>OZ018319.1:24914696-26190819 GCA_963969495.1 Ceratothoa steindachneri
ATTGTAGCACTTTGCTCTTTCTAACTGGAGCTCCTGGGGTTGTAGCACTTTGTTTTTCTCACTGGAGTCCTTGGGGTTGTAGCACTTTGCTTTTCCACACTAGAGTTCCTTGAGTTGTAGCATTTGCATTTTACTTTTCTCCAATAGAGTCACTGGGTTTGTAGCACTCTGCTTTTCCCCACTGGAGTCCCTGGGGTTGTAGCACTGTGCTTTTTCTCACTGGAGTCTTTGGGGATCTAGCACTTTGCTTTTTCCCACTGGAGTCCTTGGGGTTGTAGCATTTCCATTTTGCTTTTTCCAACTAGAGTCCCTGGAGTTGTAGCACTTAGTTTTCCCCACTGGTGTCGCTGGGGTTGTAGCACTTTGCTTTTCCCCACTGGACTTCCATGGGTTGTAGCATTTGCATTTTTCCTTGCTTCACTATAGTCCCCGAGATTGTAGCACTTTGCTTTCCCCCCCCGGAGTTCCTTGGGTTGTAGCATTTGCATTTTTCTTTTCTCCACTAGATTCACTCGGTTTGTAGCACTTCGCTTTTCCCCTCTGGAGTCTCTGGAATGGATCACTTTGCTTTTCTCCACTGTTCCTTGGGTTGTAGCATTTGCATTTTGCTTTTCTCCACTGAAGTCCCTGGGGTTGTAGCACTTTGCTTTTTCTCGCTAGAGTTTCTGGGGTTGTAGCACTTTGCTTTTCCTCACGAGTCCCTGGGGTTGTAGCACTTTGCTCTTCCTCACTGGATTCCCTTGGGTTGGAGCACTTTGCTTTTCCTCACTGGAAGCCCTTGGGTTGTAGCACTTTGATTTTTCCCACTAGATTTCCTTGGGTTGTAGCATTTGCATTTTGCTTTTCTCCACTAGAGTCTCTGAGTTTGTAGCACTTTGCTTTTCCCCACTGGAGTCCCTGGGGTTGTAGCACTTTGCTTTTCCCAACTGGAGTTCCTTGGGTTGTAGTATTTGCATTTTCTTTTCCCACTGGAGTCCCTGGGGTTGTAGCACTTTGCTTTTTCCCACTGGAGTCCCTGGGGTTGTAGCACTTTGATTTTCCTCACTAGAGTTCCTTGGGTTGTTGCATTTGCCTTTTTCTTTTTTTCACTAAAGTCACTAAGTTTGTAGAACTGTGCTTTTCCACACTAAAGTCTTTGGGGTTTAAGCACTTTGCTTTGCCTCACTGGAGTCCTTGGGGTTGTAACGCTTTGCTCTTCCCCACTGGAGTTCCTTGGGTTGTAGCATTTGCATTTTGCTTTTCTCCACTAGAGTCAGTGGCCTGTAGCACTTTGCTTGTCTCCACTGGAGTCCCTGTGGTTGTAGCACTTTGCCTTCTCCCACTGGAGTCCTTGGGGTGGTGGCACTTTGCTTTTCCTCACGGGACTCCCTGGAGTTGTAGCACTTTGCTCTTTCTAACTTGAGCTCCTGGGATTGTAGCACTTTGTTTTTCTCACTGGAGTCCCTGGGGTTGTAGCACTTTGCTTTTCCACACTGGAGTTCCTTGAGTTGTAGCATTTGCATTTTGCTTTTCTCCACTAGAGTCACAGGGTTTGTAGCACTCTGCTTTTCCCCACTGGAATCGCTGGGGTTGTAGCACTTTGCTTTTTCCACTGGAGTCTTTGGGGTTTTAGCACTTTGCTTTTTCCGAATGGAGTTTCTGGGGTTGTAGCATTTGCACTTTGTTTCTCCCACTGGAGTCCCTGGGGTTGTAGCACTCTATTTTTCTCACTGGAGTCCCTGGGGTTGTAGCACTTTGCTTTTCCCCCCCGGAGTTCCTTGGGTTGTAGCATTTGAATTTTGCTTTTCTCCACTAGAATCACTTAGATGTAGCACTTTGCTTTTCCCAGCTAGACTCCCTTGGGTTGTAGCGCTTTGCTTTTCCTCATTAGTTTCCCTGGGGTTGTAGCACTGTGCTTTTCCTTACTGGAGTTCCATGGGTTGTAGCATTTGCATTTTGCCTTTCTCCACTAGAGTCACTGGGTTTGTAACACTTTGCTTTTTCTCACTGGAGTCCCTGGGGATGTAGCACTTTGCTTTTCTCCACTGGAGTTCCTTGAGTTGTAGCATTTTCATTTTGCTTTTTTCCACTAGACTCACTGAGTTTGTAGCACTTGTCTTTTCTCCTCTTGAGTCTCTAGGGTTGTAGCACTTTGCTTTTCTCCACTGTAGTTCCTTGGGTTGTAGCACTTGCATTTTGCTTTTCCCCACTGGAGTCCCTGGGGTTGTAGCACTTTGCTTTTACTCAGTGGAGTCCCTGGGGTGGTAGCACTTTGCTTTTCCTCACTGGAGTCCCTGGGGTTGTAGCACTTTGCTCTTTCTCACTGGAGTCCCTGGGGTTGGAGCACTTTACTTTTCCTCACTAGAGTCCCTGGGGTTGTAGCACTTTGATTTTTTTCCACTAGAGTTCCTTGGGTGGTAGCATTTGCATTTTTCTTTTCTCCACTAGAGTCCCTGGAGTTGTAGCACTTTGCTTTTCCTCACTGGATTCCCTGGCGTTGTAGCACTTTGCTTTTTCTCACTGGAGTCCCTGGGGTTGTAGCACTTTGCTCTTCCTCACTGGAATCCCTGGGATGGAGCACTTTGCTTTTCCTCACTGGAGTCCCTGGGGTTGTAGCACTTTGTTTTTCCCACTAGAGTTCCTTGAGTGGTAGCATTTGCATTTTGCTTTTCTCCACTAGAGTCACTGGGTTCGTAGCACTTTGCTTTTCCCCTCTAGAGTCTCGGGGGTTGTAGCACTTTGCTTTTCCTCACTGGAGTCCTTGGGGTTGTAGCACTTTGCTTTTCCCCACTGGAGTTCCTTGGTTTGTAGCATTTGCATTTTGTTTTTCTCTACTAGAGTCATTGGGTTTGTAGCACTTTGCTTTTTTCCACTGGAGTCCCTGGGGTTGTAGCACTTTGCTTTTTTATCATTGGAGTCCCTGGGGTTGTAGCACTTTGCTTTTTTATCACTGGAGTCCCTGGGGTTGTAGCACTTTGCTTTTCCCCACTGGAGTTCCTTGGGTTGTAGTATTTGCATCTTCTTTTCCCACTGGAGTCCCTGGGGTTGTAGCACTTTGCTTTTCCCCACTGGAGTCCCTGGGGTTGTAGCACTTTGATTTTCCCCACTAGAGTTCCTTGGGTTGTTGCATTTGCCTTTTTCTTTTTTTCACTAAAGTCACTAAGTTTGTAGAACTGTGCTTTTCCACACTAAAGTCTTTGGGGTTTAAGCACTTTGCTTTTCCTCACTGGAGTCCTTGGGGTTGTAACACTTTGCTTTTCCCCACTGGAGTTCCTTGGGTTGTAGCATTTGCATTTTGCTTTTCTTCACTAGAGCCACTGGCCTGTAGCACTTTGCTTGTCCCCACTGGAGTCCCTGGGGTTGTAGCACTTTGCCTTCTCCCACTGGAGTCCCTGGGGTTGTGGCACTTTGCTTTTCCTCACGGGACTCCCGTGAGTTGTAGCACTTTGCTCTTTCTAACTTGAGCTCCTGGGATTGTAGCACTTTGTTTTCCTCACTGGAGTCCCTGGGGTTGTAGCACTTTGCTTTTCCACACTGGAGTTCCTTGAGTTGTAGCATTTGCATTTTGCTTTTCTCCACTAGAGTCACAGGGTTTGTAGCACTCTGCTTTTCCCCACTGGAGTCCCTGGGGTTGTAGCACTTTGCTTTTTTCACTGGAGTCTTTGGGGTTTTAGCACTTTGCTTTTTCCCAATGGAGTTTCTGGGGTTGTAGCATTTGCACTTTGTTTCTCCCACTGGAGTCCCCGGGGTTGTAGCACTCTATTTTCCTCACTGGAGTCCCTGGGGTTGTAGCACTTTGCTTTTCCCCCCTGGATTTCCTTGGTTTGTAGCATTTGCATTTTGCTTTTCTCCACTAGAGTCACTTAGGTGTAGCACTTTGCTTTTCCCCACTAGACTCCCTTGGATTGTAGCGCTTTGCTTTTCCTCACTAGTTTCCCTGGGGTTGTAGCACTGTGCTTTTCCTCACTGGAGTTCCATGGGTTGTAGCATTTGCAGTTTGCCTTTCTCCACTAGAGTCACTGGGTTTGTAACACTTTGCTTTTTCTCACTGGAGTCCCTGGGGATGTAGCACTTTGCTTTTGTCCACTGGAGTTTCTTGAGTTGTAGCATTTTCATTTTGCTTTTTTCCACTAGACTCACTGGGTTTGTAGCACTTGTCTTTTCTCCTCTTGAGTCTCTAGGGTCGTAGCACTTTGCTTTTCTCCACTGTAGTTCCTTGGGTTGTAGCACTTGCATTTTGCTTTTCCCTCACTGCAGTCCCTGGGGTTGTAGCACTTTGCTTTTACTCAGTGGAGTCCCTGGGGTGGTAGCACTTTGCTTTTCCTCACTGGAGTCCCTGGGGTTGTAGCACTTTGCTCTTCCTCACTGGAGTCCCTGGGGTTGGAGCACTTTACTTTTCCTCACTAGAGTCCCTGGGGTTGTAGCACTTTGATTTTTTTCCACTAGAGTTCCTTGGGTGGTAGCATTTGCATTTTGCTTTTCTCCACTAGAGTCCCTGGAGTTGTAGCACTTTGCTTTTCCTCACTGGATTCCCTGGCGTTGTAGCACTTTGCTTTTTCTCACTGGAGTCCCTGGGGTTGTAGCACTTTGCTCTTCCTCACTGGAATCCCTGGGCTGGAGCACTTTGCTTTTCCTCACTGGAGTCCCTGGGGTTGTAGCACTTTGATTTTTTCCACTAGAGTTCCTTGAGTGGTAGCATTTGCATTTTGCTTTTCTCCACTAGAGTCACTGGGTTCGTAGCACTTTGCTGTTCCCCTCTAGAGTCTTGGGGGTTGTAGCACTTTGCTTTTCCTCACTGGAGTCCTTGGGGTTGTAGCACTTTGCTTTTCCCCACTGGAGTTCCTTGGTTTGTAGCATTTTCATTTTGTTTTTCTCTACTAGAGTCATTGGGTTTGTAGCACTTTGTTTTTTCGCACTGGAGTCCCTGGGGTTGTAGCACTTTGCTTTTTTATCACTGGAGTCCCTGGGGGTGTAGCACTTTGCTTTTCCCCACTGGAGTTCCTTGGGTTGTAGCATTTGCATTTTGCTTTCCCCCTACTGGAGTCCCTGGGGTTGTAGCACTTTGCTTTTCCCCACTGGAGTCCCTAGGGTGGTAGCACTTTGCTTTTCCTCACTGGAGTCCCTGGGCTTGTAGCACTTTGCTTTTCCCCACTGGAGTTCCTTGGTTGTAGCATTTGCATTTTTCTTTCTCCTCTAGAGTCACTGGGTTTGTAGCACTTTGCTTTTCCCCACTGGAGTCGTTAGGGTTGTAGCACTTTGCTTTTCCTCACTGGAGTCTTTAAGGGAGCACTTTGCTTTTCCCCACTGGAGTCTCTGGGTTTGTAGCACTTTGCTTTTCCTCACTGGAGTCCCTGGGGTTGTAGCACTTTGCTTTTCCCCACTGGAGTTCCTTTGGTTGTAGCATTTGCATTTTGCTTTTCTCTACTAGAGTCACTGGCCTGTAGCACTTTGCTTGTCCCCACTGGAGTCTTTGGGGTTGTAGCACTTTGCTTTTCTTCACTGGAGTTCCTTGGGTTGTAGCATTTGCATTTTGCTTTTCTCCACTAGAGTCACTGGGTTTGTAGCTCTTTGCTTTTCCCCACTGGAGTCCCTGGGGTTGTAGCACTTTGCTTTTTCCACTGGAGTTTCTGGCGTTGTAGCACTTTGCTCTTCCTCACTGGAGTCCCTGGGGTTGTAACACTTTGTTTTCCTCACTGGAGTCTCTTGGGTTGTAGCACTTTGCTTTTTCCCACTGGAGTTCCTTGAGTTGTAGCATTTGCATTTTGCTTTTCTCCACTAGAGTCACTGGGTTTGTAGCACTCTGCTTTTCCCCACTGGAGTCCCTGGGGTTGTAGCACTTTGCTTTTTTTCACTGGAGCCTTTGGGGTTGTAGCACTTTGCTTTCCCACTAGAGTTCCTTGTGTTGTAGCATTTGCATTTTGCTTTTCCCCACTGGAGTCCCTGGGGTTGTAGCACTTTGCTTTTCCCCACTGGAGTCCCTGGGGTTGTATCACTTTGCTTTTCCCCACTGGAGTTCCTTGGGTTGTGGCATTTGCATTTTGCTTTTCCCCACTGGAGTCCCTGGGGAGGTAGCACTTTGCTTTTCCTCACTGGTGTCCCTGGGGCTGTAGCACTTTGCTTTTCCTTACTGGAGTCCTTGGGGTTGTAGCACTTTGCTTTTCCCCACTGGAGTTCCTTGGGTTATAGCATTTGCATTTTGTTTTTCTCTACTAGAGTCACTGGGTTTGTACCACTTTGCTTTTCCCACTGGAGTCCCTGGGGTTGTAGCACTTTGCTTTTCCTCACTAGAGTCCCTGGGGTTGTAGCACTTGTCTTTTCCCCACTAGAGTTCCTTGGGTTGTACCATTTGCATTTTGCTCTTCTCCACTAGAGTCACTGGGTTTGTAGCACTTTGCTTTTCCCCACTGGAGTCCCTGTGGTTGTAGCACTTTGCTTTGCCTCACTAGAGTCCCTGGGGTTGTAGCACTTTGCCTAACCTCACTGGAGTCCCTGGGGTTGTAGCACTTTGCTTTTTTCCCCTCGAGTTCCTTGGGTTGTAGCATTTGCATTTTGCCTTCCTCCACTATAGTCACTGGGTTTTTAGCACTTTGCTTTTCCCCACTGGAGTCCCTGGGGTTGTAGCACTTTGCTTTTCCTCACTTATATTCTCTTTCGAATGATAAAATCGCCAAAGTCCTCCCAGGGAAAGCCGGTGAATTATTTGGCAATAACCTCGTAACTATTTGGACGATTTTAACGAAATTTGAAACCCTAAAGTTGTTTACATTCTTTTTCAAATGTGATAATTGCCAAAGTCCTCTCAAGAATTTCCCGTGAAATCTTTGGCAATAACATCATTACTATTCGTTCGATTCTAACGAAATTTGAAACTCTTATGTTGTTTTACATTCTCTCCCAAATGATATTATTGTTAAGGTCCTCCCAAGATTAGCCCTGTAAATAATTTGTTTTGGCAATAACATCATTTTTATTCGTCCGATTCAAACGAAATCTGAGACGCTTATGTTGTTTTACATTCTGTTTCGAATGATATAATTGGCAACGTCCTCTGAATGTCACCTGAGGAATTATTTGGCAATAAACTCAAGGCTATTTGGCCTATTTTAACGAAATTTAAAACCCTTACGTTGTTTTACATTCTCTTTCGAATAATATAATTGCAATTTCCTCCTGGGGTTAATCAGGGAATTATTGATGTTTTTGAAGGTCGTAAGGTCATAAATCAGAATAATTGAGAGCACGCGTCTTTAAGTCAGCAAACCTTGTTATAATTATTTTCTAATTCTTTTTATTTAGGTTGGATTTCTATTTGCAATGTGTTTTCTTTCTTTCTCACTATGCCCATACGTAAGGTATCGAACGACTGAATTTTTAGGGAAACTCATTTCTTTACTTCCGTTTTCAAGAAATAATAGTTACGCGTGTTAGCTAATGTTCTAGGTTTGCCTTTATTGGTCAATCCTACTCGTTGCGGTATTTTTATGCTGGTTCTTTCTTCCTTTGTCTCATTTATGGTAACCTTTGCCATTCCTGCCAAAGCGGCCTTTTGCACCGTTTGTTTTGCTTGGATTTTCTCTCTTTTTTTCATCTATATGATTTCTTTCCTTTTGGGGCAGCTCATTGCCAGGGTGCAATGGTTACCTTCACAATTCAGGCATTTTTCTGTGGTTGAGTTACACTCCATCTATCCATTTTCGCCTGAGCATTATGAGCATTTTCTTCCTTCATGGTGCATTTCTTTGTTGTGTGCTTTTCAAGTGCGCAAGAGTTATAACACTTTTGTATATTTATAAACTTTTCTTTTTTGATATTTCCAGTCGGGATTCTCATATTAAATGCGAGTAACCTGTTTGTGGTTATCCTATTTTCCATGTCACTGTTATTACATACCACTTTGAAAACATGGGTGTTTTGCCTGAATTTGATTTGATGGAATTTTATGTTCTGGTTGCTATTTTTCACCTCTTGCTTCATGTTTTCCGTTGAATACCATTTAATCCACATATCAACTTCCCTGCAAATTGCGTTTGCTGAGTTTAGCCCTCTTTTTCAAGGAGTTTCGATTCCTTCGTGTAAAACTAATCGTTCGGCATCTCTTTCTTGATGGCAAATTGCTATCTATCCTGTTGCATTGTCTAATAATTTTACCAGTGCTACCTTCATTTCACTTTACAAGGTCTGTAACACTTTGCACCTATCCGTTTTCGGGGCTTTAACCGTCTCCCGGAGTGCAACTCTCTTGCATTACATCTCCATTTTGATATAGGGGGCGCCAAGTGGTTCCTACCATTTTTTTTCCTCTCCTTTTATTTTTTTCTTTCTCTAAAAAGAGATCCGTCCCCAATTATTATTAATAAGCTTCCCTAATGGGAAGCTTTCCTTATTTTTGCTATTTCTATCTTTCCTACCTATTAGTATACACACACTCCTCTATAACCCTACCGAAATATTCTTAGCGCTTAAAGTAGTCTACAGTTGGCTTTAGGCTCGTGATCGATAATTGACCCCTCTTTACTGGCCCCCTAACAGAGTCTACTGCAGGGTTTCAGTACACTACAAGTGTAGGGATAATTTCTCCTTCCACTTTTTCCCATGTTCTTCTCCCCAGCCTTAGGATCTCTCTATTGATCGGTTTCAGCCCGCTCTTTCGTGCAGGACTGTTTGCCTTATATGGTCGATCGTTCTCGCGCCAGCTATTACAGGATGTCTTTGTTCTGTACTCTCTGCATCGTCCTGAGTATAGTCCAGCTAGCTGTCCGCGTTACCACTGCCGAGTACTCTAGGACGGAGCGTACTAGGACAGTGTATAGCTTCTTATTCTTTTGTCCTTTGAGCATTCTGAACCTGTAAAGGTTCCTCGGTTCTCTTTTGGCTAGTTAGACTCTGGTGTTAATATCGGCCTTATAGTCAGTCTTGTTGATCTGTAAACCCTAGGACTTTTTTTTCATATGTATAAAGGTAAAGGTCGTCGTCGACGATGATGTCGTCTAGTTCCGAGTGGTTGTTGGGAGTATCTGGAGTTTCTGTCGGTGTTGGTCTTTATTTTCCACTTTTTTTCGTATTTATTGATATTGTCGATCTCAGAAACTGTCTCCCTTGCTTGATCTCCAGCTTTCGTATAAGAACTAGGGACGATTTGTGTGATTTAATCTACAAATAGCAAATATGTACATCACTTCCTTACGTATTGGAGCAAAAAGGTCCAGTATGTACATTAGATACAGCATCGGACAGAGACAGCTACCTTATGGAACTCCTACCTCGAGTTCAAATTCGGGTCATCTATAGCCGTCGATCATGATTAGGGCTCTTCTCTCCATGATGTGACCACAGGGGGCCCTTTCTAAGATTGGGTTTAGCCGGAGGTTCAAGATCTTGTATTGAAAGCCTCTCAGCCAAACTTTATCCAAGGCATTTTGTACATTCCGCAGTACCAGGTCTAATTACTTTCTCTCAGCTCTTTAGTGTGGGAGTTTTTTTACATTAGGATGCCGAGAGCAGTTTCAGTACTTCTTCTCCTACGGACCTATGGAACCCGTGCTCCTGAGGGTTGTGGGCTCCCTGCTCGGCTAGTTGGTCTTGGAGGTGGTCAGCCAGAAGCGTTTCGTAGACTTTGCCCACGAACTCAAGTAGAGAGATTGGCCTGTAATTCACCACTTGATCGGGGGGTTTATTTCCTTTAGGTACAAATGTGATTTATACCTAGAGCAGTGTATAGCTTCTTTTTCTTCTGCCCTTTGAGCCTTCGACACCTTTAAAGATTCCTCAGCTCTCTTTTGGCTAGTTAGACTCTGGTGTCTAACTAGCCACCAGAGTCTCCCTCTCTTCTGCTTCTTAATATATGATCCTTGCAAAATCTGTTGTCTATCTTCCCCTTATTTCCTGTGAGTTAATGAGTATATATATATATATATATATATATATATATATATATATATATATATATATATATATATATTATGTGCGTGCTATTTTTTCTAATTGGGAAAAATCCATGCAGGATTAAGGATGGAACCAAGCACACTGAGGCACTGAGGACTCATTTTCCTTGGTTGGATATTACGATAAAGTGCAGTATTTTGAAATGAACAAACTAAAATTTAAAGTGAAATGCATTAAAATTTAAATCATTAAAATTAGGTAGGGGAAAGTATTTGTGCAGAGGTATTAGCCCAACTTGGCATTTAATTCCATAATCAATATTAGCACTAACTGCATGTACACGTATTTCATAGTTTGAGACAAGTGTTTTGCATGTTTGTGTCGATATTTTCCGTCACTCTTCTATGTATATGACCTTCAACTCGGCTATGTTCTTTGAGTCCCGAAAGTGAATGAATTTTTATTTATTTCCTCCATAAATTTTATGGGGTTTAAATCAGGTGATTAGCTAAGCCACTGCAGCAAACTCACATTATTCTGAACAAACCAATCCCGATTCAGTTTGGCTCTGGTCATTGGGTTATTATCCTATTGGAAGCACCAGTCATCTCCAAGTTGTGACTGATAGACAGAGCTTAGCTTAGCTTTTAGACTCTTCATTATATTTTGGGGATCAATTATAGAATCCTCCCCTCCGCCCCAATTGCTTAGGGTCAAGATTGTACAATTGAGTGTCGCTGGGGTGGAGCTTCTACAGTTGACAGCGACTTGTGATACTAATTACATACTAAAAACAACTAGTTGATAACAGATATAATTTATAGTGAGTGTTTAAAACAGTTATTCTTGGGGGTATATAATAGGTTAAAAAGTGAAGTGTATATTGACATTCCTGACTATTGTGACCAGGGCCGGATTATGGTGATGCGGGACCATGAGCCATCCACTTTAGTGGGCCCCCTGTTATCATACCTCCCCTGATAACAATTTGGTTGGGGTTTGATTGATGTTAATCCAAGCCATGACGATAAAATCAACATATAATGATACAGGAAATATGATGAAACAATACGATTTACTTTGTATTTTTTATTTGTTTTCATGTAATTTTTTTGCATGTAGTTAGAATAAAACATTTTACCTTATCTTTATTGACAATTATTAGTATTTTCTATAGAATCATATTTTTTATATAGAAAGTCATATTATTTCTGTAGAATAGGTTCTAAAATGGGATTAGACCACTTTCTCTCTTGATTTGGACTTTGCAGAAGTGTCACTTATATCTTTAGAATCAATTTCTTTGGTCAAATCTGATTCAATTGTCATCAAGGCGAGATTAAAAAGTTTATCCTGCAACAATGTCCAGCGAAACTGGCTCTTTAATCTTTTTAAAACTAAAAATGACCGCTCTCTTTCTGCATTTTCAACTGGCAGTGTTAAATACAAGTGAAATGTTATGTCAATATTTGGGAAGGCTACTACAATTCCAATTGTGCGTATATGTCTGAGAGCAGAGCGTGTTGTGCAGTTTGGAAGCGGGGATTGATTTATAAAGTATATCCAGAAAACTGAGCCATCCCATCTGCAAATGTTACATGAAGGTCTGCAGAGGAATGCTTCTGAAAATTTGTAGCAGCTTCTCTAAGTTCACGCTCTGACAAAGTAGTGATACTAAATAGGAACTCAAACTTTTCCTGGAGCTTTGAGAATACTTCTTTCCTCTTTGTTAATTCTAATGCTAATGAATTCAAAATGGCAAAGTATGTAGATATCTTTAAATTATTCCTGGGTGATAGCTCTGCTTCAGTGTCTGCCTCTTCAAAAAATCGTTTCCTTTTTCTCGATCTTTAGTGATGAACAGGGTAACTATGGTCCTTCACTAGTAGTTTAGCCTTTTCTTCAAAGACCTCATATGTTTCATCATTGAGCATACAACTGACAAGCTGCAACAGGTATTCATAAAGACGTACATGTTACTAGGTTAGTTTCAACTTTCTGGAGACTCTTACTTGTGGCATTAAATCGACCCAAAATACACTCCCAGATTACACAAAGAAGTGCAGTTTGAAAATTCTCCTTTTTTGACACCAGACTTGATGCCTCCTCTCTGGTAGTTGTTGTTTGGTCCTTATCTATTGCCAACTGAATTAAAGCTGAGCGTATTTCAACAAAGTTAGCTTTCAAAGTATTTTCTGCATCAGACCTTGCTGACCATCTTGTTGTTGATAGTAACTTTATGACATCGTTATGAATAGTTGATTTAAAAAAAAAACATCGGTTAGTTTGACCAGAGAAGAAATTGAAGAATGTTTGTAAGAATCCAAAAATGAAATTGCATTGACACTGCACTCTGGAGTACACGATCCAACAAAACTTAATGAATGTGCTGAGCAGGGCACAAAATCAACCAGAAGGTTGACCTATTTGATTTGCCAGACATGTCACTTGCATTGTCATAGCACTGACCACGACAGTCCTTAACAGGGAGATCATGTTCATGCAGTGTCAGAAACATCATTCGCCAGTGTATTAATATCATGACTTGCCAGAGGAATGAACTTTAAGAACCGTTCTCAGGTTTTCCACTTGAATTCGCAAACCAAATAATGAATGTCAACTGATCCACATGGGATATATCAGGGGTTAAATCTACAATAATAGCAAAATATTTAGCTGCTTTCACATCAGAAACTATTTTCTTGAAAATAATTTTGCTATCAACACAAGGAATTCATTACAAGTGGTGGATGACAGGTAAGAAACATTTCTTCGTCCAGGACTTCCAAAACGTAAAAGGTGCTCAGCAAAAAAACGTATCAAATTGTGCTAACAGTTCCATTATCGCTAGAAAGTTCCCATTGTTGTTAGATATAGGGACCTCATTTTTACCGCCCAACGCCAGTCCTCTCAAAGCTAAGAATTTTACCACAGCAACCACTCTTTCAAGAAATTGAGCTCTTTCGAACTGAATTCCTATATGTGTATCTATTCGGCCTTCCTTTTTGGCGAGATGTATACAAGAAATAACACGATTCTTATGGGCAGCAGTATTCTCGTGACCCTCAATTTTGGGGGCATGTTTCCAGTCATTAAATCCCTCTGTGAATTCATTTTCTTCATCTGAAAATAATTTGCAAGCTGAGCAGTCTACTTTTCCTGAGGTTTCAGAGTAAGCCATTTGTGACCCCTTCACAGATTCAGAATTGTCAAGTTTTTTGAAAAACATAGATGAGTTTAAATACTTACTAGTTCTCCCATCTTCGTAAACTCCTGCTGACTTTTTAATTTCGATATCTAGTATCTAACTAAAGTTTTCTACAATGAATGATTGGCAAAGTGAATCAGAAACTTTCATAGGCCACAAGTTAGGATCACATAGAACAAAGTCGTCATTTGAAATATCCATAGTGTCTGAAGTACCGTGTGAGAGCACAGATGATGGTGCAGATGTTGTAGGTTGTTGTGTTTTTGAGTATCTTCACTTTTTGACTCGCTTGAGTGTTCAGATTTAGCTACAGAGGTATTAACAGAAACAGGTGTAGGTTTTGAAAACATATCAGTGATCTTTCTCTCACCATTTGGATCTTTCTTTTTCTGTTCATCCTCTTGAATGTTGCTTTTCTCTTTTATGACCCACTTGCATAGGTGCGACCAATATCACGTTTACGCGAATCCATACTCAAGTGATAAGATCTGTAACAATGTCTGCTGCCCAAAGTCGCATGCTCTTACTTATTCTGATTTATGACCTTACGACCTTCAAAACTTTCAATAATTCCACGACTAACCTTGGCAGGACCTTGACAATTACACCATTTGAAAGGGAATGTAAAACGACATAAGGGTTTTAAATTTCGTTAGAATCAGCCGAATAATTATGATGTTATAGCCAAAACAAAATGATTCCCGGGCTAACCTTGGGAGGACCTTGGCAGTTATATCATTCGAAAGAGAATGTAAAAGAACATGAGGGTTTTGTATTTCGTTAGAATCGGCAGAATACTTACAATGTTATTACCGAAGCAAAAAGTAGCAAAACGGGAACCGACCGACCGACATAGTGAGATATAGAGTCGCATGCGACTAAAAAAAAACTTAAAATAAATGAATGATCAAAATAATATTTTAGATACCATATATATAAAATCAGTAAAATCAGTAATGTCAAAAATTCTAAAATGAAAACTCCGGTAAATTAATTAATAATTTTTAATCTCACCTAACGAGTAAAAAACAACTTTCTGTCCAAATACTGTTCAAATTGCAAAAATTAAAACATTCTTTTAATGTTAAAATGATTTTATTCAGTTCAAATAGTTGAAAAATCAATTTGTAATGGAAAAACTAAACATCCCGTCTCTAGTCATTTTAAAAGTTGCATTAAATTGCCAGATAATTTAAAATATGCGGCGGGGCCCCCTAAAATGCGAGGCCTGGGGCCATAGCCCATTTGGCCCTATGGGTAATCCGGCCCTGACTGTGACTACTGTGGTGTCCTGTTTTAAATCATAATTATAGGAATTATATTCTCACCCATGGGTTGTGATACTTTTCAAGTTATGATTCTCCCTCTGCTGTGCAAGGATTCTTTACTGGTGATTAACTGGTTAAAACAATATGGACTTTTGAAATGGGAGATTGATTGGGTGATTTGCTATCAAAGAATGAACTGGACGAAATATGTAAACACGAAGGATGGTTATACATGGAAAGGCCAAGAGAAAGACTGCTCAAAATACAAGTCAACATTGTCAATACGGACGGGATTCTCTTTTTGAAAGTCAAATTTGCCATTGCAGACGTGAGTCTATGCTATTCATTTATGGACTGGAAATACTAGAGAAATGGCTGAAAACACCCACCCTGGCCCTCACGATGTCCAGTATGCCGTGCTTCGACACTTAGCCGAGAATGACATGGCATTTCTGCTCGATTTATTCAAGATCTGGACAGATGGTCTCCTCCCAGACTGATGGCAAATGGTTACTGTGCTTGTGTTTCGCAAACATAGGACAGATCTCTCTAACACCACCTGCTTCCGCCAACTTCTCTAACCTCTTACCTGACAAAGTCGATGAAGAAATTAGTAAATGTTAGATTAACCTACTTTCTTGAAAGAGAAGGCCACTTGTCATCTACACACTTCGGCTTCCTCAAGTTCCACTCCACATCAAATGCTCTTCTCCGGCTGGAAAATGCTGTCTGCGAGGCTTTCCTTCATAGAGAGCACTACGCGCCGGCGGTTTTAATCTAAGAATGCTCAGGATACTGCATGGCGATTAAGTATTATGCAGACCCTCCATACGATGGGGGCGAGGGGACGCCTTACAATTTCATTTATGAATTCTCATAGATATTTTCGATTCCGCGTACGGCTGGGGGGGAGCCCTTTTCAGCCCAATGGAGCAGAAAGAGTGAGTCTGGCAGGGAAGTGGCCTCAATGCCACACTCATTCTCCTAAGCATCAGCGTTATCACCTTGATGCTGCCGGAAGAATTTCTTGCGACGCTTCAGGTAGACGACCTTTCGATCTCTTGGACTGCAGCACAGATACTAACTCTGGACAGTCGACTCAAACAGGCATTGAAACCTAGTCTCTCGCTATGCCGCAAGGCACGGTTTTTGGTTTTCCTTGACAAGAACGGACTAGGTTAATGCACTTCTGCCGTCATTTACTGCTTCACCCCGACCCAGATTTGTTCATAAGCTGGACTCGCTTGGAATTGGTGGATTCGCGCCATTTCCTTCGTCTTGTTTTGAACCGACGCTTGACCTTGGAGGCCCATATTCGCAGTCTTATGGTCTCTTGTACCCGCGCCACGGACATTATTCGTTCCTCGACGCTCAGCACTTTGGATGCTTTCTTTCCATCATTTGTTTGTTCGAAGCTTGACTACAAATGCGAGTTATACACATTCGCCGCCTAAACTGTATTACGGAAGGTGTACTCGATCCATCACACTGGTCTCCCTCTGGTAGCCAGTGCCCTCTCTTGATCCCCCATTGAAATCCCACTTGTCTATGCGGGAGAGATACCACTTGCTTTGCGTCGCATTGTGCATTATGCGCTACTAGGCGGGGGACTGGTGTTTTCTTCAGTGGCTAACGGCTTTCACTGCATCAGCGGCCATTCTCGACGGTGCATACGCGGGTGAGAGACACCATTCATCCCTTGAACCTACAGATTTAGCGCTATGAACCTCTTTCGAGAAATCTGTGTAGCTCTGGGGCAGGTGATACCTCTGGTTTTACCCAGGACCTCATACTGGAGGCTACCATCTTTGACTATTTGTAACTACGCCCCGCTCCCACAGCTTCCACATCGCCGTAAGTATTGCGTTCAACATTTTTGCACCATACTTTGTGTCACACTTGATCCATACCAGTATACACAGATGGCTCCAGGTCCAAAGGGGGGAGGATGACTTCTAGGGCCGTATTCCCTTCGTCTTAAGTCAGCGGGGCTCTACCGGGTGCTTCGTCTATCTTTACGGCCAAGCAGGTTGCAATTCACCTCAAACACAACAAACGATGGGGGATAGATGACGGTTCGATTTATCGAAGCCTTATGAATTTACAGGTGAAAAAACTACCTCCGCAAGTTTAGAGAAAAGGGTACCCCTCCCCAACTCAACCTAAGAGAAAAGTGATGATGTAAGGCTCAATTCAACGGTAGATGGGATACCCCAGCAAACGCCACCCGCAGGTCTAGGGGACTATAAACCGTAATGCAGCCATCGAATAAAGTTGGAAATTCAATGTCTTAAACCGGTCGTCAACAGCTCTGGGTGCTGAGAAAAAAGTTGAATACATACCTTAAAAGAGACTGATAAAGAGTTTAGACAGAAGAAAGTGGGTTAGAACGAAGGGGATAAATCTATCAGTAAGAAATATATGAAATAAATGCAATTTTACTGTATTTAATTATCAATTACTCGAATAAAAATCACACTTTATTCGCTATAAGTGTGATTGGATAGAACCACCAGATATTTCCGTTTCCCGTACTAGAGTCGGCTAAATATTTATATCGACGCAAACGATGGAATTATTTTGAAAGCAAAATTTTCCACAGAAAAATAAATTCTGGGGCTGAATTAAATACAAAAAAGCTGAAAGTGAAAATATGTTGAGAAAAAAAAAAGATTTAGAAATAATTTCTTTCGATTTTGTCCTTATGTCGCTTTTGTTCCATTAATAAAAGACGAGCGCATTAGAGAAATTAGTTGTCCATTTCACCGATGGAATCAATATTGGAATTAGTTTCAGTCGTGAAAGAAATGGCGCTCAGAAGCAATCGCTTGACTATTCGCCAGTATATGGAACAAAAGAACATAGAGGATGGGGTGTGCCAAGAGAATTGTAAGAGATGGGGAAATAAATAATAAAAAAGTAGGGATACAACGAAGAAATGAGCAGTATAGATCTAAAAAAAACCCAGTTAAATGGCAAAAAATATGTAACTTACTCAGAAAACCTGACTTCAGATTTGAATTCAAAACATCAAAATTAGGTAAGAAAAAGTGCCAGCATAAATTCCACAAAATATTTGTTCTCTGGGGTTATTCGTGACAATAAAAGAAACTGGCTCTTATTTTGGCGCAGATGTATAAAAACAAAGCAAAGCAAAGCAAAACTTAACGTAATCTACGTAGCCAAGTAACTTAAGGGTAGGCTCTAGAATAAAATAAATAAAAAAATAAATACTTCGCTTTGTTTGCCTTGTTTGATTACGTTTGCACAACAAAGGTGAACTATTTTTTGATTGTTACATCCAATTAGTGAAAAAATGGTCTTATATCAAGCTAATACAACCAGGTAAACTTAAGCTAGGTATTAGAATAAAAAATAAATGTACCACTAACCTTTTTGAGACCTTAACGAAGGCTCAGAGAGTCTTTTCATTGCTGTATAACAATCTATTTTTAGTTTAGCAATTAATTTGGTCGCTCGACGATAGCTGTGTTTCAATATTAAAATGTTATTTTACATGTTTGGGGAGACCAGAATTGCACCTACACCAAAATAGCTCTTGCAACGTTTTATTTAAGTGAAGAATAATATTTTTCGATTTGACCGCAAAATGTCAAGCTATGTATCTTAGAATCCCATTTGCCTTTTGTAAAGCTATCTTACCTTGATATCTTACGTTGATAGCCACCCTCCTTCATAGCCTGAGAGTTGGTAGGGTAATTAAGGAGGAAATAAGGGGCAGCTGAAACTGTAGGTATGCCGATTGTATGGGACTTTATTCCACTATACAATCGAGTTATATGCCCTTTGTAGTATGGTTATAATTTTATAGTTTGTTTCGTCAATTAAAGATTAATCATAAAAAGAATATAGTACTTGACCCAGAGCGTCGTGAAGAATGAAAGAGAAGTACTGTAAACAACGGAGTCGGGGAGACTGTTCCATTTTGAGACGCAGCGATTAATGAAGAGGCGCTTTCTGCACTCGGTGACGTAAATCCGATGATCGACCTTGAACCTTTGACTCCTGTTGCCAGGCTGAGCAGTTTCCGAAAGAAGTCAGTGGGAGATATGCAGGAGAGTCTTTGGAAGAATTCCCAACACTTAATCATACCCGTCCGCAACAGCCACCCTGAAAAGAGTCGAAAGGCGATCAGCATATGGAAGGTCCTCGAGCCCCTCAACATGTCTGGTCCATCGTCGCTGAACGGATTCCAAGAGTTTGAGATCTTCAATATATCCAGTAAACCAAACGCAGCTAGAAATTTCGAGGAGAGGTCTGATGTTGCTAATGAGGATGGTAGTCATAAAAGTAGGCGGCCTGCATAGGGTGGATTTGAGAATGCTGGAAGCGACAGTGGAAGCTTTATTAACTGTAGTTATTATGTATTGGTGGAATTTTAGGCTGTCTACTAAGATGATCAAGTCTTTATGGGAAGAAACAAGTTAGATTTTAAGCACCTTGATGTCATAGCACTTAAACGTACCAAGTTCATCCCACTCGATACTGATGTTGAAGTTGAGGCCCCAGCAATGGTGTCAATGTCCCGTTGACAGGAGGAGATGCCAATGGCTATAAATGCAAGAGTAGTCGCTCAAATTTTGATGTAAAGTTTTAGGTCGTCTGAAAAACATTGGCACATATTCCTTATGTGAGATGGTAGATGCTTCACATAGATATGAACCGTCCTGCAGGAACTATGTGACCCTGCCACGGAGACACATAGATCTGGCACGTAGGAATGAATCAAACACCCTTAGGAGGTTACCAACAATGCCGAGGCTACGAAGCTTACAAAGAAGAACAATGTGATTGACCAACTCAAAAGCTTTTGAAAAATCGAATAGAACAACGTCAACCACTGAACCTTCATCAAACCACGTGTTCACTGGGTTATAAGTAATCAATAATTGACCTTCCACAAATCTACCCTTCCGAAAGCCATTTTGATCCTCAGATAGCAAATTATTCTCTTCGGAAGATAGAGCATGAGGTGTTCTAAGATGATCCCTTCGAATGTTTTAGAGCAAGCAGATATTAGGCCGATGTGGCAATAGTTCAGGGGATCGTGTCGAGGCCTTTTTTTAAAATAAAGGCACAACCTCCGATAATTTCCATTTATCAGGCAGACACCAGGTGAGAAGACTTGCTGTGTAGATTTTATGCAGCGGATAAACCAGGGCAGGACAAGATTTTAACAGACGAGGATGGATCCCATCAGGACCCATACTTGAAGAAGCGTTAAGGCGACACAACATGGACAACACATCATCATTAGATATTATATTATCTTGTATAACATTTCTGTATTGATGTTAAGGATAAGGTTTAAGTGAGATTTCACAGAATACGGAGGAAAAACTGTCGACAAATAATTCAGTAATTTCAATGTTGTCAGTTACTAGATGAGTGGAACGAGAAGCCTTCAGAGGGCCAACCGAAGGAGCATACATTTTCTTGCTGTGAATATAAGTATGGAAGGCCTTGAGATTAGTTTTAATTGAGTCCAAAAGTGAGATCTCATACTCTATTTGAATGGATATAAAGTGGTACCTGTACTGCTTGTTGATTCTGGCGAGAATCTCGACCTTCATAAATACTTCCCACGCACGTTTCCTTTGCCTCGCAAGGCGCAGTGGGTGGTTTGGGGAGCCAAAACGTGAGCGAAAAGGATTTTCATTCAATACCGGCACATACATCTCAATGAGATGACCTAAGAATTCCGAAAACGCTGATATTGACCATTCACATCTAAATGATCAAACTCGAAATCCCAATCGATTTCGAGTATATGGAAATTTGTCCTATTATATTTACCTCGTGACGAAGCATTTTTTTCCAACGGCGCATTATCAGGAGAAGAAGCCAAGTTCATAAAATAGTAGTCACAGATAATAGAAACATGGTGTCAGCCAGGCAAAGGTGGAAGGGCAAAGACATCTCATACTCGATCAGGTTCAGAGGTTAGAATAAGGTTCAAAGTGTTTTTAGATATGATGAAAGTCAGGAAGTTGACCCATTGGCTTGTGCCCAGAATTTTTAAGCAAGAAGTAAACGAAGAAGAGAGAGGATCATAATTCCGATAGAGAGCCTTATTTAAGGACCAGTTAATGGCTGGCAGATTGAAGTCACCCAAGGTAAGCACTTCTCCGGGTAAAAAGAAAGCAGGACACCAATAACACTAAGCAACAAATTTTAACATTTTGTTAGTTACAGACATGTCTCTAATTAGTTCGAGGGCGTTGAATCTGAATTTGAAAACCAAAATTCTCTATCACGTCTAGATTTTGTGTAATGAGCCCCCACCCCCACCCCTTTCGCTATTTGTTCCGATTAATAAATAAAAAATCTTTTTATTTTGTCATTTTTTAATTTTTAAACAAAATATTTTAAAAGTAGGCGACCTTCCTTCTTTATTCTGGCTTAGAACAGACAGTGTACATCACTGGCGAAGTTACTCCCCCTCCCTACCAAGTTATGAAGATCTTATTGTATTGATTAAGTTTTTATGCACTTAAAGTTTAAAGAAACTTTGCTGTAGCCTTCTCGTTTTTCTTTTGCGAGACATCAAAATTTGTTTTTGTAAAGACCAGCAATAATCCCCCATCATATTTGGATTAAATTTTCTTTGGTACCTCGTCTCCAAAACCAAAATTTGTTGATGACAACGTTCACCATGTTCATCACTAACTGCTCCCAGATTTTCAGGAATAAAATTGAGATGAGAATGCAGAAAATGCATTTTAAGTGACATTCTACATCCCATCTTTTTATAGGCTTCAAGCATATTGTTTACTATTTCTCGGTAATTTGTATATTTAAAATTGCCAAGAAAGTTTTCAGTGACTTCCACAAAGGATGTTCATGCTTTGCGTTCCTTTTCATTGACACAAAGTGAAGGAATCATCAGAAACAACTCTGCAAGTTTGTGGTTCAGTGAAAACTCCAGCTTCTATTTTTGCATCAGTTAATGATCCTTTGAATTTGTTTTTCAAATATTGAAAGCCTTCACTTTTTTTATCCATACCCTTTACAGAATTTTTCATTAACCCCAATTTAATGTGGAGAGGTAAAAGATGAATTTTGGGGGGATCTACTAGAGCATCATGCTTAACATTATGTTTGCCAACAATGTGTTCTTTTCTGGCTGGCCATTCTCGCTTTTTATAGTGATTTTTATCATATCTGCTATCCCATAGACATGTACTTTATGTATCCCAACTGTAACTCAAGAAGAAGTGATACATCTTTCAGATCACAACAGATGCTCCAGTTATGCTCTTTGTACTCAATAAGATTCAGCAATAGTTTCATTGATGAATATGTTTCTTGAAGACCTGTAGCGTGGGCTACAGGAATTGCAGCTTTTTCATTCCGATTGTGCAGCAGAACAGCTGTAAGACTTACCTTACTAGAGTCAATGAAAAGTCTACACTCATTAGGATCATAGTCACAACCGATTTCTTGCATCAAGCCATTAATATTGTTGCAGTAACATAGAGTATTTTCTTGTGAATAAAATTTTGATAACTTCTGATGACGATCTCGAAAGAAAGATACCCTGACATCTGAAGGAGAAAATTTCTTTCTTGTAATCTGGATTCAAGTAACTCAGCTTTTTCTTTACTCAGATCTAAATCTCGTACCAAGTCGTTCAAACTTTGTTAGCAAAATAAATTTGGTTCTGTATCTTGATCATTTGGAACATATGTTTGATCTTCTTTAATTTCTACAGAAATCAATGTAGAATCATCATCTGAACTAAAATATTCACTTATTGTAAGTAGGTGGCTTCGGTACTGAAGTAGATTCATCATGTGGTGCCGGTTTCAACGCTGATGGGCAATTTGGATAAACAATTTTAGATTTGTTTTTCTTTGAAAATCCAGCCACATTTGTTAGGCAGAAATAACAATCATCAAAGTGATTTGAGGGCTCACACCATATCATGGGAACAGCAAAAGAAATTGCCTGCCTCTTCTCATTTAACCAAGCTGCCAACATTGTGTTAAACTGCGTGCAGCAAATATGAGGGGCCCAATCTTTATCCTGGTCCCCTACTTTGCATCCAAAATAGTATATGTAGGCTTGCTTCATCGTTACTGTGTTTCTATTTTTCTCCGTTGTGCCACTGGTGTGAATTGCCCACAAACATAACAAAATATGTTGAAGCTGTTTCCACATCCGCGTCTAGAACTTGAAGCCATGACAAGATTTCTAATACTAACTTTAGCAAGCAAACGATACACAATGTGAGATCCTTATCATAAGGTTCTTATCAGAGAAAAATTTGATAAACGTGTTATCTTCTTTACCAGTTGCCAGTTATCACTAGCAGAAAAGTTATCACAAATAAATATGTATTAATTTTAAAATATGAAAAAAACAGTATATATATTAAAAATGTTAATATATATATATTATTTATTAATATATATATATATATATATATATATATTAATTATATATATTTAATATATTAAAAAGTGTGAAATGACTTGAAAATGAAAATTCAAATTACACAAAAACTAGACATGATATGCAAATTCTAAAGACAAATTTATAATCAGCGCCTAAAGTCATCTAGAATCACCTATTTTCTGCTCTGTAACAAAATGTCTGTTTCCTAGTGTAATCATTTGATTTTCCTCTCGGCTGTTTGAGGGAGGCTGGTACACCACAACAAATAACACAACAAATATTACACAAATATAACCTGAACATTTGGACAAGAGTAGTCGATGGAAACAAAAGAAAACTTCTTTGAAACATAAAATCAAACTCTATGTTTATAGGAATTGCTCTGAGGGTCAGTCCTTGCAACAGCATGAAATCCATCAACAGATACACAAGCATTAGGTAGTGAAGGAAGCAGCCAAGTTTCAGTCACAGCCAAAATAGAAACATGATTTGTACTCAATAGAACCGGAAGTGGAAGAACCTTATTTACTAGATTATTTAAATTTACCAAACCAAGTCTCAACCTCAAAAAATGCCCCAAAACCAGAACAAGAAGAACCAACACTATTTACAAGATTTACAGGAGCCTCAGAGAAAGCGCCTTCTAGTTTAAAGAAGGGCTAAGGGCAGCTGCATCACTATCTGGAGAGAGGATTTCTAGCCGGAGTTCCATATAGGGCTTCAGACCCAGCAAAAGCATAGCATCACCAACAGAAGATGATAGAGAAGAAAGTAAATCATCGGAAAGGGATACAACCAATGGGGCGTTAGTAGAAATGCATGACAAAACTTCAGAGCTGACAGGTACCACATCCCCACAAACAAAAGGAGGAGGAGGTTAAAACACTTAGGAGTCAGTGGAAACATTAGGCAAGCCCGAAGAAACGACAGAGGACAAAGCATCAGCAGCAGGAAGAGAGGGAGAAAAATATATCCACATGGGGGTATGCTGGCACAGAGGTACAAGCAGAATTAGAAGAATGGGAAGAAGGAGCGACCGCAACATTTTCAGTAGATGACGAAGAAGCAGCAGAAGAACTTGCAGCAGCCTCAGCAGATGGCAACAGAGTAGCAGGAGGATTTACACCGGCGGCACTAGGCTCATTTGAGGTAGATCTCCTAAGCGAAAATTGCTGTCTTTGCTTGAAAGTTAAATCCCTACTCAATGAAATTCCCCTGAAATCATGGGATTTTGCCAATTCCTTAGTTATCGAGAAGACTCTTTCTGGTTCCAAGTCCTCCAATTTCAGCCTGTATAGGCCATTTTTTCTGCAAATGCAGACATTACTATTGAAGTCAACAAGGGCATCAATCAAAACCTGAAAACTTAATTGAAGACATCATAAAATTCATCATTTGATGCAGCAATAATCCCTCGCAAAATGATAGAGAGAACAAGCTTTTCCGTTTCCCTCATCTTTCTAACTTCCTCAAGAATAAATAACCTAGTCGGCTCTACATTATTATGCTCACCATCTTGACCAGATAACGGCAACCAAAATACAGCAGAGTCACCAGCTGTGGTACCCGAAGAGTTAGATAAGCTGGATAGGGGACGGATATTAGACTTAGTTCTATTAGCAATTTGTAGATAGGATATGGTAGTTCTGATTATTCAAATCAGCTGCTTTAGAGAGATTCTCTACTTGAGCAGTTAGGGTCTGTAAATTAGCTGAAAGATTTTTAACAATGACCATAAGCTGACCATAACCTTTACCATTAGGGTTAGCACCAATAGTTATAAATCGACAATCAGTATAAATGTATACAAGAGCATCGCCGCCATGTTCAATAATAGTTTGAATAAGAATGTCAACCATTTGACTACAAGAAACACAAGGGCTGGGATTGTGGAGGTCGAACCAAGTAAAACATTCGAATGAAAATTAAACGGTTCACACATTGAATCTTATAAATGGGAAGACAACTTCCCAGTATGTATTATTCTCTTTCGTAAATAGGAAGATGGACTTCCCGCTTTGTATTATTCTCTTTCGTAAATGGGAAGATAGACTTCCGGTTTGTAGTATCCTCTCTTTTGTAAATGGGAAGTTAAACTCCCGAGTAAGAAGTATTCTTCTCTTGTGAATAAAGGAACGAAAATTACAGTGTACTCGGTCGGTGAAGGAGCTTTTTTTACTGAAACCGTTGCCTCCTGTGCCGGGTAGTGAGGTAAAGGGGCAATGTGATGGACTTTTTTTAGCACAAATCATGCCGGTCACAGGGAGCGGCATTGTTGAGTCGATGCTACTTTGAGCTTCTGTTATTCTCTTTATAAGACCTCGTAAGGAAGAATTCATGCCGTCGAGTTCGCTTTTCCGAACCTTTACCTACTTTACCGAGAATACACATTCGGTAGCGTAGCTGGATCTGAGGTCTGATTGAGCGCTTAAAAATTCGGAAATTGTGATTGTGATATTTAAAGAGAGAAATTGGTGTGAGGTTAGTTAAAAGAAAAATAGATAGAAGTATGTTTAATTAAGAGAAAGAGAAATATGTGCCAGGTCGTCTGGCAAACTCAGTAGTTATGATTCTTTATGATATAGTTCGTGTTAAAACGCCTTAACGTTCAAGCCTTTGTTTTCTTAAATAAAGCAGTTGGGTTATTCTTGGTTAACTTGGTAATCCACTTTTTATTATTTTTATTCTTTCTTTATATTTTAATGCTTTAATAATTTTTAATTAATGTTTCCACTTCGGATCTTTTTTATATTAATTTATTTAATTATTTAATTTTCTCCACTTCGGATTTTTTATTATATTGTAGTTATCTTATTTTAATCTGTGAATTCAGGGGAAGGGCCCCTCTAATTCGGATCTCTTATTATTTTATAGTTGTTCTATTTCAATATACCCACTTCGGATCTTTTCTTAATTTATACATGTATTTTTTCTTCTTTTTTTCCTTTTCTTTAGGTATATATCGGTATAATTTCTCTTTGCGTCTTCAGCTGGCTGCTTCCAAGCGCTTGTTTGAAGTACATATCAGGGTAGTCTTCATTCGGTAGTCTCAGTTGATTTATTATTTTCTCCGGCATATTTTGGTAAACTTTCCCCATATAGCCATTGCTCGCTTGTGAAGAGTCACGCTGATTGGATTTATTTCATTTATTGCCTGTAGCAATGTCGAGGGAAGACGGCCCCAAAGAGTCACGTTTGAGATAAACCTCAGTGCCATGTTTTGTACTCTCTGTGCTTCCCTCAGCGCTGTATTGCTTAAGGTGTGCATTGGAATGACGGGATACAGCAACAGTGGTCTCACGAGGATTGAGTATAATTTTGACTTATTGGACGGTGACAGTAGCCCAAAACTGAATAGAGATCGGAGCGTCTTTCTGGCTACAGCGATCTTCTCTTTGAGGTATGTTGTATATCCTCTAGTTGTCATCTTTAAGCCGAGTACTTTGCCTTGTGTAGATTAATGGTAATGTTCACGCTCCACCACTACTTCTACTGTTCGAATGCGTCTCCTCGGAATTATTTTAAACTCGTCGATGTTTGTCTTTGTTTTGTTTCTTTTTTCGTAGGTATTTATATTTGCGATTTCTCCTCCTGTTCTGTTTGCTATATCCCTCGGGTTACGATAGTCGCTCGTCACGATTTAGGTGATGTTGTCAGCCAGTTGTATATATTGAGCAAAATCGTAGTTAGGGTGAGGGAGGTCGCTGGTATATATTGCATACAATATGGGGTTCAAATATCCCCCCTGTGGCACCCCTGCTTCCAGTTCAAAGAATTCCCCTTCGATACCGTTTATGCTAATCATGGCCTTTCGATTTTCAAGGTAATTGCATAAAATCCTCGTCATGTCATCCTCCATACCTAGGTCGTAGGTCTTTCCTTTCAGGCCTGGTATCCAGACCTTGTCAAATGCCGAGGCCACGTCTCTTAACACTATGTCTACTCTATTGCCTTTGACCTTAGCAATAGCAATGTTCTCAGTTATGAGGGCCAGTGCGGTTTCAGTGCCGAGTTTCCTGCGAAAACCGTGCTGTTGGTTGTTATATAAGTCCTCAATTTCCGAGTACTTCCTATGTCTGGTGTTAAGTTTTTCAAAAAGTTTTTCTATAAACTCAAACAGGGAGATTGGCCTGTAGCTAATGATTTCTTTCTTTGGTTTTCCAGGCTTTATCAAAAATATAATTTTGACTTTCTTTAATAACTCATGGAAGTGGCCAACATTTATGCATGCATTGAAGATATTTAAGATAGCTTGATTAACATTTTGGGGTGCGTTTATAAGATGCTTTTTCGTTATTCCTGTCATTTCCGGTGCCTTATGTTTAAATCTTTTCAGTGCGGTTTCGTACTCTTCATGAGTGAATGGACTTCCTTCCTCACGAGCACAGCATGTTCTGTTAACCAGATGATGTAGTGTAAGCTCATCACCCAGTTCTCTCAACCTTGTTTTCTACTTCCTCTTCGTAATCTCCGTCGAATTCTGCATTTTTGGCTTCGCTTATACGAAATCTATTTATCCAGAATTTTTTTAAATAGCTCTCTACATCTCTGTCTCTAGTAATTTCATCTCCGTTGACTAATAATCTTATTTTATCCCTTGGTGGAGTTCCTCTCGGAAAATTCGGAAATGAAATGAAATGAAAAAGAGGGGGGGAGACAAAGAACAGCTCTTCTGACCCCACCCCCGCCCCCCTTGGCGCTCATGGAGCGGCCAAGGAGGTAGGGGGGAAGGCGCGGTACTCCTTTATAGACCCCCATAGTCATACTGTCTAGGGCCAAAGTAGGCTCTAAGCACTGTGAGTACGGCAGTTAGGAGTGAGAGGGAGAGGAAGAAGAAAGTTTTAGGATGGACAGCGAAGAAAATAGTAGGAGACAAAAGTGGACTTAGTTAGTCATGGTACCTACAGCTTAACGTGGAATCAGAACCACGATGTGTCGCTTGTCTCTAACTATAACAGTTTATTCTGACCCCTGCCCCACGTATCACTGTGAGTCCCGTGTGCAAATATGATAGTGGAAAACGGAGAGATGCACAAGGCTGAAGGAAGTACGAGGTTTGTAAAGAGATGCTAGTTGCCTGGAGGTCAGACTTATCTCTGTCCATTTTAGGTAGTTTAGCTAGCGTGATAAAGTTAGAGAGTAGTATTGGTATTTATGAGGCGTTCAAACCGTTATTAGTAAATATTCTGATTAAAAACTGGTGTAGGTTTCTATCTCTCTATCTATTCTTTCCTATTCCTATCCTAGTTATAATTGACTATATGCTAGTCTCTGGTGTTGCTTCGGTTAATTAATTACTCTTAGTCGTCGTTGAGTATTAATCTCTTTCTCCAGGTGTAGATTTCTTCTTCGTCTTCTTCTCCTCCCTCATTTATCCTTGGGAAACTTGGGAATAATCTGTGCGATCTCCATCCTTCTCTTTGGGCAATTTGGTTGGTTAATTCAACTCCTACTTCATTCGGTGTCTTTTCTAAGACTTTCCTCGCTCTTTTTGCAATTATTCTGTTGAGTGGCTTTATCCTTGCCTCCCTTCACAGGTCTCGCAGTCTTCTTCTTTCTCCTCTTCTGGTGTTTGTTATTAAATATATAGCTTTTTTTTTTACTTTTTGGAGTCTTAATAGGTTACTTCTTGAGATCGTGTACATCGCTGTGGTTGGATAAATAATCGCGGACTGTATTATGGCTTGATAAATGTTCCTCTTGTTTTTCATGTTTAGGTTAACTAACTTGTACAGTGATGCCAGGCCGCTCTTCCCTCGATTTACACTCTCAGTTACGTGCTTTTTATAACCTTATTTCCTAATGGTTATTCCAAGCACCTTACATTCTTTGTCGTATCTGTAGCGCTGTCCTTCTACATATACATCTGAGATGCTCCTCCTGTACACGGATACCATTTTAAATTTATCCTTGTTGGTTTTAATTTTCCATTTTTCTTCGTATCTATTAATGCTTCTTATCTCTTTTGCAATCATCCTAGCTTGCATTGAGCCGTTCCTCTAGGGGCAAACTATGATTTGAGTGACGTCATCGGCAAATTGGATGTTCAAGCAGCCTTCATTTCTTGGTGGTGGTATATCTGCTGTGTAGATTGAATAGAAAGACGGACTCAGACATCCCCCTTAGGGCAAACCCGCACGAGCTCGAATATTTCACCCTGATGTCGTCCTATTTCCACATAAGCACGTCTTTCCATTACATAATCACATAAAATCCTTTTGATCTTGTTGTTCATTCCTAATCTGAGTATATTGTGTTGTATACACCTCTTGTATACTTTCTTGCATGCCTTGGACACGTCCCGGCATACGATGTATACGCTCATCTTTTCTCTCTTTGCTTTCGCTATCTTGTCAAAGATGACTCTAAGGGGCATCTCCGTACGTCTGTTTTTCCTGAAGCCAAATTGGCAGCTGTTTCTTCAACCATTATCATCGAGGAATTTGGACACCCTGTTATTTATTATTTTTCCAATACCTTACCGATTAAATCTAGCAGCGAGACGGGCAGTAGTTATCCACTTTTAAATACATTTATCCAGTGCTCTCTAAATAATGCCTTTATTTCTTCCTCATCTTCTAAAATGTTGTTCCCTGCATCCTTAATTTTCATTTTATCCCTTGTTGTCCGTATCTTTAATCTGTTGATATGTTTCCAAAAATTCCCTTGGTGCTGATCCTATTTCTCTTTCTGTTTTTCATAAATTAGTGCTATTAGTTCTCTTTTCTGTCTCCTGAGTGCGTTGTATGCTTTCCTTAATGTCCCGAATACTTATATTTTCTGCCGCTCGGCCGATCTCCTAGCTCAAAGAAACCATTTCTGGTGTCCACCTAAATTGTTTAATGGTTTGGAACGAGTTAATGGGGACGGCCTCCTTCTCTGCCCTTTTAATTTCTTCTCTGATCCTATCCAACTCGCGGTCGATTTCCTCTAGAGTGGCTTCTCCGAGCGGGCTGGGCACGTACGTCTGAAGTAATTCTTTGTACTTATCCCAATCCGCTCTATGGTACGCCTTCCATTTCTTCGAAGGGATTTGTATATGATTCTTGTTTATGTACATTAGAGTCGCAGTGTGGTCACTGCAAAGAACATTCACTGGTTCCTTAAAATAGTTAAAGGGCAGATTGAAGTTAGCCAGGCAGATGTCCGGTTTTTTTCGTGATCTCTTCGTAAGTATGTAGGAAAATTGGGTTCCAGTCTTTACAGTATACGTCTATTGATAAGCGTGTTAAGTTGTTTTCCGACTCTGTTTGTATTTCTGTACCCAGAAGCCCCGCAATGGGCGTTTAAATCGCCCATAAAAATGACCGGTATCCTTTAGTTGAAGATTTTAGTAAAGTTTTGTACCTGTAATTGGGGGCGTTTTGGTGGCTGGTATCCAGTTGCGACAATGATGTTGCTTAATTCCATTTTAATTTCTATAGCTAAATATGCATCCTCCAATCCTTGTATTGTTTTGTACTGCAATCCTTGCTTGACCGCTATTGCCGCACCGTCGTGTGTTTCTCCTGAAGGATTTGTGTTAATAACATCGTAGTTCCATATCTTTAATTTCTCGTTTTCTTTGTTTCTTCCATGTTCTGATATTAGTATAACATCTGGGTCAATCTTTCTGAATAAGTTTCCGTACATAATTTGCTTGTCTTTCCATCCGTATGTGTTAATTTGTAGTATTTTTAATTTCTTAATATACATAATCCAATTGTCCATTTCCGTTCGTATATTCGTTTTCCGTTTAGTTTGTCCTATCTGTTAAGTTATCTGTTTTTCTTCTTTTTCTGGTTCTTTTTTCGTTTCTCCTGGGTTCTCCCTCTGCTGAATGCCTTCGAGGGTCCCTCTGGTAGTTCATCTCTGGGTGATGGACCCCTTTTACTTGCGGATTTAGATCTGTTAGCTCTTTGCTTTCCTGCGAGTAGCCCGTGTGCACTCTTGCTCTGTGTCCTCGGAGGAATTTTCAGTCTCTGAGTCTTCGCTGTTTGCGTCCTCTTCTGATTCTTCTGCCTGTTGATTTCCTTTTGCCTCTTCGATTAACTCATGTTTTGTCTTTTCTGTGACTTTGATTCTGAAAATGGCAGATGAATCGACTTCTTTGGGAAATTTGATCGGTTCGAGCCCGTTTTCCTGTAGCATGCTGTTGACTGTTGTTGCATAACTTCCAGGGTTAGCTATGTTCATCATGTGCGCATGTAACATACAAGTAAGTATTTTTACGTTGAGCGTACCATCTAAATTAATATGAGTTGCCGGTCCTTGTTGGTCACTTTTTGCCATTGCTGCGTAGGAGTTTTTATTTACGTTCTTATTATTTATGTTTGACTCTGTTTCTTTTCTCTTTATAATTTCTCTTATTTGGGGACAAATCATAGCCATAGTTCTGTGTCCCCCTTGGCAGTTAATGCATCTTTTACCTGTGTTGTTGTAGTATCGCTAAGAATGGCCTCAAGTTCCACATTCAGAACAGATTATAAGGTCTTTGGGGGGGGCAATTTTACGTCGTATGTTCTTCCAACGCATAACATCTGAAGCATGTCTGTATACTTGTGAAGACGTCTCTTTCTATGTGAGTGGATGGGATCCTCATGTTGAAGGCGATAACTCCCTGTTCCATGATCCTTGAAGCCATTTCGGTAGATTAACAAATGACCTTGAAAACGTGAATGTGATCTTTAAATTTGACCACCTCTGCAATTTTGAGCCATTTCTGTCTCTCCTGAAGTTTTTCTCTTATTACTTGGCATGAGTGCTCTCCTACCCAGGACTCGATTTTTCGGCAGATGACACTTCTGTTAGCCTTGATTTGGGGTGGTACTCTAGCTTCCAAGTCCAACTTCCTTAGCGTAATGCCCCGCAGATGACAGTAGCTACTCTACGTCTTTGTTTTCTGGGCAAATAACTGTGAATCCAGATGGTGTCTTAATGCATTTGATTAGTGGTATCTCCAGATCTATAAATATGCATTGCACTACTTCTTGTGGTGATCTTTTCCTTCCGTTGGGTATGATTTTCAGGGGAAGCCTTTTGAAGTTCAGTGGGTCCATCTTCCCAGGAGTCGTCCCCTCTCCGAGGAGACGGGTTCTTCTGTCGATCTTCAGCTGTGGAGTCTTAACCAGTCTCCACAAGTGGGAGGAGGCCCTTGATCTGCCCTAGTTTGATCTCGCCTACCTTCCAATTTTCACACTGTCCTTGGTCAACCCTACTTATCTGGGCCTAGCCCTAACAGCAGTCCACAGTTGGGTTCTGGCTCGTGACCTAGAATCGGCCCCCTTTTTCTGGCTCCCTAAAAGGGTCTCCTGCAGGGGTTCACTATACCTTACTACCAACTACAACTCACACCTTGCTGGTGACCAAGTTATGTAGTGCTAGTGAGAAGTAAGTTTGAGGTAAAAAGTATAAAAAAAAGAGTCCAGAATTTAGAATAAGGAAGAGCAACCCCTTCGTGGGCGGGGGCTACTTCGCTCAAGAGGAAAAGGAGGAATCTCCAATCAGACCCAAGAGCGCATATATTTCTTCTTAGAAGTTTTATTGAGAAGGCGTTTTCTTTAGGTCTCTCCTAAAACTTTTTCTCCTTTACCTGTGATAGCCTTTACCAGTTCCCAGCGAGAGAGCAAGCGTACATACTGAGTAAATCGGAAGATTCAGAAATTATTAATTTAATTAATTAATTATATGAAAGTGATGAAATGTGTGGTAGGTTTTCATAAGTGTGAAAATGTTTACTAGGTTGCCCTGGTGTTAGAGCATCACTAGCATGCTTTCTTCTTGTTTGTTTCAAAAAGTTTTTTTCCTCCGTCAATAATGTTGCTGACTGTCGATGGCGGTCAGGTTCTTCCATTGTTATATATATATATATATATATATATATATATATATATATATATATATATATATATATATATATATATATATATATATATATATATATAGATATATATATATATATACATATATATATATATATATATATATATATATATATATATATATATATATATATATATATATATATATATATATATATATATATATATATATTATTTCTTGTTTTATTGTATTTAATTATTCATTTATTACTTTCAGTTTAAATCTTAGTTTGGGTATTTCGTCTCTTTTCGTTTATGTTAATCTATCTTCCTTTTCTTATTATTATTTGCTTAATTTTGTTGATTATTTATTTTCCTTCACTTCTTTTTGTTTGTTAAATTTAATTTGGGCACTTCGCCTATTTTTGTTAAAGTCTATTGTCTTTTATACTTCTTCTCTTCTTTTGAGTTAGTTAAATTTTTATTTTAATTTGGGCACTTCGCCTCTTTTTGTTAAAGTTAATTGTCTTTGATTTAAATTTGATTTGAATTGAATTTGAATTTTGATTTGAATTTGGGCACTTCGCTGCTTTTTATTAAAGTTAATTTCCTTTTGTATATTGTTAGGTGTAAATAGGTATTATATTCTCTCTCGAACAGGTTCTTCCGCTTGGGAATAGAGATGTTCTTTCTCCTGCTCGTATTCTGTGTTCCGGTATGTCTAAATTGTTGTTAATAGTTGGGAGTATTTCGTGGTTAACTTTGTCCCAAGTCTTTCTCCCTATCCTTAGGATCTCCACATTAATCGGTTTTAGTCCGATTCTTTCATGTAGAACCAATTGTCGAATATGGTCAATCCTTTCGTGCCAGTTATAAGCAGTGTGTCTTTATTCTGTACCCTCTGCATCGTCCTGAGAGAGGTACAGCTTGCTATCTGCGTGATCACAGCCGGGTATACCAGGACGGAGCGTACCAGGGCCATGTATAGTTTTTTTCTTATTTGGTATGTTGAGGCTTCGGAAACGGTTCTGTTTCTTCAGCTCTCTTGTGACTAGGGAGACTGTTTTTTTTACGTGGGCCTTGTATCCTGATTTATAGAGTCGTAAGTCCAGGACCTTTCCCTCGTTAGAGTACGGATAAATTTCGTTGTCGACGAGGAGGTAATCTACTTTCCGGTGGTTCATTGGAATTATAGTGAACTTCTGGCGGTTGGTCTTTATCTTCCTCTCGGCAGTTATCGCCCTTGCTTGACTTCCAGGGTTCCTGAATGGACTTGGAGTGATTTATGTGATGTCATTTGCGTATTGCTGATACATCGAGTCGTAACTCACTGGAGCAGAGAGGTCAATTGTATACACGAGGTATAACAAAGGACTCAGACAGCTGCCTTGTGAAACTCTCGCCTCGAGTTCGAATTCGTGTCCCTTGCAGCCCTCGATCGCGATTTGTGCTCTCCTATCCGTGACATAGTAACAAAGGACTCTTTCCAGGATTGGGTTTAGTTGGAGGTTGAGGATCTTGACTGGTAGCCCTCTCAGTCATACCTTATCGAACGCCTTCTTTACATCCCGCAGCACCACGTTTACGTACTTTCTTTCAGCTTTGCTGCATGCGAGTTTTTCCGTTAGGGAAGCGAGGGTGGTTTCCGTTCCTCGTCCCCTGCGGAACCCGTGCTGCTGAAATTGATTTCAGCCGTATTTACATGCAAACGGTTTGAGCGTTATTAACTTTTTAAATCTATCGTGACACTGATTGGACAATTATTGCAGTGCTTATGTCTAAAAGCTGATTGGTCAATTTGTTAACGCTAGGGTCTGTTATTTCAAAAATGAACATAAGTATGACAATTAAATGTATCTCAATCCTGATTGGTTAAATATTGTAGAAATTATTAGTAGATAGAATGACTATTTATATACTTGTATTTTTATGGAGAAATAGAGTTAGCAATCATTATTATTCAAGAAGAAAGAAGTTGTCATTACCATTTGCAATTTCGAGACTTTTTCCCGCTGTTTACCAAGGAATAAAGAATCCAGCTCAATATTTTCCTTTATTCTAATGAAGCTTGTTGATCACATAATCCAGCCTGCTACATTGAGAAGAGTTCCCCTTTTCGCACATTTCACATAAAAGGGACATATAACTTCAAAATACGCCATACCTATAGGATCATTATCATCATCGAAAGATGATGAATTACCAATGAGAATAGGAATAGCAGCAGCATTCCTAGTGGACGAATCAGAAGAAGGTTGTCGTACAGGTTGACTGAGGCTACACGGGCTAGTGTTAGGCATCTGAGTAGGCGCAGCAGTTTTAGTGTTATTTGCAATAAACGCAACATTCCTGACCCTGACGGAAATATTTGGTTGGCTGAGAGTAAGATTTCCATCTCACTGAACACCTGAGGGACTCCCCCTGCAGCCTTTGGGTGCCTTGCTAGCTCCCCTAAGATTGCCTCTACCTCTACCAACTATTTTTCAAGACTTATCACAAGGGTGGTTGAAAGGGGGAAAAACTACAAGGTACTTGAAGGCCGATGATGGTAGGGCTGGGGCAGGGTAGCAGCCGTAGTAACTACATAACAGTGCATTGCTATGAAATTTTAGATACCGCGAAATTAAGACGTCGAAATCCTTTTCCATGTTGCCTCTGTAAAATTTAACCAACTGTGTTTTAATGTTTGGCAGATATCATACATAGCCTATGCGAATTTCCTCACCAAATAAGGTGTTTTTAATTACTTTGTATTTATAGTTGAATTTATCACCACAATGAGAGAATTCCACTGTTGCTTAGACCGAAGAGGGCAAAATCAATGGCGCTAATTAATAGACTGCTGAGTCGGTTAATTAAGACCCCAGAACTCACTCTTTACTTCAATTTGCAACTGCATCTTGTCTATAATTGAAGTGATTGAAATGCCTTATCTTTGCAACAAAAGGATCTTAACTGAGTTCTCATTATTGCTCTAATTTAATTGCATTTTCGAGAAAAGAAATTGATTTCGTTAACTAAAAGAGACTTTAATTCATAGAGAAATTTGATACCTGCTTTTTTAAAGCTTTCAGTACATCAACTATATTTGGTTCGCTTCACACTGGCTGGCTATGAGTAACAGTGGGTGTAATCCGTTCATCTACGCCATCTACAATGTAAGTACTTTTCCATCTTTCCCCCATTTACAACTAACCCGCGGTAGTAGATGTCCCCAATTAGTAAAAGCTCGTGTAATTTCAAATCATCTTGGCAGCAAGGGGGAAGGTACCATTACGGGATGGAGCAGGGTCAGAAGACTTTAGTAATGCCACCGTTCCCTTCATTCCCATGTAGTTTCCTGTTTCGAATAGCCGTGTTATGTGCCTTTCACACATTTTTACTTCCCATAACTTTATCTGTTTATTTACAATCTTTAATAAAACTTTTGCCAAAGATGCTCTCCCCACCCCTTTTAGGCATTATCGTTTGTTTTTAATAAGTGAAAAATATCCTATACATTTGGCTCTTTCTTATTTCACGTTAATAAATCGAACACAAGAGCTTGTTCGTCGGAACAAGCTCTTTCCGACTCCGTCCAACCAAAAAACGTTCCTAAGAACACTAAGAATCCCCCAATCTTTATTCCTGGATTAGTTAATAATCGCATGGGCGTACTAGACCAGTGGTTTTCAACCTTTTTTATGATAGTGGTACCACAATAGCCACCTAGAAGCACCCGTGACACCCTAATATAAAATAATTTACGTGGAAAACACTCAAAATTAACCACAATTAACATTTAACATAATTGAATACAAATAAGACATACAAATTTGAAAATAAATAAATTGTTATATTTATAAGTTAAATGGGAAATTTGAGCTTGATGAGTATCACATAATTCTTTAATATTGGGACGTTTAGTTGACAAGGCAACTCTGATTTCTTCATTCACTCTTTAATCTTTCTACTTTCGTTGTTTTTATGTTGCACAAAGCAGAGAAGATAGCTTCAAAATAATTTCAAGTGTCGTTATATTTTTTATAAATGTTTGAATAACGGGGTTTTTTTTTGCAATTTAGGCATTTTAAAAAATATATTTTGGTCGCTCCCGCGGCACCCTTAGTAGGCTCTCGCGGCAGCCAGGTTGAAAACCATTCGATTAGACGTTGGATGCTAATTGATTAATCCCTTTAATCCACAGAAATCGATAATCCCCGATTTTCCCGATAAGCAATCGGAACAAGGAAGGCCATTAACAATTTCAATTTGGGAGAAAATAAAAACGAAATTTGCTTATCCCCCGAATCTCCCTAAATTATAGGGTCAAATATTGAGAGAAAAGGCAAATAGAAAAAGAACACAGGAAAGGTAAATTCATACAAGAGGAATAGTGAAAAGGGGTTGAAGTTGCAGTGGCAAACTTCGTCATTTCCGAATATTGTGCCGAGATGGCATTGGAAAGTCAGAGGAACGAGTTCGAACAGGGGTAGCGACAATTTTCAGTGTTTTCAAGATCCCACAACTGCTCCTTAGCCCCCCAGCGCATGCCATTTCGACATTATTTAAAACAAATGGCCAAAAACATGGAGGCTATCTTGGCCAGAGTGTTTTTTTTAAAAAGGGATTTGTAAAGAAAATAGAGAAGTTAGACAAATTGCCAGTGAGTGCACGGCAGAGAACAGGAGACTATTTGGAACATACCTCCTCACCCATTTTCATGTTAACATTGAGGGGACGTGGCCTAGTTAGTGGGATATGATTAATCTAGTCATTTCTTTGTTTCTATTTTTTTTTTTTTCTATTTTCACCCAGGAAAGATTCAAGCGAGAGTTTCGTCTGAAATTGCGGGTTTTACTCCAAAATTTGAACTCGGCCGAGGTCAAGAACTTGACCCCGTTTCGTTGTCAAGTCTCTTTCCGGTAAGTCTCGAAGTCAAACTTGATCCGAGCATTAACGTTAGCAGGGTATTTCTCCAAATTTGAACACTACCCTCTCCCCCTTTGGGCAATGGGGGCAATTTCAGAGTATTTGTACCCTTCTCTACCACCCTTAGTCTATTTTTCTTCTTGGGTATGTATGTACCTTACTCCTATTTTTCACTTACCCTTACACACTTATACACCTTTTTCAAGAATGTATGACAGATATCCTTCAATTGGCTCTCACCCTTGTAGTGATATTGTATTTTGTCCTATTTTAGAGAGTGTGGAGTCAGCATTTTTTAATATCTCCCTGTGTTCATCAATTTACTGTTTGTTCGTGGTAAGATGTGAACCACTGATAAAAGCTGAATGGTATCAACCAAAAATGTTTCATTGAGAGATTTGGTAGATAGCCTAGTTGACACCTCCGCCCACAGAGCTCCTTCAGCTCCTTGCTTAATGAATGCCATTGTGAAGTTGTAACTTGTAGATTGTTATCTATATTCTGATTGAAGTTCTGTATATTCTTGAAAAATGATAGCTAATCAATACTATTATTTTTTTATTATTATTTATTGATTATATGCTCTTTCATTTGATGCCTAACTTGTTGCTCTATCTTGTTGTGATAGAAAGTTATAGTGCAAAATAGGATTCAAGGGAGCCGAGAACTAGAGATTTTAGCCGAAAAGTACCATAAAGATATTCCGCATCTCAATTCGCTACAAGTCAAGTCAATTCAAAAAAGTTTAAGCAAAATACAAAAGATAATTAAATTAAAAGTCATTATTTTTAAACTCTATATCGAAACAAAAACCAAGGCAGATGTCACAATAAAAACAATTTGAAAAAATGTCATAAAAACAAAATTTGAAACAAGAAATGTCATACTCGAACAACTAATCAAAGACATTAATTTCAGGGTGGAAGACAATAGCGAATCTGAATGATGCTTATGAAAGTTGCATAGAAATAATCCGTGGAGGAACTACAATCGGTAATCACCAACAAAATAAGATTTTTATTTTTTTCAAGGGGCTATCTGGCGGCAACAAAATAAGAGAAAAAATGAAAAAATAGAGGAGGATAAATTCACAAATAAGATTCCATAACAAGAGTTTTATCGAGGAACAACAAAACCTCCGCAAGCTTTAAAAAAATTTAACCACATTAATGTGCTCGAATTGAATTAGCTTTTGACAAAATCAATTGTAGAAAAACAACATCCCTCATGGGGTGTCTGTTTTCATTGATGCATTTCTGAAGGCATTCTTGGAACTTGGCCTCCACTCTTTTCAGCATTGCTCTATCGATTTGGTTCACTTCCACGCGAATAGCTTCCTTTAAATCGTCCAATGTACGGGGCTTATGCTAATGCACACGTACCTTGAAGTTTCCTTACAAGAAATAATCACACATGAACAAATCAGGGGACCAAAGGGGTCAAGGAGTGTCAGCAAGCCTGGAAATGAGGCGGTCACCGAAGAGAGGGTGAAGAACGTCCATTGATGCTCTGGCTGTGTGTCCCTTCACCCCATCTTGCTGAAACCACATACGTCGGATAGCAATATGTTTTCGCCGGCTTTTCTAACGGCACAATAAACCATCATTTTTGGGCTGGGCAGTAGTCATTCGTGCAGTTCTCTCGGATTTTCAAGAGCCCAATAACGACAATTCTGTTGATTCACCAATGCCACTGAGATGAAGATGAGCGTAAATCATTCATTATCAAAATGAGGAAAATCCTATCCGTCATATTATTAGTTCGGTTGGGTGCGTTTCATATACCCTATCTAAATGGTTAGCTTCTCTCCTAAATCCTTTGGTAGGGACCGTTTCTAGTTCTCACACCGTTAATAATCTCGATCTCATTAGGAAACTTAATGATCTTCCTTACCTTGATAATTTTAGCTTGGTTAGTTTCGATGTATGTTCCCTCTCTACAAAAGCTCCCGTACCCGATCTCCTAAATTTCCTCGAAGAGTACCTTGTTAATGTCTTTCTCCCTATACTAGCTTCCACTATTATTAAACTTATTTCCCTCTGTATCAACAACTGTCAATTCACCTTTAACGGGAAATATTACCGTCAAATCTTTGAAATGGCTATGGGCAATTGTTTGTCTCCAGTACTGGCCAATCTATATATGGAGTTTTTTGAATCTAAAATACTTCCCCAGACCAACATAACCCCTATTTTATGGATGCGTTATGTTGATGACATTCTTTGTTTGTGGCCTAATGATCTTTAATATCAATACTTTTCTTAAAAAAATCAACACGTTAATCGCCTCAATTAAATTTACTTTAGAAAATGAAAAAGATAACACCATCCCTTTCTTAGATATTTTGATCCACCGAACAGACCAAGGTTTCAAATATGAAATTTATAGAAAACCTACAGCCATTGACTCATACATCCATTTCTATTCCGATCACCATATTAGTATAAAAAAAAAGTGTTTTCTCTTCCATGTTTCTCCGTGCCCTGAGAATAAAATCACCCGAATATTTGGAAAAAAAGGTTGATAGGATATATAATATAGGTTTAAATTTGTATTACCCTTTCTACGTACTTAAAAATTGTTAGAGATCTAAAGTATAAAGTTATTGTTTTGAATGATTTTGAGGGGGTTCGGTAGAAAGAAGTGACTGAAACTTTATCTTCCCAGGTGGTGACTAGAGCGTCCCCCAGGGGGTATCATTCTGCGCTATCCACTAACCCACTATTCTAAAAGTTTCATCAAATCATGCGGCAACATTTTTCTCGGTAGGAAAGAACTGTACAACCGCCATTGTTGGCGTGATCGCTCTGCAGATATCCCACAATACGTCAAAGTGACTCCTTAACTCCGCCAAAGAATTGTTCGCTTTAAGACATCGAGGGGGGTGTTTTTGCTCTTTCTGACGTTATACAATGAAAACAAAACCTATAAATCTCCTGCAAAAGTCGGTCGACAAACGTCTGAGAAGACAGCTATTAGGTGCTTCTTTATGTAGGATCCTTTCGAGATTTCAGCATGAATTTCTAGAAAAATTAAGACCAATAGTAGCAAAGAAGTGAGTTGTTTCACAGTATCACGTTAACTCAATACATCTAGTTTAAAAGCTCATTCTTCAGCAACCAAACTATTCATCAGTAAGAAAAACCAGAAGGCAAGACTTGAATATGCCGAAGCTCATGTTGTTTGAAGTGATGAAGATTGAGAGAGAATTAAGTTCAGCGATGAAAGAAAATTTAATTTAGTTGGATCTGATGGTAGACACCTTATTAGACGCGCTGCAGGTGGCAGACTTAACACTAAATGTGTTAAAAATTCTGCAACGTATGGATGAGGCAGTCATGGTATGGAGGAGGTTGTCGTCTGAAGGAGTTGGTCCGCTAGTGCGAGTAATTGGAACGGTAAATGCAAATATTTACCGAAACCTCCTACAACAACATGTTATACCTTCACTTCGAGCATCTCTTAACCAGCCAACACTATTAGTGTAGGACAATGTGTCATACCATACTGCTAAGCGAGCAAAATACTATTTCGAACAATAAGATATCAAGTAATAAAGTGGCATGCTTAGAGCACGGACTTGAACCCAAGTGAGAACATCTTGAAGACATTAGAGACACAGTTCAGAGACCAGCAGCCTTCAACTGTGACGGATTTATGAACGAAAATTTAGCAAGAAAGGAACAAAATAACACTAGATTTTTTTAAGAGACTAGTGAATTGCTGTAGTCGTCGTTGCATCATAGTAGAAAACAAAGGCTTCAACACCTCATTAGTGTTTTAAGTTCATTCTTGTTAAATCTTGTTTTGTTTCTAGTGTATTTAATGAAATTTCTGAATGATCGTCCTGATATTTTGCACGTGTCAATACTTTATTTCGTTAGTTTATTTATTAAAATTTCTTGAATACAGGATTGTATCATATGAAATTTTGATAAAATATATTAAATGCATTCCTTTATGTACCATGGAAGTTTCATTTGCCTAGACATCATAATTTTGAAAATATTTTAATAGAAGAAAATCATTATATATATATATATATATATATATATATATATATATATATATATATATATATATATATATATATATATATATATGTTTGACGCTTATTTTTTCATTTTTCTTGTACAAATAATTATTAAATATTCTCTATATGGCTATGTATAGTGCACTTACTTCGGAAACATTCCTATTCTGGTAGCTGATTACAGCAATGTTATTGCTACAATCTAATTTAGATATCACAATACTTTCCTGTATAATTATAAAGCATAAAATAATATGTAGCGCCAAATTGCAAAATGTAGTAGAGCCAAAAGGAATCTCACAAATGAGTACCCAGTTGGCCCTATTGAAATCTTGAAATTGGGCACACAAATTGAACATTAAAATAATATGCCATCTTGTAACAATTAACTAATGTAAAACAAAGCAAGTGCTTGTAAATAATGTTAAATCGAAATTTAATATATATCAATGCAATTAAGAATATTTTGTAATGAGGCAAGTGAAATTATTGTGTTCCTACACCAATATACAAACATGCACACATTAGAAAACAGATACGAGCAGACGGTCTGGTGGAAAAGAGTCTTGCACGCATTGAAGGGATTCTGATCTGACCCGACAGAGCTTACATAAACCAGTGAAGAAACAAAATCAATCTTCCTATGGATGTTGGCTTTATAAGCCCGGTCAGGTGCACTCGTGCCTACACTGAACATGCCCACACCCTTTGACTCCACCCAGCAGTGTTAGTAGACAACATACGCACATACTTTTGACCCGATAAGCTCCGCCCCGCGTTCAGATTAAGAGAAGATAAGTCACGCCCCCTTAATTAGGTGTCAGTATAAATAGACAGACAGAAACATTCTTATTATTATTCTCATTCTAATTAATATATTAGTAGCGTCATTATTATTATTATTAACATCACCAGTCCGTGTCTCGTCCTCAATCCGTCCGTCCATAGTCCCAATTATCTGATGGAGAAGGAGACTTACAAGAAACATTGAACATTAACACTGATAGTCAGGCAAAGATGTGAGTGCACAAACGAACCACCGAAAACTCAACTATTTCACTCGTCCGAATTGAGGTAGCCCTAAGCCAAGATTAAAGTCTACAAAAACGTCATTTTTCTTCCAAGCCCTTCCTTCTGCCAAGCAATAACCAGGTTACCATTCGAACCCAGCCTACACGCCGATTACCCAAAATAACACTTTGGAATCAGACCAAATTCGACTGTAAAGCCGACTTAGCCTGATACCCAAAACTGGGACTAATCCTAAAAACTGGTAACCCCTTTCGACTGAACAAAGAGGTAACCAAAAAAGTCTGAACGCGTCGGACCATCACCAACCAGGACAAGGAGAAACGGAAATCGTGAACGCCATTACCATCAAGCCAACCATCTTTAATGATACAGCAGTATCGGGTTGGTTTAAGATAGTAGAAGCCTAGTTTCATATATCGAGGATAAATAAGGATGAAACAAAATTGGTTCACGTCATGGATGCACTACCTCCCGAGACTGTCGACCAACTTCCAGCTACAATCTTGTCTGCCCAAAATTACCAGCTTCTAATTAACGAAGCAATCGGGCTCTTCGAGAGAACCGAACCGGAGCTCTTCAAGAAGCTCATTGGCTGGTCCACACTCACTGGTCGACCTACAGTCAACCTGGAGGAACTGCAGAAAAGAGATTTACAGGTAGGAGTTGAGAAAGAACTCGTGAGGCACAAATTTATTCAATCCCTGTCATCGCTGCAGCTTTTTAAACAAACTTCGCCACGATTAACGATGTATAAGCGAACTCGATTTCCTTACTAACATTTACAGCATACATTCATATGTTGGGTTGTGGACAGGAGTAGTACTCCATTGGCGAGGCCAGAATCCTCCCCCAAAGCCTGTCTACTTGAATTGGTACTGATACTAAATTTTCTAAATATAGCATTATTTTAAACTAATACAATTTTTAAAAATGCCCTATATATAATATACGAGCATTTACCAATATTTTGCTTTTTATAGACTGAATATGTATTTCATCTTTCCATCTTCTATAGTTTTAGATTCCTGAAAATTAGATCTTTTTTAAAAGTAAGCGTCATTCGTTCGTCTCTCGTAAAAAGTCAAGCTGATTGAAATCCTAATACTTCAGATTTATTTATCAATCTAGATAAATACTATATTTGAATTGGACCTAATTTATAATCAAACTTAACTAAAGTTTTCCATACTACATACATTGAGTTAAAACAAATATTTAGACATTTTATGTTATCTTATATATATTTTAGCCTTCAAAAGTGAATGTTAAACCCTTTATCGGGCAAATTACCAAACGTATTTTTACATGTACTCGTATGTGTCGAGAACTACATTAGGGCAGCAATGAGTCAAACGAGGCTAACTCAAAGCAATACTTTTCTTTCAGCGTGACCTTGCGAAGAAATACATTTTGATGGTGTGATTAAATATTTTGCAGAGAAGAAGGCCAGAAAATTTTACTTTTTAAATTATCGCATTTGTTGTTACTGCTGTTTTTCTGCAACAAAAATAAATTACCGTAATTTTAATATTTTTTCATTATATGTTTTAAGATGTCTAGTTTCGGAATTGTTTGATGTTTAGAGATTTATAGAGTACTATGCATTTAGGATAAGTTTGCATCCCAGTTTTCACCTCAATTGTGAATAAAAATCTTTGGCGGCCAGAACTGCCTCTCAGACCCGGTTGAAGGAGCTACGGCTCACCACAGACACCCGACCTTATAGACGTTCGCTACAATCGCCTAACTCTATTCGATTACGGCCTATCGATTTTGAAAGTCTTGGAATTGTATGTTGTTTAGAGGGAGGGCAACTCTACAACCACCTCGGCCAGCACAAATGCTAGGTAGGCCTCTTGGAGAAGCATCTATTAGTGAAATATGTATTTTAAATAAATAGGTAGATCCTATAATATTTGGTTGGTTAGTAGTGATAGGAAAAGGGATGATCTAATATCACCAATAAACTGTGGAGGCCACAAGAAGACAACTGAGCTGCAAGATGAACGGATTAGGAAATTTAGCTACTTGGTAGGAATGGTTTTAACACAACTACACCTTCTTCACTATGGCAAACTGGTCCATGACGATAAGTATTAATAAAGCTGTCAGAAATAAAATAAGGCAGCTACGCTAGTCGAAGGTCAACAATGTATTAATGGCATAAGGCAGGTCAAAGGCTTGATTCATTGTAAAGTTAGTGAAAAGTCTCAGGTTCCACCACAGCCTAAAGACGGCTCTGTAACCTGGCGCATGCGTTCCTCGCTGTGCCCTTGGGAAGGGCACCTCTTTGATCTTGGCCAACAGCTCGGCAGAGCCGTTGGTGTCTTTTACAATCGCGCCCCACACTAGTAATTCATAGGATTCCAATTTGGGGATCTAGAAGTTACAGAAGCACAAATACATTTTCTCCATAACCAATGGTTATCACAAGTAGAAATTGCTAAAAAAATAAAATGTTCAAGATTTGCTGTCCAAACCACTATAAAAAGATAGCAAGAGATAAGAGCTTTCTATCGAGAAAGACAAACGCTAGAAAACGTCTTACAACACCTAGAGAAGAAAGAGATCTTTCATTCCACTTTAACTACAGAAACAGAAAAACATCTTTTGAACTTGTTTGGAAGTTAAATGAAGCAAAATGTTAAAGAAATATCACAGAAAACAAAGAGTTAGAAGGAGACTTAAAGATAAAAGGCTAAAAGAATGAAAGAAGTAGGAAGCCATAGATATCTGAGCTCAACAGTAAAAACATCTTCAGTGGGCCAAAAATAACAAAATTGGACATATGAAGTTATCTGGTCAAGTAAAATTATCAGGAATGTAATTTATGTTATTACCAAAACAAAAAAAAAGCAAAACAAAGACCGACCGACCGACATATTGAGATATAGAATCGCACGCGCTAAAAACAATTGTTTTTAAATATATATATATATATATATATATATATATATATATATATATATATATATATATATATATATATATATTGATAAATAAACAATAACGTTCTTGTCAATACGGTTAGGTAAGGGTAATAATAAGAATTTCTTAATCCACTGGGAAAGTCTCCTCAAGTTCCTTAACCATCTTCAGGAGCGTTGCTGAGTGGTCTAAGGGGCGGGTTAATTGAGATCAAAGCGGCTGCTCACTGCTTCAATGTGCACGGTTTGAATCCCTCTCCGGCTCTGATTTTTTTGAAGTAAGAAATAACTATTTCCGAAGAAAAATTGATTCCGTTTTCTTTTTCCTGCGGTGAAGTTGGATATATATATATATATATATATATATATATATATATATATATATATATATATATATATATATATATATATATATAATATATATATATATATATATATATATATATATATATATATAGATATATATATATATATATATATATATATATATATATATATATATATATATATATATATATATATCCACAAATGCCTACTTACATTTAGGAATGATTCTAAAGGGTGCTTTTTAATATAAAATATGACCTTACAGAAATGAGAGTTACGAAACTAATTCTTTATCTATACCATCTCTCCCTTTATCTAGTTTATACCTTTGACTTCTATCATATGCCATTTTTATGAGCTAGCCTCGAACGAATGAGTCATAGGCTCTTTGAGGCTTCGTAATTCTGTAATTTTAGCCATCACTTTTTTACATAAAGTGAAATATCATAGTTACTTATGTCCAGTTTTATCTACTTTGTTGCAGTCTCTTATTTGAGTAAAATGAGAAACGTCCTCCAGACTTAGATCTTTGATAGCTACACAGTTCTTTCGCCGCCTATTACTAGTGTCAAGGAAATCTTAGCAATTTGCCGCAGAATTTAGTACTTTTTTATCAAATGTTCGTCAAGAACTCTGACACTTCTAATTTCCTTTTACGTTTTAAATTACAGGTTTTTCCGCAGGAGTGGAAATAGTGGCCAGAGCAGAGATTATAGATTCTCCCACCAGCAGACCAGTATTACAAATTTCCATGAGAGAAAGCGGTCCACGTTGCCATCAGATACCGACGGAATCTCCCATCCTGTGTTGATGGATCAAGCGCTCCCTTTTAATGACAAAGACGAAGCGGAAATTGGAAAAAATCGCGAAGAGAAGAGAGATTCGCTGATTCTCAAAAATAGCAGAGTAGAATTGGTCGGAGTGAGTAATAGACCGTTCAGAAGAAATTATTGCAACATCCCGTTAGTTATCGTTGAGGAAACTTCCATTTAATTACCAGAGAAAGCGACGGATTTCTTTGTGAATGATTGTCTATTTTTGTGGTATTTACTTAGGACGAGCACAAATTAAACGATTCATTTTTCTAGCGTGGCTAATGAGACTTAGTTTTATTTTAATAGAATATGAAATGTGTATCATTTATTTTTATAATACATTTAAAAGAATAACCATACTCACTGAAGCTCAATTTCACTTAACTGGAAATCGTTGGTTTCACTCGTCTGGGCAGAAGCCCAAAATCATTCACTGTGAACGTAAAAAAAAAGCAATCTGTTGAAGCCACATATCCGATTTAATTTCAAAATGTTCTCAGCAGTCATCTAAATACTGAGCTTAGAGAAATAAAGATTTTGATATTTCTTCTGTTTGTTTAGATGTCTAGTGGTCTAGGTAAGACAATTTAGCAATGACCTAATTTGTCGTTTACGGTCTTCAACCAGCCATGGATGTCGCTATTAACCCAATCTTCCATGTTCTCAATAATTTTGTATAAGAGAAAGAATTTCCTCTACATTAAACAATGAATTATTTCGATTCACCCATTACCCATATCTCTCCAACCAATGGGTGGTTGCTAAAGCCGGCATTGAATAGTTTACTTCGATCTTGCATCCTCACATCCATATAAAAACAGAAAAACAGCGGACATGACAATAGGGGAGCTAATATTTTCCTATCACCAAGAAGGGAGTGTTCTGGGGCTCAGCATCACCTCCACCGGGTACAGCCATCACTTCGACCAACACTCATATACCCCGCAGTGGTGGCCCAAACCCACAGTAAGGCTCGCTTGAAGCGCCTACAAAGAGTCCAGAACAACGCGTCTCGAAATAAAAAAAGACAGGAGGCAAGATCAAATACCTCAAAGAGAACTCCACCGAAGAGCCGCCTTGACGCCTAGCAATCTGGCGACTCAAAGTTTGGCCAAAAGAACATGGGAGAGAATCCTGAATGAAACGGCACTCGAACTAGCGGAAGGTCTAAACATCCCAGCAGACAAAAGGAATAAACTGACCAGAACTAGGCAATTTCCAAGCTCGAGACAATGCTCAGAAGAACGGTTAGCACCGTTGTTCACATAAAGACCACACTGAACAAACAAATACACAAACTCTATATTAACAAATGCACTCATAAACATGAATGAATGTGTTGAATGAAAGCTATATAAATGTATATATTTAATTATAAATAGTAATTAAGAAAAAAATAGTATAGTAGAATTAGCTTCTTGAATAACTACATATAGTATTACTTTTAAATTTGTTTTATCTCTCTTAGAAGTGCACCAGTAAGACATAGGATATGTTATAGATATTGATGATAATTTTAAAGTGCAGGGGGATTTAAATAAATTGTTATCCTGGGCACATAAGTGGCAAATGACTTTCAACCTTGATAAGTGCAAAGTTATTAACATGGGAAAAGATAATAGAGAATTTAACTATGAAATGGATGGGCATTGGTTGAGCTCAGTAGAGGATGAGAAAGATCTAGTAGTAGTTGACTGGAACAGGAGCTGCCAAGTGTAGGCCATGAATGGTCTTTTGCAGTCTCCTTCTTTTCTTATGTTCTTATTATAAAAAGTATATATATATATATATATATATATATATATATATATATATATATATATATATATATATATATATAAGAATGTGTAAATATAGTAAATAAATAAATAGAATAACTTTTCAAAACCTAGGGAAAAAAAGGTTGCAAAATAAGTATAAAAGAAGAGCTTGAATGCGTTAAAACACAAAATAAGGTTCACACAACAATACAAGTTACAGGATTGAAGGTCATGGACAAAAGAAAAAGAAATCTAAATAAATAAAAAGAGTAGCCCTCACTACCAGGGCAAACCCTACAAACTCTCTTCACCCACAATCTATCATCTCATCTTCCACACCAATTTTTTTCCTTAATTATTATTCATCATTCATTCATTCATCGTGAAAGATGCGGGAAGTTATTTTTGCTCTATCAATCAGATTGCGCCTGATTGTGTTACATTTTACAAATTTAGGTTTTTTTTCTACTTTCTTTATAATTACACATAGCAAATTAAAGTACTGGTGTTGTTTTTTACTCTGATTTTTATTAATACAATTCTTTTTATATTTTGAAAGCGAATTTGTGTATAAAAGACTCGAATAGTTAGTGCTAACTAAATTTTGGACGGGAGAAGTAAGAGATTTATGATAAAATTGTTTGCCAGAAAAGGTAAATTTATTTCAAGTATATTACCAATAATTTTTTTAATTGAAGAATATTGGATTTTAAATTAAGTTTTTTATCACGACTAAGTTCTTTATACAACATTCTTTATAGCAGTTTATATATGAATATAAGACAAATATCAATAAACTATATAAATCATACTATTAAAATACTTTCTTAAATAGTATTTACAAAAGGCTTCTGTCAGCCACACTTTTAAAACATATATATTAAAATATTTACCTAATTTATCCATTATTGATAAAGTAAACGGAAAAATGCAATATAGAAAATTAAGAGCTTTAAATTAATATTGCTATTCACTTTTACAGAAAGTCATCTTCTTATTTTGGAACTATTTTGAAATTAAAAGTCGGCCATTTCGTATAAAGGCCATTCACGATGGGATATTTAATTTTAACTCTGCTAAAGGATTGTATCTAAAGTTTCTTTTTAAATTAACAACATTTATTCAAGAAGCCTAAACATACATAATTGGCGAGAAAGTTTTTCCGATAAATAAAATATATTAGAGAAAACCAAACATACAAGATTGTATTCAAAGTTTTTTCCATAAATAACATTTATCTAAGACAACCAAATATACATGGCTGTATACGAAGTTTTTTTCGATAAACAACCAAAATTTAAGAAAGAAACCAAAGAGGATTGTAAAGATCTTTTTCATTAAACAACATTTTCAACTAAACAAAACATACAGGATTATATACAATATTTTCCTGATTAATAACATTTATTCAAGAATAACAAGCAAGGGATTATATAAAAAGTTTAGGAGATAAGCAAAACTTATTCAAGAAAAGAGAAGATAGAATTGCCCATATTGTTTTCCGATAAAAAACTTTATTTAAAAAAAGAAGTTTGTTTGCTTTTCCTGAAATAAAGTTTGTTTATCGGAAAGCGTTCATATAATATCCTGTAGATTTAGTTTTCTTAAATAACTTATATTTATAGGAAAAAAACTACGAATACTCTAAGGCATGGAGTTCTATATACTCATGTTTGTTTGCTTTTGCTAAATAAAGGTTGCTTATGTCAAAAGACCTGTATACCATAATGTTCATTTTCTTATAAATGTTTGTTTATCGAAAAAAAATTTATATAATCGTGGATGTTTTGTTTTCTTGATGAAAAATATTATGTACAATCTTTTTTGTTCATTTTTTTTTTAATATATGTTATTTATCGGAAAATCCTTCTTATCAATCCTGTGTATTTTTTTTTCTTAAATTAATGTTTATCTGGAAAAAATATAAGGCATGGAGTCCTATACACTCATGTTTGTTTGCTTTTGCTGGATAAAGGTTGCTTATGTCAAAAGACCTGTATACCATAAATGCTCATTTTCTTATAAATGTTTGTTTATCGGAAAAAAATTATATAATCGTGGATGTTTTGTTTTCTTGGAGGAAAAAATTATGTATAATCTTTTTTGTTCGTTTTTTTAATATATGTTATTTATCGGAAATTCCTTCTTATCAATCCTGTATATTTGCTTTTCTTAAATTAATGTTGTTTATCCGGAAAAAAACTTTGAATATGATCCTGTATATTGATCGAAAAAAATCTTTTAGTTGAAAAACGTTGATTGGAAAAGAATCTAGATAATTATCTTTGTTTACTTTTCTAGAATAAAGGTTGTTTATCGGAAAAAAACGTATAGTTAGTTTTCTTAATTAAATGATGTTAATCGAAAAATCCCTATGTATACAATTCTGTATGTTGATTCTGTTATTTTTTTTTAATTTATGTTATTTATCGGTAAATCGTTTGTATACAATCCATGTATATTTGATTTTCTTAAATTAATGCTGTTTATCCGGAAAGAGTTTTGAATATCATCCTCTATGTTGATCGAAAAAATCTTTTACCTGGAAAAAGTTGATAAGAAAAAAAATCTATATACTTTTTTAGAGTAAAGGTTGTTTATCGTTAAAAAACTTCGTATACAATTCTGTATAGTTAGTTTTCTTAAATAAATGTTGTTAATCGGAAAAAACTATGAGTATCATTCTTTATATTGATTAGAAAAAAATCTATTCAATCTTGTAGTTTTTCTTTATATCCTGTATATTTATTTTTCTTAAATAAATGATGTTCTGCGGAAAAACTTTGTATCCAATCCTGGATATTTTCTTTTTCCTCATTGGAGAAATTCTATACAAACCTGTTTGTTTGATTTTCCTGAATATATGTTGTTTATTGGAGAAAAACATCGTATACAATCCTGTTTTTTTGTTTTCTTAAATAAACTTTATCATAGAAAAATATAAATATCATCCTATATGTTGACTAGAAAAATGTCTTTACTTGAAAATAGGTCGAGCGGAAAAAAAATCTATACAATCCGATTTATTTTCTCTTATTTAATAAACTTTCTTTATCGGAGGGCCTTCCTATACATAGGAATTCCATCATGTATGTTTTTTTAATAAATGTTTGTCTATTGGAAAAGAATGTATATAATCCTGCCTGTTTTGTTTTCTAGATGGGGAAAAAAAATCCATACGATCCTGTTTGTTTGCTTTTCTTGAATAAATGTTTATCGGACAAATACTTATCATATAATCCTGCATATTTTATTTTCTTAAATATTGATTGTTCATCGGAAAAACCTAGGAATACTATCCTGTACGGTTTTTATAATAAACATTTGTTAATCGGAAACAAATTTGCTTGAAATCATGAATGTTTAGTTTTCTTGATTGGAAAATATTCTATAGTTTCATCTTGTTTGCTTGCTTTTCTTGACTAAACGTTTTATATCGGACAAATTCCAATTAAAAAAATTTCCAATTAAAAAAGCCAAACATCCCTGATTGTATTCATAGTATTTTCCTATTAACAACATTTATTTAATAAAACTAAATATAAAAGATTGTATATGAAGTTATTTTGATAAATAACCTTTATTCAAGAATAGCAAACACACAAGATTCTGTTGATGTTTCCCAATCAACATTTTTTCAAGAAAATCAAAGGTGCAAAATTATAAAAAATGATTTCCGATTAATAACATTTATTCCTGAAAAGCAAACAAACAGGAATCTAAAGATTTTTTTCAATTTAATATGCAGGAAAATTTTCATAGCGTTTTCAAGTCATGAGCAAGATTTATTAAGGAAAACCATTTTTTTTTTTAGGAGCCTATCTGGCGACTGCCCACTTGGGCATATGTCGCCGGAATCACTATAGCCTGCACTAGGATACTTTAAAATAAGAATATGAAATACAACAATGATAAAAAGGGAAGATCGTAACAATTAGGTTTTGTTTTTAAGAGCTCAGCGGGCGACTGTCGCATTGGGCATTAGTCGCCGTATTAAAACTGGCCTAGTTCTAGGCTACTTTAAAATAAAATTAAAGAGACAAAAAAAAACACCCCAAAAAGGGGAAAAGGAAGCAAGCTGGTGCGTCGGGGGGAGGTCCCCCCGGTGCAGGAGCGTGAAACCTAAAGGGAAAGAAAAGAAGAAAAAATGCATAAAACAAAACAAAACAAAAAAACAAACCCTGCTTAGATAATAGGGAGAAGGCCGGCCTCCCCCAAGAAGTCAACAAGTCCACCAGTCAATGTGCATGCACTCGTCCCGAGTACAAGGGACAGGCAGCAGCGACCCCGCCCATCTCGGTACCGGGACAGGGAACGTGCGCGAAGATCACCCAGACTGGGACATTCGACAAGAATGTGCTCAACAGTCTGGGGGACGACGCAGTCGTCGCAATAGAGCGCAGGCGAGTGCTCCATCAAATAGCGATGCGTCAAACGAGTGTGTCCGATTCAGAGAATGACAAAAAGCGACCTGAAGCCGTCGCGGCATTGAGGGATATGTCCATGGGAACAGTCGCGGCGCAATGGCACGCAACTTTAAGTTCCCTTCGACCGTCTCCCATCTTCTTTGCCAAGCAGTCCGAAGAGCTGCCCGTATCCCTGTCATGTAGTCGGTGTGAGGAACAGCGAAACGCTGGTCCGGTCGCAGAGTCCTCGCGGACCCTTTGGCGCCCTCATCGGCGCGCTCATTCCCCGCAATTCCTACATTTCCAGGAACCCAGCAGAAAATAATCTCGACATTTGCCCGGCTCGCCAAAACCGTGGCGTCACGGATATCGCGAACCAGGGGATGCGGAGATTCCAATGCCCCGAGAGCACTTAGGGCGCTTTGTGAGTCGCTATAGATCACAATCCGGTCTCCGAACCGGGCACGTCGCGTAATCTTCCGAACCGAGTGGTGTATTGCCACCAGTTCGGCTGTGAAGACAGACGCAGCGCCTGGCAGAGCCCCGCTGACTTCAAACAGAGGGGATACAGCGTGGAAGCCTACCCCCTCTTGGGACTTGGAGCCATCCGTATACACTGGCACGGTTCCAGCGTGACACGAGGTGTGCCCTAAAAAGGTCGAACGCAATACTCCCGGCGCCGCACAAGTTTTGGGAGCAGAGGCGTGGAGACAAATAGCCAAATGTGGTACCCTCCAGGGTGGCGTCCTGGGCATAACTAGGGGGGCGCGCCCCTGCCCGAGAGATATATCTACCTCTCGAAGGAGTTTCCTGGCCCTAAACCCAAAGGGCTTAGGGTATGACTGGCGTCTCTCGGCGGCATAGGCGCCGTCGAGATCAGCTGCGGATGCAGTGAAAGCTATTGGCGACTGAGGGAGGCGCGGCGCAGAGGGAGTGGCATCTCCCCAGCATCGACAAACAGGCTCTCAATGGGAAAAGGGTGGAAGGCACCGGTCGCAAGGAAGAAGGCCGGTGTGGTGGATCGAATCCACCTTCCGCAATAAACGCTCGGCAACGGATGCATAAAACTCGCATCCGTAGCCGAGCTTCGAACGAATAAAGGATCGATAAAAAAGTAGGGCAGTAGCCCTATCAGCGCCCCAAGCGCTAAACGTTACGGAACGGAGAATATCCATAGCGCGGGTACAAGAGACCCTAAGGCTGCGAATATGAGCCTCCCAGGTGAGGCGTCTGTCGAATACAAGACCAAGGAAACGGTGCGACTCAACCACATCCAGGCGCACCCCATTAAGAAACAAATCTGGGTCGGGGTAAAGCCGTGGATGGCGGCAAAAGTCCACCACCTTAGTCTTGGCCAAAGAAAACTGAAACCTGTGCGCTTTGGCATAGCGAGAGACGCGGTTCAATGCCTGTTGGAGTCGACGCTCCAGAGTTGGCATTTGGGCCATGCCAAAAGAGATCGAAAGGTTGTCCACGTAGAGCGTAGCGAGAACATCTTCCGGCAGCACAGAGGTGCTGCCGTTGATGCTCAGGGCAAAGAGTGTGACACTGAGGACACTTCCCTGCGGGACACCCTCTTCCTTCTCCTTTCGGGCCGGAGAGAGCTCCCCCCACCCGTACGCGGAATCGACGATCTCGCAAAAATTCAGACATAAAGACTGGGAGGCGTTCCCTCGCCCCCATCGTGTGGAGAGTCTCCATGATACCGTATCGCCATGTGGTATCATAGGCCTTCTTCAGATCGAAAAAGACCGTGTCGAAGTGCTGTCTACAAAGGAAAGCCTCGCAGACGGCATTTTCCAGTCGGAGCAGAGCAACCGACGTGGAGTGGAACTTGCGGAAGCCGCATTGTGCAGAAGACAGATGGCCTCAACTGTCCAGGAAAAAGGCTAGTCTAACATTTACCAATTTCTCCACCAACTTGCACACGCAAGAAGTTAGAGAGATTGGGCGGAAACCGGTCGGAGTAGAGTGATCTCTCCCCGGCTTGCGAAAGGCGAGCACAGTAGCGATTCGCCAGGAATCTGGGAGAAAACCCTCCACCCAGATCCTGTTGAACAAATCTAACAGAAAGGCCATGCCTCACTGACCCAGGTGTCGAAGTATGGCGTACGGAACATCGTCCGTACCATGGGTGGTGTCCGCGCATGAAGCGAGAGCTGAGCGCAACTCGCTCCCAGTAAACCTCTCGTTGAAGGGTTCTCCACCTCTGGAGGTAAAGTCCAGCCGGCGGCCTTCCGTGACATCACGACGTGCATTGAGTGCTGCCGGAGCAGCATCCCGGCTAGAGAATGCGGAAAAAGCGGTCGCGAAGGATTCCGCCACGGACGCGGGGTCCGAGATTGCAGTCCCATTCTCCTGGAAAACGGGAGGGGGGTCCTGCGAGAACATGCCCCGAATCCATTTGACTCGCCTCCACATCTCTGCTAAAGGGGTCTTCCCGTTAAGTGAAGACACGTATGCCCGCCAAGAAGAGCGGCGGGCGTGCTTCCAAGCAAGAGAAAGGGCCTCTTCAACCGTGCCACGACGCGGCGGAAGTCCCCCGCGTCGAAGTCAGCTGACGGTGGAATGTACGCAGAAATGATAGTATACCTCCCGGAAACAACCGTGCTCGTTGGCTTGGATGGGCCAGGAGCAGAGGGTACCTTTCTAACTATTGAGGCATATGACGTCCCAGGTAGAGCCGGGCGCGCCAGGACCAAATCCTTAGCCTCGTGGAATGAGAGTCGATTCTGGGCCTGAACGGCCAGGATTTCTTTCTCAAGGAGATATGCACCACATTGCTTCGAAGAAGCAGGGTTCCGGCTCTCCGCAATTGACACACTTGGCCACACACGATTTGGACTTATCGTGTGCGACCTTGGAGCAATTTGCACAGACTACGGGTGACCCCGACTTTGCACGTCTACATGAGCGATTCGTATGGCCGAAGCGGTGACAGTAATAGCACCGCCGCGGCAGTGGCACAAATGCTTTCACGCGGTAGCGGTACCAACCGGCACGCACCGACTCAGGGAGCTTGTCACAGTCAAACGTGACAAGGAGTGTAGGGGTTGGTCTCGAGGCCCCTCCCTGTTTTCTCATCACACGTTCGACCTTGACCGCCCCATGGTCGGCCAGCTCTAGAGTGATGTCCTCAATGGAGTAGTCAACGAGTTCCCTCGTATAAACTACTCCTTACACAAAGTTCATGGTAGAGTGCAGCGTCACACTCAGCGGGATGCCATGAAGTGTCCGAAGAGCACTTATCTTGGCCGCCTCGGCTCGATTCGCCGCATTCGCCAGAAGGCTCCCATCCAAGAAACGGGTCACCTTCGGCTCTCTACCAATTGCACTAGCTAATCCTCTCCTCTGATGGATCATGTTGCCCTTGGAGAACATGGTGCCATTAGTGGAGCGAATAACGAAGAAGCGCTTGAAGCCAGCGGGCTCGAAAACGCCAGGTAGCCTCTGAATGAGGGGCGCCGATGTCATCGAGGCTCCGCCCTGTGCACTCTTGGTCTGTGTCTTAGTCAGGGGCTCCGCACACGATGGGGGAGAGGGGCCGGATGTGCCGATCTTGGCTTGGTCGCCTACCAAAGTGGCAGCAGACCCATCCGTCCCCGCAGCCCCCGCGGATGCAGAGGAGCCCCGAGTCTTCTTGGTCTTTTTAGTCTTTTTCTTTTTCTTTTTTGGAGAGGAGGGCGGGGAATGAATCCGCTTCTCACCTCCGCCGGCAGAAGTCCCCAGGCCAGATGGACCGGCCTCAGCCAGGTCCTTCTCCGAAATAGGGAAGGTCCTGGTAGTCGTAGGGGCACCTGTCAGAGGACATCCCTCCCCTCCTTGTACTGCCTTAGATACCCTAGCCGTTTGAGGAGGACCTTGTATAGGGGCGGATTCTGGTTCGGTGTTTGGCGCCGAGCCCGGATTCCCCCCCATGGAAGGCCCTACCGTCTGAGGCTGGGTTTCCTCAAGGACCATGTGTGTCACAGGAGGGGCCTCCAGTTGGCCATCCCCTCCCAAGACATCGCAGGTCCCGTTGGCTGTATTGTCACTAGTCTTGAGTGGGGAGGCACAGGCCTTGACGCCGGCAAGGTTTAAAATTCTTGCCAGCAGGTCTTTTGAGGGAAGCGACCGAAGGGGCCTGGCTTCCCTCTCCCCTCTAAGGGGGTTTGCCCTACCGAGCCGCTTACACGAGGGGCGGTCAGCAATGGGCTGCCTGCTAGCTTTCTTGGCAGTCCCCTTGAAAAGAAAGGAGGGGACTGCCGCTGGAAAAAGGGAGGTGCCCGAAAGCACCTCCTGAGAAGGGGGTGAGGGGGAGTCCCCTGCACCCGTAGGCGAAGGAGAGGAGTAAGCCTCCGGTTAGATAAATATGGAGGGTCCCCTGCGCAAGCACAGGGGGGGGGGACCTCCATTTTTTCGGGGGAGTTTTCCGAGGGTGGCTCCGTTGTTGTTATAGGGGGAATTCAGGGGAGATGTTTTGTTTTTGCATCAATGGGCATGGTGACCCTCTTTGTTTTACGGGACGCAATCGCTTACCACCTCTCGCAGTAGCTCGCAATGCAAGAGGTGCTTACAGGCCCGGTAGAGCCAGGCGCCGCCATTTGGGACCACCCCTCCCGCCTGGTGGCCTGGCAGTCCATCGGCATGGCGGCTTCACCTTGAACACGGCGTAAAAAAGATAGATTTTGAAGACGAGAGGAAAAGGGATGTGAGGAAGGTATGGGTTGGGATGAAGCAGGTTGTTAAAAACCAACCACCCTAGACCGAAGCTCAGGGGTTAGGGAACATTGTCCCCTCCCTCCTCAGCCCCGATCCGGGACGGTTGGCTGAGAAGAAGGTCAGCATCTACCCTGTGAAATTAGAGGCTGACCAGAGAAAGATGTGGGAGAGGTTGTTTGAAAAGCGACGAAGTAGGGGAGAAATACAGGCTATCTGAAGGAAGGAAGAGTGGCTAAGCTAGGACCGGACGGAGCGCTGGATCCCGTCAGCACGGCGGCCAGGATGGCAAATCGCCGCGTTCCTTACGGGGGTAACAATTAGGAAGCAATCTCCAGCGTCGGGGGTTGGTCCCCCTCACCGCGGCGCAGGAGCGTGCGAGCTACAAAGAAACCAACAATAAAAAATAAAACCTAGTTAAATAAAGGGGAGAAGGCCGACTTCCCCCCCAAAAGTCTATAAGTCCACCAGTCAATGTGCACGAACTCGTCCCGAGTACAAGGGACGGGCGGTAGCGACCCCGCCCATCCCGGTACCGGGACAGGTAACGTGCGCTTAAAGAAAACCAAATATACAAGATTGTACAAGATGGTTTATTCAAGAAAAACAAACAAACCTGAATGCATAGAATATTTTCCTATCAACATACAGGATTTATGAAATCTATATACACCGGAATTTTTATGAACGTTAGTTTTCCGATAAACAACCTTCACTCAAGAAAATCAAACAGGATTGCATAGATTTTTCAATAAACAGATTTGTATATGAAGTTTTTTCCAATATACAAGAATTTAATAAAAACAATTAATATAAGTATAGCAAACATTTTTTTTCTTTTATTTAACATTTATTCAAGAAAACTAAATATGCAGGAGTGTATAGAAAGTTGTTTTCTGAGAAACAACATATATTCAAGAAAACCAAACATTCAGCTTATTATAAAAATTATTTTCCGATAGATAGTTATTCAAAAAATTCAAACATGCTGCATTTATACAAAGTTCATTGAGAAGTACAAAATTTATTTAAGAAAATCAAGTATACACGCGTGTATGAACAAAATTTGTTCTTTCAAATAAATTTTATTCATAAAACCAAATATACAGGATTATATAAAAATTCCTATTCAACATTTATTCAATAAAATAAAACATACAGGAATATATACAAAATGTTTTTAACGATAAACACCAAATATTCAAAAGAAAGAAATAGTACTTCTTGAATAAATGTTATTTATCGTAATACTTTTTATACAATGCTTGATGTTTATTTTTTTACATTTATTCAAGAAGTGCAATTTTTTCAGGTAAACAGCATGAACTAAAGAAACCAAACATACAGAATTTTATTAAAAAAATATAAGATTTATTAGATAAAACTGAACGTAGAATGTTTTTTTTTCATCAGATTTTTTCAGATAAGCAAAATTTACTCTATTAACTAAAATATATAATGGTATACATTCTTTTTCCGATAACCAACATTTATTTAAGAAACTAAAAGATACATAGTTGTATTAAAATATTTTTCAGATAAACTATATTTATTTAGACAAACTAAATATACAGGATTGAAAGAAAAGTTTTCCTACAACCAACATTTATTGAGGAAAAGAAAACATGCAATTTCTTTTCGATAAATACATTCAAGGAATTCAAGAATATAGGAGTGTGCACAATTTAATTACTGCTAAGCAACATTTTTCAAGAAAACTAACATATATGATTTTATTTTAATATTTTTACTATAAATCACATTTATCCTAGAAAAACAAACAAACAAGGATGTATAGATTGTTTTTCATATACCCAAATTTATTCAAGAAAATAAAACATACAGAATCATGTGAAAAGTTTTTTCGAATATGCAAAATTTAGTCAAGAAAACCTAACATATAAGATTAAAAAATGTTTTCATATAAGAAACATTTATTCAAAAAAAAATATACAACATTGTATACAGTGTTTACGATAAACAAACATACAAGATTATAAACAATGTTTTTGTCCAATAAACATTTAGTAAAAAAATAAACATATAGAATTGTTTCTGGTGTTTTTCTGATCAACAACATTTATATTTAGAAAACCAAATAGGCAGGATTGTATAGGATTTTTTATCTATAAAACATATAGTAAAAAATTAATGTACAATTTATTAGTATATAGGATTACATACAATTTTAATTTGCCCATAACCAGCATTTATTAAAGAAAACCAAACATATATTAATTTGTCAAATATTTTTAAGATAACCAACATTTGTTGAGGCAAACCAATTTTATACAAAACTTTCCTAGAAACATTTTGCAAGATTTTATTTCTTCAGAAAAACTAAATATATAGGATTGTTTCTAATGGGTTTTTTTAATAAACTACCTTTATTCTAGAAAACTAAACACACATAATTGTATAGAATGTTATTCCGATAAATAAAACCTATTCAAGAAAACTAAGCACACAGGTATTTGTATACAATGGGTTTTGACGATAAAGGAGACTTAATCAGGAAAAACAAAATACAGGATGGTATTAAAAATTCCGATTAACAACATTTACTCAAGTAAACAAAAGAAGAACATTTTATGAAAATGTTTTTGCAAAATAACTATTCAAAAAACTAAAATTTGCAAGATTGTATGAAAGAAATGCGCTAAACAACTTTTATGTACGAAAAGTAAACAACATTCATTCAAGAAATCCAAACCTACGTCTATGCAAAGCTTCTTCAGGTAAACAATATTTATCAATAAAAAAAACATAGCGGATTGAATAAAAAACAAATTCCGATAAACAACATTTATTCAAGAAAAATAGAGATACAGAATTTAATATTTTTTTCCTTCGAAAACCAAGATTTATTGAGGAAAACTAAATATATAGTATTATATACAGTTCTTCGGATATATAATATTCATTCAAAAACCAAAGATACCGCATTTTATGCATTTGTATAGGACAAAAAACATCTCTGTAAGAAAACCAAATATACCGGATATTAAACAAAGTTTTATCTGTAATATATAACATTTATTCAAGAAAACTAAACATATAGGATTATTTCTAATGTGTTTTCTGATAACCAAGTTTATTAAAGATAACCAAACATATAGATTGTATGCAAAGATTTCTCAAATAAGCAACATTTATTCAAGAAATAATACAAATTTGCATGATTGTATTAAATGTTTCTTCCTATACACAAAATTTATTCAATAAAATCAAAAGTAACGTATTTATTCGAAATTTTTATCGGATAAAAACACTTATTCAAGAAACCGAAGCTTAGACAAAAAGTTTTTTTCCAATAAACATAATTCCTTCAAGATATATATATATATATATATATATATATATATATATATATATATATATATATATATATACCATCACTAACTCTATAATTTGAGAAGGGGATTTTTGGGGAGTATTTGAATAATAATTTCATCTTAGTTTGGTTATGACTTATGTTTTTTTATCAAAGTTATTTTTAATAATTCTTTTATAATATCTAAAAACAAAATGGTGAAGTTCAGAAATAAATATAAGTATCAAAATTTTGTGAATTTTTTAAAACCCAAAGAATTACAAATGGTAAAGTTCAGAAATTTATTTCTATATATCTTCTTCTTCTATAACTCTATATTTTAGCAACGTGATATTTTGAAAGGGGGAAATTTAGTTTAGAGTTCCTTTTTAAAATTTTTATAATTGGCGAAGTTCAGAAAATTTATAAAAATTTAACAATGGCTGATTTTTTTTAGATTTTAAATTTCACTCTTAGTAGTGAAGCGCGGGGGAGTGGCGAAACCATTGCCTGGTATATATATATATATATATATATATATATATATATATATATATATATATATATATATATATATATATATATATATATATATATATATATATATATCGAACACACCGCAAGAAAGAGAAAACGGAATAATTTTTCCTCAGAAATAGTTATTTCCTACTTTGAAAGAATCCGAGCTGGGGTGGGATTCGAACCGTGCACACTGAGGCAGCGTAGCCGAGTGGTCTAAGGGCGGTTTAATTGAGATCAAAGCGGTTGCTTGCTGCCTCATTGTGCATGGTTCGAATCCGACCCCAGCTCGGATTTTTTCAAAGTAGGAAATAACTATTTCCGAGAAAAAATTATTCCGTTTTCTCTTTCTTGCGGTGTGTTGGATTTATTTCATCATTTCCCCGCGATCATGAGAGAGCGCGGGGGATTTTTTAGTAACCCAAATCTAGAAGAAAGTAATGAATTTTCTTTGATAAACAACTATTTATTCAAGAAAACAAAGATACAGGATTATATTCCAATTTTTTTTTATAGACATATCGCAATTAAGAAACCTAAACATTTATTGAAGAAACGCTGACATACAGGTATGTGTACAAAAGTTATTGACCATAAGCAATATTTATTAAAAAAAAACAACTAAACATACAAGATTTTAAACAAACTTCTTTCTGATAAACAACATTCAATCGAGAAAACCAAACAAACATACGATTTTTTTTTTCAATAAACTCATATTTTTAAGAAAACAAAACATACAGTATTGTATACAGTTTTTCGTTAAAATATTCATTCGAAAAAATAAAACATAGTATTCTATACATAAGTTTTCCGATAAATAACATTTATTGATTAAGAGCCAACATACAGTATACTTGTATGAGGACATTTTTACTCTAACATATCGTATACTGATACAATGATTTCATATATTTCAATACCATCCACCAGGCCAAAGCCACGGGGGTGGCTTTTGGGGCTTAGCCCCCCCAAAAAATTTTAAGCCTAAAATAATAATATGATTTCAGTTACACACAAGGAAGAAGTTTTGCCTTGTGTTGAACATTACACAGCAAGTGTGTACATTTACTCACAGATATCGTGTGGAAGAGGTTATTTTGTCTGTGGCTCCAGCTTCATATTAACACTTTGGTTTTGTGATCTGTCTAGTTGGCTTACTAGTTGGAAGAACTGACTGCATAGTAAAGCTCTGTAATTGTATTTTTCCCCTAGCCATTCTCTAAGTTAAAATAAATTCAAACTTTCTAAGAATTCATCGCCAATTCTGGAAGTCCATTCCAATAAATTTGTAGCAAACACCATCTTCACAATCCTCAAATCACGGTAACCGATGTGCACGCTAACCCATTAAATATTATTTTATAAATCAATTTTATCATAAAAATACAAGTGTTTGTTTGTATTATCATAACATAATCCTATAATCTCATCTCAAAAAACTACAACAATAAACTCAATGGCTTGGGAGTCACGGTAGCTAATAACGAACTGGCTGGTAAGTGACTTTTTCTTATCACTCCATTCTCAACGTTCGATATATGTAATTACGGCGAACCGAAAACTAAAAAATATCAAGATGGTATTTGTAAAAAATTAGCCCCCCCAAAATAGAAATAGCCCCCCCAAAAAATCATGCCTGGCTACGGGCCTGCCATACACATTTTCTACATTTCCGAAAAAAGTTATAAGGAGGCTTTTACTTTTATTTTATTTTTCAGATCTATTGGATACATGCACGCAAACCTTACCCCAACACATTTATGCATATCCAAGCAATAAGAAAAATTTCCGGGTGTCCGAAAACTTTTGGCCACGGTTGTCTATGCATCATTTTAAATCCTAAATTGAAAAAAAAAAATACCTTATTTTTTTAAGATTGAAAACATTTTATAAAAGTTTTGAATTTGCGGGTTATGATTAGTTTCCCTATACAAAAATCTTTTAGAAGATTCAACACATTTTAAAATTTAGTTGTTTTCGTTTATTATTTCCCTTTTCGAACTTTGAGAAGCGCCACTCTTTCCAAGATTGAACAATTTTTTAAAAGTTTTACATTAGTGGTTTGCGAATATTAGTTCCGTTTTCAAAAAGAGAAAAACGCCACTCTTTTGAAAATTTAACACATTTTAATAAGTAAAAATAGTGGGGTTTGATTATAAGTTCTCCTTTACAAACTCTGAAAAGGCACTCTTTTTAAAAGATTCAATACATTTTATAAAAAAAAAACAAATTAATTGTCTTCGCCTATTATTTTCCTTTTCAAACTGTGGAAAAAGCCACTCTTTTTAAGATGGAACTCATTTTTCGAAAGCCATTGTAGTGGTTTCACTTATAAACTCCCTTTTAATAAATGTGAAAAACGCCACTTCTTTGAAGAATTAACATATTTTAAAATGGTCAAATCAATGTTTTTCGATTATTATTTAACTTTTAAAAAATGAGAAAATACAGCTGTTTTGAAGAGTTAACTCATGATCACTTTGACAAACATTTGGTTCTCGAGTATAATTAAAAACTGTGAAAAACTCCATTTTTTAAGATTGATTACATTTTAAGAATCTCAAATTAGTGGTTTCTGATTATTACTTCCCTTTTACAGACTGAAACACGCCACTTCTTTTGAAGATTGGGCGGCTATAAGTACCACCCAAACGATTGAACTGTCAGTGAATTTAATCAAACTAGAGCTAGGTTCCGTTATGACCCGAAAACCAATCGCCGCTTTTCTCGACAAGCGTACGTGTTTTCACTTAACAGGAAGACCTATCTTGCAAGAGGTGTGGAAGCGAATCAATGGATTTGCGGCAAGTTCTCGAAGGCCTTCCTTCCGTTCTCCATGAGAATGTGACCGAACTCTAGCACCCTGCGTCCATGACGGAGCCTTTCTCGAAATCTTTCTCGACATTATTTTGTCTGGATGCAGCTCCGTCAGCATTTAATGCACGTCATGATGTCGCTGAAGGTCGCCGAGTGAACATTAGATCCAGAAGGGGAAAAAATTTCAACGACAGGTTTACGCTAATTGAGTTGCGTTTCGCTTTCTCTTCATGTGCATACACTACCCCTATTCGTACAATGTCGGGTGTATCATGATTCGATACTTTAATAAACGAGGCATGGCTTTTTTGCTAGATTTGCTCAACAGGATCTAGGCAGGAGGTATACTCCCAGACTCCTGGAGAATTGTTTGGACATGATATGAGAAGACCACCAGAAAGCTATGTGCGACAACCCTATACAGGCAGCTTTCAAGGCAGGAGACCGAAAGGTAGACCACCCAAGAGATGGGGAGACCAGATCCTGTAGATGTTGCGCTGCCTTTGAATGAGTGTGAACAGCTGGCTGGGGACAGAGTGGACTAGGGGGTAGGGAGGAGAGACAGCAGACAAACGCAGAGTAAGAGGTCGTTATGACCTGCGCCCTTAAATCAAGTCAGTCAATTTGTGCTCAATTTCTCCAACCTCGTGCGTGTGGAAGTTGATGGAAAAATTTGTTAATATTAGATTAGCTTTTTTCCTGAACAGCCAAAGCCACCTGTCTTCTGTCCAGTGTGGCTTCCACATGTTCCAGCTCCACGTCGGATCCTCTGCTCCAACTGGAAAACGCTATCTTTTGTAGAAAGCATGCCACCACGTTGATATTTGGTCTGGAGAAGGCCTATAATACTGCATGACGATATAGTATCATCGAGAGCCTACACACGATGTGGCTAGAGGACGCCTCCCAATTTTTATACTTGGATTTCTACGAGATAAACGATTCTCGGTACAGGTAGGGAAAGTCCTCTCCAGCCCAATAGGGCACTTCGTCTCTGCTACTTGAGTAAATGTTGTTGTAACTACCTGATATTGAGCGCTGATTCCAAATCTGTGCTCACATTTGTCCTCGCACATAAGGTTCCTGAGTTATGCAACTAGGCTATATGACTCACTTTTTGTCACCTTGTATCAATCAATGATATGATTATTACGAGTTTGAGAAGAATGAGACGTTTCTGGGCAAAGGTTTGGAATCAGGGCACACTATTTGGCATTAAATACGTCCTTTTGCAGACCCAGACAATATATGCATTACATATAAAAGAGGTAGTACTCACCTAACTATAAATTTCTTCAAAAATGTTTGAGACTCTTGCTCTTGCGCTTCTACGTGGATATATGATCCTCCTGTTGTAGGAACCAGCAGTAGTCACCCATCATGTTTTCGTTGAAGCGGCCTTGATACCTGCTTTCCATCATTGCGATATCTAGGTGGGACCTTTCGCCATGTTCGTCGCTAATATCACCCATATTAGATGGAAAGAAATCTAGATGCGAATGCAAGAAATGCATCTTAAGAGACATTCTACACCCAATTTGTTGATAGGCCTTTAGCATGTTGTCCACTAGTTCTTCATAGCTTTCAGCCCTATGATTACCAAGGAAGTTCTGCACTACATGGACAAATGAATCCCATGCTGCCAGCTCAAGTGGGGTTAGTTTATATCTGAACTCCCTCTCACGTATCAATTCTCTGATCTCTGGCCCTACAAAAATGCCAGCTTTAAGTTTAGCATCGATTTTCTTTGCACCAAATTTCTCTTTGAGATATTGGAATCCATCAGAATCATGGGCCATTGCTTTAACAAAATTCGTGATAATGCAAAGTTTGATATGAAGTGGTGGAAGGTAGATCTTCTGTGGATGTACCAAAGGCATGTGCTTCACATTGTATCGGCTAACTATGTGTTCCTCTCTTTCGGGCAACTTTTTGACAATATAATGATGGTTCCTGTCGTCACGGCTGTTCCATAGGCATAAGAAGCACATATTCTTTGTATATCATAGCTGCAGTCCAAGAAGTAAAGAAATTACCTCTATATCACCATAGATATTCCACTTATGATGCGAGTAATGAACACCTTCCAAAATAAATTTCATTGAGTCATATGTCTCTATCATCCCAACAATAAGTGCGACAAGAATTTAAGGTTTTTTGTTACCATTGTGTAGCAACACAGCTGTGAGGCTAGCAGTGCTTACATCAATGAATTGTCTCCATTATCAGGTAAATGCTTGTTTCCTAGCTGATTCATAAGGCCATTAAGATCAGTAAAGAAACAAGCACCATTGTCGTAGAATTGCTCATAGTCTGGTCCAATAATTATTCTAGTCCTTGATCTGGACACACCGCTTTTGTTTTAGTCGGTGGTATTGACCCTATGACTCAATCCTACGATCATATATATATATATATATATATATATATATATATATATATATATATATATATATATATATATATATAGGTAGGCTTTAATTCCTACTGAACGTGCGAAAGCTGGTTAGAGGCGGGTTGTGCCGTAGCCAGGATTCTCACAATAAAAGTCCCACTTGTTACTGGGGAAAGGTTTGTGATTGTTGAATTCTAAGAGTGCAAAATACAGGTTGAATGAATTAGCCAAAGGGATGCTTAATTAAAATCTTGCCAAGGGTACGTCAAAAGGGAGGAGCCACAAATAAACACACGTACTCAAAATAAACTTTAATTTACCAAAATATAATAATTAGCAATAGTTAACAGGCAAAATTAGGGATTAAATATTAAACACTGACGTTAAGCGTCTAGATTTATAATGACTCAATGGGAGTATCAATTACGGTTAATTAATTAGGTAATTTAAGAATAGAGGGACACTTGGTTTACAGATTACCATTAATTGATGTATTGGAGAGACGACTACTCGGGTCCAGACAGGGTGGTTTGGGTGGCGTTAACACGAGTTCTCGGGGAGAGGGGGGATAATACGACAGGTTCGGGGCTGCTGGCTGCAGTTCCGGTTAGTTCACTCCTAACTGGGTGTGACACTAACAAATAGTAACTTCCAGTAACTATTTGGATGTTCCTTTTCTTACTCAAGTTACGTTGAGCAATAGAGCGTAATCTTCTAGTCACAGACTCTGCAGGGTGGGATTTACTTCCAGGAACACTTTGAGACAGCGACCAAGGTTGACTCGACGACGCGTTGGTAGTCGATACGTTACGGCAACGACTCTCGTTCAACGTGAGGATTGCGCGAGTAGATTTGGGACACTGCTGCTAGAGGGGTAAACGGCGATGTTATTTATATCACGGATTGTGGGAAATTGAGGGAGAGAGAGATCCCATTCACGACAATTCGCTTATCGCAGCGCCTTCCGGACAATCTCCATGCTATCATAAAGAAGGCAAATAAGATCAAAGCTTCTTTGAGAGATAGGCGTTCTTTCGTCCGACTTCCTGTCGCCAGTTGGGGAAAGGGTGGGGGAAGAGAGAGAGGAGACGAAGGTCAACTCGAACGACAAATTTATTTCGTTCCCACGATTGTCTGGCGGCATGTGAGTATGTACGTTCCATACCCTTACAACCATCTTCTTCTTTATATAAGGGAGCTAAGGCATCATGGTGCTTACGGAAAGTAGATATTTTTGCACCGTCCTCTAGAAGATTCCATTGCTATAGTCTGGAGCCCAACAGTTCTGCATTCTCCTTTGACAATGGCAAATCCCTCACCAAATCATTCAATCTTTCTTGATTCTTGAACTGGATCTTCTTTTCCTTAGAATCCTCCTCATACATTTCATCGTCATTGTTATCGTCCTCTTCAGGCGATGAATCATCTTCTTTAACTGTACTAGCTGATGGAGGAACTGGGATTGGCATATCCATATTATGGGGGACTAGTATTATAGCTGACTTACAATCTGGATATACAGTTTTGACTTCTTCTCATTTGAGAATCCCGCAATATTTTTCATACAAAAGTAGCAATCAAAAACATGATTTGTTGGCTCACGCCACACCATTGATACAGCAAAAGGCATACCCGTCCGTTTGCAATTTAACCACTGTGTGAGCCCCGTATAACACACAGTACAAGATATGTGAGGTGCCCATGGCTTGTCTTGGTCACCAACTTTACAATCAAAATAATAATTGTATACAGTTTTCACTCTTTTAGATAATTTTTTTCTCTGGTTGCTTGGAGTATATCTTCCACAGATATAACAAAAGTTGTCTGGGCTATTTATACATCCTCGCCGATTCATGTTTTCAACTTACTTTGTATATATCCTTTTCTACAATTTTATTTTATTTACAAATTAATTGAGAGATAAATCTGAAAGAAAAATGCAATTAATCACTGTATGCAAATACCGTTTCAACACCATTACTATAATGGCTAAATTTGACAACGTGATAAATCAGGAATGTAATGCAGGAACCAAACACACAAAACACATCCTCTCACTACGTTAGCCGAAGCAACACTTCCCATACGTGTAACTAAAGAGTATGTGTGTAACTCAGGAATCAGCATACTCGATTTAGTATAAATCACAAGCTAATACTCAAGTAGCAAAATCATTGTTGACTAGTGTATAATTAACACAGTGCAAACATGACGAACCTTTCGGCAGATGACGATCAGATGAAGTGTCAAAGTTTAATTTGGCCCTCAGCCCAAGCGCTGGCGGTGGATCGGCAGTCAGCTTATTTTTTTAGGCTGTGTGAGACCCGTATAAGCCTACTTCAGGAAAGCCCTAACAGAGAAGAGCATTACGACTGTTACATTTTAAAGAGTTTTCCGCTGAAACTTATTGAGAGTTGGGAATTATTGCATATTTGTACTGGTAATATAGAAAACTGCTATTCATGATATCAGTATGGGGTCGCTTGTACCCGCGCCATGAGCATTCTTTGTTCCGTAACGTACAGAACTTGATGGTGCTGATAGGGCTACTGCTCTGCTGTTATGTCGTTCCTTTGTTCGCTCAAAGCTTGACTATGGATGCGTGGTTTACGCATCCGCAGACGAACGTGAATTGTGAATGCGATCCATCACACCGGTGTCCGACTGATGAAGGGTGCCTTCCGCACATCTCCCTCTTAAAAGCCTGCTCTTCGATGTCACTCATTGAGCCCTAATTTGTTTCCCTCCCAAGCTGCTTCATACATTTTTGGTGAGTGTGAGGTTGCAGTCTGAGGAATATTCGTGCACGTTGCCTGTTCCACTACCAAGCCGAGCAGGGTCTCTACAGTTTGTCCCTTGTGCTCGGGGCAGGTTCGTTCACACAGACTTGTGGATTAAACGACTTTCTGGAGGAGGCTGGCCGCCTCCAATTTATTTTACTCATTTTGCTGTTAGTCGCATGTTCCGGAACCAGGTGTGGGGAGTCTGGCTTCTTTCCCATGCCGGAGCGTGCCTCCTTTTTTCTTCTGTATTGTTTGTTGTTTTTCGAAGTTTTAGTGTGTTTATTGTCTTGTTTTGTCTCCTTTTTGTTTCTAATCTAGCACTTAACAGATTATTTATAATTACCGTAACATATTCCTTCAGTAAAAAATCGCTAGATGAGCGCCATAAATAAAAAAGATCAAAATCATACTACAAAAGATCAATCCTTTACTATGATTTAATGAGACTAGAGACTAAAAATACACTGAAAATACACGATGTTTGTTTGTGCATTTTTTATGAGCGGGAAAGATTTCAGTAGTTTTATAGAATCGATGGTTAGGGTAACTGAGGTAAGCCTCTTCGAGGGTGGTGCAATTACCAAAGGATGATTTGTCACAAAATTTTTGCCACCACTCTTGGGGCAGTCAAATGGTTTGCTTGACTCGGCTGGGCGGCTGCCTAGTTGCTTCCTCAGTGGATGTCTTGTATCACAAGGCTACGACTCCAAAAAGAAAGCTCTCGTTTTGCTTAATAGGCTGGGTAAATTAGTGATCGAAGCTTCCTCAAAGGGGAATTTTAGAGCTGAATTCAAACGTCTTTATTCGGCGGGAGCGTGGACTAGTTTTCAGGGAATGAACAGAAAATACCTCTGTCTTTTGGATTGGACATTGGACATAATGAAGTTGGTGATGGGTAGATAGAGAGAGAAAAAAAATATAAAATATAGGAAAAAATAAAGTTAAAGATTCCTGATGAAAGAGTATCGCATGATATTCTTATTGAGGTCTGTGTTCTTCTCAGTGGCTTTTTCAAGATCCCTGGTGAAAGGATATCTCAGGAGGTTTTTGTGTGAGTTCGGTGTTCTTCTCAATGTTTTACTTTTCTTTTTACAAGCTTTACGTACTCTTCTTTTGTTGTTGCATTTGTTATGTTACTTTAGTACGTGTTTGTAATATTTGTTTGTTTATGTGCTTTGTTATTTTTTGTGTAGATTCATGGTGCATTCTAGCCTTTGTAGGTATATTATGTGTTTCTCTTGTGTGTTGACTGTCGTTAGTTTTGTTTTTTGTGCTCTTATTATTGTTTTTTTTTGTTTTTGCGCTGCTGGGTTGTTTGTCGTAGTCTCTTTTTTGGCATGTTATGTATATATAGGTTCTTTTTGTCTTTCTGTCTGTTCTTTACTGCTAGTGAAGTTTCTTGTCCTTCTGTATCTGTCCTCCAATGGAATGTCAATGTGTCTTTGTCCGAGTTCGTCCGTCATGTGTCCTTCGATTTTTTTCCCAGATTTTTCGGGCTCTTGCTTGAAGCTCGATGCCCCTCGGGAGCAGTTGGATTTCCTGGTAAATGTTCCTCTGTCTCCTTTTTCTCTCCTACTTATGTTGGTGATTAGGAGTATTTCTTTGTTTTGTACTCTTTGTAGAGATCTCAATTGTTTTGGGGGATTTGTGTTGATAGGTATAAGTGGGTACAGTAGCTTTGATCTTATGAGCGCGTTGTAAATCTTCTTCTTGTTAGTCATGTTCAGTTTTTTTAACCTAAAGAGCTTACTGAGCTCGAACTTCGCTTGCGCTTCTGTTTGTGCAACGTGGCAACCGTACCCATTTTTACCTATCTTTTGTCATAGTACTGTCCCTTCTGTGCTGTAAGGAATGCGGGCGTCATCGGTTTCTATGTGTCGAAGTTTTCTCCGAAAGAGTGGTATCGCCTTAAACTTCTGGGTGTTTGTGGCGATTTTCCACCTTCTTTCGTACCTAGTGACGTGGTCGATTTCTTTGGCTGTTATCTGTGCCAGTAGTTCGGGATTTCTGAAAGGGGCAGTAATAAGCTGGGAGATGCCGTTTGCGAATTGGACGCACAACGAGTCTTTCCTGACCGGAGCTGGGAAGTCACGGGTATAGATGTTGTATAAGAAGGGGTTTAGACACCCTCCTTACGATACGCCTGCCGATAGCTTGAAGTCTGGTCCCGTGTAGTCTTTTATTTGTATGTACACTTTCCTGTAGTCACAAAGTATTTTCTTTAGTCTTGGATTTAGTCCTAGTCTTAGTAGCTTGTACTGTAGTCCGGTCCAACACACTTTGTCGAATGCCTTTATGACATCTCTGAGCACCAGGTTTGCACACCTTTTTGGCTAACAATCTCGCCAGCTTTTCCGTGATGGTTGCTATCGCCGTGTCAGCCTCTCTCTCTCTCTCTCTCTATATATATATATATATATATATATATATATATATATATATATATATATATATATATCTTTTTAATCCATGCTGATGTTCATTGTGGAAGTTGTTGTCCTCCATGAATTTGTTGACTCTTTTTGCAAGCACCTTTTCGAAGAGCTTGCCTACCAACTCAAGGAAGGAAATGAGCCTTAAGTTGATTGGTGTGTCAGGCTGTTTGCCGGGTTTGGGATTGAAGATCATTTTAGCGATCTTCCATGCGTCCGGAAAGTAGCCAATGTTTAGGCACGCATTCATTATGTTGACAAGCCCCCCAATGATGTTAAAGGAGGGCGTTCGTAAAGTTAAGCTTTATCAACTCCGTTTTCGCTGGTGCTTTCTGCCTGAAGATACATAGCATTGCTATGACTTCTTCTTTGGTTATTTTTCTTCCGTAACCCGTCATCTCTCTGCTCTCTTTCGGCATATGTATTGTTGGAGCAGTATGTCCTGTCTAGCTCTTGTCCTAGTTCGTCGTTAATGTATTCAAAGTTAAGGTCAAAATGTTCGTTTTCTTCTGGGCTGATAGTGAATATGTTCTTCCAGAAGCCTCTGAACTCTTCTTCAGTTTTTTTACGTCGGCCAGCTTTGTCCCGTGGTATTTTTTTAGTCGCGTGCGTGTCTAGTTGCAGGTGACTACATCTCACTATGTTAGTCGGTTGGTCGGTCCCCATTTTGCTTTCTTTTGTTTTTTTTAATAACATTGTAACTATTCGGCTGATTCTAACGAAATTTGAGACCCTAATGTTGTTGTACATTCTCTGTTGAATGATATAATTGCCAAAATCCTCCCAAGTTATCCCATGAATATTTTGTTTTGACGATAATATCATAACTATTCGGCCGATTCTAACTAAATTTGAAAACCTTATGTTGTTTTACAGTCTCTTTCGAATGATATAACTTTTAAGCTCATCTAAGGTTAGTCCTGGAATTATTGAAAGTTTTGAAGTTCATAAGGTCATAAATCAGGATAATTTAGAGCACGTGACTTTTTGGTCAGCAGACCTTGTTAGGTAAATGTCTCTGTCTATTAGTTTTACTTTTAATCTTGCTACGAGGTTCCAAAATGTTCGTGGATCCATTTCTTCGTCGAGCTTGCTTATAAGGTCATTCCATAGTGCCGTCTGTTGTTTTGTTATATATGTTTGCATTTCCGTCTTTAGTGTTCTTAGTTATCTGCTTCTTTGTCTATCAGTGACTAGCAGGCTGATTTCCTCATACAGTCTTTTGTACTCGTCTGATAGGTCATTTAGTTCCTGAGTCTATGTTAGCGCTGGTAGCGTCTTGTATGTTGTCCTGGGGACTGTTTCGCTGTCCGTTTACACTATTTTCTCTGTTAATTTTGCCAGTTCCTGGTTGATTTCCTCCGGATTGGCCTCTTCAAGTGGTTGGGGTGTGTATTCATTAAGAAGAGTTCGGTACTGCTCCCAGTTGGTTCAGGAGGAGCCCTTCCTCTCCTTAATGGGAATCTGGATTGAGCTGGAGGATATTTTAATTAATGTGGTCGTTTGGTATCAGGGGGCCAGTTTGGTTAGGGACTGTTCGTTGATGTACGTGGGGAAGTCGGTCCTAGCGCAGTCTACAATATTTCAGTCAAAATGGTCTGGCATCTGGCGTTGAGACCACCCCCAAACAAGACTGTTCTTCCGTGTGCACAAAGTTGGAGAAAGTTGTGCAACGGCAGGTAGTCTCTTCTTGGGAGTTGGTACCCAGTGGACACCAGTAGGAGGCCCAAGGCGGTTTGGACCTTGATGGTCAGATAAGATTCATCTAGAGAAGGAATTTTTTTTAATCGAATCCCATTTTTTACTGCGATGGCAGCGCCATCGTAACGCTCCGAGCTGTTGTTCTTCGTTGTATCTGAAGATCCTTATCCTGTTTTGTACTGTGTCAGCTCCATGTTCGGACACCAAAATAATGTCAGGATCGCATTGTCTAATTATATTTCGGTAAGTCATTTCTTTGTTGTCCCATCCGTCAGTGTTCATCTGTAAAATTGTTAGGTCTTTAGTCAGCCTGCCTATGTTGTCTATCGTTTACTCGGTCCTTTACTGGTGTATTCAATAGTGGAAGATTTAGATAGTAGTAGATGATAGATGGTAAAAGAAAGGTAGGGTTGCCTTAGTTTGAGGGACATCGCAGGCATTTTTATACTCTAAGTACTTATTTTTCCTTTTTTTTTATTAATGTTGACTAGAGTTTGTCTCTATGTGCGTTTTTCTTTGTTTTTATGTATATTTGTCTCCTCGTTTTGTTTACTTATGTAGTTTTCGTGAAATGTTGAGCTTTCGAGCATTTATTTGTGATTGAATTTAGTGTATTACCTCGTGTTTTGTTCTGTTGTATTTTCTTGTTCTTCATTAATTGTGAGCTTAATTTCTGTCTCGTAGTTTTTGTGTCGTACTATGTGTTGTTTGTGTTTATGTGTAGATTGGTATTGTGTTTTCCTCGGAACAGAGTCTAGTTCTTGGGAAAAGCCGGTTTCGAGCGACCTTCCCGCGCAATCTGGCAGGGATGTTTATTCTGCCACCAGTTCTTCTTAGTTCTGGGATAATATCATTGGTCATTGTGGAGCAGACCTTTTTGGCCAGTTTCTGAGTTGCGACATTAATAGAATCCAGACGCTGTCTGCGGTGCATCATCACGATGTCTACATAGTGACCCTTTGCTCGGCAGTGTGCAATCTTTTCTGTTAGAAGCGCCAGGGCCGTTTCCGTGCCCCCTTTTTGGTCGGAACCCATGTTGTTGTGGCTTATGCGCTCCCAACTCGTTGAGTTGATTTTGTAGCCTGTCGGCTATAATCTTCTCGAAGATCTTGCCGGGTATTTCTAGAAGAGAGATTGGGCGATAGTTAGTCACTTGGTATGGGGGCTTATTCCCTTTTATGATAAAGATGATTTTAGCCACCTTATACCCGTCAGGGAAATAGCCTGTATTCAGGGATGCGTTCATGGTGTTCACCATGCCCTGAATAATTTGCCAGTGGCGTTCACTAGGTTGTTCTTGGTGATCCCAGACCAACTGGGAGTCCTTTGTTTGGAGGACCTTATGGTGATAATGGTCTCTTCAATGGTGATAGGGCGCCCATGATTAACCATCTCTCTTTCTTTAGATACTTGCGAGTGTAGATGGGTCCTATGTATTATCGCTCCGAGGTCCTCGAGCAGTTAGTTTTCGAAGTCCTGGTCGAAATTGTCGTTCTCCTCAGGTAATATTGCAAAGACCTCTTTCCAATGCCTCCTAAATCTCATTTCGAGAGAATCCGGATCCTCTACAATGATGTCACCTCCCTTTATTTTTATCCCAGGCCTGGGAGGCAACCCCCTCAGTTTTCGGATGCTATTCCAAAAATTTACAGGATTTTTCTCCCGGTCTAGTTTGCCTATGATATCGTCCCAGATTTCCTTCTGTTTCTCTAGGATTATGTTCTTTAGTTCCTCGCTTAGCTGTCTCATTCAGGCTGCCCTTTCCCGGTTTGGGCCTGTCCTACCGACTTCTTCATAGATGTCCCTGTGATTCCTGTGTTTCCTGGCGATTTCCCTCATTTCGTCCGTTCACCTAGGTTGTGGGAGCATTTTGTACGAGATTCTGGGGACGCATCTTTCGTCAAATTGAATGAGGAGATTAGTGATCTTGTCAATCTCCTCATCAATTTCCTCAAGATTTGCGTCACCCTGGTCAGCTGGCTGGTAGGTGCTGAGCATTTCTCTGTACTGCTCCAAGTTAGCTTTCGCGTAACTCATCCTAAGTTTGACGGGCTTGGGCATTGGCGCAATCGAAATTGTGGTGATAATTGGGATATGATCGCTCGGGACCACTGGGCCTGGGGCGTTGGCGATGTTGAATGGGAATTCTGGACTTGCTAACATAATGTCCGATTTTTTCACCGAGCATCGTGTTAGATAAGTTGGAAAGTCTGGTCCAACTCTCCGGAGCCTATTTCTTTCATTAGTAGCGCCAGGTTTGGTCCCCTTTGGTCGATGCGCCTGTAACCAGATGCACGGCAACTGGCGTTTAGGTCCCCGCCTAGCAACGCTAGCCTTTTGTGTCAGAAGAGGGTGAATAAGTTGTTAATCGGTAGGTATTGTCGCCTGAGCGGCTGGTAGGCTGCCGCCACAGTTAGGCCTCCAACCAGGGTCGGGATTTCGAAGTCCGGTAGTATTTTGAATTTTGTTTTTCCTGAGAGCAATGGCTGCGCATCATATCTTTCTTGTGTATGATTTTTTTGTATTAAGGTGTAATTGTGTATTTTTTATAGACTCCGTGTTTGTGTTGACGCCGTGTTCTGATGTGAGAATGATGTCCGGGTTCACTTTACGGAAGATGTTACTGTAAGGAATGGACTTTCTCTTCCATCCATTCACATTCAGTGTGAGTATTTTGAAGCGTTGTTTATGTTCTCCATGTTTTCTTGTTCCTGTGTTTTTGTTCTTTTGGTGTGCTATAAGTGTTGTGTTTTTTGCCGTTTCTTATCTTCTTGTATTCTGCATCACTTAAGGTGATGCAGGAGTCTTTGTGCAATTTTACAGTGCCTTCCTGCATCGCTTGCTCAATGTTTGATTCTCGTTCTGGTGCTGAGTAGGTCCATTTAATTAATTTTGTTGGATACCCTGAAATATCTCCTTGGGGGAGAGCCTCTCGGGGTATGGGGTCTGCTCGTTGGTTATTATTTTGAGGTCGATCTCCTCTCTATCGTACTTGTAAGTACGTTTCGAGGTCTTCGACCTACTTCTTGAGCTTACGGGGCTCTTGGTCGCCCTGTTTTCGGCTACCTCAGCATCAGATTCCGAGGATGATTAGCTCGCGAGGTTGCTCCCTGCTTCCTTTATTCTTCTCGCCGCTTTACTCTCCTTATTCTCACGGCGCCTTTGTGCCTCCAATCTTGGGTCTGTCCTAGTTGTATTTTTTCCCCAGTCGTGGCTCTCGCTTCTTTTTCTATTTCTGATGGTCTTTCCTCCGGGTGAAATGGAGTTGCCGGTGCCTCTGGTGCACCCTTTGACAGGAATTGTAGCTACAACACGTCTCCCGATGGTTGGTCGTGCCGTTCTTTTTCAGCATGAGATTTAGTGTCTTCGCGAACGATCCTGGGTTAGTAAGATTATTTACGTGCGCAAATAATATGCACGTAAGAATCTTTGTCGAATTCTCATTCTCTAGTTTGAGATAAGTCTTCGGCTTTTGCTTCTCTGTCACTCTTGTTGAGACTGCTCTTGTTGCTTGGTCGTAGGAAGTAGTATTCCTCCTAGTTTCCTCAGCTTTCTTTTTCCTTATGAGTTCTTTCTTTTAAGAACAGGACATGGCCATCGCCCCGTGGTTCAGTCCGCAGTTTGGGCACCTTTCAACTATTGCCGTGCACTCTCGCCATCCGTGGCCTTTTCCACTGCATCTAGAGCACGTGATTCTTTGCTCCTTACAATCTTTTGTTCTATGGTGTTCCATCTTGAAGCACCGGAAGCATACCTGGATGGGGGTGAACTCTCCCCTCTCTATCTGGTCTCCACATATCTTAGCGTTGAAGAGTAATAAGCCTCTTTCTTTAGCCTTTTGGGCCATCTGTGTTTTGCTAAATACGATCTTGAATACATGCTGGTGTTCAGTGTTGTTCCGTTTATTACGGAACTTCACTACTTCTACCACGTTGGCTCACGACTGTTTTTTGTTAATTTCCTCATTGATCTGTTCCTTATTGTGTTGACCGATCCAGGGGTCGAGCTTTCTGTACACCACGCTGCGATGTGCCTGGATCTGAGGGGGAGTGCTGGGCTGGAGATTTATCTCCTTTAGCACCCGTTGTCCCTCTTCCTTTGTCAGCGACTCCACATCTGCCTATTTCTCGCAAATTGCGACGTAACCGGCTGAGGTGTCGATTAGTCTGGGGATAGCCACGCTCAGCTTACCGAAGACCGTCTCGAACACTTTGACTCGCTCCGGCTTAGGTTGTACACCTATTGTCCTCAATGGGACTCTTGTGGCTGGGTGGGAGGCCATTTTGGTGCGTTTGCAGTCTTTCCGAATAGGGGTGCAAATCTTCTTTACCAAGCTCTGTTTTTCCTTGGATGGTTACACGGCTTCAATTTTACGTGTGTGTATATATATTTTACGTTTTATGATTTTTATTTTTCCTTGGGGATGAAGAAAGCCCCCCTTCCCTTCGCTCACCAGCTGCCTAGATTGAAATGGGAATTGCCTTTTATTTTAGATGGATGATAACGATGGATGAGATGAATCTGGGTGGGATCCTCTCAGGAGTGTGATTGTATGGTAGACTTATTGACAACGCCGCCCCCCCCGAGGGTGTATTAATCGCAACCGCATCCCAACATACCATAGATACGGTTGTGTGTCCCTCTATGGTCTTGGAAGAGGCCACTGCTGGGATGAGCAGCGGAGGTAGCAGTCAGTCCCTTATCCGGAAGAGTTTCTGACATTGTTATCAGCTGTGGGCTATTCCTCAAACCAGCTTCCTCCAATGCCCCTAATTATGGCTATGCAACTGCCTGGCATAGTTGGGACGAAACATGAATGGCAATCCCCTTTCACATCTGACTGCGGTTTACGCAGGGGGGTAGGCCGGGGACTTAAGCAGTCATCTGCCTAAGTGGGGTTGCTGTAAAAGGAAAGATGATTAGTAGTGAATGAGGATGAAGATGAGTGTGAAACCAGTATAATACTCTCTTTAGTTAAATCTGGTTCTAAAATTAGAAACCAGGTTTTCGGAGACGTAGGCGAAGGTTTTCCCCAAACCTTTCCTCCTTTTCCAGGTAGCGAGATGAATATTCAGAGGTAGTTCTGCCAAGAATTCCGAACAGTCTCGGTTTTTTGATGATGATGGTATATTTGAGAGAAAAAAAATAATAGTACAAATTAGCGTTACAAAAAATAGTTAATAGTGGGAAAAAAGGTGAGCGGAGAAGAGAAAGTTATAAGTAATAGTAATGAGTTCTCCAGATACACAACCGGAGGTCATATTTTTTATATTTACACAAAGTTATTTTAATCTTTCATAATAAATTGAGTTGAATTCTCCAGGACATACTGGAAGTTTGTTTTTTTTTTTTGTTTTTTTTAATATATTGTTGTCTTGTGTACAAATTTTACGAAATCCTTGTGCTTACTACTAAATGTTCATTATTAATCACGGTTTATTAAATGTTTTTATTATTAATACTCTTAATCACTGAACTTTGTTATTAGCCACTAAATATTATATTCATTATTAATCACTGAACTATTATTATTATTATTATTAACTACTAAATATTCAATATTGATCAGTGTTTATTTAATGTTTTCATTATTACTTCGCTTAGTCGTTGAACTTTATTATTATTATTAACCACTAAATATTATGTGCTCCAGGACATACTGGAGGTCAAAAAATTTTAATTTTTACAGTCAGGAGATTTTTCCAAGACAGAGAATTATATCTAAAAACTGCATATATTTTAATATATTGTTGTCTTATGTACAAATTTCACGAAGTCCTTGTGCTTACTACTAAGTATTCATTATTAATCACTGTTTATTAATACACTTAATCACTGAACTTTGTTATTAGCCACTAAATATTGAATTCATTATTAACCACTGAACTATTATTATTATTAACTACTAAATATTCAATATTGATCAGTGTTTATGTAGGGTTTTTATTATTAATTTGCTTAATCGTTTAACTTTATTATTATTATTAGCCATTAAATATTATGTTCTTCATTAACCACTGTTTTTATTATTAATTCGCTTAACCATTGTCTATTTTTTTCATTAATCGATCTCTGAAGTTTTTGGACCACTTTTAATTTTCTTATATGTTGACATGTTGACGGTATGTACACACGAGTCTTGGATGTAGATGGCTCGTTCCTCCAACATTCCTCCTATCTCCTTCGGCAACCACGGTCCTTCGTAGGTCCATTTGTAGTCCCCGCGAAGAATTCCATCGATCAGGGCCTCCAGGTCACCTTTCGAGGGCTTGCACACTAAAGCGCCGAAGACCTTGAGATCCACGTCAGCGGCGTTAAAGAAGAATCCACGTAATAGGATGTTTTTTTCCTCCGTGAGGGATATTTCGGGATAGTCCAAGGATGTCGTCGTCCTCGTCTTCTTCCCCGTGAAGTTTATATTCTTGTTCTTCTGTCTCTTCTTCCTTTCGGGATTTTGACTTTTTCTTTTTCTTTTGCTCTTTCTTTTTGGGGATTTTTTGGGACTTTCGTTTTTTGTCTCTTCTCCTTCTGTAGTTATTTCTTTTTCTGTGGTTTTCTGCTGTTTTTGTTTGTCGGCTGCTTCTTTTACCTTTTCTTTGGTCGTTTTGTTTGGTTGTGGGTCGTCCACAAATTGTATTTTTAGCACTTCTTGTGAAGGGGAATTGGGCGGAAACCAAAGTTTTTTCTTAAAACCGTTCTTCTGTAGTAGCTGGTTTAATTCTTCGGAAAAAAGTGCCGGGGTTGGCCAGGTTCGTCAAGTGTGCGTAGATGACCATGGTTATCATTTATTTACATTCACTTGGCATCACCAGCTTTAGTGCCGTTGTTTCAGTGATCGTTGTTCTTGTAGCTGCTGCTGCTTCTGCGTAGTTCTTTGTCTTTGCCTCCTTTTCTTTTTTTGACTTTTCACGTTTGGCTCGGATTGCCTCTTTGCGGACGGGATACCTCATGGCCAAGGCCCTATGGTCCCCTCCGCAGTTTACACAGCGTGGTTTTTCTGAGGCACACTCCTTCCATCCGTGTCCTGGTTTAGAACAGACGGAGCACGTGACCTCGGTCGCTCGACATTCACTCGTGGGGTGTTTTTCCACTTCAAAGCATTTGAAGCAGGTTTCTATCTGGACTCCTCCTCCTTTGATGATGATATATTTATTGGAAAGAGAACAAGTAGTTTTTACATTAAATAAATAAATTTATACAATGCAAAAAAAAATATATAGTCAAAGTGTTGAAAAAAATAAAAAATATAGCTAAGGAGGGGAAAGATTTAGTCGAAGGCAAAGATACATAAAGAGGTTTCTCCTGGAAAAATAAACGCAGGAGCTCAGCTTTTTGTTATTTTACAATTTTAAGTTTTACCCACTAATATGGTTTTAATACATACACTAATTTTACCCACTAATTGGGTTGTAATATTTACACTAATTTTGGAAACCTATTTACACCTTATTATTATTTTATTACCTACTGTCTATTATTGGTTTATATATAACTGTTTGGATTTAAAATACTGGTTCACTTAATTTTATTTTATGACATGTACTTCTGTATAATTTACACAGTACATATTATGCTTTTTATAATCTACTTAATTTTTACTTTCAATTCACTTTATTTTTACATTGACTGATAGTCTTAATTTTAGAATTTCCTATTTACATTTTCCGCTATATTTTCACTCATTTAATTTATTTTAACACTTGAATATTTTAATTTGTATTCGATTGTTTACTTTTATTTCACTTTATTTTTATACTGACTGATATTCTTAGTTTTATAATTTCCTATTTACATTTTCAGATATATTTTCCCTCGTTTATAATGTTTTGACACTTGAATATTTTATTTTCTATTCGTTTGTTTATTAACTGTCACATTTATCTATTTGCTTATTTCTCTATTTAACACGTTTAGTTAATTATTTACTTTGATTAATTATTTTCACTGCGCTTCAAAACTTTTGGTCATTTCTTACTTTTTAGTTTATTGACGAGGTCATCATACCGCACTTTATGTTTTTGTAGGTTGACGAGTTCACTGTGTGACGACTTGACTCCGGGATAAACATCGTGCCGCTGCATAGGAGGCTTTCCATTTCCTTTGGCGACCACGGCTCCTCAAAGGTCCACTTGTACTCGCCGTTCCTAATGCCCTTTACTAAGTGTGTCTGGTTCATTTTTTCGGGTCAACATCCGGTAGTCCCGAAAATTTTTAGTTTAAGTTGTTTCCCGTCGAAAAAGTGTCCCTTTTCCAGGACATCGACTTTTTCGGTCAGGGGGAGTCCGGGGTAAGACTGATCGTCTTTTGACTCCCCATCCAGACTCTCCTCTTCTATTTGTTTGGGGGGTTTGTTGCTCCTCTTCTTCTTAGATTTCTTTTCCTTCGGGGTGTTTTTTACTTCTACGCTATCTTCTTTTATATGTTTTTGGCTCCCATCCCTTCTTGTTCGTTGGTTGATTCATTTTCTTTTTTACTTGATTCGTCGGTATTCTCAGACTGCGTGTCATCAATGAACTTGATGTTCAGCACGTCATGAGATGCTGGGTTCGGTGGGAACCACAATTTCTTTTTTACACTGTTGTGTTTCAACATTGTGTTGAGTTCCTCCGAGAAGCAGCCGGGACGTGCAATGGTCACCAGGTGGGCGACTGTGACCATCGTCATAATTTCCTTGCTTTCGGCCGGCAGGATTAGCTTCGGAGTCACTCTCTCTGTTATCGATGTGACGATTCCGGGAGTAGGTGCCGCGGTGGCATATGAAATTTCTCGTGAGTTTTACTCTTTTTGCTGTTTTAGTTTCAGTCTCTTTGCTTTGATTGCTTCCTTGCGTAGGGGCATCTCATGGCCAGAGCCCGATGCTCCCCTCCGCAGTTAACGCATTTGGGCTGTTCCTCGCAGCAATCTCTCCAACCGTGACCGGTTTTGGAGCATGCCGCGCAGGTTTGTATATTCGGAGGGCAGTTTCTTGTCGAGTGACTCTCGATGGCCAGGCAGATTTGGCAGTTCTCTATGTAAATATATTCCTCTGCCTCTATCTGCTCTGGAGCAACGCGAAGGTAGAAGCCCAGGAGGCCTTCCCTTAACGATCTCTGAGCCATCTCGAAGGTGGCAAAGGTGACTTTAATCAGGGTTTTTCCTATCTTATCAACCCTGTCCACTCTTGCCCATGGTTGTTTGGCGTTCAGTTCGTTTTTTATCTCTTCCGTGGAGTTCTCCGCAAAGTAGGGATCCACTCTTTTGAGAATCACGGCACGCCTCACGAGTAGTTCGTAGATGACTACCGCTTCGAGCCCAATTTCGCGTAGGGGTTGTTTAGCCTGGTCTGAAACAAGGGTCTCAACGTCCTTATTCTTCCAATAGACTGCTGCCCACCAATTCGGTGTCTCGATGAGACGGGTGAGCTCTATATTGATCTTGCCGATGACCGTCTCAAATACCGATTGCCTGGTAGGTTTTTGTTTCCCCGCTATCAGATGGAGGGGGATCCGTTTGGTGTCCTGGGGGGCCCCATGTCCTCCTTCGGGCACTGCTGCCCTTCCCCCTTATGTGCTTCACTTGCTTCTCGGGGATGTGGAGAATTCCACTCCACAACTGTCAAAAATGACCGGTATTGGTGTTTTGACTGTCCTCCATGACGGTTTCCTACTTTTCCAGGACCAGATGATTAAGACACTACGTGCACTATTACTCTGACTGTAAGGTCTGACTTAAAAAAAAAAAATCCTCCTCCTTTTATAACAAAATGCTGCACTATATATAGGTTTCTACTTAAATATAAGCGATACAAAATTGACTACTCATCGTTAAGGAAATTTTTAAGGGCAAACTAACGCTAGCCGGTTTTTCAACTTAAACATAAGCGACACAAAACTGACCAATCAGCGTTAGCGAAATTTTAAGGGCAAACTAAATTTGAGCAGGTTTTCAACTTAAACATAAGCGACACAAAATTGACCAATCAACGTTAAGGAAATTTTTAAGGACAAAGTAATGTTAGATAAGTTTTCAAACATAGGCGCTACAAAATTGGCCAATAATGGTTAAGACAAATCTTTTAGGGAAAGTTTACGTTAACTGATTTATCAGAAATAAGTGTTACGTTAGCTGATTCTTCAAGAAGACAGCAGAATTTCACTTCAAAAGTTGACGCTAAAGACATCTCATTTTCGGTAAAGGAGGAAAAGGCTTACGAAGGGAGGCTCAAAACGCTAAGTTTTGCCTCATCAACCCTACGGGGACTATTCGCCATAGACTTTTACACTGGCTTCAAGACGATTTAACGTCGTGTAACCCCCTCCCTCGACGGAGTTGCGAAGCTGAAATGAACTGATCTGCCACTCATCTAGTCTCGCTCCAACTATGTCGGTCCACTTTGATAGACATAATTGGGGACGTAAAGGAAAGCAGGTTTTAGGATTAGCCCACTGTGGAACTCTACGGAAGAGACCGCCCGGTTACGAGGTGATGCTGAAAGCTTTGGGGAAGAGTTCGCTCTAATCTCTAAGGGTAGCTTCCGGCCAAGACCACAGGGGAACATACAACCGTCCATGTGTAAGTTGGAAACAGCATCGATATCCAAACCCCAGATGGAGCGGCACCCCAGATGGTGGTAGTTGATTCTATCACCACCCATCATCAAGTCCGCCGCACTTCACTCATCTGAGGGGCCTCCCCGGGTCCACCCACCATCATTCATTCCCCCCATTTGGAAGTTAACGTTCACGTAAGCTTAGCGACGAAGTAGAGGGAGTCATCAAATAACCCAAACAAAGAAGACCAAGAAGCAAAGGTGCATCATATTGATCTAAAACAAGTCACCCACAACGAGAGCAGTGCGAGATAAACAGAAGCAGGGCTGAAGGGCCACTCTCGAGAAGAGATGGCCCAGGACCACACGACCAGGATACCTCTGCGGGTTGTCGACGGGCAGCCCAAGCCTAGCAGAGAATTCGTTTTCGAGGTCGTGTACGGCAAGTTTGGCATTGCCATGGTGAGGCTGCTGGACATACCCTCTGGTTATATCGCGATATCCGAGAAAGAAAAAGATATAGAGGAGATAACTAAAGAGAAGGCAGTTGGGGTCCTACGGGGCATTGGGCTGCAGCCAGCAGTACCCCCACAGATCCTGGCCCACAGGAGCGTGGTATGCCGTCGTATCGACCCATGGATAGGGCAACATACTGCAGAGGAAATAAGAGAGGAGATACAGCTTCGGCAAGCCTGGGCAAAGGTAGCCGAAGTTATAAAATTCCAAAACAGGAGGGACGGTGGCGAGTACACCCATTTGTTCAAGGTTGTCTTCGCTATGACTACCATGGGACAAAAGGCAACTGAACAGGGCCTTCTTATGTTCAAGCCAAAATTAGCGGGGAGTAGGTAGAAAAAGGAGAATATACTCCGGTCCAATTCTGCTTCAAATGTTGCAGGATGGAGTCGCACGCCACCAAGGACTGCAAAGAGCCGCAAGAGACGTGCTCTAAATGCAGCCAGAAGGGGCACAATTGGCGTAATTGCAACAGCGATGCAGAGAAGTGCGTGAGCTGCGGGCAGGGACATAGGACTATAGCCATCTCATGCCCCGCTAAGAAGGAAATAATGAGGAAAAAGCAAGAAGCCAAAAGGAACGAGGAGACGCGTAGAGCAAACACGTCCTACGCCCAAGCAGCAAAGGCAGCCATCTCGGAGGTGGACGCCAAGAAAACATACCTCAAAATTGAGAACGAGGGCTCCACAAAAATCATGACGTGCAGCCTTCACGCGCATGTCATGAACCTTTCTCGCCCGGGCACATTCGCGACAGTCCTGAACCAGATGCTGGCAAAGAATGGAATGGAGCAGATGTGGTTCCCGGACAACTCCCCTTCCGGGGATGTACTGCATCTGCTGATGGCTCCGAAAGAGCAACAAACAGCAGAGCATGTAAAAACTAGCAAACAGACAAATAAGAAGGAAAGAAAGCAAGCAGTCGAGGTAACAACTCCTGCGCCCAACAAGAATAAAGTAAACACGGCAAAACAAGATAACTCGGACACAAACAGTTCCTCGGAATCATCAGATTCCTCAGACTCCGAAGCAACAAAATCCCAGGAAGCAAAGGGAAAGAAAAAGAGAGTCAAGAGATTGCGAGGGAACAATATAAACCTCAAAATATACGCCTGCGATCAATTCCTCTTCCCCGAGGAAATGGAAACAAGGAGTATCTTCTATGGAATAAAATCCAAAATATACAAATAGGAGTACGATTACGAAGTGGATCCTGAAACAGTGGAAGAGGCCCTGCTCGCACAAAATGTGACTCTACATCACAGCACCTGCGAGCAAATCTCGAACGCTGAGTTCAGGAAAAAGAAGAATGGTAGGAAAAAGAACTTCACCCAGAAACACTAGGTAATCGAAGATGGAGAGAGTAAGCAACAGAATGAGGATTCTGACACTCAACGTGAATGGATGGGAGGAGAAGGCCACGGCATATGGAAACATATTCCGAGTGCTTGACCCCGACATCATTCTCATTACGGAGCACGGTATCGACACTACAGCTGGTCGTATTAAAATACCGGGCTACAAAGTAGTCATGAAGAATCATTCCCAGGAAAGGTTCGATGGTGCTGAAGTAGCTGTCAAGAGGAACATCTCCTTTAAACAACTACCAGAACTCAATGAGTCCTTTGTGGCAATCGAGCTACACACACTGGTAGGAGACCTTGTAATAGCCGCAGCATATCAACCCCCTCGACGAGCATATCTCCCGTTAAGTAACTTCTACACACTGTTCGGGCACCGCAGAATGGCATTCTTAGGGGGAGACCTCAATGCCAGAGGCCGTGCGGCGGGCTATGGTAGCACCAACGATAGAGGCCGATACTTGGGACTGATTGTGGAAAGAAAAAACATCCAAAGGATAGGGCCGGATTTTCCGACCTATATCACTTCCAGATCAGCAACCAAGCCTGACATAATCCTAACAAGTGAAGGCTTCCCATTCAACCACCATAGTGAGCCAGGCCCAACAGTCCCTAGTGATCACGTAGCGATTCTCACCACAGTATCTCTCGTACCAATGCAGCTCCCAGCCCCTCTCCTGAAAAACTACGCCCTGGCCAACTGGGATGGTTACAAGCAACGACTCAGTGAATATGCGCCACCTGACCTCAGCACGGCGTCGTTAGAGGAGATAGACAGGGAGCTGGAAAGGATTACAACGTCCATACTAAATGCGGACCGCGAGAGCATACCCATAACAGGGTATAAAACACCTCCTCAGCCCAGAGGGACAGAGGAGATGAGAGATATCGTTCGCGTTCACAGGGAAGTGTACGAAGAAGTAAGACGGGAGGGTCCCAACCGGGAAAGAAGCTCGCTCCTTCGACGCCTAAGCTCAGAGCTTAGAGAGGCTATCAACCTCCAACAGGAGGAAATATGGAACAGCTTGATAGCCAAAGTCAACAGCGAACTCAGCCCGGCTAAGTTCTGGCGCCAAGTCAAGAACTTAAAGGGACTTACACCAAGACCTAAGGCTCGGATTAAGGAGAACGGAAACTACATAAAGGACCTGGTGGTTCTCGAGGACATGTTCAGGAACTTCTGGAAAAACGTTTTCAGGATTACCCCTGAGGAAAACGACGAGTTCGACACGGAATTCAAAGGCCAACTGATCGAAGAACTAAATCAGGAAATGCATCGCACGCACCCACAACATCGAGTCAACGAAGGCAGGAAGATGGCGGGCTACGGCCGTCCCATAACATCAGAGGAGGTCATGGCCACTGTAAAAGCCTTTCGACAAAAGGAACCAGGCTAGACGGGCATCACCAGAAACAACTTGGTTAATGCCCCACAGCAGATCATTCAGGGAATCGTTAACATCTACAACGCTTCCCTGAATACGGGCTACTTCCCGGAAGGTTTCAAGATTGCTAAGGTGATCTTCATACCCAAGGGAGGTAAACCCCCTGATCAACTGGTAAATTACAGGCCGATCGCCCTGCTGGAGATCGTTGCGAAAGTCTACGAGAGACTCCTAGCTGACAGGCTTCAAGAACAACTAGCCGAGCTGGGAGCCCACAATCCTCAGCAGCACGGGTTCCGCAAGGGACGAGGAACGCAAGGGGCGAGTCCATTCAGGAACTCTGGAAGTCAGGCGAGGGCGACAGCTGTCGAAATCGAAAATATCAACCGATATGAGAAGAAGTGGAAAATTAAAACCAACTGCCAGAAGTTCACCATTATTCCAATGAACCGCCGGAAAGTAGACGACGTCATCGTCAATAACGAACTATATCCGTACTCCAACGAGGGTAAAGTCCTGGACTTACAACTCTTCAAAACGGGATATAAGACGCATATCAATACCAGAGTCTCCCTAGCCAAAAGAGAGCTGAAGAAACTTTCCCGTTTCCGAGGCCTTAGCGTGCCAAACATCAAAAAGCTGTATATGGCCTTGGTACGCTCAGGCCTAGTGTACCCGGCCGTGATCACGCAGATGGCAAGCTGCACATCTCTCAGAATGATGCAGAGGGTGCAAAATAAAGCCACTCTGCTGATCACTGGCACGCAAAGGATTGACCATGTTCGGCAATCGGTTCTACACCAAAGAATCGGACTAAAGCCGATCAATACGAAGATCCAAAGGCTAGGGAGAAATACATGGGATAAAATAGACCGAGTGATACTCCCGACTATGAACTTTAACCTGAATATACGTGCAAACCGAAGACGCGCAATAGGTAGAACGGCTCTGTTCCCTAGCAGTAGAACCTGCGCGAGAGAAGTGGTACTACCTATGTAGACGTAGTAGTAGTACACTACTCTGATGTAATAGTGACAGCAAAAATTCAATAATTATAAACAAATAAAAAAGAGGCGAAGTGCCCACACTAAAGAACCCCCCCCCTAAATATAAATATAGTATAAATTAAAAACTTAACTAACTTTAAATATAAAAGAGGCGAAGTGCCCAAATAAAAGAGACAGACTAAGACTCAAAACTTATGAGATTCAGCATAAGAGACACCTTTGAAAGGCTCGAATGCTTCGACGGAAAATAAAACTAATCAAATACATATATATATATATATATATATATATATATATATATATATATATATATATATATATATATATATATATATATATATTATAATGGAGGAAACTGGCTGTCAACGACAGTCAGCAACTTTAATGACGGAGGAATTTTTTAATATTAAAAAATATAAATAAGAAGAATGCTGGTGATGCCCTAACACCAGGGCAAACAAGAAATCATTTTCACACCTTTATATACCTACCACACAATTTCATCACTTTAACCTAATTTGTAATTTGATTCTTCAAAAGACCTACTCTCGGCATCAAGGGATGGCAGCATCGAATTATGCCCTGAGTCATGCTTCAATCTCTCTCATGATCAGTTTAAAAAAGAAAAGATCAGGAAGGGTTAGGTCTCCTGCACGAGAAGAACCAGCGAAAGTACAAAACATCCAAGAATAATGATATGGCATACGACACAAGAGTTATCAATAGAATAAAGATCTTTTCGCTCAATGTAAATGGCTGGGAGGGCAAAAAGTTTGTCTACAATAACATTATCAGAGAAGTAGATCCGGACATAGTCCTAATCTCTGAGCATGGCCTTAATGCAGATAATAACCCCGTTGATATATACAACTATAACACCATTACGACCAGCTACACTAATGAAAGATTCGACGGTGTTGCACTAGCCGTGCGTAAGGGTATTAAGTACAAAGAGATCACTAACCTGTAGGATTCATACCTCGCAATTAAGATTAGTACGACTATCGACGACCTTGTTATAGCCGTGGGGCACCAACCCCGAAGACGTTCATACCTTCATATTCCCAATTTTCTGCGTCTATTCAGAAGGAAAAGCTCAGCCATTCTGATCGACGACCTTAATGCCCGTTGCAGGGAAGCAGGTTATACCTCGGCATTTAATGGATCAGGTGCCTCCCTGAGCCTTCTTATGGAGCGAAATGGGGTACAGAGAATTGGCCTAGAGTTCCCCACGTACCTAACAGGAAGATCCTCCACAACTCCTGATATCATCCTCACTAATGCTAATTTTGTTTTGAATCACACGACGGTTCCAGGCCCTTATACTCTGTCAGACCATATTAGTATGATCACTACTATTCTGACGCCCCTATACAGGTCAGAATCCCAACTCGTAGGTGTTTGCCCAAGGCCAACTGGGACGACTACAAAAGAATCCTACAAGAACACCAGGAGGAACAGTTGGACGAATCTACGCTTGAAGACCTCGACAGACATCTGGAAAAAATCATGGACAAAATAACGGAGGCGGACAGAGTGGCTATCGCTAGGGTAGAGTTCAAGACTCTCGTGGCACCACGCTGGGACGCGGACATTATTTAAAGGAAAAATAGATTAGAGGAACTAGTTCGGGAAATAAATAAATACGGTAACACAACAGATCATTATAGGGAGTTCCAGACAATTCGCTTTAAGATTAAACTCCTTGTCGTAGAATGGCCCTCAGTTTTTGATAACTATACTCTTTGACACCCTTGTGGTAGCGGTATGCTCTGTAGGGCGTGAGTTACTTCTATGATGAAGTAGGCTTTGTTCTAAGAGTGCTAATTCAGTAGTTTTGTTCTTAAGGAAGAGCTATTTTAAACACATAAGGATAAGAGGAAACACCAGATATATACCAAAATAAACCTGTATTTTAAATGAAACACTTAACTATAACAAACCAACAGTTAACACATTTCTGCCTTTGGCATCTAAACCTTTCGCACGGATACGATGACAAAAAATAAACAAATAGGCTTCCCGTAAACATACCAATTGCCGATTAGTATTTTTATCGCGACGCTATTTGATTAGCGTTAAACATTAAATTAACGTACTATCGTCTACAAGCACATATGACCTAGGTTCAAGAACAATGGTTTCTACTCTCCTTTTAAAACGTGAGACGTACTAAACTTCTACTATCGCAATATGAATATAAATGTTCTTTCTAACTTACATGCAGGAGGTATTATGGATTGCCGGATGTCGCTGGAGGACTTATCTCTCACTTTGAAGTATAGGGGCCGGGGGTCGAAATTTCGTCGTAAAGTAGGCTGATTCTTCAACGTAATTAAAGAACGGGAGCTCGTTGGGGCTGGGTTCTTCTCCTCTCACTCTTATGGAGCTTGAGATGTGAGAGTCACTCGAGTGTGAACGGCTTTGCTTTTCTTCAGTCAAACTTCTTTGCAGTCTGTAAAGGATTCTTCGGTATGGCACCGATATAAAGCTTGACTATTTAGGTTAATACGGCCCGGAAATGGGGGGATCGATTTTCTCAATCTGATCCTATCGTTTCTCATGGAAATAGTCTTGTATGGCTGAAGGATCGATCTTCCCGAACTGAACCTTCTTCTGGCGTATCGACTTCTAATCTTCTTGTCTGGCTGAAAGATCGATCTTCACGAACTAATCCTTCATCTGGCGTATCGACTTCTGATCCCGTCTCTTTTTTTGCGGGGCTTATTTATAGGCGGATTGTCGCCCTATATAAAGGGGGAAGTGACCAGGCCACGTGGGCAGGGGGGGGGGAGGACGCGAATGGTGAGTTCGCATCTGGGGAGAGCGAGAACTGCTGAGGGTGGCACTGGGGTGCCCAAGTCAGCTCGCTAATTAGAGGCTCGCAACCGCACCGCTACTTGGCGTGCCTTTTGACTCGCACTGCTTTTTTTCATAACCACGGGTTTATGGGTCTCGTAGGTAATTATATCGTTAGAGCGTCGTTTAAGGACCTTATGTGGTCTCCTTAAAACAGATGTTAGCTCCAACTGCCCAAAGCGGCGTGGATATCAAACAGGGTAAGCAGTTATGGTTATTCGCCGGCTACCTTTCCCACGCTTTTTCTCATGAGGGAAGGGGGGGGCTTTAAGGGTAGCTATACTCCTCCAAGATGCTTAATGTAGCCATTTCTCTACACTCCTAATCAGCGAGAAATCCAAGACGATCTGGAACGGAATCATTGAAAGGATGGACACGGAAGGCAACATCAGGAAGTTTTGGTCCCAGGTCAAAAAGCTAAGCGGTACTCTTCCCACCAAGTCAGACATTGCCATCAAAATTGACGGAATAAAAATCACCGATGATCAGGCTATCGAACACCAATTTAGGGAACATTGGAAAAAGAAATTCGACATTACAGAGGAGGAAAACGTGGACTTTGACATGGAATATGAGGAGGAAGTCTTATCAAGGTTAGAGAAGCGAGGACCAGCCCTAACGACTTTCCACTATATGGACGTCACTCGACGGGCGACAGAAGAAGGACGACCTTTAACCCCTTCCCTAACAATTTTTTTGTTAAAAACGTTCTTTTTCAGACTAATTTTTTTATTTTGGTTCTATATAGTATTTTTGATGCTGGTTATGAAAACAGTTTTTAATTTTTTTTTTTCCCATTTTTGTGGTTAACTTTTTATTTTGAAAATACCTTTGTCGGCAAAAACGAGTTAACTCGTCTTCCTATAAACCATATTTTTTTACCATATTTTCTTAATTTTTCTCAAAATTTTATTACCAAATGTAAAGAGAAATGAAAACTTATTTTATTTTTAATTTTTATTACAATTGTTACCAAATATCTAGCAGTAATTATAATATGCATAAAAAATTAAATTCCTTTTTCCGGCATTTTATTATGAACAAAATCAATTGAAAACTGTAAGTTGTTAGCAAAAAAATAAAACAAATGAATTTTATTTCCACATATAAAAGAATAGTATTTCCTCAGAAAGTTTCTAGATGAAATTATTTAGAATGGTACTTTTCAAAGCATGGCACAACACATAGAGCTACTTGGCAAACTTTACACATGTAGCGTGACTCTTTCCTGACTGGTTTTCCTCTATGGTCACGCTTCAGACTGCATACAACACATTTTCTTGTTGGATTTTTCTTTTTTTCTGTTGGTGGAACTTCCATTGGAAAATGTCCTCCTGGCGTATGCCGCAAACTTCCTGGTGATGTCGAGGGTCTACCTGGTGATCTTCTTGGTGGTAAAGCAGGTTCATACTTGCCAAATATGTATCGTATAATTTCCAAACGAAACTTCAGGTGTGTTAGGCTTTTTTTTCCTGACTGAGTGAATGATTCTTGATGCAGGATGAAAGCATTCCATACTCCAATATCCATAAAATGGAAGAAAACTGTCTTTTAATATTTCTTACCCCGTTTCCTTGGAATGGGATAATCTACCAGTTGCTGGTCCACCTTGTCAACTCCTCCCATTGTATGATTGTATTCACATACAACTTTGGGTTTCTTCACAGGCCCTTGTCTTGTCTCAATGTCATGCATGGCTGGGTTGTGAATGGTTGATAGCATTGTAACATCCTTTTTGTCTTTCCAACGAAGAGTCATTACATTGCCTCTCTGAAATGCTGCAACTTCTCCTTTCTTCAATTTTTTTCTTTTCAGTTCTTCTGGCACTTCTTTTCGATTCATACGGAGAGTTCCATAAGTATCAGTCTGGGTCATAACTAGAGCATCAGCTAATTGTGGACTAGTGTAATAGTTATCCACAGTAACACAATAACCTTTCTCAAATAAGGGCTTCATCAAAGATAAAACAACACGCGAACTCACAGGATATGCATCATACTCTGGATCAAACTGTGTTCCTTTGCCAACATAAATGGTCATTTTGTACACATATCCAGTCTTTGACTCACACAACATGAAATATTTCACTCCAAACCTCCTTCTTTTCAGTAGAATGTACTGTACCCATCCTAACCTTCCTTTGAACAACATAAGGCTCTCATCTATACATACATCTTGCCTAGGGGTGTAACACTTCCCAAAGTTCTCACACAATGTCATGAATACATCATAAATCTTATACAATTTTGGGTTGGGGTGAGTTTGTGCATCATGAGTTTCATTATCTACAAAATGGAGATATTGCTTTATCTTACTGTACCGTTTCATAGTCATTAGCTGCCGAAAAATTGGTCTTTAAAGCAGTTCATCATGTGACCAGTTCATTGCTTCTTCTGGCATTTTCACAATACCCCAAGCATTTTCATGGCAAAAAATACAAAAAGTTCAGCCTCTGTTACAGGGTGCCACAAAGAATCATCTTGCCCAGTTTGTTCAGCAAAACGATTAGTCTCTACCAGTACAGAGTCAATAATCCTTTTATCAATAAAAAGACTGAAGAATTCAAATGGACTCAGTTCTGCTGGGTTTTCATCAATCTTTATTCCAGGATTTCCTGTGAAAGGAAAACGTGGTGGTGGTGTATTCATACGCTCCTCTGACAACTCGAGGCTTCACCAAGCTCTCCCCACCCCCCCCCCTCCTCCTCCTCCTCACTTGTCGAGAAATAGTCATTGTCTGATGAGCTGGCAGAGTTATCAGAAGTATTCAAGCTTCTGAGGGAAGGTTCATATTCACTATCTTCCGTTGAACTAGACATTTGGGGTGTAACACTTGAAAATGCCACAAAAAAATGAATGCAAATGTGGATACAATCATCACCCATCCGACGACAATGGCTGTCGGAGCAAGTCTAGTAACAATGTCCTTGAAATCCCACAGCTCTACCCTATCGCTTCTGCCAGGCGTACGATTTGACGAGAATACTCGTTTCACAGGTAGAATGGCTTACAAAGGCTTAAAATCGACGAGTATATACGTATGTAGCTGGTTTTTGAAGGTAAAGTTTTAGACGAGTATACTCGTCGACGACTGAAAAAAAGAATATTTTGTGAAAACGTGTATACACGTTTCTGCCGGGGAAGGGGTTGACCCTAGAAGAGTTTGAAGCAGCCCTAAAAAGCTTCAAGCAAAAAGCTCTAGGGATTTCGGGTATCACTAAAGCCCATCTAATGAATTCCCCAGCAAACATCAATGTGTCAATACTAAATCTCTTCAATGCCTGCCTGAATGTTGGGTACTTCCCTGACTTACTTGAAAGAGCTAGAATGATTTTTCTCCTGAAGTCAGGCAAGCCTAAAGGTGAATTCAAGAGCTACAGGCCCATATCCGTACTTGATTTCATACGGAAGCTGTTCGAAAAGCTGATTAACGACAGGCTGATGAACTATCTAGACGAAAAGAAACTCTACAACGTGCAGCAGCATGGCTTCCGCAGAAAACCCGGCACGGAAACAGCCCTTGCCCTGATGACCGAATACATTGTTATAGCGAAGGTTGAGAACAAGAACGTAGATGTTGTGCTCAGAGACGTAACATCGGCGTTTGACAAAGTATGGACCCCAGGACTGAAAAAGAAGTTATGCGATCTGGGAATGGAAACTAACATCACAAGACTCCTATGTGACTATCTTGAAGACCGGGAGGCAGTCATAAAGATAAATGACTTCGAAGGACAGCCCTTTTCCATGAAAGCCGGGGTACCTCAGGGAGGTTGTATAAGCCCAACTCTATACACGTTATATACGTGTGACCTCCTCCCACCTACCCATGACTACGCCTTATATGTCCAGCTGGCTGACGACATATCACAGGTGATAACCAGCGACTATCGAAACCCAGCTGACATCGCGAACAGGACTGCAGGCGAAATAAATAACCTTAATACCTACGAAAATCGCAACAAGATACGGACTAATGTGGAGAAATTCCAAATCCTTCCCATAGGACGTACTAAAACAGCAGATATATTAGTCCGGGATGAGTTATACCCATATACCCATGAAGCTCGGGCCCTTGGATTTAAAATCACAACAAGAGGCTATTGCAATCATCTTAAAGAGAAGGTCGAGCAGGCCAAGAGAAGTTTGCAATACCTCTACAGGTTCAAGGGGCTTTCCCCCCCAAACAAAGGAAAACTATCCATGAGCTTAGTGAGACCGTTCTTGCTGTACCCCGTCATTCCTCTACACATAGCAAGCAAAAGTCAACTCAAAAAGACACAAGCGGTGCAGAACAAAGCACTGAGGTACATTTTTAATGTCAGTCTACTGGACTACATCCCCTCAAGCACACTTCACAACCTCGCTAGGATCGAACCCCTAAACGTGACCCTACATAACAGAGCAAAAGCTGTATGAACGAAGATCTACGCATACATACCGGAAGAAGTACTTCAAAGCATAAGACTACCTGAACACGACCACCGTAATAGACACTACCGACGTGAATTCGGCAGCAGCCAACTGCGTACGCAGGAGGATGTTGTGCCACTGCATATTTAAACATACTCCCAGTAAAACGCTAAAACCCAAATAGGACAACCTGATGAACAATTTCATACCTGATAGCATGTATACCTTAAAAAAAAAAAAAAAAAAAAAAAAAAAAACCCATAAAAAATGAAAAAAAGATCCGTAGTGGACAAATTAAGTATAAAAAGATTAAGAATAAAAATAACTAACAAATGAATAAAAGATCCGTAGTGGATAAATTAAGCACAAAAAGATAAATAATAAAAATAACTAACAAATGAATAAAAGATCCAAAAAGGACACGATAAAGGCTAATCAAGAAGCATATGAAACACCCATGTATGAAACCCAAAAAATGAGTAAGCTCTGCAGATACAATTCAAGCAAACTCGAAAACAAAGGCTTGAAAGACAAAAAGAAGCCCAAATGAAGATATTGCCAGACGTACTGACACACAAACCCTTCTACTAAAATACCACTTTTTCTAACTACTTTCTCTCTTACTATCTCAAACACTTTTCCATGTCTTTTATTTTAAATGAAATGAAATTCTTCAGACGAAGGAACGTTATTCGCAGTTAATACTTGATTTGCTTACGTAAAGTTTTCTCGCCGAATAATATTCGTGCTTTTCGGAATTCTTACGTTCAAAGCAAGGACACGCGAGTCGAGCCAGCCGATTTTAAAACAACCCTCTGGTTGTATTTGGAGAGAGAAATAATACTTTTTTGCATCGGTCACGCAAAACTGACATGAGCGCTTAAGCCACCTACATCATTCCCCGCCGGCGGGCACCGTGCAATCGTGGACCTGAACAGCTCATAACCCTCGTCCCAATTATGCCAGTCGTCTGATGTGACATAATTGGGGGAATTGACGGAAGCTGGTTTGAGGAGTAGCCCACAGCGGAAATCAATTTCAGAGGCCCCCCGGGAAAAGGGACGGACTGCGAACTCCGTTGATTTAGCTTTTAGATTTATCGATGTGGGTTTTCCGCCCAAGATCATAGAGGGGCATGCAACCGTTTCTATGCTATGGGGGATGCAGTGGCGAATTTAAAAAAACCCAAGGGGGCAGCACCCCCAGGTGAAGGAAGTTGATTCGGCCTTCATCCATTATCAAGTCCGCCATAATTCACCCCTTGGGAGGATCCCTTCCCGGGCCCATCCCTCATCATCCATCACCCCATTAATTGCAGTACTGGTTCACGGAGGCACGGGACCGCACTACGGCGGGGAACACCCCTATTCTAAATTTATATCTCACTCACTAAGTACATAACATCATTCATATTAAACTCATTCCCATAACACGATTCAAGAAAGAAGACTTGGTGGAAAAATAAGAAGAGGAATAACCCGGAACAAGGACCCCACCCCACCTCAGGGGAGATGGAAACAACGAAGAGAATCCCCCTCAGGGGGCTCCCCGGCCAAGCAGTTCCGGCCAAAGCTCAGGTGTACCTGGTTCTTTTTGAAGAACTTAAGGTGCGCTGATCCGTTCGATCGACGTAACCAATGGCTACATAGCCCTCTGCTCGGAAACGAAGGACATGGACGAAATACTGTCTTCCTAAGAAACGGAAGCCCTAAAGAAGATCGGGCTTAGGGAAAGAATCCCCTCAGGTGGCGGCCATTAGGAGGGTAATCTGCTGCAAAATCGGAGGCTGGATTGGGGAAAGAACCATCGAAATGATCAAGAAGGAAATTGAGGCACAAAACACATGGGCGAAGATTAAGGAATTAATCAAGTAAGTTCAATAACCACACGCATGTGTTTAAAATCACCTTCCAGACCACTGGGATGGCACAGAAAACAAAAATAGATGGGTTCCTAGCCTTCAGCATGAGGATCCCATTGGAAAACATTGAACAGGAAAAATTTCACAATATCCAAATGTGTTTTTCCTGTTACAAACTGGAGAGCCATAGAAGCCACTCTTGCCCCAACATGGACAAGAAGCTATGCTCAGAATGCAAGCAAGAGGGACATAGATTTAAAGAATGTGCCTCAACAACCACAAAGTGCCTAAACTACAACGGTGACCACCGAACATTGGCACTAAATTGCCCTAGAAGAAAGGAAATAATAAAAAAGAAGGAAGAAGAAGCTCGAGTCCGTAGTACCCAAAGCTATGCGACCGCAGCATCAAGAACTAATCAAACAGTCGTAGATCAACCGACGATGCAGCTCAACTCAGAACTGAGCGCGAAGATTCTGACATGCGTCGTCCACGCCCATATCACTAACATGGGAAGCCAAGGAAGCTACGAGAGTGAATTCAATTCACTACTACAGGCAAACAACCTGCCTAATATTAAAATGCCCACATCGCCGGACTCACTAAAAATACTGAATATGAGCACAGCCTCATCCATACGACCACGGAAAGAAGAGAAGTAGTCTATATCCGAAGAAGATTCGGATGATACTGAAGAAGAGTCATCAAGCGACTCGCAACCCGAAACGGAAGTGAAAGAACTAAGAATGAGATCTCAGAGGGCCTCGAGGAGTAAATCGAAGACGCCCAGCCAACCCAGAAAACAACTACCAAAGAAGAACAAGGGCTTGGAAGTACTTCACGAAGAACGAATCAAAATCCATCCCCTGCTCCTCAAAAGGTCCCTAACAGGGACCTCAGACTTAAGAAGCGGTAGATTAGTCCTCATAATGCAAAGAAACAGCTTAAAAATCTTGAGTATCAACACCGACCACAAAAAGAGTGCACTACGGTAATATTTTCCAAAAAATCGATGCTGACATAATACTCATTTCGGAGCACGGAGTTAACACGGATAGGGACATAATCAAGATATGGAACTATGACGTGTTGACAGTGAACCATTCTCAAGAACGATACGACGGGGCAGCTATTTCGATAAAAAAGGGAATCAAATTCAAGCAACTCAGGAACTTAGAAGAAACTACCTCGCCATAGAGGTAGAGATAAGCCTGGGAAAGATGGTCGTTGCCACGGGATACCAACCCCCAAGACGCGACTATTTGCCGAACCACACTATCGCGAGTATACTCGGGCGAAGGATCCCTACGATACTTATGGGGGACCTAAACGCACGCTGTGCTGAGTCCGGGTATACCTGAAAGCAACGGTATAGGCAGATGCTTGAATACCCTTCTGTACAGGAACATCGTCCAGGGACTGGGCCCCGACTTTTCGACCTTTATCACGGAAAGGTGCGCCACCAAGCCGGTCATCTGCTTGGACAACTTCCTCTTACCCTTTAACTATTACATAAGCCCTGAAGTGATACCTTGTAGCGACCATATAGGGATTAATCTACATATAAACGTTAACTCTATAATGGTACCATCGCATAAAAGGAAGGTTTACAGCAGGGCGAATTGGGATAATTACGAGCGAATGCTAAGCAATTACATCCCAGCGAACCTCGACGAAGCAACGCTCGAGGAAATAGATGAAGAAATGGAGCGACTAGAGACCCAGATAATCCAGGCTGAGAGAGAGTCGATTCCCAAAAGTAGATACAAAACGATCTCAACATGCAAATGGACCGATCGTATGAAAGGTTTACACCGTGAACTGAAAGGATTGTATCAGGTGAGCATCAACACGGAAACATCCTGTGATATAATGTACCGTATGAGAGAGATAAAGAAACAACTAAGAATTCTAATTTACGAACAACAAGAGGCAAAATGGAATGAAACTATCGAAGAACCAGATAGCGGAGCAACACCGAAAGAATTCTGGGTCAAAATCAAGAGAATGAGAGTAAAGCCACAGAAGAAAAAGATGGAATTAGAAGACGACCAAGGTGAAATTAAATCAGAGGAGAATGAAATGGAGGAGATTCTCAGGTAATACTGGGAACAGATTTTCAGAATCAGTGAAGAAAATGAAGACTTTGACATAGACTTTGAAAATCAGATTATATACGAGCTGAATGAGATCATTGAGAGGACGCATCCTAACAACCAAGTGAACAGGCAGGAAGGAGAAGAAGAAGGAGTGACGCTAGAAGAACTAGAAAGCGCGCTCCACTCCTTTAAGCAAAAAGCTCCAGGACGGTTAGGTTTGACAAAGTTAAACTTCGTCAAAGCACCGAGATGCGTTCGGGAAGGTTTACTCAACATCTTTAATGCCTGCCTAAATTTAGGCTACTTTCCCGACGCATACAAAACGGCAAAAATGATCTTTATTGCCAAACCTGGATAACCAACGACGAGGAAGGAGAGTTATCGCCCAATATCCCCTCTGGAAATTGGGGGAAAACTCTTAGAGAAAATACTGAACAGAAGACTCGTCGAACACTTGGAGGAAAATTTGCTCTACAACGAACAGCAACACGGCTTCAGGAAGAAAAGAAGCGCCGAGATGGTAATAAATGTCATCACGGAAAAGATTGCTCAAGCGAAGAAAAGCAGGAGCTATATCGACATACTATGCAGGGACGTGTCAAAGAAGAGTTACAAAAATGATCAATCACATTCAAGGATTATTAAATTTCATAAGACTACAAAGTGCTTATCTATGAGGTAGGTTTGAGTCAAATACGATTCTATAACGTGGTTCCAGCCCCAGAGGACTTCGCTCCCAGAAAACAGAGTTTTCGCACATTATAAATAAATACAACTTTCGTACAAATATCTTATAATTTTATAGTTATATACACAAACATATTTCATCGTGCTGTGGCGTTCTCAGGAACGTTCTGACGCAACAATTGCAACTAATCACTACGAACAAACATTTAAGTGAGTGTTTGCATTTATGAGCTGCATGCCTTTCTTGCGAACAAATTCTAATTACAATTTTTTTCCGTGTGTATGCAACACACGACTTTAACTAAGCCGGGGATCAGGATATGGAGCAAATAAAATTTAAGGTTAAGAATGATTATATGATTATTTTGTTTACATTAATCATATTTCTTCTACTTATACAAAAAGAAAAAAGCAACATAAAACAACCCCTATTCCTATCATGTCACTCTTACCCTTTTTCATCTATCTACACATAATTATTAATTATCTTTCATTTTGTTCCGGTGCATCTAAAATTACAGGTCTATTTACAATCGATTGACTATTTGTTGGTTGGGAACAATTCTCACCTCTGTTATTAAATATTTTTGGCAATTTTAACGGTTGTACCCTATCTATTGATACTGTATCCTGATGTCCATTAGGGAATTCTGATTTATACACTTTGTCGTCGCGTTCAACAACATGGAACGGGCCTGCATAAGGTGCCTCTAAGGGTTTACGAATGCGATCAACCCAGACCCATACATGCGTAACATCACGTAATTCTTTGGGTACGAACGGTTTCGGTACCGAGTGCAGATGTCGTTCAGAGGTTTGTGTAAAATCAATTTGCGACATGGTATTTGCTAATTCAGTAACGAATTTGGAGTTAGCTTTTGACGATTGAGATGAGACTAAGGGTTTGGGGCAAAAGGGGTTGTTCCTATGACTGCAGTAAACGGTGAAAACCCCCAATCATTCGGCAGGGATCGGATGCCCAGAAGAACAACTGGTATAGTCATTAACTATCCTTGCCGACGAGCAATTATAGAGTTCTTCAAGGTTCTATGTGACCTTTCCACGATCTCGTTTGTGGTAGGTCGACACGCAGTGGTTCGCAAGCGATGAAAACTAACGTGGGCTGATAATTCCTTAAAAAGTTCGGATTCAAATTGGGCTCCTCTGTCAGTTATTCCATATAAAGGAACGCTAAACCTGGAGATCTAACCGTCTAAGAAGGCTAAAGCGACTGTTGCAGCACTGATGTCTGGAATTATTAAGGCTTCAATCCAGTAGCGGCTTGTACATTAGGGCCAGAGGGGCTGGGCCCCACCAACAAAATGAATAAAAAATGAAAAGTATACAAGATAAATTCCATATCAAAACATGTTAATGCATGCAAAGTCTGCATTGGGCGTATAAAAAATGTTTTTTCCTTCAAAGCCTCTTCCAAACGAATGCCAAAGGGCCCACACAGTTAGGCCCATTTAAACCTCTATATCTTATCTCTTTCTTGAAGCGACTCACCGGTCGCTTCATATCATCCTTTTTACAATGGGACTCAATAGCTCAAAATATGGGCCAGGCAATTCTGGCCCGAGACAGCTGACGATGAGTCGGTGACTCATTACGTTCATTGCTACGCACACCAATTAATCTTGCTCATTAAGAAAATAATTTCTTTTAATAAAAGGATCAACTTTTTCATCAAGTTTACTATTTCGCCTAAGCGCAAAAGTCAGCTCCAAAAATTCTGTACTGCTCAGATTCCGGGAGTGTGTGAGACACGTTAGAATTTTCAATCTAGAATAATTATTGCAATACATGAAAACAGAAAACAAATAATAGAGTGCTTTACCAGTATTCAAAATGAAGAAGAGTTGGATCAGAAGAGCATTTGTGAATCTATTGGATTCAAGAAAATTTTAGGGAGATGAAGAATTTATTTTCTTTTTAGAAATATTTTATGATATGTTCAAACATGTTGATATTCTTATTAGAATCTTACGCACAGTTTAGAAAAACAACAGCATTACTTCTGAAGGAGCTCGCAAGAATTTTGAAATGGCTATTATCCACCTGCATGAAAATGTGTCCGAATATTCCATTAATAGTGACCAATCAAAAACAATAACATAAAATTTAACATCACAGCAAAGAAAAAGACGTAAAAGGGAAACCTCATCCTTCCTTTTCTTATTTGGAATCATGGGTAGCAGAAGCGTACAATAAAATTACAGATGAATTAAAAGCAAACTTTCAAACTTCTGATATGTTTTATTCATTTATCATAGTAAATCCAAGTGATTTTAAACTCTAAAGAAACTCTTTCCTACCGATCATATTGAGGCAATTTCTGAGAATTCTTCAATGCTTAATAAAGAGAAATTAAAATGTGAATTATCCGTTTTGTATACAAATGATACTTTAGCTAAAATTCCAAACATTAGTAACTTACTAAAATTCATAAATGAAACAGCTTTAACGAAACATTCATTGAAATATCAAAATTGCTCGAAATTGTCCTTGTGACATCAATTTCAACTGATTATTTATTCGCACAATGAAGCGAATAAAGACCTTTCTACGAAATACCGTGTCACAAGATAGGTTGAACAGTCTCGCATGCCTATCCATTTATAAGGAATATATAAGCGAAATCGGAAATTACAACAGCAGAGTAATTACATATACGAATAAATAAAGGTTAGTATGTGAGATTTATTTAAAAATTTGAATTATAGTACTTAAATAGCTAGGTATCCTATATACAAAAATTGTTCGTACTTTAACTAACTAATAATATCCTTTCCTTGCCTCACCCTTATTGATACCCACGAGCCGCCACTACTTCACTCTATCTTGTAGCTCTGCCTATGCATGACAGCAGGTAAAGGTAATGAGACGGGTATGATTTCCCCCAGGCACTGTGCACAGCGATAGCGGATCAGCAATGTCGATTTGCACGATTTTACTTCTTGCGCATGTGCTGTTGCCGAAGAACGGAGGTCAAACGAGTCTATTTGGACTGAATTGACATTCCGAGATAGGCAATCAGCAACTACATTGCCTTCACCAAGTACGTACGCTACGTCATTGACATATTCTAAAATCACCGTCAAGTTACGTTGTTGCCTATCTGTTTTTGCACGTAGTGGCGAGGAGAAAGCATAAACTAATGGCTTGAGTTCCCTGTCATAAGTGGAGTATGCTTGTTGTGTTTGCTCAACATGCTGAAGAAGAATGCCACTGGCTGGGGAGACCCATTCAACATTTGATTAAGCGCAGCACTAACTTCGAATTGAGAACTGACCATCACTATTTGGTACGGTGAGTCATTCGGTAACGGGTGACGTAACATGAGTGAGTTTGCCAGAGCTTCCTTGATAGCATTAAACGCTTCCCGTGCAACATCATTCCAGGCAAACTCTCGGGCCTTGGGTTGAAGTCGTACGAGTTTAGTCAGAGGAGCTGCAATTGCAGCAAAATTATGCATCATACGTCTGTAATAGCCTAACATGCCCAAATATCGACGAAGTCCCTTATAGTCTGTCGGTGGGGGCATTTCGCTGATCTCTGACACATTCCTCGCTGGAGGGCATATTCTTGCAGCTAAGACATGGTGGCCTAAGAAATCAATCTCCTCCTTAATAAAATCGCACTTTTCAATCGAAATACGTAGATTGTTATCCGGTAATATTTTAGAGACTTGGTCCAGATCTTCAATATGTTCATTTGTATTCTCTGAGAAAATTAAAATGTCGTCGATATAGACGAAAACGAATTCCAAGCCACGAAATAAATTATCCATATGGCGTTGAAACGTGCAGTTTGCATTTTTGAGACCGAAACGTAATCTCAAAAATTCCCTGTCGTAGGTCAGGTTAGATTTCCTGACCTCCTCTCACTTCCTTTGACTCTGAAAGGAACGTGGCAAGCCCGCCGGACACTCTCTGCGATTGGCCTTGCCCTGAATTATGCACTTTAAACGTGAGTTGCACTAAATCAAGTAAGAGTGACTATTTTCCTTGGCCGAATTAAATCAACTAATTAGAATGTTCTGGATATCAAACTGGATGAAACAAAATAATCTTTACTACTGTACAAACAAAAATAAAATAATAGATCCAACATGGAAATACAAAAAAACTAAATGGGCAAGCACCAGGTAGGAGCCGTAAGCATGTACACACAAACGTACACGATGGACAAACGGAAAACTACCATTCCAGATGGATCTGCCTCCAGAGGATTATGTACCCAAGAGAAGGGCTTTAGGGTGAGGTATGAGCGTCGAGCTCGATTGGTTTTCAACGGCACAGTTGGGTTTGCACTTGGCTGATTAATACTCGGTCTGCTTAAAGTTATGAAGGAGAATACAATCTCTCTCTAACAACCACTGTTAGACTCGAAAGGAGGGATCAAGGGAGTAGTTCACCGCGGAGAAGCTGAGTCTAATACAGCAGTGTGGGATTCTCCTCGTTCCTAGTTCTTATTTCTTCTTATTAAATTTTCTTGTCTTCAGGCTCTTGGGGTAAGGGAGGCCGAGAGAAAAAATTCTTCTGCGTCGTGTCCTCTTTGACAAAGTACTAATCTTACCTAGGCCAACGCTTAATTATTTATACGGACCCGCCGGAAGTGGATTTTACTTTTTATATATACAGAGTAGCCGGGAGTGAACTTAGACCTTTACGCCATCTCGCAGAACCTCTCGTTGTTAGAATTAAGTTCGCTATAGGGCGTCTTATCAAACGGAAGTTACCTAAAAAAGAAGCCGGTCGCGGATTCTTTTTGTCCTACCCACCCTCTCTCCTTCTCTCTCTCTCTCTCTCTCTCTCTCTCTGTGTCTCTCTCTCTCTCTGTCTCTCTCTCTCTCTCTCTCTCTCTCTCTCTCTCTCTCTCTCTCTCTCTCTCTCTCTCTCTCTTATGCTATAGGTTAGGGCTTTACCAAATTAGTACCTCCACGGTATGGTCAGCAATGTCCTTTGAGATACTACTATTACTTTGCCTCCGAGGAGGCAAAGTAGGCCCCAGCGAGAAAATTCTCAACACGGTCATGGGAGCCGTGGACGACTGTGGATTGAGAACTCGCAAACTGGTCGTTGTAGGGGTGCTCCCAAGAAGAGGTCCTAGCCAGACAGCTCACTCTAGGAACGTGACCCTGAACCAGTGCCTGTCCGACCTCTGTACGGCGGAAGGGGTCTTCTTTCTGGACCCTTACCGCACCTTTTACTGTCGAAACGACCTTTACCAAAGGGATGGAGTGCACCTTTCATTCAAGGGAAAGGCTGTACTCTGTAACTTAATCCAGGATGTCGTAGAGCGAACGCAGAGGAGCGTCCGACCCAGAGTGAAGGCGGACATAAGACAGTATGCCCGTGTCACTCCTGGAACGACGTTCTTAGATGTGGCAAAGAGGGGTACTGCCACAAAAAAGAAGCCGGGAAACGGAAGAGCGTAGGGAGTCCTACACTGGGGGACTCCCTAAAAGTTCTTCTGTTCAACACGAGGTCAATCAGGAATAAGTTTCTTGAGCTCCGTGGCCTCGTAGCAACAGAGTACCCTGAGATAGTAGCCATAACGGAGACGTGGATTAAAACCTCAAGCCGAGATTTTTAAGGTGAATTCACGATTCCCGGTTACCAGCTCTTCCAGAAAGATAGGCCAGACAGAGAGGGTGGTGGTGTGATGTTGTATGTCAAGGATACTCTCAACTCGACGGATTGCAACATCGTATCCGACCATGAACCACTAGGTGAAGACCTAGAAATAGGCGCTGCCAAATACAGGACCCTGGTGCTTTATAGACCTCCTGCCCAACTCGTTGAAAAGGACAGAGATCTGTACCAGCTACTAGGAGAACTTGTCGAAGACAAAGTGTGTATCCTCATGGGTGATTTCAACACACAAGTTGACTGGGAAACCAGAAAACCCTGTGACGAGAACGCACTACTCCTGGATTTCACGAACAACGAGTTCCTGACTCAATGGGTGAGAGAGCCAACGAGAGGAGACAATATCCTAGACTTGGTTTTCACCTCTGAGGATGACATCGTTGAGGACCTCTCTGTTGGCGAAAAGCTCGGTGGCAGTGACCACCGACTAATTAGATTTGTAGTCAAAGTCCCCAAGGCAGAGCCTGCAACTAGTAAATCAAGGAAACTCGATTTGAGAAGAGCAGACTTTGCAGGTCTACGCGCGGGACTGACTGACGTGAAGCTAGAAGAGTGCAAGGCTGTTGAAGACTCTTGGAACAGTTTCAAACCCACATTCATGAGTCTTCAATCGCGTTTTATCCCTCTGAAATGCCCCCGTCGGTCCTCGGTTCAACCAATGTGGGTTAATCGAGAAATCGGGCAACTGCTTAGGGAGAAGAGAAATGGGTACCGGCAATCGAAGATCTCGGGTGACTTTGACGAATACCGGAGGCTAGCCAGGAAAGTGAAGTCCAGCATAAGGGCGGCTAAGCGTACTGAAGAACTCCGAGTGGCGAGACTCTGTAAAGAGAATCCCAAGGAGTTTTTTGGATATGTGAACAGCCGTAAACCAATTGTCGAACGATTGGCCCTTGAGGAATGAAGAGGGGACATTAAAGCATTCAGATGCAGAAAATGCTAACCTCCTCAACGACTACTTCTCTTCAGTGTTTACTGAAGAGTGTGGTCCCATTCCCCAGCCAAGGGATTCCTACTCGGGGGAAAAGCTGGAAGCAATGGACTTCACCAAAGAAGAAATAAAGAAAAAGATCGCTGACCTAAATACGAATAAGTCCCCTGGACCGGACGGGTTTCTACCTAAAGTTTTGAAGGAAGTGTGCGATGAAGTATCACGACATCTGTGCGCTTTTTTTAACATGTCAATCCGGACCAAATGCGTTCCTAGAGACTGGCGTGAGGCGGAGGTGACTCCTATCTTCAAGAAAGGAGACCGTAACCAACCGTCGAACTACTGACCTATCAGTCTGACTTCGATAGTCGGTAAACTCATGGAAAGCATCATGGTGGACAAAGGGACGTTGTATTTAGAGTCAAATCTGCTACTGAGGAGTTCCCAGCACGGCTTCCGAAGGCAATGGTCATGCCTGACGAACCTTGTGGAATTCTTCCACTTCGTTTTCAGTGAGCACGATCGGGACAAGGCGGTGGATGTGGTCTACCTAGACTTTCAGAAAGCCTTTGATAAGGTACCACACCACCGCCTTCTCCGGAAAGTGCGAGCGCTTGGCATAGACGGAAAGGTAGCCGGCTGGATCGAGAACTGGCTAAGTGGCAGACGGCAACGGATGGTGGTGAATGGACAGTCTTCCGAGTGGGTGCCCGTTACTAGCGGGGTGCCTCAAGGTTCTGTCCTGGGACCACTACTATTTATCATCTACGTCAACGACATGGACGGTGACATGGTTGCCAAGATTTCCAAATTTGCCGACGATACCATAGTTGGTATGAACGTTGCAAAGGATGGAAATACTGCCCGCCTGCAGGAAGATCTTGGGAAGATTGGGGAGTGGTCGGACACGTGGCAAATGCCTTTTAACGTAGGGAAATGCCAAGTGATGCAAAATCGGCCACAGAAACCCCCAATCTCAGTATATCCTTAAGGGCACTGCTATGGAATCCACCGACACTGAGAAGGACTTGGGGTTAACAATCACTAGTGACCTCAAGTTCTCGAAACAGTGCATTGAGGTGGAGAAAAAGGCCCAAAGGATGCTAGGCTATATTAAGCGCCAGTTTCGTTATCGGAACCAGGAGATTGTACTGTGCCTGTAAAACTCACTTGTCCGACCGCACCTGGAGTAGGCCGTACAATTTTGGAGTCCTTCATTGCGAAAGGACATCGCGAGATTGGAACGCGTAGAAGCTAGGGCAACCAAATTGATTCCCTCTATCCGACATAAAAGTTATGAGGATAAACTAAGAGAGTTAGATCTGTTCTCGCTGGAAACCCGTAGACTGCGTGGTCTGCTCATCGAAGTTTTCAAAATACTACGAGGGTTCGACAATGTTGACTACCGGGATATTTTCACACTGAGTGAGAACAGAACGCGCAATCACGGCTTCAAACTTGAACTGAAGCGTTACAACCGCAATCTGTGTGGAAACTTTTTCACGTACAGTATCTGCGGTATGTAGAACGCACTTCCAGTGGAAGTTGTCAACAGTGAATCTGTTGACCAGTTCGAGTCAAGACTAGACAAAGTCTTGAAAAGTGGCCGTTTAGGGACGCAAAACAATTAAGCAACCATGTGCCCGCTCGATTGCTAGTCTAAAGGTACCCTCCTTGAATGGACTGTAAGGTCTCCTAGGGTACTTACTTTACTTGTTACTCCTTGTTACTCTTTATGACTCTCTCTCTCTCTCTCTCTCTCTCTCTCTCTCTCTCTCTCTCTCTCTCTCTCTCTCTCTCTCTCTCTTATATTATAGGTTAGGGCTTTGCTAAAATAGTACCTCCACGGTATGGTCAGCAATGTACCTTGAGGTACTACTATTCCTTCTCTCTCTCTCTCCCTCTCTCTCTCTCAAAGAAAGTAGAGAGAGGTAACGCCCCCTTGTCGCGGGAAGAGAGCTTGTGCGTACCCTTGACTTTCCGAGCTATGTCAGTGGGTGTACCTATCTTCTGGTACCCCTGGCAGGGTTTCCCTTGTCAATTTGGTCGAAAATGAGGTTCCAGACAAACTGCTTCCTTCTTTATCCTACTCTATCCTTCCTCTTTTTTTTACATTAATCATATTTCTTCTACTTATACAAAAAAGAAAAAAACAACAAAAAAACAATTCCTATTCCTATCATGTCACTCTTACCCTTTTTTCATCTATCTACATATAAGGACCTGGTATCTACCTCATGCGTCAGAAGAGAGGCTTTGGAACCTCTATAAACAACGCCAATCGACGCTTACTAGTTGCGAGAGACTAAGACTTGAGGGGTCTTAAGCGTTACTGGTACGCAAGGGAAAGTGGAAAAAGAAGAAGAGAAAAGAGAAATGGAAGAAGAAAAAACAAATGAAGACAAGGAAAATAAGAAGAAGAAGAAGAAAAAGAAAAGTGTAGAGATACAAGAGGAAAGCAGCAAGTCGCTTCCGGGAGAAAAGACTAAGTCGCCTGCAGACAAATGTGCAAGAGTCACCCTTATTGGTGATTCTCAAGCACGGGGCTTGCAGTCCCTGCTAGCGGCCCGCCTTCGCACTAGTGTGAAGGTAAGCTGCCTGCCAGGATGTGGTAACCACCACATCAGAGTAGAGGCTGAGAAATCACAGATTTCTGAGAGCTCAGTCGTTGCTCTGATGGTCAGTGGAAACGACCTCTACCTGAGAGGAGGTAGGGTAGGCCCTACAGATAAAATCCTCCCCACGGTCATGGGTGCCGTGGACGACTGTGGGCTGAAAACCCGCAAGCGTGTGGTAGTCGGGATGCTCCCGAGGAGAGGTCCATCACGAACTGCTCACTCGATGAATGTCTCTTTAAACCGGCGCCTGGCAGATTTGTGTACAGCAGAGGGGATCTTTTTTTGTGGACCCGTACCGCACCTTTTATGGTAGAAATGATCTCTACCAAAGGGATGGGGTACATCTTTCCTTTAAAGGAAAGGCCTTTCTGTCGAACATCATCCAGGGTGTCGTAGAGAGGACCCAAAGGAGTATCTGGCCCAGAGTGAAAGCGGACGTACGCCAGTACGCCCGTGTCACTCCAGAAACGACCTTCTCAGAGGTCGCAAAGAGGGGTGCCTCGCCAACCAACAAGCCGGGAAACGGAAGAGCGTAGGGATTCCTACAGTCGGGAACTCCCTGAAAGTTCTTCTGTTCAATGCGAGGTCAATCAGGAACAAGTTTCCTGAGTTCCGTGGCCTCGTAGCGACGGAAGAACCCGAAATGGTAGCCATAACAACATCGTGGATAAAAACCTCAAACCGAGACTTTGAAGGCGAATTCACGGTTCCTGGCTACCAACTCTTTCACAAAGATAGGCCAGACAGAGAGGGTAACGGTGTAATGTTGTATGTCAAGGATACAATCAAATCTACGAACTCCAACAATATATCAGATCACGAGCTCCTAAGCATTGACCTAGAGATAGGTGCTCTCAGATACAGGACCCTGGTGCTTTACAAACCCCCTTCCCAACCCGTTGAGAAGGACAGGGAACTGTACCAGCTGATGGGTGAGCTTGTTCAGGGCAGAGTGTGCATCGTTATGTGCGACTTCAACAGACAAGTTGACTGGGAAACCAGAGCAGCTTGGGGCGAGAGCGCGCTACTCCTGGAGTTCGCCAACAACGAGTTCCTCACCCAATGGGTCAGAGAACCAACGAGAGGAGACAATATCCTCGACTTGGTCTTCACCTCTGAGGATGATATCGTTGAGGATGTCTCTGTATGAAAAGAGCTCGGTGGCAGTGATCACCAGCTAGTTAGATTTAGCGTCAAGATGCCGAAGGTAAGGTCTGTTGCCAGTCAATCAAAGAAAGTTGAATTGAGAAGAGCAGACTTTACAAGCCTTCGTGCTGGGCTGACTGATGTAAGGCTAGCGGTATGCGAAGAGGTTGAGGATTCGTGGAACAATTTCAAAAATAAGTTCATGAGTCTTCAATCAAGTTACATGCCTCTAAAATGCCTCCGTCGGTCTTCTGTTCAACCAAAGTGGTTTAATCGAGAAATCGGCCAACTGCTTAGGAAGAAGGGAAATGCGTACCGGCGATCAAAGATCTCGGGTGCCTTTTATGAGTACCGGAGGCTAGCCAGGAGAGTGAAGTCCAGCATAAGGGCGGCTAAGCGTACTGCAGAACTTGGAGTGGTGAGACTCTGCAAGGAGAATCTCAAGGGGTTCTTCGGCTATGTAAATAGCCGTAAACCAATCCATGGTAGGATTGGGCCCTTAGTGGACGAGGAGGGTGCATTAACTCACTCAGATGCAGAAAATGCGAACCTTCTGAATGACTACTTCTCTTCAGTGTTTACTAAAGAGTGTGGTCCCATCCCCCAGGCCACGGATTGCTACTCGGGGGAAAAGCTGGAGGCAATGGACTTCACCAAAGGAGAAATAAAGAAAAAGATCGCTGACCTAAAGACGAATAAATCCCCTGGACCGGACGAGTTTCTATCCAAGGTGTTGAAGGAAGTGTGCGATGAAGTATCACATGTCAATCCAGACCGGATGCGTTCTAGAGACTGGCGTGAGGCGGAGATGACTCCGATCTTCAAGAAAGGAGACCCCAGCCATCCGTCAAACTCCCGACCTATAAGTCTGACTTAGATAGTCGGTAAACTCATGGAAAGCATCATGGTGGACAAATGACGTCGTATTTAGAGTCAAACCTGCTACTGAGGAGTTCCCAGCACGGCTTCCGAAGGCAACGGTCATGCCTGATGAACCTTGTGGAATTCTTCCACTTCGTCTTCAGTGAGCATGATCGAGACAAGGCGGTGGATGTGGTCTACTTAGACTTTCAGAAAGCCTTTGATAAGGTACCACACCACCGCCTTCTCCGGAAAGTGCGAGCGCTGGGCATAGACGGAAAAGTAGTTGGCTGGATCGAGAACTGGCTAAGTGGCAGACGGCAACGGGTGGTGGTGAATGGACAGTCTTCTGAGTGTGTTCCCTTTACTAGCGGGGTGCCTCAAGGTTCTGTCGTGGGACCAAGACTATTCATCATCTACGTCAACGACATTGACAGGGACATGGTTGCCAAGATTTTCAAATTTGCCGATGATACCAAGCTTGGTATGAATGTTGCAAAGGATGGAACTACTGCCCGCCTGCAGGAAGATCTTGGGAAGATTGGGGAGTGGTCGGACACGTGGCAAATGCCTTTTAACGTGGGGAAATGCAAAGTACGCATATCGGCCACAGAAACCCCCAATCTCAGTATATCCTTAAGGGCACTGCTCTTGAATCGAGCGACACTGAGAAAGACTTGGGTGTAATTATGACTAGCGACCTCAAGTTCTCAAAGCAGTGTATTGAAGCGGAGAAGAAAGCCCGAAGGATGTTAGGTTATATAAAGCGACAGTTTGGATATTGGAAAAGGAGTTAGTACTGTGTTTGTATATCTCCCTTGTATGGCCGCATCTGGAGTATGCCGTACATTTTTGGAGTCCTTTGTCTCGAAAGGATATCGCAAGATTAGAACGTGTGCAAGCCAGGGCAACCAAACTGATTCCCTTTATCAGACACAAGAGTTACGAAGATAATTACGGGAATTAAACTTATTCTCGCTGGAGACCTGGAGATTACGTGGTCAGCTTATCGAAGTATTCAAAATACTTCAAGGCTTCGACATTGTAGACTACAGGGATATTTTCCAACTTAGCCAGAGCAGAACAAGAAACCACGGCTTTAAACTTGAACTGAAGCGTTACCAGCTTCACTCGTGTGGAAAATTTTCACATATAGTATCTGCGGCACTTGGAACGCACTTCCAGTGGAAGTTGTCAACAGCAATTCTGTTGAACAGTTCAAATCGAGACTAGATAAAGTCTTGAAAAATAGCCGCTTATACAATTGAAGCATGGCGCGAGTGCTCTTCTAGAGCGTCAATCTGTCTCTTTAGAGGATTGCGCCTGCTCAAGTGTTCACTCAAAGGTACCCTCTTTGAATGGATCGAAAGGTCTACTAGGGTATCTCTATTCCCTGTTACTCCTTGTTACTCTCTCTCTCTCTCTCTCTCTCTCTCTCTCTCTCTCTCTCTCTCTCTCTCTCTCTCTCTCTCTCTCTGATCTCCATTTCTCTCATCTTTGACATTCCCAGAGCCCAAATGCCGTTAAGACAGCAGTTTATTTAATGTCTGTTTGATTTATCGGAATCTGAGGGTATGCTCGAACTAAATCTAGTCGGAAGAAAACTGTTTTCCTATGGAGATGGTCAACCATGCTTTGAATTCTTGGCAGTAGATAACGGCCTGGTTTTGTTATGGTGTTCAGGGATCGAAAATCACCCTTAATTCTATATTCACTTGTGGTTTTCTGTTGCACCATATAAATGGGTGAAGCCCATGGGGAGTTTGATGGACGCACCACACCTTCTTTTAACAGAGCCTCGAATGTTGGTTAGGCAATTGTAAGTTCTCTATTGAAAGTGGCCTTTGGCGCGCGAAAGTTGGTGGAGCAATACCAGTCTCAATAGTATGTACAACGGAGTTAGTTGGGGTGGAACTAACATATAAAAACTTTTGGTTGTATATAGATTCATGTTTTTTTTAACACTGTCCTGCAATTGGTTGGGATATGGGAGAGGTCATTAATAATTAAAAAATGATATCACTGGTGCACTGGACTGCTTAACTTTGGATAGGAGCCTAGTCTGATTATCAATGAGGATGCCACGAGTACAATCCACTAAAAGATCAAAATGAGCAAGAAAATCTGCTCCTAATAATGGCGCCGTAGTATCCTTAACTAAGAACATCCATCCAAATGAACAAGTTAGACTAGGAATAACTAAATGTTTACAATCGAATTACACATCTCACAAAATTGCACAAGATTACATGAAATTATGTATACACTCGCACCTGTATCTATTTAAAATTCACTTTTCTCTTATTGAGTTTGGCATCGACAGTGAGTAAAGGCAGGACGCTGGTTTTCGCATTTACTGAAGCCTTCCATTCTATTTTCCGAGGGGGCTGGAGAGGATGGTCTGGATGATTGTTGCATCTGTACATTTTTACCTCGTTTTGGCCATCTGCACCACGGTTAACAAAATTTAGCAAAGTACAAATGTGAACGGCACACAACAGGCTTTGGGGTATTACGGAACGGTCGTAACCCTAATGGTACACATTTTGTATTATCTCTATCATTTTGGTACGGCACAAAATTTGATTGATTATTCAATGGATTATTACACCATCATTTACACGAAGAGCACCTATATCGGGAAAAGATGCAGCACCATTTTCACTTGTTTCCCTATTATTTACACTAAAACAGACGAGCTGTAAAAATAAAGAAAACTTCACTAGAGCATACTACATAGTATAATAAGTCTGACATTATGTTATAGTAGTACACCGTATAGTCCAGGGCTACTCAACTGGTGGCCCGCAGTCCAAATCCGGACCTTCTGGATGCAGCAGAAATAAATATATATAAATTGAATAACATGAAGGTCCTGGCGATGGATTCTTAAATGTGCATTTCCTTGACTGACTGCAGGTTAAGTTAGGGGTGTATTATACATAATGTACTTAACCTATTGATGAAGAGAAATGTTTAGTATAGTTTATAATAAATATAAATAACAGAAAATGCCTCAAATCAGGTAGGTCGTGATATTGATGAAAAATATTGAGATCGTGGCTCAGTGAAGAGACCTGTGTTGCCAGATCTACCGAAATATCATGAGATTTACTGAAATTTTGATGAATCTCAGAAATAATTCATCAATCTCATGAATAATTTGTAGATTGTTTTCCAAATTTTCACCAAATAGTTGTAAAAAAATACTGATATAATGCTTTTTAACTTAATTTTATCTACATAACATATATCACAAGAACTGTACTGTACAATCACTGCACACACACAAAGAGAGAGAGAGAGAGAGAGAGAGAGAGAGAGAGAGAGAGAGAGAGAGAGAGAGAGAAGGACAAATACACATTTTGCCAGGTCGAAGTATCAAAGATGGAATGGTAGGAACAATAACATAAGTCGTTTGGAGACAGTTTGTGAATCAGCGGAATCTGATAGGACCGTCTGGTTTGAAACTTGACCACAATATAAGGCTATCGCACCCAAGTGTGAGAGCAGATAGGCAAACAGAGTAATTAGAGCTGCCTGGAATGGGAACAGAATTGGCGACAAAAGATGTTTCGCCTTAATGTAAAATTTGATAAGATGATCTTAGCTTTAAGCAAACGGAGTTTCTGTGATACCCTCGCAGGGAAAAGACACCCCAAATAAGAAACGAAGTGGAGAATTTAAGCGAATAACAGGCTAGACTCCAACCGATCACAGGCTCCGCTGGACTGATAGGTAGTTAAGCACCGCCTCAGCGACCCAAGGAAGGCGGAGCTACGCATCGCCTCCAAAACGCTGCCTGTAATAAATAAGAGAACATTTCATTTAAATGAGGATTATTGATTGATTCATTAAGTTATTCATTGATCAATTGTTAGACTCTTAATTCACCGTTCTGCGAATCTCCATTATTCTTGCTCTTGCTATTATAACTCGATTTAGCATATTCCGTTGCGCCAATTAAATCTTTACCGTAGGTGTAAACATTTCAAATGGAATAAAAATAAAAGTGCTTAATTCCTTCACAAAGGAACCTTTTACTTATAAACCTTGATCTGTTAATACCCCTCGGACCCTACGTCAAGAAACTTGTAAATCAGCCACTTTACCAAACCCTTATAGGATCGCATTGCAATAAAACCAAGGCCTTATTACGCCGACTCCATAATTGGCGACCCTATAGAACCACTACATATATATTTAAGTGAGTCTCCCGAATTTTTACCTACCTAGTGATTTTTCTCGCAATAATATACTGGAGGTGGAGGTGAGATACAATATATATATATATATATATATATATATATATATATATATATATATATATATATATATATATATATATATATATATATATATATATATATACTGTTCCTGCGGTTCCAAGTGCTATGGTGTACAATCACTGCATACACACACACAAACAAAGAGAGAGAGAGAGAAAGAGTAACAAGGAGTAACAAGGAAAGTAAGTACCCTAGGAGACCTTACGGTCCATTCAAAGAGGGTACCTTTGGACTATCAATCGAGCAGGCACATGACTGCTCAATTGTTTTGCGTCCCTAAACGGCTACTTTTCAAGACTTTGTCTAGTCTTGACTTGAACTGGTCAACAGATTCACTGTTGACAACTTCCACTGGAAATGCGTTCCACTTACCGCAGATACTGTAAGTGAAAAAATTTCCACACCTATTGCGGTTGTAACGCTTCAGTTCAAGTTTCAAGCCGTGATTGCGCGTCCTATTCTCACTCAGTGTGAAAATATCCCGGTAGTCAACATTGTCGAACCCTCGAAGCATTTTGAAAACTTCGATGAGCTGATCACGCAGTCTACGGGTTTCCAGCGAGAACAGATCTAATTCCCCTAGTCTATCCTCATAACTTTTATGTCGGATAGAGGGAAACAGTTTGGTTGCCCTAGCTTGTACGCGTTCCAACCTTGCGATGTCCTTTCGAAACGAAGGACTCCAAAATTGTACGGCATATTCCAGGTGCGGCCGAACCAGGGAGTTGTACAAACAAAGTACTATCTCCTTGTTACGGTATCCAAACTGGCGCTTTATGTAGCCTAACATCCTTTGGACTTTCTTTTCTGCCTCGATGCAGTGTTTCGAGAACTTGAGGTCGCTAGTGATAGTAACAACCAAGTCCTTCTCAGTGTCACTCGATTCAAGAGCAGTGCCCTTAAGGATATAATGAGATTGGGGGTTTCTGTGGCCGATATGCATTACTTTGCATTTCCCCACGTTAAAAGGCATTTGCCACGTGTCCGACCACTCCCCAATCTTCCCAAGATCTTCCTGCAGGCGGGCAGTATTTCCATCCTTTGCAACGTTCATACCAAGCTTGGTATCGTCGGCAAATTTGGAAATCTTGGCAACCATGTCACCGTCCATGTCGTTGACGTAGATGATGAATAGTAGTGGTCCCAGGACAGAACCTTGAGGCACCCCGCTAGTAACGAGCACCCACTCAGAAGACTGTCCATTCACCACCACCCGTGGCCGTCTGCCACTTAGCCAGTTCTCGATCCAGCCGGCTACCTTTCCGTCTATGCCAGGGGCTCGCACTTTCCGGAGAAGGCAGCGGTGTGGTACCTTATCAAAGGCTTTCTGAAAGTCTAGGTAGACCACATCCACCGCCTTGTCCCGATCGTGCTCACTGAAAACGAAGTGGAAGAATTCCACAAGGTTCGTCAGGCATGACCGTTGCCTTCGGAAGCCGTGCTGAGAACTCCTCAGTAGCAGATTTGACTCTAAATACGACGTCGCTTTGTCCACCATGATGCTTTCCATGAGTTTACCGACTATCGAAGTCAGACTGATAGGTCGGTAGTTCGACGGTTGGTTACGATCTCCTTTCTTGAAGATTGGAGTCACCTCCGCCTCACGCCAGTCTCTAGGAACGCATTTAGTCCGGATTGACATGTTGAAGATTGCGCGCAGGTGTCGTGACACTTGATCGCGCACTTCTTTCAACACTTTAGGTAGAAACCCATCCGGGCCAGGTGACTTATTCGTCATTAGGTCACTGATCTTTTTGATTTCAACTTCGGTGAAGTCCATATCCTCCAGCTTTTCCCCCGAGTAGGAATCCATCGGCTGGGGGATGAGACCACATTCTTCAGTAAACACTGAAGAGAAGTAGTCGTTTAGGAGGTAAGCATTTTCTGCATCTGAATGCTTTAATGTCCCCTTCTCGTTCCTCAAAGGGCCAATCGTTCGACGGATTGGTTTACGGCTGTTTACATATCCTAAGAACTCCTTGGGATTCTCTTTACAGAGTCTCGCCACTCGGAGTTCCTCAGACCACTTAGCCGCCCTTATGCTGGACTTCACTCTCCTGGCTAGCCTCCGGTATTCGTCAAAGTCACCCGAAATCTTCGATTGCCGGTACACATTTCTCTTCTCCCTAAGCAGTTGGCCGATTTCTCGATTAAACCACTTAGGTTGAACAGAAGACAGACGGGGGCATTTCAGAGGGATGAAACGCGATTGAAGACTCATAAATGTGGTTTTGAAACTATTCCACGAGTCTTCAACAGCATCGCACACTTCCAGCCTCACGTCAGTCAGTCCAGCTCGAAAGCTTGTAAAGTCTGCTCTTCTCAAGTCAAGTTTCTTTGATTGAATGGCAACAGACTTTACCTTCGGGATCTTGACGCTAAATCTAACTAGCTGGTAACAAGTAACAACAAGGAAAGAAGGTACCCTAGGAGACCTTACGGTACATTCAAAGAGGGTACCTTTGGACTAGCAATTGAGCGGGCACAAGGCTGCTCAATTGTTTTGCGTCCCTAAACGGCCACTTTTCAAGACTTTGTCTAGTCTTGACTTGAACTGGTCAACAGATTCACTGTTGACAACTTCCACTGGAAGTGCGTTTCACATACCGCAGATACTGTAAGTAAAAAAATTTCCACACAGATTGCGGTTGTAACGCTTCAGTTCAAGTTTCAAGCCGTGATTGCGCGTTCTGTTCTCACTTAGTGTGAACATATCCCGGTAGTCAACATTGTCGAACCCTCGAAGTATTTTGAGAACTTCGATGAGCTGACCACGCAGTCTACGGGTTTCCAGCGAGAACAGATCTAATTCCCTTAGTCTATCCTCATAACTTTTATGTCGGATAGAGGGAATCAGCTTGGTTGCCCTGGCTTGTACGCGTTCCAATCTCGCGATGTCCTTTCGCAATGAAAGACTCCAAAATTGTACGGCATATTCCAGGTGCGGTCGGACAAGTGAGTTGTACAGGCACAGTACAATCTCCTGGTTCCGATAACCAAACTGGCGCTTAATATAGCCTAGTATCCTTTGGGCCTTTTTCTCCGCCTCAATGCACTGTTTCGAGAACTTGAGGGCACTAGTGATTGTTACACCCAAGTCCTTCTCAGTGTCACTCGATTCAAGAGCAGTGCCCTTAAGGATATACTGAGATTGGGGGTTTCTGTGGCCGATATGCATCACTTTGCATTTGCCCACGTTAAAAGGCATCTGCCACGTGTCCGACCACTCCCCAATCTTCCCAAGATCTTCCTGCAGGCGGGCAGTATTTCCATCATTTGCAACGTTCATACCAAGCTTGGTAACGTCGGCAAATTTGGAAATCTTGGCAACCATGTCAACGTCCATGTCGTTGACGTAGATGATGAATAGTAGTGGTCCCAGGACAGAACCTTGAGGCACCCCGCTAGTAACGAGCACCCACTCAGAAGACTGTCCATTCACCACCACCCGTTGCCGTCTGCCACTTAGCCAGTTCTCGATCCAGCCGGCTACCTTTCCGTCTATGCCTAGTGCTCGCACTTTCCGGAGAAGGCGGCGGTGTGGTACCTTATCAAAGGCTTTCTGAAAGTCTAGGTAGACCACATCCACCGCCTTGTCCCGATCGTGCTCACTGAAAACGAAGTGGAAGAATTCCACAAGGTTCGTCAGGCATGACCGTTGCCTTCGGAAGCCGTGCTGGGAACTCCTCAGTAGCAGATTTGACTCTAAATACGACGTCACTTTGTCCACCATGATGCTTTCCATGAGTTACCGACTATCGAAGTCAGACTGATAGGTCGGTAGTTCGACGGTTGGTTACGGTCTCCTTTCTTGAAGATAGGAGTCACCTCCGCCTCATGCCAGTCTCTAGGGACGCATTTGGTCCGGATTGACATGTTAAAGATAGCGCACAGATGTCGTGATACTTCATCGCACACTTCCTTCAACACTTTAGGTAGAAACCCGTCCGGTCCAGGGGACTTATTCGTCTTTAGGTCAGCGATCTTTTTCTTTATTTCTCCTTCGGTGAAGTCCATTGCCTCCAGCTTTTCCCCCGAGTAGGAATCCGTCGGCTGAGGAATGGGACCACACTCTTCAGTAAACACTGAAGAGAGGTAGTCGTTGAGGAGGTTAGCATTTTCTGCATCTGAATGCTTTAATGTCCCCTCCTCATTCCTCAGAGGGCCAATCGTTCGACGGATTGGTTTACGGCTGTTCACATATCCAAAAAACTCCTTGGGATTCTCTTTACAGAGTCTCGTCACTCGGAGTTCCTCAGACCGCTTAGCCGCCCATATACTGGACTTCACTCTCCTGGCTAGCCTCCGGTATTCGTCAAAGTCACCCGAGATCTTCGATTGCCGGTACACATTTCTCTTCTCCCTAAGCAGTTGGCCGATTTCTCGATTAAACCACTTTGGTTGAACAGAGGACCGACGGGGGCATTTCAGAGGGATAAAACGCGATTGAAGACTCATGAATGTGGTTTTGAAACTGTTCCAAGAGTCTTCAACAGCATCGCACTCTTCTAGCCTCGCGTCAGTCAGTCCCGCGCGTAGACCTGCAAAGTCTGCTCTTCTCAAATCGAGTTTCCTTGATTTACTAGTTGCAGGCTCTGCCTTGGGGACTTTGACTACAAATCTAATTAGTCGGTGATCACTGCCACCGAGCTCTTCGCCAACAGAGAGGTCCTCAACGATGTCATCCTCAGAGGTGAAAACCAAGTCGAGGATATTGTCTCCTCTTGTTGGCTCTCTCACCCACTGAGTGAGGAACTCGTTGTTCGTGAACTCCAGGAGTAGTGCGTTCTCGCCACAGGGTTCTCTGGTTTCCCAGTCAACTTGTGTGTTGAAATCACCCATGACGATACACACTCTGTCTTCGACAAGTTCTCCTAGCAGCTGGTACAGATCTCTGTCCTTTTCAACGAGTTGGGTAGGAGGTCTATAAAGCACCAGGGTCCTGTATTTGGCAGGACCTATCTCTAGGTCAACACTTAGTAGTTCATGGTCGGATATGATGTTGCAATCCGTCGAGTTGAGAGTATCCTTGATATACAACATCACACCGCCACCCTCTCTGTCTGGTGATCACTGCCACCGAGCTCTTCGCCTACAGAGAGATCCTCAACGATATCATCCTCAGAGAAAGAGAGATAGAGAGAGAGAGAGAGAGAGAGAGAAAGAAAGAAAGAGAGAGTAACAAGGAAAGTAAGTACCCTAGGAGACCTTACGGTCCATTCAAAGAGGGTACCTTTGGACTAGCAATCGAACAGGCACATGGATGCTCAATTGCTTTGCGTCCCTGAACGGCCGCTTTTCAAGACTTTATCTAGTCTGACTTGAACTGGTCAACAGATTCACTGTTGACAACTTCCACTGGAAGTGCGTTCCACTTACCACAGATACTGTACGTGAAAAATTTTCCACACAGATAGCGGTTGCAACGCTTCAGTTCAAGTTTGAAGCCGTAATTGCGCGTTCTGTTCTCACTTAGTGTGAAAATATCCCGGTAGTCAACATTGTCGAACCCTCGAAGTATTTTAAAAACTTCGATGAGCTGATCACGCAGTTTACGGGTTTCCAGCGAGAACATATCTAATTCCCCTAGTCTATCCTCATAACTTTTATTTCGGATAGAGGGAATCAGTTTGGTTGCCCTAGCTTGTACGCGTTCCAACCTTGCGATGTCCTTTCGAAACGATGGACTCCAAAATTGTACGGCTAACTCCAGGTGCGGCCGAACCAGGGAGTTGTACAGGCAAAGTACTATCTCCTTGTTACGCTATCCAAACTGGCGCTTTATGTAGCCTAACATCCTTTATGCTTTCTTCTCTGCCTCGATGCAGTGTTTCGAGAACTTGAGGTCGCTAGTGATAGTAACACCCAAGTCCTTCTCAGTGTCACTCGATTCAAGAGCAGTGCCCTTAAGGATATAATGAGATTGGGGGTTTCTGTGGCCGATATGCATTACTTTGCATTTCCCCACGTTAAAAGGCATTTGCCACGTGTCCGACCACTCCCCAATCTTCCCAAGATCTTCCTGCAGGCGGGCAGTATTTTCATCCTTCGCAACGTTCATACCAAGCTTGGTATCGTCGGCAAATTTGGAAATCTTGGCAACCATGTCACCGTCCATGTCGTTGACGTAGATGATTAATAGTAGTGGTCCCAGGACAAAACCTTGAGGCACCCCGCTAGTAACGGGCACCCACTCAGAAGACGGTCCATTTACCACCACCCGTTGCCGTCTGCCACTTAGCCAGTTCTCGATCCAGCCGGCTACTTTTCCGTCTATGTCCTGCGCTCGCACTTTCCGGAGAAGGCGGCGTTGTGGTACCTTATCAAAGGCTTTCTGAAAGTCTAAGTAAACCACATCCACCGCCTTGCCCGATCGTGCTCACTGAAAACGAAGTGGAAGAATTCCACAAGGTTCGTCAGCCATGACCGTTGCCTTCGGAAGCCGAGAGAGAGAGAGAGTAACAAGGAGTAACAAGGAAAGTAAGTACCCTAGGAGACCTTACGGTCCATACAAAGAGGGTACCTTTGCACTAGCAATCGAACAGGCACATGGCTGCTCAATTGTTTTGCGTCCCTGAAAGGCCGCTTTTCAAGACTTTATCTAGTCTGACTTAAACTGGTAAACAGATTCACTGTTGACAACTTCCACTGGAAGTGCGTTCCACTTACCACAGATACCTTTCGTGAAAAATTTTCCACACAGATTGCGGTTGTAACGCTTCAGTTCAAGTTTGAAGCCGTAATTGCGCGTTCTGTTCTCACTTAGTGTGAAAATATCCCGGTAGTCAACATTGTCGAACCCTCGAAGTATTTTAAAAACTTCGATGAGCTGACCACGCAGTCTACGGGTTTCCAGCGAGAACAGATCTAATTCCCCTAGTCTATCCTCATAACTTTTATTTCGGATAGAGGGAATCAGTTTGGTTGCCCTAGTTTGTACGCGTTCCAACCTTGCGATGTCCTTTCGAAACGATGGACTCCAAAATTGTACGGCATACTCCAGGTGCGGCCGAACCAGGGAGTTGTACAGGCAAAGTACTATCTCCTTGTTACGGTATCCAAACTGGCGCTTTATGTAGCCTAACATCCTTTGGGCTTTCTTCTCTGCCTCGATGCAGTGTTTCGAGAACTTGAGGTCGCTAGTGATAGTAACACCCAAGTCCTTCTCAGTGTCACTCGATTCAAAAGCAGTGCCTTTAAGGATATAATGAGATTGGGGGTTTCTGTGGCCGATATGCATTACTTTGCATTTTCCCACGTTGAAAAGCATTTGCCACGTGTCCGACCACTTCCCAATCTTCCCAAGATCTTCCTGCAGGCGGGCAGTATTTTCATCCTTTGCAACGTTCATACCAAGCTTGGTATCGTCGGCAAATTTGAAAATCTTGGCAACCATGTCACCGTCCATGTCGTTGACGTAGATGATTAATAGTAGTGGTCCCAGGACAAAACCTTGAGGCACCCCGCTAGTAACCGGCACCCACTCAGAAGACTGTCCATTTACCACCACCCGTTGCCGTCTGCCACTTAGCCAGTTCTCGATCCAGCCGGCTACTTTTCCGTCTATGTCCAGCGCTCGCACTTTCCGGAGAAGGCGGCGGTGTGGTACCTTATCAAAGGCTTTCTGAAAGTCTAAGTAAACCACATCCACCGCCTTGCCCGATCGTGCTCACTGAAAACGAAGTGGAAGAATTCCACAAGGTTCGTCAGGAATGACCGTTGCCTTCGGAAGCCGAGAGAGAGAGAGTAACAAGGAGTAACAAGGAAAGTAAGTACCCTAGGAGACCTTACGGTCCATTCAAAGAGAGTACCTTTGCACTAGCAATCGAACAGGCACATGGCTGCTCAATTGTTTTGCGTCCCTAAACGGCCGCTTTTCAAGACTTTATCTAGTCTTGACTTGAACTGGTCAACAGATTCACTGTTGACAACTTTCCCTGGAAGTGCGTTCCACTTACCACAGATACTGTACGTGAAAAGTTTTCCACACAGATTGCGGTTGTAACGCTTCAGTTCAAGTTTGAAGCCGTGATTGCGCGTTCTGTTCTCACTCAGTGTGAAAATATCCCGGTAGTCAACACTGTCGAACCCTCGAAGTATTTTGAAGACTTCGATGAGCTGACCACGCAGTCTACGGGTTTCCAGCGAGAACAGATCTAATTCCCTTAGTCTATCCTCATAACTTTTATGTCGGATAGAGGGAATCAGCTTGGTTGCCCTGGCTTGTACGCGTTCCAATCTCGCGATGTCCTTTCGCAATGAAAGACTCCAAAATTGTACGGCATACTCTAGGTGCGGTCGGACAAGTGAGTTGTACAGGCACAGTACAATCTCCTGGTTCCGATAACCAAACTGGCGCTTAATATAGCCTAGTATCCTTTGGGCCTTTTTCTCCGCCTCAATGCACTGTTTCGAGAACTTGAGGGCACTAGTGATTGTTACACCCAAGTCCTTCTCAGTGTCACTCGATTCAAGAGCAGTGCCCTTAAGGATATACTGAGATTGGGGGTTTCTGTGGCCGATATGCATCACTTTGCATTTGCCCACGTTAAAAGGCATCTGCCACGTGTCCGACCACTCCCCAATCTTCCCAAGATCTTCCTGCAGGCGGGCAGTATTTCCATCATTTGCAACGTTCATACCAAGCTTGGTATCGTCGGCAAATTTGGAAATCTTGGCAACCATGTCACCGTCCATGTCGTTGACGTAGATGATGAATAGTATTGGTCCCACGACAGAACCTTGAGGCACCCCGCTAGTAACGGGCACCCACTCAGAAGACTGTCCATTCACCACCACCCGTTGCCGTCTGCCACTTAGCCAGTTCTCGATCCAGCCGGCTACCTTTCCGTTTATGCCAAGGGCTCGCACTTTCCGGAGAAGGCAGCGGTGTGGTACCTTATCAAAGGCTTTCTGAAAGTCTAGGTAGACCACATCCACCGCCTTGTCCCGATCGTGCTCACTGAAAACGAAGTGTAAGAATTCTACAAGGTTCGTCAGGCATGACCGTTGCCTTCGGAAGCCGTGCTGGGAACTCCTCAGTAGCAGCTTTGACTCTAAATACGACGTCACTTTGTCCACCATGATTCTCTCCATGAGTTTACCGACTATCGAAGTCAGCCTGATAGGTCGGTAGTTCGACGGTTGCTTACTGTCTCCTTTCTTGAAGATAGGAGTCACCTCCGCCTCACGCCAGTCTCTAGGAACGCATTTGGTCCAGATTGACATGTTAAAGATAGCGCACAGATGTCGTGATACTTCATCGCACACTTCCTTCAACACTTTAGGTAGAAACCCGTCCGGTCCAGGGGACTTATTCGTCTTTAGGTCAGTGATCCTTTTCTTTATTTCTCCTTCGGTGAAGTCCATTCCCTCCAGCTTTTCCCCCGAGTAGTAGTCCGTCGGTTGGGGAATGGTACCACACTCTTCAGTAAACACTGAAGAGAAGTAGTCGTTGAGGAGGTTAGCATTTTCTGCATCTGAATGCTTTAATGTCCCCTCCTCATTCCTCAAAGGGCCAATCGTTCGACGGATTGGTTTACGGCTGTTGACATATCCAAAAAACTCCTTGGGATTCTCTTTACAGAGTCTCGCCACTCGGAGTTCTTTAGACCGCTTAGCCGCCCTTATTCTGGATGTCGAAGAATGACCCTTGGTTTTGATCACTATACTCTTTGACACCCTTTTAGTAGCGGTATGCTTTAAGGGGCGTGAGTTACTTCTAAGATGAAGTAGGCTTTGTTCTAAGAGTGCTATTCAGTGGTTTTGTGCTTAAGGAAGAGCTATTTTTAAACACATAAGGATAAGAGGAAACACCAGAATCTACCAAAATAAACATGTATTTTAAATGACACACTTAACTCTTACAAACCAACAGTTAACACATTTCAATCTTTGGCATCAAAGATCTTTCAATGACAAAAAATAAACAAATAGGCTTCCCGTAAACATACCAATTGCCGATTAGTATTTTTTTCGCGACTCTATTTGATTAGCGTTAAACATAAAATTAACGTACTCTCGTCTACAAATACATATGACCTAGGTTCAAGAACAATGGTTTCTACTCTCCTTTAAAACGTGGGACGTACTAAACTTCTACTATCGCAATAGAGATATAAATGTTATTGTTAACTTACAGGTAGGTATTAGGGATTGCCGGATGTCGCTGGAGGACTTATCTCTCGCTTTGAAGTGTTGTGGCCGCTGGTTGAATTTTCGTCTAGGAGGGATTGCTTGTCGCCTGTGACGGGGGCTGATTCTTCAACGTAATTAAAGAACGGGAGCTCGTTGGCGCTGGGTTCTTCTCCTCTCACTCTTACGGTGCTTGAGATGTGAGAATCACTCGAGTGTGAGCGGCTTTGCTTTTCTTCAGTCGGACCTCTTTGCAGACTAAAAAGGCTTCTTCGGTATGGCACCGATATAAAGCTTGACTATTTAGGTTATTACGGCCCTGAAAGGGGGGATCGATTTTCTCAATCTGAGCCTATCGTTTCTCACGGAAATAGTCTTGTATGGCTGAAGGATCGATCTTCACGAACTAACCCTTCTTCTGGCGTATCGACTTCTAATCTTCTTGTCTGGCTAAAAGATCGATCTTCACGAACTAATCTTTCTTCTGGCGAATCGAATTCTAATAATCTTCTTGTCTGGCCGATGGATCGATCTTCATGAACTAATCCTCCCCTGGCGAATCGACTTCTGATAATCTTCTTGTCTGGCAGATGGATCGATCTTCACGAACTAATCCTCGTCTGGCGTATCGACTTCTGATAATCCTCTTCTCTTTCTTTGCGGGGCTTATTTATAGGCGGATTGCAGCCCCATCTGAAGGGGGAAGTGTCCAGGCCACAGAGGCAAAAGGGGGGGGGGGGCGAATGGTGAGTTAGCATCTGGGGAGAGCGAGAATTCCTGAGGTGGCACTGGGGTGCCCAAGTCAGCTCGCAAATTAGAGGCTCACAACCGCACCGCTACTTGGCGTGCCTTCTGACTCGCACCGCTTTTTTTTCCATAACCACGGGTTTATGGGTCTCGTAGGTAATTGGATCGTTAGAGCGTCGTTTAAGGACCTTAGGTGGTCGCCTTAAAACAGATGTTAGCTCCAACTGCCCACAGCGGCGGGGAGATCACACATGGTAAGCAGTTTCGCCAGCTACCTTTCCCACGCTTCTCCTCATGAGGGCGGGGGGGGGGGCTTTAATGTACCTATACTCCTCCAGGATGCTTAAGGTAGCCATTTCTCTACACTGGACTTCACTCTCCAGGCTAGCCTCCGGTATTCGTCAAAGTCACCCGAGATCTTCGATTGCCGGTACACATTTCTCTTCTCCCTAAGCAGTTGCCCGATTTCTCGATTAAACCACTTTGGTTGAACAGAGAACCGACGGGGGCATTTCAGAGGGATAAAACGCGATTGAAGACTCATGAATGTGGTTTTGAAACTGTTCCAAGAGTCTTCAACAGCATCGCACTCTTCTAGCCTCACGTCAGTCAGTCCCGCGCGTAGACCTGCAAAGTCTGCTCTTCTCAAATCGAGTTTCCTTGATTTACTAGTTGCAGGCTCTGCCTTGGGGACTTTGACTACAAATCTAATTAGTCGGTGGTCACTGCCACCGAGCTCTTCGCCAACAGAGAGGTCCTCAACGATGTCATCCTCAGAGGTGAAAACCAAGTCGAGGATATTGTCTCCTCTCGTTGGCTCTCTCACCCATTGAGTCAGGAACTCGTTGTTCGTGAACTCCAGGAGTAGTGCGTTCTCGCCACAGGATTCTCTGGTTTCCCAGTCAACTTGTGTGTTGAAATCACCGATGACGATTCCCCCCTCTGTCTTCGACAAGTTCTCCTAGTAGCTGGTACAGATCTCTGTCCTTTTCAACGAGTTGGGCAGGAGGTCTATAAAGCACCATGGTCCTGTATTTGGCAGGACCTATCTCTAGGTCGACACCTAGTAGTTCATGGTCGGATATGATGTTGCAATCCGTCGAGTTGAGAGTATCCTTGACATACAACATCACACCGCCACCCTCTCTGTCTGGCCTATCTTTCAGGAAGAGCTGGTAACCGGGAATCGTGAATTCACCTTAAAAATCTCGGCTTGAGGTTTTTATCCACGACTCCGTTATGGCCACCATCTCAGGTTCCTCTGTTACTACGAGGCCACGGAGCTCAAGAAACTTATTCCTGATTGACCTCGCATTGAACAGAAGAACTTTGAGGGAGTCCCCTAGTGTAGGACTCCCTACGCTCTTCCGTTTCCCGGCTTCTCTGTTTTCGTGGTCACACCCTTTTTGACGACCTCCGAGAAGGTCGTTCCAGGAGTGACACGGGCATGCTGGCGCACGTCCGCTTTCGCTCTGTTTCGAGCGCTCCTTTGGGTGCGTTCCACGACATCTTGAATTAGGTTGGCGAGAAAGGCCTTCCCTTTAAAGGAGAGATGTACCCCGTCCCTTTGGTAGAGGTCGTCTCTACCGATAAAGGTACGATAGGGGTCCACGAAGAAGACTCCTTCTGCCGTTCAGAGATCCGCCAACCTTCTGTTCACTGCGACGTTTCTTTCGTGAGCGGTTCGGGATGGACCTCTTCTCGGAAGCATCCTAACCACCACACGTTTGCGGGTTTTAAGCCCTATGTCGTCCACGGCTCCCATCACTGTTTGGATGGTCTTACCACTGAGGCCAACCTTACCCCCTCTGAGGTAGAGGTCGTTGTCACTCACCATCAGAGCAACAACTAAATTCTCAGAAATCTGAGCTTTCTCTGCCTCTACTCTGATGTTGTGGTTACCCCGTCCTGACAGGCAGCTTACCTTCACGCTAGGGCGAAGGCGGGCCGCTAGCAGCGGCTGCAGATCCCGTGTTTGCGAGTCACCAATGAGGGTGACCTTCGGACACTTGGTCTCTGAAGACGGGGTCTTCCCTTGTGGAAGAGGCCTTCCCTTTTCCTCTTTACTCTCCACATTCTTATCTTTCTTTTAGTTCTTGTTTATCTGTTTTTCTTCTATTTTTGGTTCTACTTTTGTTTCAACTATCTTCTTTTTCTTTTTTTTCTTCGTTTCTCCTTTCTTCTTTTTCTCCTTTTCTCTCGCCTCAGCTAGCTTAGCCTCAGATGATGCCCGAATGTCCGCTTCATTACTAGGGGATTCCGACACGTCAGTGGGTGGCACCTCTTCTAGGCATCGAACCTGAGCTACGTTAAGGGCTTCGAGCTTCTCCAACTTTCCCTCAAGGACCTTAGCTCTTTCCTCTGAGGCTCTATAGAGGTCTTTTAATTTTTCCACCTCTCGCGTCAATATGCAAGTAGTGCAGATACTTTCAGGGCTGCATTTTGAGTAGCAGCCCTCCGGAAAGTCAACGCACCACTTTTCTAACTGGCATATTGCACAGTTGTGTTTGAGACGAACGGGTCCTTTTTTGCCTGTCATTTTGAGCGCTTTCTCTCTCTCTCTCTCTCTGAAAACTCGTGACCAATCAATGATAAAAAAGGGGGGTGGTGAGTTCTCCCAGCGTGAGTCGCTCCCGCCTATCGATCGGAGAGGTTTCGGATCTTTCAGAAGGCACGCTCCATGTGCTGCTGTTCGTCCGACCGAGTCGTCAAACCTCGGCGTGCCGTGGCTCCCAACCAAGCAGCACTGACAGTCCCCGAAGGGGCCATTGATTTCTCACCAGGTGAACAACACCGAAGCACGCCCCTTACTAAACTCCTACTAGTTCCCTTCGCAACGGCCAGGATCTCGGCGTAGCGTTCAATGGATATCCCGCCACAACAAGGAACTCGACCCAAGGCTTTTTATTGGCCTGGCAACCAACATGGGAACAAAGGGCCGTCACCTCGGATCAATGCTACCCTAAGCACCCGTCAAAGGGCACTGGGAACGGTCAATAATTACGCGCCAGGGAAGGGGTTAACGGGGCACTACCCTCATCCCATTCATCGTGCCCCAACGCCAAGGACACCTCTAGTCCTAGTCTCTCGCAACCAGTGAGCGTCGATTGGCGTTGTTTATAGAGGTTCCAAAGCCTCTCTTCTGACGCATAAGGTAGCTGCTAGGTCCTTATAGGTAGATAGAGGAAGAAAGGGAAAGAGTGACACGATAGGAGTAGGCTTTTTTTGTTTTTTTTTCTTTTTGTATGAGTGGGAGATAGGATAAAAGTAAAAAAAGGAGAGGGATAGAGTAGAAAAAGGAATGAATGACGCACTTAGTCTGGAACCTCGTTTCCGACCAAATCGACAAGGGAAGCCCTACCAGGGGTACCCAGAAGAGTTACCCCCGCCGACATAGCTCGAAAAGTCCAAGGTCCACACAAGCTCTCATCCCGCGACAAGGGGGCGTCACCTCTCCCTCTATTTTCGTTATGAAAAAGAGAGAGAGAGAGAGAGAGGGACAAATGCAAATTTTGCCAGGTCGAAGTATCAAAGATGGAATGGTAGGAACAATAAAATAAGGTCGTTTGGAGACAGTTTGTGAACCAGCGGAATCTGATTAGAACGTCTGAATTGAAAATTGAAACCCGATCACAATTTAAAGCTATAGCACCCGAGTGTGAGAGCAGATGTGCAAACAGAGTAATTAAAGCTGCCTGGATCGGGAACAGAATCGGTGACAAAAGATATTTAACCTTAGTGTAAAATTTGATAAGGTCATCTTGTACCTTTAAGTAAACTGAGTTCAGTGATACCCTCGCGGGGAAGAGACCCCCCAAATATAGATATGAAGTGGAGAATTCCACCCAATCACAGGCTAGACTCTAACCAATCACAGGCTCCGCTGTACTGATAGGTAGTTACGCACCGCCTCAGCGACCCATGGAAGGCGGAGCTACGCGTCGCCTCCAAAATGCTGTTTGTTATAAATAAGAGAATATTTCATTCAAATGAGGATTATTGACACATTATTGATTGATTCATTTATTTATTCATTGATCAATTATTAGACTCTTAATTCACCGTTCTGCGAATCTCCATTATTCTCGTTCTTGCCATTATAACTCGATCTAGCAAATTAAATCTTTACCGTAAGTGTAGACATTTCAAAGTGGTATAAAAATACAAGTTTGTAATTCCTTCACAAAGGGGCCTTTTACTCGAAACACGGCCTATTTACGCCGACCCCATCCGCATCCCCTGTTTCGTGATATCCGTGGCGCCATGGTTTTGGCGAGCCGGTCGGATGTCGGGATTATATTCACCTGGGTTCCTGGACATGTAGGAATTGTGGGGAGTGAGCGCGCCGATGAGGTCGCGGTGTTCTACATTCTCTCCCGGAGAACTGTGCATATTTGGGTAAATATGTAGATTATCGGCGCGAACGATAGGACGTACTATTTCGTCCGTGTTCCAAAATGTTTCACGTTTTTGGAGTACATTTAAGTTGACGGCTCGTGTGGGGGTAAACACAATGGGGAGACTACACTACGATGATCCTGAGTTTCATTAAATTGCGAGGGTCTGGGGGGTACAGCCCCCCAGTATATAATCCTAATTGTTTATAGAATAATAATTCGAAAAGGACTCAAACGCGCATGAATATTCCGCCACGAATGAACGATAATATTTACACACAAATTTTTTTTTCGGCCGGGCCGCTAATCTACATATTTACCCTTGGATTTTAGTAAAGCATTTGATAAGGTACCACATAGGAGACTAGTTCAGAAATTAAAAATGATTGGGATATGTGGGGGTGTTTCAAATTGGATAGCTGAGTGGCTGAAAGATAGGAAGCAAAAGGTAGTGCTAAATGGTGTAAAGTCAGAGTGGAGGGATGTTATCAGTGGGGTTCCTCAGGGATCAGTTCTTGGTCCATTATTATTTGTCATCTATATAAACGATCTTGGGGAGGCAGTTAATAATAAACTGTCAATTTTTGCAGATGATACCAAATTAGCAGCTGTAGTTATCATCATTGATGATAATTTTAAAGTGCAGGGGGGTTAAATAAATTGTTATCCTGGGCACATAAGTGGCAAATGACTTTCAACCTTGATATGTGCAAAGTTATTAACATGGGAAAAGATAATAGAGAATTTAACTATGGAATGGATGGGCATTGGCTGAACTCAGTAGAGGATGAGAAAGATCAAAGAGTAGTAATAGATAAGTCATTAAGGTTTTCTAAGTAGTGTATTGAAGCAAGAAATAGGGCAAATAGAGTGCTGGGTTTCATTAAGAGAAATGTCAGTTACAAAAGTAAGGAGGTTATCCTTAAACTCTATGACTCTTATGTTAGGCCACATCTAGAGTACTGTATACAGGCATGGTCCCCATATTTTAGACACGATATTAACCTCGAGTCACTGCAACAGAGGGCAACGAAGATTATTCCTTCCCTGAAGCACCTTGAATATATAGATAGACTGAGGGTATTAAATATGTTCTCGTTCGAAAGGAGGTGTGTGAGAGGGGATATGATTGAGCTGTTTAAAAATTTTTCTGGGATAGAAAAATTGGATGTTAGAAAGTTTTTTGAGTTAGATGATGGAAATCGGACTAGAGGTCACCACTTGAAAATTAAAAAGCAAGGGTGTAGGTTGGATTTAAGAAAATATTTTTTCACCAATAGAGTGGTAGACTTCTGGAACAAATTGCCGTGGAGGGTAGTAGGTAGTCCAAATTTAAATGTATTTAAGTGTAGGTTGGATGAGTTTATGGGGAGGGAAGGTTGTGATGGTTCCTAAGTTTTGTATATATTAATATTGTTTGTATATATCTATAGCTGCATGATTTAGTTCTTGACAAGCCTTGATTGGTGATACCCTAGTTTCTGGACGCAATCCTCTGGATGTAGTTTTCTTGGGAGTTTGGGTTCCTTAAAAAAGAGGCTGTTTGACTCGCATGACCTATGATGGGCCCTTGTGGCTTTTGTCTTAGGTTGTATTATATGGTGGGGGACTGATTTTGTCTTTCTCTGGCAATGGTGCTTTTTGTGGGTGGGTTTTGTTGGATGCGGATGACCTTTGATAGGCCCTTGCTGCTTTTGTCATCCATGAAACCATGTTATGTTATGTTAATGAAAGACTCTACTTTCAACTGGGAGGAGGTATTTCATGGTTGTAATATCGAACAGAGTTATACTAATTTTTTGTCCATTTTGTCCTCTGCTATTTCCTATTTTGTACCCTGTAAACAGGTGAAGGGATTCAAGCCTCCTTGGACTAGGAAGTTGTCATTGGCCATTTCTAAACAGTCTAAAAATGCCTGGGATAGGTATAAGATCCTACAGACGCGTTTCGGTCAAAATTCACTTTTAACTGTCCAAGTCTGGCTGAACTTCCATGAAATTAACATTTGCTTTAAACATACTGTTATTAACACAGTTTCTAATTATGAAGAATCTCTAGCCCAGCATAATGATCCTAAGAGACTCCATTGCTATTTGAGGAATAAAAAGACTGACAAGCCTGCTGTGGGACCTTTGATCACTAATGGTTCCTGGGTGTATGATAACTGTTCAGTGGCCAACCATTTGGCTGACTATTTTTTATCAGTTTTTGTGAGGAAAGCACCCTTAGATCTCGTTCCTCACCAGTTTTCTATTTCAAAGTTGATGTTTGAAGATCTTACAATCATTGATGTGCTAAATGAATTAAAAATGTTAAAAAAAATCTCTAAGCTGTGGCCCTGACAATATTCCTACCATTCTTCTGAAAAACTGCTCTACTGTTTTATGCTATCCTGTATTTCTTCTCTTTAGTAAAAGCCTCTCTTCACTGTGGAAGGTTGCTCATGTGCTTCCTTTATTCAAGAGTGGTATTCGCTCCAATCCATCCAATTATAGGCCTATTTATATGACATCTAATTGTTGTAAAACATTGGAAAGAGTCATTGTTTCAAAAATGTTTAATTATCATCTAAAGTCAAACTCTTTACTTTTCACGCTCTCAATTTGGCTTCTGTGCTAACCTATTTGTGTCTGATCTGATCAATTACTACTGACTTATGACTATATTAGCAAAACTGGATCTTGGAGCATAGTTGATGTACTTTATTTTGATTACAGTAATCATAGATTGCTTATCATCAAACTTTCTCAACTTGGTATTTGTAACCCATTGCTTGGATAGTTCAGCGATTTATTAACAGACAAAAGTTTGAAGGTTGTAGTGCAGGGTTCTTCCTGCTACTCAGTTGATATTACTAGTGGGATTCCACAGGGTTCTGTAGTGGGTCCTGTTCTTTTTTTTAAATTTATATAAATCACATTTGTGCTGGTTTCAACAGTAAAATTGTCTTGTTTGCAGATGACTTGAAATTGTATTTGGCTCTCCCACATGTTGATCTGAGCAAGTTTAATAATAATGGTGCTTGTGTTTCTCTACAAAATGACGTTTCTCTAATTTACAATAAAAGTAAATCCTGGGGCCTTTCCTTTTCTGTAAATAAATGTGCCCACATCCACTTTTGTCATTCACCTGCTGTCCCTATGGGTGTGTACTACTTGGGTAATGATCCTATTCCATCTAAATCATCTTTTAAGAACCTTGGCATTTTGGTAGATGCAACTCTAAATTCTATCTTCATGTTAGAGAGGTCTTTGTTAAAGCTAATGTATTGCTAATAATTTCTCTGAGGTACCATTTAGCGTCTGCTTCTAAGTCTGATTACATATTATCTCACATGAATCTACAAATGATATTAATCTTCTTCAAAGAACAAGCTCTTCTTGGGGAATTTCTTTTTCAGTTGAAAAAGGTGTCAAATGTTTTTTTGTCAAAAATTTCCTGATGCTCCTGTCCCCCTACCATATTTTATTGACAATCATAAAGATTTTGGTATCTGAGTGGATACTTCGCTCAAGTTCCTTTACATGTGAGGAAAATTGCAGGAAAAGCTGGAGGTATTTGCTATACTATTTTAAAAGGCACACTCTGTAGACCTCCTGATATGAAGACTGTTTTTATTTCTCATGTCCTTCCCATTCTTGATTTTGCATCTTTGGCTTGGTTTACGGGTTATTCTGGTGATATTGGACTATTGGAAGGTGTTCAGAGATGATGGACTAAGAGAATTGCTGGGTTTTGTGAATTAACCTATAGTAAGCGTCTTTCTCTTTTAAGTTCGTATTCTATTAAAGACAGATTGATTAGAGCTGACCTGATTATGGTGTTTACAATTTTTAAAGGTTTTTTCCCTCACCTTAATTACCTATTTGTGAGAAATTTAATTAGGGACACTAGGGAACATTCATTCCCAAGCTGTTTGTTCCTCATTATAACACTGATATTAAAATATGCCTGAATATGCTATGTCCGCTGAATCTGTTGCCACCTTTAAATGTCATCTTACCTCAGCTCTGGGTCAGATTTTGTATGATTTTGACTAGTAATTTCTCCTATGTGTGGTTTTTGTGTTCCTGGTTAGATTGCTTACTATTTATTCATAATTGCCACTACTGATGAGTTCTTCATGTCACTTTGGTGATGCCATATTAGCCAACCAATAGTTTAGGGGGTGGGGGGAGTTATTCTGTTGATTGTCGTTTGCCCTCAGCAATACTTTGGGCAAACTGGAAAATCATTAAATATACGCTTGACCCAATATAAATACAATATTAGAAGAGGTGAAAGTAATAGTGTTTTCTTTGTCCATTTATCTGAAAAAAGTCACCCTATCTATTGGAATTCAGCTAAATTTATTTACAAATCTGATGACTATGTTAAAAGAAATATTGTTGAATGCTCATTCATTAATTGCTCACATAATATCCCCCAGTCTCTTTAAACTTGACCCTGTAATTAAAAGGCTTATTTGTAACAAAATTGTCTTTTAAATCTTAGCCCTTTGATATACTAAATTAGTTAAGTTTCTTTTGTTTATTTCAATGTATTTATAATTGTATGTGTATGTACTCATAGTTTTGTGACTTAAATGTCTACATTCTTTTCTCACAGTTGGAAGTTCCAGAAGTAGACCTTATCTATATGTCTTTACCTTTCGTATCTGGTATTTAATCCCATTCCTGATATTATTTTTCTATTTTGTGTCCCTTCATTGTACATGGGCAGGGAACCGCTTTGCTCTCCCTTATAACGGGTCGCCCAAAAGTTACTTCACATTTTAAAAAATTAATAACACAAAAACTAATTAAGTTATAAAAGTGGGTGATATATAAAATAGAAGAGGAGATCTTGGGGTTTTATTGTGGTACAAAAGTTACTTCACATTTTTATTGTGTATCTATAATACGTATATAAAGAATATAATACACAATAATACCCGACTAATTATTAACCCAGAATGGCAAGATACAGCAAAGAACAGCGAGCAAGAATTGTGACTACTTATTTAAAACATAATGAATCAATTGTTACTGTGCAGAGGGACTTTAGAACAGCATTTAGTCAATGAAACAGTCCCTCGAAGCATTGCATTATTACAATGGTATCAAGGTTCAGAGAATCCGGGTCTACAGGTGATAAAGAACACTGGTAGACCGAGATCTGTGCGAAATGCAGGTGTCATTCAGTGTATGTTAAGCAGTGTTCAACAACAGCCACAAATGTCAACTAGGATACATTCCAGTAAACTAGGAATTTCTCGAACATCATTGCAACGCATCCTAGCAAAAGAATTGAAACTTCATCCATACAAAATTTGAATAACTCAACAATTAAATATTGCAGACCATCAAAAAAGAATAAACTTTGCACGCATTTTTGGGACTAACAAATGATCCAACCTTTACCTCACGCCTAATCCTGTCCGATGAAGCCCATTTTCACATTACTGGATACGTTAATAAACAAAACTTTCATGTACAGAAAGTTACGGTCTGGTACGGCATAACCAGTTTGAGAATCATTGGTCCCTACTTCTTCGAGGATGCTGATGGAAAAACAGTGACAGTAACAGGGGACACTTAGAGAGAAATGATGCAAGATTATTTAGTGCCAGAACTGGAAGATTTAGATATGCATGATATGTGGTTTCAACAAGATGGGGCGACACCACACACAGCGAGAGAAACCATGCAACACTAAGAGCAACCTTCCCTGGTCGGTTAATTTCATGTTTAGGTGACGTTTCTTGGCCACCACAATCACCTGATTTTACCCCTCCAGATTGTTTCCTTTGGGAATACCTTAAAGAAAAGGTATACATAAATAAACCTAATAATCTTCTAGAATTGAAACAAAACATCATTGAAGAAATCAACAAAATCACTCCTGGTGTTTTGGAAAATGTCACGGAAAATATAGTGCAAAGAGTCCACCTTTGTTTGAATAATAATGGAAAACATTTGAAGGATATAATATTTGAATAATAAAAATCCAAGATCTCTTCTTTCATTTTATATATCACCTACTTTTATAACTTAATTACCCCGTAAGGGGCGCGGCGATTTGCCATCCTGGCCGCCGTGCTGACGGGATCCAGTGCTCCGTCCGGCCCCAGCTTAGCCTCTCTTCCTTCCTTCAGATAGCCCGATTTCTCCTCTACCTCGTCGCTTTTCATACAACCTCTCCCACAACTTTCTCTGGTCAGCCTCTAATTTCACAGGGTAGAATGCTGACCTTCTTCTCAAGCCAACCACCCCGGATCGGGGCTGAGGGGGGAGGGGACATTGTTCCCTAACCCCTCAGCTCCGGTTCGGGATGGGATTTTTTTAACAACCTGCTTCATCCCCACCCACATCTTCCTCACATCCCTTTTCCTCTCCTCTTCACAACCTATATTTTTTACGCCGTGTCCAAGGTGGAGCCGCCATGCCGAAGGACTGCCAGGCCACCAGGCGGGAGGGGTGGTCCCGAATGGCGGTGCCTGGCTCTGCTGGGCTTGTAAGCACCTCTCGCAGTGCGGGCAACTGCGAGAGGTGATGAGCTATTGCGTCCCGTAATCAAAAGAGGGTCACCATGCCCATGAATGAAAAAAAACAACAAAAAACCCAACCCCCAACTTCCCCAAGAAAACCGACGGAGCCGCCCTCGGGCAGCTCCACCGAGAAAATGGAGGTCCCCCCCCTTGTGCTTGCGCAAGGGACCCTCCATAATTCTTTAACCGGAGAGGAGGCTTACTCCTCTCCTACGGGTGTAGGGGACTCCCCCTCACCCCCTTCTCTGGAGGTGCTTTCGGGCACCTCCCTATCTCCAGCGGCAGTCCCTCCTTTGCTTTCTAAGGGGACTGCCAAGAAAGCCAGCAGGCAGCCCATTGCCGACCGCCCCTCGTGCAAGCGGCTCGGTAGGGCAAACCCCCTTAGGGGGGAGAGGGAAGCCAGGCCCCTTCGGTCGCTTCCCTCAAAAGACCTGCTGGCAAGAATTTTAAACCTTGCTGGGGTCAAGGCCTGTGCCTCCCCACACCACCTGACTAGTGACAATACTGCCAAGGGGACCTGCGATGTCCTGGGAGGGGATGGCCAACTGGAGGCCCCTCCTGTGATAGACATGGTCCTTGAGGAGACCCAGTCTCAGACGGTAGGGCCTTCCATGGGGGGGAATTCGGGCTCGGCGCCAAGCACCGAACCCGAATCCGCCCCTATGCAAGGTCCTCCTCAAATGGCTGAGGGCTCCGAGGCAAAAGGAGGGGAGGGATCTCCTCCGACAGGTGCCCCTACGACAACCAGGACCTTCTCCATTTCGGAGAGGGACCTGGCTGAGGCTGGTCCATCTGGCCTGGGGACTTCTGCCGGCGGAGGTGAAAAGCGGGTTCATTCCCCGCCCTCCTCTCCGAAAAAGAAAAAGACAAAAAAGACTCGGGGCTCCTCTCCATCCGCGGGGGCTGCGGGGACGGATGGGTCTGCTGCCACTCTGGCAAGCGACCAAGCCAAGATCGGCACATCCGCCCCCTCTGCCCCCCCGGTTGCGGAGCCCCTGACAAAGAAGACTACTACCAAGAGTGCACAGGGTGGAGCCTCGATGACATCGGGGCCCCTGATTCAGAGGTTACCTGGCGTTTTCGAGCCCGCTGGCTTCAAACGCTTCCTCGTTATTCGCTCCACTGATGGCACCATGTTGTCCAAGGGCAACATGATCCATCAGCGGAGAGGATTAGCTAGTGCAATTGGTAGAGAGCCGAAGGTAACCCGTTTCTCGGACGGGAGCCTTCTGGCGAATGCGGCGAATCCCGCCGAGGCGGCCAAGATTAGTGCTCTTCGGACACTTCATGGCACCCCGGTGAGTGTGACGCCGCACTCTACCATGAACTTTGTGAAAGGAGTAGTTTATGCGAGGGAACTCGTTGACTACTCCATTGAAGACATCACCTTAGAGCTGGCCGACCATGGGGCGGTCAAGGTCGAACGTGTGATGAGAAAACAGGGAGGGGCCTCGAGACCCACCCCTACACTCTTCGTCACGTTCGACTGTGACAAGCTCCCTGAGTCGGTGCGTGCCGGTTGGTACCGCTACCGCGTGAAGGCATTCGTGCCACTGCCGCGGCGGTGCTATTACTGTCACCGCTTCGGCCATACGAATCGCTCATGTAGACGTGCAAAGTCGGGGTCACCCGAAGTCTGTGTAAATTGCTCCAAGGTCGCACACGATAAGTCCAAATCGTGTGTGGCCAAGTGTGTCAATTGCGGAGAGCCGCACCCTGCTTCTTCGAAGCAATGTGGTGCATATCTCCTACACTCTTCGTCACGTTCGACTGTGACAAGCTCCCTGAGTCGGTGCGTGCCGGTTGGTACCGCTACCGCGTGAAGGCATTCGTGCCACTGCCGCGGCGGTGCTATTACTGTCACCGCTTCGGCCATACGAATCGCTCATGTAGACGTGCAAAGTCGGGGTCACCCGAAGTCTGTGTAAATTGCTCCAAGGTCGCACACGATAAGTCCAAATCGTGTGTGGCCAAGTGTGTCAATTGCGGAGAGCCGCACCCTGCTTCTTCGAAGCAATGTGGTGCATATCTCCTTGAGAAAGAAATCCTGGCCGTTCAGGCCCAGGATCGACTCTCATTCCGCGAGGCAAAGGACTTGGTCCTGGCGCGCCCGGCTCTGCCTGGGACGTCATATGCCTCAATAGTTAGGAAGGCACCCTCTGCTCCCGGCCCATCCAGGCCAACGAGCACAGTTGTTTCCGCGCCCATTCGGAGCCCTTCTGCGGGCTCTACCCAACCCGGGCGCTCCCCTGGTAAAGCTGGCGGCAAAAAGGGCTCATACCCTGCCCCAGCTAAAACCAGGGCTCCCCCCTCTTCCCCCAGCGTGACCGTTTCCCGTAAGGCGAAACGGCCACGCGCCTCCACAGAGTCGTTAGACTCACAGGAGGCAACACCCCTGAAGATGGTCGCTAGGCCATCTTCCGGGGTTCCTAAAGCTGTCCCCCGTAAGGAGGACAGCATCAAAGGAGCTTCGGCTCCTTCGCCAACGTCCCGAGGTGGAGCGAGTGGCTCGGAGACGGTGGTTCCTCGAAAAGAGGGCCCCCCGCCTCCGAAGCCGCAACGCCCGCCTAAGGTTTCGAGGCGGAGGGAGGAAAAGACTCGCATGGTGAGCCCAACCTCCCCCAATAAGTCCTCGAAGGCGACAGCGCTTTGTCCGGCCAACAGCGCCCGGGGTTCTGCCCCCGGGAAGCGTACGGCCATTCCCGTGAGGGTCTTCAATTCGAGGAGGGCCCCCGCGTCTCCTCCGAGCTAGGCCTGGAGGGCATATTCCTTCAATGGAATTGCCGTGGACTCCGGGCGAACTGGGAGGTGCTGCGGAGGCTCGTCTCGTCCCGTTCCCCGTTAGCTATTTTTTTGCAGGAGACCATGCTAGGTGCGTGCCCCCTCCCTGCCCTCCCGGGGTATAAGGGTCTTGCGACCCCACCACCTCGGGATGGCCGGGCTGGGGGATGCGCAGTTTACACCCGGCATGATGTCTCCGTTCTTCCTTTCTCTTTAGATACCTCCTTTCAGGCAGTGGCTGTGCAGCTGCACCTGGATAGGAGGTATACTATCATTTCTGCGTACATTCCACCGTCAGCTGACTTCGACGCGGGGGACTTCCGCCGCGTCGTTGCACGGTTGCCGAGGCCCTATCTCTTGCTTGGAGATCTGAACGGCAGGCATCCTCTCTGGGGAGATTACTCCATAAATCCCAGGGGACAAGTCCTTGCCGATCTGATCGAAGAGCTTGAGATGGGTGTCCTAAACGTGGATGAGTTTACGCATCACTGTCCGAGAACCGCTTCATTTTCTTGCCTTGACCTATCTTTGTGCTCTTTGGATGCACAGCCTGATTTTGATTGGGGGGTGGTCGATGACCTCCATGGTAGTGATCACTTTCCCATTCAAATATCATTTTCAGGGCAACTGCCGCCTGAGAGACCACCTCGGTGGTGCTTGGCGCGGGCGCGGTGGCCTGCATTTCAGGAAATGACTGAATTCTCTATCTCAGTCGAGGAGTTTAGGTCGGTAGATGAGGCCGTTGAGTTCTTCTCCGGCAACCTCATCGCCGTGGGCCTGACTACTATTCCTAGGACGTCTGGCCGTTTTGCACGCCGACCACTCCCATGGTGGTCGGCCGAGTGTGAGACGGCCCTCAAACAGAAGCGTTATGCCTACATGCGCTATAAGCGCCGCCCGAACGATTTCACTGTCGCTGAATTTCGTCGGGCTAGGGCTAGGTTCCGGTATATTTCGAAGCACGCCCGCCGCTCTTCTTGGCGGGCATACGTGTCTTCACTTAACGGGAAGACCCCTTTAGCTGAGGTGTGGAAGCGAGTCAAAAGGATTCGGGGCAAGTTCTCGCAGGACCCCCCTCCCGTTCTCCAGGAGAATGGGACCGCAATCTCGGACCCCGCGTCCGTGGCGGAATCCTTAGCGACCGCTTTTTCCGCATTCTCTAGCCGTGATGCTGCTCCGCCAGCATTCAATGCACGTCGTGATGTCGCGGAAGGCCGCCGGCTGGACTTTACCTCCAGAGGTGGAGAACCCTTCAACGACAAGTTTACTGTGAGTGAGTTGCGTTCCGCTCTCGCTTCGTGCGCGGACACCGCCCATGGTCCGGACGATGTCCCGTACGCCATGCTTCGACACCTGGGTGAGCGAGGCATGGCCTTTCTGTTAGATTTGTTCAACAGGATCTGGGTGGAAGATCTTCTCCCAGACTCCTGGCGAATCGCTACTGTGCTCGCCTTTCGCAAACCGGGGAGAGATCACTCTACTCCGACCGGTTTCCGCCCAATCTCTCTAACCTCTTGCGTGTGCAAGTTGATGGAGAAATTGGTAAATGTTAGATTAGCCTTTTTCCTGGACAGCGGAGGCCATCTGTCTTCCGCACAGTGCGGCTTCCGCAAGTTCCACTCCACGTCGGATGCTCTGCTCCGACTGGAAAATGCAGTCTGCGAGGCTTTCCTTCGTAGACAGCACTACGCCACGGTCTTTTTCGATTTGGAGAAGGCCTATGATACCGCATGGCGATACGGTATCATGGAGACTCTCCACACGATGGGGGCGAGGGGACGCCTCCCAATGTTTATATCTGAATTTTTGCGAGATCGTTGATTCCGCGTACGGGTGGGGGGAGCTCTCTCCGGCCCAAAGGAGCAGGAAGAGGGTGTCCCGCAGGGAAGTGTCCTCAGTGTCACACTCTTTGCCCTGAGCATCAACGGCATCACCTCGGTGCTGCCGGAAGATGTTCTCGCTACGCTCTACGTGGACGACCTTTCGATCTCTTTTGGCGTGGCCCAGATGCCAACTCTGGAGCGTCGACTCCAACAGGCATTGAACCGCGTCTCTCGCTATGCCGAAGCGCACAGGTTTCGGTTTTCTTTGGCCAAGACTAAGGTGGTGCACTTCTGCCGCCATCCACGGCTTCACCCCGACCCAGATTTGTTTCTTAATGGGGTGCGCCTGGATGTGGTTGAGTCGCACCGTTTCCTTGGTCTTGTATTCGACCGACGCCTCACCTGGGAGGCTCATGTTCGCAGCCTTAGGGTCTCTTGTACCCGCGCCATGGACATTCTCCGTTCCGTGACGTTCAGCGCTTGGGGCGCTGATAGGGCTACTGCCCTACTTTTTTATCGATCCTTTGTTCGTTCGAAGCTCGACTACGGATGCGAGTTTTATGCATCCGCAGCCGAGCGTTTATTGCGGAAGGTGGATTCGATCCACCACACCGGCCTTCGCCTTGCGACCGGTGCCTTCCGCACTTCCCCCATTGAGAGCCTGTTGGTCGATGCTGGGGAGATGCCACTCGCTCTGCGCCGCGTGCAGTGCATCACTCGCCTTTACGCGCGAGCCCGGCGCCTCCCTCAGTCGCCAACAGCTCTCACTGCATCCGCAGCTGATCTCGATGGTGCCTATGCCGCCGAGAGACGCCAGTCATACCCTAAGCCCTTTGGGTTTAGGGCCAGGAAACTCCTTCGAGAGCTAGATATAGCTCTCGGGCCGGTGGCGCCCCTGGTTCTGCCCTGGAGGGTACCACATTTGGCTATTTGTTGCCACGCCTCTGCTCCCAAAGCTTGTACTGCGCCGGGAGTATTGCGTTCGACCTTTTTGGAGCACACATCGTGTCACGCTGGTACCGTGCCAGTGTATACGGATGGCTCCAAGTCCCAAGAGGGGGTCGGCTTCCACGCCGTATCCCCTCTGTTTGAAGTCAGCGGGGCTCTACCAGGCGCTGCGTCTGTCTTCACGGCCGAGCTGGTGGCAATACACCACTCGGTACGGGAGATTACGCGACGTGCCCGGTTCGGAGACCGGATTGTGATCTATAGCGACTCACAAAGCGCCCTGAGTGCTCTCGGGGCATTGGAATCTCCGCATCCCCTGGTTCGCGAAATCCGTGACGCCACGGTTTTGGCGAGCCGGGCAGATGTCGAGATTGTCTTCTGCTGGGTTCCTGGACATGTAGGAATTGCGGGGAATGAGCGCGCCGATGAGGGCGCCAAAGAGTCCGCGAGGACTCTGCGACCGGACCAGCGTTTCGCTCTTCCTCACACCGACTACATGGCAGGAATACGGGCAGCTCTTCGGACTGCTTGGCAAAGAAGATGGGAGACGGTCGAAGGGAACTTAAAGTTGCGTGCCATTGCGCCGCGACTGTTCCCATGGACCTATCCCCCAATGCCGCGGCGGCTTCAGGTTGCTTTCTGTCGTCTCCGAATTGGACACACTCGTGTGACGCATTGCTATCTGATGGAGCGCTCGCCTGCGCCGTATTGCAACGACTGCGTCGTCCCCCAGACTGTTCGGCACATTCTTGTCAAATGTCCCAGTCTGGGTGATCTTCACGCACGATACCTGTCCCAGTACCGGGATGGGCGGGGTCGCTACCGCCTGTCCCTTGTGCTCGGGACAGATTCGTGCACATTGACTTGTGGACTTATTGACTTCTTGGGAGAGGCCGGCCTTCTCCCTATTATTTAAGCAAGGTTTGCTTGTTTGTTTTTTTTTGTTTTTTGTTTGTTTTTTTTTCCTTTAGTTGCACGCTCCTGCGCCGGGGGGACCTCTCCCCGACGCACCAGCTTGCTTCCTTTCCCCCTTTTGGGGTGTTTTTTTTTTTTGTTTTTTTTCTCTTTAATTTATTTTAAAGTAGCCTAGAACTAGGCCAGTTTTAATACGGTGACTAATGCCCAAGTAGGCAGTCGCCAGATGAGCTCATAAAAAAAAAAAAAAATCCGGCCCCTCTGCCCCCCCCCCCCCCGGGTACGGAGCTCCTGACCATGACAAAGACCAAAAGTGCACAGGGCGGAGCCTCGATGACATCAGGGCCCCTCATTCATAGGTTACCTGGCATTTTCGAGCCCGCTGGCTTCAAACGCTTTCTCGTTATTCGCTCCACTGATGGCAGCATGTTGTCCTAGGGCAACATGATCCATCAGAGGAGAGGATTAGCTAGTGCAATTGGTAGAGAGCCAAAGGTAACCCGTTTCTCGGACGGGAGACTTCTGGCGAATGCGGCGAATCCCGCCGAGGTGGCCAAGATAAGTGCTCTTCGGACACTTCATGGCACCCCGGTGAGTGTGACGCCGCACTCTACCATGAGCTTTGTGAAAGGAGTAGTTTATGCGAGGGAACTCGTTGACTACTCCATTGAGGACATCACCCTAGAGCTGGCCGACCATGGGGCGGTCAAGGTCGAACGTGTGATGAGAAAACAGGGAGGGGCCTCGAGACCCACCCCTACACTCTTCGTCACGTTCGACTGTGACAAGCTCCCTGAGTCGGTGCGTGCCGGTTGGTACCGCTACCGCGTGAAGGCATTCGTGCCACTGCCGCGGCGGTGCTATTACTGTCACCGATTCGGCCATACGAATCGATCCTGTAGACGTGAAAGTCGGGGTCACCCGAAGTCTGTGTAAATTGCTCCAAGGTCGCACACGATAAGTCCAAATCGTGTGTGGCCAAGTGTGTCAATTGCGGAGAGCCGCACCCTGCTTCTTCAAAGCAATGTGGTGCATATCTCCTTGAGAAAGAAATCCTGGCCGTTCAGGCCCAGGATCGACTCTCATTCCGCAAGGCAAAGGACTTGGTCCTGGCGCGCCCGGCTCTGCCTGGGACGTCATATGCCTCAATAGTTATAAAGGCACCCTCTGCTCCTGGCCCATCCAGGCCAACGAGCACGGTTGTTTCCGCGCCCATTCGGAGCCCTTCTGCGGGCTCTACCCAACCCGGGCGCTCCCCTGGTAAAGCTGGTAGCAAAAAGGGTTCATACCCTCCCCCGGCTAAAACCAGGGCTCCCCCCTCTTCCCCCAGCGTGACCGTTTCCCGTAAGGCGAAACTGCCACGCGCCTCCACCGAGTCGTTAGACTCACAGGAGGCAACACACCTGAAGATGGTCGCTAGACCATCTTCCGGTGTTCCTAAAGCTGTTTCCCGAAAGGAGGACAGCAACAAAGGAGCTTCGGCCCCTTCGCCCACGCCCCGAGGTAGAGCGAGTGGCTCGGAGACGGTGGTTCCTCGAAAAGAGGGCCCCCCGCCTCCGAAGCCGCAACGCCCGCCTAAGTTTCGAGGCGGAGGGAGGAAAAGACTCGCATGGTGAGCCCAACCTCCCCCAATAAGTCCTCGAAGGCGACAGCGCCTTCAGCGCTTTGTCCGGCCAACAGCGCCCGGGTTTCTGCCCCCGGGAAGCGTACGGCCATCCCCGTGAGGGTCTTCAGTTCGAGGAGGGCCCCTGCGTCTCCTCCGAGCTAGGCCTGGAGGGCATATTCCTTCAATGGAATTGCTGTGGACTCCTGGCCAACTGGGAGGAGCTGCGGAGGCTCGTCTCGTCCCGCTCCCCGTTAGCTATCTTTTTGCAGGAGACCATGCTAGGCGCGTGCCCCCTGCCCACCCTCCCGGGGTACAAGAGTCTTGCGACCCCACCACCGCGGGATGGCCGAGCTGGGGGATGTGTGGTTTACACCCGGCATGATGTCTCCGTTCTTCCTTTCTCTTTAGATACCTCCTTTCAGGCAGTGGCTGTGCAGCTGCACCTGGATAGGAGGTATACTATCATTTCTGCGTACATTCCACCGTCAGCTGACTTCGACGCGGGGGACTTCCGCCGCGTCGTGGCACGGTTGCCGAGGCCCTATCTCTTGCTTGGAGATCTGAATGGCAGGCATCCTCTCTGGGGAGATTACTCCATAAATCCCAGGGGACAAGTCCTTGCCGATCTGATCGAAGAGCTTGAGATGGGTGTCCTAAACGTGGATGAGTTTACGCATCACTGTCCGAGAACCGCTTCATTTTCTTGCCTTGAACTATCTTTGTGCTCTTCGGATGCACAGCCTGATTTTGATTGGGGGGTGGTCGATGACCTCCATGGTAGTGATCACTTTCCCATTCAAATATCATTTTCAGGGCAACTGCCGCCTGAGAGACCACCTCGGTGGTGCTTGGCGCGGGCGCAGTGGCCTGCATTTCAGGAAATGACTGAATTCTCTATCTCAGTCGAGGAGTTTAGGTCGGTAGATGAGGCCGTTGAGTTCTTCTCCGGCAACCTCATCGCCGTGGGCCTGACTACTATTCCTAGGACGTCTGGCCGTTTTGCACGCCGACCACTCCCATGGTGGTCGGCCGAGTGTGAGACGGCCCTCAAACAGAAGCGTTATGCCTACATGCGCTATAAGCGCCGCCCGAACGATTTCACTGTCGGGCTAGGGCTAGGTTCCGGTATATTTCGAAGCACGCTCGCCGCTCTTCTTGGCGGGCATACGTGTCTTCACTTAACGGGAAGACCCCTTTAGCTGAGGATTCGGGGCAAGTTCTCGCAGGACCCCCCTCCCGTTCTCCAGGAGAATGGGACTGCAATCTCGGACCCCGCGTCCGTGGCGGAATCCTTCGCGACCGCTTTTTCTGCATTCTCTAGCCGTGATGCTGCTCCGCCAGCATTCAATGCACGTCGTGATGTCGCGGAAGGCCGCCGGCTGGACTTTACCTCCAGAGGCGGAGAACCCTTCAACAAAGCGAGTCAAAAGGATTCGGGGCAAGTTCTCGCAGGACCCCCCTCCCGTTCTCCAGGAGAATGGGACCGCAATCTCGGACCCCGCGTCCGTGGCGGAATCCTTCGCGACCGCTTTTTCTGCATTCTCTAGCCGTGATGCTGCTCCGCCAGCATTCAATGCACGTCGTGATGTCGCGGAAGGCCGCCGGCTGGACTTTACCTCCAGAGGCGGAGAACCCTTCAACGACAAGTTTACTGTAAGCGAGTTGCGTTCCGCTCTCGCTTCGTGCGCGGACACCGCCCATGGTCCGGACGATGTCCCGTACGCCATGCTTCGACATCTAGGTGAGCGAGGCATGGCCTTTCTGTTAGATTTGTTCAACAGGATCTGGGTGGAAGGTCTTCTCCCAGACTCCTGGCGAATCGCTACTGTGCTTGCCTTTCGCAAACCGGGGAGAGATCACTCTACTCCGACCGGTTTCCGCCCAATCTCTCTAACCTCTTGCGTGTGCAAGTTGATGGAGAAATTGGTAAATGTTAGATTAGCCTTTTTCCTGGACAGCGGAGGCCATCTGTCTTCCGCACAGTGCGGCTTCCGCATTCCACTCCACGTCGGATGCTTTACTCCAACTGGAAAATGCCGTCTGCGAGGCTTTCCTTCGTAGACAGCACTACGCTACGGTGTTTTTTGATCTGGAGAAGGCCTATGATACCGCATGGCTATACGGTATCATGGAGACTCTCCACACGATGGGGGCGAGGGGACGCCTCCCAATTTTTATATCTGAATTTTTGCGAGATCGTCGATTCCGCGTACAGGTGGGGGGAGCCCTCTCCGGCCCAAAGGAGCAGGAAGAGGGTGTCCCGCAGGGAAGTGTCCTCAGTGTCACACTCTTTGCCCTGAGCATCAACGGCATCACCTCGGTGCTGCCGGAAGATGTTCTCGTTACGCTCTACGTGGACGACCTTTCGATCTCTTTTGGCGCGGCCCAGATGCCAACTCTGGAGCGTCGACTCCAACAGGCATTGAACCGCGTCTCTCGCTATGCCGAAGCGTACAGGTTTCGGTTTTCTTTGGCCAAGACTAAGGTGGTGCACTTCTGCCGCCATCCACGGCTTTACCCCGACCCAGATTTGTTTCTTAATGGGGTGCGCCTGGATGTGGTTGAGTCGCACCGTTTCCTTGGTCTTGTATTCGACCGACGCCTCACCTGGGAGGCTCATATTCGCAGCCTTAGGGTCTCTTGTACCCGCGCCATGGACATTCTCCGTTCCGTGACGTTCAGTGCTTGGGGCGCTGATAGGGCTACTGCCTTACTTTTTTATTGATCCTTTGTTCGTTCGAAGCTCGACTACGGATGCGAGTTTTATGCATCCGCAGCCGAGCGTTTATTGCGGAAGGTGGATTCGATCCACCACACCGGCCTTCGCCTTGCGACCGGTGCCTTCCGCACTTCCCCCATTGAGAGCCTGTTGGTCGATGCTGGGGAGATGCTACTCGCTCTGCGCCGCGTGCAGTGTATCACTCGACTGTACGCGCGAGCCCGGCGCCTCCCTTAGTCGCCAACAGCTCTCACTGCATCCGCAGCTGATCTCGATGGTGCCTATGCCGTCGAGAGACGCCAGTCATACCCTAAGCCTTTTGGGTTTATGGCCAGGAAACTCCTTCGAGAGGTAGATATCGCTCTCGGGCCGGTGGCGCCCCTGGTTTTGACCAGGACGCCACCCTGGAGGGTACCACATTTGGCTATTTGTCGCCACGCCTCTGCTCCCAAAGCTTGTACTGCGCCGGGAGTATTGCGTTCGACCTTTTTGGAGCACACATCGTGTCACGCTGGAACCGTGCCAGTGTATACGGATGGCTCCAAGTCCCAAGAGGGGGTCGGCTTCCACGCCGTATCCCCTCTGTTTGAAGTCAGCGGGGCTCTACCAGGCGCTGCGTCTGTCTTCACGGCCGAGCTGGTGGCAATACACCACTCGGTACGGGAGATTACGCGACGTGCCCGGTTCGGAGACCGGATTGTGATCTATAGCGACTCACAAAGCGCCCTGAGTGCTCTCGGGGCATTGGAATCTCCGCATCCCCTGGTTCGCGATATGTGTGACGCCACGGTTTTGGCGAGCCGGGCAGATGTCGAGATTATCTTCTGCTGGGTTCCTGGACATGTAGGAATTGCGGGGAATGAGGGCGCCAAAGAGTCCGCGAGGACTCTGCGACCGGACCAGCGTTTCGCTCTTCCTCACACCGACTACATGGCAGGAATACGGGCAGCTCTTCGGACTGCTTGGCAAAGAAGATGGGAGACGGTCGAAGGGAACTTAAAGTTGCTTGCCATTGTGCCGCGACTGTTCCCATGGACCTATCCCCCAATGCCACGGTGGCTTCAGGTTGCTTTCTGTCGTCTTCGAATCGGACACACTCGTGTGACGCATCGCTACTTGATGGAGCGCTCGCATGCGCCCTATTGCAACGACTGCGTCGTCCCCCAGACTGTTCGGCATATTCTTGTCGAATGTCCCAGTCTGGGTGATCTTCGCGCACGATACCTGTCTCGGTACCGGGATGGGCGGGGTCGCTACCGCCTGTCCCTTGTACTCGGGACGAGTGCGTGCACCATGACTGGTGGACTTATTGACTTTTGGGGGGAGGCCGGCCTTCTCCCTTTCATTTAACCCGGTTTTATTGTTGTTTTTGTTATTGCTTTGTTATTGTTATTTCTTTTTATTGTTGTTTCCTGTTGAATTTTTTTGAAGTAGCCTAGAACTAGGCTGTTTGTTTACGGCAACTTATGCCTAAGTCGGCAGTCGCCAGATAGCCCCTTAATAAAAAAAATAAAAAATCTCTTTAGATACCTCCTTTCAGGCAGTGGCTGTGCAGCTGCACCTGGATAGGAAGTATACTATGATTTCTGCGTACATTCCACCGTCAGCTGACTTCGACGCGGGGGACTTCCGCTGCGTCGTGGCACGGTTGCCGAGGCCCTATCTCTTGCTTGGAGATCTGAACAGCAGGCATCCTCTCTGGGGAGATTACTCCATAAATCCCAGGGGACAAGTCCTTGCCGATCTGATAGAAGAGCTTGAGATGGGTGTCCTAAACGTGGATTAGTTTACGCATCACTGTCCGAGAACCGCTTCATTTTCTTGCCTTGACCTATCTTTGTGCTCTTTGGATGCACAGCCTGATTTTGATTGGGAGGTGGTCGATGACCTCCATGGTAGTGATCACTTTCCCATTCAAATATCATTTTCAGGGCAACTGCCGCCTGAGAGACCACCTCGGTGGTGCTTGGCGCGGGCGCGGTGGCCTGCATTTCAGGAAATGACTGAATTCTCTATCTCAGTCGAGGAGTTTAGGTCTTTCTGTTAGATTTGTTCAACAGGATCTGGGTGGAAGGTCTTCTCCCAGACTCCTGGTGAATCGCTACTGTGCTCGCCTTTCGCAAACTAGCGAGTGATCACTCTACTCCGGCCGGTTTCCGCCCAATCGCTCTAACCTCTTGCATGCGCAAGTTGCTGGAGAAATTAATAAATGTTAAACTAGCCTCTTTTCTAGACAGCGGAGGCCATCTGTCTTCTGCACAGTGCAGCTTCCGCAGGTTCCACTCCATGTCAGATGCTCTGCTCCGACTGGAAAATGCTGTCAGCGAGGTCTTCCTTCGTGGACAGCACTACGCCACGGTGTTTTTCGATCTGGAGAAGGCCTATGATACCGCATGGCGATACGGTGTCATGGAGACTCCACACAATGGGAGCGAGGTGACGCCTACCAATGTTTATATCTGAATTTTTGCGAGATCGTCGATTGCGCGTACGGGTGGGGGGAGCCCTCTCCGGCCCAATGGAGCAGAGAGAGTGTGTCCTGCAGGGAAGTGTCCTCAGTGTCATACTCTTTGCCCTGAGCATCAATGGCATCACCTCGGTGCTGCCGGAAGATGTTCTCGCTACGCTCTACATGGACGACCTTTCGATCTCTTCTGGCGCAGCCCAGATGCCAACTCTAGAGCGTCGACTCCAATAGGCATTGAACCGTGTCTCTCGCTATGCCGAGGCGCACAAGTTTCGGTTTTCTTTGACCAAGACTAAGGTGATGCACTTCTGCCGCCATCCACGGCTCCACCCTAACCCAGACTTGTTTCTTAATGGGGTACGCCTGGAAGTGGTTGAATCGTACTGTTTCCATGGTCTTGTATTTGACCGATGCCTCACCTGGGAGGCTCATATTCGCAGCCTTAGAGTCTCTTGTACCCGCGCCATGGATATTCTCCGCTCCGTGACGTTGGTGCTGAGAGGGCTACTGCCTTACTTTTTTATCGATCCCTTGTTTGTTTGAAGCTCAACTATGGATGCGAATTTTATGCATCTGCAGCTGGGCGTTTATTGCGGAAGGCGGACTTGATCCACCACACCGACCTTCGCCTGGCGACCGGTGCCTTCCACACTTTTCCCATTGAGAGCCTGTTGGTTGATGCTGGGGAGATGCCACTCCTTCTACGCTGCGTACAGTGCATCACTCGCCTCTACGCGCATTTCTGCGCGTAGTAAGCTGAAGTAGATGAGCTCATGATCGGGGAAATAAATACCGGTTTTACTCAGGAGACAATTATTCCATGGGACTTTAATTTGAGCATAACAAACTGGGATACAGAGATATGTTGTTGTTGTTCCTCTTGATTTGTGGAGGGGTTCACTCCTCTTGCATGGAGTATCTCTTTCCACCAAGCTAATAACTTCTAATTTTTTCTTCTGTCTTGACTTTAAGAAGTAAATTTGGTTTGTTTTGCATAAATTTGAATTTTAAAACAGCTATGTTAATACTACAGTTATCTAAGAGATAGTTATGCACTGTATAATCTTATTAATTTTAATTAATTATGGATCTATATAATTAGAAGATCAATTATTATTGATTTAAGCTTTCAATGCCCAATCGACTTGTCTTTAAAATGTAAAATCTTTTTGATTTTTCTTTTAGAAATGAATACCTGTGCAAATAATGTTTAAATGAGATCATAAGGATACAGAGATAGGGAATGAAGTTAGTAACAAGTTTTTAGAGTGCTTCCATTACTATTACTTGATACAGTTGTTGGACAGCCAACTAGAGAGACCAATATACTAGATTTAGTGTTATCAAGCAGTGATCACCTAGTGAGGGATATAAGTATAGGTGAAACATTAGGTAGTAGTGACCACCAAATAATTCACTTTAATCTTGCTGTTGAGAGGACTGAAAAGGCAGAAAGCAAAACTAGAGTTTCAAATTATCATATGGATAATTATGAACTACTACAGTCTCTTAAGGTTAGTCAATTGGGAAGATATCTTTAAAAATAAAAAATGTTCATGAAATCATAAACCTGCATACCATTTAACTTCATTAGGAAAAGAAATAGAAAACCACTGTGGTGTAATCAGGAGATAGGCAGTAAAATCCATGAGAAAAAGAGGGCATATAGTAAACTAAAATATAGCAAAGATTTAGAGGATCTGATAAATTATAGACACATTATTGATGACCTGAATAAAATCATTAGAAGGAGTAATAGAGAATGAAAAATTTTTCTTCCATTTTTACCAAGGAAAAGTTGTGGACACTCAGTATAAAAGAGACAATGGATAGGACTGAGGCATTAGAAAGCATTAGCATAGAAACAGACACCATTATAAGATGTAGGTATATCAGAACTAGATATTAGTAAAGCTATAGGTCCAGATGAAGTCAATCCTAGGGTATTAAGAGAGGGTGTTGATAGTATCTCAATAGCTCTTAGTTTTACAGAGATACCAAAAGACTGGAAGTTAGCCAATGTAGTTCCTCATCTTCAAATGAGGTAAGAGGCATGATGTTTGCAATTACAGACCAGTAAGTTTGACTTCAATAGTATGTAAACTGAGAAGATTATGTAGGCTAGTATCTGGGAGCACTTGAATAAGCATAGGTCAATTAGAGACTTGCAACATTAGTTTAGTACAGTTAGGTCTCGCTTCACAAATTTGTTAGAATTTAGAATATGTCTCAAAGTTTCTAGATGAGGGTGAGAGCATTGATATAATTTATTTAGATTTTACTAAAACATTTGATAAGGTAGCACATAACAGGTTAGTGTACAAAGTGAAATCACATGGTATAGTAGGATCGCTTTCTGCCTGGATAGCTGATTGGCTCATTGGTAGAGAGCAGAGGGTTGTGATAAATGGGGTAAAGTCTGACTGGAAGGGAGTAGTAAGTGTTGTGCCTGAAGGTTCAGTGTATTGTATATAAATGATCTGGATCTAGAGATAAGTAGTAAAATATCAAAATTTGCTGATGACATAAAGCTAGCAACTGCAGTAGGGGATGTAGAGGCGAGTTTCCAGCTACAGGGCAATTTGGATAGGCTAGTTGCATGGGCAGACAATTAGCAAATGAAATTTAATTCCCAGAAGTGTCATATTTTACATTTGGTTAAAGAAAACAGAAATTTTGGTTATGAAATGGAAAGATGTTGGCTGGAGGCAGTTGGGGAAGAAAAGGACTTTGGTGTAATAGTATATGGGTCTTTAAAATTTTCAAAGCAGTTTTTGGGAGCAAGAAACAAATCAAAAAGAACTCTGGGTTTTATCAATTGGAATATCACTTATAAAAGTAAAGGGATCCATGCTGTCCACACACAGCAACTATACCGGCATTTCACTCCTCCTCACACTTAATACCTACATGGCAGGGATCAAGACAGCCCTCTGAGCTGCATAACAAAAAAGATAAGAGATGGCACCCGGGAATAGGAAGCTATTTGGAGTTGAACCATGACTACTTATATTTGGACATATTCCTCGATACCCCTTCCACACTCGGTGTGTTTCCAGAGGCCTGGTGCGAGAGTGCTCCTGCCTTGCCATTAGAGTTTTACTATATTTCCCTCCTCGATCTTTATTTATGGTCTCATTTTTGTTATTCATGGTCTCCCCCTGTTCCCCTCTATCTCCTTCCCCTTTTTACTTTCTCAAGTGTGATTGATTGTGCCTGAGCGTATCTGTGTGGTTGGTTGTATTGTATGGCTGGATGAATGTATGGGTGCTAGTGCATGTTCTAGGTTTAAGAGTGGATTTTTTGCAGTCTCAGAGTACTGGTCCTGCCTCATTAGGGTGCGTTGCTCTGTGGCTGAACCACACTGAGTTGCATGTTGTGGGTGCCTGGACTGTGGCTGCCTAGCACAATGGTCTTTGCACTCCTGAAGGGAAAATTCCAAAGGCAGCCACCTGTTTTTAAAACAACGGTGCTGGTCGAGGAGTGCACGGGTCCCTCCATCCCTACCTTTGAGGATGTGCATCAGGTGACGTGGCTCTGTAGGTGGGTTCCACTCTGCGCGAGACTGCCCCCCCCCCCCTAATCAACATAGTAGTATATAGAGAAAATTAAGCCAAAAACTACTTTGCAGAAGTCTGACTTCTGCTCCTCATGTTCCTGGATCTCATTCCAGTTCTCACTTTGTTGCAGCAGATCCGTTTTCCTTAGAGGTAAGACTCTGAGTTGGACTACCATCGCTTTATGGTCCTTAGAACAAAATCTGACATTCCTCTATCAAAACTGAATATTTTTCATGTCAGTGAGGACTTCAATGAATATTGCGGAGAACCACGCCCGATGTGGCCTGGTAATGATGTAGCCCTAGTAGTAGAGGTCACTTCCCACCCCCATTATTTAGTACAAACCCTCAAGACCTTTGCTCACTCTGAGATTGCTGTCTCATCCCACCCAACCACCTTCAACATAGTAAAGGGTGTTATCCGTACTAATGGACTATGACCTTAAGCTGCTTCAGTTAAAGATGGCTAGCCAGCAGATTATTGATATTCATAGACGACAGTGAACTGTTGGTGGGATCCAGGTGAACACTCCAACGATGTTCCTAACGTTTGATTGTCCGGATCTCCCAACACATATTAAGCCACAAATTCCAGTCAAACCTTATGCATACATATAATCTGAGATGATGCTTTAATTGATATATGTTTGGTCATGTGAGTACTGCCTGCTGCCACCCCCGCGTATGTGTGGATTACATGCAGGCCTATCATGGTTATTCCTGTGACCATCCCCGCCACTGTACCAACTATGGAGAGCCCCATAGTTCACTGAAACTGTTCCCATGGACCTACCCCTCACTGCCATGAGGGCTTCAGGTTGCGGCACACTCACAGGATGCATTGCTATTTGATGGAGCCTGCACCTTATTGTGATGACTATGTTGTTTGCCACATTCTTGTTGAATGTCCCAGTCTGGGGATCTTTGTGCTACCTGTCCTGGTACTGGGACAATCAGGGTCAATACCGCTCGTCCCTTGTACTCGAAGACAGATGTGTACCTCCTCCACTTTATTTGACCGTTTGTCGTGAGTCACATGTTCCTTCGCTAGAGGTAGGCCCGCCGACCCCCAATGCCGGAATGCACTTCCTTCTTGCCTTTTTGCTTTGTTTTTAAAAATATTTTTCAGCCTTTGTTATTTTTTATTGTTGTTATTTGCCATTTACATATTATTTGTTTTTAATATAGCCTAGTAATAGGCTTGGTCAAATACAACGACTTATGCCCAATTAGGTAGTCGACAGATGGGCTCTTCCCCCCCAAAAATAAATCCTTGAAGTGTTGCATATTGCTCTTTGAAAAAGAGGTCTTAGCTGTCCAGGATTGTGCTCAGGTGGATATGCAGGAAGCCCATCGATTAGTCTGGGAGAAATTCATCTCTCCCGGCATCAGGTTCTCCAATGTCCTACACATGGCAATGGACCACCCTCTGCTGTATCAGTCTCTTCTTTTCCGTAGTATACCCCCTTTTTGCCCCCCCCCCCTCCTATTGACCCTGCACTGGCAAAATGTGCCCAATCCCTGGATGCCACTCCAGAGACTCTGGACAACATCCAAGCCTATATCGAATCTACTGAGACACCCCAATCTGATGTTTTCATGACAGGACTTCTGCCCCAAGCATAAGGCCACTCCTGACTCTTCCCCTTCCTCTAGGAAGCTAACTTCCAAAAAGGGCGGGCAATCTACCTCAATAAAAACTCCCTCTACCTCAGTTGAGGTACACCCTATCCCTTCCTACTACTCCAGTTCCTTTGACCTATGTAACAAACTTTCAGTCTCCCCTCAGGCAGAGGTGGTATATCCTCCATTCATAGTGATATATCCCCACTCCCAGAAGGTAATGATACATTCAAGTCACTTTTACCCATAGCACTACCTTCCGACCAAGACCATACCCCATCTCCCCTTCTTGTTAGTTCTGTCTCCTTGAAACCCTCTGGAACTACTACTTCCGACCTCCCTTCAGACGTAGGTTGCACACCCTCCCTTAGGAGTGATGATCCTCCCCACACTGGGAGTAACATTACCCCCAAATCTCTTTTGTCTCTACCCTTTCCTCTGTGTGATGACCCACTAACTTTGGTCTCTCAAAACAAACTTAGCTCCTGCAATACTAGCCCTGTCCCTCTAAATCGGGGGTGCCTCACTATTCAGAGACTCGTATAACGCCTGTGCCTGTTTCTTCTCGCACGGCACCTGTTCATGAGAGCTCCTTCACTCCCCGCACTATTTTGACTGTGGTCTCTCAGATGTCTGAGTAATGGCAGTAATTCTCAATGGAACTGTCAGGGGATCCTTCTCAAATGGTAGGAATTCTTTTTAATATTTAAAATATCACCTGTTATATGCTTGCAGGAAACCAAACTCGGGAAATGCCCTTTCCCCCAAGTTTCATCATTTCACTGCTTTTAATTTACTACTACCCCATGGCAGGGCGGCCCATAGGGGTGTCTCACTCCTGGTGAGCACTAACCACTTTTGCACACCTTCAATCCTGCAAACTATCTTGATCTTATGAATAAAATTTATACTTTATGTTCAATTAATATTCCCCCAGATGAACCCCCTTCAAGGGCTCAGTTTTTAGGTCTTTTATCTCAGCTTCCTTAGCAATTTCTAGTTCTAGGTGACATTAATGCCAAACACACCATATGGAATGAACAACCGTAAAGGCTGCCTCCTTGAATCTCTTTTAGCCAGTAATTCTATTAGCATTCTTAACTCTGGTCATGTTACCTCCTACCATATTCAAACTGATTGTTTCAGTTGTGTGGGTGTCTCTATTGGCTTTGCTGACTGTATCTCTGATTTCAAGTGGTCTATTTTAGATGACTTGCATGGCAGTGACCACTTTCCCATTATTTTGAAACACAAGACCCTTTGCCCATCTCCTTCATTTTTCCCCAGATGGAATGTTGTAAGGGCTGAGTGGTCAAAGTTCCAAGTTCCATGATGCTTCTTTTACCAGTAAACAAATTGAAGATTTTATACATTACTTTTCCTGTTTCGTGCTTGACATTACAGAGTCCACAATTCCTCATACTTGGTCCCGCCGGAGCAGAACATCAGTCTCCCATGTTAGATTTCTGATTGCACCTGTATGGTGGATGCCTATAAAAAAGCTCATGCGCAGTTCTGCTGGACCCCAACCCTTCCGAACTGTATTGACCGAAATTGAACTAGAGCCATTCACCAGTGAACTTTACATCAGCACGCACTGACTCCTGGAGGGCATATGTGTCTTCCTTATCTTCCACTACCTCCTTAACTCAAGTGCGGAAGAGAATTAACAAAATCAGGTGTTGGTATGCTGGTCAATCCACCCCAGGAATTTATAAGAATGGCTCAATCATCTGTGATCCTGCCAGCATCGCTGATATATTGGCATCCTTTTTTGCAGATGTCAGCAGCATTGAGCGCTATCCGGTGGAGTTTAGAAGTATCAAACCCGGGCTAGAGGGCAAAGCCCTGCATTTCTTACCCAGTGGTGTGCTCAGTGCTGTGCCATTGTGCCCACGTCTCCTGGCCTAGACAATATCCGATACGACTTTCGCAGGCATCTCCATCCCATATGGAATCACTCCTACTAGATATTTTTAACCCGATTTGGATCCAGGGATTCTACCCTACCACATGGAGAATGGCGTTAGTCCTACCATTTTTAAAAACAGGTAGAGCCTCCTTCCCATTATAGGCCAATAGCTCTCACCAGCTGTCTTAGCAAGTTATTGGAGAAAATTATGAATGCTCTCCTCCAATGGTTTCTGGAATACCATGGCCTCTAAACTCCATAGCAATTTGTCTTCCATAAGAAGCAGACTACGACAGATCTTCTTGTTTGCATAGAGGACACCCTCTGTGAAACCTTTGCTTGTGGCTATCTTCTTCGATATTAAAAAGGCCTATGACACCACATGGTGCCATGGAGTCCTCCACCAGTTGTATGAATGGGGATTGAGGGGACTTTTACCAGTTTTTGTCCAGAGTATTTTAGCCACTCGGCAATTTCAATGTTAGAGTTGGTAACACTTATTCTTATCCGGGAGGAGGGTGTTCCCCAGGGTAGTGTATTAAGTGTTACTTTATTTGCTATTGCAATAAATAACCTAGTATCATCTCTGCTCGAAAGGGTGTCTGCAACCTTGTTTGTAGATGACCTCACTCTTTATTGCTCCGCTTCATGCCCGGCATCTGCAGCCAGCCGTCTCCAGTTGGTGGTTGATATTATCCACCATTGGGCCCTTCATAAAAGGTTCCGCTTCTCCACATCAAAAATGAAAGCAATGCACCTTCACTGGAAGCGGGGGCAGCAAGTTAATCCCCCATTGTTCCTGCACAGTAACCCCTTGGAATTTGTGTCAGAGATCCAGTTCATGGGAATGCTCCTATCCAGCGGCACTTTCTGCTCCTCCCCTATGCCGAGCATTTATGCTGAGGCTGGCATTTTCCCACTCCATCATTACTGCCTCCAGGTCTGTCTATGGTATATTTATTGTATTCAGCAGCTCCCTTGCTCAGAAGCTTATAAGAATGTCTTTTCACCAGGGTCTGTCTCTGCCTATAACAGATCTCCATCCATGCACTGGCCCTTGGGACTTTGTGTAGCTGAACATGTTTACCTGTTTAGAATTGCGCAACTCAGTTTTGTCCTTCTCATTCCCGCCTGCCCCCCTAATGGACATTTTCCTTTTCAAAATATTTGCATGACTCTCTTTGATATGCAGAAGTCACTAGTTGACCCTTGTGTGCCTCTTGCTAGGTGATTGTTATTGTTATTTATTTTTCTTTAATTTGATTTGTGTAATTTATCATGGTAGGTACATAATGTTGCAATGATAATGAATGTTTGTTTTGTTAGAAACATTCATTACTATATCTGTGGGAATAAAACAAAGTAAGGTTTAAATGTGATAAAATAATTAGCATATTAAATGTAGACAAAATAGTGTATTAATGGAACCAAGGATGTGAGGTCACAAAAGAAGATGGCGTTGAGGAGAACCAGCGATGGTCAATTAGAGAGTCAGCTGTTGGTGTGTGAGTGAGTTAGTTGTATATTATGGGAGCTCCCTTGTAAGCAGATTGTCTTTATTGGTTTTCGGCATTGTTCATTGGGGTTATCAACTGATAATATAAATTTATTGAAACAACTGATTCTATAATAAAGGTAAATTTTAAGTTAAAACTCATAGTTTAACACAAATGTGGTGTTAAAACTTTCATAAGTTAAGTCAAGTGATAGCAGAGCAGTGCATTGCTCATTCTGTGTCGGTTGGCTAAGGGTAAACCACATATTCTAATATATTATGATAGGCTAGGCCTAACAATTAGTTTGGTTTCTTGCCAGTAAACAGATGAACAGCTATACGGTACTGGTGGAATAGGCTATGAAGGAAAGAGTATAGCACAGGCTATGGAGGGGACAAGTAGAAGATTGGTTTGTTTGTTGTAGAGAAGACATAAAATATCCTGGAATAGAAATAAGAATGAGTTTAAAAGGATGAACTTTACAAGTAGCAGAATGAATTAATCAAGAAGAGCTTAAGGAGACAGGTGGTGACAAAGTAATATTAAAGAAATTAGATGAAGCATATCTTAAAGATATGTTAATGGATAACTATAGTAAGATAATGGGAAAGTGGGGAAGGTGGTTGAAGAGCTGGGAGGTGTTAGAAGAATATTATGCCCAAGTATATTTTTTGGAAAGATGGAAATAGGGTGAATGGGATGATTCTTGTTATGGGGAATGGAATAATTTTTGAAGGAAACCATTGGGAATTTGAGAGAAAAACTCAAAGTAGGAGAACAAGAAAGCAAGAGGTTCAAGTATATAGGAGTAATTATAGAACAGAAAGAAAATGAAATTAGTCCTAATCAGTGGGGATATGTGAATTCCATAAAAGAACTAGAGGCTAAGAGATTCAATGGTAATAGAGTGTTGAGTGCGTAATTTATCATGGTAGGTACGTAATGTTGCAATGATAATGAACATTGTTTTGTTAGATACATTCATTACTGTATCTGTGGGAATAAAATGAAGTAAGGTTTAAATGTGATAAAAGAATTAGAATATTAAATTTAGACAAAATAGTGTATTAATGGAACCAAGGGTGTGATGTCACAAAAAAGATGGCAGTGAGAATGAAAACCAGCGCCAGTCAACTAGAGAGTCAGCTGTTGGTGTGTGAGAGTTAGTTGTATAGTAATGGAAGCTCCTTTGTAAGTAGATTGTCTCTATTGGTTTTTGGTATTGTTTGGTATGGTTGTCAGCTGATAATATAAATTAATTGAAACAGCTGATTCTTAATAAAAGTAAATATTAAGTTAAAACTTTGGTAGTTAAATACAAATCTGGTGCTAAAACTTTGATAAGTCACTAGGTTCATTGAACATGCAGCATCTCACACATCATCATGTCATCTCTTCACAGACAGGTCCAAAATGAATGATGTTGTGGAGTCTGCGATGGTCTCATTGGAATCTATAGTCTCTGAGTTGTTACTGCGGGTAGCTTCTATTTTTACCACTGAGCTTTGTGCAGTTTTATTAGCCTTACGCCTTTTACCTTCTTTGCATTTTACTGCCTTTACGCTTTTTAGTGATTCAAGAAGTGTGTTATATGCTCTTCACTCTCAAACTTCTAACCATTCCCTGGTCTCCAAAATACATTCCTGGTTGGTCAAGAACTCTTCCAAATACAAAGTAAAGTTTTGCTGGGTTCCTAGTCATGTTAGAGTCCTGGGTAACAAGTGGGCCGATGAGGCAGCTCGAATTACGGCCACCTTATTACAACTTTTATCCTCTTATTAGGAACTACATTCGGTCTCCTGGCAGTTAGAATAGGATGGCTGCCTTAGTTACAAATTGCATTCCATTAAGCCCTTGGTTTTACCGTGGGTTAGCTGTTATCAACCTCATCGGAAATATAAATATTAGTAAACACACGTCATTTGTTTATTGCCCATGTGCCTACTTTCTATTCTTTTAATCCTTTTATTGCTTTTGTTTAACCTCACCACTTTTTGTACTTTACGGCCTAGTACCCTTTTATGTCCTGCCGCTTCATGATCTTTTTAGATTATAGTGGTGTTCACCCTGCTCCAAATAATAATAATAATAATATTCCCTGATGCTTTGATGGTGCTAATTCATTTTAGATTTTAGAGGCTCATGAAACTATTTCACTCTAAAGCTTCTCACTATTAATAACAACTGTATTTCAGATAAATTTAAAATAGTTTATTCTTTTCAGCAAATTTTAAGTGTTTTAAATGGATTTAATCTTTGTTGGTTTCATAATTTTATATCTTCATTTTGACATATCTAAGGGTGATCATGAGTATAAGGAAACATTCACTCGGGATGAGGCTCTCACTGAGCAAATAATGGATATGTTAAATGAAAACAAAGTACTCCATGATCCTCATGATATGTTTGCACCTCCAAAGCCAATAATAAAAAATGAGAAGTCAACAAAGCATAATTTCAATAAAGCAAGTAAGTAGAGATAATAAAAGACAGGGTAACTTTATTAGCACTAATATAGATTCATTAAGTATTTTCTATGCTTGGAAACTTCATGAAGTATTTGTACCTCATAACATCAAATATTAATGGTTATTTAATATTACTTCTTGCATTTGCACATAGATGCTGGATATCCTCTCTTGGTAATACATACTAATATTCATTGTACAGGCTACGTTTGTTAATTTGTCACTGTTGGCAACTCTGATTTCCACATGTGTATTGTCTGGTGTCAGTTCTCTTCTTATCCTAGTATACTCAGTTTGCATCATCTGTGCAGAGGATAGGGAAAGAGTTGGATGAGTCAAGACTGATTCTGAGGGTACGGTGGCTTGGAAGCCTCACTATAATCATTATGACTTGAAGAGAACCCCCCAAATTTGTTGCAAGAGATTCAGGCCATCATTATCAACGATCACAGAAAGTCAATGAGGTTCATAGCCTGGGACAAGGAAGTGTCAGAGTCTCTCATTAGGCAGTTAGTGTATTAGGGCATCTGCTACTATTTATACAAGATGAGAAAGGGCCAGGTTCTGTCACAGAAGATGGACAAGAGGAAGGAATGTGCTGCAAAACTTTTTAAAAAGGCAAGCATTTTCTCGAGCCTGGCATACTTTGGTTCCTCTCACTTGAGAAGAATTTCTCTTAGGACCAGGTGGTGAACTTGTAAAATTAGCTCTGTACTGAGGGTCAGGAAGACCAAGTTCACGGCTCACATCAGGGTATTTGAAGTGGTCAGTAGTAAGGGCCATGTTATACCCTTGTTTATCTTGCTGGAGAGCTGCATGAAGTGCTTGAATGAATTGGTCTTGCCCTAGATCTAACGGATAGCTGTTGAAAGAGTACATATAGCAGCAGGACTCTGCACCATGACATATAATCAAGAGGACCCAGTCTTAGCTGTCAAACAATTTCTTTGACCACATCATTCTGAATATCTGGCCTCTCAATTTCCCAGACTGCAACCCTTTGGACTAATATGCGTGGGGCATGGTTGAAAGAAAGAGACCAAAAAGTCTATGCACCACCAAGGTAGAGCTTAAGTCCAAGATCACCACACCTTTTACCTATATATATCTATATATACAGTGCAAAAAAAATAATAATAATAAATGATATTTTAATTTTATTTATTTACAAAACAGGACTAGTTTTGGCTTAATGCTATTATCAACTGTACAATGAAATGCAAGGCAAGCGACTCCAGTCTATAAAGGTGAACAAAAGACTAAGCAAAATGAAAACAGAGGGAACAAACTGAAAGACATAAATATCTGGGTGGTTCCCAGATCAAATTTCTAATCCCTGTGAAGGACCAGTTTCGGCAGTTTATAAATGAATTTGGCAACATTATTCAAGATATATTTGTTGAATTTATATTGCCCTTCAGATAATTAAAATTGACCTTGTTAATGATGATTGATTCTGCAATCCTCCTCTCAATATAATTGTTGGATTTATAAATAATTTTTGCTTGATTGAAATCAATTCTCTGGTCATAATTTTGCATGTGAGCAAAGAGACTTGAGGAAATTGAACCCCTTCTTATATGTGCTCAGTTTTCTTTTATCCTCTTACTAAAGTGACCTAACTCTCTGATATATGACAAATTACAATTTTGGCAGGGGATAAAATATATGCCTGTGTCCTGGTTGGTGAGACACAGTTTGGTCAAAGACTTTTGTATGGTAATATTTTTCATTTCCATTGCATATAATTTTAAGGGGGCTAGGGCTGGAGCATATGGGAAACTAATACTGCGTCGCTCCTACCAAGGTATTAGTTGTTTCAGTTAGGGAGAATGTTTGGAAGGTTGTATGAAAGATTTTTATATTATTTGTTTGAAAGGTTGTATGAAAGATTTTTATATTATTACTAATTTGGGAGAACCCAGGTTTGAAGTGGTAAAGGAGAGAATATTAGAATAGGTGAAAACAATAAAAGGAATGAATACTGTAAAGTAAGCACTTTTGATAAGGCTAGAATAAACAAGAAGGAAAGAATGGATATGTATGCCCATAAGTTAGAGAACATGGCCAGAAACAGTATATTGATGCAAATGTCAATGATTGTCAGCCATTATTGAAGAAGTTTATTGATACATTACCAGGATACATGGCTGTGTTCAGTGAAATGCAAAGAGGAAGGAGAAAATGAGATTGGAAAAGCAAAGATTGAAGTGGAATGATATTTAGAAATAGTGGAATATAGTATGAAGAGTATGATAGAAGACAAAATTATATGAATGGAGAATGGAATTAGGTAAATGTTGGGAAGCAGGGGACCAAGAAAACAACCACTACCGCAGTTTAAGAACTTTTGATATGCTCTCCAAGCCAATCCAGTTGAGGTGATGACAAGTTTCTTCAGTCACTCCTATGGAAGCGAGTTGGGAATGAATGGGTATGGAAATATGTATGCAAATACATAGATGAATCAAAATGAATGCAACAAGTAAGATGGTGTGTTATAGGTGTGAGAAAGTGGGACATGTTTTGGCAGTGTAGATGGATGACAAGAAGGTCTTTTTCCTTCCTTTGCAAGATACCTGAGGAGATAAAAGAGCAGTGTAAGGAGTGGGAATGATTGGGTGTAATTGATGAATCTGCAATAGTCTGATTGCCAGATTGGAGATCAGGTTTGTGTGAACTATCAGAAGGTGAATGAATGGACCATGAGAGAACACTTCATGGTGTGTTTTTGGTGTCAGGATGTATTATTATCAGATGCCCATTGACTGAGGAAAGTGTGGTGGTAACTACTATACCACAAGAAAACATTATCAGTTCCAAAACCTCAACCTTGGATTGGAAAATGGATTTCCAGTTTGATATGAATGCGTTTTTTTAGTGGGCTTGCTACCAAAAATGTATTGTTTATAGATAATATTCTGATTATTAGTGTAAGTTGTAATATATGGCTGTAGGGAATGAGGTATTGAGAACTTTGTGATCAGTTAGTGAAGATGAAAGTAAATGTGAATGGTTTGTGAAAGAAGTTGGGTATTTGAGCACAAGGTTAATAAGAATGGGTTATAAAGTCAGAGAAATTGTGATAGTTTCCTAAGCTGGTTATGCTAAGGCAGTTTAAGGCCTTCTCAGGCTTGGTAAAATTCCAAAGGAAATTCATTGGGAATTGTTCTAGAATTATGAAACTACTAGGTTTTATATGAATGAAGTGTATGAAAGCCTGAAAGGGGCTGAGGATGATGAGTTGGTGTACCCGGATTATAATAAGAATACTACAATGGTGAGCTGCAAGTGGGTATTGCATCATTAGGTATCTGGTGCAAGATCCATATGTAAATGGAGTGTAATTAAGAATTGGGAACATCTCAAAGGCTTTGAATGCAACAGTGAAAGTATTCAACAGTTGATAGAGGGCTAGCAGCTAGAAGATATTGTTTGAAAGTGTTGCAACTGATTTTGTATGGTGTGAAGTTCATTTTAAGACTGATCACTAACTGTTAGTGTACTTGCAGTGAATGAAGTTGGCTGACAATAGGATTGTAAGAATGTTGGAAGATAGTGATTTTGATTATGATTGTAGATGTACCTGGTATAAAGAATGATGTGGCTGACTTGATCTCATTTCCCAGGTGTGACAGAAGAGTGGAAGTATAGTGAATAATTGTGAATAGTTGCCAAAAGGGTTTATGAAAGTAAGAGATGGTAGGGGTGGAGATGATTCATTTTTGATAGCTTATGGTAAAGTCTGCAGGATTTGAAAGTCAGATTGTCTGAGACAGTGGGTTTAAGGAAGGTGATGACTAAAATATGCAAGAGGCCTGATATTAAATTGATGTAGAAAAATGTGGAACTATGTAAAGGAATTGAAAGTAATGTGTATGCCTGTAGTTCTCCCATTCCAAGGAGTCTTGATTGTGCTCAGTAGATTGTACGGGGTAATTGTGTACAGTAAGGGCCAAAAGTTTTGAGACTACTATATTTTTTTTTTACCTGCGGCAAAACGCCAGGTCTAGGTGTCACTGTTTTTTCAAAAGGAGTAAAATTCAATTGTACCCATTTAGAGCCATGAAATGACCCATATGATCATGGGACATATGGTTATTGACTCTTTAGATTTCAAACCTGCCATAGGATTTGGTGCTGGGTGGCGCCATCTAGTGGCAGAAGCCTCATTTAGCCATTCAAAGGCACCTGTAAGTGATTTGAACCATGGGAAACCATAAATGCAATAACCATTTATTATCTTATCACAAATGCCGCAGGTCATTGGAGGGACTCTCCCTCTTGTTTTCATATAAAAAATATAATAGAACTAATCAAATGTTGTATTTTGTTTTAGTAAGTATGTTTGTATTATAATTTGAAGGTGAAATATAAAATAGAGCCCAAGCCATTTTATTAATAAATAAAGTCAATGTAGTCACTATTTACAATGATCTCTTGTTCTTCAGGACTGCTTCAATTCATTTTGGCATGCTGGAAACCAAATTTGTGATGGTATCTTTACTAATATTGCTCCATTTTTATTCAATAAACTCTTAAAACTGCTAACAATTGAATTGCATCGGTTTATCAACTGCAGTTCGATTATATCCCACAAATTGTCTATTGGGTTTGAGTTAGGCAAATTCCCAGAACAAGGTCCCTTATGTTCAATGTTACTTTCAGCCAACTACTTTTTGATTTTGCTTTGTGGCAAGGTATGCTATCATACAAAAAATACAGTTATCATTCCTAAATTGGCACTGGAGCCGATCAGATTCTTGAACTGGGACCTTGCCAGTCTTTGTAAACTCATTATTTTAAAGCAGGTTAATTAGTATGTTTGCCTAGGTAATTCACTCCTTAGCCTGCTTTAAAAAGTGAAATGATACAAAAAAGAAATTGAGCGAGCGTCGCAGGAATATATGTTTTTCAGATGAGAACTGGGTAGATATTTCTAGGTATATGAAAGAAATAGAGAATATTTATATACTTTATGAGCATTTAGATACATATGGAAGAAAAATTTATATATATATATTTATCATGGGAGCTGTGATTGCTTGCACAGAAAGGGTAAATAGATATATCTAAGAGCACAGGAGAAGATTGGAAACACAGTTGAGAGTAGCCACTGAATATGAATAAATACAAAAATGAAATCTTGATAAGTTATGGGTATTAATTTAGATTGAATGTGTGATGATGATCAGATTGGGAGGTATAAACATATGGGGCTTAGAATTAAAAAGGATAGAGAAATTATATTATGGATACTGGCCATTCGATAATTATTGATTACAGGAACATTGTTGGGAACTGATCTTGTCTGACAAGTGGAGAGAGCCTGAGTTGATTTAGAATGTGTAGGAGATGCTAGGCCAAAAAGTAGCTCAACTCTGAGTGGCCAATTTAAACTTCATCAGGTTATTGGTTGGTAGCAACCGTACCGATGTAACATAGTGGGTAAAGACAATATTGGAATGTCGTATAAAAATTGGGAGTCTCATACATGAATTTCAGTGTAAGATTGGTGAACTCTTAAATAAGAAAAATGCCATGGCCATTTATAGGAACTTTTGTAGTAGTTTGCCAAAGTTGTCAGCTGCTACAATTGATTCTAAAGATGTTACTTCTTGATGCAACACCCTTATCACTTTAGCAATTTAACAATTATCTTTGCATTTCAGGCCACTTTGGAGCAACTATAGTTGCACACTTTTATTTTGAAAGAACCAAAGAAAAGTGAATGTTTAATAAATCTGAAATAATTTAAATATTCAAATTATTCATATCATCTAAATTTTAAAAATAAAAGAAAAACTAAAAATATACATTAGTATCAAAGCTTTTGTTCATGACTGAGAAGAGAATAAATATTATATAAAGATGAGTAATGGAATGCACTTGCAATGTTTGAGAGAAGTATATTAAATTAAGGTTGTAGTGAAAAAGTCTTAGGAAAGAAGGGAGTGTGGTAGCATGGGAGAGAATGGGGCAAATGAATGTTTGGAAGATGTATTTGGCAAATGATATCTCTACAATACCAAAGGTGTATTGTAGGCATAAAAGTTGTGGAATGAAAGTGGATGAATGTGTCTTTTGTAGAGTTGAGAAAGGAGCACATATTTCTTTAGTAAATACAAGAATGTGGAGAAGTATAAAGATTTTATAAGTGGTGTAAAAATACTAGTTAAAGATCAGATTGGTGATTTGGAGTGAATGTAGAGTGATTGCTTGGACAAAGTGCATTGTTTTGGGAATGAATTGAATGTAGGGCATGAGTTTATGATTTTGGATGATGTTCAAATGCTGTTTCTTGCTGCAGAGATAGTCTTTTTGAGAAAGAATGGGTTATGTGAAGAAAGGAGATAAGTAGATTAAGATAGAGGCTGGTTCGAAGTATGTTTGGAATTTTAGTGGAATGATTCAGCTGAAAATGGATAATGAGAGTGATGTTTTGAGTGATGACATTATTTTGGAGATGCAAAAGATGTGTCCATTGGTTTGAGGGTTGAAGATGCAAGGGAATTTCATGTGTTGTCTGTCATAAATGATGTTGCTAGTACATCTTGGGTATTGCAAAAATCCTGTTACATGTCACACTGCTCTCAACAAAGGACACGATGATAGTTTTGATGCAGTTAGACACGTTTTCATTTTCACATATAAATGTGTGTTTAAATTGTAATATTAATAAATGTGGCCACCTTCAGCATTGATCAAGCAATCCAGATGAGACCTGAAGGCTGCGCATATATTGTAAATGAAGTACTTCCTCATGCTGGCACACATACTGTTGATGGAGGACTTCAGCTTGTCGACTTGCTGTGGCAGACCTTGTAGGCCTTGCCCTTGGCATGTGCCCACACACTGTATTCAAGGGGATTGAGGGCAGGTGATTACTGCGGCCAAAAGTCCTTCAACCAGAATTTCATGTTTGACCTCAACCACTCTTGCACGGTCTTGGTTGTGTGGGCTGGGGCACTTTCCTGCTGAAAGACATAGTCTGCCTTCATGATCTTTCTCACCCAGGGTAGGACTTTCATGGCCAAGAAATCTCTGTAATAGGCCGCAGTGAGTCTAACCAGCTGTAAACCACACCTGCAGCAGCATCTCACCATTCAAAGCCACGGCCCTGAGCATCATCACAGAGGCTTGGTGCTTCTTCATAGACACATAGCAAACCTTGATGTCCTGGCTGAAGCTTACCACACAGTCATTCTGCTTGTTAATGATCAGAGAAACTGTGACAGATTTTTCATTAGAAAAAATTAGAATTTGATTGCCATGACTTTTGGTGTTGAGAAGGAGATGACAGAGCTCCCGCCATTGTTCTTGCTTACGGTTGGTGAGCAGAGGCCTTTCCATGCACCTCAACCTCTTGTTGCCCTCCCTCCTTGACATCCCTGGACACAGCCACCGAGATGTTCTTCACGAGAGCTGTCATTTTGAGCCTCTCTGTGATTATATGGATGGTCATTCAGCGGATGTTGAGCTGCTTGGTGATGTCAGACTTGTTATGGCCCACAAGCAGGAGAGCAGGGATCTCTATTCTTTTGACTTCATCTTGAGACACTTGCATATCCTCTAATTATCTGATGCTCACTTTTCTACTATGATATAGAATATCTTTACTTCACCCTACAATGTTGTGGAATGCAACAGTTGGTTCACAGATTTTGTACATTCTTTGCTTGCTGCTTCATCACAGGAACAATGCTTTGATAAATTACCCTGGCTGGGTACTTATTACCTACCACTCTCAGCCAGATGGGCTCCATAAAATTAAAAAAAAAAAAAAAATCTCAACCCTGTAGGAAGTATGTTGATGTGTTTTTCTGGGTGCTGTGCTGACAGGTTTCAGTGCCTCATCTGCCCCCAACATAGCAGGACTCTTCTTCTGCTAACCCCTACCTTGTCTTATTTACCAACTCTCTTTCACAGAACATCATCCTTCCATTTACCCTGTCACTTTCTCTACCCTTCAGGGGCCCCTTCTGCCCAGGGTATGATAATAATAGGTGATCACCCAACTTATTCGTTAGTGGACCTGCCTATCTATACTTTTCTTTATTACATACATACCCTTCCAAACTTGCTCTTCTATCCACAGAGGTTTTGGTTGCCCATTGCACTTTTGTACTCTTATGAGCCTTAATGGATTGGCAGTGTATAATGTTAGCCTTACATGCTGCAATAGCTGAAAGCCCATTGGCTATGGCAAGTATTGGGTGCAGGATGTGTTGGGCCATCAACTATGCTATCTTTCTTCCTGTACACATATAAGGTGGCTAAGCCGGCACCATCCTTTGTGGTTAAAGCTCAAGGACAATTTTGTTTGAATGGCGGGCTAGGTTGGCAAAGTCTATCAACGCAAAACCTGGGCTGAGTATGTGTAAATGATCACATTTTGGAGCTTTCTGATCCTATGGAGACTTTTCTCGTAACCTCCCAACTCATTGGGAGGTCATAGTATCTACTCTTCATGTGCTCATTTTTTCTCTTTTTCTGATATTATGGTTACAACAGAAGGCAATAGTGGGAAAGTGGATGGAGATCTGCTTCATAGCGCAGCATCACCCTCTAGGTGTTGGGGAGGACAAAGACCCTATCACCATTGCCATGCGGCAAAGGGGCTTCCCCTTTGCTATCTTTGGAGCCACTCTTGGGCATCTCCACCTTTGAAAAGGTGGCAGCCCCCTACTGTGCTTTCTCAGGAGCTTCTCAATCCTCTTAAACCGGAGAAGAAGTTTACTCTTCTTCTAAGCCTATAGGGGCGGTTGCTTCCCCCCTCAACTTTTTCTTTAGAGGCACATTCAGGCAACTCTTTTCTCCCTACAAGTCCCACCTTTTCTATCACAGGGGACTGCCAAAAAGGCAGTAAGGCGGCCCAAAATTGACCACTCCTGGTGGTAGTAGCTTGATAGGGCCAATCCCCATAGGGGGGGAATAGGAGAGTAGGGCCCCTCAGTCCATAGCCTCCTACAGTTCTGAATTTCAAACCTGCAGGGGAAGATGAAACACGTGTCTTAGGGCTGATGGCTGCCACATGGAGACTCCCCCCCTTGGATGACATGGTCCCTGAAATGACCCAACCCCAGACAGCAGGATCTTCCATAGGGTTGAACCTAGACTTACTGCCAGACACAAAACCTGAGTCAGCCACTCTGCAATCTTCTCAGTTGGCTTGGGTCACAGGATTTACAAGGGACCTCCTCCCCCTGTCTGGTGCCCCCTTGACAGCCAAGCCCTTCTCTATCTCAGACAAGGGCCTTGCTGAGGCTGGTCCATCTGGTCTAGGGGCACCTTCTGGGGATAGAGAGAAGCAGGTTCACTCCCTGTCCTAAAAAGAAAAAGAACAGGGAAGAAGTCAGAGAGGACATGGGGTTCCTCTGGGGCTCCAGGGAAGGATGGTGCCATAGCTTTTTTGGGAAGTGACCAGGCCAGGATCAGCATTTTCTGCCCTGAGGTGCCCTTGGGCGAGGGGGCCCAGACCAATAGCAGAGTTGCTAGTGCACTGTGTAGAGCCTTGATTACTTACGAGGCACCTTATTGAGAGGACTACCTGGCATTTTCTAGCCCACTGGCTTCAAATGCTTTGTTATTTGCTCCACTGCTACATCAGAGGAGAGCATTAATTAGCTTGATTGGTAGAGAGGCAAAGGTAACCCATTTCTCAGACTATTCACCTTTTGGCGAATGCATTGGACCCTTCTGAGGCAGCCATAATTAGGGCCCTTAGGACACTTAATGACTTACCGGTGAGTGTGACCCTGCACTCTACCTTAAACTTTTGAATGGAGTGGTTTAAGTGAGGGAACTCATTGACTCCTCCATATAAGACATCACCTTAGAGTTGGCTGACCATGGGACAGTCAAGGTCAAATGTGTGATGAGAAAACAGGGAGGGGCCTGGAGAACCACCCCTAAACTCTTCATCACATTTGACTGTTACAGTTTCCTTGAGATGCTGTGTGCTGGTTGGTATCACTATTGCATGAAGGCATTCATGCCACTGCTGCGGAGATGATACTACTGCCACCATTTTGGCCATATGAATCACTCCTGTTGATGTGCAAAGTCGGGGGCGGGGGGTACCCATAGTCTTTGTAGGTTGCTCCAAGGCTGGACACGATAAACCCCTATTGTGTATGGCCGAGTGTACAACTTGTGCAGAGCCCCACCCTGCTTCTTAGAAGCAATGTGGTACGTATCTCCTGGAAAAGGAAATCTTAGCCATTCAGGCTGTGGATCATCTCATTTTGTGAGGCTAAGGACTTGCTCCTGCAGCACCTGACTCCTCTGCCTGTGATGACATATACCTCAATTTAAAAAAAGGCACCCTCTGCTCCTGGCCCCTCCAGGCCTACAAGCACAGTTGTTTCTGCAACCATTCGGGGCTCTTCTGTAGATTATACTAACCCAGTGTGCTCCTCTAGTAGAGCTGGCAGCACAAAGTGTTAACACCCAGCCTTGTCCAAACCAGGGCTCACCCCCTCTCCCAGTGTGACTGCTTCCCATAAGGTAAAACAGCCACACAAACCCATAGGGTTTGGTATAAATGGCATTTCTCAGTGACATAGGTACTGTCAAGATCAGTTGCAGATGTGGTGAGAGCCATTGAGGACTGAGTAGGCACCAGGCTTTCATGTGAGTGGCATCTCCCCAGCATTGACAAGTCGTCTGTCAAGTGGGTATGTGCAGAAGGGACCGGTTGCCAGCGGTAGACTATGTGATGGATCAAGTCCACCTTCCGCAATACATGCTCAGCTGCAGATGCTAAAACTCACATCCATAATCAAGCTTCAAACTAACAATTGATCGGTAGAAAAGAAAGGCAGTAGCCCTATCAGCACCCCTGGTGCTGAATGTCAAGAGACCCTAGGGCTGCAAATAGGTGCCTCATTTGAGAAGCATTGACCAAAAACAAGACCCAGGAAACAGTGCGAGTCCACAAAATCCAGGCGTATCCTGTTTAGTAAAAAGGTAGAGTTGAGGTGGAGCTGTGGGCAGCGGCAGAAGTGCACCAACTTAGTCTTGGGCAAGAAAAACCAAAACTTGTGTGCTTCAGCATAGTGATAGATGCAGTTCAATGTCTGTTGGAGGCAATGCTCCAAAGTTGGCATCTGGGCTGAACCAAAAAGAGATTGAAAGGTCATCCACATAAGACAGAGTGAAGACATCTTCCAACAGCACTGAGAAGATACCGTTGATTGCTCAGGGCAAAGAGTGAGATACTGTGAAGATTGCCCTGTGGAACACCCTCTTCCTGCTCAATTGGGTCAGAGAGGCCTCCCCTACCCCTAAGCAAATCAACAATCTTGCAAAAACTCTGAAGTAAAGATTGAGAGGCATTGATTCACCCCTATCATGTGGAAAGTCTTCATGATACTGTATCACCATGCAGTATCATAGGCCTTCTCCAGATCAAAGAGCACAGTGGTGTAGTGTTGTCTATCAAGGAAGGCCTCAGATGGCATTTTCCAGTCAGAGCAGGGAATCTGATGTGGAGTAGAACTATGGAAACCAGAAGCCAGATGGCTACCGCTATCCAGGAAAAAGGCCAATCTAACATTTATCAATTTCTCCCTCAACTTGTACACGCAGGAGATTAGATATTGGGTAAAAACTGGCTTGGGTAGTGTGATATCTCCTCAGTTTACAAAAAGCGAGTGCAGTAGCCATACACCAGGATTCTGGTAGGATACCCTCTGTCCAAATCCTGTTGAACAAATCTAAGACAAGGCTATGCCAGCTGCATTGCTCTTGCTTGAAAAAAGCTATTTAAAGCCAAAGAAGAATGAAGACATGTCAGGTGTAAATCTTGCATCCTCCTGCCCCCCCTATTTCGTGGTGGTACTCTCACAAAACCCTTGGACCTGGGAGGGTGAGCAAGGGGCACAGGCCCACATGGTCTCATGCAAAAAGATAGCTATTAGGGAATGGGAGACGAGTTTCCACAGATCCTCCCAGTTGTCCAGGAATCCATGCAATTTCATTGAAGGAATATGTCCTCCAGGAGATTCGGAAGCCCTCTTCAAAGAGAAGACTCCAGGCACTGACTGAGCAGTCTCCAAGGACTTATCGGAAGAGGTTGGGCTCACTATGTGAGTCTTTTCCTCCCTCCACCTCTAAACCTTCAGTGTCTGGGATAGCTTCAGAGGTGGGGGGCACTCCTTTCGCGGATCCAGTCTCCTGGCCACCCAGACTAGTGTTGGGTGGGGCATAGGAGCCAACGCTAGCTCTGCTTATTATGCCACCCAGGAGGGTACCATCTTTGACTATTTGTCTCCACGCTTCTCCCAAAGCTCCATTGCACCAGGAGTATTGTGTTCAGCACTTTTGGAACATTTGTGTCACACTGGATCTGTGCCATTGTATACGGATGTCTCCAAGTCCCAGGAGATGGTCGGATTCCATGCTGTATCCCCTCTCTTTGAAATCAGTGGGCTCTACCAGGTGCTGCATCTGTCTTCTTCATGGTTGAGCTGGTTAAAATACACCGCTTGGTACATGAGATAAAATGTTACCAGTTTAGTGACCAGATTGTGATCTCTAACAAATCACAAGGTGCCCCAAGTTCTCTTGGTGCATTGGAATCTCCACACTCCCTGGTTTACAGTATCCATGATGGCACGGTTGCCGCAAGCTGGGTAGATGTCAAGATTATTTTCTGTTGGGTTCCTGGATATGTGGGAATTGTGGCTAATGAGCATGTCAAAGAGTCTGCAAGGACTGGGCGACTAGACCAGTGTTTTTTTCTTCCTCACAGTGAAAAATGGCAGGAATCATGGTAGCCCTCTGGGCTGCTTGGCAAAGAAGATGAGAGATAGTTGAGGGGAACTTAAATTTGCATGCCATTGTGCCGCAACTGTTCCCATAGACCTTACCCCCCCCCCCCTGCAGATGTGACTTCAGGTCACTTTCTGTTGTCTTTGAATTGACCACACTCATGGACACACTACCATCTGGTGGAGCGCTCCCCTGCCCTTTATTGAAATGACTGTGTTCTCTCCTAGACTGTTTGGCATATTCATGTTAAATGTCCCACTCTGGGTGATCTTCACGCATGTTACCTTTCCAGATACCAGGACGAGCGAAGTTGCAACTGCTTGTCCTTTGTACTTGGGATGGGTTTGTGTTCACAGACTTGTGAACTATCTGACTTTTTAGAAGAAGCTGGCCTCTTCCATTTTATTTGACTCTTTGTTATGGGTGTCATGTTCCTGCACCTGCGGATGGAGGTATTCCCCCGATGCTAAAGCATGCCCTCTTCCTGTTTGCTCCATTTGTTGTTTTTCATTTTGTTTGTTATGGGTTCTGAGTTTTTGTTTGATGTATTTTATATTTTAAAGTAGCCTAGTATTAGGCTTGTAAATGTTTGATTACAGCGACTTATGCCCTTGTAGACAGTCGCCAGATAGGTGCTTAAAAAAAAAAGAAAGAAATACCACTCTCAAATTAAGCCTGATGATTCAATCTTCACCAACCCCAGCTCTGTATGACTGCTCTTTGCCACTACCCTGCACCTTTTCTATTCTTACTGATTTCTCTATACCTTTCAGTCAATTCACGGAAGCTTAAAGGTACACATAGGAGACTTGTTTCCCTTATGCTGCCTGAAACTTCCTGATGATCAGAAAGTTCACATATTGTAAGACTTTAAAATTTGCTTACACATTTTTGTTAGGAACTTAAAACACATCCCAAAGTCCAATAAGTAGTTTAATATGCCTTACTCAGTAAAAATGATGTGATAACTCTTTCATTGTCCAAGTTAGTTTAAATTCTGTCAGAAGTTTGTTTCAGAAACCTTAAGTCCACCAGCCTGCCTTCAGTTCAAAATAAAATCTCATTCATTCCAATCTTATAGAATGCTTTACTGAGCAATGAAGCACAGGCAATTCCCTTTCATTCTTTAAAAAATGGGTTCATTTTCTTTTAAAGGAATCACACAGAATAGAGCCACATATTTATACATTCATAGATTTCCCAAACCATGGCAAAACTCGTATAATAAAGTGATACTCTGAGCAGCCAGAAATGATGCGTCTTGACTGAAAACTTCCTTCTACTCCTATTTTCACTGGAATTGACTTAATACAAAGGTTCATATTCAGGAAATAAAAGCTAAACACTTTGGTATAATTTCTTTGCACTTTTTAGGCTTGGGACTGTTTTGATATAGATGCCAATGTTCATTCATGTAAATAGCTGTATTAATCTTGGATTTTTTTTGTAGTTTTATATAATTATATTTATCTGATTCCTTTCTTCCTGCTGGGTGTCTATGATTTTGATCATAACTCAAATGGTGACTATGACTTTGGAGCTAGGAAGGTACTCGGATTCCTGCCATCAAAGAGCTCTCTCTCTCTCTCTCATCATTATCTCTTATTACCTTTGGTAGGGACCTTAAATCCATCTCCCTATACTCATGCATGCAATTCCTTTCCCAACCATGTATCAACTATCTGCCAAGTGCAAGAGTAGGGGCAATATAGTCTAAATATGTGTATGGATTTACTGTTTCTCAAATCAAGTCCATCCTGCAACTACTCATATGAATGAGATTGATTGCTGGTAGGATTGCAATGATGTTGGAAGATGAGTGATCTTTAGTATACAATTGAATGTATGCCTGGTTAAAGGAATGATTTGGCTGACTTGGTCTCCTTACCCTGATTTGACTATTAAGGAAAAGAATTTAGTCAATGATCCTGTGCAATGTTCAAAAGAAAAATAGTAAGGGTGGTGGTGATGTATTGTTTGAAAGTGTGTTTCAGTTGGTTGCCTGATCTGAGAGTTGATTGGTTGAAATTAGAGTACCAAGTACAATGAGTGATTTAAGGGAGGTAGTTGTGACGTTGGTATATAAGAGGCTTGTGACAATAAGAGTGGCAAAGGTGCAGAACTTAATGAAAGAACTGAAGATGATATGCATGCCTGAGCCCCTACAATTTCAAGAGGTCTTGATTGCATAAACTGGATGTCTATGCGATTTATTGTGACAGATGACATTGTAAATAAAGATAAGCAAATTAAATTTTCAGATTCATGTGCACTGCATATATTGCTCCCATTTTTATGTGGGCAATACATTTCAAGAGTCGCTCATTGGTTGCTCCCAGTATTCTGATTGGTTGCTTTTCTCATTTCCCTTCTTTTCTCTCCCGATTTGCACCACTTGTATCTCAATGGACATATTTATCTCCTTCTTGACTACAAACCCTTATATTGTTTTTCCTGGAATAAGGAGTACTAGCATGAATCAGTGGTTATTACATTCTGTTAAGAAACTTTTCATCACTTAAAGCAATATGCTTTTCATGTTTTGTTTTTTTTCAGGTAAATGGGAAGATGAAAATTATAGTAATAAACAGTATGAGGAAAAATTAACTCAATGTTCATACAGTCTTCAAGAAACTGACTCAGAAATGAAGGTAAGTTTTGTTTGGAAACTAGTTTCTGATTTCCTGTTTTATTAATAACAATATTTTATAATTGCAAATAGAAATAGCAAAAAAATTGCAGCGGTTTTGTTCTTAAAAGATACGAGTATACTTTGGAGAAGGTACAGACAAGTGAGAATTGTTGATGAATGAGTGCTTATTATTTAAGGATGTCAGTATAAATGCTTTGCATGTTGAAGCCATTCACACTATATATTTTTTTACCACTGTTTCTTAGTTCTTTCATTATACCCTTCCATTTTTCCTTTGATTGATTCAAAATATACAAATGAGAGGGAATTTGTTTATTTTTTAGGGAATTGATTTGAATACATTTTTTTATTTTCTTTGTATTGAATATTTTATCTTTTGTTTTTATAGCATTTGCAGTTCTTGAGATTGTTTATTAATATATCTTGCAAAAGTTGAAGCCTAAAACAAAAATCTTGAAATGAACTGATATCAGTGTGTAAACAGTATCATGGAGTTGCCCCATAAATTTTAAATTTGCACAATTTACAGAAGACAATTTGAAGAGTCCAAGGCTTGATTGAATTTTACTTGACTCTCTTACCTTTCTTAGTCTACTTATATTCTAAAGCAACAAACTATAACTTTCCTTGCACCTTAAAATAAATAACATATTCAATGGAGCCTCACTGAATGTCTGTTATTTGGGTAGGACTGATGATTATGCCTTGAAACGTTCATTGTATAAGTTACTTATTACATGTAAACTTGTTAATTCATCCAAAGGTATTTTTTAAATGAAAATAAGTTTTTTTATTGTTTTTACTTAATGAGCGCAATTAATTCCCTAAATCATCTTGTTAGCTGAAAATTCATTAAGTAATTTGTTCCAAATAAAAATATTGGCCCCCACAACCTTAATAATAATAATGTAGCTATACCAGGCACTTTAATAGAATGTTTCAAACTATAGTAAAAGCTGCTTTTATAAAATCTTTCTCACCCTTTCTCATCATCCGCTTGGTAGATAGCTACTCTCTGTCAATCGGTGAGTTCTTAAGGAACACTCTCAGTATTTTAAATTTTATTTCTTTTTGCATCAATATTTAGGGCCCCCCCCCCATCCCCCAACCCCAGATTGGTAATACAATATTTATTTGTTGTGTATAGTAATAAACATTACTGTACTAAACTGCATATTAAAGAAATCCTGCCATTGTGCCGCCTAGTAGGAAGGGAATGAAGCTAAAAGACTTTGAGCCTCTGAGATAAGCTGAAAGTCTTGGCATATTATTAACTCCTTCCCTAGGTCAGAATTCTCCATAAATCAGACAGGTCTCCTCAAGCATTCCCACTGAGAGGCTTTTTACTTTGCAGTATTTTAAAAATGCATAAATCGAGAGTTAACTGACATACTCGATTGATCCTGTTTAGGGACTGCTTACCCTGTAGGGGGTAGTGGTACCCTGTGTAAGACTTACACCTGGTAGCTAGAGGAGAGACACATCCTCCCACCCAGCCTAAGTGCAAATAGAAAGGCCTGGTTCACAGGACTGAATTCCTTCCATGCATCCACTTTTGTCTACTAATATCCCAATCTATCTTTTCTACCTTGGATTAAGCTTCCGCCGGGGATAGCCTGTCTATGTCTAGTTCACTACACATGGTATCTGGAGGAATTGCACATCCTCCCAGTTCTGTGGCATGATTATAATAGGTGATTACCCACCCTACTCCATAGTGCACCCAATTAACTCTATTCATTATTACACACCCTTTCTAACCAATTCCACCTTTTGCTCTTACTATCCAGAAAGGTTCTGGGTGCTTGGCACACTTTCGGCTTCTTATCATTACATAGCCATGGTGTCACTATCTTCTGCAAAGGCCTAAAGCCTGATGGTTTAGAGAGGTCTTGGTTCCTGGGTTGCCTACTCTCTTCATTGCTTCCAGTGCATATATGAGGTGGTTACACAGGGCCCCCATCCTTTATGGGTTAAAATGCAAGGACAAAGTTGCCATACACAGTGGGTCAGGCTGTCAAGTTTCATCTTAGCTCACACTGACAGATGATTACAGTAATACCCTGCCTTACGTCATTTTGGCTTATGTCAAATTTGTACTTACGCCACTTTTCAATGTTAAAATTAAGCTTACCTTACGCCATTAAATCTGACTTTATGTCATGGACCAAATAAATAATTTATTATCCCATAAAAACTGTTACAACCACTTAAAGTATATTATATTGCAAAATATGTTGTAAAATAATAATTTACATTGGTAAATTAAATTTATATGTATCACCATATTTGTGATTCAGTGGGATGCTGCTTTGCGTCATTGGCATGGTTGTGATACTGTATTCAGTTTCAGTTCAATCATGTGGTTTAGTGTGATTTATTAGTGATCTGCGCATAGAATAAACATAATGTGTACCTAAACATAATGTTCTTACGATGGCCACTGCAAGCAGAATAGGTATGAAGGTTAATGTAAGTTGAATAAAAAGTATTAATGAGTATTAACACTTTGACTGCATCATTTATAATTCAAGGCATTTTTCTCAGTGCTAGAGGTTTAAAAAAAATAATTAAATTATCTTCTACTCAAAATTTTATTTAATACATGTCAACATATATCTATTTGTCATAGAGAGGAACTGAATTGGTATAGAGCAAAAGAGAAGGCAGAACTCATATTTGGATCGGGAGCAGTCAATCGCTGTTTCTGAGAGAGACCATATAAGACCAGCAGCAGCCAAAGGGTTAATGGGTTATTTTAAACTAAATTCATTATTACAAAGAATTTTTACTTTCATGTGTTTAAAAATGCTGTGTTATTCTTACCCTAGTTTGAAGTGTTTACCATAATTTTTTTGTCATTCTAAGGCATTTTTTATCCATTATGTTCAATTTACATCAAAATTCAGGTTACGTCACATCCTTAAGAACCAATTAATGACGTAATGTGAGGTATTTCTGTATGTGCAAATGGTGACATTCTGGATGTTTCTGATCCTAAAGTGACCTTTCCTCTAACCTCTCATGGTATTTGGAGTTCATAGTATCTAATTTGCACGTTGTTTTTTTTTTTGTTTTTTTTTTTTTTTTTCAAAATTTTAAACATAGCTATATTGAAAGGAGATAAAGTATGCCCACAGGTGAAAGGAGAACCCTAGTGCATTATCATCCTCCCCAGGTGCCAGAGAGGATGATAATGCACTAGGGAAAGGGAAGGGAGGCCCGCTTTCTTCTTAGAATTCCGCAAGGTTCCAGGCCTCTGTGAAGCACTTAGTGAACTGGGAAATGCGAGTTCCAACCACTGTGTTGGAGACTGGGGGCCGCTCTCAATAACTGAAGATTCAGGATGCTCTTTCTCAATTGCTGAGGACATCAACTAACGGCTGGTTTCCCATATTTTTTGCTGCTGCCTCTTAAGGTCAGATGCCGATCTACTAACCGGTACCAAGGAGCTGAAAAGGAGTAGGCATCTTCAGTCACAGATTCACTGCCACACTCAAACATCCCTATCACTAAAACGCTCACAACCACATGCACTCTCACAGATCATCACTCACCTGGTCATCTGTCCAGCTCACCCTGCTTTCTCACTTCCAATCTGATCACTGAACATGTGTGCACATATATATACAAAACAATTCAACAGTCCAACAAACCACTTAAAACACAATTTGACATGTGCTATAAAATAAGCCTGTAGAGGGAGACAGAGATGAATGGTAGGCATGATACAGTCCCCACCTGGATCGCCATCTCTCATCTTCTTCGGTCCATGTACCCTGAAAAAGAAGAGAGGGATTAGACATTTGGGGCAGTGAAGGGGGGGCGGACTTCTCCTAACTACTACAGAGACAGCTCTTAAACCAGTAGAGGGGGTTCCCTCCTACCATCTTCATATAGTAAAGGGGCTCCCTCTTTACCATCTTGCGAGCTGCCCTTAGTCATCTTCACTTTTAAAAGATAGGTGCCCCCCCCTCCTCCTTCCAATTCTTTCTCAGGGGCCCCTCCTGGTCTCATGTAGTGGAGAGGGAGCTTCCTCCTTGTGTATGTCTATGGGTGGGGGAGTTTCCCCTACCACCCCCTTTTGTTACCACTGGTGACTCTCTATACTGGTGGTAAACCTCTTTCTTTCCAAGAGGTTGGCCAAAAGCAGGACAACTCTGTGGAGACACCACCACCTGGAGTTGGGCTCCCAATGGGCTTAGTTAAACTAGGGGTACCCCATTGTAGGGGCAAAAAGTGGTGGGATCCGCTGGCCATTGCCCCCTGAGCTTATAGACCATAGAATGCTGACTTTACTTAGGGCTGATATGCCTACCCCTCCCTCACTTTTTCCCAGCCCCCAATAACATATTTTACTTAAGGGGGCCACAAGCCTGTTGAGTCCCTAATTGGGATCCTCAATATATTGAGTAAAGGGTGGACATGGTCCCATAGCTGCCCTTGCTCTAGGTGGCAAAGTCTTCCCTTGGAACAAATAATAACTGGGATACACCCCCTGAACCCAACTCTGCTGTTAGACAAGATTCTTCCAGTACAACAACAGTTCCCAAGAACTCAAGGAGAGGGAGGACCTCCTCTTTCTGATGGGACCCCCAAGAGAGATGAACCTTCTTAATTTTGGAGGACAAGGCTGAGGCTGGCCTGTCCAACCTTCAAGGATACTTTTGAAAGGGGTAAAGTGTACATCCCTTGCCCTCTCCCCTAATCAAAAATAAAAAAGAATGTGGCCCACTGATTCAGTGGGAGACCAGGCCAAGGATTGCACATCAGGTCTGAGGGTGACCTCAAGTGGGTAAACTAGGGTGTGGATGGGGTTGAGAGGAAACAAGTGATTGAGCATGTTTCAGAGGCATTGTGGCAGAGCATGCATATTCGATGATCAAAAACGAGTTGGCTGTATTGTGCTTCTGTGTCAAGTCATTACAGCCATTTTTGTATAGAGTATATTTTATTGTGAGAATGAATCACCAGCCATTGGTATATTTATAATGTATGAAGATTTGAGTGATTTTATTTTTATAGGTGAGTATTTGCTAGGTGAAAGGAATGTGATTGCTTATTTGATTTCATTGTTGCCAGGAAGTTTAAATGAGTATTTGCCAGCAGGTGTAGTAGTGGGAATGGAATGTAAAGGTGGAGATGATTCTATGTTTGAAAGTGTGTTGCATGGCTTGTGAGACTTAAAGATGGATTGCCTGAGAAGGTGCCTAAAAGTGTGGATATATTATGAAAGAGGATTATAAAAGAAGTGTGTAAAAGACAAGAGCAATTAAGATTGAAGAACATAATTGAAAAAGCGTGTAAAAGATGGGAGCAATTAAGATTGAAGAACATATTGAGAATTTTGTGTATGCCAGGAGTAATGACGTTTCGGGAGTTGTTTGGGATAGTGAGTAAATTGTTTGGCATGAGTGTGTACATGAATTATGGTATAGAGAAGCCACTGATGTTTCATGGTAAAGGTGTAGACAGTGGGAATGGGTATGAGTAACATCTTCAATGTCTGAGTGGAGTCCATTACAATTGCTTCATTGAAAAGAATTATGTAATGAGTTTCAGAGATGAAGTTGGCAAGGAGATTGCTTCTGTTGTTGAAGATTAGGCTTCAGATGCTGTAGATGTGTTTGTTGAAAGTATAAAAGTGTTAAATGTGATGTGCAAGTATGGGATCAAGGAGGAGTGCATGTTATCTAGATTATGAATGGAAAGAAATATTGCAGAGTGATTGATACAGGTGCTCAGATTTCCTCAGTGAATGCGAAAGTGTTGCGCAATGCTGCCAGTGTGAGTTGGAATGTTCCTAGAAGAGGTGTTACAGTTTAGATAAATGGACTCAGAAGTGGATGCATTATGGCATGGGAGGAAGTGAGCTTGTCTGTAAGTGTGGGGAAGTTGAATGACAAATTACTTGAATTTGTTGTGTTAAGTGAAAATGATTTACCATATTGATTATCTGTTTGGGATCAATTTTTTGCGTAAGAATAAGATTTCAGTGAATGTAGGTAATTGTAAGAGAAAGGGGCGCCAAGAAAAATACCCCCTTAATTTGTTTCTTGAATTCCTTCCCTCCCTATGTCTCATAAGTAGAACTCCGCGTGGAGTATGCGCTGTATTGAAAGAGAAAAACAAAGAGGAAAGAATTTGAATATCCGTCTGTGCCTCACAGGTGTAGTTAAGTTGGGCGCTAAAAGCTTTCACCTCACCAATGAAACGCTAATCTCCATATTCGGGAAAATGTTAGCCGAAAGTTTCCCACCCACATCGTTGGAGACGATTAAGACCTGTGTCAGGCGACAAAAGCTAATCCCTCTAGGCGCTGGAAGCCTTCTCAGAAATATCTGTGCCTTCCAGCGATTGAGCACCAAAAAAATGGCTTTCATATAAATACCCTGGGTTTTTCGAAGATCGGCAGATTGAGTTGGTTCAGATCATGTGTCTGTTTCCCCAAGTCCCTGGTATTCGCGTATACCATCAAGGTTGGATCTCACCAGGCAGATCCATCACTTTTGTGAAGGCTTACTCTGTTCAGAGCAAACCTCGAATTGTTTCATCCCCGAACGACTGCCCAGGATTCCTCTCGTCTCATCCAGAACCTCCCCTCAAGGATCTCCAGTTTTCCATGTGAGGTTTCATCCCGAGCCGCATCAGAGTCTTGATTTTTGGAGGTTGCACTTCCCTTGAGCAGAGGTGCCATCGTCCATCTTCAAGGAGGATCATGAACTATGTTCTGGTTCTGCTTCCTCCCCCCCCTTCATCCTCGTTACCATTAGGATATTCGGCCGAGAATCACAACCATTTTCCCTCTCCATTCCCTCACGCCGACTCGCTAAAGGATTTCCCTTCCTGGATATGACCCCCCCCTTTTATGGTAAGACGACCTCTGATTGTGTCTCCCGTTAATTGGCCTGCTTTCCGACTTTTTTTTAAATATTCCTTCTGCTTCACTGATTTATAATATCTCATTTAAAAGCTAATTAACGTTACCCGATTGCCAATTATCTATATTCTGTCAGTATTATCCTTATTTACATTTCCTATATTTCCTGTATGCATATATATGTTAACTAGTGACTTATTAAAATTATATTTTTTTGGTTTTCACTCTTTAAATATATCCTTGAACTGCAACTTGGTAAACTCATTAAATGCTATAGGCCCCTGTATTAAAATCGCACTCTTATCCCTTGTATAAGTGAATGTACTTGTACATAGCGAAGGATGCGTACATACATTAGAAGATATATGTGTATATAACTATATACATATTATTGTGGCTTTTATCTCTTTTCTGCCAACCAATCGATACATATATGTATATATAGAGGTATTGTCTGGGGAGGTGACCTATTCCTCAACAGTAATTAATGTTTAATGAAAGATGGTGTAGCATTTGTGAATTTGCAGTGATCTTGTAGGTTAAGCTGCATTTGTGAAGATATTGAAAGAATGCGAAAGTCATGTCTGCTGGGAAATTTGTACTATGCAAAGGCTTAGTGTATTTTGTGCAATGGGTAGATGATGAGGATGTATATATTCCACTGTTTTGCATGTGTGGTATGATTGGAATGGTGAGGATTGTGCAAGACAGGTTTAGACATATGGGTAAGGATAATTTGTGAGAATATATGAAAAGGTGTGTGTTCAGTCCTTTTTTGAGAATGATTTGTGTGGATGTAGTGACCATGTATGAAATGTGCCAGAAAGCAAAGTATCAGAGTGTATATGCTGTTCCACCAGTATTAAAGTTGTGTGAATGAACATTTTGAAATGGAAGCAATTGATTGTCTCTTCTGACAACTGCTAGAGAGTATATAGGAATGGTCACGATTGTAGATTACAATTGTAAATTTATGTATGCGCCTGTGATGAATATATCCTCTTTGAGTATTGCTGGGGTAGTGAGTGAAAGAATGTTGCATATTGAGCAACAATGGACCTGAGTTTGTATGGCATGCTTTTGAGGAGATGTGTGAATGATGCCATATGTACCTAGTGTGAATGGTTTGGCTGAAAAAACTATAATAATGAAAGAAGGTAGAGACTAGAATGAATGTTTGGGAAGAGTACTTTGATCGTACAATATAATGGTGCATAAGGCAATAGGAATATCACCATGTAAATATTTGATGAATTTTGAGAGAATGATTAGACCACATAGGGGACTTAGTGAAAGCAGTTGTCAGTTAGGGATAAATTGATGAAGGAGATTGAAATGAAGGTAGACTGAATGTGGATAAATTGAAAGAAAAGTTTGAAGGTCCATTTATGGTGAGAAAGGTTTGGTCAAAGGAGGTAAGGTATGTAATAGTGTGTGAAAGAGGGGATGGAAGTTTGGATAAACATAGTGCATCAGTGTCAGTTACAGGGGTGGCGTGAATATTTGTTGTATCATCCAGTGAATGAGTGCCTGTTGGAAAGCATGGAAAGCAGGTGGCTTATGTAGCATGGATAACCTCACTGAAGGTAACATCTGAAGGATAATATACCATCCCGCCCCAACACCTATAATTGCACTTCCAGCCTCAATGCTTGTGATGAGGATCCGGAACTATATATCTGCCACACATTTTCACTTTCTGCGTGATATGCCCTCTATCTGGGGGAGCTTTGTGCATGGCTCCTATCCCAATACCTATATTAATGAGGTTTATGTCAGTCTCTTTAAAAATCTAAGTCTCATCATTCCCTTTAACTTCCATACTTTGGCTATCATTTTATTCAGCTACCACACTTTCACTTTTGGTCTATGATGTATCTACATATAAGGTAAACTAGATAAATGAACTTTGACATCATTGAAGAATGGTGAATTAATTCATTGGGACAATGAAAATGAATTAAACGTTTAAAATATAGGAACCTGCTCTAGAAATTTATGCAAGAATATTTTGATACTAACTTAAATATATGTGAGTGAGATGTGCTGAAAATGAAAATCTTGCTGTCTGTATTTACACCCTTGGCCAAAATTATAAAAGACCCCTCAAAGATTTATATATTTAATCAAACTTTTTAGAATTTATCATTATTCAGAAATATATATAATAATAATTGTGTATTTTGCTAATGTGTTTGAATATTTTGTTAGCATGTTTGAATGAACTAAATGATGTGTAATTTATAACATGGTATGTTTTCTAAAATCAGAATTTAACCAATATTTCTTATGTTTAGCTTAAATTTATAACTATTGTGAATTCAATATAGTTTAAATAATTAAAGTGACTAAAACTAAAGAACTTACAGAAGCACAAAAAGCACAAATCCAAATCTCCACAACCAAGTGTTATTATCAGAAGTAGTTGCTAAAAAAAATGAAATGTTCAAATTATCAAAAGAGCAAGAGCTTTGCTTTGTATCAAGGAAGAGAAGTGGCAGGAAATGTCTTCTAAATTTGTTGGAGACAAAGATTAAGGGTTAAAATGATGCAATGTGAGAAAGAAGCCATGGATATTTGAGGTCAACAGAGAAAAAATTCTTCAGTGTGCTAAAGATTACAAAAATTAGGCATGTGAACAATAGTCTAAAGTTATCTGGTCAGAGGAAAGTAATTATCAGGTATGTAAGAAATATCATTGTATTGTTTTACTTGTAATTTTTGTAATTTCATTTAACTATATCTTGATAGAAAATTATTCACAAATTTAACTTCTTTGTAACAATTTTGCAAATTTCAGCACTTGTGGGGTTAAATTTGTAACTAACAGTTGGAGAGGTATTTCATCCTGCTTGTGTGGTATGAACTGTGAAGCATGGAGCTGGTTCTATAATTGTATGGTGCTGCATGTCTTCATCAGGGCCAGATGAAATGTTTATATGCCAGGAAAGAATGAACAACTTATACCACCATGTTATCACAAGTTTTAGAGCTATCCATCCAGAAATTGTATCGCGCAATACCAAGAAATGAAGTCACTTTTTATCAGAACAATGCCACATATACAACCATACCAAGAATTGTTTTAGAGAAATGGGAATCATCCCTATAGAGTAGCCACCACAGAGCCCAGACTAAATCTAATAGAACATATGTAGAGAGTAGTTGTAGAGATAATAAGAAATAGCATAACTACAAATAAAACCAAACTGTGTGAAAAATTAAAAGCAAAGTGGGGAAAGATAGCATCCAAAATTTCTGAAAATTTAGTGAAATCCATCTCATCCCATGAAGAATCATAACTGTAATCAAAGCAAAAGGCCATCTGACTAAGTACTAAAATAATAAAAATAAATAAATACTTAATATACTGAATTCAATTACCACAAATGTCTAATTACATCATATAAATCCATAGGGTGCTTTATCCTTTTAGCCAAGGGTGTACTTTTATGTTGGTATTTGTAAAGTAATGAAGAGTCACTGCTTGAAATATTTGCAAAGATGAGAGGGATGCAAATAGATAACCTAGGAGTTTTCTAAGTGTAAGAAGAGTAATGAATATGAGATAAATTTGTAGAATGAATAAAGATAGGGATTGATAGGAATATTTTCAGAGGATCTAGGCATTTTGAATGAATGAATGTGCAAAGATTAGTGAAAAGTCTCTATAATAATGTTTAATGCTGAAGAAAGATAGGTTGGCTAACAGTTGGAGTGAATATCAGAAAGTAGGAAGAATCCTGTATGATGGTGTTTTTGTACATGATTTGTAAGGGGAAGTGCTTTGAGCCTTATGTCACAATGAGATGGCTTAGCACTCAATGCCATAAGAATGAAGCATTTGCTTGAAAAATGCCCAGGTTGAAATTGGGGTCTTTAGCAGGTGTACATCTAAGGGCAAAATTGGTTTCCTGTTTTTCATTCTTGCATACCTACACAGCATTAATTTGAACTAAGGTGGTAGTGATGATGATGTTGCTTGTACTATTCTTAGTGTATTTCTTTTTTCTATCATTTATTTGTTTTTTTCTCAGATGCAAAAAGAACAGATAATCTACTTCCAAAAACAGTTGGCATCAAAGAGCATTGACGTTGAGTCCTTTTATTCCAGAATTTTGCATAAGTTTTGGTCTCTGTTGGAATTTGAGGTAAATGTTTTAATTCTGTGTTGTAGAAATTTTGAAGTCGTAGCTACAACATAATTAGGTACGAATTCTGCTTCCAAGTTGAGTGAATTTAGGCCACATTAGTTGTTAATGTGTTGCTGAATGGAGTCCCAATTCAGGTTGACTTTGCCGCAGCTGTGCAATATGCTGTAGCAACCTATGGTTTTGATTTCATCTTAAACTCTAGATGAGAAAGGTTTCCAAATTAACTACAATTCACCCTGAAAGGAGCTACCCTGCATAACCGACTGTAGTTGCTTAGCCCTACGCTGCCTGGCCAAACAGCCCAAGCTGTTGGGAAGGCCACAGTTGACACTGGGTGCCCCCACAAACTTTTCAGCCTGTTACACTTGATACCTGGAGGAGAAACACTCCCTTTTTAACCCCAGTGTAAATAGGGAAGGTCCCACTCACTGTGTTGACTTGAAATTTTTTTCAGGCCATTGGGAAAGGTGTGCTTCCTACTGGTCCTTCTCCTCACCCCTTTTTCTATGACTATTCCCCTTTACCTGCAAGAAAGGGGATGGGGTAGCCAGGGCTACCACCTCTGCTACAACTGAAACTTGGAAGATGAGCACGGCCTCCCAGTCTACCACTGCATTGTCCCCCAGACTGTTTGGCACATTCTAATTGAATGTTCCAGTCTGGATGATCTTCGCACAAGTTACCTGTCCCAGTACCGGGATGGGCGGGGTTGCTACTGCCTGTCCTTTGTTCTCGGGACAAGTGTGTGCCCATTGACTGGAGGACTTGTAGACTTTTGGGGGGGAGGCCGGCCTTCTCCATTTTATTTAACCAGTTTTTTTTTGTTTATTTTTCCTTATAGATTGCAGGAGCTTGCATCCTGCTCGTTGTCCCCGTAAGGGGTGCAGCGATTTGCCATCCTGGCTGCCGCACTGACGGGAGTCTGCACCCCGTCCGACCCCAGCTTAACCTTTTCTCCTTCCTTCAAAACACTTCTGTTTCCCCCCGGTTTCCTCCTTTTTCATACAACCTCTCCCACTACTTTCTCTGGTCAGCCTTCTAATTTCACAGGGTAGATGCTGACCTTCTTCTCAGCCAACCAACCCAGATCTGGGCTGAGGGGGGAGGGGACAACGTTCCCTAACTTCTGAGCTCCGGTTCAGGATGGTGGTATTTTAACAACCTGCTTCATCCCTACCCATACCTTACTCACATCCCTTTTCATTTTCTCTTCACACACTATCAATTTTACGCCGTGCCCAAGATGGAGCCACCATGCTGAAGGGCTGCCAGGTCACCAGGTGGGAGGGGTGGCCATAAATGGTGGCACCTGGCTCTGCCAGGCCTGTATGCACCCCTTGCAGAACGGGCTATGCGAGGGGTGATGAGCTACTGCATCCCGTAATAAAAAGAGGGTTACCATGCCCAATGATGAGTCCCCCCAAAAAATTCCCTTTAATTCCCCCTGTTCCATCGACGGAGCCGCCCTCGGGCAGCTCCACAGAAAAAATGGAGGTCCCCCCCCCCCCTCAGTGTTGCACAGGGGACCCTCCAAATTTCTCTAACCGGAGATGAGGCTTACTCCTTGCCTTCACCTACGAGTTTAGGGGACTCCCCCTCATCCCCTTCTCTGGAGGTGCTTTCGGGCACGCCCCTTTTTCCAGCAGCAGTCCCTCCCTTTTCTTTCCAAGGGGACTGCCAAGAGTCCCTCCCTTTTCTTTCCAAGGGAACTGCCAAGAAAGCCAGCAGGCAGCCAATAGTCGGCCGCTCCCCAGTGAAGCGGCTCGGTAGGGCAAACCCCCTTAGGGGGGAGAGGGAAGCCAGGCCCTTTTGGTCACTTCCATCAAAAGACCTGTTGGCAAGAATATTAAACCTTGCCGCGGTCAAGGCCTGTGCCTTCCCACAGGTGACTGGTGACAATGCTGCCAACAGGACTTGCAATGTCCTGGGGGAAATGGCCATCTGGAGTCTTCCCTGAGATAGACATGGGCCTAGAGGCAACCCAGCCTCAGACGGTAGGGCCTTCCATGGGAGCGAATCCGGGATCGGCGCCAAGCACCGAACCCGAATCTGCCCCTATGCAAGATCCTCAGTAAATGGCTATGGTTTCTGAGGTAGTACAAGGAGGGGAGGGATTTCCTCTGACCGGTGCCCCTGCGACTACCAGGACCTTCTCCGTCTCGAAGAAGAACCTGGCTGAGGCTGGTCCATCTGGCCTGGGGGTTCCTGCCGGCAGAGGGGAGAAGCAGGTTCATTCCCTGCCCTCCTCTCCTAGAAAGAAAAACTAAGAAAAAGACTAAAAAGAATCGGGGCTCCTCTCCATCCACGGGGGCTGTGGGGATGGATGGGTCTGCTGCCACTTCAGTAAGCGACCAAGCCAAGATTGGCACATCCAGCCCCTCTGCCCCCCTTCCCTGGGGATTGATGCTGCACTCTACCATGAACTTTGTTAAAGGAGTAGTTTATGCGAGGGAACTCGTTGACTACTCCATAGAGGACATCACTTTAGAGCTGGCCGACCATGGAGCAGTCAAGGTCGAACGTATGATGAGAAAACAGGGAGTGGCCTTGAGACCCACCCATATACTCTTTGAGACATTCGACAATGACAAGCTCCCTGAGTCGGTGCGTGCCGGTTGGTACCGCTACCGCGTGAAGGCATTCATGCCACTGCTGCGGCGGTGCTATTACTGTCGCTGCTTTGGCCATACCAATCGTTCATGTAGATGTGCAAAGTCGGGGTCACCCGAAGTCTGTGTAAATTGCTCCAAGGCCGCACACGATAAGTCCAAATCGTGTGTGGCCAAGTGTGTCAATTGCAGAGAGCCGCACCCCGCTTCTTCGAAGAAATGTGGTGCAATGGTCAGAAAGACACCCTCTGCTCCTAGCCCAACCAGGCCAACAAGCGCAGTTGTTTCCGCACCCATTCCGAGCCCTTTTGCTGGTTCTATTCAACCTGGGCACTCTCCTGGTAAAGGTTTAGCACAAAGGGTTCACACCCAGCCCCGGCTAAAACTAGGGCTCCCCCAGTGTCACCGTTTCTTGTAAGGCTAAACGGCCATGCCCCTCCACTGAGTCGTTAGACTCACAGGAGGCAACACCCCTGAAGTTGGTCGCCAGGCCATATTCTAGGGTTTCTAAAGCTGTCCCCCGAAAGGAGGACAGCACAAAGGAGCTTCGGCTCCTTCACCCACGCCTAGTCGTGGGCTGAGTGGCTCGGAGATGGTGGATCCTCGAATAGAGGGCCCCCCGCCCCCGAAGCCGCAATGCCCGCCTAAGGTTTCGAAGGGAGGAAAAGACTCGCATGGCGAGCCCAACCTTCCCCAATAAGTCCTCGAAGGCGACAGCGCTTTGTCCGGCCAACAGCGCCCGGGGTTCTGCCTCCAGTAAGCGTACAGCCATTCCCGTAAGGGTCTTCTGTTCGAAGAGGGCCCCGGTGTCTCCTCTGAGCTAGGCTTGGAGGGCATATTTCTTCAATGGAATTGCCGTGGACTCCGGGCCAACTGGGAAGAGCTGCGGAGGCTCGTCTCGTCCCGTTCCCCCTTAGCTATTATTCTGCAGGAGGCCATGCTAGACGCGTGCGCCCTGCCCACCCTCCCGGAGTATAAGGGTTTTGCGTCCCCACCTCCACGAGATGGCCGGGCTGGGGAATGCGCGGTTTAGACCCGGCATGATGGCTCCGTTCTTCCTTTCACTTTAGATACCTCCTTTCAGGCAGTGGCTGTGCAGCTTCACCTGGATAGGAGGTATTCTATCATTTCTGTGTACATTCCACCGTCAGCTGACTTCGACGCGGGGGACTTCCGCCGCGTCGTGGCAAGGTTACCGAGGCCCTTTCTCTTGCCTGGAGATCTGAATGGCAGACATCCTCTCTGGGGGGATTACTCAATAAATCCCAGGGGACAAGTCCTTGCCGATCTAATCGAAGAGCTTGAAATGGGTGTCCTAAATGTGGATGAGTTTACACATTACTGCCCGAGAACCGCTTCATTTTCTTGCCTTGATCTATCCTTGTGCTCTTCAGATGCATAGCCTGATTTTGATTGGGGGGTGGTCGATGACCTCCTTGGTAGTGATGACTTTCCCATTGAAATATCGTTTTCAGGGCAACTGCCGCCTGAGAGCCCACCTCGGTAGTGCCTGGCTCGGGCACGGTGGCCTGCATTTCAAGAAATGATGAATTCTCTATCTCAGTCGAGGAGTTTAGGTCAGTAGATGAGGCCGTTGAGTTCTTCTCCGGTAGCCTTATCTCCGCGGGCCTGACTACTTTTACAGAACGTCTGACCGATTTGCACGGACCACTCTCCTGGTGGTCAGCCGAGTGTAAAACGGCCCTCAAACAGAAGCGTTATGTCTACATGTGCTATAAGCGCCACCCTAACGATTTCACCGTCGGTGAATTTCCTCAGGCTAGGGCTAGGTTCCGGTATATTTCGAAGCACGCCCGCTGCTCTTCTTGGCGGGCATACGTGTCTATGGGAATACCTTTCTAGCAGAGGTGTGGAAGCGAGTCAAAAGGATTCAGGACAAGTTCTCGCAGGACCCCCCTCCCGTTCTCCAGGAGAATGGGACCGCAATCTCGGACCCCGCGTCCGTGGCGGAATCCTTCGCGACCGCATTCTCTAGCCGAGATGCTGCTCCACCAGCATTCAATGCACGTCGTGATGTCGCGGAAGGCCGCCGACTGGACTTTACCTCCAGAGGAGGAGAACCCTTCAACGACAGGTTTACTGTGAGTGAGTTGCGCTCCGCTCTTGCTTCGTGCGCTGACACCGCCCATGGTCCGGACGATGTCCCGTACGCCATGCTTCGACACCTGGGTAAGCGAGGCATGGCCTTTCTCTTAGATTTGTTCCACAGGATGTGGGTGGATGGTCTCTTCGCAGATTCCTGGCGAATCACTACTGTGCTCGCCTCTCGCAAACCGAGGAGAGATCACTCTACTCCGGCCGGTTTCCGCCCAATCTCTATAACCTCTTGTGTGTGCAAGTTGATTGGGAAATTGGTAAATGTTAGATTAGCCTTTTTCCTGCACAGTGTGGCTTCCGCAAGTTTCACTCCGCGTCGGATGCTCTGCTCCGGCCCATTGGAGCAGGAAGAGGGTGTCCCGCAGGGAAGTGTCCTCAGTGTCACACTCTTTGCCCTGAGCATCAACGGCATCACCTCGGTGCTGCCGGAAGATGTTCTCGCTTCGCTCTACGTGGACGACCTTTCGATCTCTTTTGGCGCGGCCCAGATGCCAACTCTGGTGCGTTGACTCCAACCGGCATTGAACCGCGTCTCTTGCTATGCCGAAGTGCACAGGTTTCGATTTTCTTTGGCCAAGACCAAGGTGGTGCACTTCTGCCGCCATCCACGTCTCCACCCAGACCCAGATTTGTTTCTTAATGGTGTGCGCCTGGAAGTGGTTGAATCGCACCGTTTTCTTGCTCTTGTATTTGACCGACGCCCTCACCTGGGAGGTTCATATTCGCAGCCTCAGGGTCTCTTGTACCCGCGCCATGGATATTCTCTGCTCCATGACGTTCAGCGCTTGGGGCGCTGATAGGGCTACTGCCTTACTTTTTGATCGATCCTTTGTTCGTTCGAAGCTCGACTACGGATGCGAATTTTATGCATCCGCAGCAGGGCATTTATTGCGCAAGGTGGACTCGATCCACCACACTGGCCTTCACCTTGCGGCCGGTGCCTTCCGCACTTCCCCCATTGAGAGCCTGTTGGTCGATGCTGAGGAGATGCCACTCGCTCTACGCCGCGTACAGTGCATCACTCGCCTGTACGCGCGAACCTGGCGCCTCCCTCAGTCGCCAACAGCTCTCACTGCATCCGCAGCTGATTTCGACGGTGCCTATGCCGCCTAGAGACGCCAGTCTTACCCTAAGCCCTTTGGGTTTAGGGCCAGGTAACTCCTTGGAGAGCTAGGTATAGCTCTCCGGCCGGTGGTGCCCCTGGTTCTGCCCAGGACGCCACCCTGGAGGGTACCACATTTGGCTATTTGTCGCCACGCCTCTGCTCCCAAAGCTTGTACAGCGCCGGGAGTATTGCGTTCGGCCTTTTTGGAGCACACCTCGTGTCACGCCGGAACCGTGCCATTGTATATGCATGGCTCCAAGTCCCAAGAGGGGGTCGACTTCCACGCCGTATCAACTCTGTTTGAATTCAGCGGAGCTCTGCCAGGCGCTGCGTCTGTCTTCACGGCCGAGCTGGTGGCAATACACCACTCGGTACGGGAGATTACGCGACGTGCCCGGTTCGGAGACCGGATTGTGATCTATAGCGACTCACAAAGCGCCCTGAGTGCTCTCGGTGCATTGGAATCTCCCCTGGTTCGCGATATCCGTGACACCACGGGTTTGGTAAGCCGGGCGGATGTCGAGATTATCTTCTGCTGGGGGTTCCTGGACATGTAGGAATTGCGGGGAATGAGCGCACCAAAGAGTCCACAAGACTTGGGGAACCAGACCAGCGTTTCGCTCTCCCTACATGGCAGGAATACGGGCATCTCTCCAGGCTGTTTGGCAAAGAAGATGGGAGACAGTCGAAGGGAACTTAAAGTTGTGTGCCATTGTGCTGCGACTGTCCCCATGGACCTATCCCCCAATGCCGTGAGGGCTTCAGGCTGCTTTTTGTGGTCTCCGAATTGGACACACTGTCATTTGATAGAGCACTTGCCAGCGCCCTACTGTGAAGACTGCATTGTCCCCCAGACTGTTCATCTCATTCTTGTTGAATGCCCCAATATGGGCGGATTTTCACGCACGTTACCTCCTGGTCGCTACCGCTTGTCCCTTGTATACTGAACTGATTTGTGGACTTTATGACTTTTTGGAGGAGGTTGACCTCCTCCCCTTTCTTTGACTTTTGTTGTTTTTTTTGTAGGTTGCATGTTCCTGCTGCGGGGTGAGGCGTGCCTCCTTCTTGCTTTGCCTTTGTTTTCTTATTGTTGTCATTTTTTTGGCCCTTGTCTTTTTTAGCGTTATTTGTTATTAACATATTATTTCTTGTTTTTTTGTTACTTGTTTCTTAATATAGCCTAGTAGTAGGCTGTGTCGTGTACAACCACTTATGCCCGAGCAGGCAGTCGCCAGATGAACTCCCTCAAAAAAAAAATGTCTAACAAGTGCAGGTTCCAGTCCTCGACCCCAGGTAACATTAGAGTCTGCAGGAGGCCAAGAGAACATTAGAATCTAAAGTGCATAGTACCAACAGTAAAGCATGGTAGCCACTCTGTAATGGTATTGGGCTGCAGCTCAGGTTCAAGCATGGATCATCTTATCATTTGTGATTCCACTATGAATTTAGAGAAATACCAAGCTGTCCTGAGAGATTACATTCTACACTCAGCCAGAGAAATAGCCAGAATGTGATTTTTCCAGCAGCACAATGCCCCATGCCCCATGCCACAAGTCTGCATCCGCTATAGTGGTTCCGGGACAACACTCACAGTGGTGGACTGGTTATCTCAGTCTCCGGATATAAATCTCCTGGAAAACAGGAGGTGCTATTACTTCCACTATTAAAGCAATTTGAATCGTTTGTCTACCTGGAGTGAGGATGAGTTTCTCCAAGGCGTACACAATAACTCCCTATTGTGTATGGCCAAGTGTATCAATTGCAGAGAGCTGCATCCCGCTTCTTCAAGTAATGTGGAGCATATCTCCTGGAGAACAAAATCCTTCCCATTCAGGCTCAGATCGTCTCTCATTTTGAGAGGCTAAGGACCCTGTCCTGGTGCACACGTTGCTGCCTGAGATGTCTTATGCCTCAATTTTAAAAAAGACACCCTCTGCTACTGGCCCATCCAGGCTGATGATCACAGTCGTTTCTGCATCCATTCAAAATCCTTCTCCAGATTCTATCCCCCTCCTTCTCAGGCACTCTCCTAGTAGAGCTGGCACCACAAAGGGGTCACACCAAGCCTTGGCTAAAACCAGGGCTACTCCCTTTCCCTCACCTTGACCTTTTCCTTATATGTGTAATGCCCCTGTGCTTCCACCGAGTTGTTAGACTCAAAGGAGGCAACACCCCTGGGTTACAAATACTGCCAGGAACAAAGGAGCTTCGGCCAGCTCATACGTCCCCATTCAAGGCTGAACTGGGTGACTCAGAGACTGTTGATCCTCCAAAGAAGTGACCCTGGCCTCTGAAGACCCCACTCACCAAAGGTTTTGATGCAGATAGGGAAGAAGAGTCTCATTGCGAGCCAAATCTTCCCCAATAAGTCTTTAAAAATGACATTGCCTTCAGTGCTCAGAGTTCTGCCTCTGGGAAGGGTACAGCCATTCCTGTGGGGGTCTTCTCGAAGAGGACCCCCTCTTTTCCTCCGATTTAGGCCTGGAGGGCATATTCCTTCAATGGATATGCCTTGGATTCCGGGCCAACAGGGAGGAGTTATGGAGGCTCATTTCATCCCGTTCCCCATTAGCTATTTCTTTTGCAGGAGACAATGCTGGGTGCTGCCCCCTAACAACCCTACTAGAGTATAAGGGTTTTGCAACCTCACCACCACAGGATGGGTATGGGCAGGAGGATACGGAAATTACACTTGGCATGATGTCTCTATTCGTGTCTTTGCTATAAATACCTACTTTCAGGCATTAGAAGGGCAGCTGCACTTGGATAGGAAGTATACTGTTATATCTACGTACATTACAGCCTCAGCTGGCTTCAACATGGGAGACTTCTGCCATGTCATGGCGTGGTTGCTAAGGCCCTTTCTACTGCTTGGTGATTCAAATAGTAGACAACCCATTTTGGGACACTACCTGATCACTCTCAGGATTAGGACACATCACTGGTCGAGAACCGCTTCATTTTCCTGTCTTGATCCATCCCTGTGCTCTCTGGATGAACAGCCTGATTTTGGCTGGGAGGTGGTTGATGACCTTCATGGTAGTGATCACTTTTCCATTCAAATGTCATTTTCTAGACTGCTGCTTGGCACAGGCATTGTGGGCCTAAGTATTCCTAGCATGTGTTGGCCATTTTGCACACTGACTGCTTTATGATGGTCAGGCGAGTGTGGGACATGCTTTAACAGAAGCGTTATGTTTACATGGCCTATAAGTGCTGCTTGAACAATTTCACCATCAGTGAATTTCGTAGATGGGCTAGGTTCTGAGTATGTTTTGAAGTACATCTGCCGCTATTCCTGGTGGAAATATGTGTCTTCACTTAATGGGAAGACACCACTTTCAAAGGTGTGCAAATGAGTCAAAAGGATTCCGGGGGCAAGTTCTTGAGGACCCACCTCCCATTCTCCAGCGGAATGGGACAGCAATCTTGTACCTCGCACCCATGGCAAATTAATTTATGATTGCTTTGTCCGCATTCTCTAGCCAGGGTGCAGAGGACCTTTCAATGACAGATTTACATTGATTGAGCTGCATTCCACTCTTGTTTCAGGCGTTGACCCCCCCTCCCTTCCCCTAGACCCCTGGTCCGGAAGATGTCCCTTATGCTATGCTTATACAGCTAGGTGAGCGAGGCATGGCATTTCTGTTAGATTTGTTAAACAGGATCTGGACATGGGTATCCTTCCAGACTCCTGGTGAATCGCTACTGTGCTCGCCTTTTGCAAACCCAAGAGAGAGCATTCTACTCCGGCCAGTTTCCACCCAATTTTTATGACCTTCTGAGTTTTTGTGAGATTGTCAATTCTGCATATGGCTGGGCAAACATCTCTCCAGCCCAATGGAGCAGGAAGCAGGTGTCCAACAACAAAGTCACCTGAGTGTTACAGTCTCAGCCATTGGCCTCAACAGTATCAATTCGGAGCTGCTTTAAGATGTTCTCGCTATGCTCTATGTTGACACTTTGATCTCGTTTGGTGGTGCCCAGGTGCCAAAGTTATGGAGTGTCAATTAATAGGCATTGAACTGCATCTCTCGCTATGCCAAAGCAGACAGGTTTCGGCTTTCCTTGGCAATGACTAAGATAGTTCACTTTTTACCACCATCCACATCTGACTCAGACATTTTCCTAAATGGAGATTATGTGCAAGTGGTGGATTTGCACCATTTTTCTGTCTTGTTTTCAACTGACACTTCACCCGGGATCCTCATATTTGCAGCCTTAGGGTCTCTTGCACCCACGCTATGGACATTCTTTGCTCTATGATGTTCAGAACTTAGGGTGCTGATAGAACTGCCTTAATTTTCTACTTTGTTCGAAGCTTGACTACAGATGCAATTTTTACATATCTGCAGGTGAGCATGTATTGCGGAAGGTGGACTCAATCCCCAACACTAGTTTCTGCCTGTTGACCAGTGCCTTCTTCATGTCTCCCATTGAGAGCCTACTTGTCAATCCCAGTGAGATTCCTTCTCAGTTGCTAAACTCTTTCACTGCATCCGCAGCCAATCTAGACTGTGCCTATCTCCCGAGTGACGCCAGTCATACCCTAAGCCCTTTTGGGTTTAGTGCTAGGAAACTCCTTTGAGACCTTGGTGTAGCACTTGGGCCATTTGCACATCTGCTTCTGCACAAGATGCTACCTTTGACTATTTGTCACCCTACCTCTGATCCCAAACTTACACCTCACTGGGAAGTATTGCCTTTGACCTTTTTGGAGCTCATTATCATGCTGGATCTGTACCAATGTATATGGATGGCTCCAATTCCCGGGGGGGGGGGGGCACTTCCACGCCGCATCTACTCTGCCTAAATTCAGTTGGGCTCTACCAGGTGCTGCGTCTGTCTTCACGGCCGAGTTGGATGCAATATGCCACTCATTATGGGAGATAACACGTAGTGCCTGGTTTGGAGACCGGATTATGGTCTTTAGTGACTCACAAAGTGCCCTTATTGCCTTTGAAGCTTTGGAATCTCCACAGCCCCTAGTTCACAGTATCCATGATGCTGCAGTTGCCATGAGGCGGGTGAAGTTTGAGATTATCTCCTGCTGGGTTTCTGGATATGTAGGAATTGCACAGAATTAGCCTACCAATGAGAGTGCCAAAGAGTCTGTGATGACTATGTGACTAGAACATTGTTTTGATCTTCCTCACACTGAATACATGGCAGCTATCTGGGCAGCCCTCTCTGCTGCCAAAGAGTCTGTGATGACTATGTGACTAGAACATTGTTTTGATCTTCCTCACACTGAATACATGGCAGCTATCTGGGCAGCCCTCTCTGCTGCTTGGCAAAGAAGATGGGAGACATTCGAGTGGAACCTAAAGTTGTGTTCCCATGCACCTACCCCTCAATGGCGTGATGGCTTCCTCTTTGAATTGAACATTGGTGCGGGACTCCTATTTGATGGAGCATCTTACTGTGATGACTGCATTGTCCCCCAGTCTTTTCAACACATTCATTTTGAATGTCCCAGTCTCAGGTGATCTTAGTGAATGTTACCTGTACTTGTAGCCAGATGAGTAGGGTTGCAACTGCCTGTCCCTCATACTTAAGATGGGTTTGTGCACCCACACTTATAGGCCATTTGACTTTTTTGAGGAGGCTGGCCTCCATTTTATTTGACCTCTTTGGTGTTGGTTGTATGATCATACACAGGGGGTAGGTGGGCCTCCCCCCCGAAACTTGAGAATGCTTCCTTCTTGTTGTTTTTTTTCTATGTTTTTGATTTGGTTTGCCGTTTTTTACACTTATTTTTTTATCTAGCCTTACATTATGCTATACAGTAGGCATTCGTAGATTAGACCTAAAAAAAGGTGTCGGTGGCATGCTCCTGTGCTTAAGGGGATGCTGGTATCCCCATGATGCCACGGCCTGCTTACTTCTTGGATTTTTGGGGGGGTATTTTGTAATTATTTTGAAGTAGCCTTTTGTACTCAGCTGACTTTTTAATTACGGCGACTTATGCTCATGGTGGAAGTCACCAGATGGGCAATATTGAAGAAAAAAAATGTCTCCGACTCATCAGCACATTCTTGCTGAGTTTCCGAGTCTGGAGGGATCTTCACGCATGTTACCTGTTTCATTACTGAGACAAACATAGTCTCATTCGATTGTCTGATTGTACTCTGGTCATGGTTGTGTACACAGACTTGGTTGACTTAAACTTTTTGTTTGACTGGATAAATTTCATTTAACCTACCTTTAGTTTTTTTTAGTTCATCTTTTGGTTTTCCTGGTTTGTTTTTTTTTTGTTGCTTTTTTCACTGTTTTAAATAAATAAACAAGTGCTTTTCAGTGATCCAGCTGCTACTGAAAAGAAATTCACTTTGTATACTGAGATTTTTTAGTTAATGCTTGCAGTAATTTCAGGAAGCAGAAAAATTGCTGGGAAAAGGAAATAAATCTGTTAGACGCAATTTGGCTGTAGATGTGAGTGAAACTGACATTTCTGCATTTAAAGAATTTTTCAATGAAAATAAAGCACATATACAAGTAAGTGCAAATAATGATATTAATTTTTCTCTATATACTTTATAAAACTTTATTGATAAAGCTCTCATAAGTGATCAATTTTCTTTATTTTCAAGAATTAAATATACATAATGTCCCTTTTATCTCTTAATTTATTAGCCTTATAAATTTTTGTATTTTAACAATATCAATTAAAATTTAGACACAATACCTGCAGAGATAATTTTTAGATTTTATTTTAAAGGTTTATGGTTAGTGATAAATTTTTGTGATTTCTACCATTTTTTTATCAGAAACTAAGAAGTGCAAAGCTTACACAAAAACATAGGCTTAAGTAACTGATGTAGACTGCACAAAAAACAGTATTAAGCAATGCTAAGATAAATTATGCAGTAATTTTAGTTTATTTCATATGATATTTCATTTTACATTCGCTTTCATATAGGTTCAAGGCTTTTCTTTCCACTTACTCATTCTACACTTTGATGCTATAAACAGTTTAACATAATCATGTTATGTATATATTTTATTTGATTTTGTTATGTATCTCATCTGTCCTTTGCTTGACTTTAGAATTTTTGTCTCTTAAACCTTCTTCAAATGGTCTTCAGGATGAATCAAATTTAAATAAGCTGAAGATTTATTCCAAATTATGTGCCTTGTAAGATACTCAAGTACAAATAAATAAAACATTAACTAATGATGCCTTAAATATACTCAAAGTGTATGACCTACTCTCCTTTGGTGTGAATTCATTCATGTCAGTCCTCAGTTTGAAGAGCTCTGAGACCCTAAGAAATTATTTGGATTGACCCAGGTTTTCCTAGAGAACCCTTAAAGAGTGTAGTGTTTTGTCGGCTTGTGTGGCTGTGTGCAATGCAGTTTTCCATAATATGTTTGATTGTGTGAGGTGTGGTGTTACATTCTAGACAGGCACCTGTGACAGTCACATCTAGCCTCTTTTAAAAGGACTGGGTGATGCAGGCTGGTGATGTGGACCATCCTCATGAGGGAGGGTGGATGGCCAGGGGCTGTGTATGGAGCAGGGTGTTGCTTCTGAGTGACTGCTTTTTAGAGGCAGGTTTGGGTTGTGTTAGGTGTTATACTTCTCATTTGTGGAAGTGGTATTGTGCCATATAGTGTAGTGGTAGTATTAGTTCACCATCCTGCCTTTGCTATGGCGGATCCTGACCGGATAATGAAATAGACATAAAGGTCTGTATAATAATCGTTGGTGAGCCTGAGGGCACCAAGGGCCATTCTTTAAAGAAAGATGCCGGGAAAGTATTTTCCCGGGGGAGGGGAGCCTGTTCTGCATCAGAGGTTTTTGAATATAGATACCCATCATCATGATTCCTTGGAACAGTGTGTGTGTTGTACTGCAAAGATGGGATAAGAAAGAAAGCAGTGTTGTAATTGGCTATGGGTGTAATGAGAAATGTAAGATCTACTCACCCCAGCACAGGGCTGAGCACAGCTTCCCTACCAATTGGTAGCCAGCTCTCTATGTGTGTTGACGTTTGTATCTGCGCATGCCAGGATTGAACCCTGCACCATGATGTTAGAAGACTAATGCCCAATCAACCTGATTAGCAAGAGCCCAACTAAATTTCAGCTCTTGCCTTTGTTATATACATAACTATGGGTAACTATGGGCCACTTTAGCTTTCATTTATAATATAGTGCAGTGTAATATTCATGCAAGATGAGCCGCCTTGTCACACAGCCAAGTTAGTGAAGTCCTTCTTGGATGATGAGAATATCACTGTTATGAACTGGCCTGCATAAACTCCAAACCTGAATTGCATTGAAAATGTTAAAAAAACACAGAGACATCTAAAACAAAGAATCTGAAAACAATTCAAAAATGCTTGGAAATTATTCAAGATGAATGGAGTGAGTTATTACTCAACTGTTGGTTTGTTCATTTGGTAGTAAATGTCAAAGCATCATAGAGATAAAAGCCTACACACTAAATGCTTATTACTTATAACATATAAAAATGTTTTCCACCGTCATTTGGATCATTTTGGAATGTTATGATTTGAGGATGTTAAGTCATGCTGTACATTTTTTTTATGTTAGTGACATGATCTTTCAATGTCACTAGTGTATTTAATTTTGCACTAAGTATTTAGGGTATTGTTTATGGTTGTACAATTTTTTCTTTACTTGAATCCAAAGTGTAATTACAACAAAGCCACATCATGCAGAAAGTCAACAATGAGAGATCTGTAAAGAAGGTAGTGCATCTAGATGAATTGAAAGCAGTGGAAGACATACTGATAAAAGTCTTTCAAGCACTGGAGCCATTCGTTAAGCTTCCAGTTATAGCCAGGCATTACCCTTGATACATCATTCACCCTTTTGCAGGTTATAGTTGGTTACATATGGCATTTATTGGGGTTCCCATGTATCACTTTTGTAAAGAGTAGATGTTGATTTGATTGGGGCTATTTTGATTTCTTTTGTGGTAAAACCAGTTGTTTATTGTGTTGGTAGGGGTAGAGGAGATGAATAGCAGTCTCTCTGAGTTGCAACCAGTTTATTTATATTTAGGGAACATATTTTTGCCAGTTAAAACTAGCTTAAGAGTAATGATTGAGCCATTATTCTGTATTGTTTTGGTACAGATGTTACCATTGGATAGTTTGTGATGGTTGTTGGGTGTAAAAAGGGTAAAGAGTGAGAATGAATTTGCTAGTATTAGGAGAACTCTGAAGAAAAATTGTTCACAGAGGAGCAAGTGGGTGATATTGTCATGATAGGTGAACATGGAGCATACTTTGGGTCTTTCTACCCAATGATGAACCCTGGCTGCGCAAAATTCTCCACTGCATAGCAATCCATCACTATGGAGGACCAATGCCACATAAATGTGGCAATTTTGCTCACTGACGCCACTTTTTTCCAGGGAGATTGGTTAGATTGATGATATGATTACTGAAATAGCACTTATATGAAATACCTACATAATAGTAAGCTCCTCTATCTTATCTAAACCACCATTAATATTACTAGCAAAAGTCCCTCCTATGGGCGTTTTTTCCTGGCCTGCGGCGCTTGTTCACTTTGCTTACAAAATTAAGATAGTTGTATATGAAATAATTTTTTGATTATTATTTCACAACACATTTAAAATTAGTGTGCAAGAAAAATATGTTTTTAAGTGTAGGACAGACACACATACATGCACACACTAGGATCATTATTAATAATATATGTGAACATCCAAAGCTTCATGTATTTTTAGATATGGACTTTACTCCCTCCAAAATCCTGCACATTAAATGTGCATTAATATTAAAGCATTCCTTTCAAACTCTTTTAAATGATTAATATTCAATCTTTTTTTTTTTGCAGATTGATAACTTTTTTCAACTTGGTTTTATTGCGACAGCTAATGATGATGATCAACCTCTTTTTGCAACCATTTTTGATAAAATCAAAAATGTTTATTTCAATATACAAAGTTTTGAGGTAATTAATAGCCATACGGTTAGTTATCTATATAAAGGGTATATTTCCTGGTTAGAGAAGAATGAAGGAAAGGGGCAGAAAGAATGAGAATATTGAATGAGCACTTCAAGAACTACTTCGGCATCTCTAATTTGCCGTATTTTAAAGGGGTTCTGATCGATTGTTGAAAGCTTCATGAAACAGCAAGAAGAACTTAGAACTTAAACATACAAATTTGAACTTGCTTGCAGAGGAACATTGAGCATCAAACCATTTATTATTTACCATTTCTTCCATTTAGTAGTTTTTTAAAAGTTTCCCATAAATTAAGGTTGGCATGCATCAATGTCAATCATTGTGTATATCTCACTTATAGGTATAAAGTTTTCAGGGGCCTGCCTTCCTAGCTCATTCCCCATGTTTAGGCTTAGTTGTATTTTATGGTATATACTGGAAGATGGTATGGATATTCTGCCCACATGCAGGCAGAATTATTATTATTATTACATATCTGTATATGAGGCTGAAAGAATACTTTTTATGCATGTCATAAAAGGCAACTAAGCCTGAGTAGGAAACCACTTGCTGTGGCAAGTTGTGTTTCCCCCTCACTCCCTTTCAGCATTCCTTTTTCTCTACAACTATCCCTTTAACCCTCTCTCTGTCTAGGCTTAAGAACTTGACCAGCTACCTAATGCTGTATCAAGAAAGAGGCTTTTGAACCTCTATAAACAACGCTTGTAGGTTGCAAGGGGCCTTTAGGGTCCTGGGAGTTTGGGGTGGGGGTAGGGATTAATAAATAGGAATATCGGTTTTGCTCCAATGACCACTTCCCTGTGCCTAATGGACTGACCACCTCCCTGTGGTTGTTCTTGGATGCGTAAGGCTGTACTGTTTATGAGTGGAGAAATTTACTGCCAGGCCTACTAAAACTATTGTCTCCCATCTTTGGATCTGCGACAATAGATCTTCAGATCTTGGTGGTCCTGTTGATGATCAGTATGACCTATTAAGGAAATCTGCCCTGTCGCTCTTCCTCTCTGGCTGTTCATTTTGGAGCTGTAGCTATTGGAAATTAACTGTTCCACTGGGGCATCACTCAGGTGTGAATACCATTAACTGTAAAAAAATCCAAAACTCAAGATCGGATAGGCAGGAGCAGCTGGATGCGGGTGAGATATAGCCCACCACCCCCTTTTTCATTTATTGGTCACTCGCTTAGGTATTTTCATGTGTTGCCATTTTCTTTCTAAAAATTTCAGACTACATACCCAACAGTAAGACCTTGCTCAACCTTGTTGTTGGGGTTGATGAGGTAAAAAGCACAACTGACTGGTGGAGGAGGCTCCCTTCCAACCACTTATGTGCCACAAAGGAGCTTTCCCTTCGCCATCTTTAGAGCCCCCCTCGGGCGGCTCCACCTCTGAAGAGGAGGTGCCTCCCCTCCTTCCCTGTTCTTTCTCAGAGGCCCCTACAACCTTCTTTTAACAGGGAGGTGCTTTCCTTCTCTCGTATGTCCATGGGATAGGCGGCTTTCACCTCACCCCCTTTAGATTCACCCTTAAGCGACACCACTTCAGGACCAGCGGCAGCCCCTCTTTCCTTTTTGCATGGGCCTTCCAAAAAAAGGCAGTGAACAGATCAGAAATCGAACCGTTCCCACCCGGAGTGGCTATAAAAAGCAAACCCCCTTAGAGAAATTAGGGGTGGGTGGGTCCCATTGTTCTGTGCCTGCCACTGTAATGGACCAATGTGTCATGATCTATTTGGAGGCTGGTGTATCTGCCCCCTTTATTTCCCAATGGAGGTTGGCTCACCGGCTCCAACGTCAATGATTACAGGCTATAGGCCTACAGAGTCCCTGGTCGGGATCCCTGACATTTAGGAGGGCATGGCCATTTGGAGGCTCCTCATAAGATTGAAATGTTCTTGGAGTCCCCCCCTTCCCCCATATCGCTCTAAGCCGTGTACAATGCATCATTCGCCTGAACGCGCGAGCTCGGCGCCTCCCTCAGTCACCAACAGCTCTCACTGTATCCGCAGCTGATTTTGACGGTGCCTATGCCGCCGATAGACGCCAGTCTTACCCTAAGCCCTTTGGGTTTAGGGCCAGGAAACTCCGAGAGCTATGTATAGCGCTCGAGCCGGTGGTGCCCCCGGTTCTGTCCAGGACGCCACCCTGGAGGGTACCACATTTGGCTATTTGTCGCCACGCCTCTGCTCCCAAAGCTTGTACAGCGCCGGGTGTATTGCGTTCAACCTTTTTGGAGCACACCTCGTGTCACGCCGGAACCGTGCTAGTGTATATGGATGGCTCCAAGTCCCAAGAGGGGGTCGGCTTCCACGCCGTATCCCCTCTGTTTGAAGTCAGCGGGGCTCTGCCAGGCGCTGCGTCTGTCTTCACGGCCGAGCTGGTGGCAATACACCACTCGGTACGGGAGATAACGCAACGTGCCTGGTTCGGAGACCGGATTGTGATCTATAGCGACTCACAAAGCGCCCTGAGTGCTCTCGGTGCATTGGAATCTCCGTCTCCCCTGGACCGCGATATCCGTGACACCACGGGTTTGGCAAGCCGTGCGGATGTCGAGATTATCTTCTGCTGGGTTCCTGGATATGTAGGAATTGCGGGGAATGAGGGCGCCAAAGAGTCCGCGAGGACTCTGCGACCTGACCAGCGTTTCGCTCTTCCTCACACAGACTACATGGCATGAATACGGGCAGCTCTTTGGACTGCTTGGCAAAGAAGATGGGAGACTGTCCAGGGGAACTTAAAGTTGCGTGCCATTGCGCCGCGACTGTTCCCATGGACCTATCCCCCAATGCCGCGACGGCTTCAGGTCTCTTTCTGTCGTCTCCGAATCGGGCACACTCGTATGACGCATCGCCATTTGATGGAGCGCTCGCCTGTGCCCTATTGCAACGACTGCGTCGTCCCCCAGACTGTTCGGCACATTCTTGTCGAATGTCCCAGTCTGGGTGATCTTCGAGCATGTTACCTGTCCCAGTACCGGGATGGGCGGGGTCGCTACCGCCTGTCCCTTGTACTCGGGACGGATTTCGTGCACACCGACCTGTGGACTTTTAGACTTTTTGGAGGAGGCCGTCCTCCTCCCCATTATTTAATATTCGACTATGGATCGCGGTCTTCTTCGGTGGGGGAGGGCGGGCCTTCCCCCGTCGACGGAGCTCACTTTAATTTGTTTGTTTTTCTTTTGCTTTTTGTTTGTATTTTTGTTTTTTTAATTTGGCTTTTAATATAGCCTAGATTTAGGCTAGCTTGAGTACGGCGACTTATGCCCTAGAAGGCAGTCGCCAGATGAGATGTTAAAAAAAAAAAAAAATTCTCACACTCGCTCAACTTTTCCTCCAACTTGCTCAATCAAATCTTCATACTTTCAACCATTCAACTTTACATTCACAAAAAGTCCACTTGCATTCACCACATGCATATCATTCTCCATATTCACCACTGTATTCAACATTTGTATCCTCTCAGCCTTTCTTTCGTAGACCAGGCCAAACTTTGATGCACACATGTGGATTTTTCATATCATTTACACCATCGAACACATTAACAACATGGTTCAAGCGATAGTTCGCAGCACTACCATCCAAGACATACATATTCCCATCATTCTTACTCGTCTCAACATCCGAATTCCATCCAACCCTAACACTCATTGTTTCATTCCACTTCAAAGGCACACTATCCATCACATATAACTCCAGATCTTCCATGATATTCACTTTCACACTTCCATCTGCACCTACATACCATTGACACTTGAAACTTCCATTCTTCTTACATTATCTCCTTAACTTCACTTACTTTCATTCCTTCAAACGCTTGATACTACACCAAATTCACCTTACATCTCTTGTATCGATCAGCACACTTACTTCTCATTCTCCACATTTAACTTTAACAAACATAAGCCTATTAACTTTCTGGCCCTAACTCACTCCACAACTCAACATCCTTCTCGCACATTCCTTGCTTGCACTCTAGTAATTAGTAATTCACAAGGAACCCTCTCATTCTTCACTTTCTGCGAGTCATACTCTCCCTGTTACTTAAACTATTTCCCTTCACTCTCATTCCCAAGCCTTTCCCCCAATCCAACACAACCTTGTCCCATGTCCAATCATTCCCCATTTACCACAGGTATTCCTTGGGCTTCCACACATCCTTGCATAATGACCCTTTTGAACCTTCTCATTTCCACCTTCATGGTTCCATTCTGCTCCTCCTCTCCTTCCTCAAACCACCAGGCAGTCCCTATTTGGGTGCCAATATTATGTGGGGGCAGGTTCTAGAACCCAGCAGTCACACCAACCGGCACTCAACTAGAGCCACCTGGGTGTTTGAAGGTAGGACAATGGGAAAAACTAGTCTGAACTTAATTTATTTATAGGGAACAAAACACAATAAATTACAACCCCAATCAATCATATGATATATATATATATATATATATATATATATATATATATATATATATATATATATATATATATATATATATTAGGGTAAGTCAAAAAATCAAAAGTGTTCGGACTATAATGCAGAACCCGGCAGTTCATGTGTGTTGATGATGAAACACAAACACTACAGGCAAAATCTAAGTCTTGTAGCATGAAATCTTCATGTTGCGCAGATGCTTTAAAGTTTGTCCCTATTGCGCCACCCCATGCAACAAAGGCATGGCCCTACCTCGTACACTTTTGCATTGCAAGAAGTTGTTTCAGTATTGTTTTATGTTATGGAGAGATCTCCATTTTATTCTCATGTTTATTGACCTGTGTTTTTCTTTTTTACAGATGTCTTCCACGAGGTCCGCTGACAAGTTAGGGCTCCTAGGAACGCCAGCAATTCAATAGCTACCATCGAGTGTTCTCCCGAACCATGAGGAAATCCTGTGTGTTTTGCAGTACCACGCAAAGCTAAACCTGCGTGCTTTGACATTCTCAGTTCGGTTGATTGAAGAAATCAAAATCCTGGACAACAGGTCAAGCTGAGGAAAACCGAGCCAATTTTGTTGCTTCCCTGAAAAATTTGTTTGATGTAGCACATTGCGATGCCATGTACTTAATCAAGATCAAGGAGGACTGTGAATTCCTTGAAGCTCAGACGAAGATGGGCAGTGTGGATCCGACCTGGATGGAAAAAGAGAAACAGACATAGCAGCAGGGGCACGATGAAAGAAGTTGAGCTGCAAAGAAAAGCAGGCTAAGATTGAACTCGAGTCTTCGACCTTGCCCGCTTCGTCTGAAGAGAAAGGCGTGATAGTAACTCCTCCACCAAAATGATCCCACCGTGCACCATCACAGAAGAAAATCTTCTCCCCGCAAGTTTCTGCTGCTCTAGACCAAACCAACATAAGTGACTGTAAAGCTGCACACGTGCTTCTTCCATTTGCAGAGGAACTGGAAGTGAACGCTGGACAATTGTAGTTGAGCATGAGCACTATCAATCGGCAGTGAAGACGTCATCGCCAGGAAAAGGCTTCAGAGCTGAAAGAAACTTTGCTCCTAATGTACCGCTCACACTCCACTGGGATGGAAAACTTATGCTCTCCCTTACAAACGAAGGCGTTTTGGACCGACTGCGATCCTCGTTTCTGCAGAAGGCAGGGAGAAGATCCTCACAGTTCACATCACTAACGGCAAAGCGGAGCCTATGTCATACACCATCCATTCTGTTATATCCGAGTGCGCTATTTCCGATCGAATTCGAGCGCTGTGCTTCGACACAACTGCGATGAATATGGGATCCAAGGGTGGAGTGTGTGTTTGACTGCAGCAAATCCTGGGTCGAGATCTGTTGCATTTGGCCTATCGCCATTATGTCCTGAAAATTCTGCTAGAAGCGGTTTTCTCCACTTTCATCCCAGAAGCATCTCAAAGTCCAGATATCGCTGCCTTTGTCCATTTCCGAGAGTTCTGGCAGTTTGTTGATTAAGACCAGTACAGGCCAGCAAACGAAGAGCTCAAGGAGGACTGGGCTGAAAGGGTTGGGACGTCACATGTGGTACCTGTCAGAAGTGACAGTTGGTCTTGTACTCTTTGATGATGAGCTGTTCCTGGAGGAGAAGCGGAATGTTGTCGCCAACTTTCGAAGCGTGGAGGCACTAGAGGAACCTCCACCCAAGGTTCACGTCAAGGAGGTTGACATAGACAAGAAGACCGTTGCCTCCTTCATCACGAAAAACACTTGAGAAATTCCTGGATCTTCTGGAAATCGACAAAGGTCTCCTCAATGTCAATCCTGCCCTGTGGGAGACAAACCCCATATACCAGGCTGGAGCAAGGTGAGTAGGTGGCCTTCTCATCACCAATGATGGGTCACTCTGGTGCAGGATTTCACTAAGATTTCACCCCTCGCACAAAGTTAGAGGATCAGCTGCAATGCCTCCTGCACATTGTCAAAGAGCACTGGAAAATGTATCCGATGGCCAAGAAAGGAAGCCTGTTGAAGTCGAAGCACTGATGACTGATTTGTGTAATATGACGCAATTTCTCCCATCCATGATGAAAAGTATGTTGACTGCATGACATGAAGATATCGTCCAATCCAAAAGAAATTTCTCTCATTTATTTTTGTTTTAAAAGGAAAAGTATAAAGAGTGTCTGCGTTAACATCATTTCATTTTGAAATTCTACCCCTATTGACGTGATGAACCTTTATATATATATATATATATATATATATATATATATATATATATATATATATATATATATATATATAGTACTGACAGAATTATTAAGGGTATCTGAAAATAAAAAAATAACAGTTGAAAAAAATAAATATGGAACTTATATTTGTTTCTATTTCTCCTATACATCACTACTTTTGGTCCACCCTCTATATGGCCTTATAATATAGAATCTGTCAATGAATAAATATAAATAATTCAAACCGAAAATTGCCGCTACACAAAAAATATTTACAAGAATCAGTACTGCAGAAATTTACAATGAGATTGGCCAAGGTTCACCAGCTTCAAACAGAGGGGATAAGGGCAGAGGGAGGTAGGGTCACTTCTTCCAAGCAATTCTATACGGTGCTGGAAATGAGCCTCAGTGGATTCTAAGGTCATTCTATACAGTTCAGTTGCTAGACTTGGTCTAGCCACTCCTAAGGAGCTGAAAAGGAGAAGGCATTTCAGTCAAAGATTCACTGCTACACTCAAATATCCCTATCACTAACACACTCACAACCACACAAATTCACACAGACTGTCATCCACCTGGTCTTCTATCCAGCTCCCTTCTCTTATTCACCCCATTATTCTGTGAGCACAGATTTACGGTCTATCAGTTCATACATTCAAAGTACTAATTTAGAATATGTGCTGCAAGATACATCAAACCTGAGTCTTCCTCTGTGCAAGGCCCTCCACAGGCAGCAGAGGCCCCTGATGCCACAACAGGTTCAGGTCGCTTTTTGCTATCTTGGAATTGGGTAAACTCGCAGGACCCACTGTCATTTGATGGACCTCTCTTCTGCACTTTACTGTGACAACTGGATTGTCTCTCTGGCTGTTTGGTACATGCTTGTTAAATGGGCCAGTCTAGGTGATATCTGTGCACAGTACCGAGATGAGCAGGGTTGCTACCGCTTGTCCCTCATACTCGGGACAGACAGGTTCATACAAACAGACTTGTAGAGTATTTGACTTCTTGGAGGAGGCTGGCTGCCTCCATTTTATTTTACTTCTTCCTTTGGTGGTTGTTGCATCCTCTCCCACCAATGGCAGGTGGGCCTTCTCTTGATGCCAGAACATGCTTTCTTCTTATTTTTGCTTTTTTGTTGATTTTATTTGTTGGGGGGGGGGGCTGTTGCTTATTTTTGTTTTTAATTTAACCTTGTATTAGGCTATAAGATAATTATGGCAACCTATGCCATACCATTCCTTTCATCAGGCACATAATCAAAATCACTCATATCTTCCAACATTCTTGAAATCCTGCTGTCAGCCAACCTCATTCGCTACAAATATACTAACAGCTTGTGATCAGTCTTGATCACAAACTTCACACCATACAAAAATGGTTGTAACACTTTCAGACAATACCTTATAGCTGTTAGCTCTCTCTCAACTGTCAAATAATTTCTCATCTTTCAAAGCCTTTGACATGTATCAAATTATTATGCTTACATATTCTGCTCCTTTCATACATTGCTTGTGTACCAGACATCCACCCATGCAATATCCACTTGCATTATTGTAAAGCTCAAGCAGTCCTGCATTCTTACAATAATCTTGATAAGCCAACTCAACATCCTCAGCTGCAGCATCTTTTAGTCATTCATATGTTCTGTCCACCTAATTGCCACACTCATTTTCATACCCATCCATTCATCATTCCAGAGCAATTCTCAATGAATTTCCTCAGGACTTCTAGCAAATTGTAGAAAGCCCTTAACTTCCTTACCATCACCAGCTTGGAAAACTGCTGCACATTCTCCATGAATTTCTGTAATCTTAGTAACCCATTCTCACTAAACTTGTGCCCCAAGAAACTCGGCTTATTTCGCAAACCATTGACACTTACTTACATTAGCATTTACACAAACTGTTTCTTAAGTTCTCAACACCTCATTTAGTAGAGCCTTATGTTCCTCATAAATTTCATTCATAATCAAAATATCATCTCTAAACTCAATCATATTCCTGCCACCAAACCCACTTAACACCACATTCATACCACACTGAAAGACCCCAACGGCATTTGCCCAACCCAATACTGAGCTTTTGGAACTGGTAATGCTTTCTTGCAGTGAAGAAAGCAGTTATTGCCCTACTTTCCTCATCAATGTGCATCTGGTTGTGCCCTTGTTCATGTGCTAACTTTGTGAACTGATGCAACCCCATACATACTGTTTTACACAAACTCATGCCACACACATTGGGAAGCGCTTCTTCAAGGGCCTTTCACTCACTTTCCAATAATCTACACACAACCTCAATCAACCATCTGGCTTTCATATTGGTTCAATCATACTTTTTTTCTTCTATCTCATAAATGACCAAGCGACGGAAGTGGTGAGGCCTCTGATAAATCAGCGTATCCTCCTCAAGACAATCTTAAACTCTGTTAGCTGAGCTCTCTTAAAATTTGGATCCCCAACTGGGCCTGTCCCCCCCTGCCCACCATCCCGAGGTATGAAGGTTTTGCAACCCCATCCCCACTGGATATGGGCCTGGCAGGATGATGCCTGATTTACATGATGTCTTCATTCTTCTTATTACCATAAATACATCCTTTCAGGCAGTAGCATTGGAGTTGTAACTGGATAGGATGTATTTTATTATTTCTGCATACATTCCAGCATCAGCCAACTTTGAACCAGGTCACTTCTGCAGGTTACATCATGTGCAGTTGCCTAGGAAATGACTGATTTCACTATCCCAGTTGACTTTAGGTCTCTGCGTGATGCTGTGGGCCTAATTACTATTCCTTGGAATGTCTGGCTGTTTTGCACGATGACTGCTTACTTGAGGGTCTGCCAAGTGTTAGACAACTGTCAAACAGAAGCATTATGCCCACATTCACTATAAGCGCCACCCAAACAATTTCACTGTCAGTGAATTTTGTGGAGCTAGGTTTTAGGTTCCTGTAAGTTTCAAAGAAAGCCTGTCACTCTTCCTGGTGGGCATATGTGTCTTCACTTAATGGGAAGCCCCCTCTAGCAGAGGTGTGAAAGCGAATCAAAAAGATTAAGCACAAGTTCTCGCATGACCCCACTCCCTTTCTCCAGAAGAATGGGACTGCAATCTCAGACCCTGTGTCCTTGGTGTAGTTCCTGTCTGCATTCTCTAGCCAGGGTGCTGCTCCACCAGCATGCAATACACGTTGTGATGCTGCTGAAGGCCACTGACTGAACTTTACCTCCAGATGCGAGAACCTTTGAATGCCTGCTTTAGATTGAGTGAGTTGCATTCTGCTCTCGCTTCATGCATCATGCACGCATGATGTCCCGTATGCTGTGCTTCAACACCTGGTGGGTGAGGCATATCCTTTCTGTTATACTTTTTCAATAGGATCTGAACAGAGAGTATCCTCTCAGACTCTTGGTGAATGGCTATTGTGCTGGCTTTTCGCAAACCAGGGAGAGATCACTCTATCCTGGCCAGTTTCTGCCCAATCTCTCTAACCTACCACATAAGGGCCACGACGATTTGCCTTCCTGGCCACTGTGCTGATGGGACTCGGTGCCCCATCTGGCCCCAGCTTCGCCTCTTCTCCTTTCTGACAGCCAGTGTTTTTCTGTTATACTTTTTCAATAGGATCTGAACAGAGAGTATCCTCTCAGACTCTTGGTGAATGGCTATTGTGCTGGCTTTTCGCAAACCAGGGAGAGATCACTCTATCCTGGCCAGTTTCTGCCCAATCTCTCTAACCTACCACATAAGGGCCACGACGATTTGCCTTCCTGGCCACTGTGCTGATGGGACTCGGTGCCCCATCTGGCCCCAGCTTCGCCTCTTCTCCTTTCTGACAGCCAGTGTTTTCTACCCTACTTCCTCACTCTCCCTACAACCTCTCTCACAACTTTCTCTGGTTGGCCTCTAATTTCACAGGGTAGATGCCAACCAGCTTCCTCTCGCCCAACTATCCTGGATCGAGGCTGAAAGAGGAGGGGACAACATTTCCTCACCCCTGAGCTCTGGTCTGTGGTGATGGGTTTTTAACAACCTGCTCCATCCCCATCCACACTTTCCTCACTTCCCCTTTGTTTCTCCTTTCAATCTCTATCCATTTTATGCCAGGCCACTAGGCCCGGAGGAGTGGCCCCAAATGGTGGCAGCTGGCTCTGTCACCCCCATACTCACCTCTTGTAGAGCAGGCTACTGTGTGGGGTGATGAGAGTTTGCATCCTTAATTATTATAGAGTCACCATGCCCAATGATGAAATTAAAAATAAAAATACTCCCTTATCTTCCCTTTGATTATCATCGGAGCCGCCCTCAGGCTACTCCACTCAATAATTGGAGGTTGCACTCCCCCCCCACCATGCTTGTGCTTTCACAGGGGACCCTTCAAAACTCTTCAACCAGAGAGGAGGCTTACTTCTCTCTTTTGCCTACAGGTGTAGGAGATTTCCCCCTCACCCCCTTCTCTGGAGGTGAACTCGGGTATCTCCCACTTTCCAGCATGCTGTCCCCCTTTACTTTGTAAGAGGACTGCCAAGAAAGGCAGGCGGCCCATAATTGACTGCTCTCAGTGGGATAGATAGAGCAAACCCTCTTAGGAGGAGGGGGGAAGTCGCCCCATCGGCCTCTTCCCTCTAAAGACCTGCGAGCTCGCATATTGAACTTAGATGGGGTCACCATACATACCCCCCTCTCTTCCCCGACTAAAGACACATTGACCAATGGGATCTGTGATGTCCTGGGGGGAGGGTGGCCTCATGGAGGCCCCCCTGAGGCGGACATGGTCCCTGAGGCAACATTCCATGGGGACGAACCTGGGCTCGGTGCCAAGCACTGAACCTGCCCCTGTGCAAGGTCATCCTCAGACGGCTTGGGTCTCCAAGACTGTACAAGGAGAGGAGGGATCTCCTCCCTCAGCTGGTGCTCCTGTGAAAGCCACGACCTTCATCTCAGAGAAGGGTTTTGCTGGCCTAGGTGCTCCTGCCAGCGTAGGGGAGAAACAGATTCATTCCTCACCCTCCTGTCCTAAAAAGATAAAGACACTCGGGTCTCCTCTCCATCCGTGAGGGCCGCTGCCATTTCGGTAAGCTACCAAGCCAAGATTATCACATCCAGCCCCTTTGCTCACCCGTTTGGAGAGTCCCAGATGAAGACCGAAACTGCGCAGAGTGAAGGCTCGATTACATCGGGGCCCCTCATTCATAGGCTACCTGGCATTTTCAAGCCCGCTGGCTTCAAGCGTTTCCTCATTATTCACTCTATTCTCTCCACTGATGGCATGATGTTAGCTAAGGGTAAACTGATCTATCAGAGGAGAGCTCTAGCTAGTGTGATTTGTAGAGAGCTAAAGGTGACCCATGTCTTGGATGGGAGCCTTTTGACGAATCCGTCCAAGGCGGCCATGATTAGTGCCCTTAGGACACTTTTGATGGCACGCTTGTGTGATGCCTACTCTGCCATGAACTTCGTGAAAGGAGTAGTTTCCTGAGGAAACTCGTGGACTACTCCCTAAATGACATCACCTTAGAGCTAGCCGACCATGGAGTGGTCAAGGTCGAATGTGTGGTGAGAAAACAGGGAAAGGCCTCGAGACCCACCCCTACACTCTTCGTCACATTCGACTGTGACAAGCTCCCTGAGTCGGTGTATGCCGGTTGGTATCGCGTGAAGGCATTCGTGCCACTGCTGCAGAGGTGCTATTACTGCCAGCGCTTTGGCCATACTAATCGCTCCTGTCGATGTGCAAATTTGGGGTTACCCAAAGTCTGTGTAAGTTGCTCAAAGGGCACACATGATAAGTCCAAATCGTTTGTGGCCAAGTGTGTCAATTGCCGGCAGCCGCACCCCACTTCCTTCTCCTTGAGCAGGAAATCCAGGCGGTTCAGGTTCAGGCTCAGGATCATCTCTCATTTTGCTAGGCTATGGACTTGGTCCTAGCTGCCCTCTGATCCTAGCCCATCCAGGCCTACGAGCACGGTCGTTTCCGCGCCCATTCGGAACCCTTCTGCGGGTTCTACCCAAACCGGGCGCTCCCATGGTGAAGCTGGCAGCACAAAGAGTTTCACAACCAGCCCCGGCTAAAACCATGGCTCCAATCCCTTCCCCAAGCGTGACCGTTTAACGTAAGGCGATACGCCCGCGCGCCTCCACCGAGTCGTTAGACTCACGGGAGTCAACACCCATGAAGATGGTCGTGAGGCCATCTTCCAAAGTTCCTAAAGCTGCCCCCCGAAAGGAGGACACCAGTAAAGGAGTTCGGCTCCTTCGCCCACATCCACTGGTAGGCTGGGTGGCCCAGAGACGGTGGATCTTCCAAAAGAGGAACCCCCGCCCCCGAAGCCGCCCTGCTCGCCTAAGGTTTCGAGGCGGAGGGAGGAAAAGACGCATGGTGAGCCCAACCTCCCCGATAAGTCCTCGAAGGCGACATTGCATTGTCCAGCCAACAGCGCACGGAGTTATGCATCTGGGAAGCGTACAGTAATTCCCATGAGGGTCTTCTCTTCGAGGAGGGCACCGGCATCTCCTCCGAGCTAGGCCTGGAGGGCATATTCCTTGAATGGAATTACCGCGGACTCCGGGCCAACCGGGAGGAGCTGCGGAGGCTACTCTCGTCCCGTTCCCTGTTAGCTATCCTTTTGCAGGAGACCATGCTGGGTGCGTGCCCCTTGCCCACCCTCCCGGGGTGTGTTTTGCGACCCCACCACCACGAGATCGTGGTGGTGCAGCTGCACCTTCATAGGAGGTATACTGTTATTTCCGTGTACATTCCACCGTCAGCCGACTTCGACGCGGGGGACTTCTGCCGCGTCGTGGCACTGTTGCCGAAGCCCTTTCTCTTGTTCGGAGATCTGAACGGTGGACACCCCCTATGGGGAGACTACTTGATTAATCCCCGGGGTCAAGTACTTGCCGACCTGATTGACGAGCTGGAATGAATGAATGGTACATAAAAGGCGAATGCTGGTTGGGTTCGACGAGCTGGAGATAGGTGTCCTAAATGTGAATGAGTTTACGCATCACTTCCCGAGAACCGCTTCATTTAACTGTTTCGATCTATCTTTGTGCTTTCTGAATGCACAGCCTTATTTTGGGTGGGTGGGGGGGGTCAATCAACTCCATGGTAGTGATCACCTTCCCATTCAAATATCATTTTCTGGGTCGCTTCCGCCCGAGAGCCCGCCCCGGTGGTGCTTGGTGCGGGCGCAGTGGTCTGCATTTCAGGAAATGACTGAATTCTCTATCTCAGTCGAGGAGTTTAGGTCGGTAGATGAGGCCGTTGAGTTCTTCTCTGACAACCATCGCCGCAGGCCTAGCTACTTTTGCTAGAAGGTCTGACCCTTTTGCACTCCGACCACTCCCGTGGTGGTCAGCCGAGTGTGAGACAGACCTCAAGCAGAAGCCTTATGCCTACATGCGCTATAAACGCCGCCCGAACGATTTCACTGTCGGTGAATTTCGTCGGGCTAGGGCTAGGTTCCGGTATATTTCAAAGCACGCCCGCCGCTCTCCTTGGCGGGCATACATGTCTTCACTTAACGGGAAGACCCCTCTAGCAGAGGTGTGAAAGCGAGTCAAAAGGATTCGGGGCAAGTTCTCTGACCCCGCGACCGCTTTCTCCGAGTTCTCTAGCTGGATGCTGCTCCGCCAGCATTCAATGCACGTCGTGATATCGCGGAAGGCCGCCGGCTGGACTTTACCTCCAGAGGTGGAGAACCCTTCAACGACAGGTTTACTGTGAGTGAGTTGCGTTCCGTTCTTGCTCGTGCGCGGACACAGCCCATGGTCCGGACGATGTTCCGTACGCCATGTTTCGACACCTGGGTAAGCGAGGCATGGCGTTTCTCTTAGAATTGTTCAACAGGATCTGGGTGGAGGGTCTCCCCAGATTCCTGGCGAATCGCTACTGTGCTCGCCTTTCGCAAACCGGGGAGAGATCACTCTACTCCGGCCGGTTTCCGCCCAATCTCTCTAACTTCTTGCATGTGCATGTTGATGGAGAAATTGGTAAATGTTAGATTAGCCTTTTTTTCTGGACAGCGGAGGCCATCTCTCTTCTGCACAAGTGCAGCTTATGCAAGTTCCACTCAATGTCAGATGCTCTGCTCCGACTGGAATATGCCGTCTGCGAGGCCTTTCCTTCGTAGACAGCAAAACGCCACGGTGTTTTTCGATCTGGAGAAGGCCTATGATACATAATGGCGGCGATACGGTATCATCGAAACTCTCCACACGATGGGGGCTATGGGACGCCTCCTAATCTTTATATCTGAATTTTTGCGAGATCGTCGATTCCGCGTACGGGTAGGGGGAGCCTTCTCTGGCCCAATGGAGCAGGAAGAGGGTGTCCCGCAGGAAAGTGTCCTCAGTGTCATACTCTTTGCCCCTGAGCATTAACGACATCACCTCGGTGCTGACGGAAGATGATCTTAATACGCTCTACGTGGACGACCTTTCGATCTCTTTTGGCGTGGCCCAGATGCCAACTCTGGAGCGTCGATTCCAACAGGCATTGAACCGCGTCTCTCGTTATGCCGAAGCGCACAGGCTTCAATTTTCTTTGGCTAAGACTAAGGTGGTGCATCTCTGTCGCCATCCACGGCTCCACGCTGACCCAGACTTATTTCTCAATGGGGTGCGCTTGCAAGTGGTGGACTCGCACCGTTTCCTTGGTCTTGTATTTGACCGACGCCTCACCTGGGAGGCTCATATTCGCAGCATTAGGGTCTCTTGTACCCGCGCCATGGATATTCTTCGTTCCGTGACGTTCAGCGCTTCACAAAGTGCTCTGAGTGATTTAGCGTTATTGGAATATCCACATCACCTAGTTCGATTATCTGTGTGCCACAGTTGCTGCAAGCTGGGCGGATGTTGAGATTATCTTCTGCTAGGTTCATGGGCATTTTGGAATTATGGGGAATGAGTATGCTAGAGAGTCTGCAAAGAATAGGTGAACAGTCCAGCGTTTCTCTCTTCCTCACACCAACTACACAGGTTGAATCGGGGTAGCCCCTCCCCCCTCCCAGGCTGTTCCGCAACGAAGATGAGAGAAGGCCGAGGGAAACTGAAAAGTTGCGTGCCATTGTGCCGCGACTATTCTCATGGACCTACTCACCAATGCTACGATTGCTTCAGGTCGCTTTCTGTTTTCTTGAATTGGGAAGTTATACACTTGTGATGCACCACCATTTGATTGAGTGCACCCCTGCACCCTCTCTTGTAGTGTGAATACAGCCACATGGGTCCTTAAAATTGACCCTCCCTCCCCTTTTTCCAGTGATTGTGTGGTCCTCCAGACTGTGCGGCACATTCTTGTTCAGTGGCCCATTGTGGATGTTATTTGCACACACCACATATCACACTATCATGATAAGTGGGGTCATTATCTATTGTCCCTCTTGCTTGGGTTATGTTCTTATAATTCATCTATGTTATTTAACTTTTTCTGTGTTGGGTGTTTTTGTCTTGGTAGCTTTTTTTGTTGATTTTTCCTTTTGTTCTTTTTTATTAGTCTTGGTTGCATTTTGTATTTTAATACAGCCTAATCATTAGTCTTAAGTTCTTTGTACAACAACTTTTTCTCACAATGGCAGTCACCTGGGTGGCCCCTTGAAAAACCTACATGAATACAACCCAGATGTACACATATACTATCTTCCTGCAATAACCAGAAAACCCTGCCCATCTTATCATATTCAGCCTTACAAGAACTACTTTTAAAAGATCATATTCTATCATACCCTGTAGTTCAGATATCCTGTTAGACTGTAGGTCCTTATTCTAGCACCCCTTCTGGTTTCCTTTTTAAGAGAGAGTACATATGTTGCAAAAATTGAACCCAAAAGAGCCATATATTAAGAATAGTCAAAAACTAATACATTCAACCAATCTTTGACAGTTTCACACTAGATTGTTACCACCTTTTAAACTTCTTCTTTTTTTCACCTCTCTTTACAAACTATTCACCTGTTTTCTTGGCCAGGGGCTAAGTTCACACACTAGTTGCTCACCTACTTTTGGCCATTCATCTTTGGTCATGGCTTTGAAGTGGGGAGACTCAGACTTGATTTTCCAATCCTAAGAGTAATTATTGTGGTTTTGTTTTTTTGCAGGCATGGATTTTTGTCTTGTGGACATTGCTAATTGTCATCATTGCGTGGCTGCTCATTCTTTTTCTTTTGGACACTTTTCGGAAGCTGTATTGGAGTAGAATACTTGGAATAATAATTTTTCTTGCCTTTCTCATCTCATTTATTATTCATTGGAAACAACTGATCAAGGTAAGCATATTTGCCTTTTTACAGAAATAATTAGGCCCAAAAGAGGCAAAACTATACCCCTTCTGATTAAGGTGTGTGTGTGGTAGATATACTGCAAGTTGGTTGGTAATGGTGATTGGTTATTTGAGTTGAATGTTCTGTCTAGGAGGGCTTGAAATGTGTTAATTTTTATTCTATTGTTCTATGATTCCTATTCAGATGAGTAGAACTTCACTTCTACTTAACTGAGTGGAAGCACTACTTCCAAGTTTAACAGTTAAGTCACATTTAGTATTGATAGTCGCCTAATGGAGCCTCACTTTGGGTCAATTTCCCACTGAGAAATAAAATGCATCTTAAATGGACGCAGGCTAGTTGTATTTGCCCATTCTGCAACTAATGCCAAAGTGTGCACATTCCCTCAAGTGTAAGGAGTGAATGGTACTATGTATGATCCCTGGAAACATCCAGGATAATATATTTTTTTAAAATACCATTACACAAACAAATAGAGGTTATACACTTGGTAGAAAAGAAACCACCTATTTTCACATTTTTATGAAGATCATTCAAAATGAACTTGTGGAAAGAATATTGCAGTAATGTCTTGATGCCTCTTGGTTCAGAGGACCAAGAAGGTCTCAGGAAGCCTATTATGCGAGGTTCCAATGCTGTAGTCCTCTACTAATGTGTCAACTTGGAATCAAAATCACTCCCCCACCCCTTTTGGGTGAAACAAGAAGGTGCATTTGAGGCATTTTCTGGACATAATGAATGTAGCTTCCATCACCTCCTTCTGGCATCTCTTTGGCAGCCACCACCCTTGCCCCCCATCCCTGAAGAAAAAAATATAGATAGTACACCTGCCTATCATTCCCTCTTCTACATTGCCTATCTACCCCTCTCATTTCTTTCACACACACACACACAGGCAGAAAAGGAGAGACTAATGCAAAGAGGTCCAAATCTATAAGGGAAAAAGAGGAGAATGACATACATAAAACTATCACTTCATTCACTACTCACTACAATCAAATTTACACTAGAACTTGAATGAAATGATACACTTCCTTTCCTAGATTTGTCAATACATGTGTAGATGATACAACTGGTACTTACCTAGAGGGGCAGCATACCCAGTGCCGCAAGAGAAACGCTCATGCACGTTCTCTCTCTTTCTCTCTCTTAAGGCGACCTTTGCACCTCTTTTTAAATCTTCCACTAGCTTTTTCATTCTTCCTATGTCTTCTTTTCCCCAGAAGGGAATGGATGGTGAAACCAGAGTAATAATGGTACTGCTATAATGAAAATTCTGAGTCTGCACTTGTGCACCACATCAGCTGCAATGCCTGCAGGAGGGCCCACTGCTATTTATCTTCCACTATTTCTGCTTTGTTTGACCCTAATACTTTCTTCACATATATCTCCTTACTAACTTTCTGCATGATACAGCCATTTTACTATTGCGTTTTTTTTTAAAGTCCATACACCACACTCCTTCAGGCTTTAATTTCTCTACTATAAAGTGGCTAATTCTTATATTGTTTTATTCTGCCCACATCACATTAAAGTTTAAATGTCTGATTATCTGTTTCTCTGTCTGTCTTGTGTAGTTAGTTCTGCATTCTTTGACACCGAAATTTCTTAAGTCTTTTGCATTGGTCACAAAACTGCTATGCCCACCATTTCATGAATAAATTCCTTGCATCAACAAAATGAAAATCTTTTTATAAGCTGCTATCCCCGCCATTTCCGATTGGATTATTAGAAAAATCTTTTCCCACAAACTCTACTATCCCCTCTATTTCCTTGGTAAAAAAATCCCTTGAATTAGTAAACAAATATTTTTAACTCTGATATCCTTTGAATTACTAAAAACAATCTTTTAGTAATTCCCTTCTGGAGCCGCCCTCAAGTAGCTCTGCCTCTTCTAAGGATGTGTCCTTTTCCCTGTGGTTTCAGGGGCCCTTCCAGGTATCTTCTAGCAGAGAGGGTGTTTCCCCCTCTGCACTAGAAATGGGTTCAGTAGCTGCTCCCTTACCCCCTTGTGCAAAGTTGCCTTCATGCCACTTCTAGTTAAGTGGCCAGTCCCCAGCAGAATCTTTTTAGCAAAGAGGGAGCACTCCCCCTTCTCCAATAGCAACAGGTTCAGGGCTTTCACCCTTGCTTTCTTTTGGTCGGAGAGTTGCCTCAAATGACTCCCCACTTGCGTGGAGTCCCTTCGACTTTCTCATAGGCCTGCGAAGAAATGCAAGGCAAAGGACTCACCGCTCCATTCTCGGTCCCCCCAAATGAGAGCAAGTGAACCACCTTAACTCCTTTAGATGATTAAAGGAGGCATTATCCCCTGGGTATTGCCATGTTACCTCATTGATCCGAGGTTTGTCACATTAATAGGAGCTAGCTGGCATGCCCACCCCCACTCCAACCCAGCTTAGCCTCTTCTTCTTTGGGACACCTTGTCTTATCACCCTGCTTCCTCACTTTCCCTACAACCTCTCCCACAACTTATTTTCTTTGGTCAGCCTCTAATTTTGCAGGGTAGACACCGACCAGCTTCCTCTCACCCTGCCATCCCGGAGGGGCTGGTGGGGGGAGGTAATGCCCCTCCCCCTGAGCTCCGGTTTGGGGTGGTGGGTTTTTAACAACATGCTCACGTTCATTGCATACCCTCTCTCTCTTCTTCTTCACAGCCGAACATGGAACTGCCATGCTGATGGACTGCCTGGCCACCGGGCAGAAGGAGTGGCCTCTAATGGCGGCAGCTGGCTTCGCTGGCCCTGTATTCACCCCTTGCAGAGCGGGCTACTGGGAGGGGAGATTAGCATTTCCATCCCATGGTAATAATAGGCCCCCCATGCCCATTCATGAATAACCTTTAAGCTCTCGCTTTACTCCCTCTTTACTATTGGCAGCATGTTGGCAGGGCAACATGGTCCATCGGAGGAAAGCACTAACCAGTTTGATTAGTAGAGAGCCGAAGGTGACTGGTTTATCGGACGTGAGCCTTCTGGCGAATGCGTCGGATCCCTCCAAGGCAGCCGTACTCCATACTCTTCAGACACTTGATGGCACAACAGTAAGTGTAATGCTGCACTCTACCCTGAACATCGTGAAAGGAGTAGTTTATGTGAGGGAACTCTTTGACTACTCCATAGATAACATGACCTTAGAGCTGGCCGACTATGGAGCCATCAATGTCGAACATGTGAGGAGAAAACAGAGAGTGCCTCGGGACCCACCCCCTACACTTTTCGCTCCCTAAGTTGGTGCGTGCTGGTTGGTATCGCTACCGCGTAAAGGCATTCGTGCCACTGCCGCGGCGGTGCTATTACTGTCACCGCTTCGGCCATACGAATCGTTCTTGTAGACGTGCAAAGTCGGGGTCACTCGAAGTTTGTGTCAATTGCTCCAAGGCCGCATACGATAAGTCTAAATCGTGTGTGGCTAAGTGTGTCAATTGCGGAGAGCCGCACCCTACTTTTTCGAAGCAATGTGGTGCCTGTCTCCTTGAGAAGGAAATCTTAGCCATTCAGGCCCAGGATCGTCTAACATTCCGCTAGGCTAAGGACTTGGTCCTGGCGCGCCCTGCACTGCTTGGGATCTATTATGCCTCAATGTTAAAAAAAAGACTCCCTCTGCTCCTGGTCCATCCAGGCCTACAAGCACGGTCGTTTCCGCGCCCACTCTGAACCCTCGTGCTGGCTCAACTCACCCCGGCCGTGCCCCATGGTAGAACTGGCGGTATAAAGGGTTCACACCCAGCCCCGGGTAAAACCAGGGCATCCTTTCCTTGCCCCAGCGTGACCATTTCCCTATCAGCGGGCTACTGATTTACTTTTTTATTGGTCCTTTGTTCGTTCGAAGCTCGACTACGGATGCGAGTTATATGCATCCGCAGCCGACCGTGTATTGCGGAAGGTAGACTCGATCTACCACACCGGCCTTCGCCTGGCATCCGGTGCCTTCCGCACGTCCTCTTTTGAGAGCCTACTTGTCAATGTTGGGGAGATGCCACTCGCTTTGCGCCGTGCACAGTGCATTATTCGCCTGTATGCGTGAGCCCGGCGCCTTCCTCATTCGCCAACAGCTCTCACTGCATCCGCAGCTGATTTTGACGGTGCCTCTGCCTCCGAGAGACGCCAGTTATACTCTAAGCTGTTTGAGTTTAGGGCTAGGAAACTCCTTCGAGAGCTTGGTATAGCCTTCGGGCCGGTGGTGCCCCTCGTTCTGCCCAGGCTGCTCCCAAAGCTTCTACAGCGTCAGGAGTATTGCGTTCGGCCTTTTTGGAGCACACTTCCTGTCACGCTGGAACCGTGCCAGTGTATATGGATAGCTCCAAGTCCCAAAAGGGGGTCGGTTTCCACGCCATGTCCCCTCTGTTGCAAGTCAGCGGGGCCCTGCCAGGCGCTTCATCTCTCTTCACGGCCGAACTGGTTCCAATACACCGCTCGGTACGGGAGATAACGCGACGTGCCCGGTTCGTAGACCGGATTGTGATTCCCAGAAAGCTCTCTGAGTGCTGTTGGGGCATTGGAATCTCGCATCCTCTGGTTTGCCATATCCAGGATGCCACGGTTTTGGCGAGCCGGGCTGATGTCGAGATTATCTTCTGCTGGGTTCCTGGACATGTAGGAATTGCGGGGGATGAGGGCCCCAAAGAGTCCGCGAGGACTAAGCGACCGGATCAACGTTTCGCTTTTCGTCACATTCATTACAGGGTAGGAATACAGGCAACCCTCTGTGCTGCTTAGCAAAGAAGATAGGACACGGCCCATGAGAACTTAAAATTGTGTCACATTGTGCTGCGACTGTTCCCATGATCCTACCCCCCAATGCCACCCTGGATTCAGTTTGCTTTCTCTCGTCTCCGAATCGGGCACACTAGCCCGAGTGCGTTGTCCCCAAGACTGTTCGCCACATTCTTGTTGAATGTGCCAATCTAGGTGATCTTCGCGCAAGTTATCTGTCCCTGTACTGGAAAAAGCAGGGTCTCTACCGCATGTCCCTTCTACTCGGGACTGGTTCGTGCACACAGACTTGCAGACCATATGACTTTTTGGAGGAGGCTGGCCTCCTCCATTTTATTTGACTGTTTTTGTAGGTTGCATGTTCGGTGGGCCTACCCCCGAAGCCAGAGCACGCTTCCTTCTTCTTGCTTATTTTTAACTTGTCTTTCCTTTGTTCCTTTTTTATCTTTATTTGTTATTTACTTGTTTTTTTTAATCTAGTCTAGTACTAGGCTTCCCGTGAATAACAGTGACCTTTGCCTTAGTAGGCAGTCATCAGATAGGCTCTTATTATTTTATTTTTTTTAATGCTACCGCTCGTCTCTTGTCATGACTTTTTTTTTACCTTTGGGAGGAGGCTGGTCTCCATTTTATGTGATTCTCTTTGCTGTTGCTGTGGATAGGAGGGACTCCTCCTATCCGTGATGCCCAAGCATGTTTTCTTTTTTCTGGGGGGAGGTGCCTTCTTTTGTCATTTAGTTGTTGATTTTGTCTTTGTTTTCTCTGTTAAATTTGGTTTTGGGGAAGCTTAAAGTATTCTAGTACTAGGCTGAAATTTTAATTGTGATGATCTCTGCCCCTTGTTGGCAGTTACCAAATGGGCACTGTAAAAATTAGCACATTTTTCCTGGATGATAACTAATTGGGCATTTGAGTCTCCAACCACCTATCAACCTTCCATCCATCCCCTTTTCTTGTACTTTTTTCAGTCATAGAATTTTTTGAAGTGATTTTAGGAAAATTAGAAATTTGTAGGAGCACGATATTTTCATAGAAATTCTCCTGAATGCTTCTTCTTTGCACGTTATTCATTTGATTTTTCCCCATATATTATTGATTTTGTCTTATTTCTTAATAACTGTACTAAAAGTACAAGTGATTGACTAAATAAATGAGGAATATATAGAGTGAGATTAATTTTTTCATGTGATAAATTATCTAGTATGATATTGGTATTGAGAAATCCAAAATGAGATTTGAGACAAATATAGTCCTTTTAGTTATATATATGTTTTTCACAGAGAGAAATATTTAATGTGGATTATTCAAATTTCCTAAGATGAAGATTAGATATATATGGTCTAGGGTGCTCTAATTTCACACTGATAATCACTGTTCATATTTATTTGTCAAAAGTGAATGAGATAATATGATGATAGGATTATGATGTTTGCTTAAATTTACCTGCTGAGTGTAGGCACTATGCATGTATGTGAAAAATTGGAACTGAACTCTGGTGTTTCCTCTGTATTGCTTGGGAGATAAGATAAGGAAGCTTGTGGCGCAATATTGCATATACCAAGGTAGACAACACATTGACTTTTTTTTCACTTTGGTTTAATTGAAAATGTTTAAAAGTGTTGATAATAAGGGAGGTCTTAATATGTTTTTATTGAGGCAAACTTGAAGATAGTCAAGAGAAAAGGGATTCCACCGTAAAAAGATATCTGATCCAACCTTGAGATGAGCTTGTTCAGAAAGCCAGACATTTTTTTTATTTTAAGCAAATCTAAGGTCTTGCAAATATCAACACAAACTGAGATATTTTTTATTGTACTCAAAAACCGCTATTGTTAGATGTTTGCCTTTCCTTACCAGACATTTTTTCTGAGGATAATTTGTTTGAGTTTAAAACCTTTTCTTTTATAGTTATTAAAAATAATTTTATATTAAAAACATCAATCTCTAAAAGGCACGTGTACAAAAACATCAAGAATACTTGGAAAAGGAATATGCTAAGACGACTGTTAAATCTAGTGGTTCTATGTGGACAAGTGTATGGGCATCTTTCTGTGGATATGATAAGTAAGTCAGAAGTTGAAGGTCAGTAAATTTCACTTGGAAATGAATGAATTTCTTCTGCTTTGTTTTGGCTTATTTAAGGTAAAAGCTTTTATATCACTGAAATTTACTCAAATTTTAAGGCATCTTAATTTGGCCCACCAGAATACATTCCATGACTAAGCCAAACATGCAAGGATATGTTTTTTAAACTCTAGCCCCTCTTTAGGGCAAGAAAAAATAGAGGTAAGGAAAGGTCAGTTATAATCCATATGAGGTTAAGCTGCAATTGAATTCCCACTTCCTAACTGTTGTACAGGTGTTAGTACTGGTGGGTGCTATAAAATTCCATGGTATGCAACAGTCTCCTTCCACTCTAACCTGGCACCCTCAGTACACCTTCTTAGAAGACGCAGCACCACTTAATTATGGTAAGGTTGATGAGGCCTACAGCACATGCTGTAGGATCAAAGGCTTTCTACCTTAATCTCTCAAGATACCAGAGGGATAAAGGTCATCTGCTCCTTTGTGGCAATCAGTGAATATATTCAACAGTTCATTATGTCCATACCCTGTTTTACATTTTGGATAGTGACTGTCTAGAACATAATTTTATCTGCTTTGTTTGATTTATATATTTTTTGTTCTTAAAGATTAGTTTCTACTGACTCGCCAGGTGTTTTAAAGTGGTTAGTTACATTGCCATACAGTGCTGAACACGGTTTAGTGTTTTTAAAGTGGTTAGTTACATTATCATACAGGGCTGAGCATGGGTAATTTGTCTGCAAAGCTAAGTGTAGTTCCTTTTTTTCTTATATTTTCTTTTACCTCGTTCCATATTTAATTGAATTAAGTTTGCTCCTATTGTTTAATCATTGACTGATCCATTCAGTGCGCCTAAATTTATCTCTGTGCTGCTTCTCTAATTTTAGACAGTTTTACAATCTTTTTCCTGTTTACTAGACATTACAGCTTGAAATTTATATCACATTCCTCCTCTGTATCATTATTGTACACCTGCATCACTCAGATACACATCTCTGTATTCCTATTTACACACTAATACACATTCCTCACCCTCACATTTGTGAGAGAAACAATGAATCACACACATGTTAATAGCCTAATTCCGCTCCACAAATTCTTCAGGAATAGTCAGTTAATTAATTTAGTTTCCACTGCATGGATTAACAGATTATTCCTAGTGCGCCTCTCGCTCTCTTTATGGTGTACTTCTCTGCAGGAATGCTCCCAAAATTTCCTGGTTGCACACTTCATTGGTGTGAGTGGAAGCTGCAGAGGCTGAAAAATGAGAAAGTATTTGAAACTCAAAATTATGTCTCTCAAACAGGAAATGAAGGTGTGATTTGATGTGCAGTCCTTGAGGAGGCAGCTCGACACTCAGGTAGGGAAGGGTCCATCTGGAGATGACCAGCGACCCTCAGCCTTGGTTGATTCCGATACTCAGGTAATGGAAGTTGCACAGTGAGATGAACAATGACCTTCGACTGCGGCTGATTCTGCCCCTCAAGATACCATGCCTGATCAGCTTTCAGGAACTAGGGATGAGGGTTTTGTCACGGTTTGAAGAGGAGCCCCTCCAAGTCGGCTAAGCAAAAACTGCTGATAATCCTGACTGACAAATTTTCTCTTTTGGGTACTGAGCAAGATGATGAATCCCAAGTTCAACTTTCAGGAGATTCTAGTTTTAGGGGCTTACTTGAGGAATTCTGCAGCAGAAAACCTACCAAACGGTGGAGATACTGTTATCCTGGAGGAAGAGTTTAGGATCTTGTCAATTCAATGGAAGATTTTACAAGCGGAGATACCCAAGACACAGCCTATATAATGCATCTTGGTACTAACAATGTATTATCTATCAGGTCCGAGGAACTTCTAGCAAGGTATCGCTAACTGATGAAGTTGAAAGAAAGGAGTGGGAATGTGGCGTTTACAGGTATCCTTCTGAGAATTAGTGCAGTGAATGTTTCCTCTGGAAGAGTAGTGTACTTCATCAATTTGTGGGATGATTTGGGGAACAAATGGAGCTTATATATGTAAATGATATGGACACGGGCCTACTTGGTAAATTATCCAAATATGTAGGGGTAAAATTTTAAATGAAAATGATAGCAAATTAATTCAGCGGGATCTAGATAAAATCTTTGAATGGTCTAATAAGTGGAATATCAAATTCAATTTAGACAAGTGTAGAGTTTTGCATGTAGGTCGAAATAACCCAAGTTTTAATTATGAAATGGGTGGTAAAAATCTTATCTCCATGGATGAAGAAAAAGATTTAAGGATGCAGGTTTCAAAGGATTTTAAGTTTAACAAACAGTGTGACGGAGCGTGTAAGAGGGCGAACCAAATGCTTGGATTTATTGTGAGAATTTTTCATTACAAACACCAAGATATAATCATACCTCTATATAAAAGTTTAGTAAGACCACACCCGGAATATGCGATACAATTGTGGTCACCTTATACACATGTAAACATCAATAAAATAGAAAGAATTCAACAACTGACAACTAAACTAATTCCCTTGATTAGAAATGTCATATATCGAAAGATTAACTATATTAAAACTGCCAACTCTCTAAACTAGGCAATTGTGAGCCGAGTTTATCGAAGTATTCAAAATTTTAGATAAATTTGAAAACATAAATTATGAAAAAAAAATTGAATACAACCATGGTATGACACATAACAATGGTTTTAAACTGGAAAAAAAAAACCCAAAGGTTTCAAATGAACATAGCCAAAGAAAAATCACTTAAAATCATTTATATATGAAACACACTCCCTGCATAGGTAGTAAATGCTAGTAGTATGAATAGTTTTAAAAACAAAATTGACAGTTATTTTACAAATAATAATATTGTTTAAATATGGAGCCCTGTTATGGATTAAATATCACATGAGTAAGCATCGAATTACCATGTCCAAAAGAGGACTACTAGCATATTAGTTTAGAATGGGACTGGCCTTTGAGTTGATTGAGTAGTCCTTGTTGGCTCCCTGCAACTATGTAAAACCCTCTTCCTCAATCCAACCTACCCTACTCTGCTATCAATTTGTGGCCAATCAAAGGGGAGTTTTGGCTAGATTTTTTAAGTAAGTTTATATAAGTTTAATATAATTACTTTAGTTGAAAAAAGCTTTTAAAAAACGCTAAAATCTACCCCCCTCCCCCCCCCCCAAAAAACCTGCTCTAATATTGTGTACCGTTCTACTTGAAATTTGCCCACATTTCTATAATCAAATGTGACACCCAGAATTTTTCCAGTATCAACTCTCGGGCAGATGAATACTTGACAGTGTCTCCTTATGAAGAAATTTCCCCACTGATCGTTATTTCTGAAGTTCTTACCAAGTTCTTCACACACCCATTACCAGAAGTTGCTAGTCAGCTTGGCCACTTTTTCAATAATTTCTATGGTAAGTAGGATTTTGTATTCTATATAAAAAGAAATTATTTTCCTCTCGGTCTTGGAAAATGTGTTCATTCGTATCCCACCACTGCACTGATGTTGCCCCCATCTAGGGTCCTTACCCTAGTTTAGCTATGAATCAGTCCTGGTTATAACAGAAACCTTGAGGAATTGCACACCCTTCCAGCCCCAATCCCTGTGACTATATATCATCTATTTTTCTCCATCTACCATTATCACTTTCTTAACATACCCCTCTTTAGTAACATCCTGGGAGATGTGGCCTCGTTGCTATTGCGCTTAGAATCTGAGGGAAAAAAAATAGGCTAGACTAGTTTGACTACCTTGGGGTCCTTGCCAGGGTGATACATTTGTGCTATAGGAGGGATCTTTTCTGTCGGTAAATATCTGGTGGAGTGGTGTTGAGAAGGTGCTTTAAACCCATAGATTGTATGCCTTGCTGTGTATGTATGTGGGAGGATAGTTTTCAGGGTGATGGGGTAGGTGGAGATGTTCTCATAGTTGAGCCAGCGCAGGGGCATACCCTGTGTAGCCTGTTACATTTGGTACCTAGGAAAGATGAGTGCAAATTAGGGCAGCCCTGTCACTGAGTTGTCTTAAACTCTATGACGGGCCTGGAAAAGTTTTGGTGAGTGGTACGCTCTACCCTCGCCCTCTCTCAGCACTACTTTATCTTTTTAGTTTTTTCTGGATATCCCCTCAGCCTTTTGTCTACCCACAATTTTTACCAAGAGCAACTACTCAGTTCACTAGACATGGTGTCAGGGTGGACTGCACGCCATCCCGGAAGCAACTAGCACCAGGGTATGATAATAATATGTGGTTACCCACCCTACTCATTAGTGAACCTGCCTATCTCCACTTCTCTTTATTACATACCCATTACCTCATTCCAAATTTTCTCTACTATCCACAGAGGTTCTGACTGAAGGATGCACTTTCATCCTCTAATGGGTCCTCCTTAGTCAAGTGGCAGTGTACACCTTGAGGTCACTACCTTCAAGGCCTGAAAGCCCACTGGATAAGGCAAGTATTATGCATGTAGTGGGTTGGGCCATTGACTTTGCTCACCTTTTTTCAGTACAATATAAGTTGGCCATTACAGCATCATTCTTTATGGTTAAAGTTCAAGGACAATTTTGCCTGAATAGCGAGCCAGGTTGGTCAAAGCCCATCAATGCTGGACCGTGATCGATTATGTGTGTGATCACATTTTCGAATTTCTGATCCTATAGAGACTTTTCTCTTAACCTCCCAAGGCATTGAGAGGTCATAGTATCCACTTTCCATGCAACATTTTAGAAACTGTTATGATGGCTATAATAGAGGAGAATAGTGGGCAACTGCAGGTGCATGGAGATTCTCCTCCAAGCGCACCCTCATTCTCCCTTGGTGTTCAGGAGGATGAAGTAAAATAAGATATGCATTCTTAGACCAGTGGAGGTGCTCCCCTTTCACCATGTCCATGGGGCCAACCCCTTTGCTATATTTTGAGCCGACCTTGGGCAGCTCCACCTTTGAAAAGGAAGTGACCCTCCCCTGCTCTGTGTTTTATCAGGGTACCTTTAAACCCTCTTCCAAAAGAGAGGAACTCACTCCTCTCCAAAAAAAAGGGGTGTGATGACTTGTCCCCTTACCCCCTTCTTTGAAGGCTCCCAAGGCTGAAAAGAAGATGGGAGACGGTCGAAAGGAACTTAAAGTTGCGTGCCATTGCGCCGCGACTGTTCCCATGGACCTATACCCCAATGCCGCGACGGCTTCAGGTCGCTTTCTGTCGTCTCCGAATCGGACATACTCGTGTGACATCGCTTTCTGATGGAGCGCTCGCCAGCGACGACTGCGTCGTTCCCCAGACTGTTCGCCACATTCTTGTTGAATGTCCCAGTCTGGGTGATCTTCGCGCACGATACCTGTCCCGGTACCGGGATGGGCGAGGTCGCTACCGCCTGTCCCGTGTGCTCGGGACGAGTTCGTGCACATTGACTGGTGGACTTGTTAACTTTTGGGGGGAAGCCGGCCTTCTCCCTTTCATTTAACTAGGTTTAGTTGTTGGTTTTGTTATTGTTATTGTTATTTCTTTTTATTGTTGTTTTCTGTTCAAATTTTTTTAAAGTAGCCTAGAAATAGGCTGTTTGTTTACGGTGACTTATGCCTAAGTGGGCAGTCGCCAGATAGCCCCTTAAAAAAAAAATTCTCGCTATGACAAAGCGCCCAGGCTTCGGTTTTCTTTGGCTAAGAGTAAGGTGGTGCACTTCCGCCAGCATCCACGGCTCCATCCTTACCCAGACTTATTTGTCAATGGGGTATGCCTGGAAGTGGTGTACTCCACCGTTTCCTTGGTCTTGTATTTGACCGACGCCTCACCTGGGAGGCTCATATTCGCACCCTTATGGTCTCTTGTACCCGTGCCATGGATATTCTTCGTTCCGTAACGTTCAGCGCTTAGGGCGCTGATAGGCCTTCGGCCTTACTTATTTATCGATCCTTTGTTTGTTCGAGGCTCGAATACGGATGCGAGTTTTATGCATCCGCAGCCGAGCGTGTATTGCGAAAGATGGACTCGATCCACCACACCGGCCTTCGCCTGGCGACCAGCGCCTTCTGCTCTTTCCCTATTGAGAGCCTACAAGTCGATGCTGGGGAAATGCCTCTCGCTCTGCGCCGTGCACAGTGCATAATTCGCTGATACGTTCGAGCCCGGCGCCTCCCTTAGTCGCCAACAGCTCCCAATTCATCCGCAGCTGATCTCGACGGTACCTATGCCGCCGAGAGACGCCAGCCATACACTAAGCCCTTTGGAGTTTAGGGCTAGGAAACTCCTTCGAGAACTAAGTATAGCTCTCGGGCAGGTGGCACCCCTGGTTTTGCCCAGGACGCCACCATAGAGGGTACCACCTTTGACTATTTGTCGCCACGCCTCTGCTCCCAATGCTTCTACACCGCTGGGAGTATTGCGTTCACCTTTTATTATAGCACACTTCGTGTTACGCTGGAACCGTGTAAGTGTATACGGATGGCTCTAAGTCCCACGAGGGGGTCGGTTTCCACGCCTTGTCCCCTCTGTTTGAAGTCTTCGGTGCTCTGCTGGGCGCTGCGTCTGTCTTCACGGCCGAGCTGGTGGCAATACACCGCTCGGGACGGGAAATAACGCACCGTGCCTGGTTTGGAGATCGGAGTGTGCTTTATAGTGACTCACAAAGTGCCCTGAGTGCTCTCGGGTCATTGGAATCTTCTCATCCCCTGGTTATCGATATCCGTGGCGCCACGGTTTTGGCGAGCCACGCGGATGTCGAGATTATCTTGTTCAAGGTTCCTGAACATGTAGGAATTGCGGGGAATGAGCGCACCAAAGAGTCCACAAGACTTGGGGAACCAGACCAGCGTTTCGCTCTCCCTACATGGCAGGAATACGGGCATCTCGCCAGGCTGTTTGGCAAAGAAGATGGGAGACAGTCGAAGGGAACTTAAAGTTGCGTGCCATTGCACCTCGACTGTTCCGATGGACCTACCCCCAATGCCGCGACGGCTTCAGGCTGCTTTCTGTCGTCTCCGAATTGGACACACTCCCGGGACGCATCGCCATTTGATGGAACGCTCACCCGCGCCCTACTGTGAAGACTGCGTTGTCTCCCAGACCATTCGGCACATTCTTGTTGAATGTTCCAGTACGGGCGATCTTCGGGCACCTTACCTGCCCCGGTACCGGGACGAGCGGGATCGCTATCTCGTGTCCCTTGTACTTGGGATGGGTTCCTGCACACTGATTTGTAGATTACGACCTTTTACAGGATGCCGCCTTCCTCCCCTTTATTTGACTTATTTTCTATTTTATTTTTTTTTTTAGGTTGCATTTTCCGGCGTGGTGGGGGAGACGGGCCTACCCTCGACGCCGGAGCGCGCCTCCTTCTTGCTTTCTTTTCTTGTTGTTTTATTTTAGCCCTTGTCCTTTTAGCGTTGTTATTTGTTATTTGTTACTTACATATTATTTGTTTTCGTGTTGTTTTTTTTGTTCCTCGTGTACGGCGACTTATGCCCAAGCAGGCAGTCGCCTGATGAGCTCCTAAAATTAAAAAAAAAGAAGTAATCACAGAGAGGAGGGACCTCCTGCACCAGTTGGTGCCCCTTTGCCCCATTAGGGGCACGTCGATTTGCTTTTCTGGCCGCCATGCTGACGGACTCAGTCCTTCCCCAGCTTAGCCTCTATTTCTTTCTGGAACCTAGTACTTTCTATACAACCTCTCCCACAGCTTTCTATGGTTGGCCTCTAATTTCAGAGGGTAGACGCCGACAAGCTTCCTCTCACCCAACTATCGCGTATCGGGGCTGATGGGGGGGGGGGGAATGCCGCTTCACCCCTGAGCTCCGGTTTTGGGTGGTGGGATTTTAACAACCTGCTTCACCCCCATCCACACCTTCCTCCTATCCCCTTTCTCTTTTCACAGTCTATCAATTTTACGCCGAGCCTAAGGTCGAGCCGCCAGCCCACTAGGCGGTAGGAGTGGCCTCAAATGGCGGCAGATACAAAAGGGTCAACATGCCCAATGATGAGAATTTAAAAAGAACTCTCCCTCTACAACCATCGGAGTCGCCCTCGGGCAGAGCCACTGAGGAGATTTCCCCCTGTACTTTCTCAGGGGACTCTCCAAAGTTCTTTTACCGGAGAGGAGGCTTACTCCTTTCCCATGTCTATGGGTGCAGGGGACCCCCCCTTACCCCTTCTTTGGAGTCGCCGACTCCCCCTTACTAGCCGCAGTCTCCCCTTTACTTTCTTAGGGAACTGCCAAGAAAGAACATAGGCGGCCCAAAATTGACCACCCACTTTGGGAGCGCCTCGATAGGGCCACCTTACGGAGGCAAGGAATGGCAGGGCCCGTCGGGTTGTGCCTACTAATCTCCTACACGTGCGTTCAGAGTCTACAGGGGGTCACTGTATGTGCCCCCCTCGCCTCCGCGATTGGTTCCTTTTCGCCGGCCAAAGATAAGACGAAAGGTTCCTTGAATGGGATCTGTGATGTCTTGCGGGGGGAGGGGGGACATGGAGGTACCTCCTGAGATGGACATGGTCCTTGAGGTGACCCAGCCCCAGACGGTAGGATCTTCATTGAGATTGAACCTGGGCTCGGTTCCAAGCCCAGAACCCGAGTTCGCCCCTATGCAAGAGCCTCCTCAGACGGCTCAGGTCCCCGACGCGTCACAAGGAGAGGAAGGACCTCCTCCCCCGGCTGGTCTCTTGTGAAGGCCAAGATTTTCGCCATTTCAGAGGAGAGAGGCGGGTTCATTCCCTGCCCTCTTCTCCTAAGAAAAAAAAAACAAAGAAGAATCGGGACTCCTCTCCATCTGCGGGGACGGACTCTGCCGATTCGGTAAGCGACTAAGCCAAGATCGACACGTCCTGCCCTGGTGCTCGCCCGGGTTGGGAGTCCCAAACTAAGACTAAAAGGGCGCAGAGTGGATTCGATTACATTGGGGCCCCTCATTCAGACATTACCTGGGGTTTTTGAGCCCGCTGGCTTCAAACGCTTCCTCGTTATTCGCAACTTGATCCATTAGAGGAGACCTCTAGCTAGCATAATTGGTACAGGGCCGAAGATGACCCGTCTCTCGGACGAGATCCTTTTGGGGAATGCGTCAAATCCTTCCTAGGTGCTCATGATTAGTGTCCTTCGGACACTTTATGGCACGCCGGTGAGTGTGACTCCGCACTCTAATATGAACTTCGTGAAAGGATTGGTTTATGCGAGGGAACTTATGGACTACTCCATAGATGATATCCCCGTAAGGGGCACGGCGATTTGCTCTCCTGGCCGCCGTGCTGACGGGACTCAGCGCCCCTTCAGGTCCCAGCTTGGCATTCTTTTTCTCCTTCTGCTAACCCCTACTTCGTCTTCTGTACCAATTCTCTTTCACCCTACATCGTCCTTCCATCTACGTTTGTTTGTCGATCTCGGTTTATCAGAGCTGTCCGTCAGGGGGCGCGACCCTTTAGCTGGTCCTGCCTGTGTTGGTAGGTGGGTGCCTGAGCCGCCGTGGTGCTCTTGGGAGTCTTTGCTTCACCAACTGGTAAATTTCCGAGGCTGGTCGGCTATTTTTAAAACGATGGTTGGGTCAGGGGTCGACGGGCTTACCCTCCTGATTGGGCTGGCGCTCCGAGTAGGTGTCTCGACGGTAGACAGTGACTGCGCTGCGTGAGTTCGCACCCCCTTTTATACTCTACTCCATATGGGTAATAATAGAAAAATTCTCTCCCAGAAGTCTGCGACTTCTCGTACTACGACTGTCAATATGTCCTCTTTTCCGCGCTTGTTAGATCCCTTCGCAGAAGAGAGAGATCCTGATTTCGATTATCCTCGTTTCCTGGTGCTGAATTCTAGTTCCGAGTCTCCGCTTTCTAAATTGGGCGTGTTTGATTTGAATGAGGAGTTTGAGTCCCGTTGTGGTGCACCCCGCCGTATGTGGGCCCGTAGTAGTGGCGATTTAGTGGTTGAGGTATCTTCGCAAGAGCAGTGTGGTGCCGTGCCTATTTGTCCTCCATTTCGGAGGTCCCGGTTTCGGTTGTGCCCCACCCTCGCCTTAATTTTGTTAAGGGAGTGATTCGCTCCAACGAATTATTGCAATATGATGTTTCGAGACTAAAAGATAAACTTTCGTCCCAGAGGGTTTCTAAGTCTGTTGGTCCCGCTAAGGTTCCTACGAGTACGCTTATCGTTACCTTTGAGCGTTAGGATCTGCCCCAGTTTGTTCGTGCTGGTTATCTTCGTGTCTCGTTATGTCGCGCTTCCCAGACATTGTTTTTTGCCACCAGTTTGGCCATATGAGCAGCAATTGTAGGCAGGCTCGTCGCTGTGTGGCCTGTGCGTTGGCGTATCATGACTCCTCTTGTGGGAACCATGAATGTTGCGCCAATTGTGGAGGTTCCCATAACGCGGCTTCGCGTTCTTATCCCGCATTCCTTTTTGAGAAGGAGGTCCTGGCTCTTTCGCACTCCCTCAGGTTGGACTTCCGTGAGACCCGCCGTAGGGTGCGGGAGCAGCTCGCCCCCTCTGGCCGCCTCTTCTCTGACGTTCTCCGGGTTGCGGCGTCACGCCGTCCTCCTCCCGGTCGTCTCACTCCTACTTTGTCTTTCGTGGTCCCTCTGTTGCTCCTTCTCCCCTGCCTTTGGTACCCCATCGTGGTTCCTCCGTTGCGCCCTCTCCTTTGTCATGGTCTCTTCTCGTGTTGCTCCCTTTGTCGCGGACCGTGAGACCGACCTAGCTGAGACGCTGGAGGATATCCGGCAGTTCCTCCAGGCGTCTGCCCCTGCTGCTCCTCCCGTTCCTTTGCCCCAACGCAAATGGAAGGATTCCTCCTCACCCCGTTCGGAGTCCAAGCGCGCTGCCTCTGATGAGGCTGCTTTGGCCCTCGAGTCGGTTGTTGAGGCGTCCTCTGTTTTGATGTCTTTGCTGGCCTCCCCCGTTGGCAGTCTTCTATGTCTCCTACCCCAGTTTTCGTCTCCCTTGCCTCCTATCTCTGTTCCTTCATCTCCTTCTGAACCTGTTCCCTCCTCACCCTCTGATCCGGCTCCTTCTCTCCATCTAATCCTATTCCCTCCTTACCCTCTGACCCTGTTTCCTTCTCATCCTCTGTCTATCTTCCGTCTTCTGTTCCATCTTCGCATCTTAGTTCTCGTCCGTCTCTGCTCGATCTCCCTTTCCTTCCGGACCATTGGCCCTCCACGTTGGGGGTTCGGTCCGGCTCTCAGCTGTCGCCTCCCGCTGTTCACGCTGCCAACTCCGTGTCGGGTGCGTCCCCGGCTCATCGCAATTTTTCGCTTGCCCGTTCTGGGCCTTCTAATAGTCGGGAACCTTCGACGGTCTCCGTCACTAGAATCCCAACGTTGGTGTCGAGACGACAATAATGTCTGTCATCCTACAGTGGAATTGTCAAGAGATTCTCCCCAAGTGGGAGGAACTCCAGCTCTTGCTTTCTAGCGTTCGGCCCTCGGTGGTCTGTTTGGAAGAAAATAAGCTTGGGACTCGGCACTTCCGAACTTCCGGGTGTTTAATTCCACCTCCCCCGGGCGGGGGCGTGTCCCATGGTGGTACTTCGCTTTTAATTTCTATGCTATTCTCTGCGCCACTTCCCGTCAATACTACCTTGCAGGCTGTTGCTGCGAGGGTTTTTACTTCCAACTTTTAACCGTTTGTTCTGTATACATCCACCCGGATTTTAGTTTGAGTCGGTCTGACCTTTTAGAGCTCACAAGTCAGTTACCTACCCCGTTTTTATTACTAGGTGATTTTAATGCTCGCCACCCATGTTGGGGTGATACTGCCCGTAATCCCCGGGGCTGAGTGGTTGAGTCTCTCTTATTATCCGATTCCCTTTGTCTTATAAATTCCTGCGACTTTACTTCTTACCATGTTCAAACGGATTTGTTTAGTGCTGTAGACTTGTCCTTATGTTCGCCCGACTGTTTCCTCGACTTCCGGTGGTCGATTCGGGACGACCTTTCCGGGAGTGATCACTTCCCGATAGTCATGTCGGCCGCCCTTTCTGGCCCGTGCCTTTCCTTCCCTCCTTGTTCGGATCTGCGGCAAGCAAATTGGATTGAGTTCCGGGAGGCTTCCTTTATTGATACCTCCCGCGTTTCCTTCGATACCGTAGATTCAGCGGTCTCATATTTTAGAGGCTGCTGAGCTCTTCGTTCCGCCGAGGTGCCCTGTTGCAGGGCGCTCCACCGTCCCCTAGTGGTTGAAGGATTGCGCGTCGGCTATTTCTGCCTATAAGTTGTCACATTCCCGTTATAGGCGGAACCCGACCGTCTCGAATAGGGTCGATCGGAACCGGGCTCGTGCCCGTGGGGAGTCTTGGCGCCGGTACGTATCTTCCATTTCTTCGTCCACGCCACTGACTCAGGTTTGGAAGTGGGTCAATAAGATTCGTGGTCGCTACGCTGGTCATGCCATCCCAACTCTGGACATCGAAGGCTCGCTTGTGTCCGATGGTCGGTTGCTCAGCGAAGCTCTGGCTGACCCTTTTGCTTCGGTGAGTAGCGCTGGTAGCTATCCTCGACGGTTTCTCGATCATAAGGTCGCCATAGAATCTCGCCTTTTAGATTTTACCACGTGCGCCACCTACTCTTATAATGCTCTCTTTTCCGTCTATGAGTTGCGGAATGCTTTGTCTCACTGTGGCTCAACCTCTCCCGGTGATGATTTCATCCACTACGACCTTCTCCGTCGTCTCCATCCCCACTCGGAGTTATTTTGGGTTGACCTCTACAACCTGCTTTGGGTCAAAGGAATCTATCCGTCCCCCTGGCGTGTGGGGGTTGTTCTACCCTTTCTCAAGCCCGGTAGGGGACGGTTTTGACCCCAGTCACTATCGCCCGATTGCTCTTACGAGCTACCTCAGTAACTTGTTCGGGAAGATAGTCCAAGTTCGCCTCGCTTTGTTTTTGAAGTCCAACTCGCTCCTCTCTCCATTTCAGTGCGGTTTTCGCAGCGACTGTAGTACTCTTGATTACCTCATCCATTTGGAAGACTCCGTTTTACGGGCTTTTTTTCTCCAGGCAGCGGTGTTCTTCGACATTCAGAAGGCCTACAATACCACCTGGAGATATGGTGTTTTACGTCATTTATATGATTGCGGTATGAGGGGCTTTTTACCGGTTTTTATTCAAGGATTTTTATCGTCCCGTAATTTTAAGATCGGTATTTGGGATGCTTTCTCAGGCTTGCGGATTCAAGAGGAGGGTGTTCCCCAAAGGTGTGTTTTGAGTGTGACATGTTTCGTCGTTGCCATTAATAGTCTAGTATCCACTCTTCCGGACTGAGTTGCGAGATAGTCCATCTGGGCTACGCAGCTTTTAAATTCTCAATGCACTATTCATTCATTCATTCCGGACTGAGTTTTGGCTTCCCTCTTTGTGGATGACTTGGCATTGTGTTTTGTTCATCTCCCCACTTGCCATCTGCTGCCCGTCGATTACAGCTGACAATTGATGCCGTGTCGGGTCGTGCTGTCTCAAAGGGTTTCCGTTTTTCGGTCATCAAAACGAAGGCCATGCATTTTTATCGGGGTCATGGTGTCCTTGCCCCCCCCCATCCCCTCTTTTTGGACGGCACGGCGATTGAGTATGTCCCCGTTGTTAAGTTCTTGGGTTTAACGCTTGATAGCAAGCTCACTTGGGTACCCCATTTGCGTCGCTTGAAGGCTTCTTGTTCGAAGGCTATGGATTTGCTTCGGGTTTTATCCCACACCACTTGGGGTTGTGATAGGCGCACCTTGTGGTCGCTTTATTCGGCGCTGGTTCAATCCCGGCTAGACTACGGTTGACAGGTGTACTCTTCAGCGTCTCCTTCGGCCTTGATGTTACTTGACTGTTCGTTGCTTAGTAGTGGAGCCTTTCACATCTCGCCTATCTCTAGCCTCTTTGTGGAGGATGGCGTGCTTCGCTTGCGATATCACCCACTGCATATGTGCCTCCGATCCCTGTTTCGTGTTCAGCACTACCCTTAACCCCCATTCCATGAGTGTCTTTTTCCTCGATGGGTGACCGTTCCTTCTCAGTTTGTACTCCTAGACGCTGGAATGCTCTTCCTTCCGAAGTCCAGTCCTCTCCCTCCTTTGCTACTTTTAAACGTCTCCTGAAGACTCCTCTCTTCAGAATTGCCTTCTCTCCCCTGTAAACTTTCTCTACACTCGCTTCACAACCTGCGCTCTGGAAGGGCAAGCTCACTTGGCTACCTCATTTGCGTCGCTTGAGGGCGTCCTGTTCGAAGGCTATGGATTTGCTTAGGCTTTTATCCCACACCACTTGGGGTGGTAATAGGCGCTCCTTGTGGTCACTTCATTCGGCACTGGTCCAATCCCGGCTGGACTACGGTTGCTAGGTGTATTCTTCAGCGTCTCCTTCTGCCTTGAAGATACTTGACCCTGTTCGTTCGCCTTGGGCCTCTTTGTTAAGGGTGGCATGCTTCCCTTGCAATACCACCGGCTGCAGGTGTGCCTGCGATTTCTGTTTCATGTTCAGCAATACCCTTCATCCCCAGTCCATGAGTGCCTTTTTGCCCCGTCCTCTTCGGCATCTGCATCTTTTGATCGGCGGCCATCTCTACCCCGGCCTCTGGGGTTCCGGGTTAGGGACCATCTCTCCTCCCTGGGTGTTCCCGTGGTGTTGGCCCTCCCATTCCCACCGTCTCCGTGTTCGGGTGTCCGCCCTCCTGGGGTCTGTAGCTTTTTGGTATTTCGAGAAAGGGTCTACTGCCCCTCGTCTATTAAAGTGCCTGTTTCTTGAACATGCGTGTTTTCATGCTCACTAGCGTCCCATCTATACTGACGGCTCGAAGTCGGACCTCGGTGCTGGGGCAGCCGCGATGTCCTCTACGGAGTCTTCGGTCCGCCCCCCTCCCCTCCAGTAGCATCCGTTTTTACCGCAGAGTTGACAGCCATTCTTTTGGCTTTTAATTTGATTTTATCCCTCGATTCTTCATATTTTATTGTTTTTAGCAATGCCCGGCCTGCGTTAGGGGCAGTTCGTTCTTTTACGTACACACACCCTTTGGTTTTACATATTTGCGCCTGGCTGGTCAGAAATGCCTCCTGTTACAGGGTGGCGTTCTATTGGGCTCCGGCTCATGTTGGGGTCCCGGGCAACGAAGCGGCTGATCGGCCGCCCTCGAGGTGCCGGATGCAGCCCCTGTGCCCTCTAGGGATTCCTACCCCGTAATCAGGACGTATGTTTTTTGTTTGTGGCAGAGAGAATGGGATTCGTTTCCCTCTTCTAAGCTGTCCCCTATTAAACGCTCTGTCCGTTCCTGGTCCTCTAGCTCTCAACGACTCCGGTCTTGGGAGGTTGCGAATTGGGCACACGCGACTCACCCATGGTTATTTAGTTTCGGGTGGAGGCCGAGTTGCCCCTGGTTGTCCCTTTTGTGGTGGTGAGCTGTTTGTGGCTCACATTTTAGTAGTTTGTCCCCGCCTTGCTTCCCTACCCTTTCTTCTAGCGTCGCCTTTCCTGCTTGGCTTCGCTTTATTTTATCAGAGGACTCCCTTCGGTTGTCCTGCCCCTTTACATTTCTATCACGAAGTGGCGTTTTACCCCTTTTATAAATTCCATTTTTGTGTTTAGGTTTATTGTTTTATCCTGTGCCCTCCCCTGTCGCTGGCGCATGTCATTTGTTTATTGCCCCAGCCGCCCTTTTTTTTAGAATGAGCGGTATGCCGTAATTTAAGTGTGTTTTACTGTTTTTTTCTAATCCTTTGCTTTTCCCCATTTTTATTGAGTTTCTCCCACGCCTCTTCTGACTTTTTTCGGGCAACCCCGTTTTAACAGTGCTGCCATTAAGAATCCATTAGGATTGGGCAGCTGCCACCTGGATTTTCCATTAAACTAAACTAAACAAACATAGATGACCTCACCTTAGAGCTGGCTGACCTTTGAGCGGTTAAAGTCGACATGTGATGAGAAAACAGGGAGAGGCCTCGAGACCCACCCCCTCCCCTACACTCTTCGTCACGTTCGACTGTGAGTCGGTGCGTGCTAGTTGGTATCTCTACCGCGTGAAGGCATTCGTGCCACCGTCTTGGTCATACGAATCGCTCCTGTAGACGCGCAAAGTAGGTCTACCCGAAGTCTGTAAGTTGCTCCAAGGTTGCACATGATAAGTCCAAATGTGTCATTTGCGGTGAGCTGCACCCTACTTCTTCGAAGCAACGTGGTGCATATCTCCTTGAGAAGGAAATCCTTACCGTTCAAGCTACTGTTTGTCTCTCATTTTGCGAAGCTAAGGACTTAGTCAAAGCGTCCGCGGCGCTGCTTGTGATGTCTTATCCCTCAACATTAAAATTGACACCCTCTACTCCTGGTCCCTTCACGCCTACGAGCACAAGTCGTTTCTGCACCCATTTGGAACCCTTCTGTGGGTTCTACCCATCCCGGGCGCTCCCCTGGTAGAGCTGGTGGCACAAAGGGTTCACACCCAGCCCCTGCTAAAACCAGGGCTCTCCTCTTCTCCCTCAGCGTGACCATTTCTTGTAAGCCGAAATGGACGTGCGTCTCTATCGAGTTGTTAGACTCACAGGAAGACCCCTCTAGCAGAGGTGTGGAAGCAAGTCAAAAGGACGTGAGGCAAGTTCTCGCATGACCCCCTTCCCGTTCTGTAATAAAATGGAACCCAATCTCGGACCCTGCGTCCGTGGTGAGGTCCTTTGCGACCGCTTTCTCCGCATTCTCTAGCCGGGATCCCCCTTAAGGGGCGCGGCGATTTGCCATCCTGGCCGCCGTGCTGACGGGACTCAGCACCCTGTCCGACCCCAGCTTAGCCTCTTCTCCTTATTTCAGAAAGCCTGTATTTCTCCCTTACTTCGTCGCTTTTCATACAACCTCTCCCACAACTTTCTCTGGTCAGCCTCTAATTTCACAGGGTAGATGCTGACCTTCTTCTCAGCCAACCGTCCCGGATCGGGGCTGAGGGGGCAGGGGACAATGTTCCCTAATCCCTGAGCTCCAGTTCGGGATGGTGGGTTTTTAACATCCTGCTTCATCCCCACCCATACCTTCCTCACATCCCCTTTCCTTCTCACTTCACAATCTATTTTTTTACGCAGTGTCCAAGGTGGAGCCGCCATGCCGAGGGACTGCCAGGCCACCAGGCGGGAGGGGTGGTCGTTCAGCGCTTTGTACGGCCAACAGCGCCCGGGGTTCTACCTCTGGGAAGCGTACGGCCATTCCCGTGAGGGTCTTCTGTTCGAAGATGGCCCCCGCGTCTCCTCCGAGCTAGGCTTGGAGGGCATATTTCTTCAATGGAATTGCCGTGGACTCTGGGCCAACTGGGAGGAGCTGCGGATGCTCGTCTGGTCCCGTTCCCCGTTAGCTATTTTTCTGCAGGAGACCATGCTAGGCGCGTGTCCCTTGCCCGCCCTCCCGGGGTATAAGGATTTTGCGACCCCACCACCATTTGGGGGGCCGGGCTGGGGGATGCACGGTTTACACCCGGCATAATGTCTCAGTTCTTCTTTTTACTTTTGATACCTCCTTTCAGGCAGTGGCTGTGGAGCTTCACCTGGATAGGAGGTATACTATCATTTCTGCGTACATTCCACCGTCAGCTGACTTCGACGCGGGGAACCTCCGCCGCGTCGTGGCACGGTTGCCGAGGCCCCTTCTCTTGCTTGGAGACCTGAACGGCAGACATCCTCTCTCGGGGAATTACTCAATAAATCCCAGGAGACAAGTCCTTGCCAATCTGATCGAAGAGCTTGAGATAGGTGTCCTAAATGTGGATGTGTTTACGCATCACTGCCCGAGAACCGCTTCATTTTCTTGCCTTGATCTATCTTTGTGCTCTTTGGTGGTCGAAGACCTCCATGGTAGTGCTCACTTTCTCATTCAAATATGATTTTCAGGGCAACTGCCGCCTGAGAGCCCACCTCGGTGGTGCTTGACTCGGGCGCGGTGGCCTACATTTCAGGAAATGACTGAATTCTCTATCCCAGTCGAGGAGTTTAGGTCGGTAGATAGGGTCGTTGAGTTCTTCTCCGGTAACATCTTCGCCGCGTGCCTGACTACTCTTCCCAGTACGTCTGGCCGTTTTGCACGCCGACCACTCCCGTGGTGGTCGGTCGAGTGTGAGACGGCCCTCAAACAGAAGCGTTATGACTACATGCGCTATAAGCGCCGCCCGAGCGATTTCACTGTCGCTGAATTTCGTCGGGCTAGGGCTAGGTTCCGGTATATTTCGAAGCACGCCCGCCGCTCTTCTTGGCGGGCATACGTGTCTTCACTTAACGGGAAGACCCCTTTAGCTGAGGTGTGGAAGCGAGTCAAAAGGATTCGGGGCAAGTTCTCGCAGTACCCCCCTCCCGTTCTCCAGGGGAATGGGACCGCAATCTCGGACCCCGCGTCCGTGGCGGAATCCTTCGTGACCGCTTTCTCCGCATTCTCTAGCCGGGATGCTGCTCCGCCAGCATTCAATGTACATCGTGATGTCGCGGAAGGCCGCCGACTGGACTTTACCTCCAGAGGCGTTGAACCCTTCAACGACAGGTTTACTCTGAGTGAGTTGCGTTCCGCTCTTGCTTCGTGCGCGGACATCGTCCGGACCATGGGCGATGTCCGCGCACGAAGCAAGAGCGGACATCGCCCATGGTCCGGACGATGTCCCGTACGCCATGCTTCGACACCTGAGTGAGCGAGGCATGGCCTTTCTCTTAGATTTATTCAACAGGGTCTGGGTAGAGGGTCTCCTCCCAGATTCCTGGCGAATCGCTACTGTGCTCGCCTTTCGCAAACCGGGGAGAGATCACTCTACTCCGACCGGTTTCCGCCCAATCTCTCTAACCTCTTGCGTGTGCAAGTTGATGGAGAAATTGGTAAATGTTAGATTAGCCTTTTTCCTGGACAGCGAAGGCCATCTGTCTTCTGCACAGTGCGGCTTCCGCAAGTTCCACTCCACGTCGGATGCTCTGTTCCGACTGGAAAATGCAGTCTGCGAGGCTTTCCTTCGTAGACAGCACTACGCCACGGTCTTTTTCGATTTGGAGAAGGCCTATGATACCGCATGGCGATACGGTATCATGGAGACTCTCCACACGATGGGGGCGAGGGGACGCCTCCCAATGTTTATATCTGAATTTTTGCGAGATCGTCGATTCCGCATACGTGTGGGGGGAGCCCTCTCCCGCCCAATGGAGCAGGAAGTGTCCTTAGTGTCGACACTCTTTGCCCTGAGCATCAACGGCATCACCTCGGTGCTGCCGGAAGATGTTCTCGCTACGCTCTACGTGGACGACCTTTCGATCTCTTTTGGCGCGGCCCAGATGCCAACTCTGGAGCGTCGACGCCAACAGGCATTGAACCGCGTCTCTCGCTATGCCGAAGTGCACAGGTTTCGGTTTTCCTTGGCCAAGACTAAGGTGGTGCACTTCTGCCGCCATCCACGGCTCTACCCCTACCCAGATTTGTTTATTAATGGGGTGCGCCTGGAATTCGTTGAATCGCACGCTTTCCTTGGTCTTGTATTTGACCGACGCCTCACCTGAGAGGCTCATATTCTCAGCCTTAGAGTCTCTTGTACCCGCGCAATCGATATTCTCCGCTCCGTGACGTTCAGCGCTTGGGGCGCTGATCGGGCTACTGCCTTACTTTTTTATCGATCCTTTGTTCTTTCGAAGCTCGATTACGGATTCGAATTTTATGCATCCGCACCCGAGCGTGTATTGCGGAAGGTGGACCTGATACACCACACCGGCCTTCGCCTTGTGACCGGTGCCTTCCGCACTTACCCCATTGAGAGCCTTCTAGTCGATGCTAAGGAGATGCCACTCGCTCTACGCCGCGTGCAGTGCATTACTCGCCTGTACGCCCGAGCCCTGCGTATCCTTCAGTCGCCAACAGCTCTCTCCGTATCCGCAGCTGATTTCGACGGTTCCTATGCCGCCGAGAGATGCCAGTCATACCCTAAGCCCTTTGGGTTTAGGGCCAGGAAACTCCTTGGAGAGCTACGTATAGCTCTCGGGCCGGTGGCGCCCCTGGTTCTGCCCAGGACGCCACCCTGGAGGGTACCATATTTGGGTATTTGTCGCCACGCCTCTGCTTCCAAAGCTTGTACAGCGCCGGGAGTATTGCGTTCAACCTTTTTGGAGCACACATCGTGTCACGCTGGAACCGTGCCAGTGTATGCGGATGGCTCCAAGTCCGAAGATGGGGTCGGCTTCCACGCCGTATCCCCTCTGTTTAAAGTCAGTGGGGCTGTGCCCGGTGCTGCGTCTCTCTTCACGGCCGAGCTGGTGGCAATACACCACTCGGTACGGGAGATTACTCGACGTGCCCGGTTCGGAGACCGGATTGTGTTCTATAGCGACTCACAAAGCGCCCTGAGTGTGCTCGGGACATTGGAATCTCCGCATCCCCTGGTTCGGGATATCCGTGACGCCACGGTTTTGGCAAGCCGGGCGGATATCGAGATTATCTTCTGCTGGGTTCCTGGACATGTATGAATTGCGGGGAATGAGCGCGCCAAAGAGTCCGCGAGGACTCTGCGACCGGACCAGCGTTTCGCTCTTCCTCACACCGACTACATGGCAGGAATACGGGCATCTCTTCGGACTGCTTGGCAAAGAAGATGTGAGACGGTCCAGGGGAACTTAAAGTTGCGTGCCATTGCGCCGCGACTGCTTCACGTCGCTTTCTTTCGTCTCCGAATCGGGCACACTCGTGTGACGCATCGCTATTTGATGGAGCGCCTGCGCCTTATTGTGACGACTGCGTTGTCTCCCAGATTGTTCGGCACTTTCTTGTTGAATGTCCCATCCCATTCTGGTTGATCTTCGCGGCGTCGTTACCGTTAATTCCTTGTATTCTGGACTGGTTCGTACACATAGACTTGTGGACTATACCACTTTTGTCTACTTTATTCGACTGTTTGTTGTAGATCGTATGTTCCTTCACCGGGGAGTGGCGAGCTTACCCCCGACGCCTAAGCGCGCTTTCTTGCTTCTTTTTTTTCTCGTTTTATCGTTATTTGCTATCTATGTACATATTGTTATTTTTTTAACATAGCCTAGTTGTAGGTTGTGGTAAGTACGGCCACCTTTGCCCTAGTAGGCTGTTGCCAGATGGGCTCCTAAATTATATATAAAAAAAACAACCCTTCAGCCCTCTCATGTTGAAAGTCGCAGTTGGGTATCTTTGCCCATGCTTCCTGTCCCTTTATCGGTACGAATGGGGTCACTACTGCCTTTCCCTTGTCATTTAGACCCTTTCCTGCATACAGACATGTGGCCTCCTTGACTTCTTGGAGGAGGCTGGCCTCCGCCATTTTATTTTAGTTTCATCCTCCTGAATTCGCCTCCTTCTTCTTTCTTTGTTTTGTTTATTATTTTTTTATCAGCTTAAATTATATGCTATACTTTTGAGGCGACTCATTCCCTTGTAGGCAGTCGCCAAGTTTCTCCCTCTTAAATTTAAAAAATACATTTTTTTCATTACACAGATGTACATTGTACTAAAGTTACCTCTTTGTAGCGCTCATCCTTTCGCCTCGATGAACTCTACCAACCAGTAATGTTCTCTCTAAGGTGTATCTGTAGATTTTCTCTTTGTGATGTTTGCATGTTATGTTACTGATGGCAGCATGTGCAAATGCCAGAATGTATCAAGCCACTGCAGTATTAGTATGTGTTGAGTTGTGGATAGTGACCCAATTGGAGACTTACCAGGTTGACCCCATGGGAGGTATGTTTCTTCATGTCAATGTCCATTGGAATGGCATTTTTTTTCTCTACTGAATCGACTTAAAATTATAATCTTTCTACTTATTTTAATATTTCAAAACTATGGACTGATTTTGTTTTATTTTTTACAGGAAAAATTGATTGGTGTAATTTAATCCAGTCTACTGTACTTTTTAGTACCTTGGTTATTGTCTTCGTCTTCGCTTTCTTTGGTTATGGGTTTCATTTGCCCCTTTGGCTCGGTGGTATTTATCCTTCTTCAAAATCTCAAGATCATTCAACACAGATCAAGCAGTTAATTAAGGATGTGAGTTATATCTCTGTTAACTAGAGCATTCAATTATTTTAATGATTACATTTCTTCTTTTAATATCCTTTGGAAGTAATTTGTATTGGGGCATTTTTCCTGTAGTAGGGGTAAGAATGCTTTACGTCTTACGTCTTGAAAAACGTAGAATTAAAAGTGTATAGTCATAGTATAGTGAATAGGGTTGTTTAGGATAAAGTGGTGAAGAGGAATGAGTAAGAGTAGAGTTAGCTGCTGGGTGAGCAGCCATGTCTTTGGTTCTTATTTTTGATTTTTCTTTATTAGTCTTCTGTATTCTTAATGGAGCTCTTGCGCCTCTTTAGTTCTTCAATATTTCACATCTTTTGTTTTGTTTTTTTGTTGCGGATTTCCTTAATATGGTTTCTGCTTTGAGTCTGCAATCTCACCTTGCAGTGTATCTTGTGTTGTAGAAAGTGTTAAATTGAGGGTCACCCTTGTATCAAAAAGATACTCTTAATCAGATCAAAAATATTCAGCACGTATCCTATTCTTTTTCAAATGATTTTTATTTTAACTTATGATATTGATGCATGGCAACAGCCAGCCTTCAGGCAGTATGGTTATTATATAAAAAATATAAGAAGAATTTAAAATTTCTTCTCAAATTGAGATAAAGAATTCTTTTACCCTCAAGGGAAAAAAAAACCCTAATATTTTATAATTTTGTCTATTCATATCAAAGATGCCATTGATTTAAAACAAACGGATTTTTTGTGTGTGAATATTCAAATGAATAGTTAGAAAATACATTGATTACATTCAGTAACTCCAATTAAATAGTGAAAGTAGGATCAGTGTCACGAGAAAAAGTAGTAACCCCCCCAATCCCTCCTTTTTAGGCCTTATTAAGCACAAAGGTAATCATCCTTTTTCACACATGGTCTTTTATAACAGTGCACTGTAGCACCTTATCTACTCAGGTTTCCTCCCTGAAGAGGTGACCCTCAGCACATCACTTTATTCCCAATTTCCATTCACTTCATAAGTTATTCTTGTTTCATGTCCATACCTCCCTTCATTGCCACTTGCACCCTGATTCACATTTTTCTGCTCTCCTTATATACTTCTTAGCAATCAGTTTTTCAGTTTATGCCATAAATTGCTCAAAAATGCTAAAGCCAGACAACATATCAAATATCCATCTCAAACACCTAGGCCACACAACAATCTCCATCGCAGAAATTTTCAATCACGCTCGATTCACCAACACAATTTCCTCAATCTGGAAACTAACCCACATTGTATCCATACTCAAACCAAACAAACCCCCATCACCCTAACACAAGCCCACCCACTCAATTATGTGCACACCTTCAAAAACACTCGAAAAACTAATACATAAAAGAATCAGCCCAAACATATCTCTGTCTCAGACGGTTTCAAGAGAGCACACTCAACCACGACCCTCCTTACCAACCTCCCAAAACAAAATCGATGGTTTCAACCAGCTTTTACCCCACCTCATGTATAATTCTTGCTGCAATAGCCTTGCACAAAGCCTTCGACACAGTACCAGAACACATCCTAGCAGACAAAATCCTGAATACCATCCTCAACAACAACAACAACAAAAAGTGGATAATAAACTTCATCCTTGGCAGACAGGCCAAAGTCATACACCAGACCACTTTACAATGGTGGCCCACAACGAGCCATTCTCTCACCCCTACTATTCAATCTGTTCACACATGACAACCACAAACCCCATTAATCAACACCTACGCAGACAATATCTCGCCTAGCACAACAGCAAGTAGGAAACTAAAACAACACAAATTATACACACAAAGCCGCATGACAATCTCAACCAACAAATCAGACTAAACGGACAACACCTGCCCCTGAACAAAAAACCCAAAGAAAATCAATGTCCCCAAAGCACCACCCTCAACTACGCAGCACCAGCATAGCACCCAACCACAGCCAAATATCACGCGATCAAAATCCAAACCCCATCCTAGGATCTACAGTACACAGTACAGTACACCCACCCCACACCTACACGCCGAAACAAAAATACACCCATAGATGATTGAAACCAACCCATCACTTGAACAGAGCATTGACCTATACCCGGCACACTACTTCCAACACCTCTACAATAACCTCCCCCACCACTATCAAACCCCCCAACTTAATCAAACACAGCCACACTACCCTTACCCAAAGATAATTAAACACTCTACCACCAAACATCCAAGCAAGCCCCCTCCCTTAATAAACCCATCAGGAAAATCACTATACACAGAACACACCGAGTAATCTTTTCTCTACTCAGGTCATGTACTCCACTATACTCCAACAATACAAACACAGAATAAACCTTGCCCTCACTCCAACATTCGCCAGATGCAGCCAAAGCCCAGACAACATAGAATATCTACTCATCAACTACCCTGGCAAGCTCGCACTACACACAACATCTGCTCTTCTAGGGACCTGTGACCCACCCATAGGGGCTTGCGTAGGCTATTACACATGGTACCCAGAGGAGCGGCATGTCCCTCTGGCCCCAATGACTCTGCCCCCCTCCAACTAGATTTAGTCTACCTGAGCTTTATTCCTTCTAAACATTTCCACGTTACCCCTTTTTTTATCCCTTTCTTTACAATCTTCTTGCCTGGGTGCTAATATCACAGGCTAGTCACCGACTAGCTTTTATCCACTCATCCTCGGTTGGGTCCAGGAGAGGGGAAGCTGGTTTACCCATCTCCCTTTTGGGGGGGTGTTCCTACTGGCTCAGGTTGGGCTCGTGGTTTTTGACACACTTACATTCTCCTCCCCGCCCCTTGGGTCTTAACTTCCCCCATCTTTTTTTCTTTTCCTTATCTATCATTTTACGCACCCGCAAAGGGATTGCAGGTGCCATCTATTGGCTTATGTGACCCCACCCCTAACACCCGCAATTTGCCAGCTGGGCCCTAATACCCTAAGATCTGTGGCTATATATGTTTCACACATTTTCACCCTTACCTACGCGACATTCTATACAAATCTCTCCTCACGGCCTCATTGCTATTGCCCTTAAAAATCGAGGAAAGAATGCATACAGTGTGTGTATTTCCTGTATGTATCAAGTATTTCCTTGTGTATGAAAGAGAAACATTAAGAATAAGCAATGTTTCATAAAAGGGGTGATGGGGGAGAAGGAAGGAGGGGGGTTTAAAATGGCATTCCTGGAAATGATAATCTGGGAGAGAATCAGATCCAATTTATGGCTTTATTTCCTCCATTTGAAACCGTCGTTAGCTTAGTGGATAAGACATTGGAGCCCTCACGCTTCGATACCTAGTTCATTCTTGGCAAGAGGAGACATAAAAATTTCAGGGTACAGAGGGAACTAGACACCTATGGGTGAATGCACTCACTGAGGGGGTGAAGGGCTACCCTGTGTATGGTAGCTGGAGGCGCGGCACGTCTCACTAGAACAAGTAACAATATGGTGGCCTGGTTCACTGGGGTTGACATGAGTGCATAAGGATGTACTGATTATGGCATGGGGGTTCTTTCCTTGTGGCTGCTAGGCGAACTAAATGTCCTGGGTCCCATCTTTGGTTCTGTGACATGGATCTTCGGATCTTGGCCCTCTTATCGACGATTAGTGGGACCTAGTAAGGGATCCACCCTGTCGCCCTGCCTCTCAGGCTACTAATTTGGGAATGAGCGTCCACTGGGCAACTTGAGGTACGGGGGGGGTATAGGGAGATATATATTCATATGGTGCAGATGGTATTCTTTTACATGATGACCCTCTCAGAAATAATTTTTTTATTTTATGAGATATATTCATCAAATTTGGGTCAATTTGTCTTAATGAGATGTGCTGTCGATCTCACTTGATGAACCCACCTGTTGCCTCGATGGCAGCCTCCAGTCGACCTCGGAGCCGGCCACAGGCCTTCGTCACTATCACCCGTTTTAGGTCCTTGAAGGTCTAAGTAATCCTGGCCCTCAGCTTGTCGTTCGTGTTGCAGTTGGATTGATTGGTCTGGTTCCACCGCGCCTCACACAAAAAAGTCGAAGGGTTTGCACTCAGACAATTTAGGAGGCCAAATGTCAGGTGCTGTGTGATCGAAGGATTTCTGACAGCCAGGTCTGGGTCTTCCAGCTGGTGTAAAAGGGCACAGAGTCTTGGTACCACACGTAAGGCCTCCTTGGAGCTACCAGGTCGAGTCAGAGCTTCACAACCTCTTAGAACACTGATGTCGTTGGTGTTCAGCTTGAGGCCCTCAGGAAAGAAGTGGAGTAGCATAGCACCACTTTCACTCCTGATGACACCGAAGACCATAATTGTCGCTGGAAATTTCATCTGTATGATTGGGCATGCTTTTGGATGTGACAGTGAGCCACCTGTTGTTACCGGAGTTGATTTTCAGGCCTTGACAAAAATTCTTTTCGTCAGGGAAGAACCACAGCATGTCTTCTGGCTCAAACGGATGTTTCAACTTTTTGATCGTCGTCTTAGTGTGCTTGAGTGGCTTTTCCTCTCCTTGGACAGAAATTGTCCCTTCCGCATCTTGTATGAAAAGTAGCGTATGTCCTCGTGCACTCTCCTCAGATGAGCTTTTCATCCACACCTTTCTCCCTTGCAATGAATGGTACACACCGACTTTCTGGGATAATTTTTAATGATCTGGATTTCAGTGACGAATTCCGGCGTTCTGATGGCGTCAGATCGTTGACCGTAGGTTTACCATCCTAGTGTCTCCTCGTAGTCGAATCTTGAATCTTCTAGCTCCTCTCTGATCCTTTCCACCATTCTTCTGATGTTGAAGTCTGAAATCTCCTGGTTTGTCCTTCCGGTATGGATTCCAAAGAGAACTCCATACTTCTTGCACAAATTGGGGGACGTGGGGGGGTACAAATTTTTCTATCGTCAATTGCCTAAAAATGAAGCAAAAATGGTTATTGTGCTTAAGAAGAAGAAAAAGGTTAAAAGAAATATGCGCAAAAATAGCAGTTCAATATTGCGAACTGATACCATCCGCACCTTGTGTGTGTGTGTATAGATATAAAGAGGGAATTCCTCTTCATTGTTTATTTTTTATAGGTATTTTAATGTTTGGTTTTTGTTGTATATGTATAGTGTTAAATTAATTATCTTGTGGATTTTCTGCTACTATACTCTCATCGGCATCCATTAGAAGAGCTCCTTAGAATTATTTTTTAATTGATTCCTCTGCATTTCATAAAAGCCTACTAAGTCTAGATACAGGCACTCACCTTGGAAACCTCATCCACCCCCATCAAATTTTTCTTCTGTGACTCCAATACTCGATAGTGGTATTGTGTGGGGCTGTTGTGGAATCTGTCCAGGCATTCTGGTAGTGGAGTTGTGTGCACCAATGCAACTTTATCAGAAAGCAGTTGATGATGATTATTATTATTAATGGTTGGACAAGTTATGCTTACTTTTCTTGTCTTTGCATTTACATATGGACAGTTTGCCCTTATATTTTCTTTTGTTTTCGTGTATTCTTAATTTTGTATCTACATATACATGGGCCTGTGCTCGGCCTCATAGGTATTGATTGAAGGCTTAATTAAAATATGAAAATCCAAGCGAAGAATGGATGATGCACCTGGAGATGTTGAGGTTTGATTCACTTTATCCTAAGGTTCATCTAAAGACATAGTAATAAGTGGGGCCATTAAGAAAGGGGTCTTTCGCCTATTCCCAGCCCCCTGCCACTCTTCATTTCACTTGTTACCGTTTCAGAATGAAGAAAATATGAGGAAGATATGTAAGGATGCTCAAGAAATGCTTTCTCATATCTCTCAATCAACTATCTCATATTCACAAAATTTAGTATCTGAGGTTAGTTGTATTCCAACCATTGTACCCTAATTAATGCCCATCCCGCAGGGGGGTACCCTGGGTAGCCTGTTACACTTGGTATCTGGAGAAGTTGCGTGTCCTCCCGGCCTGAGTGCAAATTAGGGAGGTCCCCTCACTGGGTTGTCTCGCAACACACTGATGGTGCGCCTTCCCCTCGCCCCCCATCAGCACTACTTTACTTTACATTTTTATTATTAGTATTATTATTGGCATTATTATGGTTGCTATAATCACTCGTATTATGATTATTTATTAGTATTATTTAGTACTAGTATTTATTAATATTATTGTATTATAATTATTGCATGTTATCATGTATTATTATTATTATTATTATTTATTACTAGTAGTAGTAGTAGTATTTATTATTGTTACGTCTATCCCCTCAACTTTTTTCACCCACACTTTGCACCTGGACAGAGTTAGGTCTGGTAGCCATGGTGCCTTGGTGGACTGCATGCCATCCGGGGATTACATAGCACTAGGGTATGATATTATAGGTGATTACCCACCCTACTCATTAGTGTACCCGCCTATCTCCACTTTTCTTTATTACATACCCGCCTACCCCTTTTCCACACTTGCTCTTCCATCCAGAGTGGTGGATGCTGCGAGTGCTGAAAGCCCACTGGATAAGGAAAGTATTAGGTACCGGGAGTGCTGGGCCGTTGACTCTGCTCACCTTCTTCCAGCAGACACATAAGGTGGCTACACCAGCACTACTTTATGGTTAAATTGCAAGGATCATTTTGCCTGAATAGTTGGCCGGGTGGTAAAGCCCCCCATCAGCGCTCGACCCGTAGACCGATTATTTGTAAATGAGCACATTCTAGAATTTTCTGATCCTATGGAGAACTTTCTCTTATCCTCCCAAGTCATTGGAGGTCATAAGTATCTACTTTCCATGTGCTCTTTTTACCTATTTCTGATATGGCTACAACAGAAGGTAATTGCGGGAAAGCCCATGTAGAGCCGCCTTCGAGCGCGGGCTCATTCTCCCAAGGTGTCGGAAAGGATGATGAAAATTAAGGCACCCATCGACCGGTGAAGGTTGTGCCCTTTCGGGCAGCTCCGCCTCTGAAAAGGAGGTGGCTCCACCTGTAATTTCTCAAGCGCCCCGCCAACCCTCTTCTAAGCCTATGGCTCCGGTGGCTTCTCTCTCATCGCGTTCTTTAGAGGGGGACTCCATCTTCCTACCAGCGGCACTCCCTCCTTTACTATCACAGGGGACTCTCAAGAGAGCAGGCATATTGCCCAAAATTGACTGCTCATTTTGGGAGCTGCTCGATAGGACCAAACCCCTTACGGGGGCAAGAGATAGGAGGACCTGCGAGTCATTTGCTCCTACAGTCCCATTGACAGTTTGCAGGGAATCGGCGTGCCTGCCCCACTCTCATTTCCCAAGACGAACACGGAAAGGACAGATTCCTCGATTGATCGGGTATGGCCACATGGACCCGGAGGCGACCCATCCGCAGATGGCAGGATCTTGCAGGGTAGCGAACCTGTGCTCGGTGCCGAACGCCGAAACTAGTCCGGTCCTGTGCAAGCTTGTCTTCGCGGGGCTCGGGCCCCCGAGGATTCACAAGGCGAAAGGAGAAATGGACCTCCTGGCTGGTAGCCCCTTTGAAAGCAAAAAAAAACCTATAAGGAGCATGGCAATTTGCTGATGGTCCCTCAGCTCCGGTTCGGGGGGGGGGAGGTAACAACCTGCTTCACCCCCATCCCTCACATTTTCCACACATCCTTTCTCTCTCCTTTCCCGGTGTATCTATTTCACACCTAGCCCAAGTGGAGCCGCCATGCCGAAGAAGGGCTGCCTAGCCACTGGCCGGTAGTAGTGGTCCCAAATTGCGGCAGCTGGTTTTGCCGGCCCCGTATTCACTCCTCGCTAGCGAGCTACTGCGTGGGGTGATTAACGTTTCCGTTCGGTACAAATACTAGGGTCACGATGCCCATGAATGAAGTTAAAAAAAAAAAATCTGCTTTACTTCCCCTTCACCAGCATCGGAGCCGCTCTCGGGCAGCTCCACTAAAGAAAAGGACGTCCCCACCTCCCGTGCTTTCTCAGGGGACCCTCTAAACTTATCTGACCGGAGAGGAGGCTTACTCCTCTCCTATGCCTACGGTGCAGGGGACTTTCCCTCACCCACTTCTCTGAAGTCGCCTTTGGGGGATACCCTCTTTCTAGTGGCATTCCCTCCTTTTCGCTTTTTCACTTAAGGTGGCTCGGGCACCCGAGGATCTACAAGGAGAGGAGGGATCTCCTCCTTGGACTGGTGCCTGTGTGACAGCCAAGAATTTCTCTATTTCGGGGAAGGATCTTGCCGGTCCTTCTCGCCTAGGGGCTCCTTCCAGCTACGGAGAGAAGCTAGTTCATTCGCCACCCTCTTCTCCTAAAAAAAAAGGAACAGGAAAAAGACAAAGGGCTCCTCTCCCTCTGCGGGAGCCACGGGGACGGACGCGGCCGCTATCGTTTCGGTAATCGACCAGGCCAAGATCGGGGTTTCCGGCCCCGGTGCTTTCCCGGGTAGGGAGTCCCTGACAAAGACAAAAATGGCAAGTGCGCAGAGCGAAGCCTCGATTACTTCAGGGCCCCTCATTCAGAGATTACCCTGCATTTTCGAGCCCGCTGGCTTCAAAGGCTTCCTGGCTATTCGCTCCGCTGATGGCATTATGTTGGCCAAGGGCAACATGATCCATCAAAGGAGAGCACTGCATCCGAGGCGGCCATGATTAGTGCCCTTCGGACACTTGATGGCACGCCAGTGATTGTGACGCCGCTCTACTATGAATTTGGTGAAAGGAGTGGTTAATGCTAGGGAACTCTTAGATTACTCTATAGATGACATCACATTAGAGCTCGCCAACCAGGGAGCGATCAATGGCGAACGTGTGATGAGAAAACAGGGAGGGGCCTCGAGACCCACCCCTACACTCTTTGTCACGTTCGACTGTGACAAGCTCCGAGTCGGTTGGTATCGCTACCGTGTGAAGGCATTCGTGCTACTGCCACGGAAGTGCTACTACTGCCACTGTTTCTGCCATACGAATCGCTCCTATACACATGCAAAGTCGGTAGGGCTGTTCAAGTTGATATTGCGAAAATATAAAAGTTGCGAGAGACTTCAGGCCACATGTTCTTGTTCCACTTGGCGTCGTATAGGTGCACATAAAATTTGAACTCGATCGGATGATATAAAGGTTCCCCAGAGCGACAAATTCTCTAGAGGTCACCAACTTCTTCATTCTTTTGGTGGTAAATTGTTACAAAGATTATTTGTCGTTTGGGGAGCTGAAAGTTATCATTTTCAGTCGCGATCATTAACAGAACAGAGAACTTCAACATTCCCATTTTTTCTTTCACAGGTGCGATGGTTTTTATTCGCAAACAGTGGTGGTTAGTCGGTCACCGGGAGGAGAACATCACCGGAAGCCGTCTTCCCTTAAAGGGGCAAGTGCTCCGAAAATTCTACTTCCACCACGGTCTGGAAAAGAAAACAAAGTCGGAGGCTGCGAAGGAGTCCGTGGAGGTATCCCTGAGGATTGGAGAGAAGGCAGGTCTCCCTACCTCCACACTGCGTTACAGCAAGGCGAAGCTGATTGATCATCGACAACATCACGCTCTACGAGCTCTATCCGCCGCCATAGGAGAAAGAACCGAAAGGAAGTGGCCACTGCAGAGAAGATCGAACTCCCAGGGAAGTGCCTTGTGCTACTTCAATGGAATGCCAAGCAGCTGTCTGACATCGGTAGGGGACGTGAACGCGTTGAAAGGCTTGCCATTCACGTCACAGGTGTAGACAAGACTCCCCCCCAAGGTACTGGGCATCACATGGCGGAGGCTGTCCTCAAGGCGGTATCCGACGCTGGACTGGAGGCGCGCATTCAAGGAATCATTTTTGACACTACTGCCTCGAACACGGGTCCCAATGAAGGAACCTGCATTAAGATGCAGGAGGGTCTGGGAAGGAATCTCCTATGGTTTGCGTGCAGGCACGACATCCTTGAAGTGATCCTTGGGGACGTTTTCAAACACTGTTATGGACCATCTGGCGCGCCTAACGTCCCTCTCTTCGTCCGGTTACGCTATCAGTGGGACTTCCTCGACTAGAAATCTTGGACGTCCTCTATGGATGAAGAAAGACTCCTTCCTCTCCGGACAGGCGAGCTGTCTGATGCGAGGGAGACAGATTTGAGCGAGTTCAAGAGTGCCATCGAACAAGAAAGCCATCCAAGAGACGACTACAAGGAGCTCTTGGTTTTCTCCAACATCTTCCTGGGAGGCGATATTGGGACGACTTTCAAGATGAGGGCACCAGGAGCGTTTCATCAAGCGAGATGGATGTCGAAGGGAATCTACGCTCTCAAGATTTTCCTCTTCAGGTCTCAGTTTCGGCTGACCTCTCACGAACTTCATGGAACAGGTGTCCCTCTTCGTCGATCTCCTTTACGCCATTCCGTGGAACGAGGCCATGGTTCCTTCCCATGCTCCCTACAATGATCTCTTCTTCATGAGGGAACTTTGAAGAGGAATCCCCAATAAGCGCGTTGCTGAATTGGCCCTAAAGGCATTCAAGCGCCATCTCCGGTACGTTTCAGAAGACTTGGTGTCTCCCTCTCTTCGACGAAAGGGTTACAAAGGAAGAGAAGGCCTAAATGGTCCAGAACATTAAGAGGGAAAGGACGGGACTGAAACGTCATGGACGGAAAGGCCTTAAATCCCAACAAGCCTCTTTCAGGCCTCTTCAGTTCCGGGTCGAGAATGGCGCTGGATCTCCTGCTCCCGGGACAAGGAGAGGAACTGGCCACACTCTTGCCTAAGAGCCCCGCCAGTTGGGAGGGGGATCCTCTCTTCGGCAAAATGAAGATGGCGATTGACCAGGTGAAGGTGGTCAACGACGTTGCGGAACGGGAAGTGGCCCTGATGACCACCTTCAATGCGTCCATCACCCGAGAAGAAGCTCAGAAGCAGTTCCTTCTGAAGGTAGTGGCCGGACAGGAGGAAGTGCCCCACGACCTCCAAGGCAGCCCTACTGAAGCCCGAGCGATCGGACTCCGAATAAAGCAAGGAGATCCTGTTGGAACTGTTTTTTATCTTGTTTCAGTTCTCAGTGAAGTCATTCAATTTGTACTTCTCTGCGTGCCAAAGGAAATACGAGGAGCGGTCAATATGTTTTGCGAATCGGTAGGGCAAAACAGAGGAAGGCGGATGGCAGTTTTTGGGGGTGTTAGGACAAATTTTTCAACAATGGAGAAGGTTGAGCACTGCGCAGTGATCAAATTTTTGACCAAGGAAGGCAAGAATGCAAAAAAGCTCAATGAACGCATGGTTTCAGTGTACACCGGCACCGCCCCTTCCTATGCAACAATTGCTCGCTGGAATATGGAGTTCCGCCATGGTCGTGAGTCCCTTGAAGATGACCCCCGTCAGACGTGACCAACGAGAACAATGTGGCCTGTGTGGAGAGGATGATCCTCTAAAATCGACGGGTGAAGGTCGTGAAATCGAGCGAGAACTTGGAATATCACATGGAAGTGTTATCAACATCATCCACGACAGTTTGGCCATGACGAAGGTCTCTGCCCGTTGGGTCCCTAGAAACCTCACGCCCCATGATCGACTTCAACGTCGTCAAAGTCCACAAGGCCAGAGTTGCACAAGCTGCCATGCGCGAGTGCGGATTCGAGGAGCTCAACCATCCCCCCCTACAGTCCAGATCTGGCCCCTAGCGACTACATTTTATTCCGCCAGCTCAAGGCTGCACTGCGTGGACGCTGGTTTGGGGACGATGAAGATGTCCAGGAGTGGATTGAACAGCAGTCGGGAATTCGAAGCTTCAGGGACAAGTGGCGCAAGTGCATTGAAGTCGAGGGTAGTTATATTGAAAAATAATAAAACACTTTTCCTCGTATCTCGTTTCCTTATATCCGAATTGCAAAACTTATTGACCGCCCCTCGTATATTAGAACTTTTTTCTTATTTGCTAACTCTTTTTTTTTCCTTTTTGTTTATTTTTGAAAAATTGTTCCTCCGATTACAATAAAATTTGCACGAATCTTTTACTTTTTAGGCTGAACAAAAACAACATGTGGCCCAAAAGTGTTTGCAACATGTGACCTTTTGAATTTTGAACAGGTCTAAAAGTCAGGCTTACTCGAAGTCTGTGTAAGTTGCTCCAAGGCTGTACACGATAAGTCCGAGTCGTGTGTGGCCAAGTGTGTCAATTGCGGAAAGACTCAGCCCGTTTCTTCGAAGTAATGTGGTGTGTATCTCCTTGAGAAGGAAATCTTGGCCTTTCAGGCCCAGGATCGTCTCTCATTTCGCTATTGTTTCCTTTGGATTTGATGGCTTGTTGTAGACGCTTCAGCATGGATTTGATTAAGTTTTGACAAACTTCCACTGATATTTCATTGCAACGTACCTTCATGATGGCCTCTTTTAATTTTTTCTATGGAGCCAGTGTCTTGGCTTTTACCTTATTTGTTTTATTATTAAGCATAAATTTTCTATGGGATTAGGATCTGGGCTATTAGCAGGCCTATCCAAAATATTAAATTTATTGTCAGTAAGCCATTTTGTCACAATTTTAGCCTTGTGACAAGGTACCCCATCATGCATGAACGTTTCTGTCTCATGGATTGTCATTACCACTGGAAGTTTCTCCCGTAACATTGCTAAATACTGTGCACCATTCATGGTTGTGTGCTAGGGAAGGAAATATATGCTTCCTCTGTGGTCGTGGAACCACATTATAGAATTGAATGACTCAAACGTAACTAAAAAAATGAGAATTTTGTAGGCATATCGATTTTATAATCGGTTCACACACACAACCATTATTTAATTATTCATTGGCAAAGTAAAAATTGTAGTATTTGTTGCCTCTTTCTTAGGGGTAAATACAAATTCACGGTTGGGCTGTTGTGATTGGTCGGCGGAACTCACAGGCATTTTCGGACTCTCCAAAAATGTAACCTCCTTTACCGGGTAGCAGCATGTAGAAAGCCAATGTACTTCGTCGCATTGTTTCTTCAATGATTTCTGAGCAGTCACTAATGAAATCTGATGTACTCAATAGTAGAAGATAGATGATAAAAAAGGGTATGGTTTTTCCTAGTTTGAGGTGCATCGCGGGCATTTGTTTACTTTAACTACTGATTTTTCCATTTTTTGTTTTATTATTGTTGATTTGTCTGTTTGTTTCTGTGTGTGTTCTTCTTTATATTCTTCTGTGTATTTGTCTCCTTGTTTTGTTTATTTAGTCTGTATTTTTCAGCTCTCGAGCCTTTATTAGTGATCTAATTTAGTGTTTTACCTTGTGTTTTGTTCTGGTTGTATTTGTTTGTTTTTCCTTAGTTGTAATTTTAATTTATGTGTTATATTTGTTGTTTCATACTCTATCTTGTTTATGTGTAAAGTGGTGTAGTGTTCTCCTCGGTGCAGAGTCTAGTGCTTGGGAAAAGTAAATTTCGGGCGACTTTCTCACGCAATCTGGCAGTGTTGTTTATGTTGCCACCTGTTCTTCTTCTTAGCTCTGGGATGATATCATTGGCCATTGTTGACCAGAACTTCTTGGCCAGTTTCTGTGTTGCGACATTGATGGGCTCCAGATGTCTGCAGTGCAGGTCCCTTTGCTGAAGATACTCTCTTTGTCTGGTTTTGTTTGTGCATAGGGATGCAGAATTCTGCACTCACTGAATCCTCCTCATAGCAGTCTTACTGGCCGCTTGAGGTAGTACTACTGCAGGGTAGATGAGCTTAGCCCGGATGAACATCAGGTATATTTTCCTGATATTCGCCGAGCTAAGATTTCTAAACTTACAAGTATATAGCTTAGAGATTTATCTCTTTGCCATATTCTGCCTCCTTGTAGTGACTCGAGTATCCGTGGTCAGAGATTTTTAGGCCTAGGATGGCGCCTTAGGCGGAGTAACCATATCTCCTCCCATTTATTATAATGGGCCACGTCGACTTGCAGTACAGCTAGAGGATATTAAATTTGCCCCTATTTGTCCGGAGTTTCCCCTCTTCTCTCGTATTGGTTGATGTTAGAGATCTCTGCTATAGTGTTGATTGCCTGATCCCTTGCTTTCCTCACCCTACTGGAGACGATCTGCAAACTGCAGATACATCGTTTCCCTGTGTATTGGAGTAGGGAGGTCGATAGTGAAGACCAGGTAAAGCAGAGGGCTCAGGCAGCTCCCCTGGGGCACGCCCGCTTCGAGTTCAAATTCTGGTCCTTTGTGTTCTTCGATCATGATATGTGCCCTTCTGTCCATGACGAAGTCACAAAGGATTATTTCCAGGATTGAGTCTAGCTGGAGGCCTAGGATCTTGTATTGTAGTCATTTCAGTCAGACCTTGTCAAAGGCCCTCTGCATGTCCCTCATCACGATGTCTTTATAGTGACCCTTAGCTTGGCAATGTACGATCTTTTCTGTTAGGAGCGCCAGGGCCGTTTCTGTGCCCCTTTTTGGTCAGAACCCATGTTGTTGCGGGTTATGCGCTCCTATCTTGCCGAGTTGAGATTGTAGCCAGTGTGCTATAATCTCGAAGATCTTGCCGTGTATTTCGAGGAGAGAGATTGGGCGATAGTTAGCCACTTGGTCTGGGGGCTTATTCCCTTTCGGGATAAAGATGATTTTAGCCATCTTATACCCGTCTGGGAAGTAGCTTGTATTCAGGAAGGCATTCATGGTGTTCACCATGTTCTGAATAATTTGCTGTGGGGCATTCACTAGGTTCTTTGTGAGCTCAGACCAACCGGGTACCCTTTGTTTGAAGGACCTTATGGTGTTCATGGTCTCGTCAATGGTGATGGGGTACCCGTGGTTAACCATCTCTCTTTCTATAGATACTTGCTAGTGTGGGTGGGTCCTATGTATCATTGCTCCAAGGTCTTCAAGCAGCTGATCTTCAAAGTCCTGGTCGAAATCATCGTTCTCCTCAGGTTGTATTGCAAAAATCTCCTTCCAATGTCTTGTGAATTTCCTTTCAAAAGATTCCGGATCCTCTAAGATGTTGTCGCCTTCTTTTATTTGAGTCCTAGGCCTGGAAGGCAATCCCCTAAGTTTTCAGATGCTATTCCAAATATTTACAGGATTTCTCTCTCTGTCTAATCTGCCTATGATATCGTACCAGATTTCTTTTTGCTTCTTTTTTAGCTCTTCGCTTAGCTGTCTCATTCAGGCTGCCCTTTTCCTGTTTGGGCCTGTCCTACCGACTTCTTCGTAGATCTTCCTGTGTTACCTGGTCATTTCCCACTAATGAAAATTTCATTTCAGTGACGCTTATATTTGTAAACCATGAACATAAACGTTCCCGTAATTCTGACAATGCTGAGTAGGCAATGTTTGTAGCACCTATGTTTAAATTTGTCTTAAACGTGATTGGTCATTTTTGTTGCCGCTCTGTGAGAAAGAATAAACTAAGCATAAAATTGTCATGAAATCTCTGCTCAATTCTGATTGGCTAGATTTTGTATCGTTTAAGTTTACGGAGAATGACTATAAATAGAGCAGCATTTTGTCGCTGAGGGTAGTTATTTTCCTGTACACACTTCAAGACCAATCCCTGCTCCCGCCAAATAAAGAAATTGATATCCAGCTCTATATTTCCTTCAGCTTTAAAGGAAGCAACAATCACCTGATTATTCAGCCCACGAAACGTCAAGAAGATGACCTTTTCCATTTGGCTACCTAGACGCCGTGCTGACAGGGGCTCAGCACCCCGTCCGACCCCAGCTTAGCCTCTTTTGCTCTTTTCAGACAGCCTGTATTTCTCCCCTACTTCGTCACTTCACCTACAACCTCTCCCATAACTCTCTCTGATTGACCTCTATTTTCACAGGGTAGATGCCGACCTTCTTCACAGCCAACTATCCCGGATCGAGGCTGAGGGGGAGGGGACAATGTTCCCTAACCCCTGAGCTCCGTTTTGGGATGGTAGGTTTTTAACAACCTGTTTCTGCCAGGCTTGTACGCACCCCTTGCAGAACGGGCTACTGCGAGGGGTGATGAACGTTTGCTTTTCTTAAGAAAAATAGGCTCACCATGCCCAATGATGAGAAAACTAATAATCTCCCCTCAATTTTCCCGTGTCCATCATCGGAGCCGCCCTCGGGCAGCTCCACAGAAAAAAATCTCTAACCAGAGAGGAGGCTTACTCCTCTCCTTCGCTTAGGGGACTTTCTCTCACCCCCTTGTCTGGAGGTGCCTTCGGGCAGCTCCCTCTTTCCAGCGGCAGTTCCCCTTTACTTTCCAAGGGAACTGCCAAGAAAGTCAGCAGGCAGCCCATAGCCGACCGCTCCCCATTGAAGCGGCTCGGTAGGGGAGAGGGAATCCAGACCCCTTCGGTCACTTCCCTCAATAGAGCTGCAGGCTAGAATATTAAACCTAGCGGGGGTCAAGGCCTGTGCCTCCCCAGACTCGACTAATAACACTGCTGCAAATAGGACCTGTGATGTCCTGGGTGGGGGATGGCCAACTGGAGGCCTCCCCCTGAGATAGACATGCTCCTTGAGGCAACTCAGCCTCAGACGGCAGGGCCTTTCATGGGAGCGAATCTGGGCTCGGCGCCAAGCACCGAACTCGAGTCAGCGCCTATGCAAGGTCCTCCTCAAACGGCCTGGGTTTACCAGGCAGTGCAAGGAGGGGAGGAATCTCCTCCGACCGATGCCCCTGTGACTGCCAAGACCTTGTCCATCTCGGAGAAGGAACTGGCTGAGGCCGGTCCATCTAGCCTGGGGTTACCTGTCGGCGGAGGGGAGAAGCGGGTTCATTCCCCGCTCTCCTCTCCTAAAAAGAAAAAAAATAGAAAAAAGACTATGAAGACTCGGGGCTCCTCTCCATCCGTGGGGGCTGTGGGGACGGATAGGTCTGCTGCCACTTCGGTAAGCGACCAAACCAAGATCGGCACATCCGGCCTCTCTGCCCCCACCCCTCCCGGATGTGGAGCCCCTGACTAAGACGAAAAGTGCGCAGGGCGGAGCCTCGATAACATCGGGGGCCCTCATTCAGAGGTTACCTGGCGTTTTCGACCCCGCTGGCTTCAAACGATTCCTCGTTATTCGCTCCACTGATGGCAGCATGTTGGCCAAGGGCAACATGATCCATCAGAGGAGAGCATTAGGTAGTGTAATTGTTAGAGAACCGAAGGTGACCCGTTTCTCGGACGGGAGCCTTCTGGCGAATGCGGCGGGTCACTCCGAGGCGGCCAAGATAAGTGCTCTTCGGACACTTGATGGCACGCTTGTGAGTGTTACGCATACTCTACCATGAACTTCGTGAAAGGAGTAGTTTCTGCGAGGAAACTCGTTGACTACTCCATAGAGGACATCACCTTAGAGATGGCCGACCATGGGGCGGTCAAGGTCGAACGTGTGATGGGAAAACAGGGAGGGGCCTCGAGACCCACCGCCGCCTACACTCTTCATTACGTTCGACTGTGAGAAGCTTCCTGAGTCGGTGCGTGCCAGTTGTTTCCGCTACCGAGTGAAGGAATTCGTGCCACTGAGGCGGAGGTGTTACTAATGTCACCGCTTCGGCCATACGAATCGCTCATGTAGACGTGCAAAGTCGGGGTCACCCGAAGTAGTTGTAAAATGCTCCAAGGCCGCACACGATAAGTCCAAATCGTGTGTGGCCAAGTGTGCCAATTGCAGAGAGCGGCACCCCGCAATGTGGTGTATATCTCCTTGAGAAAGAAGTCCTGGCGCCCGGCTCTGCCTGGGACGTCTTACGCCTCAATGGTTAGAAAGACATTCTCTGCTCCTGGCCCATCCAGGCCAACGAGCACGGTTGTTTCCGCGCCCATTCGGGGCCCTTCTGCGGTTTCTACTCAACCCGGGCGCTGCCTTAGTAAAGCTGGCAGCACAAAGGGTTCACACTCAGCCCCGGCTAAAACCAGGGCTTCCCCACCCTTCCCCCAGCGCGACTGTTTCCCGTAAGGCGAAACGGCCACGCTCCTCCACCGAGTCGTTAGACTCGCAGGAGGCAACACCCCTGAAGTTGGTCGCTAGACCATCTTCTGGTGTTCCTAAAGCTGTCGCCCGAAAGGAGGACAGCAACAAAGGAGCTTCAGCTCCTTCGCCCGCGCCTAGTGGTGGGCTGGGTGGCTCGGAGACGTTGGATCCTCGAAAAGAGGGTCCCCCGCATCCGAACCTGCAACGCCCGCCTAAAGTTTCGAGGCGGAGGGATGAAAAGACTCTCATGGCGAGCCCAACCTGCCCCAATAAGTAATCGAAGGCATCAGCGCCTTCAGCGCTTTGTCCGGCCAACAGCGCCCGGGGTTCTGCCTCTGGGAAGCGTACGGCCATTCCCGTAAGGGTCTTCTGTTCGAAGAGGGCATATTCCTTCAATGGAATTGCCGTGAACTCCGGGCCAACTGGGAGGAGCTACGGAGGCACGTCGCATCTCATTCCCCGTTTGCTATTTTTCTGCATGAGACCATGCTAGGCGCGTACCCCCTGCCCGCCCTCCCGGGGTATAAGGGTCTTGCGACCCCACCACCACGAGATGGGGGATGAGCGGTTTACACCCAGCATGATGTCTCCGTTCTTTTTTTGACTTTTGATACCTCCTTTCAGGCAGTGGCTGTGCAGCTTCACCTGGATAGGAGGTATACAATCATTTCCGCGTACATTCCATCGTCAGCTGAGTTCGACGCGGAGGACTTCCGCCGCGTCGTGACACGGTTGCTGAGGCCCTTTCTCTTGCTTGGAAATCTGAACGGCAGACATCCTCTCTGGGGAGATTACTCAATAAATCCCAGAGGACATGTCCTTGCCGATCGGATCGAAGAGATTGAGATAGGTGTCCTAAATGTGGATGAGTTCACGCATCACTACCTGAAAATCGCTTCATTTTCTTGCCTTGATCTATCTTTGTGCTCTTCGGAGGGACAGCCTAATTTTAATTGGGGGGTGGTCGATGACCTCCATGATAGTGATCACTTTCTCATTCAAATATCATTTTCAGGGCAACTGCCGCCTGAGAGCCCACCTCGATGGTGCTTGGCGCGGGCGCGGTTGCCTTCATTTCAGGAAATGACTGAATTCTCTCAGTCTCAGTCGGTAGATGAGGCCGTTGAGTTCTCCGGTAACCTCATCGCCGCGGGCCTGTCTACTATTCCCAGAACGTCTGGCCGTTTTGCACGCCGACCACTCCCGTGGTGGTCGTCCGAGTGTGAGACGGCCCTCAAACAGAAGCGTTATGCCTACATGCGCTATAAGCGCCGCCCGAACGATTTAACTGTCGGTGAATTTCGTCGGGTTAGGGCTAGGTTCCGGTATATTTTGAAGCACGCCCGCCGCTCTTCTTGGCGAGCATATGTGTCTTCACTTAACGAGAAGACCCCTCTAGCAGAGGTGTGGAAGCGAGTCAAGCGATTTCGGGGCAAGTTCTCGCAGCCCCCCCCCTCCTCTCCCGTTCTCCAGGAAAATGTGACCGCAATCTCGGACCCCGCGTCCGTGGCGGAATCCTTCACGACCGCTTTCTCCGCATTCTCTAACCGGGATGCTGCTCCGCCAGCATTCAGTGCATGTCGTGATGTCGCGGAAAGCCTCCGACTGGACTTTACCCTCAGAGGTGGAGAACCCTTCAATGACAGGTTTTACTCTGAGTGAGTTGCGTTCCGCTCTTGCTTCGTGTGCAGACACCGGCCATGGTCCGGACGATGTCCCGTACGCCATGCTTCGACACCTGGGTGAGCGAGGCATGGCATTTCTCTTAGATTTATTCAACAGGATCTGGGTGGAGGGTCTCCTCCCAGATTCCTGGCGAATCGCTACTGTGCTCGCCTTTCGCAAATCGGGTATAGATCACTCTACTCCGGCCGGTTTCCGCCCAATCTCTCTAACCTCATGCGTGTGCAAGTTGATGGAAAAATTGGTAAATGTTAGACTAGCCTTTTTTCTGGACAGCGGAGGCCATCTGTCTTCTGCACAGTGCGGCTTCCGCAAGTTATATTCCACGTCGGATGCTCTGCTCCGACTGGAAAATGCCGTCTGCGAGCCCTTCCTTCGTAGACAGCACTATCCCACGGTGTTTTTTCGATCTGGAGAAGGCCTATGATACCGCATGGCGATACGGTATCTTGGAGACTCTCCTCACGATGGGGGCGAGGAGACGCCTCCCAATGTTTATATCTGAATTTTTGCGAGATCGTCGATTCCGCGTACGGGTGGGAGGGGGAGCCCTCTCCGGCCCAATCGATCAGGAAGAGGGTGTCCCGCAGGGAAGTGTCCTCAGTGTCACACTCTTTGCCCTTAGCATCAACGGCATCACCTCGGTGCTGCCGGAAGATGTCTCACTACGCTCTACGTAGACGACCTTTCGATCTCTTTTGGCGTGGCCCAGATGCCACCTCTGGAGCGTCAAATCCAACAGGCATTGAACCGCGTCTCTCGCTATGCCGAAGCGCATAAGTTACGATTTTCCTTGGCCAAGACTAAGTTGTGCACTTATGCCGCTCTCCACGGCTCTACCCAGACCAAGACTTGTTTCTTAATGGGGTACGCCTGGAAGTGGTTGAATCGCACCGTTTCCTTGGTCTTGTATTTGACCGACGCCTCACCTGAGAGGCTCATTTTCGCAGCCTTAGGGTCTCTTGTACCCGTGCAATGGATATTCTCCGTTCCGTGACGTTCAGCGCTTGGGGCGCTGATAGGCCTACTGCCTTACTTTTTTATCGATCCTTTGTTTGTCCGTTCGGAGCTCGACTACGGAGGCGAGTTTTATGCATCCACAGCCGAGCGTGTATTGCGGAAGGTGGACTCGATCCACCACACCGGCCTTCGCCTGGCGATCGGTGCCTTCCGCACTTCCCCTATTGAGAGCCTACTAGTCGATGCTGGGAAGATGCCACTCGCTCTACGCCACGTACAGTGCATTACTCGCCTGTACGCCCGGCGCCTCCCTCATTCGCCAACAACTCTCATTGCATCCGCAGCTGATTTCGACGGTTCCTATGCCACCGACAGACGACAGTCATACCCTAAGCCCTTTTGATTTTCGGCAAGGAAACTCCTTGAAGAGCTAGGTATAGCTCTCGGGCCAGTGGGGCCCCTGGTTCTGCCCAGGACGCCACCTAGGCTCCTAAAATTTAAAAAAAAAATCTCCCTTGGAAACTGAAACAACCCCAAATCATCACACTTGGAAGGTGTTTCATTTTCTTTTGGGTGTATTTAGGGTCCTTTCTATCTGAGCCAATGAGCCGACAAACCTTTTTAGGAGCTTCTGAATGTTAAAAATGTTAACTGATCTCTGAATAAAATAAAATTCCACTCCTCAACAGTCCAATGAATGTATTTTTACACAAAATGCGACACGTTTGTTACTACACATTATTTCATTAATGAATGGGGTTTTTTGCAGCTCCTGGATAGTTCATTCAGAAACATCAGATAATAAATTATTCATATTAATTTTTGTTCTTTCGCAGTTATTGTTGGATTATTCACTACTAAACGTTTCATAAGCGTTTCTGTTCACTAATTTTTTTTCTCGTTCTGCCAGATCGTTTTTTAGGTACTAGCGTAGATAAGCTAACAATGTTTTTAGCATGTGAAACCCACATATATGAAGAGCAACAATAGCACCTCGACAATCACCACTTTCTGTAAAATATCACAAAATAACGAAATGGCAAAAACATGAAATCGGACAAATTTGGCGTACACCCACACGCAACGAACGCTACCACAATACTAACTTAAGATTGCATTGGAAAGCTGTCATATCAGAGCATTATATGAAAGCTACTAGATGTCGCTAGAACAAATCGAAAGTGAATTATGCGTCTGTAAATATCATTGAAAATAATGCACATTTTGAGGGTGGTCGGATACTTTTCGCAGGCACTGTATATCATCCAAACATTTTCACTTTATCTTCAACATTTTCTTTCCCCCCCATCCCCGTACAAATTTTCTGCATCATAGTCTCGCTGCTCTTTTCCTTTAAATTTGAGGGGGAAATTGGTATGATTTTTACCACTGATCTGTACTCATTTAAGATGTCTTTTATTTCTCAGTGGTGACTTACTGATTAACGGGGTATCCGAACCACGAGTATCTACAGCGTATGAGAGCCACCGGGCAAGAGCCGAATCTTTGACTTTATTCGGCCTCTAACCACAGCCATTGTGGGTCAACTTCTCTGTAATCAGAAGCGGTGTTTTGATTTGGCTAAGCCTAAGGAAGACAAGGTTCACAGACCTAAGTCACGTGCACTCAAGTATTTTGACTTATGACCTTACGACCTTCATAACTTTCAACAAGTGGGGCAATCCTACCCATAGTTACTTTTCTTTTAATAATTCCAGGAATAACGTTGAGAGGACTTTGGCAATTATATCATTCGAAAGAGAATGTAAAACAACATAAGGGTTTCAAATTTCGTTAGAATCACCCGAATATTTACGATGTTGTCAAAGAATTTATTGAAAAATAAATTGATTACCATTCGACCGACCGACCGGTCTATGAGTCGACATAGTAACATAAAAAAATGAAAGAAAAATTGCCTAGTTCGTGATTTTAGCCTGTGATTCAAATTGACAGTATCGCAAATGTGACCACCCTTGGGACGTAAATTTTTATCCTTTTTTTCTTTTTCAGGTTCATTCTGAGCAATTAGTGCTCAATTCTGCCATAGTCATCGAAAAAAATTTGAAACGTATAATCGATGCCAGATTTTCTCGCTTGCTGTCCAAGGCAGAACATCATGCTCAGACATCTGCCCCACCCTCCACTGATGATGATAATGACTCGGCATCTATTCCCCTAAAAACAAAGGAGGAAGTTGATGGACACCTACACCAGGAGCGTGTTTTCGGTCTTTCGACGAGACAAAGGCAAATTAAAGAGACCAAAATGATTGAACTTCCTTTTGGACGAGAAAACGAACAGGCTCAAAGCTGTTTAACTTGTGATGAAGGACTAAAGAAAAATTGCCTCGCTGATTCTGAAATTAGATCAAGGGTTAAAAATGTGGTGGACGACAGTGAACATTTAGATAATGAAAACTCTATAATGTCTGAAGATAATATGGAACTTTCTTTAGTTCAAACTAAAAATTTCCTAGATGAAGTTAAAAGGTTGATGACCAAATAATCATTAACTGGCTGTGCTTAAGTGTCGATTCTCTATTACAAATATGTATTGCTAAGGGTTTATTTATCTTAATATTTCCTAATACCTTAATTTTGTAATCGATGAGAAATAATGAGAATTAAAGCAACAACAAAAAAAAAGTATTAGGTTGACTAGGCAGCCGTAAGATAAATTGGACGAAGCGAGTCAATGTGATCTTATTCAAAGTCATTTAATGCATTCATGGGACTATTATCACTCATTGCATTTTGTTTTAGTATGTTTGTATCATAATTTGAAGGGAAAATGCACAAAAAAAATAGAGCCCATCCCCATTTTATTAGTAAATACACTCAATTGATGCCCAATCCCTTGTTCTTCAAGGCTGCTTCAATTACCTTTGGTATGCTGGAGACCAAATTTGTGATTATCTTTACTGATAGTGCTCCATTTTTGTTCAATCAACACCTGTAACTGCTCACAATTGGATGGCTTCTCTTTTATCAATCGCCAGTTTGATTATCCCCTACAAATTCTCTTATCAAGTTCAAATCTGTCGAATTCCCGGGCCAAGGTCCCAAAAGTTTGATCTTATTTTCAGCCAAGAACTTTGTTATTGCTTTTTTCTATGAAAAGGTGCCCCATAATGCTGCAAAATACAGTTATCATCCTCAAATTGGTCCTGAACTGTTAAGAAATGGAGCTGATGAAGCACGTTTTGGTATCATTTTAAGTTCATGGCAGTGTTCTTGGGCAAAAATGTTAGTGCTCCAGTTCCCTTAGATGAGAACCAGCCCCAGACATGGATTGTATCAGGATGCTTCACCATGGCCACGACACCCGACTCGTCAAAGCGCTCCACTTTTCTCCTAAGGAGGGATTTTCCAGAAGCTCCAAACAAGCGGAAAGGAGCGAAAGAGCTTCATCAGAGGATTTTACTTGGACAAAATTTTCAACAGTCCACTGAGGCCACCTGATCCCCTAGCTGGGACCTTATCAGGAGGCTATCTTGGCGTTAACTTGAAGCTCTTGGGGATACAGGAGTGTTCCAGATATTTTTAAGGTCACTGATGATCCTACAGATGGTGCAGAGGAACAATGGTTGTACACTTTTCTTTGGAAAAGAACCATTTCTGGAATTAAAAGATTCAAACCCTTATTTAAAAAAAATATATTACGATCTATTTATATTTAACCCATATTTGTCATTAATTTACTATTTTGATTGAATAGCAAAGCTCCAAGGACTAAAACACCCTCAAACAGGACCAGAACGCGATTTTGGATTCAATGAATGAATGCAATTTTCTATTATTTTGAAATTGACTTTTTAATCTGCAATAATTTAAATAAAAAAATAAAAATGTCTCAAAACATTTGTCCATCAATCTACATTCCATACTATGTGCAGGTGATACCCTAACCCTGGGGGAGTATGCTTGCATAAGGTCTGTCAATTTTTATTTATTGGATCTTGAAAGTTAACATTTGTAGACCTAAGTTTCGTTTTTTCACGGGTTATCGGAAACATTCAGGATATGGAGTCGAAGCATCGCTCTCACACCGAGATAACCAATGTAGCCCCCCTCTCTCCAGCAGCTCTAGCGGAGAGAGACGCTCAGGGTGAGACACTTGAAGACATCAGACGCTATTTGAAAGAATCCTCAACATCGACCAGTGAAGGTTCATCCACCCGGCCCCGAGACCCAAAGCCCAGTGGTAAGAGGAAGGATTCCTCACCTGGGTCATCGACCACCAATAAGCGGGCAGCCTCTGGAGCTGACTCGGCCGAACCCCGAGAATCTTCAATGGACTCTTTCCCTATGGCTGAACATTCTATGCCCTTAAGTCCGTCCCACCCTTCACAGGACTTAGGCCCCATCCTGATCCAAACGATGGCAGATATACACCCAACTCCACACACCTCGCTCAGATCGCCTGTTCGTTCCACTCACCCTTCTACCCATGATCCGATGGAAGCAGTTGAAACTCCAACATCACCATTCGCGGCGGTTGGACCAACTCCTCAGACACCGAAAATACCCTCGACCCATGAATCCGGATCTAGCGGTCGAAAATCCCTTCTCGATCTTTCTTTTCCACCAGGTTGTTAGCCTGAATTACAATCAAGGGCCTCGGTCGGTTCTCCAAAACCCACGCAAAAAGCCCCAGTTGCTGCTTCCTCTAGGATCTCTCCCTGCAAAAGCAGGCTCCTCAAAATCAGCTCTTTGGGACGAACCTCAAATACAATTTTGGCCACAAAAGAGAAAAAGATATCCACAGTGGTATCTAATCGTCCCACATAATATCTTCTTTTTACAATGGAATTCGCAAGGCATTCTTGAACCCAAAGTGGGAAGAACTCAAAATTTTTTTGACGACTATCAACCCCGCTGTTATTTGTCTTCAGGAGAATAAACTGGATATACGGCCCTTTACGCCGGTACCCGGCTTTCTCACTTTCAACTCTATTACTCCTGCTGGAAGCTCCTCTCATGGGGGGGTGTCAATCATGGTATCCTCATCCCACCATGTTTCTCCCAAGCTCCCTACATACTACTAGCTGTGTTGACCTGTCTGTTTGTTCCCCGGATTGCTTAGGTCATGCAGATTGGGAAGGTTTCCAAGAGGCGTCCTTCACAAATGCATCCTTGGGGACCTTCAATGGAGTGCACGGGGCAGTAGAATACTTTACATCGACTATCTACAATGCAGCAACACAGACCATCCCACGGAGGCAACCTGCCACGGGCCGCTCAACCGTGCCCTGGTGGACCTCGGCGTGTGCAACAGCTATCAAAAACTACAAGTTAGCCCATGCCCGATTCCGAAAGAACCCAACTTTGTGCAACAAGGTCGACCGAAACCGAGCTCGTGCGCTTCGCCAAAGAACTCTTCGTCAGGCTCGCCGAAATTCATGGCGCCGTTACGTTTCATTGGGGGAGTTCCTCAGGGCACTGTTTTAAGTGTCTTATGTTTTATAATTGCCATCAATGATATTATTTCGTCTCTCCCAGAGAGTGTATCGGCAACTGTTTGTCGATGATTTAGCACTATACTGTTGCTCACCTCGCCTGCCATTATCAGCGCGTCGGCTACAACTGGCGGTGGATGCTATATCCAAAAGAGCACAACTTGAGGGATTCCGCTTTTCCACGAACAAAACCAAAGCAATGGATTTCCACCGGGATAGAGGGGTTCTAGTTCCGCCATCTATCTCTCTACAAGGCGAAGATATAGAGTTTGTCGCCGAGTTTCGGTTTCTTGGCGTAACTCTCGATCCAAAGTTATCCTGGTTACTACATCTACGCCGACTTCGAACGGGCTGTATGCGGGCTCTTAGACATTTTGAAAGTCCTCTCTCACACTTCGTGGGGCAGCGAGCGACAAACATTGTGGACATTATACACAGCCCTCGTCCAATCCAAATTGGATTATGACTGTCAAATTTACTCATCGGCTTCCCCTTCAGCCTTTCCAGTGGAGCCGCCACGGTTTTGGCGAGCCGGGCAGATGTCGAGATTATCTTCTGCTGGGTTCCTGGACATGTAGGAATTGCGGGGAATGAGGACGCCAAAGAGTCCGCGAGGACTCTGCGACCGGACTAACGTTTCGCTCTTCCTCACACCGACTACATGGCAGGAATACGGGCAGCTCTTCGGACTGCTTGGCAAAGAAGATGGGAGACGGTCGAAGGGAACTTAAAGTTGCGTGCCATTGAGCTGCGACTGCTCCCATGGACCTATCCCCCAATGCCGTGACGGCTTCAGGTTGCTTTCTGTCGTCACCGAATTGGCACACTCGCGGGACGCACCGCCATTTGATGGAGCGCTCGCCAGCGCCCTACTATGAAGACTACGTTGGAGCAACTCCCGCCTTCAAAACCTTCGCCAAGAGCACCCCGGCTAAGATGGAGAATTGTTGGGAGAAGACCAGGATTAATATAAGAACGAAAGAGGCAGGGGCCTGGACTAAGAAATATTTTAATATCACCTCGGAAGTGGTGGAGTGGCGGCGATTGAGCATAATTAAAAAATGAAGGAAACTATGTTAAGCTCCAAGCCGAACCAGACACCAAAGGGGTTCTCAGAGGAGGTGGCCAGGAGAATGCCAACAAGGAGTCCAGAAAGGGCTGACGAACTCTGAAAGGAAAATTTATTTCTTAAGAGAGGGAAGGAGGGGGGCACATGGGCGGAGTATGAATCCATAAGCTTTTTTTAGCTTATCTTAAGGTGTTGTTTGCACATGAAATTTTGATCTTTAAGGAGACGTTCTGAGGTTTAAGACTTGTCATGCAAGTGTTGTGGAGTAAGAGTTTTTATGAACAAACTGTAAAGGAGCCTTGTGGTTATAATGTGAAATACCTTTGGTATCAGGGAGATTCGAAATGGTTGTTTGTGAGCGAATCCCGATTATTGCAGGGTTACTTGAGGTGGGGTTATTTATTTTAGTAAATATCTATAAGGCGTGTCGTAGAATTCTTTCTGATAAGAACCCTACTTACCTGACACCACTTTTATTTAGTGTCGTAGAATTCCCCTCCTTTTTGTTCTATTCTAAGAGTGCTAAGAGTGTCTAATATATTGATATTATAAGAATATCTTAAAGAACAGAGCCGTTATCAAACACGTAAGGATATATATAAGAGAAACGAACTTTAATCCCAAAATAAACTTATATTTTACCTTTGTCAATTGAATACATAACATTTACACATTAATTACAGCAATACTCTGAAGATTATCCTGAACAAAAATTAATTAAATTAGTTTACCCACAAAACTTGGTTAACGTTTTCTCTACACAACAATAATATAAAAATTAGGCTTACGGACTCGTGGAATTTAAAGGGCCTCAGAAATATTTACTCTTGACGCGTGTAGATGGGCGGAATTCCACGGTTGTCTTGGCGAGGGTAGCAGCTGGGGGGTCCACACGTTCTTCCGGGGGGGAAGGGTTCTTCAAGGACGAGAACCAATACGGTGCTCTATGCAACACCCAGGCAGTCGTGGTCTCTCTGGCGAGAGTGAGTAGAACTTGGTTCTTAATTCAAGTTAACTTGGAGTGCGGTGTGATCACCGAGTAACGAGCTCGAGGAGGAGCTTTTCTCCTTCGTTACTAATTTCCTTATGGACGAGGACTGAACTCGGGGAGGGTCTTCTTCAAGGGCGAGGATAACGGAGGAGGGTTTCTCTGGCGAGAATAAGTTACTTAAAGTTTGGTGTGGCCACCGAATAACGGGCTCGAGGGGGAGCCTTTTCCTTCTTCTTTTCTTAATTCCTCAAGGACGAGGAATACCCCTGGTGTTTAAGGTGCACCAGGATATGAGGAATCTCTCTGGCGAGAGTAAGTCGAACTTACCAAAGTTCACTTATTGTTTGGTTTGATAACCAGGGACTTAGCTCAAGGATGAGCTTTTTCTTAGCCCCTTAAGGTAGGTAGCCCTGCCTCTCTTGCAGGGTGCTTCTTGGTCTGGCGACACAAGTAAACTACCTCTCCAGTCTCGGGAGCTCGGTTTTGGATCCGAGGACTTCGTCACCTAGAGACTGACGTATACTACCTCGATTTTCCTCAGAGTTCCTCATTTATACCTCGCACCCCCACTGGGGGGAGTGGTAAGGGGGGGAGGGGCTTGAGGACGGCCCCAGGAGAGCTCTTTTTCCAAACGGTCTTTCCCACGAAGTCAAACCTCGGCTCCTCGTTAGCCATCGAGATTGGGAGAAACCCGTCTCCAATTTCTTGTTCGACGTGAAACTGGATCTCACTCTCCTGGGGGAGATCTTACCTTTTTGACCTTTAGGGTCTTTCATGGCACTGGGTGGTGCCACGTTGTGGTTACGCTTTCGACTCGCCGATGCCCGAGGGCGGATGTCCTTGCGGTAACCACCGCCTTGGGACTGTATCACGAGTGAACGGGGGGGGGGGAGTGACCATTCCCTTACACACCTCCCACCGAAGAATTTAATGGGGAGCGGGGGATGCTCCCGGGAACTCAAAACAACTTACTAAACCTAGTCGAGCTTAGCAAAGTTGTATTTCTTTGAGCCCTCTCTTACATTAAGTTTCCTTACACATGAGCGCCCACGCGCGCGTTTACACAGGCAATGTGTCGAGCTAGACCTACTCGCAATACAATTTTACATAGAAAATTAAAAAACCTTAATTCATCGATTACCCACAAAAAAAAACAACAAAACAAACTACTTCCTTACATTTCTAAGTTTTTGAGAACTTAAATCCTACCGATAAATATTAACACGAACAACAAATGAAAACATGGTTTCACGCTCATTAGGTACTGAAATAACCCGCCATGGTTTTTCGTCTCCACCTATAGAGCAGCTGTACATTATCGGCTCCTTTGATGTAGCTGATCCTAAAATGGTGCTCTGTGACCATTATTCTACCGCGCCTGAGTCGGCCGTTCTAGTTATTGAGTCTACCCAAGTATGGTACTAAATGGTAGCGGTATTTCAACCTTCTCGAATTACCCTTCTTATGGTACTGGACTACCCTTAAATTGAACATTATGGCTAGAGCGGCCTGTTGTAGCGGGGCATAATTGATGGGAGCGTAGGTCCCATAACTCTCCTTTAACCAGGTACACGGGAAGATCGTGTCTGGGTTCGATCTTTGGGGATCGAGAAAACTTTTCCCTGCGAGGTCGTTAATGGGCTTGGCGCTCACTACGACTTGGCGATTTAGCGGTAACTCCGTGGACGTTCCGTTCGAGGAGGAGACTACTAGGGGTAGGGGATACTCATCCACGTCTACCATTTGATTAGTCTTACCTGGGTGTATCGCAATAGCACCTCTTTCCTCCTTCTTTGTCAACTCATTTGACTCACTTCTCTTAGTAGGTAGTTCCTCAGGTACACCTGCTCGTACCTCTACTCTACCTTCTTCTTCTTCCCTGATAACCCCATTTGGCTCGGTTCTCCTTGCAGGTTCTTCCTTTGGTACTCCTGCGAGTACCTCTACCCTACTTTCTACCTCTTCCATCGTTACCCCAATTGGCTGGGTTTCCCTCGATGGTCCTTTCTTAGGTCCAGGCCGAGCTCCAACTTCCTCGGCCTCTATGCGATTGTCGATAGGTGCTCTTTCGAGTGCGAGCAATCTTTCCTTTTCTCCTCTCTCTCTCTTCTCTTTCAGCTTGAGCACGTTCTTTTTCCCTCTTCATTCTCCTTTCATCTATTTCTTTTTTTATCTTTATTCTCCTCTCTTTTGACTCTTTTTCCATCTTCATTCTCCTTTCCTCGGCTTCTTGTTCTGCTTTCGCTATTTCGTTTTCCCGTCGAGTTCTTCTTTCTTCATCTTCCAGCTTTATCTTTAGTCTTCTTTCTTCATCTTCCATTTCTATCCTTATTCTGAATTCTCGTGCTTCTCTTTTCAACAGTATTATTCTTTCGCTTGTTTTACCTCCTCTCAGCATTCTTCTTTCCTCTGTTTCTATTTTCCGCTGTATTCGGGATTCTTCACTTTTCCGGTTCATCCGTATTTCCATTAATTCACGTTCTCTTTTATTCTCTCTTATTATATCCTCTTTTTCTCTCTCAAACTTTATTAATTCTTGTTCTTCTTCTATATCCAAAATTCTTTCTTCTTCTACACAATCTATTCTTAGTTCTGCCATGACGTAGTCATGCATTTCTGTGCCTTCAAGTCCCAGACTTTGGGCTTGTTGGTAAAATCTTTCGACCGGATCCATTTTGTGCTTGTCCGTCGATTTTTCCTTTCTGTATTTTCAGATAATTATGCCGCCACTCACCAGGTAGCGCTCAGCATAACTTACCCTTAATCCCACTACTATGCTGATTGAAATACCACTCCCGACTTCAAATTTACCACTTGACCTACCAATTACCTTTAGATTGTTACCACCCCTAACTCTACCAATTTTCCTCTCGTCAATTATTCTCTTGTTCCTGATATTCCTTTACGTGTTGGCTCTTTCTTAATTAGACACTGCTGGGTTCTTTCTAATAACAACCTACAAAACCTGACACCACTTTAATTATGTCGTAGAATTCTTTCTGATAAGAACCCTACTTACCTGACACCACTTTTATTTAGTGTCGTAGAATTCCCCTCCTTTTTGTTCTATTCTAAGAGTGCTAAGAGTGTCTAATATATTGATATTATAAGAATATCTTAAAGAACAGAGCCGTTATCAAACACGTAAGGATATATATAAGAGAAACGAACTTTAATCCCAAAATAAACTTATATTTTACCTTTGTCAATTGAATACATAACATTTACACATTAATTACAGCAATACTCTGAAGATTATCCTGAACAAAAATTAATTAAATTAGTTTACCCACAAAACTTGGTTAACGTTTTCTCTACACAACAATAATATAAAAATTAGGCTTACGGACTCGTGGAATTTAAAGGGCCTCAGAAATATTTACTCTTGACGCGTGTAGATGGGCGGAATTCCACGGTCGTCTTGGCGAGGGTAGCAGCTGGGGGGTCCACACGTTCTTCCGGGGGGGAAGGGTTCTTCAAGGACGAGAACCAATACGGTGCTCTATGCAACACCCAGGCAGTCGTGGTCTCTCTGGCGAGAGTGAGTAGAACTTGGTTCTTAATTCAAGTTAACTTGGAGTGCGGTGTGATCACCGAGTAACGAGCTCGAGGAGGAGCTTTTCTCCTTCGTTACTAATTTCCTTATGGACGAGGACTGAACTCGGGGAGGGTCTTCTTCAAGGGCGAGGATAACGGAGGAGGGTTTCTCTGGCGAGAATAAGTTACTTAAAGTTTGGTGTGGCCACCGAATAACGGGCTCGAGGGGGAGCCTTTTCCTTCTTCTTTTCTTAATTCCTCAAGGACGAGGAATACCCCTGGTGTTTAAGGTGCACCAGGATATGAGGAATCTCTCTGGCGAGAGTAAGTCGAACTTACCAAAGTTCACTTATTGTTTGGTTTGATAACCAGGGACTTAGCTCAAGGATGAGCTTTTTCTTAGCCCCTTAAGGTAGGTAGCCCTGCCTCTCTTGCAGGGTGCTTCTTGGTCTGGCGACACAAGTAAACTACCTCTCCAGTCTCGGTAGCTCGGTTTTGGATCCGAGGACTTCGTCACCTAGAGACTGACGTATACTACCTCGATTTTCCTCAGAGTTCCTCATTTATACCTCGCACCCCCACGGGGGGGAGGGGCTTGAGGACGGCCCCAGGAGAGCTCTTTTTCCAAACGGTCTTTCCCACGAAGTCAAACCTCGGCACCTCGTTAGCCATCGAGATTGGGAGAAACCCGTCTCCAATTTCTTGTTCGACGTGAAACTGGATCTCACTCTCCTGGGGGAGATCTTACCTTTTTGACCTTTAGGGTCTTTCATGGCACTGGGTGGTGCCACGTTGTGGTTACGCTTTCGACTCGCCGATGCCCGGGGGCGGATGTCCTTGCGGTAACCACCGCCTTGGGACTGCATCACGAGTGAACGGGGGGGGGGGGGGAAGTGACCATTCCCTTACAAGGCGCAAGTAGTGAGGAAATCTTAATCAATGTAATTATATCTGGGTTTTTTTTAATAGATAATCTGTTTTATTATATGTTTATAAAGTTTTATTTGAAGGTTTAAGTTTTTTAAATTAAGATGTTAAACAGGCGTGTTTGTAGAAGAGATTTTTATTTTATAAATAGGTGTGCGTATTATGGTGTGTTGGCTTAAATGTTTGATTGGTGTAATAATGAATTTATTAGTATGAGTGGAGTTAGGAAACATGTTTACTTTTAGCTGGCCGAGAAAGGAGCGTATAATGAACTAGGCAAAACAAGTATTTGACTGTTTAACAAAAACATTTCTTTTTATTATTGAACATAAAAGTATGCCCTGTTCAATGAGGATTCAATAACCGCAGTATTTAACTGTGCGAAGGTAGCATAATATTTTTTTCTTTAATTGGGAGGTTAGATGAAAGGGTTAACAAGGTATTAACTATGTTTACGTGGTGTAGTAATTTTATAGGGAGGTTAAAATGCCTCCTTGTGTTAAAGGGGCGACAAGACCTTAGAAGCTTTGAAATCTGTTAATAAATAAGGGTTTATTTAACTTCGGCGGTTAATTTTGGAAACTACATATTTTTAACATTTTGCATGATTTGTGTGATCTTAGATTGAATAAGAAGGGAAGCTATTCTAGGGATAACAGCGTAATTAAATTTGAGAGTTCTTATTGAAGGTTTAGTTGCGACCTCGATGTTGAATTAAGTGGGCCGCCCAGAGCAAAATATGGGACAGGTGAGTTTGTTCAACTTTTAAACACTTACATGATTTGAGTTCAGACCGGTGCAAGCCAGGTTGGATTCTATCTTTTAATAAATAGGGGTTATTAATTGTACGAAAGGACTTTTAATGTTATATTAAGTGTGCTAATGCAGGTTTGACTAGTTTTACTATCATTTGTTTTCAAAACAAATAATTAAATTTTCGCTAAGTAATAATTTATCCAAGCGGAGGGAGGTTTTTTATTTTGTTTCATTAAATCGCCGTTATTAATGTGTGGGGGGATAAGAGTTAGTGCCGAAGGCGACCCGCGGCCGCGGATCGCCACACGTGCGTTAGAACTTATTGCAAAACCTCTCTGTGGCACTAGCTGGCGGAGTAGTAGGGCCCTACTATTTTTTTTATTTATTGCGAGAGCTCTACTAGTACTACTATCAGTTGGCCCATTCCCATTATAGGCGGAATCCGACCGTCTCGAATAGGGTCGATCGGAACCGGGCTCGTGCCATTCGCCATTGGACTCTCAGTCGTGCCCGCCATGAGTCTTGGCGCCGCTATGTATATTCCATCTCTACGTCCACGTCGTTGACTCAGGTTTGTAAGCGGGTCAATAAGATCCGTGGTTGCTACGCTGTTCATGCTATAGCAATGCCTCTGGGAATTCCTATAATAAAAACATCCTGGGAAACTTAAATATATATATCATCATTTATTATGTATAAAATTCTTTCAATTATTTTACTTTAACTTTGTTAATTTAATCATTCAATTATTTTACTTTAACTTTGTTAATTTAATCTTTACATTAATTTACTTCAACTTTTGTAAATTAAATCATTTTATGTTAAACTTAATAATTAATTAATTCGTTTATTTTACTTGTCAATTCAATTAACTTATACTGTTCCAAACAACATCTCTTAAATTTCACACACAAACAAACAAACACACGTTCCCAGCTCGATCAAAATAGCACGCTATCCCGCCCACTCGACTCACAGCTTTCTTCCTATAAAGGTCGGTAATCATTCCTTCAACAATTATTCATTTACCTCCAAACAAATCATACTTAGTTAATTCCATTTTCTCTCACAATTCTTTGTAAACGACCATACGAGAGAGATCCTAATTATATTTACTTCTCATTTCAGCCCCAATTCAGTCCATCATAGATACTCTACATTACTACACTATATTATATATTATTCACCTTATTGTTTCACCATATTATTCCACCATATTAATTTCACATACTTCAATTCTCTTCGCATCTTGTTACTGTAAATCATATGTTAAAATATCTTGCATTGTATACCTAACCTACTTATCTCATTGTACATTCGTTGAATTTATGAATATATTTATATTTGTGTAATTGTCTTTCTTAAAGCCCAAGTCATTATTCCAAAATTTATTTTGCTGTCGCCTTAGGCCTAAAACTAACTGCAGACACCTTCGATCAAACAAATTTATAGTGAAGGTTTTCGAAACGCTATTTAGGCTGATTTATTAACAAGATAAATCACATAGACAACCATACACTATAAAATTGGTGCCCAGACCCGGGAGGGGGAGCGTTAACCGTTGGATAACATTTCGAAACGGGTTCTCTTCATTTCTTCAAAATACGCTCCGCTTCTAGGAAGGGGGTTGTATATTGTATAGCGTACGAGAAGTGCAGGCGAGCGGCTTAAAAGCTTCGTTTGAATGAGTCTTTTTTGAGACTAAAGATGGCGCGTGGATTCGCCGCTGGCTAACAGTGGTCCAGCGACGCGGGAAGCTGTTCGCAACTCGCCTACGATATTATTTTTTTCTTTGCCCCTTTCTACTCCCCTCTATCTACAATGGTTTCTTCCTCTGACCGATGTCTACCTTCTCACCTAGATCCTTCTTCATACGTACATAACCTTGTACGGGTGATGGCTGAAATTAAGCCAACTACCCCTAGAGTGCCTGCTAATTATAAAATCTTCGTGCGAAGGAGATGACAACATGCTCCCATGTTTTCGTCCGTCGTGATTCAGCTCGCACTTCGTTACAACCAGTCTATGACGGATCCTTTCTCGTTATCTCCAGGAAGCCGAAATTCTTCGTCCTAAAGCTTGGCACCAGGCAAGATACTGTCTCTATCGACTGCCTAAAACCCGCTTATACCGAAAATGTTCGTCTTGAACCCCAATCACCTCATTCTCCTCCTACTATACCCCTTTATGGTACAGTAATCCCCCCAAACAATCTAAACCCCACCTTTTTAAATACTGCCTTTCCAACTCCACCTTCCGTTTTGCTGCCTCATCGTCCTTTGTTACAGGAACCCTCGTCTGCAGAAGCGGATAGTCAGGAGCAAATCTCTCCCCCACTTGTCACTCCGTCAGCGAACAACGGGACTCAAGACTCCCACATCCCGCTTGACGCCATCTCGGAAGGAACCAGCAAGCGGATCACCTTCGCTCCGTGACAGTGCCTCGATCAACACTAATGTCACTGCCACAGAAAATCTGTGTCCTCGTCCCCGCAGCCAAACCAATGGCACTGTCAAACGCTCCGGTCGCGTCGTCAGGAAGCTTCGTCGGTGCTCGGACTTATAATCTCAAAATAGTAAAAAGGGGGGAGTAACTTTTTTAGGGATGGGGAGTGTTTTATTGCAATGCCTCTGGGCATTCCTATAATAAAAAAATCCTGGGAAACTTATATATATATATATATATATATATATATATATATATCATCATTTATTATGTATAAAATTCATTCAATTATTTTACTTTAACTTTTTTAATTTAATCATTCAATTATTTTACTTTAACTTTGTCAATTTAATCTTTCAATTAATTTACTTCAACTTTTGTAAATTAAATCATTTTATGTTAAACTTAATAATTAATTAATTCATTTATTTTACTTAATTCAATTAACGTATACTGTTCCAAACAACATCTCTTAAATTTACAACACAAACAAACAAACACACGTTCCCAGCTCGATCAAAATAGCACGCTATCCCGCCCACGACTCGCTGCTTTCTTCCTATAAAGGTTGGTAATCATTCCTTCTACAATCATTCATTTACCTCCAAACAAATCATACTTAGTTAATTCCATTTTCTCTCACAATTCTTTGCAAACGACCATACGAGAGTAGATCTTAATTATATTTACTTCTCATTGCAGCCCCAATTCAGTCCATCATAGATACTCTACATTACTACACTATATTATATATTATTCACCTTATTGTTTCACCATATTATTCCACCATATTAATTTCACATACTTCAATTCTCTTCGCATTTTTTTACTGTAAATCATATGTTAAAATATCTTACATTGTATACCTAACCTACTTATCTCATTGTACATTCGTTGAATTTATGAATAAGCTGGACATCTTCATCGTCCCCAAACCGGCGTCCACACAGTGCAGCCTTGAACTGGCGGAATAAAAAGTAGTCGCTAGGGGCCAGATCTGGACTGTAGGCGGGATGGTTGAGCTCCTCGAATCCGCACTCGCGCAGGGGAGCTTGTGAAACTCTGGCCTTGTGGACTTTGACGACGTTGAAGTCGATCATGGGGCGTGAGGTTTCTAGGGACCCAACGGGCAGAGACCTTGGTCATGGCCAAATTGTCGTGGATGATGTTGATAACACTTCAATGTGATATTCCAAGTTCTCGCTCGATTTCTTCGACCTTCACCCGTCGATTTTCGAGGATGATCCTCTCCACACGGGCCACATTGTCCTCGTTGGTCACGTCTGACGGATGTCCTGGACGGGGGTCATCTTCAAGGGACTCACGACTATGGCTGAACTCCATATTCCAGCGAGCAATGGTTGCATAGGAAGAGGTGGTGTCGGTGTACACTGCAACCATGTGTTCATGGATCTCTTTTGAATTCTTGCTTTCCTTGGTCAAAACTTTGATCACTACGCGGTGCTCAACCTTCTCCATTGTTGAAAAATTTGTGACTGACGATCTGCGATCAGCTACTGCTTCTTAAATAGACGAGGCAGGAGCGTGCGGCCGCAGGTCCTGACTTGTCATAACACCCCCACAAACAGCCATCCCCCTTCCTCTGTTTTGCCCTATTGATTCGCAAAACTTATTGGCCGCTTCTCGTATATAAGGTTCATATCGCGAAGTTCGTGATATTAGACGCAAAGTCGTTACGAGGTACCAGGATGGGAAGAACTATAAATGTGAAATTAAAATAGACGGCTCCCATCCAAAGTAACGAATGAAATAAATAAATTATTGTATAAATATTGTCAAACTTATTGTAAATGTTAATTAGCTGTAACGAGTAATAATCCAGGTTGAATGCTACGTATAGCAATTAAGGTAGGATTTAAGAATCCATAACAATTGTTAACCTAAGAAAATAACATTAAATGTAGAAAACCAAATTTTGTAAAGGTCAAGGTACAATAGCAGCGGGTAAACGACTTCGTCGACTTAAGTGCGGACGCCTATAGCGACCAGCGTGTACGTCCAAAATAGGACACGCGCAAGAGTCGCTACACACAAAGTAAAGAGAGAAAAGTAGTTAGCGCCGTTTACGAGAATGTCACATGGTAGTAAACGGATCAGTTATCTGTTAGAGTTGGTCGAGGCAATCTTAGGCAAACATTATAATCAAGACAGAATCCATAATAAACCGCATAGCTATCACGATTAAACAAATATAAACCAGATTAGGGGGCTGTCTCCATGGCAACATGCCACCGCGCACAGAGAATTTTATCCAATAGTCGGAGTGCCTTCCTTATCAATATGTTCGGCAGTAGCCAATCAAAAGTAGAGTTATGTTAATACCGACAAATCAACAGGCCGGTACATAAAAGGGAGGTGTGGCTTAGTTAGACGAGGAACTTGTAGGCCGTGGCTTAAATTGAATATATAACTGTGTGAAGCCAGAACAAAGAGGATAATTAGATTAGTTTTATATAGCAATATATCACGTTATATATCGTTCAGTCCGATCTCTTGGATTCGCGTAATTCATCTTTGTATATAGTCGTGTACATAACGCAGACATTAAGGGGTAACTCTTAAAGGCTCTATTCGTCCGGCCTCCTTCAGACCTTGCCGGGACTTGACCTCGAACTTAATTTGTCATAACAGAAAACTTAATTAAAGAACTTTTGTAAAGTGCAATAAGATCTAGTTCAATAATAATTCTATTTTTGCTTTGGTGACTTCAATATCCTGACGTTACTCAATCTTCCTGCTTCAAGGCCTTATTAATAGGGAAAACAGCCGTTGCGCATTCTCTTCATTAATTGCAATTCATCGCGGTTACATAACTCCCGAAATACCGGTGTTCTACCCTGGTGTGGTCTATCCCCATCTTCCGGGGTATTTGACCCTGTCGCTAGAAGACCGCCCCTCGGCTTAGGGCACCCCATAGCAATCAACAAAATAACTCTGGTGGGAAATAAGGAAGAGCATCTGTATCAACCGGAGTCCTTACCAAAAGATTACGCGATAACTCGGTAATCTATCACCATTACTAGCAACCAGCGTCCCCCTTCCAAGGCTCTTGGGTTGTCCTCACGATTACCTTCAAGGTTCCCCATAATTAGGGATGACTTTCAAGAACCCCCCCTCCATAGACAGTACAAACTTGAATGTTTTCAAACGCAGATTAGATGATTATATTGGGAGGGAGGGTTAACTTTGGAGGGTTATTCTTGACTCATTCCTGAGGATGCAGACTTTTATTATTGTATATTATGATTGATTTGGATTTTGACGAGTCTTGATGATGACGCTTTTTGGTTTTTTTTGGCACATTTCTGTGTACGGTTCGAATTTTATATTGTAGATGCATGATTTTGTGGGTGAGTTTTGACAGATGCGGATGACCTTTGATAGGCCCTTGTGGCTTTTTTCATCTGTGAATTTATGTTATGTTAACCCATCAACTATTCTACACTTTTAATATGCTACCATAAACTTTTCACTCACCAGACTAAATTGCCTGTAGTCTTTACACTAGCAACTTCTTTAGAGTTTTGATGGTCATACACCCTTTACAGTAGGATGTCACTAGATATCCTGAAAGGTAATAAAGTTCTCCTTAATTTATGTTTCTATTTACCATCAGTCCTAATAAAACAGAGATGGTTTATATTGGATTGGTAAACTAGTCTGAGATGACATAAATAACTCTAAAGTAATTGCTGGCTAAATACGAATACTATCTGTGTGCTTTGCATGATGAAATGTGATACCCGAAAATTGCCTACTGTTTATTATAATTCAACAATTATGAGCATTTAACCCTTATTGTAAGTGTTTCCCCAGCCTCTACGGTGGGTGTCTCTCCACTCATCCCTTTGACGAAGTTTTTCGATGTCTTCTTCAGCATCATCCTCGACTTTATCTTCAGATTGCAGAGGCGATCTTGCTTCCTCAGGCTGAGAACGAGCGTTTGAAGGGAACCTGTTCACACACAAAGAAAGAGAGGGGATTAACATTAAAGTGCTGTATGTAGCAGTGGTATGTGGTGGTATAGCATGTCATTATGAAGGTACTTTCAAAATGTATTCACCATCCCTGGGATCACTCTTCATTCACACCAAGCAAGCGACTTTTAGATATGATCTCGATGTTGATGAAAAACGTCTTATCATGACCAATGAGGCGTGAACATAAACAAATGGTATATATACCCACTAATAATTGAAAATCACATGACACATGATATATAATTAATAGATGTATTTTAAAGGACGAAAGAAATGAAAACTGGTAACACAACCGAGAAAAATGCTAAGGAAATTATTATTACGTATACCATTAAGGGAAATTATGTTATGTTATGTTATGTTAAGAAAGAAAATGGGAGATATAGTAACAGAAATATAGGGGCAAACTATTTTAACCGTTATAAGAAAATGAATAAAGGAATTGGATTTGAACCTGTGTCATTAAGCGCTCTTCGCTAAAATGACCACGACGTTCATCGCCAGAGCTACCATCCTCAACCTAAAAAAAAGGGTTCATTCAAGAAGCCTTTTGAATAACGAAGTGTAGGTTTTTATCCAGTGAGAGACAAGACAAGTGTCACTCGTGGTCATTTTAGCGAAGAGCGCTTAATGACACAGGTTCAAATCGAATTCCTTCATTCAGTTTCTTTAAAATACATACCCATTAAATGAAGTTTTCATATGAAAACAAGTGGTTCAATTACTCACCATCCTTCTTTCACTCGCTGTTCATAAAACTCTTCAACAGACATAATGGGTAGGCTGGGATACCCCATACCAAAAACTTCTTTCTGGATGGCGTCTTTCGTAATTAAAAACGGTCTGAAATGCAAGAAAAGCATGATATTTGTTGAAAAGACTGATAAAGATAATGAAATCGAGGGAAAGTTGACAAAGATTAGGGTAGCAAAGCATTGGAAAAGCCGCACTGTGCACAAGAAAGGATGGCTTCCGCTGTCCAGAAAAAATGCTAATCTAACATTTAACAATTTCTCCATCAACTTTCGCATGGAAGAGGTTGGAGAAATTGGGTGGAAACTGGTCGGGATAGAGTGATCTCTCCCTGGTTTGCGAAAAGTAAGCACAGTAGCGATTCGCCAGGGGTGTGGGAGGATACCCTCTACTTAGCTCCTGTTGAACAAATCTATCAGAAAGGCCATGCCTCGTTCACCCAGGTGTCGAAGCATGGCGTACGGGACATCGTCCGGACCAGGGGCGGTATCCGCACATGAAACGAGAACGGAACGCAACTCACTCAATGTAAGCCTATCGTTGAAGGGTTCTCCGCTTCTGGAGGTAAATTCCAGTCAGGGGCCTTCCGCGACATCACGACGCGCATTAAATGCTGGTGGAGCATCATCCCGGCTAGAGAATGCGGAAAAAGCAGTCGCGAAAGATTCCGCCACGTCGCGGGGTCCGAGATTATCATTCAGTCCCATTCTCCTGGAGAACGGGATGGGGGGGTTCGCGAGAACTGGCACCGAATTCTATTGACTCACTTCTACACCTCTGCTAGAGGGATCTTCCCGTTAAGTGAAGACACGTATGCCCGTCAAGAAGAGCGGAGGGCGTGCTTCCAAACATACCGGAACCTAGCCAGGCTCGACGAAATTTACCGAAAGTGAATTCGTTCGGGCGGCGCTTATAGCGCATGTAGGCATAACGCTTCTGTTTGAGAGCAGTGTCACACTCGGCTGACCACCACGGGAGCGGTGGGCGTGCAAAACTGTCAGACGTTCTAGGAATAGTAGTTAGGCCACGGCGATGAGGTTGCCAGAAAAGAACTCAACGGCCTCATCTACCGACCTAAACTCTTCGAATGAGACAGAGAAATCAGTCATTTCCTGAAATGCGGACCACCGCGCCGACGACAAGCATTACTCTGGGGGCGGGCCCGGAAAATGAGATTTGAAACGGATTGCTATCACTATCATAGAGGTCATCGACTACACGCGAACGACATTTAGGACGCCTATCTCAAGCTCGTCGATCAGGTCGGCAAAGACTTGACCACTAGGATTAATCGAGTAGTCTTACCAGAGGTCTACCGTTCAGATCCTAGAGCAAGAGAAAGGGACTCGGCAACCGAACCACGATGCGCTTAAAGACCTAAGCGTCGAAGACGGCTGACGGTGGAATATACGCAGAAATAACAGTAGACCTCCTATCCAGGTGCCGCTGCACTGCTATTGTCTGAAAGGAGCTATTTAAGGCCAAGAGAATAAAGACATCATGCATGGAGCAAATCGCGCATCCTCCTACCCGGCCCTCATCCCGTAGTGATAAGGTGGCAAAACCCATTATATCCCGGGATGGTAGGCAGGAGTTACGCGCCCAGCATGGTCTCATGCAAAACGCTAGCTAAGGGGGACCTGGAGGAGACTAGCCTCCGCAGCTCCTCCCAGTTGGCCCGGAGTTCAGCAATTCAATTGAAGGAATATGCCTTCTCGAAGTGAAGACCCACACGGGAATGGTCGTACGCTTCCCGGAGCGTAGAGACGAAGCTCCTTTAATGCTGTCCTCCTTCCGGAGGATAGCTTTAGGAACCCTGGAAGATAGACTCACCACCAAATTCAGGGGTGTTGCCTCCTGCGAGTGCAGGCGCGCGGCTGGGGAAGGGGGGGATAGGGGCTGGTTTTAGCTGGGGCTGGGTGTGAACCCTTTATGCCGCCAGCTCTGAATGGGCGTGGTAACGACCGTGCTCGTAGACCTGGAGGGACCAGGAGCAGAGGGTGTTTTTCTTAACATTGAGGCATAGGACGTCCCAGGCAGCGCCAGGACCAAGTCCTTATAGACTCGCGAAATGAGAGACGATCCTGGACCTGAATGGACAGGAATTCCTTCTGAAAGATAAGCAAGACATTTCTTCGAGGAAGCGGGGTGCAACTTTCCGCAATTGACACACTTAGCCACACACGATTTGGACTTATTGCGTGCGGCCTTGGAGCAACTTACACAGAATTCGGGTACCACCAACTTTGCACGTCTACAGGAGCGATTCGCAAGGCCGAAGCGGTGGCTACTAGTAGTAGCACTTCCGCGAGTGCCACAAATGCCTTCACGTGGTAGTGATACCAACCGGCACGCACCGGCTCAAGGACCTTGTCACAGTTGAATGTGATGAAGAGTGTGGGTCTCGAGACCCCTCCCTGTTTTCTCATCACACGCTCGACCTTGACCGCCCCATGGTAATGTCATCTATAGAGTAGTCCACGAGTTTCCTCGCATAAACCACTCCTGTCACAAAGTTCATGGTAGAGTGCGGCGTCACACTCACAGGTGTGCCATCTAGTGTCCGAAGGGCATTAATCATGGCAGCCTCGGAGGGATTCGACGCATTCGCCAATCACTCTATCTAGAGCTCTCCTCTGATGCATCATGTTGCCCTTAGCCAACATGCTGCCCTGTGGAGACGAATAACAAGGAAGCGTTTTAAGCCAGCGGCCTCGAAAACGCCAGGTTACCTCTGCATGATGCCCCCCCCCCTCCCCCGAGATAATCGAGGGTTCGCTTTGCGCACTTTTGGTCATTGTCAAGGACTCTCCACTCGGGGGAGCACTGGGACCGGATGTGCCGTTCTTGGCTTGGTTGCATACCATCCCCTCGGCTCTCGCGGAGGTAGTCGAGCACCCCCCCCCCCCACCGAGTCTTTTTTTTTTTTCTTAGGAAAGGAGGGCGGCAAGATCCTTCTCTGAAATGGAGGTCTTGCCATTCACAGGAAACCCAGCTAGAGTAGGAGATCCCTCCACTCCTTGTAAGCCCCCGGGCGCCCGCGCCATCTGAGAAGCCTTCACAGCAGCGGACTCGGGTTCTGTGCCTGGCACCGAGCCCGTGTACGACCCCATGCAAGATTCTACCCGCTGGGCTGGGTCACCTCAGGGAACCATGTCCACCTTATGCGTGGCCTCTATCTGACCCCCTGTAAGCTCAATATTGGCGCTCGCAGGTCTTTGAAGGGCACAGGCCGATGGGCGTGTCATCCCTCGCCGCTCCCTGTCAATTATGCGTCTCTTGCCTGCTTTCTTTCTTGGCAGTGCCCTTGGAAAGTAAAGGGGTAACTGCCGCTGGAAAAAGTGAATCGCCGGCGATTCCAGAGAACGGGTGAGAGGGAAGTCTCCTGCACCCGTTACATAGGAGTAAACCTCCTCTCCGGCCAGAGGTTTTGAAGGTTCCCTGTGAAAGCACAGGGGTAGGGGGACCTCAATTTTTTTCGGTTGAACTGCCCGAAGGCGACTCTGACGATGTTACAGGGGATGTGAAGTTGTTTTTTTTTTGTTTTTTTTAATAAATCATCATCGGGTATGGTGACCCTATAGTTTTCACGGGGCGGAGACACTAATCACACCACGCAGTAGCCTGCTCTGCGAGGGGTGAACACAGGGCTAGCAAAGCCAGCTGCCGCAAAGGGGGCCATTCATCCCACGTAGTGACCTGGCAGCCCATCGGCACGGCGGCTCCACCTTAGGCATAGCTTAAAATCGATAGACTGTGAAAAGGAGAGAGAGAGAGAAAGGGTATGTGACGAAGGTGATGCTGGGGATGAAGCAGATTGTTAAAAACTCAGCACCCTAAACCGAAGCTCAGGGGTGAGGGAACATTGTCTCCTCTCCCCCCTAGCCCCGATCTGGGATAGCTGGGCGAGAGGAAGTTGGTCGTCGTCTACCCTGTGAAATTAGAGGCTAACCAGAGAAAGTTGTGGGAGAGGTTGATGGGGAAGTGAGGAAGCAGGGTAAGAAGACAGGCTGTCTGAAAGAAGGGAAAGAGGCTAAGCTGGGGCTGGACGGGGCGCTGAGTCCCATCAACACGGTGACCAGGAAGGCAAATAGCTGTGCCCCTTATGGGGCTCACTCCTTTGAGTCTCTGAAGTCCAGAGGACCTTTTATGACACCACTTCCCACACTGAGTGCAGAGAATAGAATTCTTCCCACTCCTCTGCCACACGCTCCACATGGCCACCTCCCATACTCCACTCTTCCTCTTAGCACTCCTCCTCCTGTCACCATTCCTTCTAACTTATACACCCCATGGAAAAAAAATCACTGAAAATTACCAAAGTATTAATAATTTATATTATAATATATTGACAAATAACTACTTACTTAAGTGGCTTTGACTTCTCAATTTTGTGTGATGAGTTCTCTTCTTGATTGATATTCATTTGTTTCACTTTCTCCAGCATACTGAGCTCCATTGAAATGGAATCCAACTCATCATAACTAAAAATACAAAGTAATTTTCTTTTAAACAAAATTAGTGTCATCTTAATGTACCAAGTGTCTCAAAAGTCACAATACACATTTCTTTCTTTTTTTTCAGATTTTCATCCAATATTATCAAATTTGATATCAAAAGAACAATTATTGAAAATTATTTTGGAATTTATGGTTAAACTTGATCCCCATTATTAGTGATAAACTGACAATAGGGCAGAGGTGAAAAATGGCAAATGGCAAGAAGTTCTTCAATTACCAACTGAAATGCAGAAAAAAAATTGGAACAGCATATAATGGACTACATTATGTTCCAAAACTGCAGGATATAAAATTCAATTTACTCACTACCCTGAGAACCAAGATTACAATGCACGAGTTGAAATGTGCAAGATTCTTGACTACAAAAAGAATCTACAAATTTTGAGCCAGATTTGGTGTGATGAAGCTGGCTTTCCTTTTTGGATGACTTAACCACCACAACATAAATTGGGGCAGGGGGTAATCTTATGGTAATTGAGGAACATAAAATGCACACACTGAAAACTTTTGATGAGCTATTTCAACAATGTGAATGATTGTGGCTATTTCTTCCACGACATCAATGCTATGACTGTGAATGTTAATGATGAAAACTGCCTAAAAATGCTACAAGATTATACTTTTAGATAGCAGCAGTTTTTCAACAAGATGGAGTGCTTCACACTAATAATAAAAATTGAGAGACTTTCTCAATGTCTAAGGTCCTGTTAAGTGGCTGTCATGCTTGAGATTTGACACCAGGTGATTAGCTTTTGTGGGGCTACATCAAGAGCAAGAGACCTTGAAGAGTAAGAGACTGACTCTGTTGTCACCCACGGCTTCTCTTCAGTCAAACCTGGCAGTGCTCAGGAATGATGCCACAGCATGTGGGTTATTTTAGAGGGTAGCAAAATAGGATGATATGGAGTGTGTTTTCAGGTTGCAGCATGGGCAGTCAATAGGAGAGGCAGTTTAATTTATTTTATTATTTATGTAGGGAGGGGGTGATGTCCTGATTGCAGGGAGGCCAGTGAAACTCTGGTTCGGGGTCTAAGGTTAGTGAATAATGGGAGACTTTAGAATAGAGCATTTTGCAGCTGGTTTGAAGGACCATGTGGGTAGTGTGTGTTTAATAGTTTCCTACTTCAGTGGGCTTGGAAGAGGATAGCTAATAATTGGATGTAGTGGGCAGTGTGGGTGATCTGGAGGCCTATAGAGTGTGAGAGCATCCCAGTTGGCTGAAGAATTGTGTCCCTCTCTTGTTTAAATGGTTTTTGCGTGGGAGAATTTTTGTTTCAACATGGTAGTTGTGTATTGGGCTTCTTGTTGTGCAGCCAGTTGAAATGATGCTATGGGAGTGATTGTCACTGTTAATATCACATGTATGAGTGCATTAGATAAAGTTGTTGCTCAGGCTAGGGATGCATAGTTAGGTTGGTGTTTGTGAGTATTCTGAGAGTATTGAGTCTGAATATGGCCTACGAGGTAAGATTGTGTGGTTGTTGAGCAAAGGCCATGTGTGGGTCTAGGTTTTTTGGGGGTTTTTTTTCATTGTGGTAGCGTATCTGGCGACTGCCTATGTGGGCATAAGTCAACATATACAACACAGCCTACTACTAGGCTATATTAAAAAAACAAATAACAATAAAAAAGGACAAAGGCTAAAAAAAATAACGAGAAAAAGCAAAATGGCAAGAAGGAAGCGTGCTCCGGCGTCAGGGGTAGCTCCGCATCCCCCCCGGCGCTGGAACATGCGAACTACAAAAGGAAAAACACAAAAAATTATAAATAAAGTGGGGAGGTCAGCCTCCCCCCCAAAAGTCATAAAGTCCACAAGTCGGTGTGCACGAATCCGCCCTGAGTACAAGAGAGAAGCGGTAGCGACCTCGCTCGTCCTAGCACCGGGAGAAGTAACGTGCGCCGAGATCAACCGTACTGGGAGATTCAACAAGAATGTGTCGATCAGTCTGGTGACAACGCAGTCTTCACAATAAAGGGCAGGTGAGCGCTTCATCAAATGGCGGTGCGTCCCGCGAGTGTGTCCAATTCGGAGACGACAGAAAGCAACATGAAGCCGTCGCGGCATTGGGGGTAGGTCCATCGAAACAGTCGAGGTGCAAAGGCACGTAACTTTAAGTTCCCCTCGACCGTCTCCCATCTTCTTTACCAAGCAGCCCGGAGAGCTGCCTGTATTCCTGTCATGTAATCGGTGTGAGGAAGAGCGAAACACTAGTCTAGTCGATAAGTCCTCGCCGACTCTTTGGCGCCCTCATTCCCAGCAATTCCTACATGTCCGGAAACCAAGCAAAAGATAATCTCGATATCCGCCCGGCTCGGCAAAACCATGGCGTCACGAATATCGCGAACCAGGGAATGTGGAGATTCCAATGCCTCGAGAGGACTCAGGGCGCTTTATGAGTCGCTATAAATCACAATCTGGTCTCCCTGGTCTCCGAAAAGGGCACGTTGCGTTACCTACCGTACTGAGTAGTGTATTGGAACCAGCTCGGCCGTGAAGACGGGCGCAGCGCCTGGCAGAGCCTCGCTGACTTCAAACAAAGGGGATACGGCGTGGAAACCGACCCCCTCTTGGGACTTGGAGCCACACGTATACACTGGCAGGGTTCCAGCGTGACACGAAGTGTACTCCAAAGAGGTCGAACGCAATATTGCAGACGCTGTAGAAGCTTTGGGCACAGAGGCGTGGCAAAAAATAGTCAGAGATGGTAATCTCGAGGATGGCGTCCTGGGCAGAACCAGTGGCGCCACCGGCCGAGAGCTATACCTAGCTCTCAAAGGAGTTTCCTAGCCCTAAACCCAAGGGCTGAGGGTATGACTAGCATCTCTCGGCGACATAGGCACTGTCGAGATCAGCTGCGAATGCAGTGAGAGCTGTTGGCAACTAAGGTAGGCGCTGGGCTCGCGCCTACAGGCGAATTTTGCATTGTGCACGGCGCAGAGCTATTGACATCTCCCCAGCATCCACAAGTAGGCTCTCAATGGAGGAAGTGCGGAAGGCACCGGTGGCCAGGCAAAGGCCGGTGTGGTGGATCGAGTCCACCTTACGAAATACACGCTCGGCTGCGGATGCATAAAATTCGCAGCCATAGTTGAGCTTCGAACGAACAAAGGACCAATAAAAAAGTAAGGCAATAGCCCTATCAGAACTCCAGGCGCTGAATGTCACGGAACGAAGAATGTCCATGGTGCGGGTACAAGAGACACTAAGGCTGCGAATATGAGCCTCCCAGGTAAGGAGTCGGTCAAATACAAGACCAAGGAAACGGTGCGAGTCTACTACTTCCAGGCAAACCCCATTTACAACAAATCTGGGTCAGGGTGGAGTCGCGGATGGCGGCAGAAGTGCACCACCTTAGTCTTGGCCAAGGAAAACCGAAGCCTGTGCGCTTCGGCATAGGGTGAGACATGGTCCAATGCCTTTTTCAGTGGACGCTCCGGAGTTGGCATCTGGGCCGCACCAAAATAGATCGAAAGGTCGTCCACGAAGAGCACAACGAGAACATCTTCCAACAGCACCGAGGTGATGCCATTAATGCTCAGGACAAAGAGTGTGACACTGAGGACACTTCCCTGCGGGACACATTCTTCCTGCTGCATTGGGCCGGAGAGAGCTGCCATCCCCGCTTCCCCCACCCGTAGGCGGAATCGACGATCTCGCAAAAATTCAGATATAAGAATGAGGAGGAATCCCCTCGCCCCCATCGAGTGGAGAGTCTCCATGATACTGTATCGCCATGCGATATCATAGGCCTTCTCGAGATCGTAAAACACCGTGGCGTAGTGCTGTGTACGAAGGAAGGCCTCTCAGACGGCATTTTTCAGTCGGAGCAGAGCATCTGACGTGGAAGCCGTACTGTGCAGAAGACAGATGGTTTCCGCTGTCCAGAAAGAAAGCTAATCTAACATTTACCAATTTATCCATCAATTTGCACACGCAGGAGGTTAGCGATTCACCAGGAATCTGGAAGGATACCCTCTACCCAGATCCTGTTGAACAAATCTAACAGAAAGTTCATGCCTCGCTCACCCAGGTGTCGAAGCATGGTGTACAGGAGATCGTCTGGACTAGGGGCGGTGTCCGCGCACGAAGTGAGAGCGGAACGCAACTCACTCAAAGTAAACCTATCGTTGAAGGGTTCTCCGCCTCTGGAGGTAAAGTCCATTCGGTGGCCTTCCGCAACATCACGACGCGCATTGAATGCTGGCGTAGCAACATCTGGCTAGAGAATGTGGAGAAAGCGGTCGAAAAGGATTCCGCCACGGACACAGGGTCCAGAAATTGCGGTCCCCTTCTCCTGGTGAACGGGAAGGGTGTTGTGCGAGAACTCGCCCGGAATCTTTTTGACTCGCTTCCACACCTCTGCCGTAGGGATCTTCCCGTTAAGTGAAGACACGTATGCCCGCAAAGAGCGGCGGGCTTGCTTCGAAATATACCGGAACCTAGCCCTAGCTTGACGAAATTCACCGACAGTGAAGTCGTTCGGAGGGCGCTTATAGCGAATGTAGGCATTACGCTTCTGTTTGAGTGCCGTCTCACACTCGGTTGACCACCAAGGGAGTGGTCGGCGTGCAAAACGGCCAGACGTTCTGGGAATAGTAGTTAGGGCCACGGCGATGAGTTTGCCGGAGAATAACTCAACGGCATCATCTACCGAACTAAACTCCTTGAGTGACACAGATAATTCAGTCATTTCCTGAAATGCGGACCATCGTGCCCACGACAAGTGGGCTCTCTGGCGGTAGCGGACCAGAAAATGATATTTGAATGGGAAAGTGATCACTAACATGGAAGTCATCGACCACCCCTCACCTAGAATTAAGCTGTGCATCTGGAGAGCACAAAGAGAGATTGAGACAGAAAAATGAAGCGGTTCTCGGGCAGTGATGCGTAAACTCATCCACAGTTAGGTCACCTATCTACAGCTTGTCAATAAGGTCAGCAAGGACTTGACCCCTGGGATTAATCGGGTAGTCTCCCCAGAGGGGAGTGTCTACCGTTCAGATCTCCGAGCAAGAGAAAGGGGCTCGGCAACCGTGCCATGACACAGCGGAAGTCCTCCGCGTCTAAGTCGGCTGACGGCGGAAAGTACGCGGAAATAACAGCATACCTCCTATCCAGGTGCAGCTAGACAGGTACTGCCTGAAAGGAGGTATCTAAAGGAAAAAGAAGAACGGAGACATCATGCCGGGTTAAATCGTGCATCCTTCCGCCTGGCCCCCATCCCGTAGTGCTGAGGTGGCATAACCCTTATACCCATGGATGGTGGACAGGGGCACACGCCCAGCATGGTCTCCTGCAAAAAGATAGTGAATGGGGAACAGGAGGAGGTGACCCTCCGCAGCTTCTCCCAGTTAGCCCATACTCCGAGGCAATTCCATTGAAGGAATAGGCCCTCCAGGCCTAGCTCGGAGGAGATGCGGTGGCCCTCTTCGAAGAGAAGACCCTCACTGAAATGGCTATACGCTTCCCAGAGGCAGAACTCTGGACGCTGTTGGCCGACAATGCGCTGAAGGCACTGTCACCTTCAAGGGCTTAACGGGGGGGAGGTTGGGCTCGCCATGAGAGTCTTTTCCTCCCTCTGTCTCGACCCCTTCCTTCGAAGGAAGGGGTCCCTCTTTTGAAGGATCCACCGTTTCAGAGCCACCCAGCCTACCACTGGGTGTGGGTGAAGGAGCCAAAGCTCCTTTAGTGCTGTCCTAATTTCAGGGGGCAGCTTTACGAACAACTGAAGATGACCTCACGACTAGCTTCACAGGTGATGCCTTTTATGAGACTAATGACTTGGTGGAGGCGCGCGGCCGTTTCGCCTTATGGGAAACGGTCACGCTCGATTAAGAGAGGGGAGCACTGGTTTTAGCAGAGGCTGGCTGTGAAACCTTTTGTACCGCCAGCTTTACCAAGGGAGCGCCTGGGGTGGGTAGAACCCACACAAGAGTTCCGAATGGGTGCGGAAAGGACCATGCATGGCCTTGAGGTTGGCCCTAACGAGACGCTCCCGGTCAATTATGGGTCACCTGCCTACTTTCTTAGCAGTCCTCTTAGAGTAATGGTGGAACTGCCGCTGTAGAAAAGGAGTCACTAGAGGGCGACTCAAGAGAAGGGGATGGGGGGGAGGGTCCGTAGACCCATAGGCCTAGGAGAGGAGTAAGCCTCCTCGTTGGTCAAAGAGTTTTGGAGGGTCAGCTGTGAAAGCACAGGAGGGGAGGAGAACCTCAATATTTGGGGGGCTGGAGCTACTCGAGGGCGGCTCCGACAATGGTAAACGGTAAGGGAAGATTTATTTATTTGATTTTCACCATCGGCATGAGACCCTATTTTTGACTGGGATGCATACGCTAATCATCCCATGCAGTAGCCCGCTGTACGAGGGGTGAATACAGGGACGGCAAAGCCAGCTGCACCATTTGAGGCCACTCCTCCCACCTAGTGACCTGGAAGCCCATCGGCATGGCGGCTCCCCCTTAGGCACGGCATAAAATCTATAGACATTGAAGGGAGAAAGAAAAGGAGATGTGAGGAAGGTGTGGGTGGAGATAAAACAGGCTGTTAAAAACCCACCAGCCCAGACCTGAGCTCAGGAGTGAGGGGACATTGCCCCCTCCCCCTCAGCCCCGATCCGGGATAGTTGGATGAGAGAAAGCTTGTATGCATCTACCCTGTGAAATTAGAAGCCGACCAGAGAGAGTTGTGAGAGAGGTTGTAGAGTGAAAACACGCTGTCAGAAAGAAAAGGCTAAGTTGGTGCTGGTCGGGGTGCTGAGTCCCATCAGCACATGGCCAGCAAGGCAAATCGCCATGCCCCTTGCGGGGATGGGTCTAAGGTGACACCCGGTAATGTGTGGTTATGGATGAGTAAGAGAGCATGGTCATGGATAAAGTTGTGTGGGTGGTAATTTGATTAGTGATTATCAGGGGTAAGATTTTTTTTTTTTCAAACTCACATCTGGAAACTGGCCTCAAGGGGATAAATTGTTGCAATTAAAATTTCAGCCAAGTGATAGGGTACTTTAAAAATTCTCAAACCAGTCTCCTGTGATAGGATGGGGGGAGGGGGCTGGTGCTACTCTTACAAAGATAGAGTTGCCCAAGGGTGGCTCCAAAAAGGGGGGTAAAGAGGAACCCCCTGAACCATTGAAGGCAGGAGAGAGAAATGCCTTCTCCGTGGGAAGTTTGGATGAGCCACTGAGAAACCAAGGGCAGGGCCCACTCCTTTCCAGAGGTGGAGCTGCCCTAGAATGGCTTTCAAAATAGGGATGGTGAGACGGGAGCGCCCCTCCACCGAGTTCAAAGTTGTGCCTCATTTTACCTCATCTTCTTTAGCACTTAGGGGGGAACCTAGGCCGCGCTAGGAGGCTCTTCTGGTCGTCCAATATACTTGCTTTAGCTATAGCTAGCGAGCTTTAAGCCCTTGCAGCCAGTAGTGAGCTCATGGTATACAGTGCCACTAAACTAAGGACCCATAGAGGATGAAAGTGCGCAAGGCAGCCAGAACCTCCATAAATAGGAGATAGTTGGGTCCACTAACAGGTAGGGTGGATGATCACCTATTATTATTATACCTTGTTGCTAGGTGATCCCAGGATGGCATGTAGTCCACCCAGGCACCATGTCTATCAGACTGAAATCTGTCCAAGTGAGAACAAATCATCCTGGTATAAAGTGTGAGTAGACAAATGGCTGAGTGGATAGCCATAATAATATATCAAATAATAATAAATAAAAATAAAGTAATGCTTAGAGGGAGTGCACCAACAACTTTCCTAGGCCCCCATCATAGAGCTCAAATCAACTTAGTGACAGGGCTTCCCTAATTTGCACTCAGACTGGGAAGACATGCAGGTCCTGTAGGTACCAAGTGTAAGAGGCTACACAGGTTACCCCTGTGTGGGGCTAGGAAAGAAAAGGGCCAAAGAGTAGCAATTTGTGCAATGATGATTATAATGGAGAGAGGCTGTAGCTTTCTCAATCCACTATTTGGTAGTAAAACAGGGAACCAAGGAGCAAGAAGTACAATATGAATGAATTGCTGTACCACTGCAGCACTGAATGCATGAATGCTATGAAGGCAAGAAGCTCATTGTATCTTCAGTGCAGGCAGGGCTCATCATCATCAGAATGACGACAAGTATGAAATAGCATTGCTGAATACTACTTATCTTCTTCTGCCAACCCCAGTTGACAGTTGTTTATTACTGCTTATTCATTATTCACAGCTAATCTAATTATCATTAGGCCATTATTCTGTCTACCACTTGAGGAGGCAATCAATGGGGAAATGGTCACCCTCACAAGTATATATAGATAGAGGTATACCAGTGAAATAGTTCTTTTCAAATTTTCATTCAATTTCACTATAGAAATCCTCAAACCTTTTAGTTCATCTGTACCTAATTTTCAAGCTTTTTTTTCTTTTTTTTTTAGAAATGTCAGAGAGAGAGAGAGTCATGCGGATAAAGAGGCCTAGGGGGTATCTCATGGATGAAAGGACCTTCAACCGAAATCTTTCGGTAAACTTCCAGGGTGATAACGGAGCAAGATGAGTCAAACTGGAGCTCAAAACCGAAATCAGTGAGAGGGTGCTAAGCCCTTGTCCGCCTTTAAGACAGAGTGGAACCCGCTTCTGACGGCCAACAAAAAATCACTTCCGGCGAAGTCATATATATTTCCCAGCACAGAAACGAGCAAGACAGCATTCAAGCAGGAGTCAGGCAGTATCCAAAGCAGTAATCGAGAGGATTCGTTGGAATCAGCCAAGGACCCAATGCGCAACTTCTCAAGTGATTCACCAGCACCCTAAGGCCTCGCAGGCTAGAAACCAGTTGTTCAGAGCTATGGCAGACAAGGATGTAAGGACTCATTCTGGAATAATGCACTCCACTCCATGCCCTGCAAGGATACTCCCTCAAACAAACACTTGAGGCCAGGGTTGGCAAAACCCCCCCAAAATTTGAAAAAAGCGCAATAAAACCCAGGTTTTATTCTGAGTTTTTTCAAATAACAATTGCTACAAGCATTAGAATAACATAGAAAAAGAAGAGCTATCTCTATTTTTATATAATATTAATAATTAATTAGTTTAATAATGATATAGTAAGAAAAGATCACAGTAACAGATGACTGATCGAGAATTGTGGGTACCCATGATAGCCATAACCTGTAGAAAGAGAGATGAATTATGAGTCAGTATCAGAGAAATAATCTTAATTTGATACATATTTGTTGAAATTATAAACATAAATATGAATTTTGAATAAAATAATGATAAGTAGCATTCATTTCTTGAAAAGAAAAGTGAAATTTTGAAGAAAAAAAACAAACCCAAACCCAGGTTTTTTCAAATTTCATTTGACTGCCCCCCCCCCCAATATAATAAAACCTGGGTTTTTTGATTTGCCAACCCTGCTTGAGCCCCCCCCCCCTCTCCTTGGAAAATCGTAAGCCTATTACATTTTTCTCTATCACCATCAAAAAGGTGCGATGCTTTCTGACGATGAAGCTTCACTACATCATCTCCTCCCATTTTCTTTCAGGTAAATATTATGCTATTCACAGCTCATGCTGAAGCATTCATTATAAATGAATTTTCTTTTTCCTATAGTGTATCATTTATTGTTAAATTCTTTTATTTGTTTATAAAATATTAAAGATTATTTTGTTTCCCTTGTTTCAATCCCAGTTCCACACAAAAAGCCATTCAACTATTTGACTAAGTCAGCCAATGGTAGAAAATGCACTCGCATATCCTATGCACTAAAAAGGGGCATTGCCCTGTGTCTGCTTGTCACCTGTTCCCCCATGTCTGGGGAGGGTAAGCGAAAGTCAGTGAAGCCTACCTGACCTACAACAATGAAAATGTATGAAATGTAGACTATAGTGACTTTTGGCATCAATGTGTATAGTGGCTTTCAAAACACACAGTAATTCATTATCAAAACTGTATGCTTAAATTTAAAAGGTAAAATTGCTTTACCCAACCTTTGGCATATAAATTGATTAATCATCGTTAAATAGTACTCTCTGATAGTTTGTTCATCTGGGTCAGGTTGGTCAATAAATTTCTTCAATTCATTTAACTTATCACTTAAAGCTTTCTTCTTTCTATAGCGTGCCATCTTTTCTTCTCTTTGTTTGACCAGTTTGGGAAAATCCTTGAGGATAGAGTGTATTAATATAGTACATAATATCAAACTTATGACTACCAACTAGATTTCACATATGAGTAGACTTTGCAGCTACTACCAAATGTTAAAACATCACATGGTCCAAATCCCAAGTTAAACCATAGGTCATGTTTCAATGACCTTGACAGTTGAAGGTCAGTAAATAGCTAAAAATAATTCACCTTTGAACATGGATAAGCAAAGCATCAATGCTTCTCCTGTACACTTGCTAGAAATCCTGACTTAGTTATAACATACATCCACTCAAAGGCTTCATTGGTTATGACCACAGCGGGTCAGACATCTTGCCAGAACTATTTTCTTAGCCATTGTACTTCTAGCCCTACCATCACACATCACTTTATTAATTGCTCAACTGATACTTCTCTCTTATGCACATTTAATCAGTTTCTTCATCACCTTATGTGCCAATCCTTTTTATTTACCTTTTATACATAAGAGTCCATAGATAACTAAAAAATTCCACACAAACCCTTAGGAGGAACAAAGAGCCACAAATGGATACTGCTCCCAAAACTACTCCATCAGCAACATTTAAAGCTATGCATGAATTACCAAATTCGAACTCTGATACTACACTCAGCAATTGCCATTTGTTCACCTACAAATAAAATGTGTTAACCCTTAAAGCACCATGCAATCCTGAGCGTACAACCTCAGACCAATTGGTCTGTGAAAAAAAAGACCAACTTAAACAGGGAAAAATGAAAAGAGGAAATAACAATCATCATGATCATTGGTCAGGTACCAGAGGGAGAGAGACTACCTCAAGGGCCTGATCATGCACCCAAACACCACAAACTGACTATATAATAGAAGGCCTGCCACCTCCAGCACAAGGGACAAGCAGGAGCAACCCCTTAAACAACTCCTGGGACAAGCAAAGTGCACAAAGTTCCCACAGACTGGGACAGTAAACAAGATGTGGCGGACAGTCTGGGGGAGCAGGCAGTCATCGCAGTAAGCTGCAGGAGATTGCTTCATCAAATGGCAGTGTGTCCATTTCATGAGATTAAGAAAAATGGCATGGAAATGTGGAGGCATAGGAACAGTTGTCCAATGGCATGCAACTTAATTTCATGATTTCAGGCCTTGTGCAAGCAGTCTGCAATTGTACTGTTCCAAAGGATACATCAACTTGGATGCCCTCTGTCCAATCATGTTGCAGCTGGACTGGTTTTCTTACAAACCTGAAGGCTAATGCAATTTAGAGACCTGTCATCACATTGCCTACTCACCCCAGATTGTCCAGAATGAGGTTGGTTTTGGATGTTCCAACTTTCTCAGACCCTCTTCAATACTTATGCAACACTGAAATGTGATCCACTGACCCTCCAGTCAATTTGTGGAAAGCTGATTTTTTTTTTTTTTATTAGAGCTCATCTGGCGACTGCCTACATGGTCATTAGTCGCCATATTAAAACTGGCCTAGTTCTAGGCTACTTTAAAATAAAATTAAACGAAGAAAAAAAACACCCTAAATGGGGGAAAGGAAAAAAACAAAAACAAATGCAAAAAACAAAACAAAACAAAAAAACAAACCCTGCTTAAATAATAGGGAGAAGGCCGGCCTCCCCAAAAAAGTCAATAAGTCCACCAGTCGATGTGCACGCACTCATCCCGAGTACAAGGGACAGGCGGTAGTGACCCCGCCCATCCCGGTACCGGGACAGGTGTCGTGCGCGAAGATCACCCAGACTGGGACATTCGACAAGAATGTGCCGAACAGTCTGGGGGACGACGCAGTCGTTGCAATAGGGCGCAGGCGAGCGCTCCATCAAATAGCGTGTGGAAAGCTGAGACCCTCCTCATGAGGTGTGCATATTAGACTTCTTTCCTCCATATTATAGTTACGTATTTTCACCATTATCATGTGTATCAGATCCTGTTGTGATGGAATATCATATTAATCAATACATGTGTTATATGAAGACATTTTGACTAGCGCTGCAGCCTAATCCCAGGATTTCATACATTTCAATAGCATTGTCATTTTAGATATTTCAAAAAAAGGTTCTAAGGCAGCTTGCCCTTTTATTTTGGTCCAGATGTATTGGACACATGAATGCAAACCTACACCAACATATTCATAGACATACACTAGGAATAAGATGAATTCCAGGTGTCCAAAAACTTTTGGATGCAGCTCTATAAAGTGTAGGACACCTGCCTACTCCCCAAATTCAAGAATACCCAAATCAGGTGTGCACTAACCCATCCCAAGTACAAGAAAAAATGGGTGGTGACCCTGCTGATCTAGGTATGGAGAATATCGACCAGACTGGGACACTCAAGAAGAATGTGCGAACAGTTGTCACAGTAGTACAGGGAAGCACTCCATCAAATCGTTCATTTGACTCAATTTTGAGTGCCAGGGGAGAGGCAGGCTTCCCTATGATACTCAAGCATGCCTTTACCATTTTCTTGGGCTGTTTTTTAGCTCGCCCACTTAAAAAAAAATAAGACAGAAAACCTGCAGCCATCAGAGCCTTGTGGGATAGGACCACAGTAACAGTTGCAGGATGATGGAAGCAACTTTAGGCTCCTGTCACTTGTCTCCCATCTTCTTTGCCAGGTAGCCTAAAATGCTGACACAATTCCTGTCTAGTTGTTAGCATGGGGACGAGCAAAGTGATGGTCCAGTCCCCCAGTCATCATGGACTCTTTTGCACCCTCATTTTAGGCAATCCTTACATGTTCAGAAACCCAGCAGAGGACACTATCAACATCTCTTGGCTCATGTGCACCTTGGTATCATGGATAAGGCGAACTAGGGACTGCGGGGAATTTAATTATTGAAGAGCAACCAGGGCACTGTTTCTATAAACCACAATTTCTTCTCTGAACCAAGCATGATGTATCATCTGCCACAGTGGATTAACACAAGTTCAGCAGTGAGGCAGCACATGGTGTGGCAATTGACCCCTCTTCAGATTCGGAGGCATCCATGCATACATGCATGACTGCAACTTGACACAGTGTGCTAAAAAAAAGTTGAAAGTAAGTAATAATCCAAGCACTGGGGATGCAGAAGTGTGCAACAAATAGTCAGATGCTGGTCTGTCCAGGATGGCATCCTGGGCAGAACCTATGCCGTTTCTTAACGGCATAGGCACCGTCGAGATCGACTGCAGATGCAACGAGTCATTGGTGACTTGGAGATGCTAGGCCTGCGCGTACAAGTGCCTAATGCACTATGCACAGCAAAAAGCACCTCCCCAACATTGAAAAGTGGTTATCAATAGTGGATGTGCAGAAAGCACCAGTGACCAGATGGAGACTCATGTGGTGGATCAAGTCCACCATCCTGAAATTCACACTTGGCTACAGATGCATAAAACTAGCATCCATAATAATGTTTTGAGCTAACAAAGGAACAATAGCACCCCAAGTGCTGAACATTACAGGACGAAGAATGTCCCCATGGGAGGTGTACAAGAGACCTAAAAGCTGCAGATATGAGCCTCCCAGGTGAGGGATTGGTCAAAAACAAAACAAAAAAAAGTGCAAATCCACCACTTCCAGGTTAACCCCTTTTAGCAACAAGTCAAGGATGGGTTGGAACCATGAATGTTGGTTGGCAGGACTGCATCACCTTAGTCATATCCTTGGCAAAGTAAAACTGAAACCTGTGCGCTTCAGCAATATGAAAGATGTAGTTCAATGCCTGTTGGAGTCGGCATCTGGGCCACACCAAAAGAATTGAAACCTTATCCACATAGAGCAGAGCAAGAACATCTTTCAGCAGCACAGATGTGATACAGTTGATGCTCAGGGCGAAGAGTGTGAGACTGAGGACACTTCCCTGTGGGATGCATTCTTCCTGCCCTATTGACCTGGAGAGGGCTCCCTCTCCTTTATACACAAATCAAGGATCTCAAAGGCATTGGGATATGAAAATTGGTAAGTGTCCCATTGCCTCCATTGTGTGGAGATTCTCCATGATACTGTATTGCCATGCGATATCATAGGCCTTCTCCAAATCAAAAAACATGGGTAATCAATGCTGTGTCTGAAGCAAGGCCTCACAAATAGCATTTTCCAGCTGGAGCAGATCATCTGAAGTGGACTCGAACTTGAGGAAGCCAGAGACCAAGAGACAGGATCCGAGACTTTTAGTTGGCTTGACACCCAAGACAGTAAAGCCCATCCACCATAAGCAGTACAGCCTTATGCACCTGAGAATAGCAGCATGCGCCAATGCCATGGAACCTTCAATTCCCTGCCTCTTGCAACCTGCAGGCATTATGTATATAGGTTTCAAAGCCTCTCTTCTGACACAGCATACGGTAGTTGGTCAGGTACTCGAGCCTATAGAAAATAAAGGGAAAAGTCAGAAAAAAGTTGCTGTTAAAAGGGATGAGGAGGAAGTGCACCACTTCCCAAGTCCCCAGTTATCAGTTGTAGCCCGAGCTACACCATCCACCTTCCTGTGGCCAAACAGAAAATTGTGGGGATACTAAAGAAAAAAGAAATATGGGCTGAGAGGGAGCAGAAGGAAGCGCCCTAATTTTGCAAGGTTCCATCAGAGTTCAAATCAACCCAGTGACAGGGCCTTCACTATTATTTGCACTCAGCTGGGAGGATTTACAACTTTTCCAGGTACCAAGTGTAACTTGGACATAAACGGATAGGAATTGAAGAGAGTCAAGAGTACATATTAGGGGGGGAGAAATGCAGAGCTTTTAAAACCACTATCCCCAAACCATAACTAAGGGAATGATTTATCACCTCTTCCTTTTCCACCCAACCAAGGGTGAATGAATGACTTCCTTTTTTTTTCAGAGCACATTAGTGACTGCCTATTAGAGCATAAGTTGCGGTAATAATCTTACAGCCTAATGGTAGGCTAGACTAGAAAAAACATGCAAAAGAGAGCAAAAAACAATAAAAATCCAAAAGACTAAAACAAAATAAAAAGTCACAAAAGAGAAAAGGAAGAAGAAAATGGAAGCACAGTACAGCTCAGGGAGAAGTCTGCCTTGCCCGGCACAGGAACATGCAACCTACAAAAGAGTCGAGTAAAATGGAGGCCAGCTTCCTCCAAAAAGTCAGAGAGTCTGCAAGTCTGTATTCATGCACACATCTGGAATACAAGAGACAATCACTAGCAACCCTGCTCATCCCAATTCAGGGACGGGTAACATTTACAAACATCACCCATAATGGGACATTCAACAAGAATGTGCAGAACTGTCTGGGGAAAAATGCAATCGTCAGAAAGTGTGGGTGAGCCCAATTCGAAGATGACAGAAAGCAACCTGAAGCCATCGCGGCATTGGGGGATAGGTCCATGGAAAGAGTTGCAGCACAATGACAAACAACTTTAAGTTCCCCTAGACAGTCTCAGTCTTTGAGGACACATTGGCACCTTCATCGGTACACTCATTCCCCACAATTTCCACATGTCCAATAACCCAGCAGAAGCTAATCTTGGGGCCCAAGTCATCTGATAAGAACTTTGCACAGGGTCAGACTCCGGGACCATGTCCACCTCAGGAAAAACAGTGAGCTTTCGGCCCTCACAGTATACACTGCCACCCTGACTAAGGCTAATAAGAGCATGAAAGTGTGCTGGGCAACCACTAACGAGTAGGCTGAGTGATCAACTATTATGATCATAGCCTGGTGCTAGGTGATCTTAGGTTGGCATTCAGTCCACCAATGCATCACAGCTACCTGACTGAACTCTTTCCAGGAGGGAACAGTCCTCCTGGTACAAAGCGTGGGTAAAAAAGGTTGAGAGGATAGTCATAATAATAAATATTAAATAATAATAAACAAATAATACTATTAAATAATAATAATTAATATTAAGAATGATAACAATAATAATAGCTAATAATAAAAAGGTAGAGTTGTGCTGATAGGGAGGGGGGGGGGGTGAGGAAAAAGCGCACCAACCACTTTCCCAGGACTCATCAGGGAGTTCAAGTCAACCCAGTGACAAGGCTTCCCTAATTTTCACCCAGGCTGGGAGGATATGCAACTCCTCCAGGTACCGAGTGTAACAGGCTACATATTATATGAGTGGATAGCTAACCCAGCATCTCAATCCATTTCACACACAGCTCACAATAGCATAGGCAAAGAAGAAATAATTCAATGGAGAAAGAATAAAGGAAAAAAGGCAGATGAGAATGGAAGATTGGTAAAATATGGAATGTGAAAATGGCCAAGGAGAGTGCAATATACTACCTTGTTATTGCAAAATATTAGGAGTAGAAGGCTAGATTATAAACCTCTAAAAATGAGTGTGCTTTATATAAATACAGGCACTCAAAAATAAGAACTTGACCTCGCCTTACAGGGTTACTTTTCTGGATATTTTAAATAATTTTTATTTTGCATACTTTAATAAAAATTGTAAATAATGTGTCAAATTTGATCAAAAGTAGATCACTAAAACGCTTACTTGTCTTGGTACATTAAAACTTTCAAGCTCCCTACTTTGAATTTCCTCTTCTTCTGCAGGATCTTTATAATCAGCAAGCTCATACATGGTACACCTTCTGAGGAAGTCTTTGAAATAAACATCAGCCATCTGATTAACTTTGATTCTATCTGACTTAGAAAGCTTCAAGGAAAGGGTTCCAAGTAGAAAAGGTAACAATAAAAACTTGATCGAGCTTCCTGGGATTTCCTCATATGTTTCATTTGAACTGAATATTCCCAGGTAGGAGACACCAACAGTAAGTTCTTCTAATTTTTTTATTGAAGCTAATATTTTATTCTGAAAAAAACACAACTATCAATTAAGAGCACTTAAGTTCATGGTTGTTAGACTACCAGATCAGCCCAATTTCAGGTTATGATGATTCTTTTTAAGATTCAATACAAATTTTATTTTATAGTTGTTTTTGCATTTATTAAAATAAGTGAAAATAAAGGCATTTCTAACAAAGTTCTGTGACCTTGTTGGCAGCCATCAACAAGGGTACAGTGAATAAAAGTAAAACAATAAAGAGGCATGTTAATGTATACCAGGAGAGGCCTGTCTCCTTCAGGAACCCAGGCAAGGTACCAACAATTTAATTACAAATTAAAATAGTAAGGAGGTCCATCTCCTCTAAAAGCTCTATCATACCAGGGAGAGCAACCCCTCATCATGGAACTCAGACAGGTACCATGCACAAAGCTCCCCAAAGGCTAGGACATTCCACCAAAATGTGGCATGCAGTCTGGAGGACCAAGCAATAGCATGCTTATATATAGCAATTTGGTCTCCAAATGAGGCGCGATTCCCCATACCATGAAGTGAATTGCAACCAGGGCATGGAATAAGCCTGCCAGCTTAAACCAGAGGGAAGAAGGCATGGAAACCAACCCCTGCTTTGGTTTGGAGCCACCAAGTACAATGACTGGCTCTAGTATGACAAAACTTATGTTCTGAGAAATACAAACATAATACACCCTGTGACAAACCGAGTGGCACCGACCTGAAGAGCTCTCAAAGGAATTTCCTTGCCCTAAACTCCAAAGGATCACAGGGGAACTATTTAGTTTGTGTTATTTGGTGTCTGTGTGCGTGTACAGGAAAGGATTTAGGTATGGGCTAGCTAAAATAAAGTTGTGTAATTTAGCACAATGAATCACTATATTATTGATATTGACATGCTTTTTATCGTTGGTACTTTATTTTTTAAATTTATGGTTGTTTCTGCATATAGTTGGTGTACATATTTAGTATTTAAAAATATATTTTTGTTGTTATATGTATAAGTAATGATAATAAATGTTATTGTTCCAAATAGCTGAATAATAATAATAAAAATAATAGTTGCTCCTGACTGTTTTTGGCAGGGAGGATGAAACGGTTATAGTATAGAGACTAGAGAGGGGCCGCCAAAGAGGTGATTCGCCCAATGTGCCATACCTGCCAGGATCACCACTGTGTGGTTGGGGACTGTCCATTTATACTAATTGAGCTGTAAAAAATATATATATATTTATATATATATATATATACAATATTGAAAATTGGTAGCAGGGGTGACCGGGAGCTTAATCTACATAGAGTACTGGCAGAATTATTATGGATTTTTCCAAAATTTGACTTTTTTCTACAGAAAAGCAGGAAAGCCAATTTCATTGATTGCAAATGGATTTATTTTATGCACCAACACTGAGCAACTATTTAACTTTTATTTTCAAGATCTTTAGGTTACTTTAATAGTATAATTAGTAACACTGAAGGAACAACACTGAATTGGACCGTTTCAATGAAGTAAAAGGCAGTTGTGCAAGTCAGTTGGTATCTGAGTTTTAGGGTGCAAATAAGATGTTTTCTGTTATTATATTAACCTGTGATTGTTAACAATATTGTTTTTGTGTGTTTTAGATAGGTTATTAGTTATTTTAATAGTTTGATTTAGTGTGTTTCAGGTAGTTTTTTTAGCTATATATGAATTAAACCAAAATGGGTAAACAGAGTGATTCAAGTCCTCAAAAAAATTGAACAAATAAACATTTTACTGAAAGAAAGTAAATTAAAACAAGGAAATAGCAAATAAACTAGGTGTTTACACTCAAACAGTCAGTGTTATTAAGAAAAAAATTATAACGGTCAAGATTTAAAATTAAAAAGGGTTGGAAAAATGTGGTCAAAAATGAAAAACAACTCCAGGAACAGATAGAAAATTAATGCAACAGGCTCTTAACAACAGAAGAACATCTTGCAGGAAGAGTTCTATTAAGCTAGCAGCAGAGGGTGTTAGCCTTGCCCGAAGAACAGTGAATGACAGGCTTTTGGAAGCTGGATTGAAATCATATCGCCCCCCAAAAAAGCCTTGACTTATGGAAATAATAATGAAGGCACACTATTTGGGGGCAAAGAATCACCTTGAGTGAACTTCAGAACAATTGGGAAAGGTAAGAATGACACATCTAGCTTCAATCTTTTCAAACCATAAAGTTTATTTGATGATTCATTACTTCAATGGCTTTTCCAATACTTTTATGGCTGTTTAATTACTTATGTTGTATTTTCTACTATTGCAGGTAGTTTTCTCTGACGAATCAACCATTGCAGTGTAAGAAGATGGACTGGAGAAAAATTTATGGCTAAATGTCTGAGGAAAAAAGTAAAATTTCCAATGAATATCATGGTATGGGAAGCCATTTTGGTGCATGGAAAAGTCATTTGCACATTGTTGAGACACTATAAACCAAGAAAAGTATATACAAGTTCTTAAAGGTCATTTACTGCCTCAAATAAGGGAATGGTATGGCAACAGACCTTGGATATTCCAACAAGACTCAGACCCATGCATATAGCAAAATCAGTGAAGGCATGGTGTGCACAAAATGGAATTCAGCTGCTTCCATGGCCAGGAAATTCCCCAGACATGAATCAGATTGAGAGTTTATGGTGTGTGTTGAAAGATGAAATACACACAGAGCCCAATATGACCAAACAGAAACTTATATGCTACATAATTCTCTTGCACTCAAATAGGGTACCCAGTGGTTATGGAACAAATATGGGGGAGGGGGGTTCACAACTCAGTACCCTTAATGAAAAAAAAAATAAAAATGGAGAGGTAAAGGAATGGAAGTATAGAACTGGAGCTGAAGCAATTGAGGGATGTGTTATATCAGAAAGACAAAGAATGTGCAGCTGAGATAGGAGAATGACAGTTTAAAAAGGAACATGAAAGCAATGGAAGTTTGTATGGAAGAGAGAATCAGGGATAGCAAAATTCAGATTGAGAAAATGATAGCACAGCTGGAAATGAGAATAGAGAACTGCGTAAAAGAATAGAAGAACAGCATAATTGGTGTGGGAGTGGCCCAAACTTTGGTAGCAAGGAGTAGTGTAGGAAATGAGGAGCCTAGAGTAAGGGATGAAAGAAGAAGACTTCTCAGAAGCAATGGACAAATCAAAGGTACAACAGAAGTTGTCTAAGAATATCAATTCCCTATACTCTAATATAAGCATACGTGGTGGATCTAAGTGTAGGGAAAGTGAGGTGAAAGGTCACAGGAGTGTTTTGATATGAGAGGTCTCAAAGGTAAGTTTAGTGTGTATAGACTAAAGGACATAGGGGAATTTTCTAAGGAATATGAAAGCTATTGTAGGGAAAATTTTAGAGAGAACAGTAGTTTCTGTATGAAAGAACTAAGCAAGTTTTTGGAAGGTAGCTTGTATTATTTTTATAGGACAATTATGATTGTAGATGAACCAAGGTATGAAGTGGTGAAGGAGCACACTATGGATCAGATTACAGGTGAAAATGGGAAAGAATGAAAGAGTCAATTTTTATGGTCAAAATCTTGAGTCTTCGGCATGGAAGAAATTTGGTGGTGATAAATAATGGAGGAGTTAATGCAAAAAAATTTAAGTACAGCCCCAAATAATGTGAGTATGTAAACTCAAGAAGGAGAAATTTGATGGTCGGGAGAAAGGTTCTTGTGGGAGGATGTTTTGGAGATTGTGGAAGATTAATGTACTGCCATTTCCATGAGGTCTTCTCTTCGAAGAGGGCCCCTGCATCTCTTCCGAGCTAGGCCTGGAGGGCATATTCCTTCAATGGAATTGCAGCAGACTCCGGGCCAGCTGCGAGGAGCTGCGGAGGCACATCTCCTCCCATTCTCTGTTAGCTATATTTTTGCAAGAGAGCATGCTGGGCGCATGTCCACTGCCCACCCTCCCAGGGTATCAGGGTATGAGGGTTTTTACGACCTTATTTGAGGCAGTAAATGACCTTTAAGAACTTTTATATACTTTTCATGGTTTATACTGTCTCAACAATGTGCAAATGACTTTGGCATGGCTGCTCCTCCTTGGGCTGGGCGTAAAATTGATAGAGATTGAAAGGAGAGAGAAAGGGGTATGTGAGGAAGGTGGGGGTGGGGATGAAGAAAATATTTAAAAACCCACCATCCCAGACCAGAGCTCAAGGAATGCTGTCCCTTCTCCCCTCAGCCTCGATCCGGGATAGTTGGGTGAGAGGGAGCTGGTCAGCGTCTACCCTGTGAAATTAGATGCTGACCAGAGAGTTGTGGCAGAGATTGTAGGGAGAGTGAGGAAGCATGGTAAAAATACAGGCTGTCAGAAAGAAGAGGCTAAGCTGGGGCAGGATGGGGAGCTGATTCCTGTCAGCACGGCGGCCAGGAAGGCAAATCGCTGCACCACTGGGTCAAGGAAGCAGGGTGCAGCTCTCTGGAAGTGACATACAGACTTTAGGCAAACCCAAATTTGCTTATCTACATGAGCAATTCCTATGGCCAAAGCAGTGGCAGTAGTAACACCTCTGTGTCAGTGGCACAAATGCCTTCATGTGGTAGCAATATCAACCGGCACTCTCTGACTTAGGGAGCCTGTCAGGATTGAATGTGACAAGTGTAAAGGTGGATCTCCAGGACCTTCTCCGTTTTCTCATACCCCTGCTCTCCTTCTGCATATGTTCAAAACTGGCATGTCACTTGGAAATTAAAGGGTTGAGCAGGATAGGGACTGCCAAGCCAGAAAGAGGTACTGGGAGATAACTCTGAATAAGGGGACAAGGGGAAAAATGCTGAATCCATAAATAGGCAAAGGGGGACTTTGAATGATAAACGATGGTGCTAGTGTAGCCACCTCAAGTGAAATTGAAACACTTGAACAGAATTGGCAACCCAGCACAGCCTCTGGGGTATAACCTAGCACTTGGCTAGGTAGTGGTAAGAGGACTAAAGTGTGCCAAGTCACTTGACTAGCAAAAACAAAAGGGGGTAGACAAAGGTGTAATAAAAAACAATAAATAGGTGGGTTAAGGAGTAGGGTGGGGGATCACCTATTATTATCATAACCTAGAATTTGAGAAACAGGAGTCCATACCTTCCTCCATGTTTCCTCCTGGCTACATCATTCACCTTCTTTGTAAAAAAAAAAAAATAGGGGGGGGGGATTACTCATAGGACAAAGTGGGTGCATCGGGGGAAAGGAGTATGCGGCAGATCCTCCAAACCCAATCAATGAGTTGTGTCACCTCATGAGCCAGGCCTTCCTAATTTGCAATTGGGCCACGAGGATGTGGAATTCCTCTGGATACTAAGTGTAAGTCTACATAAGCCCCCCTCCCCCCCATCAGACATTAGGAATGGAAGGCCATGCTTGTCCTCCAGGTTTCAGCTGTAGCGAGGGTGTTACTCCCAGCTACATCATCCACCCTCTTTCAGGTAGAGAGAAAAAAATAGAGATAAAAAAGTGGAATGTATGCAATCATGAAAAAAAACAGTGGCACCATGCCATGCATGTGCAAGGGAATTACTTTGGAGGTAAAAGTGGAGATTAGGGGCAATAAATAAATGACATGCCCTGGTATAACCTAACTAAAATAAAAAATGAACCTACCTCATATTACAGTAAAACTAAGTTTTATAAACATCAGAGATCCATTTAAAAATGATGCTTTCTTTGAATAAATTATATTTGTTCAGGTATTCCACATTTTCACTATGAATTTGTGATTATTCTAATATGTTAAGTGATAATAAGATAAAAGGTGTATTTTAAAATCAAGAAAAATTCTATAGTATTAATAAAGTTTTCAAAAATGCTATGTAGTGATTAAACTATGACCACTTTCAATTACTTCATATGATCTAAAATCCTTGGTAATTTTATCTCTTCATGGTAGTTACCTGTAACTTCCCAATTTTAAATCATATAGTTTGCAAATAAGTACCGAATATATAGAAAAAACTTAAAAAGGGCTATAAAATTCATTACCTACCTGCAATTCATCACTACTTGTAGATAAGTCAGAATTTTCAATGTCTTGAAATATATTTAATTGCTCATTGAATACTGCTGATAAGGAAGATTCATCATTTTCAAATGATGTGGCCATTATTAATAGTTTAATTTTAATATTTTTAAAATAGGATTCTGTTGACAGAATTGAATATTAGTAATATCCATATAGCATGCTAATTATATATGGACTATCATATTTTTGCATGTAATCTAAGTAACCTGTGGATATTCCTTCAAGCTTTGTGTCCATAGATCTTCCAAAATAGCTAGATCCAGATTATTTTTCTTCCAGATATTATGGAATGGTCTGCCTGAGGTTATTGTTTCACTGCTCAGTTGATATTTGAGTCTGATAAGGTTGGTTCAACCAACACAAACTCCCACTGCAGAGAAGGCAAATTGAAGGTTATGATTTAAGACATCAGACTTTTTGGTAGTTGACCTTGAGGTGATAGGTTGTGCATATGTTGCAAGTCTTTTTCTGTGTCAGGTAGCTGGCTATTTTCTGTTGCTAATCGTGTTGGTCTAGTTTAAGATTGGTTCCATCTAAATTTTAAAGTCAATGGAAAATTATTCTAACTGGCAAACAGGGGTAAGTGTGCTCATTTAAGATTTTGTCTTTAACCACAATTAGTCTATTTTGTTGTGTTTGGGAGTCACATTAGCCAGAAATTTTGACAGGGTTTTTTCATCCCTGTGAGCTGCTGACTGGAGACTCCTGTGTGTGCTGATGAGGGTTGGGCTCTCATCAGGTAAAAATGAGTGTGGAATTTTACCAGCCTCTGCCAGGTTCAGATATGATAAGCACATTTATACAAACCCTAGTTAATCTGTCTACTTAACTTTCAGCCCCCTTACCTCATTTCTGCAACCACATTCACCGGATGGGTCAAAATGTCCTTAAGGTTGGATATGTTGCATGCAGTCTGAAGTTTGAGGAGTAAATAAGTTTGGTGTTGGTTTCATTTGTTCATGTTGGTGATGGTCTGAGGGTTAGCCAGTGTTTGTTATGTTGGAGTAATGTGGAATGGCCTGACTTTAGATGGGACAGGATAACTGTGTGTTCAGCAAGGTGATTTCTCTGATTAGTTCATTGGGGCAGGGACTATTTAGGATGTTTGGTGATAGAATATTCAGGTGTATGGGTGGTGTGGGTGTTTTATTAGGTTGTAGTTTGATGGTAATGAAAGGCCTGTGTCAGGAGTCAAGATTAGTGTTTGTAGATGTCTAGAATGGGTTTTATGGGAATCAGGCATTGTATGGACTCCATCTAAGCCAGGCTGAGGTTGACGTGTTGTTGCAGGAATTAGGTAGTGTCATTGGGTCTTTGCAGGCAGGGAAACTAGTTACTGATAGTGGTCAGGGAAATATAAGAGTACAGGGTGGGGCAGGGAAAGGAAAGAGATGCAGAGGAGATAGAGTGGAAGGTATACATTCTAAAAGAGGTGCTTCAGGGATAGGAGGCCTGAGTTGTCTTTATACCAATGCTCGCAGTCTTAGAAATAAGAAAGAGGAGTTATTTTAGTTATATTATTGATGAAGATATACATATAATATGCGTAATAGAATCATGGGTTAATGAAAATAAATTTAATGACAACATGAGTGAATTTGAACTACAGGGTTATGATATGTACATTAGTCAAAGGAGAGATAGGACTGGTGGTGGGTTGATTATTTATATCAGAAATAGCATTTCTTCAAATCTAAATAACTCTATAAAGCAAGGAGAAGGTGAATCATTATGGATAGATATTAGGGTTGGGAAAAATAGGAAAATACACTTGAGAGTTTTTTATAGACCACCAGGACAGAGTGATTGTATTGATGAGTTAATGATTAGGGAAATAAGTAAAGGATGCAAAGAAGATAGTTATTCTTGGTGACTTTAATTTAACTTCTGTGGACTGGGAAAATATGAAAGGAAGAGATAGAGCAAGAACTGTAAGTTTATGGAGTGTTTTGAGGATAACTTTTTGACCCAATTTGTTAATAAGCCAACAAAGGGTGCCAATATATTAGATCTAATTCTTTCAAATGATCATCACTTAGGGCAAGGATTGAGTGTAGGGGAATCATTGGGAAACAGTGATCATCAGATGGTTCGGTTTAATTTGCAAATAGTTAAGGGTAGAACAACGACAAACTCCACAAAAAATCCAAATTTTTATAGGGGAGATTATGATAAATTACGCAACATGATAAATCAGATTAGGTGGAATATAGAATTCCATGGAAAGAATACTTATGAGATGTGGGATATTTTTAAAACTATATTAAACATTTTCAGGAACAGTGTATTCCAATGAAGTCTAATATGAAGAAATGTAGGAAACCATTATGGTGGAATCAAGAGATAGCTAATAAAGTTTCAGAGAGTAAAAGGGCATACCAGAGATTACAAAGTGAGAGTAGTTTAGATAATTTAAACCATTATAGGTCAACCAGAAATGAACTAAATAAGATTATTAAGAAGACCAAAAGGACAGCAGAAATTAATTTAGCGAAAAATAATAATAAAGATCCTAAAAAATTCTTTAGCTATTATAGAATCTGATGAGGAAATAGTAGAGGTCCTTAATGATCATTTTGCTTCAGTATTCAGAGAAGAGAAACCAGTTAGATTAATTGATTATAATTCTAGGTCAAGGGAAGTAGTGATAAATTCTATTAAAGTAGACAGAGAAGAAATTAAAGGGCTTATAATGGAGTTAAATACTAGTAGTAAGGCATCTGGCCCTAACAACATTCATTCTAGGATACTCAAAGAAGGTGTAGAAAGTATTGTGGTAGCTCTTGAGAGGATATTTATTAGATCACTGGAGTCTGGAGAAATACCTAATGACTGGAAATTGGCAAATGTAGTGCCAATTTTTAAAAAGGGAAGCAAAGAGGCCCCAAATAACTTTAGACCAGTAAGCTAAACTTCTATAGTCTGTAAAATTCTTGAGAAGATAGTTAAGAAGGGAATTTCTGATCATCGAGAGAGTAGCAGGTTAATTAATGATGCTCAGCATGGATTTAGAAAAGGTAGATCGTGTTTAACAAATTTATGGATTATGTAACTAAAGAATTAGATAGGGGAGAGAAAGTTGATGTGATCTACTTAGATTTCAGCAAAGCTTTTGATAAGGTTCCATAAATTAAAGCTGCATGGGATATGTTTTAAATTGGATAACTGAATGGCTGAAAAATAGGAAACAGAGAGTTGTACTGAATGGAGTGAGGTCAGAGTGGAGGAATGTTATTAGTAGCGTACCTCAGGGATCAGTTTTAGGCCCTTTATTATTTATAATCTATGTAAATGATCTTGGGCAAGGTGTGAATAGCAAAGTATCAATTTTTGCTGATGACACTAAATTGGCAGCTGTAGTCAAAGAAGTTGAGGGTAGCTTTAAAGTGCAGGGTGACTTAAATAAGTTGTTAGCTTGGGCTCAGAAGTGGCAGATGACTTTTAACCTTAATAAAAGCAAAGTTATTAACATGGGGAGAGATAATAGGGAATTTAGCTATGAGATGGATGGGTATTGGCTTAATTCAGTTGAAGATGAGAAGGACTTAGGAGTAGTAGTAGATAGGTCACTGAAATTTTCAAAGCAGTGTATTGAGGCAAAAAATAGAGCAAATAGGGTGCTAGGTTACATTAAAAGAAATGTTAGCTACAAGAGTAAGGAGGTCATCCTTAAACTATACAACTCTTATGTCAGGCCACATTTAGAGTACTGTATACAGGCATGGTCACCCATTTTAGACATGATATAAACTTATTAGTCAGTACAAAGGAGGGCAACAAAAATAATAGCATCCCTGAACACCTTGAATATGAAGATAGACTGAGGGTATTAAATATGTTTTCATTTGAAAGAAGGTGTTTGACGGGAGATATGATTGAGCTTTGTAAAATCTTTTCTGGGTTGGATAAATTGGATTTCCGCAAGTTATTTGAGTTAGAAGGTAGTAATAGAACTAGAGGCCACCACTTAAAGATTAAAAAACAGAGGTGCAGACTGGATGTTAGAAAGTATTTTTTCATTAACAGAGTGGTGGATTATTGGAATAGTTTGCCACCTGAGACTGTAGACAGCCCAAACTTGAATGTTTTCAAGCACAGATTGGATGATTATATGGGGATGGAGGGTTAATCTCTTACTTTTTGGTATGTGGATATGTTTCTTGACTCATTCCTGTGGATGCAGTTTCTTTTTATTGTATATTTTGGGGGACTTTGACTTTGTTTTTGACAGACTCCTATGGAGGCTTTAAACATACATAAACATAATTACACGGATGACAAAAGCCACAAGGGCCTATCAAAGGTCATCCGCCTCCGTCAAAACCCACCCACAAAAGGCACCATCACCAAGGAAAGACAAAATCAAAGTCCCCCACAATATAATATAACAGATGACAAAAGCCACAAGGGCTCATCATAGGTCATCCGAGTCAAACGGCCTCTTTTTTAAGGCACCCAAACTCCCAGGAAAACTACATCCAGAGGATTGCGTCCAGAAACAAGGGTATCACCAATCAAGGCTTGTCAAGAACTAAATCATGCAGCTATAGATATATACAAACAATATTAATATATACAAAACTTAGGAACCATCACAACCTTCCCTTCCCATAAACTCATCCAACCTACTCTTAAATACATTTAGATTTGGACTACCTACTACCCTCTGCGGCAATTTGTTCCAGAAGTCTACCACTCTATTGGTGAAAAAATATTTTCTTAAATCCAACCTACACCCTTGCTTTTTAATTTTCAAGTGGTGACCTCTAGTCCGATTTCCATCATCTAACTCAAAAAACTTGCTAACATCCAATTTATCTATCCCGGAAAAAATTTTAAACAGCTCAATCATATCCCCTCTCACACACCTCGTTTCGAACGAGAACATATTTAATACCCTCAGTCTATCTACATATTCAAGGTGCCTCAGGGAAGGAATAATCTTTGATGCCCTCCGTTGCACTGACTCGAGAAGGTTAATATCGTGTCTAAAATGTGGGGACCATGCCTGTATACAGTACTCTAGATGTGGCCTAACATAAGAGTTATAGAGTTTAAGAATAACCTCCTTACTTTTGTAACTGACATTTCTCTTAATAAAACCCAGCACTCTATTTGCCCTATTTCTGGCTTCAATACACTGCTTAGAAAACCTTAATGACTTATCTATTACTACTTCTAGATCTTTCTCATCCTCTACTGAGCTCAGTCAATGCCCATCCATTTCATAGTTAAATTCTCATTATCTTTTCCCATGTTAATAACTTTGCACTTATCAAGGTTGAAAGTCATTTGCCACTTATGTGCCCAGGATAACAATTTATTTAAATCCCCCTGCACTTTAAAATTATCATCAATATCTTTAACTACAGCTGCTAATTTGGTATCATCCGGAAAAATTGACACTATATTATTAACTGCCTCCCCAAGATCGTTTATATAGATGACAAATAATAATGGACTGAGAACTGATCCCTGAGGAACCCCACTGATAACATCCCTCCACTCTGACTTTACACCATTTAGCACTACCCTTTGCTTCCTGTCTTTCAGCCACTCAGCTATCCAATTTGAAACACCCCCACATATCCCAATCATTTTTAATTTATGAACTAGTCTCCTATGTGGTACCTTATCAAATGCTTTACTAAAATCTAAGTAAATTATATCTACATTCTCTCCCTTATCTACTTGATCTGTTACAAACTCCAGAAAGTCTGGTAAGTTAGTCAAACATGATCTACCTGATCTAAACCCATGCTGAGCATCGCTGTTTAACCCCTCCTTCTCTAGATGTTGGCAAATCCCTTTTTTAACTATTTTCTCAAGAATTTTACAGACTACAGGAGTTAGGCTAACCGGTCTAAAGTTATTTGGATCCTCTTTACTACCCTTCTTGAAAATGGGGACTACATTCGCTCTCTTCCAATCATCGGGTATTTCTCCATATTCCAGTGACCTAGTATATAACTTCTCCAGAGCTATTGAGATACTTTCTACACCTTCTTTAAGTATCCTAGAATGAATATTATCAGGGCCGGAGGCCTTGGTAATATCTAACTCACCTATTAGTCCTTTTATCATCCTCCGATCCACACTAATGTTAGTAAACACCTCTTTCCCTGACCCATGAGTACTATACATAAGACTATTTAGTTTCTCCTTTGTAAATACTGATGCAAAATGACCATTTAGTACCTCAACTATTTCCTCATCAGTTTCTCTCACAACCCCTTCATATTTGATAGGTCCTATTTTAACTCTGCCAGACTTGTTATTAATTTTATAGTAACTAAAGAACTTTCTAGGATCTTTGTTGCTATCCTGAGCTAATTTAATTTCTGACACCCTTTTGTTCTTCTTTATATATTGTAGATGCATGGTTGGACATTCCTATGGATTGTTAAATTGTATATTGTAGATGCATGATGACAAAATCCTAGGGATGCATTATGTGGGTGGGATTTGATGGATACGGATGACCTTTGATAGGCCCTTGTGGCATTTGTCATCAGTGGAATTATGTTATGGGTTCAGTGCACAGCTGAGTGGGAGCATTTTAGTTTCATCATGGGGTTGGTATGGTTTGAGTGCATCCCAGGATGACTATAAGTGATTTGAACATTTTCCATAGGTTTTTTATGAAGTCCATCTGATAATTGCCACCAAGGGCATTAGTCAGGGCAAAAAGAAGCATGCACACTCCAGCACCCTGGTGCAAGATCATGTGACCAACACCAAGCAGTCAAATAAAATAAAGGCAGCTAGTCTCCTCCAAAAAGTCAAATAGTCTACAAGTCCTCATACGCGAGCCCATTTTGATACAAGGGACAAGCAGTAGCGCCCCACTTATCCCAGTATCAGGATAGGTAACATACAGGAACATCACTCAGACTGGGACAGTTAACAAGAATGAGCAAAACAGTCCTAGGGACATAAACAGTCATTACAGTAAGGTGCAGAAGTACACTCTATCAAATAGTGGTGCATCGTGCGCAAGTGTGTGCAATTCAAAGATGACAGATGGGTAGTTGCAGCGTAATGGCATAGACCTCAGCCATCTCTCATATTCCTTGCCAGGCAGCCTGGAAGGATGCCTTAATTCCTGCCATGTAGTCAGTGTAAGAAAGCACAAAATGCTGGTCTGGTCACCAAGTCCTCACAGACTCTTTGGCGCCCTCATTCCCTGCAATTCCCACATATCCAGCAGAATATAATCTAAACATAACCCAGCTTGCACTAACTGCGGCATCAGGGATACAGTAAATCAGGGGGTACAGAGATTCTAATGTCCCTAGAGCACTCAGGGCACTTTGTGAGTCTCTAAAGATAACAATCTTGTCTCCAAACCATTCATGACTTCGAGCTATCCATGTATATATTTTTTGGTAAATATGTAGATTAGCGGCCCCACCGGAAAAAAAAATTGTGTGTAAATATTATCGTTCACTCGTGTCGGAATATTCATGCACGTTTAAGTCCTTTTCGAATTATTATTCTATAAACAATTAGGATTATATACTGGGGGGCTGTGCCCCTTAGATCCCCCCCCCAATTTAATGAAACTCAGGATCATCGTAGTGTAGTCCCCCCATTGTGTTTACCCCCACACGAGCCGTCAACTTAAATGTACTCCAAAAACGTGAAACATTTTGGAACACGGATGAAATAGTACGTCCCATCGTTCGCGCCGATAATCTACATATTTACCATATTAAGTGAAAAACAAAATAAAATTCAAATCAGTTATTTCTGAAGTCAGACCCCCACCCCCACCCCTATTATAATTCACAAAACGGTAAAAGGTGCTGAAATGATTTGGTTAAATCATTCACCTCTGTAAACGTTAGGACATTATTCTATAAACAATTATCATTATATACTGGGGGCTGTGCCCCCTAGACCCCCCCATTGATTGCAACTCAGGATCATCGTAGGGTGGTCTTCCCCATTGTGTTTATCCCCACACGAGCCGTCCCTTAAATTTACTCTAAAAACGTGAAACATGTTGGAGCACAGACGAAATAGTTCACGTCTCATCGTTCGAGCCGCCAATCATTATATTTACCCTTTCCAGTATACATGGATACTTGTCTATAAATACCTACGTAAATGTTACCTTTGGCCAAATCCAGTCAAGAACATATTCTGGTTCAAATATTAAGGATACTAACAAGGTTCCACTTCTTTTCTGAAGCCCTATGGAGAGGAGCCCCATAGGTGAAGATTGGTGTGGGTTTCTATTCTATTAACTATCACTTTCAATTATCTCAGGAACCAGATGTAGCTCAAAATTAATAAATATCTTTAAACTTATTTACCCTTATTTATACAGGTATTCACCTTTAAAAGAGAAATCAATAAGATTTTACATATTAAAATAAATTAATAAGATAAAAAAAAGGAAAGAAAAGAGAGAATCATTAGTTCACCTAATTATAATATAAACTCATAATTATACCAATTATACAGTGCAGCAAACTGTGTAGTGTCTAACTAACTCTCTTAGACCCACTATCATTAACACACCTCCAAAAAACGCAAATTAATGAAGAACAAATAAAAAATACTGGTCTGGTGGGAAGACATACTCCATCCAAGAGGAGTGAACCCCTCCACGAAAAAAAAAAATGGTAAATATGTAGATTATGGGCGCGAACGATGGGACGTACTATTTCGTCCGTGTTCCAAAATGTTTCACGTTTTTGGAGTACATTTAAGTTGACGGCTCTTTTTATTATCCTCAATTGGAGTCATTTTTATTTGTCAATATATTTTTTCCCCATTTTAAGGTAAACATGTAGACGAGCGACCCGGCCGGAAAAAATATTTTGTGTAAATATTATCGTTCACCCGTGTCATTTCTGACGTCATACCCCACTCCCAGCCCCTATTATAATTCGCAAAACGATTAAAGGTGCTGACATGATGTAGTTAAGGCATTCACCTCTGTAAACGTCAGAACATTATAAAAATTAGGATTATATACTGGGGGGCTGTGCCCCCCAGAGCCCCCCCCCCAAAAAGATTTAATGAAACTCAGGATCATCGTAGTGCAGTCCACGAATAATGTTTAACTCCCCATGAGCCGTCCCCTATAAATGTACTCCAAAAACGTGAAACATTTTGGAACACGGACGAAATAGTACATCTTATCGGCCGGGCCGCTCGTCTACATATTTACCCATTTTACTATATTTATTACCTTTTTTATACATTTAAATCTACTTAACTAGATCGTTTAAAGGTACTACTTTTTTTTAGCTATTTGGGTGGAGCACAGACGCATTTTACGCAGTTTGAAAATGGAATCCGTTTGTAAATAGTGCCCGTCGTCTATTGCCGAATTATTAACTCTATTTTCGGATCGAGATCAATTTTTCACCTTTTTGGACTTTCATTATTTACTTAAAATTAAAATCAATTGCGAGGTTTGTGGCCGGGCATTAGATATTACCCCTCATTTTGAATTTAGATGCTCTAAAACTAAACGTGACTCAAGTGAGCGCCATTTAAAAAAAAAAATTCAGCATTTTCTGCAAACGATTCCCGTTTACCAAAACGGGAATTAAAGAAAGATTCCACGCTTTCCTCATCGCTATTTCAGAAGTATACCCACCGCAATAAAGTAAGTAAACAGCATTTTTTGTTTGTTTAGTTTCGGTCATTAAAAAAAAAAAATGGCGCCGGCTATATTTCGAATAGGACTCAAACGCGCATGAATATTCTGTCAGGGGTGAACGAAATATAAACACACAAAATCCACTTTTGGGGCTGAGCCGCAAATCTACATGTTTACCAGAAAAATAGCTCAAAATAAGCTATGACTCGGATCCAGCCTTATTCTGCAAAATTACCTTAGTATTTTGTTATCTTTCCTTTGGATTTAATGACTTGTTGTAGATGCTTCAGCATGGATTTGATCAAGTTTTGAAAAACATCTACTGATAATTCGCTGCACTATACCTTTATTATGGCCTCTTTTAAGTCTTGGACTTCAACCTTATTTTTCATTATTAGCCATAAAGTTTCTATCGGATTAAGATCTGGACTATTACCAGACCAATCCAAAATATTAAATTTATTGTCAGTAAGCCATTTTGTCACACTTTTAGCCATGTGACAAGGTGTCCCATCATGCATGAACGTTTCTGTCTCATGGATTGTCATTACCACTGGAGGTTTCTCCTGTAACAATGATAAATAATACTCTGCGCTATTCATAGTTGTGTTCTAGGAAGGAAATATATGCTTCATTTCCCCCTTCATTGTCTTTTGGTGTAATTAGAGTCCATTCTATTTGAGCCAATGGGCCGACTAACCTTTTTACAACAGCTTCTTAATTTAAAAATGTTGACTCATCGCTGAATAAAACTTTCTTCCACTCCTCAACAGTCTAATGAATGTATTTTTTACAAACTGTGACACGTTTATTACACATTTTTTTCATTAGTGAATGGGTTCTTCGTAACATGGCATTGCAAGATGGCAATCCTAGTTCTTTTTGTAGCAGCTCCTGGAGAGTTCGTTCAGAAACATCAGATAATAAATTATTCATATTAGAATTTAGCTCTTTGACAGTTATTGTTTAATTATTCAGTACTAAATGTAGTAAACATGTAAATTAATGGCGCGCCCGAAAAGGGGATTTTTGTGTGTTTACATTTCGTTCACCCGTGCCTGAAAATTCATGCGCGTTTGAGTCCTAGTTCAGAAATACCCGGCACCATTTTTTTTTTTTACAAAAATGCCCGAAAATAAGCAAACGAAAAACGCTGTTTACTTACTTTATTGCGGTGGGTATACTGGGGGGCTGTGCCCCCAGACCCCCCAAGTGATTGAAACTCAAGATCATCGTAGGGATGTCCCCCACACGAGAAGTTCCCTTAAATTTACTCCAAACACGTGAAACATATTGGAAAACGAACGAAATAGTTTATGTCCCATCGTTCGCGTCGCCAATCTACATGTTTACACTAATGGTTTCATAAGCGTGTCAGTTCCCAAATTTGTTTTTCTCGGTCTTCCAGATGTTTTTTTAGGCAATGGCATAGATAGGTTAACAATGTTTTTAGCACGTGAAACCCATATATTAACAGTATTTTGGGCTATGTTTATTCATTCTGAGATTTCCCACATTTATGAAAAACAAAATAGCACCTCGACAATCACTGTGAGGTTAATTCTTGGCATATATTAGAAATAAATTTTATTTAGACTACTTGCTATTAAAAAAAAATCACAAATAACGAAATGGCCAAAAACATGAATCTGGCAAATTTGATGCACGCCCACATACAACAAACGCTACTACAATACTAACTTAAGATTGCATTGGAAAGCTGCTATATCAGAGCGTTATATGAAAGCTACCAGATGTCGATAGAATAAATAGAAAGTGAATTATGTGTCTGTGAATATCATTGAAAATAATACAAATTTTGAGGGTGATCGGATACTTTTCGCTGGCACTGTAGAAGGTTAATATAATCATAGAGGGGACTAAAAATAGCATTGCTCGGATCGGCTCAGACACTCTTACTTTGGTCCTTCTTACATGCATTTGATTTGATGTTCCATTAAAAAAATTCTTCCATGCTTGGAATTTATTTCTGTTATCGTTTTTAAGGCACTATCCAATAAGCGGCTTCGAATACGGTCACGTTAACAACTTTTGACCAATCAGAATACAGGATATTGATTGGATTCCTAAATATGGCAATGTACTACTAAAAATAGCTCTATTGTTGAATTGGCCGGACGTAGTTTTTTTCCATTTTGGAATAAATGAATTATTGTTCAATCAATTATTTTTACCACAATCTTTCATCTTTAAAATTGTCCGATTTCATTCCCTCATATATATATATATATATATATATATATATATATATATATATATATATATATATATATATATATATATATATATATATATATTTTATATATATATATATATATATATATATATATATATATATATATATATATATATATATATATATATATATATACGAGGGGCGGTCAATAAGTTTTGTGAATCGGTAGGGCAAAACAAAGGAAGGGGAATGGCTGTTTGTGAGGGTGTTAGGACAAGTTATGACAAGTCAGGACCTGCAGCCGCAGGCTCTTGCCTCACCTATTTAAGAAGCAGTAGCTGATCGCAGATCGTCAGTCACAAATCTTTCAACAATGGAGAAGGTTGAGCACCACGCAGTGATAAAATTTTGACAAAGGAAGGCAAGAATGCAAAAGAGATCCATGAACGCATGGTTGCAGTGTACACCGACAAAAACCCTTCCTATGCAAAGCCCTGGTACATGCCAAGGAAGCAACGCTAGACCGACTCGAGCCACTCATAACAGAGATATTCATGCGTGGGATGCCGGACTAAATTAAGCCCCTTATACTAATGTCCTGCACAGCTAACGTGGAGAAGATGGCAGAAGCGGCTGACACCTTTTATAAAAATCCATTCAAAAGCCGGAAGAATGCAGGCACCAGGACTTTAAGCAATGTAAATGAGGGGCGTAGCACATCATACAACTCTAATGTTAAAGACCACTCACATGTATCCATTTCATAGGTTAGGTCACCGGCCGAGACTCCTTAAAACCGGCCAGGACTCCATCAGGATGCATCCTCCCAGGCTTCGGGTCTTTTATTCGTTCTGGAAACGATAGAGATGGAGGATATTCGTGCCCTAAAGGTGCGAACGGGTCTTCGCCGAGTGCACAATCGTGAGCTGAACGGAGGAGTCAGACGTCGTTCCTTCTCCCGAGAAAGGCAACACCAACGAGGAAACAGGAGCACAAGAGGTTAGGCACAGCAGTTTCATTTCCAACCTAGACCTAATTCCCCCTATCCTGACAACTCTCAGGGTAGCTGCTGGTACCACACTAATTATGGGAGCAACGCTGTCCGCTATGTTTAGCCTTGCAGTTTTTACCGTGCCTCATTTCATGCCCAAAACATTAACTCTCATTCTGGTCGTGCTGCTCATACTGCTATCTTTCAGCCTTCAGGCTTTTGTTGGTATCACCTCAAATTTAGCCCCATAGTAGAAAAATGCTCTGCCCCATGAAACTACCAGCAAAACGCTCAACTTGCACCTCAATCTCAAGCTAACCTTACCCCACCAGCTCCAATCTTACAAAACTCTACGGGTTTCCTTACTCAATTTTCACCTTCAGCACAGGAAACTTCAAACTGAATTCGCAAGTGATACGTGGGTCTGTCACCTCTGCAACCTCTTCTCTTCATGCCAATCCTCCTTTTAGTATCCATGACCCACTCTCTGGTTTCTCCTTCCTGGTTGACACTGGCACTCAATGCAGTGTCATTCCGGCCTCTTCAGTCGAGAAAGCTAGCGCTTTTTCTGATCTTGTCCTTAAAGCTCCCGAATCATCGGACATAAGGACTTATGGGAGGCGTATCCTCGAGCTCTCTCTCGGGTTACGTCGTGTTTTCCCATTGACATTCATCATTGCCGACATAGACATTCCAATTTTGGGCTTCCATTACCTTTTCGCTCATGAATTTCTGGTAGATTCTCGTCACTGCAAGCTTATCGAAAGAACCAGAACACTAACTGTTGCTGGTTCATTCTTCCCTTCTACCAGCTCTCTCCTCTCTGTTAGGCTCCTTGCAACCGCCCCTCAATTCCAGCAAATTTTGCAGGAGTTCCCAAGCCTCTGCCTGCCTCTTTCTAAGGGTAGACCTATTAAGCACAATGTGGTGCACAAAATAGAGACGAGAGGAGGGCTAGTTTTCTCACGTCCTCGTCGACTGGCCCCGGATAGATATGCCCTAAGGAAGCAGAAATTTAAGTTCATGATGGAGCCGGGATCGCTTCCTTGTGGGCTTCGCCGCTTCATGTAGTACCTAAGTCTACTCTGGGGAAATTCAGAGGTGCAGGTAACTACAGGTGACTCAACGCCTGAACAGTTCCGGATAGGTATCATCTGCCTTTCTTATCGGATTTTAACTCCGCTCTCTTCGGTTGTTCCATATTTTCTTCAGCTCGATTTAGTTCCAGCTTTCAACCAAATCCAGATTCACCATAATGATATCCCTTAGACGGCTATCACCCTTCCATTCGGTTCTTTCGTCATGAACCGAATGCCTTATAGGCTTCGTAACGGTGGTCAGACCTTCCAACGGTTCATGGATCAGGTTCTGAGAAGTCTTCCCTTCGTATTTTGTTATATAGACGACCTCCTAATAGCATCTTCGTCTTTAAAGGAGCATTTTTCTCCCCTTGGCCATGTTTTTGCACGTTTAGATGAGTATGTTATCGTACTCAACACTTTTAAGTGTATCTTTGGGGTCACACAGCTCTCCTTTTTGGGACACCATATTTCCCCTGAGGGAATTCGTCCTCTCGAGGACAAAGTTGAAGTTATCCGGGCTTTTCCCCGACCTTCTTCGCTCAAGCAACTTCGTAGATTCTGTGGGATGGTAAAGTTTTACCACAGGTTCGTCTCGAACATATCCCACGTTGTGCAACCTCTCTACAAATTGCTTTCCAAGTGCAAGAAGAACCTTCCTCTTTCCGGGTTACCTAAAGCTTGCGAGGCTTTCTCTCGCACCAAAGAGGCTATATGGCTTCCGCTACCGCCCTGGTCCATCCTTGCCCAGGCTCTCCCATAAACGTTGCTTTGGACGCGCCCGCTACTCATGTCGGTGCGACGCTTTTTTTTTAAGAGCTCATCTGGCGACTGCCTACTTGGGCATTAGTTACCGTATTAAAAACTGCCTAGCACTAGGCTACTTTAAAATCTAATACAATAATACAAAAAAAAAACACCAGACGGTGCGACGCTAGAGCAGAAGGTTAGTGACTCTTGGCAACCTCTCGCCTTCTTTTCTAAGGATCTTCTTCCTTCCCAACAGAGATACAGTACGTTTTTCCCGCGAATTACTGAGCATATACCTCACCCTCCCTCACTTCCAACAATAATTGGAAGGGCGTGAATTTGCTGTTTTTACCGACCACAAGCATTGGTTGGTGCGCTCGCCTCTAGTGGCACTTCATCTGTGCACTCTGCAATTGATACTCGTCACATTGACTTCATCCTGAAGATGACAAACGATATTCGCTACGTTCCTGGTTCATCAAACGTCGTACCAGATCCGCTCTCTCACATTTCATCGATTTCGTGCACGCAACTCTCCTAAACTGCGCCCATCGATCACGCGACAATAGCGCTTGCCCAGGAACAAGATGAAGACACGCAGACACTGCATCACTCTTCTCAGCTTATCGTTCGTGAAATCGACTTGCCGGACAGTCCCTCCAGGCGTATCCTGGTTGACTATTCATTGCCTGACTCTCCTCGTCCACTCATTCCTCTCGCTTACCGTCGGCACATTTTTGACCAGACTCACATCCTGGCATTCGAGCAACTCGCAAGCTCATCACACAACGTTATGTGTGGCCAGGTATGAACGCCGACGTGGCCAAATGGACCCGCGTATGTCTGCCTTGCCAATGCGCAAAGGTTCAACGCCACACAAAGTCCCTTCTGGCTGCTTTTCCACTTCCATCGGCACGTTTTGACGCCGTTCACATCGATCTGGTTGATCCTCTGCCCTTTTCGCGTGGTTGCACTTACCTTCTCACCATGATCAATCGTTTTACCTCTCTTGGCCAGAAGCATTTTCTATCTCGGACATCAGAGCTTCCACTGTAACTCGAGCCTTCGTCTCAGCATAGGTTGCTCGTTTTGATGTCCCATCAATGATCATGACTGATTGAGGTAGCCAATTTGAATCCCACCAATGGGATGCACTCATGTCAGTGCTTGTCTCCTTTCGTCTCCGCACCACTAGTTACCATCCACAGAGTAACTCTAAAGTGGAACGTTTTCACTGGACTCTCAATGGAAGCTAACGCTCCACTGACACCAACACCACTTGAGTGGACAAGCTACCCTTAATTCTCTTGGGAATTCGTGCCTCCTTGAAAAAGGATTTGAATTGCTCTGCTGCGGAACTCGTCTATGGTACGCAACTTCGTCTTCCAGGCCAATTGTTTTCTTCTGCTGACTGTCCTCTTCCTTCCGCCATACACCATGCTGCATACGTACATACTTTAGTACAGGTGATGTCTGAGGTAAAGCCAAACGCCACAAGAGTGCCTGCTAATCAGAAACCTTTCGTGTCAAAGAGATGGCAACTTGTTCTCATGTGTTTGCCCGTCACGATTCCACTTGCATAACCTTGCAACATGTCTATGACGGACCCTTTCTCGTCGTCTACAGGAAGCCGCAATTCTTTGTACGGTAGCTTGGGACCAAGCAGGATGCAGTTTCTATCGATCGGCTTATAACCACTTTCATAGAGGCCGTTCATCTGGAACAGCCACTACCTTTCTCTTCCACTAATATCGATCAGTGGTCATCCCAGCGTACCTTCTGCACCCAACTATTCCTTCAACACTTCCCAACCAACTAACCCCACTTCCGAACCCTTTTTCGGCTCTTACAAATCAAACTGCAACTCTTCCTCCCACCTCTTTACTCGTAAACCCTCCTCCAGCCATCTCTACACCCCCAAATTCTTCTTCCCAACTGATGTCACCTCTCTTTTTGTTGCAGGACCATTTGACAGCAGCTGGAGAACACCAAGCGACAAACGTGAAACTCCCGACAGTCGCCTTTTCAGGAGGTCCATAACAATCGTCACCCGACGCTCCAGGCCTCGCTCGCGAAAATCTCCCGCTTCAATCGAGTGGCACTACTAATCGCCACCTGACAAGCAATCCGAGTAAGCCAATTGGCACCATAACACGTTCTGGACGCGTTGTAGGAGGCCTCGCCGCTATATAGACTAAAATTTATGTAAATACCTTGTGTTATGCGAGCTTTTCCTCGGTGGGGCAGTATTGTAGCGGTTTACACCCCTACAGATGTAAATATTTAATTCTTACTATATATATATATATATATATATATATATATATATATATATATATATATATATATATATATATATATATATATATATATATATATATATTTAATTTAAGAAGGGTTGATAACCCTGTCTTAAATCGAGAGAATGGTACACCCGCTCTCCCAAACGTCTTAAAAATAGCCATGAGGATTTATTGGCTAGAGTGCTAATTCTTTACCTAAATATTTCCCAGATAGAATCACGAATTAATACTTGATTCTTTTGTCTCATTTACAGACACATTCAACTCCGTTATAATCCACTTTACCCAATCTAATTATCAATCATCAATTGTTATACTCAATTTACCAATTACTATTTATAATTTACAAATCTATTTGCCAATCAATTTACCAATTTATTCATCCAATTACTCATCAATCCAATTTACTTAAAACTTATCCAATTACTCATAATACAATTAATTATAATACAATTACTATTTATCCAAACTATTCACCCAATCAAATTATCAATCATAATTTGTTATACTTTATTTACCAATTATCAATTATCAATCATGATTTGTTATACTCTAATTACCAACTATATTTTCAATTGTAAATCCATTCCCGTTAACTAATTCAAATTTAATTCACGCGTAATTCTCAATACAATCATAAACTGTTGCTGTATAAATTAACTGTTAAATAATCTAACTGTTTATTCAATAGTATAATGGGTTGAGGAATAAGTTTTTGCCTTTTTATCAAATTTATTCAATACCATTAACAATTTTAGAAAAAAAAAATCATTTTTAATTGATAACAATATGCAATTTAATCAATAATATATTCTCCGTTGTTATTTACGACTTCTTCCCAACGTTCATTTAGTTTTTCGATGCCTCTGCAATAAAAATCTCTGGATTTTGACTTGAAGAATTCGTCTAACCAGGTTCTTAATTCCACATCAGTATTGAACGAAACGCCGCGCAAATTGTTGGAGAGCGATCGAGACAGATGGAAATCCGATGGAGCCAAGTCTGGCGAATATATAGGATGCGGCAGGATTTCTCAATTAAGCGTTTGGATGGCGTCTTTTCGTCTTTTGTCATATTGGCAATGTGAGGACGAGCATTGTCGTGTTGCAGAAGGACTCCATAACGTCAATGAGGTCGCTTTTCACGAATAGCTTCGGCGAGTCGATACATTTGTTGAACGTGGAGTTCTGCATTAACAATCTCGCTGTTCGCAAAGAGTTCATAAAGAATGATGCCTTCACAATCCCACCCCACACACAGCATCGTCTTTCGTGGATGAAGTCCTTGCTTTAATCGCGGAAGTGTTTTTTTATTGGGGCTAAGCCATTGTTTTCAATGGTTCATGTTAACATAAACACACCACTTTTCGTCGCCAGTGACGATGCGATGAAGAAATCATTCCTTATATGCACGAGTAGCCTTGTGACGAGCAAGCAAACCTGCGGCAATCGTGGAGCGTTGAAGTTTGTTGCTTTCGCTCAAAGCGTGCGGAACTCATGCACCGAGTTTTTGAACTTTACCCATCGAATGAAGGTGATTCACTACAGTTTTCTAATCACACGCCAACTGTACAGTGAATTCTCTTGTCGATTGACGAGGATTTTCATGAAGAAGGTCGCTAAATCGATCTTCATCCAACTTAATGGGGCTACCATAACGTTCTTCGTCATTAAGATTGAAATGACCGTTTTTGAAACGTGGAAACCACCATTGAGTTGTCCTTTCTGATAAAGCATTTTCTCCGTACACAGCACAAATATCGCGACGAGCTTTGGCTGCGTTTGCATTGTTCCCGTCTCGATTGAAAATGAATAACAACAAGTGTCGAAAATGCCCCTTTCTTTCAACTTGACATTCCATTTTGAAGGTACAGAACAAAAATTAAATCAACACAACTTTTAAATAAACCACAATTACATTACTCAACTTCAAGACGTAGCCTAAGCAAAAGCCTAATAGTCTACGCTGTTAAGAGACGTAGCCTAACCTTTGCAAATTTTGCTCTCATTATTTATTATTGTTTCTTAATGTGCACAAATCAGGTCAAAAAAACTTAAATCAACACAAAATTTTAAAAAAACGAAGAACTTATTTTTTAACCTAATATATTTTTCTTAACTCTTTGTTCTTAATTTACCGATTTCCCCAACGTCGCACAGATTAGGCCTATGGAATTCGTCTGCAAAATTTAGACTCGCGTTAGCATTCAATAATTCATTCCTTTGAATTACGAAATACAGTATAGGTTTTTATGTTTATTGTGATCTAAGAGCTTGTGGGATATACATTCAAATCCTATAGAGGAGAGCGCAAAAAGTACCTGTATATAAATTAGCAAACTTCAAAGAGATTAGAGATGAATTAAAAGAATGGGGTTGGCTTAGAGAATTCAATAACAAAACACCTGATTCGGCTTACAGCTTCGTCATTGATCGCATAAAAACGGTTTAAAATATACAAAGGACAAACCTTAGATTAACCAATATCTTAAGACTCTGATAGAACGGAAACAGTTACTTTTCAGCGGCTAAAAGGCAACCAGTCATTAGGGCAAAAAATTATCGACCTACAAAGGCAGATAAAAAGAGAAGTGAACGCTGTTAAATGCAGGTACGAAAATAGATTGGCAGAAAGGTCACGCGATAATCCGAAAGCATTCTACAGGTACTATAGAACTAAAAACAAAAGAGTCAGTTCAGATACTTAAACACAACGACCGAGTAGTTCAAAATGACCTCGAAAAGGCGAATATCTTGAATAATTATTTTGCTTCAGTTTTTAACAAGAATATTCCGGATTTAAATGAGGAAAACCTAGAAATTATAAATAGTAACATTCCTAAAATTGATGAAATAATAGTTACGGCAGATGATGTAAAGAATGCAATTAATAAATTAAGTCCTGATAAAGCTAACGGGGTGGATGAAATGTATGCCGTGAAGTATTAAGGAAGTTAAAAAGGAAATTTCCGCTTTACTCGCTTTTCTGTTTAATTACTTTCTGGAGGCAAATTTTGTTCCTAGGGATTGGAAACTGGCCAATGTTGTCCCCATATTCTAAAAAAGGTAGAGGTGAGGAAAAGGAGAACTATTGGCCAGTAAGCTTAACTTTACTTCTTTGTAAACTAATGGAGTCAATTATTGATTTAAAATTACGCAATCATCTGGAGAGAAATCAACTCTTAGTAAATAGTCAGCATGGTTTCAGGAAACGGAGGTCTTGTGTCACTAGCCTGATCGCATTTTATGAGCGTGTAGCAAAAGCTGTCGATTCAGGTTCTAGTTACGATGTGGTGCATCTAGATTTTACTAAAGCCTTTGATAAACTCCCGTTCAATATCCTCCTTTCAAAGCTGAAAGCTATGCATATCCATGAGAAAACGATAACTTGGATTAAAATTGGTTGACAGATCGTAAGCAGAGGGTAATTTTAAATGTGGTGACATTCGATTGGCTGCCGATAATTAGTGGAGCTCCTCAAGGTGCCGTTTTGGGACCGTTACTCTTTATAATTTTCGTAGACACCTTAGGTTCTGGAATGAATTGCCAAGTAAATTTATTCGCGGACGATACTAAACTTGGATAGTTAATAAAGGATAAGGAAGACTCAAGCTGTTTACGAAACTGCCAGAATATGTTAACTAAATGGTGCAACGAATCTGGCATGAAGCTTGCTTCCAAATACGACGTTTTACACTTCGGAAAAAATAATCCTTAATTTAAATATTATCTCCAGGCCCTGCAATCAGTAAAAAAAAAAAAACTCCCATAAGTGACCGATGCATAAGTTTGCCAAAACAATAATTTAACTTATTGAGCACCACTTACTAAACATTTTCCTAGGAAACTAGGCAAATTAGGGCTTAGGCTAAATACATCAGTGCACTTCAAATATCCAAGAAAGATGTATGATCACAAAATATCAGTGAGAAGTACGGGCAAAGTTCTATACATTCATCTTTTGCCCGTTTCTCCTCTTCTTCTTTCCTTTTTTTTCTACATTGAGCACCTGAGAGCTTAGACCTTTTCTTATCCATTTGCGTTTCTCAGGCCTTGATGGTTTAGTGTTAAGAATTGTTCTCTGTAATAAATAACATATGATACAATACTATTCTTACTATATGAGCTTTATATATATATATATATATATATATATATATATATATATATATATATATATATATATATATATATATATATATATATATATATATATATATATATATACATATATAATATAGGCTTCCCTTAGTTTAGCGAGCATAGCCTAAAATACAGGTCTCTCTGCAAATATCGCCCAATTTCGGTTCCCGATGTCACAAATACATTCAATACTTCATGCTCAATTAAAAACGCCACAAAAATCAAATTAATTAATTAGACGATTTAAAACTCACCGCCGTCAAAAATGGGCTTAAAATTTGAGACAATAAAAAAATTTAGAGTTGCCAGATCGCTGGTTAAAGCGCCATCATGAAAGACATATTTTAATGATGAAAAATGTTTCTGAGGGGGCGGCAATGCCGCCCCCTCACAAGTGTCGCCCTGGGCGACCGCCCATAGGAAGAACCAATATATATATATATATATATATATATATATATATATATATATATATATATATATATACAAATTTTTTATTTCTATACTATAATCTCGTGTTCTAAATAATTTAAATATACCTTACAACGATCAAAATATTCCTGCTACAATGTAATCCCGAAAAACGGATTCAGACATAACGAATATACAAATGGGGCCCAATACTATGCATGCAGCTGATCGTGTAGTCCCCCATTGGTTGATGATTACCATTCAAATCCCCGAGGAGAAAGGGCATCTGCAACAATGCTAGGAATATGCATCCACCCCGTAATGGCTGAGTCGCAAAACCCTTATACTTAGGATTGTGGGCATGGGGCACGCACGTCTCCTGAATGCAAATAGCCCGGAGTCTACTGCCAATTTAGTGAGAGAAAATGAAATCCAGGCCTAGCTCGGAAATGCGGGTAGCATCTTGGAAGTGAAGACCGGCATATGAACTCCATAGCCACCCTGGAGCTGTTAGCTGCATAGGGCGCATTTGTCTTTGGCGGCTCACTGGAAGTGGTTTGACACGTCACACGAGCCTTCCTCTCCTCATGCCTCGAAACTTTTGGCGTCGGTGGCCCCTTTCAATTTTCGTCGACTCCCTAAAGCCCTTCGACAACCCTGAGAAGGAAGAAGTTTCTTTGATGCCGTCCTCCTTTCAGGGAAAGGCAAAATTTGCTCGCTGAGATACTAACAACTCGGTTGATGCACGTGGCCGCTTCGCTTTCTGCCAAGGGGCCTTATGAGAAGATGGCTATTTTAGCTGGGGAAAGGTTCAAGCCAGTATTACTGCCAGCTTCACCAGGGAGGCAAACCAGGCAATAGGGCTCTAATAGGCGCGGTAACTACCGTACATTTATGCCTGAACCAGAGGGTGTTTTTTGACTTGAGGCATAAATCCTATATGTCACAGGGTACGACAGGAATAATTACTTGTCATCTCGAAACGAGTTTCTTTCTGCAGTTTAAGCGACCAGGACTTCAAGCTCAGAGAGTTAGGAGACCTATACCTTCGAAAAAAAAGGTACTACATGCTAGAATTCACACACTTGGCCTTGCAGGATACAGTTTTATCGTCTAAAGCCTTAGAGCTGTTAGCACATACACTGCCAAGGAAAATAAGAGAACGATTTCCTTTATTAAAATATTTTCAAAACTATGATGAGTATGTAAATGAAATTTACATGGTACATGAAAGTATGCATTGAATATATTTTATGAAGATTTCATGATACCGTATATTCAAGAAATTATACTAAATAAAATATTGACACATGCAAAATAAGAGAACGATTTTTTCACGAACATTCTAGAAGTTTCTTGTGCAGCGACCGATTGCATGGTGGAGTAGAGCCAAATAGGAACCTAACAAACGACCACCCTGTTGGCCCTATGAAATCTTGAAATTGGGCACACAAATCAAACATTGAAATAATATACCATCCTGTAATAATGAATTAATGTAAGACAAAACAAATACTTGTAAATAATCTAAAATTACAATTTAATATGTATCAATGTAAAGCAGAGTATTTTGTAAGAAGGCAAGTGAAACCGTGGTGCTCCCACGCGAACGTACAAACATACACATTAGGAAACAGAAGCGAGCCGAAGGTCTGGCCATAGAGATAACAAAGACGGTGGAAACAACTGTGTAGACACAAAACGAAATCTGATCTGATCTGTTGGTTGATAAAGCAGGTGTAGGTACCTAAAGTCAGATACTATCTTAATACACACACACACACCCTTTGAGCAAACAAGCTCCGGATTAAGAGAAGAGAACCCATGCTCCCTTAATTGGCGTTAGTATAAATAAGCGGGCAGAAACATCCTCATTATTATTCTCATTCTGATTAGTATATTATTAGCCTTATTATTACTAGAATCACCAGTCCGTACTTCGTTTTCAATCCGTCCGTCCATAGTCCCAACAATCTGACGCAGGAGACTTAGAAGAAACACTGGGTATTAAGACTGATAGTCAATCAAAGACCAACACAAAAACGAACCACAGACAACTCAACAATTTCACTTGCCCGAACTGAGGTAATTCTAAGCCAAGATTAAAGCTTACAAAACCGAGTCTATCTTTGTGCCAAGAAATAACCAGGTTACTATTCGAGCCTAGTCTACAAGCGGATTACCCGAAAGAGCACTTTGGCGTCAGCTCCAAGTCGACTCTAAGGCCGCCTTAGCCCGTCATCTGTAAACCAATGACGGTGTCAACAACACACGCACCTCCATATTTGAAATCATCAGGCAACATTTTGCTTACTAGGCAAGAACTGTAAGCCACCCAGACTGGGACATTCAACAAGAATGCGCCGAACAGTCTGGGGACAACGCAGTCTTCACAGTAGGGCGCTGGCGAGCGCTCCATCAAATGGCGGTGCGTCCCGCGAGTGTGCCAAATTCGGAGACGACAGAAAGCAACCTGAAGCCTTCGTGGCATTAAGGGGTAGTTCCGTGGGAACCGTCGCGGCGCAATAGCACGCAACTTTAAGTTCCCTTCGACCGTCTCCAATCTTTTCCAATTAGCTGCAAGAGCTGACCATTTTCCTGCCATGTAGTTGGTGTGAGTCCTCGCGGACTCTTTGGCGCTCTCATCGGCGCGCTCATTACCCGCAATTCCTACATGTCCAGGAACCCAACAGAAGATAATCATGAGGTGTGCTCCAAAATGGTCAAATGAAGGAAGGCCTTCGCTGACGGCATTTTCCAGTCGGAACAGAGCATCCGACGTGGAGTGGAACTTGCGGAAGGCGCACTGTGCGGAAGACAGATGGCCTCCGCTGTCCAGTAAAATAACTATTCTAACATTTACCAATTTCTCCATCAACTTGCACACGCAAGAGGTTAGAGAGATTGGGCGGAAACTGGCCGGAGTAGAGTGATCTCTCCCCGGTTTGCGAAAGGCGAGCACAGTAGCGATTCGTCAGGAATCCGGGAGAAGACCCTCTAACCAGATCCTGTTGAACCAATCTAAGAGAAAGGCCATGCCTCGCACACCCAGGTGTCAAAGCAAGGCGTATGGGACATCGTCTGGACCAAGGACGGTGTCCGCGCACGAAGCAAGAGCGGCCTACTGCGACATCACGACGTGTATTGAATGCTGGCGGAGCAACATCCCGGCTAGAGAATGCGGAGAAAGCGGTCGCGAAGGATTCTGCCACGGACGCGGGGTCCGAGATTGCGGTCCCATCCTCCAGGAGAACGGGAGGGAGTTCCTGCAAGAAATTGCCCCGAATGCTTTTGACTCGCTCCCACACCTCTCCAGAAAAATAGCTAACGAAGAACGGGACGAGACAAGCCTCAGCAGCTCGTCCCAGTTGGATCGGAGTCCACGGCAATTCCATTGAAGGAATATGCCCTCCAGGCCTAGCTCGGAGGAGACGCGGGGGCCCTCCTCGAACTGAAGACCTTCATAGGAATGGCCGTACGCTTCCCGGGGGCAGATCCACGGGCGCTGTCGCCTTCGAGGACTTATTGGGGAGGTTGGGCTCGCCATGCGAGTCTTTTCCTCCCTCCGCCTCAAAACGTTAGGCGGGCGTTGCGGCTTCGGAGGTGCTCTTTTGGAGGGTCCACCTTCTCCGAGCCATTCAGCTTACCACTAGGCATGAGCGAAGGAGACGAAGCTCCTTTGTTGCTGTCCTCCTTTCGGGGGACAGCTTTAGGAACCCCCGAAGATGGCCTAGCGACTAACTTCAGGGGTGTTGCCTCCTGTGAGTCTAACGACTCGGTGTAGGCGACTGGCTGTTTCGCCTCACCCGAAACTGTCACGCTGAAGGAAGGGGGCCCTGGTTTTAGCCGGACTGGGTGTGAACCCTTTGTGACGCGAGCCTTACCAGGGGAGCACCCGGGTTGAGTAGAACCCGTAGAAGGGCTCCGAATGGGCGCGGAAATAACGTTCTCGTTGGCCTGGATGGGTCAGGAGAAGAGTGTGTCTTTCTAACTATTGAGGCATAAGACGTCCCAGGCAGAGCCGGGCGCGCCAGGGCCAAGTCCTTACCCTCACGGAATGAGAGTCGATCCTGGGCCTGAACAGCCAAGATTTCCTTCTCAAGGAGATATGCACCGCATTGCTTGCAAGAAGCGGGGTGCGGCGCTCCGCAATTAACAAACTTGGCCAAACATGATTTGGACTTATCGTGTGCGGACTTGGAGCAATTTACACAGACTTCGGGTGACCCCGACTTTGCACGTCTACATTCGTCTACGTCTACGATTCGTACGGCTGAAGCGGTGATAGTTATAGCACCGCCGCGGCAGTGGCACGAATGCCTGTACCAACCGCACGCACTGACTCAGGGAGCTTCTCACAGTCGAACGTGACAAAGAGTGTAGGGGTGGATCTCGAGCCCCCTCCCCGTTTTCTCATCACACGTTCGACTTTGACCGCCCCATGGTCAGCCAGCTCTAAGGTGATGTCCTATATGGAGTAGTCAACGAGTTCCCTCGCATAAACTACTCCTTTCACAAAGTTCATGGTAGAGTGCGGCGTCACACTCACCGGGGTGCCATGAAGTGTCCGAAGAGCACTTATCTTGGCTGCCTCGGAGTGATCCGCCGCATTCGCCAGAAGGCTCTCGTCCGAGAAACGGGTCACATTCGGGTCTCTACCAATTACACTAGCTAATGCTCTCATCTGATGGATCATGTTGCTCTTGGCCAACAGGCTGCCATTAGTGGAGCGAATAACGAGGAAGCGTTTGAAGCCAGTGGGCTCGAAAACGCTAGGTAACCTCTGCATGAGGGTCCCCGATGTTATAGAGGCTCCGCCCCGCGGTATTTTCGTCTTATGTATAGTTGGGGTCTCTGCAACTGGGGGGCAGAGGGGCCGGATGTGCCGATCTTGGCTTGGTCGCTTGCCAAAGTGGCAGCAGACCCATCCGTCCCCGCAGATGGAGAGGACCCCTGAGACTTTTGTCTTTTTCCGAGGAGGGGGAAGGGATGAACCCGCTTCTCACTTCCGCCGGACGAGCCCCCAGGCCAGATGGGCCGGCCTTAGCCAGGTCCTTTTCCGAAATGGAGAAGGTCCTGGTAGTCGTAGGGCCACCGGTCGGAGGAGATCCCTCTCCTTTTTGTACTACCTCAGAAACCCTTGGCTTTCGCGGAGGATCTTGCATAGGGGCGGATTCGGGTTCGGGGCTCTGCTTGAGCCCGGTCCCCCCCCCCATGGAGGGCCCCACCGTCTGAGGCTGGTTTGCCTCAAGGACCATGTATACCTCAGGGGGGATTCCAGTTGACCTCCCCCCCTCCCTCCCCAAGACATCGCAGGTCCCGTTGGCAGTATTGTCATTGGTCATCTGGGGTGGGGAGGCACAGGCCTTGACCCCGGCAAGGTTAAGTATTCTTGCCATGAGGTCTTTTGAGGAAAGCGACCTGGCTTCCCTCTCCCCCCTAAGGGGGTTTGCCCTACCGAGCCGCTTACACGAGTGGCGGTCGGCAATGGGCTGCCTGCTGGCTTTCTTGGCAGTCCCCTTAGAAAGAAAATGAGGGACTGCCACTGGAAATAGGGAGGTACCCGAAAGCACCTCCAGAGGGGGAGTGTCCTTCACCCGTAGGCCTAAGGGAGGAGTAAGCCTCCTCTCCGGTTAAAGAAATATGGAGGGCCTCCTGCGCAAGCACAATGGGAGGAACATCCATTTTTATTTGAGCTGCCCGAGGGCGGCTCCGTTGATGAACAAGGGAAAATGGGGAGAGATTTTGTTATTTTTTGGTTTGCATTCATAGGCATGGTGACCCTATTTTTTCCACGGGAAGCAATCGCTCATCACCCCTCGCAGTAGCCCGCCTTGCAAGGCGTGCGTACAGGCCTGGCAGAGCCAGATGCCCCCATTCAGGACCACCCTTCCCGCCTGGTGGCCTGGCAGTCCGTCGGCATGGCGGCTCCACCTTAGACACGGCGTAAAAACAAAGATAGATGACGAAGGGAGAAGGAAAGGGGATGTGAGGAAGGTATGCGTGGGGATGGAGCAGGTTGTTAAAAACACACCACCCCAGACCGGATCTCAGGGGTTAGGGAACGTTGTCCCCTCTCCCCCTCAGCCCCGATCCGGGACGGTTGGCCGAGAAGAAGGTCAGCATCTACCCTGTGAAATTAGAGGCTGACCAGAGAAAGTTGTGGGAGTGGTTGTATGAAAAGCAAGGAAACCGGGGGGAAAACACAAGTTTTGAAGGAAAGAGAAAGAGGCTAAGCTGGGGTCGGACGGGGTGCTGAATCCCTGGATTTATGGGTGAAAATTGAGCAAGAATAGAACATAACACTATAATTTTGAAAGAAACGTGAGGTCCTTTGATCCTCGTTGCGCAGTACTAATAAAAAAAAACCCAAATGTTTCCACACCTAATCTTAATTGTTTTAAGTTTAATCGTTGTCAAATCTTGCTCTGTTTCTAGTGTATTTGCCTGCTAAGCCATTTGTGAATGATCGTTCTCATATTTTGCACGTGTCATTATTTCATTTTGTTAGTTTATTTCGTGTAATTTCTTGAATATACGATTGTATCCTATGAAATCTTCATAAATCATATTATATGCATACCTTTATGTACTATAGAAATTTCATTTACCCACTCATGTTTTGAAAGTATTTTAATACAGGAAAATCGTTATCTTACTTTGCTCGGCAGTGTATTTAAGGTTGACCTGACTTAACACGTTTGGAAGTTCTATTAGTATGGTCGAAACAGTGACAATGGTAACACCTATGTGGCAAGGCACAAATGCTTTGACGCGGTAGCGATACTAACCTTATCGCAGTGACTCAACCTACCATGATAAACGTGACGAAGAATGTACAGTTTGGATCTCGGGGCTTCTCGCTGTTTCCTCGTCACGTTCGGCCAACTCTTGCGTTGGGTTCTTAAATAGTCATCAAGTCCACTAGCATAAACTACTACTTCAAGTTCCTGGTAGATTGCGGTATTACCTGTAAAGGGTAACCATCGTGTCTGAAGGGTACTCACAATGGAAACTGCATTCAGTATAAGGGTCTGGTCCAAGAAACGGGTGACCTTCGGTTGCCTACCCAGAACACGTTTTCTTTCGACATTCTACCATCAGTAGAGTTAAAAGAAAAACGCTTAAAGCAGGCAGTCCTTTCGACTAGGGCCCCGGCTGCATCCACCTCGTGCTTTTGTTTCTTATTAAGAGTTAGGTCTCTTTAGCGCCAACTTTTGGCCCAGTCAACGGCTGAATCAGTATGGGACCTGTTCATTCCCGGAAGGAGAGGAACCCCTTATCTTTTTGTTTGGGAGGGGAGGGTGTGCGCCCTCTTCTCTCCTCCCGGAATGGAACCACGAGCAAAAGAATAAAAGTCAGCCTCTGCAGAAATAGCAAAAGACTCGGTCGTCCGCAGAGCTCCCCCAAAAGGAGGGTCCTCTCCCTTCGATCCCTCCGGGGAGGAACATGTCATATTTTAGTAATTTACCAACTCATGATATATTCAAAAGATGTGACCAATAGAAGAAGGAAACAAAGGTTGGTGGGCTAAACCACGACTAAGATTTTCAGGCTTCCGACTCTGGGAGCCTTAAAGGATTAGGTTCGCGCCTGTGCGGCAGTTAACCAGCAGATGGTCGCTCGCTCTCAAATGGGCAGCCAGAGATACAGGGCGGACATGGCAGGAAGTTCCCATTACCCCCCCCCCTCCACCCCAGTCCATCCATAGAAAAGGTGATGACCACTATTTGGGGGGGCAGGGTGCGGGCGTTATGCTTCTATTTCACCTGATTTAGCCCAAAATGAATCATTTATTCCCGAAGCTGAAAGAGCGTTTATTTTTTTTTATTTAAGGGGCTATCTGGCGACTGCCGACTTAGGCATAAGTCGCCGTAAACAAACAGCCTAGTTCTAGGCTACTTTAAAAAATTCGAACAGAAAACAACAATAAAAGAAATAACAATAACAAAAGAATAACAAAAAGAGCAACTAAACCTAGTTAAATGAAAGGGAGAAGGCCGGCCTCCGCCAAATAGTAAATGTGCACGAATCTGTCTCGAGTACAAGGGACAGGCGGTAGCGACCCCACCCATCCCGGTACCGGGACAAGTATCGTGCGCGAAGATCACCCAGACTGGAACATTCGACAAGAATGTGCAGAACAGTCTGAGAGACGACGCAGTCGTTGCAATAGGGTGCAGGCGAGTGCTCCATCAAATAGCGATGTGTCACACGAGTGTGTCCGATTCGGAGACGACAGAAAGCAACCTGAAGCCGCCACGGCATTGGAGGATAGGTCCATGGGAACAGTGGCGGCGTAATAAGACGCAACTTTATGTTCCTTTCGACCGTCTCCCATCTTCTTTGCCAAGCAGTCCGAAGAGCTGCCCGTATTCCTGCCATGTAGTCGGTGTGAGGAAGAGCGAAACGCTAGTCCGCGGACTCTTTGGCGCCCTAATCGACACGCTCATTCCCCGCAATTCCTACATGTCCAGGAACCCAGCAGAAGACAATCTCGACATCCGCCCGGCTCGCCAAAACCGTGGCATCACGGATATCGCGAACCAGGGGATGCGGAGATTCCAATTCCCCTAGAGCACTCAGGGCGCTTTGTGAGTCCCTATAGATCACAATCCGGTCTCCGAACCAGGCACGTCGCGTAATCTCCCGTACTGAGTGGAATATTGCCACCAGCTCAGCCGTGAAGACAGACGCAGCGCCGGGTAGAGCCCCGCTGACTTCAAACAGAGGAGATACGGCGTGGAAGCCGACCCCCTCTTGGGACTTGGAGCCATCCGTATACACTGGCACGGTTCCAGCGTGACACGATGTGTGCTCCAAAAAGGTCGAACGCAATACTCCCGGCGAAGTACAAGCTTTGGGAGCAGAGGCGTGGCGACAAATAGCCAAATGTGGTACCCTCCTGGGTGGCGTCCTGGGCAGAACCAGGGACCCCACCGGCCCGAGAGCTATATCTACCTCTTGAAGGAGTTTCCTGGCCCTAAACCAAAACAGCTTAGGGTATGACTGGCGTCTCTCTGAGGCATCGGCACCATCAAAATCAGAAGCGGATGCAGTGAGAGCTGTTGGCGACTGAGGGAGGTGCCGGGCTCGCGCGTACAGGCGATTGATGTACTGCACGCGGCGCAAAGCGAGTGGCATCGCCCCAGCATCGACCAACAGGCTTTCAATGGGGGAAACGCGGAAGGCACCGTTTGCAAGGCGAAGGCCGGTGTGGTGGATCGAATCCACCTTCCGCATAAAACTCGCCTCCGTAGACGAGCTTCGAACGAACAAACGATCGATAAAAAAGTAGGGCAGTAGCCCAATCAGCACCCCAAGCGCTGAACGTCATGGAACGGAGAATATCCATGGCGCAAGTACAAGAGACCCAAAGGCTGTGAATATGAGCCTCCCAGGTGAGGCGTCGGTCGAATACAAGACCAAGGAAACGGTACGACTCAAACACATCCAGGCGCACCCCATTAAGAAACAAATCTGGATCGGGGTGAAGCCGTGGATGGCGGCAGAAGTGCACCACCTTAGTCTTGGCCAAAGAAAACCGAAACCTGTGCGCTTCGGCATGGCGAGAGACGCAGTTCAATGCCTGTTGGAGTCCACGCTCCAGAGTTGACATCTGGACCGCGCTAAAAGAGATCGAAAGGTCGTCCACGTAGAGCGTAGCGAGAAGATCTTCCGGCAGCACCGAAGTGATGCCGTTGATGCTCAGGGCAAAGAGTGTGACACTGAGGACACTTCGCTGCGGGACACCCTCTTCCTGCTCCTTTGGGCCGGAAAGGGATCCCCCCACCCGTACGCGGAATCGACGATCTCGCAAAAATTCAGGTATAAACATTGGGAGGCATCCCCTCGCCCCCATCGTGTGCAGAGTCTCCATGATACCGTATCACCATGCGGTATCATAGGCCTTCTCCAGATCGAAAAACACCCTGGCGTAGTGCTGGCTACGAAGGAAAGCCTCACAGACGGCATTTTCCAATGGGAGCAGAGCATCCGACGTGGAGTGGAACTTGCGGAAGTCGCACTGTGCGGAAGACAGATGGCCTCCACTGTCCAGGAAAAAGGATAATCTAACATTTACCAATTTCTCCATCAACTTGCACACGCAAGAGGTTAGAGAGATTGGGCGGAAACCGGTCGGAGTAGAGTGATCTCTCCCCAGCTTGCGAAAGGCGAGCACAGTAGCGATTCGCCAGGAGTCTGGGAGAAGACCTTCCACCCAGATCCTGTTGAACAAATCTAACAGAAAGGCCATGCCTCGCTCACCCAGGTGTCGAAGCATGGCGTACGAGACATCGTCCGGACCATGGGCGGTGTCCGCGCACGAAGCGAGAGCGGAACGCAACTCACTATCAGTAAACTTGTCGTTGAAGGGTTCTCCGCCTCTGGAGGTAAAGTCCAGCCGGCGGCCTTCCGCGACATCACGACGTGCATTGAATGCTAGCGGAGCAGCATCACGGCTAGAGAATGCAGAAAAAGCGGTCGCTAAGGATTCCGCCACGGACGCGGGGTCCGAGATTGCGGTCCCATTCTCCTGGAGAACGGGAGGGGGGTCCTGCGAGAACTTGCCCCGAATCCTTTTGACTCGCTTCCACACCTCAGCTAAAGTGGTCTTCCCGTTAAGTGAAGACACGTATGCCCGCCAAGAAGAGCGGCGGGCGTGCTTCGAAATATACCGGAACCTAGCCCTAGCCCGACGAAATTCAGCGACAGTGAAATCGTTAGGGAGGCGCTTATAGCGCATATAGGCATAACGCTTCTGTTTGAGGGCCGTCTCACACTCAGCCGACCACCATGGGAGTGGTCGGCGTGCAAAACGGCCAGACGTCCTAGGAATAGTAGTCAGGCCCACGGCGATGAGGTTGCCGGAGAAGAACTCAACGGCCTCATCTACCGACCTAAACTCCTCGACTGAGATAGAAAATTCAGTCAATTCCTGAAATGCAGGCCACCGCGCCCGCGCAAAGCACCACCGAGGTGGGCTCTCAGGCGGCAGTTGCCCTGAAAATTATATTTGAATGGGAAAGTGATCACTACCATGGAGGTCATCGACCACCCCCCAATCAAAATCAGGCTGTGCATCCGAAGAGCACAAAGATAGGTCAAGGCAAGAAAATGAAGCGGTTCTCGGACAGTGATGCGTAAACTCATCCACGTTTAGGACACCCATCTCAAGCTCTTCGATCAGATCGGCAAGGACTTGTCCCCTCGGATTTATGGAGTAATCTTCCCAGAGAGGATGCCTGCCGTTCAGATCTCCAAGCAAGAGATAGAGCCTCGGCGGAAGTTCCCCGCGTCGAAGTCAGCTGACGGTGGAATGTACGCAGAAATGATAGTATACCTCCTATCCAGGTGCAGCTGCACAGCCACTGCCTGAAACGAGGTATCTAAAGAGAAAGAAAGAACGGAGACATCATGCCGGGTGTAAACCACGAATCCCCCAGCCCAGCCATCCCGCGGTGGTGGGGTCGCAAGACCCTTATACCCTGGAAGGGCGGGCAGGGGGCACGCGCCTAGCATGGTCTCCTGCAAAACGATAGCTAACGGGGAACGGGATGAGACGAGCCTCCGCAGCTGCTCGCAGTTGGCGCGGAGTCCACGGCAATTCCATTGAAGGAATATGCCCTCTAGGCCTAGCTCGGAGGAGACACGGGGGCCCTCCTCGAACTGAATACCCTCACGGGAATGGCCGTACGCTTCCCGGGGGGTAGAACCCCGGGCGCTGTCGCCTTCGAGAACTTATTGGGGAAGGTTGGGCTCGCCATGCGAGTCTTTTCCTCCCTCCGCCTCGAAACCTTAGGCTGGCGTTGCGGCTTTGGAGGCAGGGGGCCCTCTTTTCGAGGAACCACCGTCTTCGAGCCACTCGCTCCACCTCATGGCGTGGGCGAAGGGGCCGAAGCTCCTTTCGGGGAACAGCTTTAGGAACCCCGGAAGATAGCCTAGCGACCATCTTCAGGGGTGTTGCCTCCTGTGAGTCTAACGACTCGGTGGAGGCGCGTGGCCGTTTCGCCTTACGGGAAACGGTCACGCTAGGGCAGGGTATGAACCCTTTTTGCCGCCAGCTTCACCAGGGAAGCGCCAGGGTTGGGTAGAGCCCGCAGAAGGGCTCCGAATGGGCGCAGAAACAACCGTGCTCATTGGCCTGGATGGGCCAGGCGCAGAGGGTGCCTTTCTAACTATTGAGGCATATGACGTGCCAGGCAGAGCCGGGCGCGCCAGGACCAAGTCCTTTGCCTCGCGGAATGAGAGTCGATCCTGGGCCTGAACGGCCAGGATTTCTTTCTCAAGGAGATATGCACCACATTGCTTCGAAGAAGCAGGGTGCGGCTCTCCGCAATTGACACACTTTGCCAAACACGATTTGGACTTATCGTGTGCGACCTTGGAGCAATTTACACAGACTTCGGGTGACCCCGACTCACCACGTCTACATGAGCGATTCGTATGGCCGAAGCGGTGACAGTAATAGCACCGCCGCGGCAGTGGCACGAAAGTCTTCACGCGGTAGCGGTACCAACCGGCACGCACCGACTCAGGGAGTTTGTCACAGTCGAATGTGACGGAGTGTAGGGGTGGGTCTCGAGGCCCCTCCCTGTTTTCTCATCACACGTTCGACCTTGACCACCCCATGGTCGGCCAGCTCTAGGGTGATGTCCTCATGGAGTAGTCAACGAGTTCCCTCGCATAAACTACTCCTTTCACAAAGTTCATGGTAGAGTGCGGCGTCACACTCACCGGGGTGCCATGAAGTGTCCGAAGAGCACTTATCTTGGCCGCCTCGGCGGGATTCGCCAGAAGGCTCCCGTCCGAGAAACGGGTTACCTTCGGCTCTCTACCAATTGCACTAGCTAATCCTCTCCTCTGATGGATCATGTTGCCCTTGGACAACATGGTGCCATCAGTGGAGCGAATAACGAGGAAGCGTTTGAAGCCAGCGGGCTCGAAAACGCATGGTAACCTCTGAATGAAGGGCCCCGATGTCATCGAGGCTCCGCCCTGTGCACTTTTGGTCTTTGTCATGGTCATGAGCTCCGTACCCGGGGGGGCAGAGGGGCCGGATGTGCCGATCTTGGCTTGGTCGCTTGCCAGAGTGGCAGTAGACCCATCCGTTCCCGTAGCCCCCGCGGATGGAGAGGAGCCCCGAGTCTTCTTCGTCTTTTTTGGAGAAGGCGGGGAATGAACCCGCTTCTCGCCCCGCCGGTAGAAGCCCCCAGGCCAGATGGACCGGCCTCAGCCAGGTCCTTCTCCGAAATGGAGAAGGTCCTGGTGGTCGCAGGGGCATCATCCATAGGAGATCTCTTCCCTCCTTGTACTGCCTGCCTGAGAATCCCCAGCCGTTTGAGGAGGACCTTGCATAGGGGCGGATTCGGGTTCGGTGATTGGCGCAGAGCCCGGATTCCCCCTCATGGAAGGCCCTACTGTCTGAGGCTGGTTTTCCTCAAGGACCATGTCTATCACAGGAGGGGCCTCCAGTTGGCCATCCCCTCCCAGGACATCGCAGGTCCCCTTGGCAGCGTCATAAGTCTTTAGTGGGGAGGCACAGGCCTTGACCCCGGCAAGGTTTAATATTCTTGCCAACAGGTCTTTTGAGGGAAGCGACCGAAGGGGTCTGGCTTCCCTCTCCCCCCTAAGGGGGTTTGCCCTACCGAGCCGCTTGCACGAGGGGCGGTCGGCAATGGGCTGCCTGCTGGCTTTCTTGGCAGTCCCCTTAGAAAGCAAAGGAGGGACTGACGCTGGAGATAGGGAGGTGCCCGAAAGCACCTCCAGAGAAGGGGGAGTCCCCTACACCCGTAGGCGTAGGAGAGGAGTAAGTCCCTGCGCAAGCACAGGAAGGGGGGACCTCCATCTTTTATGTGGAGCTGCACGAGGGCGGCTCCGTTGTTTTAGGGGTAATTAAGGGGAGATGGTTTTTTTTTTTTGCATCATTGGACATGGTAACCCTCTTTGTTTTACGGGACGCAATCGCTCGCCTGTAAGCACCTCTTGCAGTGCGGGCTGCTGCAAGAGGTGCTTACAGGCCCGGCAGGGCCAGGCGCCGCCATTTGGGACCACCCCTCCCGCCTGGCAGTCCTTCGGCATGGCGGCTCCACCTTGAACACGGCGTAAAAAAAGATAGATTTTGAAGACGAGAGAAAAAGGGATGTGAGGAAGGTATGGGTGGGGATGAAGCAGGTTGTTAAAAGTCAACCACCCCAGACCGGAGCTCAGGGGTTAGGGGACATTGTCCCCTTCCCCCTCAGCCCCGATTCGGGACGATTGGCTGAGAAGAAGGTCAGCTTCTAACCTGTGAAATTAGAGGCTGACCAGAGAAAGTTATGGGAGAGATTGTATGAAAAGCGACGAGGTAGGAGAGAAATACAGGCTATCTGAAGGAAGAGAGGCTAAGCTGGGGCCGGACGGAACGCTGGATCCCGTCAGCACGGCGGCCAGGATGGCAAATCGCCGCGCCCCTTACGGGGGGCTTTTGAGGGAAGCGACCGAAGGGGCCTGGCTTCCCTCTCATCCCTAAGGGGGTTTGCCCTACCGAGCCGCTTACACGAGGGGCGGTCGGCAATGGGCTGCCTTTCTTGGCAGTTCCCTTGGAAAGAAAAGGAGGGACTGCCGCTGGAAATAGGGAGGTTCCTGAAAGCACCTCCAGAGAAGGTGGTGAGGGGGAGTCCCCATCACCCGTAGGCGTAGGAGAGGAGTAAGCCTCCTCTCCGGTTAAAGAAATATGGAGGGTCCCCTGCGCAAGCACAGGGGGTGGGGCCCTCCATGTTTTTGGGGAAGCTGCACGAGGACGGCTCCGTCTATGAGCAAGGGGGAATTAGGGGGAGATTGTTTTTTTTTATCATCATTGGGCATGGTGACCCTCTATATTTCACGGGATGCAATCGCTAAACACCTCCTGCAGTTGCCCGCACTGCAAGAGGTGCTTGCAGGCCCGGCAGAGTCAGGCGCCGCCATTTGGGACCACCCCTCCCGCCTGGTGGCCTGGCAGTCCATCGGCATGGCGGCTCCACCTTAGACACGACGTAAAATTGATAGAATGTGAAGAGGAGAGGAAAAGGGATGTGAGGAAGGTATGGGTGGGGATGAAGCAGGTTGTTAAAAAAACCCCATCCCGAACTGGAGCTCAGGGATTAAGGAACATTGTCCCCTCCCCCCCTCAGCCCCGATCCGGAAATGTTGGCTTGAGAAGAAGGTCAGCATCTACCCTGTGAAATTAGAGGCTGACCAGAGAAAGTTGTGGGAGAGGTTGTATGAAAAGAGAGGAAACAAGTGTTTTGAAGGAAGGAAGAAAGGCTAAGCTGGGGCCGGACGGGGTGCAGAGTCCTGTCAGCACGGCGGCCAGGATGGCAAATCGCCGCGCCCCTTACGGGGTGAAAGAGCGTTTAAGAGGAATTCGCTTTCAATAACTTGCAATAAAACAATAAACTGGATTAGAAGCATTCTAAAAACCTTCGAATTAGGCATGAGGCCACTGGTTCCATGAGGGAAAAATGAGTTGAAAACAAAAGTAACTATGTAAAAAAATTTATGTTGTGATAATTAAAAAAAAAAGTTATATTCTGATCATGAGAAAATTAAGCTACAAGTTTGTGAGCTTTAATTAAAGGTGAGGAGATTGGTCGGCATGTGGCCACAATCGCCTAACTGTTTGAGGCTGACCCTTCCATCAGATCGAATCACCAAATAAGTAATACTGGCGTTGTACAACGACATCCGTAACCAAGCTTCAGGTGGTAACTGGAGGGCTCTGAAAAGGATAGATGTCGAAAAAATATCCAATGAATATCACTATCACAATCAATATGGCAGACACTTGATTAAACTACTGGAACTATATTGCGTCATCGATCTTTTCAGGCATGGACATCTCGTTCTGAAAATCAGATGACCCCGCCGGGATAAAATAAAATTCACATAAAGATCAAAATGACAATGTGTGGCGGCCCGAAGGTACAAGAGGAAGGTTGTGGGTGGGAGGTATGCAACCAGCGATCGTGCAGGGCCGAAATAAAAAAAAACCTTCATTAGTTAGGTCCGATTAATATAACCGTAAAATTGAGAAAAAAAGAAGACAGTTAAGAAATAAAAAACAACAACTAACAACTGATATCTATTTGTTTTCTTTATAACACCCATTTGGTGACTGCCACTTAGGGCATGTCACCGTAATAGCGGTGGGTAGTGATGCTGCATCCCGGGACGCTGGCGGAAGAGATGGGGTAGTATACGGAACACGTGGGCGAGCGGGACGAGAGTCCGCAGGAATTACCATGGTAGGGTTGCGAGCAATGCACGGGGGCGGAGGGGAAGTGCTCACATGACTGAATATGTATATGGCAATTGAAGCAGCGTCTCGGATTGGATATATAGGGTTTGATTGGTTTTGGTAGGTAACCCGCCTTAATATGAGATGAACGTTAGGGAAATCGTCGGTGTGTTCACCCGAATCCGACTAACGGTTCGCTGTGGTCTATGAATGTCAATAATCCGCTGGCTGCTCAGCTTTGACTGAAGCCTCTTAAGCACGGATGGGATGAGATAACAATCTCAGAGCGAGCGAGAGTATTGAGGGCTTGGAGAGAATCATGGTGGGGGCGGGAAGTGACCTCCACTACCAGGGCTCCATCGTTACGGGACCATATGCAGCGCGGTTCGCCGCACCGTTCATCGAAGTCCTCACTGACATCAAAAATATTAAGAGGGGAATGTGAGATTTCGTTAAAAGGACCAAAAAGCGGTGCTAGTCCAAATCAGGGTTCACCTCTGAGGAAAACGGCTCTACCGCGAGAACTACACCTTTTCACCCTCAAATGAAAAAAATTGACATTTAAATTTTAGAAGTTGATTTTCAAATTAAAATACTTGGATTTCATATTAAACATGAATACCTTCAACTTAAAAAAGCTGAATTTTAACATAAAAAGTTTCTTTCAACTGAAGATAAATGAAATTCAATTAAAAAATGTAAAATCCGAATTTGTTTAACATCAACAGCACAAATTTTGCCACCAACCTACGCAAAAATACCCTAGTGTTTTCGGTTCTCAGGCACTTATTTCTTCATGAAATACCATTTTTCATACATAAATATATTCGTGAGTCATATCTACAGTATTACTTACCTACCATATGCATTTGTAATGATAAACTGCTTAAAATTAGAAAAAAATCATCAGTCATCTTCTGAACGTTTCTAACATAGCTTGTGGGATTTCTTCTCAGTATATCCTCATTGGCAGCTCTTTCGCGCCCCTAGCAACCGTTTCCATACATAACTCAGCCCTCTCAGTAACCAAGTGGTTATTTTTTTAAATACTTCACTGGAAAAATATCTAATAATACAAATTTGCAATACTGCTATTTTCTACCTGTATAAAATTGAGAGATCTCTGAAAAACCGAAATAATATCCCGTAAAAAAGATAAAAGTAACTGAAATAAAAGATGGGCTCAATACCACCACCAAGTCTCAAGGAACGACCTTAAGGCACATGGCCAACCAAATGGGAGCGTTGGGCGCTGAAATGTGGTGGTACGAGCTCGAAAAAGCCTCGGCTCCACTTCCTACCCACGCGCGGGTAGATTGGGCATAAATACGAGTTCCCCCACCGGCGGGGTAAATCCACTTATTTTAATTTAAAAATCAACTTTTAAAATTGGAAAGTTTTTTATTTGAAATCCAGTTTTTTTTAATATGATAATCAACTTTTTAAATTTGAAGTTCAATTTTTTTTAATTTGGGGGGAAAAAGGTGTAGAACGAGATCCAGAAGCGCGAGGAGAATAGTTGAAAATTTCTGTGAAGTAGTTTATGGTTCATTTTTCTCCATATACTATATTATTTAGGGAGGGGGAGGGGTCTCGCGCAGTGCAGAACCCACCTACGCAGCCGCGTCACCCGATGTGTACCCTGGAAGGGAGGGAGGGGCCCGTGCACTCCTTAACCAGCACCGTCGTTTTAAAAAAAAGGGAGGCTGCCTTCGGGATTTTCCCGTCGAGGGCGCAAAAACCCATCGCGCTAGGGAGCCGTAGCCGGGGCACCCACCACATCCAACTGAGCGCAACCCTGGAGAGGCAGAACCAGTGCAACGAGACTGCAAAAATCCGAACTTAAACCTAAAACATGCACTAGCCCCCAAAACATTCATTCAAACACTAATGCCGCCCACACAGATACGCTCAGACGCAATCAACCACACGTGAGAGGGATAGAAAAAAAGGGAAGGAGATAATTGGGGGACAGGAGACTATAAATACAGGTTGAGGGGGGGGGAAACTCCACTTCGCAGTCCGCTATAATCAGAAGGCTGAGCCCACTCTCCAACAAGGCAGGAGCAATCTCGCAGAGACTGGAAGCACCGTGTGCATGGAAGGTTTCCGCGAAAGGGGTCAACATCTACCACTTTCCGACTAAGTCAGTAAGCCTGGCGCACTTTAACACTACTGAAACTACCCCCCTCCTCTTTTGCCATATCAAACACACAACCTCAGTGGTGAGGTTATCTTTTGACATCATATCATGATGTAAATCCCCTTTGGTATGGAAGTACCATAGAAATAATCTTATCTAAAGACAAGTGAGATCACATTTTGTATCTGAAGTATTTTCAAAATGGCCGTCGAAAATACACTAAAGCGCATATCTTTGCTTCTGCAATAGTTATAATGAGAAAATTGCTATCAAAAGTGTACATTTTGTGGGTCATAGAACTCTACTAAATAGATTTCAAAGCAAAAAACGAAACAAAATTTTCTTTGTACCATGACAAGTGAGGATAAAATATGCCCACATTTTATTGAAATAACGCATGGTTGCAAAAGTCTACACAGTGAAATAACTTAAAATGCTCTATATGTTTATTATGGATGCCAAAAAATGCATAACTATGTTGACAATCCTATTCCATTTAGATATGGGCACCACTGTGGGAGCATGAACCATGGCATCCAGAGAGAAATGCAAAGCAGCTTTTGCATGCAACCTTTACAAGGTGGCGTAGGGTCCATCATACGCTTGAAAATGCGAAGTTCTGGCATGTCCCTTAAAATAGCGGGAGTTGTTAAGTAGACAGGAGTTGGTGTAGAGTCTGAGGAATCTTGTTGCGATCCTGATAGAGGGTGAGACTGTCACATGGTCTTTGACAAGGAAAGCGTATTGCCTCACACTGTAGAGAAACACATGATTAATGGTGTACACAGGCTCTACATTATTCTCAGCTATTTTTTAGATTATGCACCTCTGCAAAGCTCTCTAGCCTGATAAGCTACTTGAACGAAGTACTGATGGAGTGCATCACTTTAGTGGCATTTGGTCAGTCTATTCTTTCGTGAAAGAAAAGGAATTTTTGTGCAGCATCCACAGTTGTGTTGTTATCCTGGGATACACCAAAGAGCTTCAGGACAAATCTCTGGATCCGGGTGTGTGGGTTTTGATCAACTTAATGGTGGGGACAGAGGCTGAGAACAGTTGGAGGTAAGGTGAGCTCAGAAATGGACTGCTACATGGACCAGAATGTCTTCTTGTCTTTGCCAAAAAATGCGGAGGTAGTGCATGAAATGCTGGCAGGAACATTGCCTTTGATGGTCCAAGACTGTGAGCAATGACGTGCTGGGATGTACCTAGTAAGGGAAAAAGAAGTGAATCATTGGTCTACTGAAGTAAGAGCTGAAATAAAAGCTAATAGCACAAACATATCTTATTAAATGACCGTACCAGAAGTGGCGCTGTACTCCAAAGGCAATACAAAGTTCCTCGATCCTCTTTCCCTGAACCACAAATGTGACAATGGCCAGCACTAAGACCTTTATCACTGCTGCGGACAATCGCTTGACGATATTATAACCTCTCGATTGCTTGGAGGGTTAAGAGAAAAGATTCTATGGGATCATAAAATTCCATAATGTGATTATTTACATATACTCGGCCTACGGGTTCGAGCCAAGATGGGCCTTGACAACCCAGCCCGCCATTTATCCGAAATTGTCCTAGAGTTTTGACTATAAAGAAGGGTGCCGACATAGCAAGCTTATATTTTTAGTGGAAGAAGGTGAGCAGAGTCGACGACCTAACACACCCCGTACCTAATACTTGCCTTAACTGGTGAGCTTTCGGCCCTGGCAGCAAGTAGGGACCTGAATGTATACACTGGTTCTCGACTAAGGACCCATAAGAGGACAAAAGTGCGCCGGGCAGCCAGAACCTCTGTGGATAGAAGAGCAAGTTTGGAAGGGAGGTTGGTGGGTATGTGATAAGTAGAGATAGGCGGTTTCACTAACGAGTAGGGTAGGTAAACACCTATTATTATCGTACCCTGGCGCTAGGTGATCGCAGGATCGCGTGGTCCATCTAGGTACCATGTTTAGTGGACCTACCTCTATCAAGATGAGAACAGGTCCTCCTGGTACAAAGTGTGGGTAGACTAAAGGTTGAGAGAATAGTCTTCATCATAAATAAAGATAAATTAGCGCTGAGAGGAGCGAGGGAGAAACGCAACAATAATTTTCCCAGGCCCCACCAGAGTTCATGTCAACACAGAGACACGGCTTCCCTAACTTTCACTCTGGCTGGAATCTCTATGTACGGATCATAAGCCTCCTTCATGAACACATAAGAAGAGGAGCTACAGACACTGATGCATGTATTGGTGGGTTCTTAAGATGTGGTGGACACTAATCAAGGCTTGAGCTTTGCCACTGATAAGAGATAACACTAATGGTAAGAACTGTGGTCCACTTGCTGACATACTCATTTATGTATACATTTGCCCCAATATTACCAGGAAGGAATCTTCGCCAAGCTCTGTCTGGGAGATCTTCCACTGGTTTCTTGGCCAGTGTGAAGTGATTGATCAGTTATCATGACCTACCTGATTGTTTGCCGGATGACTTTCATAGGATGGTAAGATATAATAGGGCTGGTATGGGACTCTGTGAACAGAGACAAGATGTGTGATTGGGAAGAGGAGGGATGAAGTTGATTCTGTGATTATGGCATAATGTGCAGCCCATGAGATCCATTCTCCAGCTTGAAGGTTCTCTTTCATGGTAAGGTTTCTGAATCTCTCCAATCAATAGTAGCCTTCTAAAATAACTGATTAGATAACATGAGGCTGGATGAGTAGTAATGGCTGTTGGTATTCAGGACAGGAACATTCAAAACTTCCTCAGTTGGCAGCGAACATCCAAATCCATGGTAGTATAGTACAGCAATCTTTTCCCATGATTGATCACTTAATTTGCTGTCTATGCTTTCAATTAATCATATGACACACATTCCTCACTTATGCATGGCTTCCATCAGATAACTATTACCAGTTTGATAGTGTAGTTTCATGGCCATATAAAGAGAAGCTTGAGCTTCCCTCTCTTTTATGTGACGAGGAACTTTCTCAGGATTCTTGGATCTGCGTCTTACGGAGTTGGAAAGGATTTCCTCTTAATGGATGTTACAACCAGAGACTTCTCAGGTTGTAGTAATTTGGTTATCCGCCTCCCTTTCCCTATGTCTAATCCCTTTCTTCTTCTTTTTTAGAATGTGTGCGGATCGTGTGAGACTCGATAGACCACTATTGTGCTCCCCCATTCATCTCTATTTTCTTTTTAGGCGGATTCTTTCAGCTTAACAATGATTCTGTATTTGCTAATAGTTCGAAAGCCAATAGTTGTGACTGAGGAAGGAAGAGCCGCCTGGACGGAAAATAGGTGAGTGAAAATTGTGTGAGAATGGGTGTGGTTGAATGTGTTAGGAGTAAAGATGTTTGAGTGTGGCAGTGAATCAGTGACTGAATGTGCCTTCTCTTTAACAGCTCTGTAGTACCAATAACTCGACCGACCTCTGGCTTTTTGGAGACGACAAACCTTCGCGCGCGCCTACCTTAGAGTGTCGCCATCGGGGCTAGCGCCTCACCTACTGCAACACAGCAGTTGGAACTAACAAGTGTCCCAGGTCCCTAAAGTCCTTGGCTTTGCCGAGTCCCGGACCCCTCAGAACCCCGCAGAAAGTGAGCCACCTCCCGTTTTCCCTGACTCGTCTCGCTCCGTTAGTAGGTTAAGGGTGCACCCGTCATTCCTCGATTCTTTCGGTCTTTGGTTGGAGTTTCTTTGACGCGCATTGCTGTATATAGATATTCTTTTGCGTGGCCGAGATCCATTTGTTAGGCCTTTTGTGTAAATATATACGTGGTTGTTGGCCAAGGTAATATTGTGAGGCCAACTATATTATATATATATATATATATAAAGTTATTTTGAGTTTTATTATTTACTGGGGTTGTGGTGGATCGCCATTATTTAGTGTTTCTAAATAAAATTAGAAGATAGACTCTCTCCTTGAACCACCGAGCGGACCTTGTTGGGGCGGCGGGAAGAATTGGTGAGGGTGTCGCGACCCCGCCGCCACAAGGTCCAGAAGGTGGCTGATCAATAACTGATCCATCAAAAAGCATATTTAGGAACGATCGCAGCATGGGAGGGATAAATTCAGCTTCGGAGATAGTTGAGAAGGGACCTATAAAAGAACGCTTCAAGAGGAGATGCTTCTTTTGGAATATTCTGGCTGATTTGGGAATATTGAAGACATTAGTAGGCCAACAATAGCTTTGCTCAGGTCATCATCAAAAACAAAGGACCAAACACAATTTTGTAGTGATGTGATGTCTGAAATTAGGCGTTTGATATCTACCCGATGTGTGATGTTGCATTTGATGTATGGAAAGCACAGTCAGCCATGCGCTTTTCATAGAGGGGGTGGCAAATCAGACATTACCAGTGATTCTCCAGACCGACGATAATCTTCAATGTATTCAAGCAACTCGTTGAGGACATGCGCTCTGATGACCTGAGTTGCATTACTTTCAGTCATGTGACATCCAACAGTTTCTGCTTTTTGATAGAGCCTAGTAAGACATGCACGATGGTAAATCGCATTAATAACAACCATGTCACCAGCAGCTAGTTGAGCCAATTGGTACTATTCACCCACCACATGAACAGCCCTGCTTTTCTTTTTTGATGCCCACCTTACCAGAAAAAAGACGGCGCGTTAACTAGTTCACACGATGATGTTAAGGGTGTGGTTAAAACCTGTGTGCGTTTTTCCTGGGCTCGTAGACACTTCCTGCTTTTTTTCTTTCCCTTGCTCTCAACTTTTTCACTGTCAATGACATTCCCTAAGCTTCAGTGCCATACTTATGGGTTCGACATCACCAGCTGCACTATGTTCTGAGTTCCACCACCACTTAAGTCACCTGCTATTAAAAAATCACTCAATTCCTTCAGTTCCTGGAGATTATCTGTAACTTTTTTGTAGCATGCATGTAGTGATTCAGGATTGTTTATCAGCTTTACAGATGATGAGAGATCTAAAACTTCATTGCTTTTCTGTAGGTTGGATTTTCTTCAGTCAAAAGTGTCCATGATGGCAGTATTTAAATACTAATCTGAAATAAGAACTTGCTTTACCATCATGAGAGATAAGATGAGAACTATCACAAAGTAAAAATCAAATAATGAAGCTAACTTAATAGCTAACTACAAGTACAGTAGGTTAATTAGCTACAATTAAATAAGATGACTTAAGAATAATGAAGCTAAATAGCTACTAGCTAGTTAGTTATGTTATCTAACATTAGAAAAGTTTTGTATTTACTGAGAAAGTAATACGAACCTCAAAGAGTTAACTTTAATTTCAAATGTTTGCCATCTCTAATCTTCAGCAGCTGTCAACACACCAGTGCTTGGATGTGTTGTTGCAGCAACTAATTTGCATAGGTTACCCCTGATTTTTCAAAATCGCGTGCTACTAAAGGACACATGTAATGTATAGAATTAGCTGGACTACTTAGAAAGCAGTCCCTTATACTCGGTCGGTCTATACGGGTCTGGTGTATTGTCAGCGCAATCGACGTCCATTTTGGAAAAAACGTGTGTATTTCAGATACAAAGTATGATCTCAGTTGTCTTTGGCTAATTTTTTTTTCTATGGCCCTAAGTTACTTCCATACCAAAGGGGACTTTTGCATTCTGATATGAAGTCAAAAGACTATTTCATGCGCTTAACCTTCATACTACAGATCATTTTGTCCATGTTATATGACCCTTTATATGATGGAGTGCTATGGGCTGTCAGAACCTCACATTAATCTGGTCTGAGCAACACTAGTGCAAGTGAATCTATTTATAAATTTGGTTTATGGTTAGACTGTTCAAGAAACACCCTCTTGTATAATAATAATAATGGATGTGTTAAATGATCTTAAGATCAGGTGATGGGAGTCGCCAGTTTTAGCCTATCTCAAGGTGCCTATCTCCCTCAATCTTTCTACAAATTTTACCAATATCATTTATCTCATTTTTTTATCCTATGGTATTGACATGTCACTAACACCCATTCTTGATTGGTTATGATTTGATTTACATTTCTTACCGACACATGAAGTACCGAATGACATTGGCGTGACAAACAAAAATTTCGTAGCTGCTGCTTGTCTGGGATGGAGGCGCTCGATGGAAGTACTTCCGAAATGCAGCTTCAATTCGGGCTCCATCGATATAGAACTTCTTAAAAGAAGATAATTAAATAGGGTAATAAAAAAAAATGAAAAAAAAAATCCGTTCCTCAGATCTGTGAATGCTTATAGAGGCATTATTTGTTCCTCTAAATTCAATTCACATCCACACCATCTTTAGACCTTCATTAGTGGCCGAAGGAACCCATCTCAAGATAAGGTTCGAATCACTATGGGTTACATCATAATCATCTTAACACAGTTTATAGCCCCACAGGAGAAGGGAGTAAGCTCCATATAAATGACCTGGTGCTGTCAGCTGTGAGATGATTAAATATGACCTTCTTTATGTGTAAAATGAGCGGAGCCGATGATAATCATGTGAATGTATTAAATAGTCTGAAGAAAGCGTATTCTATCTCTCTTTGCATTTTTTCCAAATTTTACCTATGACCAATTTACTTTCCATCTCTTAATTTGAATTTTCAAAAGTAGGGCAATATGTTTAAGCTGATGCAGATAGAGAATATGCTCATCAAAATCAAACTTTGCACAACCAGTAGTCATCCCTTCTAACCTCTGGGGTGACTCCTGAACAACAGCCACAATCATGGCCCTGGTAAACAGTTTGGTTGGCTCACGTCAATATAACAGGGTGGAAAAGGGGTAGGTGACAAAATAGAGAAATAACTCATTACATGTCTGTCTGCTAAAGATGACGGCTAAGTAAAGGAGCCGAAAATTAAAATTATTTGACTTTAATATGTACCCTATTTATAGGTTATATTGAACTAGGATAGGAAAAAACAACCAAAAAAAGAAAAGTAAACTAAATACCAGAACAAGACTGATTTTTATTTTCAGTACCAATCAGGCAACTGTCTACTTACTAGGCTAGATCGATAAAAAAAAAGCAGCATCACAGTGCGGTGTTGAGGTGAGGCCCACCTCATCCTGGCACAGCAACATACGACCATTACCAAAGAGTCAAACAAAATTCCGCTAAAAAGTCAGATAGTCCACACATCAGTGTACAAGGAACAAGTAGTAGCGACCCCGCTCGTCCTGGTACCGGGAAATGTAACACGCGTGAAAATCACCTAGACTGGGACATTCAACAAGAATGTGCCGAAGAGTCCGGGGTCAACGCACTCGCGACAGTAAGGTGCAAGGAAGCGCTACATCAAGTGGCAGTGCGTCCCGCGAGTGTGCCCAATTCCAAGACGACAGAAAGCGACCTGAAGAAGCCGGTGCGGCATTAGGGGGTAGGTCCATGTGAACAGTCACGGCGCAATGGTACACAGTTTCCCTCAGCTGTCTCCCATCTTCTTTCCTTTATGCAGTAGCGATACCAACATGCACCGACTCAGTGAGCCTCACACAAGAAGGCTACCATCTTAGAAACGGATCACCTTTGATTTCTACCAGTCAAACGGTATCTGTAGAGCGAATAATTGGAAACCGCTTGTAGCCAGCAGGCTAATAAAAAGGCCAGGTAGTCTCTGAATGATGAGTCCCGACATAATCACGGCTCTGCTCACCGCAATTTTGAATTTGGTCTTATTCTGGGCCTACCCGCCCGAGGGTGACTCGGGGCCAGACGTGCTAATCTTGGCCTGGTTGCACGCCAAAAAAAGAGCGGAAACGTCTGTCCCAGGAGCCCCTACTCTTAGATTTCTTCTTCCTCCTTTTATTTTTGGCCATCCCCTCCCCCAAGGTGTCAGATATCCAGACCAGGGACTCAAAGGACCTATTGCCCGCCACGAACGTCAGTGGGGCCGGCATGCCAACCCGGGTTGGGAAAAAAGGGGACAAACCTAGGATCGAAGGGGCACAGGTTACAACGCATCCTCTTACACCTTCAAGGGCATTGAGGTGGATCACCCGCACAAATCGGCGGGGATGAGAACCAAGGTGGCAAGTCCTTTGCCTCGCTGTGTTCTTGGCAGGCCCCCTGACAAAGCAAAGGGGGACCCGCCGCAAGTGGAGTCACTTGGAGGCAACCATCCGAAAGGAAGGGGAGACCCCCCCCTTAATAATGACAAATGGAGGAGGGAAAAGCACCCTCTCCCCCGGGAGAATCTTTGGGAAGCGCCTGAGAAAGCCTAAGGGATCCGCCACTAGACGAGCTCGAAGGCAACTCAGCACAAGGGGGTAGGGGAGAAACCCCAAAGCCCGGAGCTATTGGAGATGGGTAAACACCCTCTACGCTAGGAGAACTTTGGAGTGGCCCCTGAGATACTCCAGGGGGATTAGAAGGGGATGGGGGGTCCTTAGAAGTGGAGATACCCGAGGATGGCTCCAAAAGGGATAAAGGGGAAACCCTTTTATCAGTCGTAGGTGGAGAGAGGGGAGCCCCTCCCCCAAGATTAAACAGGGGAACAGAGTCACTCATAGTCATTATGTAAAAATTAACAGCACATTCCCGTGGCAGCCTCTTGCGTGGCCCGGCCGATGCTCCTGGAATGGGCAGTATATGCCATCACCACCACTCCTTGGGAACCCAGACCAAAACACATGGAAAGTGTGGTAAGCTAAATTACCTACTATCTTGGATATTATGGATGTGCAGCCAAGATGAACCCTCTTTTAACTATCACCAATATTAAGAAGAGGAATGAGTGGACTGAAGAAAAGACCAACAAGACATTGCAATTTTGACATTTTTTTTTCTGATAAATCAAAGTTTGATCAATTTTCAGAATCGACAGGTGTGGGTTTAAGGATTAGCTCCTCAGGAGGTCAACATAAACAAGCGGACATGGTAACTTTTTTGTTATGTTATGGGGATCAATTTGGAATGATGGAAGGTTGAACATATTTGCAATATCAACATGGAAAAATAAATTGCCATTCTTAAAGCGGGTCTTCTTTTTTACCAGTGCTTTCAAATGGTCAGCTTGAAGAAGAAAGTTCTTTATTCGTAGAAGATGAGGTTCTCTGTTATACTGCTGAAAGGACAAAAGAATCGGAAGACCAAAGCAGCATCAAACTTCCTTGGATGAGTCAGTCCCATGCCAAGAACCCAATAGAATATATGTGAAGAATATTAGTTGACTTGATGGAAAAATTACTCCAAAACAGGAACACAGTCAGAATTGTGAAGAGATCTATATAGTGCAAGCTTGTGTGAGGTTTGGGCAATCTAAGAGTAAGTGTTTGATGTCTGAGATTTGGTTGCATCTGGTAGATGAAATGTCATACAGCAAATATGGTCAGTAATACCAAAAGCTCTAATCTCATAACTTATTAATTCTATACCTAGGCAAGTAGCAACTCAAAACCTGCTAAAGTGAAGTCCACAAAATATTAATGTACTTTCATTGCTCAAAATGTATTTCATGTTTTGAATTTACAAATAAAGGTATTTCAGTAGTCAACTGGGTGTCTATTAGGTACTTCCTGCATATATCTGTATATAACTAGGGGATTGCATTATACGAATAATACAAACATAAAATAAACCCTGCCCAAAATCGACATGCACCAGATGCAACCAAATCCCAGACATCAAACACTTACTCTAAGATTGTCCAAACCTTACACAAACACACACTATACAGAACATCTTTTCTCTGAGTGACCCGTGGACCCAACCAGGATGTGTGATCTTCCTAGGGCTGCCCATCTCAAAGAATAGAGGTAGGGTGGGGTGGCAAGTAATTAACAAATCAGTCCTCAGAAGTACGTTGCAAACTAATATGGTTTTGCTACATACACTAACAAAAGTGTAACCAAAGGTGTACTGATAACAATGACAACTCTCAAAAGGATCCCAAAACTAATGAAACAACAGGAATTCAATTTAGGAGCAAAACCAAAGAATTCTCAAAGATTGTCTGTAACACATAAAAATTAAATTGACTCATCATCTTTAAAATCTGTGTATATTATTATTAAGTTACCGGCATTGTTATGTATAAAATACTGGCTATTGAGGTTGAGGTTAAGCTTATTTATCACATTACTAATTCCAACTTCTGTGTTTATATTTATTTATGTTAATGCCATGAAAACAACCACAATGAATACTGCTGTGATGGAAATTCTGATACAACAATGTAAACCTTACATGGAATTCAGCTTTCCAGCTTCCAATAGCTGGCTCAGGAGGAATGGGAGCCCCTTCCCTCAGGAGATCACATTTCTCAACTTTTTCTATCTCACCCAAACATTCAAGAATGATGTTGGCAGTTTCCTTGGCTCGAGTCATTGTTGAATGAACAAAGTGAGAATATGTCAAGTTGAGATCTCTCAGGCGTTTTCCTGTCAAAGCAGCTTGTTCTTGACCTGCAGCAACAAAGAAATAATGTCAAATTTACCATCCTTATTGTGTATGGGCTCAATTTTTATTTTCTTTGGGGGGGGGGGGGCATCAGGTGACTGACTGCCTACTAGGGCATAAGTCTCGATAATCATCTTATAGCCTAGTGTGAGGCTAGATTAAAAAAACAAAACACAAATCTATAAAAAAAACAAGAAGCAAAAATGCAATAGGAAAGAAGCTTGCTCAAGCATTGGGGGAGCCCTGTCTCCTCTCAGCATGGGAGCATGTGACCAACATCAAAGTGAATCAGGCCACAAGTCTGTGAGCACGAACACAACCAGAGTATAATGGAAAATCAGTAGTGACTCCGCTTGTCTCAGTATTGAGACAGGGTAACACGCATGTCTTTTTAAGCACCCATCTGGCAACTATTTTAAAATAAAAAAGATAATCAATACCCCTCCCCCCCACAAAGTAACAAAACCAAAACCAAAGCCAAAGCAAAAAAACAAAAACAAGAAAGAAACATGCTCTGGCATCAGAGGGAGGATCGTCTACCCTCCAGCACATGATCATGGGACTAATACCCAAGAGATTCAAAGAAAATGGAAGAAGCCAAGCCTCCTCCAAATAGTCAGATAGTCCATAAGTCTGTGTATGAATTTGTTGCGAGTATGAGGGCCAGGTAATGGGCGCAGAGATCACCAAGAGTAGTGCATTCAACAAGAATGTGACACAGTCTGGGGAACAACGCAATCATCACAGTAAGGTGCAGGGAGTGCTTCATTGAATGGCGGTGCATCCCCCGAGTGTGCTCAATTCAAAGATGACAGAAAGAGACCTGAAGCCATCGAGGCCTTGGGAGGTAGGTGCATGGGAACAGTTGCAGAGCAATGGCACGCAACTTTAAGTTCCCCTCGGCTGTTTCCCATCTTTTTTGCTAGGAAGGTCAGGGAGCAGCACTGATTCCTGCTATGTAGGTAGTGCGAACAAGAGCAGACTGGGACATTCAACAATAATGTGCCGAAGAGTGCGTGGACAACACACTCGTGGCAGTAAGGTGCAAGGGAGCGCTACATCAAGTGGCGCTGCGTCCCACGAGTGTGCCCAATTCCAAGACGACAGAAAGCTACCTGAAGAAGCCGGTGCGGCATTGGGGGGTAGGTCCATGTGAACAGTCACAGCGCAATGGAACACAGTTCCCCTCAGCTATCTCTCATCTTCTTTGCCTTTATGCAGTAGCGATACCAACATGCACCGACTCAGTGATCCTCTTACGAGAGAACGTGATGAAAAGTGTAGGGGTGGGTCTTGAGGTCCATCCCTGTCTTTTCATCACACGTTCAACCTTAGCCAATCCTTAAGTCTGCCAGCTCTTTGGTGATGTCTTATAAAGAGCAGTCCACGAGTTCCCTCGCAATGAACCACTTCTTTCACTCACAGGCAAGTTTCCCTGATACTGTATCCCATGAAGTATCATAGGCCTTCTCCAGATCAAAACATACTGGTGTAGTGGTGTAAATGAAGGAAGGGATCACAGATGAAATTTTCCAGTAGGAGCAGAGAATCTGATGTGGAGTGGAACTTGCAGAAGCCGAACTATACAGAAGACAGGTGGCCTCCACTATCCAGGAAGAATGCTCATCGAACATTTACCAACTTCTCCATCAACTTGCACATGCAGGCTTGAAAGAATGGGTGGAAACCAGCTGGGGTAGAGTGATTCTCCAGTTTTCGAAACATCTAACAGAAATGCCATGCCTCACTCACCTAAGTAATAAAAAGAATTTCATATGAAACATCGTCCTGAAGAGGGGTGGTATCCGTGCATAAAGCGAGAATAGAACACGACTCACTTAATGTAAACTTGTCATTGTAGGGTTCTACTCTTCTGGAGGTAAAGTTCAGTTGGCAGCCTTCCGCAACATCAGGACATGCATTGAATGTTAGCAGAGCACCATCCAAGATAGAGAATGTGAAAAAAGCAGTTGTTCAGGACTCAGGTTGAGTCCTATTCTCCTGGAGAATGGGAAGAGGGTCGGGACGTCTACGAGAACTTGCCCCAAATCCTTTGAGTCATTTCCATACTTCTGCTCGAGGGATCCATTAAGTCAAGATACAATGAAATGAATGTGCCAAAAATAAATGCTGCAAAGCCCAAACGGACTAGCCAGCAGCCAAATTCAAGGACAGGTAATTTGCATGAGTGTTCTCAATAAAAATATAGACATCTAGAGAATATACAAAAATATAGCTATGAAATTAAGATCAATAGAATGGAAGTACAGGAATTTAAAACCATCAAGGGGTGTAAAAGGATATAAAAAATAAACTATTGATAACTCGACAAAGGATAAAACATAGACTATAGATGGATCAACAATAGAAAGAAGAACAGAGAATATAAAATCATGAAACAATATTTTAAATTTTGGCTAAAAGATTAGATTCTTCTAAAAATTTTATTCATACTAAAAGAGACATGAAGTCAAGATACAATTGCCCACCTTGAAGAGAACGGGCGTTCTTTGAAACATACCAGAACCTAGTTCTAGCTTGATGAAATTCACATACAGTGAAATCGTTCGGGCAGCACTTATAGTGCATGTAGGAATAATGCTCCTGTTTGAGGGCTGTCTCACACTCGGCAGCAGCCCAGAAAATTATAGTTGAATGGGAAAGTGGTTCCTTCCATGGTCATTGACCACCCCCATACCCCAAATCAGACTATGCTCAGACCATGGGGACAGATCAAAGCAGGAAAATGAAGTTGTTCTTGAGCAATGATGTGCAAACTCATCGACATTTAAACACTTATCTCCAGCTAGTCTATCAGGTTGGCAAGAAACTGACCAGTGGGACTGATCATCTAGCTCTACTAGGGGGTGTCCACTGCTGTGCAAATCGCCAAGCAGAAGAAATGGCCTTGGCAATCTTGCCATGATGCAGTGGAAACCACTATGTTAAATTCAGCTGATTGTGGAATGTTAGCAGAAATTACAGTATACCTCCTATCATGATGTGATGCTTTGTTTTATATTTTTCTATTTCAACCCCATTTGTCAATGGCAGGAAAAAAGGAAAATCCAACAAGATAGTGTGAAGGTTTAGAATTTCTAATCCTCTCAAATTATTTAGAATTCACTTCTCTTGGGACCCCCCCCCCCTTTTTTATAATTCTAATAATAATAATAATAAAAAAAAACCAGTTCAAACCATCAAAATATAAATTCAATTTTAAAAGTAAATTAACTAATTTTCCTCATGCATTCACATCATATACACCAAAAGACAAAATGGAAGAATAAAATGATGGTACTGAGGTAAAGTGAAAAATCAAACCAAAAATGGTTTCTATTTTTACATATTCATACAATCATTCACTACTAGCAGCAATCTGATACCTATCTCAGTAGAGACAGTTTAATGTGGCATCCAAACTACAGACTGCTTACAAAATATGGCAGCAGCCAATGCAAACCTACACTCTCATCGAGCAATGAATTAATCCCAAAGTGGTTAACTTTTCTTAATGTGGAATGTGGTAAGTCAACTTTGATAAGTTAAAAGCAAGAATATATTACAATTTAAACAAAGAAAAATGAATAGAATTCCCCAAATAGTTGTCAAAAGCTTGGCTGCATACATTTTATCATAAAATTATTTTTATTTACTTCATTCATCTCTCTATACACAGTTTAAGTATATATTATTATTATTTCTGAAGGAAATAATAATAGTTGCTTACACTGGACTTGGGGCCATAGGGAAGTGCTAATGGAATATGAAAATATTTCAAAGGTTGAAATTGCAGATTGGTTAGAAATAAATGTATTAGAGATGGTGAAATAGCAAATGGAAGAGGAATATATACTCATCAATGGTCTATCATCTTATTTAATAGCCACCACCTGACCCCAAAAGCAAAAAATTAATTGACACAATAGCTGCTCCTGATGATGAAACGGTCCCTTCCCTTAAACTGGAATAGATGATCAAGATTAAGAACCTACACTAGTTAATCAGAGTCAGAGAGTAGACAAAATATAAATACCTTTTTTGGTAAGAGATCTCTCTTCATCTGTGGTCCCATCAAGGTTGTATTGACCATGCCGTATAAAAATTAAATGTCGTGAAGCAGTAGGTTTGTCTTTATTTTCAGATATATCTTGGCCTTCCTGGACAGTACTATTTGATGGCTTAACCAATGACACAGGTTCTCTCCTGAAAAGATTTAAATTATGAATAAACTATTAAATCAAGTTTTATAACTAAAAATTAGATATTTAAAGTTAAAAATAGGTCATTTATCACAGTTTTAATACCATTTTTGGCCAATAATTCTAACTATCCTAATTAGGGATTATAAAGTTATAACACTAGATAATTTGTCCCATTTGGTTACATCGTTAGCAGAGAGCTACATCCTCTCAAAGAGTTGCCTTGCCCTCTAAACTCAAAGTCTAAATACTAAGAAAAGGATGTTCTCTTTAAGATAGTTTTATTAAAAAAAACAAACTAGTCTCATTCTTATAATACAAACTATCATAGAATGACTATCCTTTTCTCATTATTTAAAAGTTCAGGACTGAAATACATGGCATTTTTCATGTTTCAGGGTATGATTGTTATCACACGGTGGTATATTCATCATTAAGATCAGCAACAGATGAAATACAAGCAATTTGTGACAGATAGATGCTGGGCTCATGTGTACAAGCACATAATGCAATGTGTACATCTTAAAGCGAACAGTATCTCCCCAGCCTTGGCAAGGAGGCTCTTTGTAAGAGATGTGCAGAAGGCATTGGTTGACAGATGGAGACCAGTGAGGTGGATTGAGTCCACCTTCCACAATTTACACTTGGCTGCAGATACATAGCACTCACATCCATAGCTTAACTTGGAATGAACAAGGAGAGGTAAAGAAGTAGCTCTATCAGCACCACAGGAAGCTGAATGCCAGAGAATGAACAATGTCCATGGCATGAGAGTACAAGGGACACTAAGTCTAAGAATAAGTGCCATTCCCCCTAATTTTTGACTCAACTATAGGTTTTCACTTTTTACATCTCTCTCTTTACCCTACTTTTCTGCCTGTGTGTGTTAAAGAAGAAAGTGGGTATGAGGGGTAGATAGGGGATTATAGGCAGGCTGAACATTATTTTTTTCATGATTACATCCTGGTAACTGCTGGTATAAGTATAAGATGCATCAATTCAGCCTAATAATTAAGGCTATATTTAAAAAAAAGAAAAAGAAGAAAGGTTAGATAAAACATGCTCAGATCCTATGTCTCCAAGTAGCTGGATCTGACCTTGGGAGCTGAGACTCCATTGGTGCTGTCTTCTTTTCAATGCAAGAGCCTTAGAAATCCCCAAAGACAGACTCATGACCAGCTCCCCAGGGTTTTCCTCTTGTGAATTAAATAACCCAGTGTAAGTGTGTGCCTGGGGTAGGTAGAACCTGCAGAAGGGTTCTGAGTGGGTATGGAAGCAACCATGCCTATAAACCTGGAGGGGCCGGGAGTAAAGAATGCATGTTTAGCTTTTGAGGCATGAGATGTCCCAGGTTGCCCAGGGCATGGCAGGAGCAAATCTTTACTCTCGCAAAATGAGTCCCTCTGCAGCCTGAATGGCCAGGACTTCGTCCAAGAGATACAAGCTACAATGGTTTGAGTAAGCAGGATGCAACCCTCCACTATTCACACACTTGATTGTATACAATAAGGACTCCTTGCGCACAGTCTTGAGTAGTAGAGACAGACCTCTAGATGAGAGAGCAATTTGTGCGGCTGAAGCAGTGGCAGTAGTAGCACCTCCGCAACAGTGGCACAAATGCCTTCAGGCTGTAATGATACCAACTGATGCACCAACTCGGGCAGCCTGTCAAGAGTGAATGTGAAGTGTAGGGATGGGTCTCAAGATTCCCCCCCACACCCTTTTCTCATCACACATCTGAACTTGACTGATCCTTGTTCAAGCAGTTCTTCGGTGATGTCTTCTAATGGGTAGTACATGAGTTCCCTCTCATAAAACACTTTAATTCATGGTAGAGAGCAGTTTCACTCGCGTTAGTGAGCCATTGAGTACCGGAAGGGCACCAATAATGTCCACCTTGGAAGGGTCAACCCCATTCGCCAGAAGCCTCTATTCTGATAAATGGGTGACGTTTGTCTCTCTACCAATTAGCCTAGCCAGTGGTAGCCTCTGACGTAAAATGTGGCCTTTGGCCAACACGATGTCATCAGTGGAGCAAATAACTAAGAAACATTTGAAGCCAGTGCAACCATCAAAGTCATAATCAATCACCCACCCAAAATCATAGTTTGCATCCAAGGGGGAAACACAAGGAGAGATTGTGATAGGAAAATGAAGCGGTTCTCGGATAATGATGCATAAACTCAGCCATATTTATGACATATTTCCAACTTGTTGATCAAGGGCCTCAGCAACCAGGCCATGAGGTGGAGGAAATCCCCTGCATGGAAGTCAGGTGAGGGTGGAATATATGCAGAAATAACAGTAGACCTCCTTTCCAGGTGTAGCTGCAATGCCACTATCTAAAAGTAAGCATTTATAGGAAATAGAAGAATGGAAACATGATGAACTGTGTAAATCACACCTCCTACTGGCTCACATCCCATGGCAGTGAGATTGCAAAACCCTGTACCCAGCATGGTCTCTGACAAAAATATAGCTAATGGACAAGTAGAGGAGGCAAGCCTTTTTCAGCTCCTCCAAGTTGGCTGAGAGCTTGTGGCAATTCTATAGAAGGAATATCTCCTCAAAGAGTAGCCCATAAGTTTATTCGCATAAACCATTCCTTTCACAAAGTTGAGGGTGGAGTGCAGCATCACACTGACCAGAGAGCCATTTAGTGCCTGAAGGGCACAAATCATAGCCAGCTCAGAAGGGCCCTGATGCATTCGCCAGAAGGCTCCCTTCTGCCAACATGCTGCTATCTGTGAAGCAAATAACTAGTAAGCATTTGAAGACAGCAGGCTAAAAAAATTCAAGATGGTCTCTAAATGAGGGGGCTCAACATATTGAGGCTGCACTCGGCACACTTGTGACTATTTTTTGTCTGAGCCTTCCTACCCAAGGGCACTTTAGAGTCAGACATGTCAATCTTGGCCTAGTGGCTTGTCAAACCAGCAGTGGACCTAACCATCCCCAGAGCCACTGCGGAGTGAGAGGAATTCATTCTCCTCTCACTTTTCTTCTTCTTTGGAGAGGGTGAGGAGTGAACCTGCTTCTCTCCTCCCACAGAATGGGTCCCAAGTCCAGATGGAGAAGCCTCAGCTACATCTTTCTCTGAAATGCAGATCTTGAGCATCAAAGGAGCACCAGGCAGGGGGTGCTTCCTCTACTTTACCTTGCTGTGTTCTTGAGGGGCCCCTGAAAAAAGCAAAGCGGGGCCAGCCACAAGTGGAGGCAACTTTTTGAAAGGAAGTAATGGGGAATCCCCCAAACCTATAACAATTGGAAAGGAAGAAATACCCTCTCCACTAAAAGAATCTTGTAGGGGGGGGGGAGGGGGGCTGAAAAAAGTAAAAGGGGCCTTGCCATTACACTAGTCGTCAGAAGGCTACCCTGCATAAGGGGTAAGGGGCAAGCCACCAAACACGTGTCTAGTAGAGCGGGAGATACACCCTTTCTGCTACAAGAGACTTGGGTTTTATTATCTTTATATTTTTTTTTACATTAGGAGCCTATCTGGCGACTACCTACTTGGGCACAAGTCGCCGCACTCACGACAGCCTAGCACTAGGCTACTTTAAAATATGAATATGAAAAACAACAACAATAAAAAGGGAGAATTGCAACAAGGAGGAAGCAAGTTCCGACGTCGGGGGAGGGCTCCCCAGTGCAGAAACGTGCAACCTACAAAGAAAAAAAAAAAAAAAACCTAGTTAAATAAAGGGGAGAAGGCCGGCCTCCCCACAAAAGTTTATAAGTCCACCAATCAATGAGCACAACTAGTCCAGAGTAAAAGGGACAGGTAAAGTGTGCAGAGATCACCCATACTGGGACATTCAACAAGAATGTGCCGAACAGTCTGGGGGACAACGAGGTCTTCAGAGTAGGGCGCTGGCCAGTGCTCCATCAAATGGCGGTGCGTCGAATTAGGAGACGAAAGAAAGCAACCTGAAGCTTTGGCGGCATTGGGGGGTATTTTTTTTTTTTAGCACCTCTGGCGACTGCCCACTTGGGCATAAGTCGCCGGAAATATGACAGCCTAGAACTAGGCTACTTTAAAATAAAAATATGAAAACATAACAATGATAAATATTGGAAAAACTTAACAATTAGGAAGCGATCTCCGGCGTCGGGGGGAGGTCCCCCTCAACCTGATGCAGGAGCATGCAACCTACAAAGAAAAAAAAACCCTACTTAAATAAAGGGGAGAAGCCCGGCCTCCCCACCAAAAGTCAACAAGTTAATGTGCACGAACTCGTCCCAAGGAAAAGGGACAGGCGATAGCGACCCCGCCCATCCCGGTACCGGGACAGGTAACGTGCGCGAAGATCACCCAGACTGGGACATTCAACAAGAATGTGCCGAACAGTCTGGGGGACGACGCAGTCGTCACAATAGGGCGCAGGCGAGCGCTCCATCAAATAGCAATGCGTCACACGAGTGTGTCTGATTCGGAGACGACAGAAAGCGACCTGAAGCCGTCGCGGAATTGGGGGATAGGTCCATGGGAACAGTCGCGGCGCAATGGCACGCAACTTTAAGTTCCCTTCGACCGTCTCCCATCTTCTTTGCCAAGCAGTCCGAAGAGCTGCCCGTATTCCCGCCATGTAGTCTGTGTGAGAAAGAGCGAAACTCTGGTCCGGTCACAGAGTCCTCGCGGACTCTTTGGCGCGCTCATTCCCCGCAATTCCTACATGTCCAGGAACCAAGCAGAAGATAATCTCGACATCCGCTCGGCTCGCCAAAACCGTGGCGCCGCGGATATCGCGAACCAGGGGATACGGAGATTCTAATGCCCCGAGAGTACTCAGGGCACTTTGTGAGTCGCTATAGATCACAATCAGGTCTCCGAACCGGGCACGTCGCGTAATCTCCCGTACCGAGTGATGTATTGCCACCAGCTCGGTTGTTAAGATAGATGCAGGGCCTGGCAGAGCCCCAATGACTTCAATCAGAGAGGATATGGCGTGGAAGCCGGCCACCTCTTGGGACTTGGAGCAATACTCCCGGCGCTGTACAAGCTTTGGGAGCAGAGGCGTGGCGACAAATAGACAAATGTGGTATCCTCCAGGGTGGCGTCCTGGGCAGAACCAGGGGCGCCACGGGCCCGAGAGCTATACCTAGCGCTGGAAGTTTCCTAGCCCTAAACCCAAAGGGGCTTAGGGTATGACTGGCGTGTCTCGGCGGCATAAGCCACCGTCGAAATCTGATGCGGATGCAGTGAGAGCTGTTGGCGACTGAGGGAGGCGCCGGGCTCGCGCCTACAGGCGAGTGATGCACTGCACGCGGCGCAGAGCGAGTGGCATATCCCGAGCATCGACTAGTAGGCTCTCAATGGGGAAAGTGCGGAAGGTACCGGTCGCCAGGCGAAGGCCAGTGTGGTGGATCGACTCCACCTTCCGCAATACATGCTCAGCTGGGGATGCATAAAACTCGCATCCGTAGTCGAGCTTCGAACGAACAAAGGATCGATAAAAAAGTAGGGCAGTAGCCCCATTAGCGCCCCATCGCTTAACGTCACGGAACGGAGAATATCCATGACGCGGGTACAATAGACCTTAGGCTGCGAATATGAGCCTACCAGGTGAGGCGTCAGTCAAATACAAGACCAAGGAAACGGTGCGATTCAACCACTTCTAGGTGTACCCTATTAAGAAACAATTCTGGGTCAGGGTGGAGCCGTGGATGGCGGCAGAAGTGCACCACCTTAGTCTTGACCAAGGAAAACCGAAACCTGTGAGTTTCGGCATAGAGAGAGACGCGGTTCAATGCCTGTTGGAGTCGACGCTCCAGAGTTGGCATCTGGGCTGCGCCAAAAGAGATCGAAAGGTCGTCCACGTACAGCTAGCGAGAACATCTTCCGGCAGCACCGAGGTGATGCCGTTAATGCTCAGGGCGAAGAAATTGACACTGAGGACACTTCCCTGCGCGACACCTTCTTCCTGCTCAATTGGGCCAGAGAGGGCTCCCTCCACCTGTACGCGGAATCGACGATCTCCCAAAAACTCAGATATAAAGATTGGGAGACGTCCCCTTGCCCCCATCGTGTGGAGAGTCTCCATGATACCGTATCGCCATACGGTATCATAGGCGTTCTCTAGATCGAAAAACACCGTGGCGTAGTGCTGTCTACGAAGGAAGGCCTCGCAGACGGCATTTTCCAGTAGGAGCAGAGCATCCGACATGGAGTGGAACTTGCGGAAGCCGCACTGTGCAGGGACACAAATGGCCTCCGCTGTCCAGAAAAAAGGCTAATCTAACATTTACCAATTTCACAAAACAACTTGCACACACAAGAGGTTAGAGAAATTGGGCGGAAACTGGCTGGGGTAGAATGATCTCTCCCCGGTTTGCGAAAAGCTAGCACAGTTTCGTCAAGAGTCTGGGAGGTTACCTGATCCTGTTGAACAAATCTAACAGAAAGGCCATGCCTCACTCACCCAGGTGTCGAAGCATGGCGTGCGGGACATCGTCCGGAACATGAGCGGTGTCCGCGCACGAAGCAAGAGCGGAACGCAACTCACTCAGAGTAAACCTGTCGTTGAAGGGTTCTCCGCCTCTGGAGGTAAAGTCCAGCTGGCAGCCTTCCGCGACATCCCGGCTAGAGATTCCGCCAAGGACGCGTGTCTGAAATTGCGATCCCATTCTCCTAGAGAACGGGAGGGAAGGGGGGGGGGGGGGAACTTGCCCCGAATCCTGACTTGTGTCCACACCTCTGCTAGAGGGGTCTTTCCCGTTAAGTGAAGACACGTATGCCCGCCAAGAAGAGTGGCGGGCGTGCTTCGAAATATACCGGAACCTAGCCCTAGCCTGACGAAATTCACTGACAGTGAAATCGTTCGCGCGGCGCCTATAGCGCATGCAGGAATAACGCTTCTGTTTGAGGGCCGTCTCACATTCGGTTGACCGCCACGGGAGTGGCCGGTGTGTAAAACGGCCAGACGTTCTGGGAATGTAGTCAGGCCCGCAGCGATGAGGTTGCCGGAGAAGAACTCAACGGCCTCATCTACCGACCTAAACTCCTAGACTGAGATAGAGAATTCAGTCATTTCCTGAAATGCAGGCCACCGCGCCCGCACCAAGCACCACCGAGGTGGGCTCTCAGGCGGCATATATTTTTAAAGTTAATTGTGAAATAAACGCAAAACTATACCATGAGATTTTAAATATTTACTAAAAAAAAAAACTGCCGCCTGAGAACTGGTTTATATTTTTAGCATCATTTGAATATAGATTGAACTAAATTCCAGGGATTCAGAACACCACTACTATTCATACAACACCCCCTTTTCCAACTGAGAACAAAACCTATAGTTGACCTTGTCTGAAAAATATATATTTTAGTCCACATTAACACAAATTTTAATGGAACTAAAGAAAACTGATTTCAAATGATAACTAAATCATATGTGCATCTTTTACTTGTGAATTGAGTTTGAATGCTTAATTTCTAGTAATTCAATAGCCATTTCATTTATATAATATCAGGTTTCAAGGGGGAGGGGGATTCTGAAAAAACCCTGTATCTCAAAAATAGTGCCGTAGGTTATTATGATTTTAGCAGGAATAAAAGGGTTTTTAATGAGCTTTAATTTCATATATGATAATCTAACATAGAAAAAGATGAATTTTTAAAATTTTTTTAAGGGGCTATCTGGCGAAGGCCCACTTGGGCATAAGTGGCCACAAACAAACAGCCTAGTTCTAGGCTACTTTAAAATAAAAATTTGAAAACAATTGATAAAAAGGGAAGATGACAATTAAGAAGCAAGCTCTGGTGTCGGGGGAAGGTCTCCCTCCCCCCAGCATAGGAGCGTGCGAACTACAAATAAAACAATAATATCAAAAACACAACAAAACTTAGTTAAATAAAAGAGAGAAGGCTGGCCTCCCCCCAAAAGTAAACAAGTCCACCAGTCAATGTGCACGCACTCGTCCCAAGTACCTGTCCCGGTACCAGGACAGGTAACGTGCGCAAAGATCACCCAGACTGGGACATTCAACAAGATACACAAACTCTTCTCGAGTACAAGATACAGGCGGTAGCTCCCCCGCCCATCCCAGTACAGGGACAGGTATCATGCACAAAGATCACTCACAATGGGACATTCAACAAGAATGTGCCGAACAGTCTGGGGGACGACGCAGTCGTCGCAATAAAGCGCTGGCGAGCGCTCCATCAGATAGCGATGCGTCATACGAGTGGGTCCGATTCGGAGACGACAGAAAGCAACCTGAGGCCGTCGCGGCGCAATGGCACGCAACTTTAAGTTCCCTTCGACCGTCTCCCATCTTCTTTGTCAAGCAGTCCGAAGAGCTGCCCATATTCCTGCCATGTAGTCAGTGTGAGGAAAGGCGAAACGCTGGTCCGGTCGCAGAGTCCTCGCGGACTCTTTGGCGCGCTCATTCCCCGCAATTCCTACATGTCCAGGAACCCAGCAGAAAATAATCTCGACATCTGCCCGGCTCGCCATAACCGTGGCGTCACGGATATCGCGAACCAGGGGATGCAGAGATTCCAATGCCCCGAGAACACTCAGGGCACTTTGTGAGTCGCTATAGATCACAATCCGGTCTCCGAACCGGGCACGTCGCGTAATCTCCCGTACCGAGTGGTGTACTGCCACCAGCTCGGCCGTCATGACAGACGCAGCGCCTGGTAGAGCCCCGCTGACTTCAAACCGAGGGGACACGGCGTGGAAGCCGACCCCCTCTTGGGACTTGGAGCCATCCGTATACACTGGCACGGTTCCAGCGTGACACGATGTGTGCTCCAAAAAGGTCGAACGCAATACTCCCGGCGCCGTACAAGCTTTGGGAGCAGAGGCGTGGCGACAAATAGCCAAATGTGGTACACTCCAGGGTGGCGTCCTGGGCAGAACCAGGGGCGCCACCGGCCCGAGAGCTATATCTAGCTCTCGAAGGAGTATCTTGGCCCTAAACCCAGAGGGCTTAGGGTATGACTGGCGTCTCTCGGTGGCATAGGGACCATCGAGATCAGCTGCGGATGTAGTGAGAGCTGTTGGCGACTGAGGGAGGCACCGGGCTCGCGCGAACAGGCGAGTGATGCACTGCACGAAGCGCAGAGCGAGTAGCATCTCCCCAGCATCGACCAACAGGCTCTCAATGGGGCAAGTGCGGAAGGCACCAGTCGCAAGGCGAAAGCCGGTGTGGTGGATCGAATCCACCTTCCGCAATAAACGCTCGGCTGCGGATGCATAAAACTCGCATCCGTAGTCGAGCTTCGAACGAACAAAGGATCGATAAAAAAGTAGGGCAGTAGCCCGATCAGCGCCCCAAGCGCTGAACTTCACGGAGCTGAGAATATCCATGACGCGGGTACAAGAGACACTAAGGCTGAGAATATGAGCCTCTCAGGTGAGGCGTAGGTCAAATACAAGACCAAGGAAACGGTGCGATTCCAACACATCCAGGCGCACCCCATTAAGAAACAAATCTGGATAGGGGTGAAGCCGTGAATGACGGCAGAAGTGCACCACCTTAGTCTTGGCCAAAGAAAACCGAAACCTGTGCGCTTCGGCATAGCGAGAGACGCGGTTCAATGCCTGTTGGAGTTGACGCTCAAGAGGTGGCATCTGGGCCGCGCCAAAAGAAATCGAAAGCTCGTCCACGTAGAGCGTAGCGAGAACATCTTCTGGCAGTACCGAGGTGATGCCGTTGATGCTCAGGGCAAAGAGTGTGACACTGAGGACACTTCCCTGGGGGACACACTCTTCCTGCTCCTTTGGGCCGGAGAGAGCTCCCCCCACCTGTACGCGGAATCGACGATCTCGCAAAAATTCAGATATAAAGACTGGGAGGCGTCCCCTCGCCCCCATCGTGTGGAGTCTCCATGATACCGTATCGCCATGCGGTATCATAGGCCTTCTCCAGATCGAAAAACACCGTGGTGTAGTGCTGTCTACGAAGGAAAGCCTCGCAGACGGCATTTTCCAGTCGGAGCAGAGCATCCGACGTGGAGTGGAACTTGCGGAAGCCGCACTGTGCAGAAGACAGATGGCCTCCGCTATCCAGGAAAAAGGCTAGTCTAACATTTACCAATTTCTCCATCAACTTGCGGAAACCGGTCGGAGTAGTGTGATCTCTCCCCAGCTTGCGAAAGGCGAGCACAGTAGCGATTCGCCAGGAATCTGGGAGAAGACCCTCCACCCAGATCCTGTTGAACAAATCTAACGGAAAAGCCATGCCTCGCTCACCCAGGTGTCGAAGCATGGCGTACGGGACATCGTCCGGACCATGGGCGGTGTCCGCGCACGAAGCGAGAGCGGAGCGCAACTCACTCACAGTAAACCTGTCGTTGAAGGGTTCTCCGCGTCTGGAGGTAAAGTCCAGCCGGCGGCCTTCCGCGACATCACGATGTGCATTGAATGCTGGCGGAGCAGCATCCCGGCTAGAGAATACGGAAAAAGCGGTCGCGAAGGATTCCGCCACGGACGCGGGGTCCGAGATTGCCGTCCCATTGTCCTGGAGAACGGGAGGGGGTCCTGCGAGAACCTGCCCCGAATCCTTTTGACTCGCCTCTACACTTCTGCTAAAGGGGTCCACCCGTTAAGTGAAGACACGTACGCCAGACAAGAAGAGCGGCGGTCGTGCTTCGAAATATACCGGAACCTAGCCCTAGCCCGACGAAATTTAGCGACAGTGAAATCGTTCGGGCGGCGCTTATAGCGCATGTAGGCATAACGCTTCTGTTTGAGGGCCAGATCACACTCGGCCGACCACCATAGAGTGGTCGCAGTGCAAAACAGCCAGACGTTCTAGGAATAGTAGTCAAACCCGCGGCGATGAGGTTGCCGGAGAAGAACTCAACGGCCTCATCTACCGACCTAAACTCCTTGACTGAGATAGAGAATTCAGTCATTTCCTGAAATGCAGGCCCACGCCAAGCACCAAGCACCACCGAGGTGGGCTCTCAGGCGGCAGTTGCCCTGAAAATGATATTTGAATGGGAAAGTGATCACTACCATGGAAGCCATCGACCAGCCACCAAACAAAATCAGGCTGTGCATCCGAAGAGCACAAAGAAAGGTCAAGGCAAGAAAATGAAGCGGTTCTCGGACAGTGATGCGTAAACTCATCCACGGTTAGGACACCCATCTCAAGCTCTTCGATCAGATCGGCAAGGACTTGTCCCCTGGGATTTATTGAGTAATCTCCCCTGAGAGGATGCCTGTCGTTCAGATCTCCAAGCAAGATAAAGGCCCTCGGCAACCGTGCCACGACGCGGCGGAAGTCCCTCGCGTCGAAGTCAGCTGACGGTGGAATGTATGCAGAAATGACAGTATACCTCCTATCCAGGTGCAGCTTCACAGCCACTGCCTGAAAGGAGGTATCTAAAGAGAAAGGAAGAACGGAGACATCATGCCGGGTGTAAACCGCACATCCCCCAGCCCGGCCATCCCGCGGTGGTGGGGTCGCAAGACCCTTATACCCCGGGAGGGCGGGCAGGGGGCACGCGCCTAGCATGGTCTCCTGCAAAAAGATAGCTAACGGGGAATGGAACGAGACGATCCTCCGCAGCTCCTCCCAGTTGGCCCGGAGTCCACGGCAATTCCATTGAAAGAATATGCCCTCCAGGCCTAGCTCGCAGGAGACGCGGGGGCCCTCCTCGAACAGAAGACCCTCACGGGAATGGCCGTACGCTTACCGGGGGCAGAACCCCAGGCGCTGTTGGCCGGAAGAAGCGCTGAAGGCGCTGTCGCCTTGAAGGACTTATTGGGGGAGGTTGGGCTCGCCATGCGAATCTTTTCCTCCCTCCGCCTCGAAACCTTAGGCTGGCGTTGCGGCGGGCCCTCTTTTCGAGGAACCACCGTCTCCGAGCCACTCGCTCTACCTCGGGGCATGGGCGAAGGAGCCAAAGCTCCTTTGTTGCTGTCCTCCTTTGGGGGGACAGCGTTAGGAACCTCGGAAGATGGCCTAGCGACCATCTTCAGGGGTGTTGCCTCCTGTGAGTCTAACGACTCTGTGGAGGCGCGTGGCCGTTTCGCCTTACGGGAAACGGTCACGCTGGGGAAAGAGGGATGGCCCTGGTTTTAGCCGGGGTTGGTTGTGAACCCTTTTTGCCGCCAGCTTTACCAGGGCAGCGCCCGAGTTGGGTAGAGCCCGCAGAAGGGCTCCAAATGGGCGCGGAAACAACCGTGCTCGTTGGCCTGGATGGGCCAGGAGCAGAGGGTGCCTTTCTAACTATTGAGGCATATGACGTCCCAGGCAGAGCGGGCGCGCCAGGACCAAGTCCTTAGCCTCGCGGAATGAGAGTCGATCCTGGGCCTTAACGGCCAGGATTTCTTTCTCCAGGAGATATGCACCACATTGCTTAGAAGAAGCAGGGTGCGGCTCTCCGCAATTGACACACTTGGCCACACACGATTTGGACTTATCGTGTGCGACCTTGGAGCAATTTACACAGACTTCGGGTGACCCTGACTCTGCACGTCTACATGAGCGATTCGTATGGCCGAAGCAGTGACAGTAATAGCACCGCCGCGGCAGTGGCACGAATGTCTTCACGCGGTAGCGGTACCAACCGGCATGCAACGACTCAGGGAACTTGTCACAGTCGAACGTGACCATGAGTGTAGGGGTGGGTCTCGAGGCCCCTCCCTGTTTTCTAATCACACGTTCGACCTTGACCGCCCCATGGTCGGGCAGCTCTAGGGTGATGTCCTCAATGGAGTAGTCAACGAGTTCCCTCGCATAAACTACTCCTTTCACCAAGTTCATAGTAGAGTGCGGCGTCACACTCACCGGGGTGCCATGAAGTGTCCGAAGAGGACTTATCTTGGCCGCCTCGGTGGGATTCGCCGCATTCGCCAAAAGGCTCCCATCCGAGAAATGGGTCACCTTGGACAACATGGTGCCATCAGTGGAGAGAATAACGAGGAAGCGCTTGAAGCCAGCGGGCTCGAAAATGCCAGGTAACCTCTGAATGACGGGCCCCGCTGTCATCGAGGCTCCGCCCTGTGCACTGTTGGTCTTAGTCTTATTCAGAGGCTCCGCATACAGGGGGGTAGAGGGGCCGGATGTACCGATCTTGGCTTGGTCGCTTGCCAAAGTGGCAGCAGACCCATCCGTCCCCGCAGCCCCCGAGGATGGAGAGGAGCCCCGAGTCTTCTTGGTCTTTTTAGTCTTTTTCTTTTTTGGAGAGGAGGGCGGGGAATGAACCCGCTTCTCACCTCTGCCAGCAGAAGTCCCCAGGCCAGATGGACCGGCCTCAGACAGGTCCTTCTCCGAAATGGAGAAGGTCCTGGTAGTCGTAGGGGGCCCTGTCGGAGGAGATCCCTCCCCTCCTTGTACTGCCTCAGAGACCCCATCCATTTGAGGAGGACCTTGCATAGGGGCGGGTTCGGTGTTTGGCGCCGAACCCGGATTTCCCCCCATGGGAGGCCCTACCGTCTGAGGCTGGGGTTCCTCAAGGACCATGTGTGTCACAGGAGGGGCCTCCAGTTGGCCATCCCCTCCCAAGACATTGCAGGTCCCGTTGGCTGTATTGTCACTAGTCTTGTGTCGGGAGGCACCGGCCTTGACTCCGGCAAGGTTCAATATTCTTGCCAGCAGGTCTTTTGAGGAAAGCGACCGAAGGGGCCTGGCTTCCCTCTTCCCCCTAAGGGGATTTGCCCTACTGAGCCGCTTACACGAAGGGCGGTCGGCAATGGGCTGCCTGCTGACTTTCTTGGCAGTCCTCTTGGAAAGAAAAGAGGGGACTGTCCTGGAAAAAGGGAGGTGCCCGAAAGCACCTCCAGAGAAGGGGGTGAGGGGGTGTCCCCTGCACCTGTAGGCGAAGGAGAGGAGTAAGCCTCCTCTCCGGTTAGAGAAATATGGAGGGTCCCCTGCGCAAGCACACAGATGGGGGGATCTCCATTTTTTCAGTGGAGCTGCCCGAGGGCGGCTCGGTCGTTGTTATAGGGGGAATTAAGGGGGAGATAGGTTTTTTTTTGCATCATTAAGCATGGTGACCCTCTTTGTTTTACGGGACGCAATCGCTCACCACCTCTCGCAGTAGCCCGCACTGCAAGAGGTGCTTACAGGACTGGCAGAGCCAGGCGCCACCATTTGGGACCACCCCTCCCACCTGGTGGCCCGGCAGTCCATCGGCATGGTGACTCCACCTTCAACACGGCGTAAAAAAGATAAGATTTTGAAGACGAGAGGAAAAGGGATGTGAGGAAGGTATGGGTGGGGATGAAGCAGGTTGTTAAAACCAACCACACGAGACCGGAGCTCAGGGGTTAGGGAACATTGTCCCCTCCCCCCTCAGTCCCGATCCGGGACAGTTGGCTGAGAAGAAGGTCAGCATCTACCCTGTGAAATTACAGGCTGACCAGAGAGAGCTGTGGGAGAGGTTGTTTGAAAAGCGACGAAGTCGGGGAGAAATACAGGCTATCCGAAGGAAGGAGGAGTGGCTAAGCTAGGGCCGGACGGAGCGCTGGCTCCCGTCAGCACGGCGGCCAGAATGGCAAATCGCCGCACCCCTTACGGGGACTTAAAGACGAATAAGTCCCCAGGACCGGACAGGTTTCTATCCAAGGTGTTGAAGGAAGTGTGCGATGAAGTATCACGACATCTGTGCGCTATCTTTAACATGTCAATCCAGACCGGATGCGTTCCTAGCGACTGGCGTGAGGCGGAGGTGACTCCGATCTTCAAGAAAGGAGACCCCAGCCATCCGTCAAAATATCAACCCATCAGTTTGACTTCTATAGTCGGTAAACTCATGGAAAGCATGATAGTGGGCAAGATAACGTCTTATTTAGAGTCAAACCTGCTACTGAAGTGTTCCCAGCACGGCTTCCGAAGGCAACGGTCATGCCTGATGAACCTTGTGGAATTTTTCCACTTCGTGTTCAGTGAGCATGATCAGGATAAAGCGGTGGATGTTGTGTACCTTGACTTCCAAAAGGCCTTTGATAAGGTACCACACCATACCGCCGCCTTCTCCGGAAAGTGCGTGCACAGGGCATAGACGGCAATGTAGCAGGTTGGACAGAGAGCTGGCTAAGTGACAGACGGCAACGAGTAGTGGTGAATGGACGGGCCTCTGAATGGGCGCCCGTATCTAGCAGTGTGCCTCAAGGTTCCATCCTGGGACCACTACTGTTTATTTTCTATGTCAACGACATGGACAGAGACATGGTTGCAAAAATCTCCAAATTTGCCGACGACACCAAGCTTGGTATCAATGTGGCAAAGGAGGGGAACACTGCCCACCTCCAAGAGGACCTTCAAAGGATTGGGGAGTGGTCGGACACGTGGCAAATGCCTTTCAACGTGAACAAATGCAAAGTAATGCATATCGGCCACCGAAACCCCTAATCTCAGTACATCCTTAAGGGCACTGCTCTTGAATCGAGTGACACTGAGAAGGACTTGGGTGTTACTATCGCTAGCGACCTCAAGTTCTCGAAACAGTGCATCGAGGCAGAGAAGAAAGCCCAAAGGATGTTAGGCTACATAAAGCGCCAGTTTGGATACCATAACAAGGAGATAGTACTTTGTCTGTACAACTCCCTCGTTTGGCCGCACCTCGAGTATGCCGTACAATTTTGGAGTCCTTCGTTTCAAAAGTACATCGCAAGGTTGGAACGCGTACAAGCTAGGGCAACCAAACTGATTCTCTCTATCCGACATAAAAGTTATGAGGATAGACTAAGGGAATTAGATCTGTTCTTGCTGGAAACCCGTAGACTGCGTGGTCAGCTCATCGAAGTTTTCAAAATACTTTAGGGGTTCAACAATGTTGACTACCTGGATATTTTCACACTGAGTGAGAACATAACTCGCAATCACAGCTTCAAACTTGAACTGAAGCGTTACAGTCGCAATCTCTGTGGAAATTTTTTCACCTACCGTATCTGCAGTAAGTGGAACGCACTTCCAGTGGAAGTTGTTAACAGTAAATCTGTTGACCAGTTCAAGTCAAGACTAGACAAAGTCTTGAAAAGTGGCCATTTAGGGACGCAAAACAATTGAACAGCCATGTGCCCGCTCGATTGCTAGTACAAAGGTACCCTCTTTGAATGGACCGTAAGGTCTCCTAGGGTACTTTCTTTCCTTGTAACTCCTTGTAACCCCTCCCGCCTGGTGGCCTGGCAGTACATCAGCATGATGGCTCCACCTTGGACACGGCGTAAAACTGAGTGTGAAGAGGAAAGGAAAAGGGATGTGAGGAAGGTATGGGTGGAGATATAGCAGGTTGTTAAAAAAAAAAACATCTGAACCAGAGCTCAGGGATTAGGGAACGTTGTCCCCTCCCCCCTCAGCCCCAATCTGTGATGGTTGGCTGAGAAGAAGGTCAGCATCTACCCTGTGAATTTAGAGGCTGACCAGAGAAAGTTGTGGGAGAGGTTGTATGAAAAGCAAGGAAATAAGTATTTGAAGGAAGGAGAAGAGGCTAAGCTGGAGTCGGACGGGTTGAACGGACAGGATTTCTTTCTCAAGGAGATATGCACCACATTGCTTCGAAGAAGCGGGGTGCAGCTCTCTGCAATTGACACACTTAGCCACACACGATTTAGACTTAATAGTGTGCAGCCTTGGAGCAATTTACTCAGACTTCGGGTGACCCTGACTTTGCCTGTAAACAAGAACAATTTGTATGGCTGAAGCGGTGACAGTAATAGCACCGCCATGGCAGTGGCACGAATGCCTTCATGCGGTAGCTGTGCCGACCGGCACGCACCGACTCAGGGAGCTTGTCACAGTCGAACATGATGAAGAGTGTAGGGGTGGGTCTCGAGACCCCTCCCTTTTTTCTCATCACACGTTCGACCTTGGATGCCCCATGGTCGGCCAGCTCTAAGGTGATGTCCTCAATGGAGTAGTCAACGAGTTCCCTCGCATAAACTACTCCTTTTACAAAGTTCATGGTAGAGTGCGGCGTCACACTCACCGGGGTACCATCAAGTGTCTGAAAAGCACTTATCTTGGCTGCCTCAGAGCGATCTGCCGCATTCGCTAGAAGGCTCCCATCCTAAAAACGGGTAACCTTTGGCTCTCTACCAATTACACTAGCTAATGCTCTCCTCTGATGGATCATGTTGCCCTTGGCCAACATGCTGCCATCAGTGGAGCGAATAACGAGGAAGTGTTTGATGCCAGCAGGCTAGCAAATGGCAGGTAACCTCTGAATGAGGGGGCCTTCGATGTTATCAAGGCTCCGCCCCGCGCACTTTTAGTCTTAGTCAGGGGGGCTCCACACCCAGGAGGATAGAGGGGTCAGATGTGCCGATCTTGGCTTGGTCGCTTACCGTAGCAGCAGACCCATCCATCCCTGCAGCCTCCGCGGATGGAGAGGAGCCCCGAGTCTTTTTCCTGTTCTGTTTCTTTTTTGGTGAGGAGGGTGGGGAATGAACCGGCTTTTCACCTCCACCAGCAGGAGCCCCCAGGCCAGAAGGACCAGCCTCAGCCAGTTCCTTCTCCAAAATGGAGAGGGTCATGGCAGTCATAGGGGCACCGGTCGGAGGAGATCCCTCCCCTCCTTGTACTGCCTCAGAAACCCTAGCTTTTTGAGGAGGACCTTGCATAGGGGCAGATTCGCGTTTGGTGCTTGGCGCCAAGCCCGGATTTCCCCCCATGGAAGGCTCTATGGTCTGAGGCTGGGTTGCCTCAAGGACCATCTCTATCTCAGGAGGAGCCTCCAGTTGGCCATCCCCTCCAAGGACATCGCAGGTCCCATTACCAGTCATGTGTGGGGAGGCACAGGCCTTGAGCCCGGCAAGGTTCAATATTCTAGCCAGCAAGTCTTTTGAGGGAAGCGACCGAAGGGGCCTGGCTTCCCTCTCCCCCCCTAATGGGGTTTGCCCTACCGAGCCACTTCACTGGGGACCAGTTGGCTATGAACTGCCTGCTGGCTTTCTTGGCAGTCTCCTTGGAAAGAAAAGGGTGGACTGCTGCTGGAAAAAGAGAGGTGCCTGAAAGCACCTCCAGAGAAGGGGGTGGGGGGAGTCCCCTACACCCGTAGGCGAAAGAGAGGACTAAGCCTCCTCTCTGGTTAGAGAAATCTGAACGGTTCCCTGTGCAAGCACAGGAGGGGGGGGGGACCTCTATTTTTTCTGTGGAGCTGCCCGAGGGCGGCTCCATCAATGGAACAGGGTAAGTTGAGGATTGATTTTATATTTGTTCATCATTGGGCATGGTGACCCTGTATTTTATACAGGAAGCAATAGCTCATTACCCCTCGCAGTAGCCCGCCCTGCAAGGGGTGCGTACAGGCCTGGCAGAGCCAAGTGCCGCCATTCAGGACCACCCCTCCCGCCTGGTGGCCTGGCAGTCCATCGGCATGGCGGCTCCACCTTAGACACGGCGTAAAATTGATAGAGTGTGAAGAGGAAAGGAAAAGGGATGTCAGGAAGGTATGGGTGGGGATGAAGCAGGTTGTTAAAAAAACAAAAACATCCCAAACTGGAGCTCAGGGGTTAGGGAACATTGTCCCCTCCCCCCTCAGCTCCGATCCAAGATGAAGTAGGGGAGAAACACAGGCTGTCTGAAAGAAAGAGAAGAGGCTAAGCTAAGCTGGGGTCGGTAAAAAGTTGAAAAAGTGAATGTGCTATCCCCTTAATGCCAACCCTGGTTTAGGGTGGTGAAAGTAAGCCCCCTCATTGAGGTTAATTGTTAACAGACAGGGAGGGGTCGGAGAGGTGGTGATGTGCAGGTTTTCACTTTACTTATATTTATATTCATTTGAGTTTTGGATATTGATTTTAGAAATAATTTGTTAGGCCAAATCATAGCTGATTCCATCTGTGAATGTTCCATTTAGCTTGTTTTTAGTCACGCAGACCGAATGCTGACTACAGAATTCCACCTCTTCTTGGTGGGAAGGGATGGGTTAGTAGATGCCAATATTCTGGGGGGAGGGGGTAACCAGGGCCAATCCCAACGAATTAGTTATGAGCACAGTGACTAGTTATGAGCCTAGGTCAGAACACAGAGGGAGCAGGTCTATCTAGTCAAAGCAAATGATTTAAGGGAGAGGAAGAGAGGTGTTAGAGAAAGGGTGAAAGGTGTTATTAGTTGTATGCGGAGAGGAGGTTAAGCTGGGGCAGGACACGGCACTGAGAATGTATGTCTATGTGTTTAAATTAGACGCTGCAATATAATGGAAGGAAAATTGAAAAAATATATAATGCATTCACAGTCTAGGGTAGTAAAAACAGTGACAATGTTAGACCCAAGATATTTCTTATATACAAAAATGAGAAAGAAAAAAATAATAAACTCGCTGGAAAACTGTTGCCACAAATGCTACCTTGCCAGACACCCTAGTGGAGCCAGTGCATGACAGAAGGACGCACTACCCTTTATGTTTGTAAATTTTGATACTCTGGTGTGTCACCTTGCTCCCAGACTTTTATTCTCCCAACCCCTAGAGTCAAAATGTGTGGAAGGTACATCGCCCCAATTTCCAATACACACGATAGCCATAACCTTTAGCATGCAGGAAAGCTGAGTAACTTCTGTATTGTCCCTTACTCTCTTGGATATATGGATTTCTGAGTAGCTTTAACTTGATAAGTGTCTCTGAATTGGACGCTTTGATTACATTGGAATGCTGAACTTCCCAGGCATAGCGAAAGACACAGCACTCCACCCATCAATTTTATTCAACCTTAATTCGATACATATGTCAAAATTATAAATATAAATATGCATTTTGAATAAAATAATAAGTAGCGTTCATTTCTTGAAAAAAACAACAAAGACAAACCCAGGTCTTTTTCAAATTTTACTTGAAAAGGCACCCCCCCCCCCCTCTTGTTTTTTTAAGGTTGTGTATTTTGATCTGCCAACCCTGACTGTTATATAAACATAAATCCATGATGCTACCATTTAACCCTTAATGTGTTGCAAGGACCAAAAGATCCCAAGCAACAACCGCTGCTCAGATCAATTGGTTTACATGGTGCTTTAAGAGTTAAGCCTTTGATGTTGTTATTACATTTAAATGAATTGTTATAAACCTGAATCCATGACACTACCATTTAAACCATCAATGTTGTTATAATTAGTTATATGATTTCTAGTTATATTAACTAGACTTGTAACTCAATAAATACAATTCATTTTCTCTTAGACTTGAATAGCTATGATTTTCATGTTTTCATCTAGTCTACAGAGATTAGTGATAATTTGGGAAGATAATGAAAAGAAGCTAAATAGCCTTTTATAGTAAAACAGTCAATTTATCAATGAGAATAAAATCTAATACTTATATTAGGTATGTTATAATTACTTGCAAGTTCACATTAAACAATTAATTGACATACTTATCCCAATTCCAGTCCCAGGAGACAGAAGGAGTATAATCATTAGTCCATGAAAGTTTTGCTTGTTTTTTTTCACTAATTAAACAATACCCTGCAAAGCCTCCAAAAATAATAGAAATTTTATTCAGCAAATTAACTGGATATCTAAAAACCATTATATATTTTTTTGATAACTTTAATAAATTAGTCTGAGGATAAAAGAATTATTAATGAAAAACCATGATGGGCAACAAAGTTTTGATTTTAGTTCTTTGGGTAGGTATAGAACTTTAATACTTCAACCACCAGATATTTTTTAAATGATCCCAGCATAAGATATCGACATCAACCCAGCTTGCGGGAACTGTGGCATCACAGATACCACAAACTGGAGAGGGGAGGGGGAGATTCCAATGCCCCAAGGGCACTCAGGGCACTTTGTGAGTTGCTCAGGATAACAATCCGGTCTCCGAACCAAGTACGACACATTATCTTCTTTAGCGAGTGGTGCATTGCAACAAGTTCAGCTATGAAGAAATACGTAATCAGTAGAGCCCCATTGACTTCAAACCAAGGGGATACAGTGTGGAATCCAAATCCGACCCCATTCAGGGACACAGAGCAATCCGTATATATGAGAGCAAACAAGGAACTTGGTTCTCTCAACCACAAAATACACAGAAGAGAAAGGTTACCAAAAAGGCTACCAGGACAGTGCTTAAATATCCGCAAGGGTAAAATAAATACACAGGAAAATTCAACTGTATTATTTACAAAAAAGAAAAATAACCTGTCAATGGAGTACAAGAGGGTACCCAAAATAATAATAAGTAACAAACTTCGAAGCTATTTAATGACAACACGTATTATTTACAAAAAGGAAAAATAACCTGTCAATGGAGTACAAGAGGGTACCCAAAATAATAATAAGTCACAAACTTCGAAGCCACCTAATGACAATCTGTATATGCAAGGGCAAACGAGGAACTTGGTTCTCTCAGCCACAAAATATACACAAGAGAAAGGTTACCAAAAAGGTTACCAGGATAGTGCTCAAATATCCAGAAGGGTAAAATGAATACACAGGAAAATTCAACTGTATTATTTACAAAAAGAAAAAATAACCTATCAATGGAGTACAAGAGGGATCAATGGAGTACAAGAGGGATCAATGGAGTACAAGAGGGATCAATGGAGTACAAGAGGGTACCCAAAATAATAAAAAGTCACAAACTTCGAAGCCACTTAATGACAACACGTTGTTATTAAATAAAATCTGTGTATAATAAGGGATATTATAAAATTAAGCACTTTACAGCGAAATGACACGTGTCATTAAAAATAAAAAACTACACTACTTAGGTAAGAGGTATTAAAAGAATACCCCCCTCCCTATCCTTCACACAAAGCAGTGAGACACCCAGGTGATGGAAATCCAAGTGATGAAGAAAGCACAGGTGGTGACGATTGAGATGACCAGGGACCAATGGGTGGAGTCGATGATCGAGATAACTCAGGACCCACGGGCAGCGCGAACAAGAAGATGAATGACACATGGGTGAATGAGCTCTAGATGATGATGGATCCACGGGTGACTAAGGACTCAATGGTGGAGTACCCAAGGGTGGAGGTGGTAGAGTGACGAGGGATACCCTTAACTAGGCCACAGTAATTGGCTTCTCAACGGAGAATGAATGCCGTAAGAGTCTGGAGACAGTAAAAATCGTTGCAGCAGCAAAAGGAATCAGCGTCAAAGCTAGCAGGGTAGAAGGTCCCCATTGAACAATGTCCATAACGGTTTTCTCACAAGTAGAGAAGGGGGCCCCTATTTATACAAGCTCACCAGAGGAGCGTATGTGATGTTGGTCACGCAGTCGGGGGGCTCGATACACTGCTTTCTGATAGTAGCTTAGTAGGTTATTCAGCGCGCGTGGGCACGTACTTTTTGCGAGAACTGACACATTTCCAAGATGAGTCAGTCATAGGTTACTTGCAGATTATTGCCTTGAGGTGGGTGCGGGGAGCGTTGAGCTGCCCTTACAGTATATAATGGCATGGATCTAGTGTAACACATAGTGTACTTATAAGGGAGCACTGGGTTCACACATGCAAGGGCAAAATGCAATTTGCCAGATGCAGAACGAATGACATCTCCCCAGCATTGACAATTAGGCTCTCAATGGGGGATGTGCAGAAGGCACCAGTCCGCAATACACACTTGGCTAAGAATGCATAAAATTTGCATCTTAGTCAAGCAACGAATGAACAAAGGATTGAGAGAAAAGAAAGACAGTAGCCCTATCAGCATCCCAAGTGGAAACTCATCATGTTGAGAGTTTCCATGAACTGCAATAAGAAATTCCAAATTCCTTGGTAAGCATTCTGATGCAGTATGTGATCTTAAAAAATCCACATGCCTGGACTGCACAAAGGAAAACTATCCTAACTATGCTGAACTGGCTGCTGAAATAGAAGAATGTAAGCTAGAAGAGAGTGCTAACAGTGAACCAACGGCGACTAAGCAGAAACTCAAAGCAAAAGATGCAGCACCACAAGCCACCTCACTAGTTCAAGCTATCCCACAGACCACTGAGAGTACAGACGGCCAAGGCTTCACAAAGCTGCCAGCATGGGAGACTTGTATAAGTACAGGTATTCAGATATAGTTAAGCATATCAAGCCAACACCGACAAGCACAATAGGCCCATCCCAGAAATCCAAGGACAATGCTGCTGGACTGGAAAGTGCGGTTCCCTCAAACACGGTAAGAACTAGACACAAAAAAATATGCAGGTACTATAGAAGAGGAGGATGCAGCAATAGTCATCCAAAGTCGTGTCTCAAGCTATTCAAGCATGGGTTAGATAAGAAACTAGGCTGTATGCTGGGTGGAAAATGTACATTTTTTCACCCCCAAATCTGCCAAAATTCTATTAGGTCCCTCAAGTGCTTTGATGAAAACTGTAGATTCCCACATATCAAAGGAACAACACATAAGAGAGATGATGTGGAAGCATACTCGCACATAGCACATGAGGACGCCGCAACAATCCACCAGTCTCCTGCTCCTACAAAAAAAAGGAGATATGGGGGCAACACCCCCAAATAGCGAACCTCAAACTGAACAAGCATCTTTTTTAGAGATTTCTGGAAAAAGAGAAAAAGCTACAAACATCCACAGACTCTCTGGCAGACAGACTAGAGGTTGGAGTCCAGAGATAGAGGTTGAAGCCGGGTATACCACCACTAACAGTGTCACAGAGGCCCTCAGTCAAATGCACGAATGACAACCTTCTTCTACAGCAACATCAGGGGGCCTTTACCCAAAATCCAATCAAACAAAAATCCCCATATTAAAAGAAATGGCTCAAGAGGAGAGGCTCTCAGTGCTGATCATCACTAGTTACTGATAGTGATCAGGAAAATATAAGAGTACAGGGTGGGACAGGAAAAGGAAAGAGATGCAGAGGAGATAGAGTGGAAGGTATACATTCTAAAAGAGGTGCTTCATGAGAAAGAGGGCTGAGTTGTCTTTATACCAATGCTCATAGTCTTAGAAATAAGGAAGATGAGTTATTTGTTATATTATTGATGAAGATATAGATATAATGTGTAATAGAATCATGGGTTAATGAAAATAAATTTAATGACAATGTGAGTGAATTTGAAATACAGGGTTATGATATGTACATTAGTCAAAGGAGAGATAGGACAGGTGGTAGGTTGATTATTTATATCAGAATAGCATTTCTTCAAATCTAAATAATTCTATAAAGCAAGAAGTTTAGTCCCTTTGGATAGATATTAGGGTCAGTAAAAATAGGATAATACACTTGGGAGCCTTTTACAGACCACCTGGACAGACTGACTGTATTGATGAGCTAATATCAGGGAAATACGGGAAAGGATGTGAAGTAGATACAGTTATAGTTGGTGGCTTTAATTTGAATTCTGTGGACTGGGAAAATATGATAGGAAGGGATAGAGCAAGTTGTAAGTTTATAGAATGCTTTGAGGATAATTTTTTTACTCAATTTGTTAAGAAGCCAACAAGGGGTACCAATATCTGAGATCTGGTTGTTTCAAATGACGATCACTTGGTTCAGGAATTGACTGTCGGGGAAGCAATGGGAAATAGTGATCATCAGATGGTTCATTTTAACTTGGAAATAGTGAAAGGTAGAACATTAACAAACTCCACAAAAACTTCAAATTTTTATAGGGGAGATTACAATAAATTTCAAAACTTGCTAAATCAGATTAGGTGGGATATAGAATTCAGGGGGATGAATACTTATGGAATGTGGGACACTTTTAAGCCTATACTAAACATAGTCCAGGAGCAGTGTATTCCAATGAAGGCTATTAGAAAGAAATGTACGAAGCCGTTGTGGTGGAATCACAAGATAGCTAGGAAAATTTCTGAGAAGAAAAGGGCATACCATAGATTACAGAGAGAAAGTACTTTTGACAATTTAAATCATTATAGGTCGATTAGATATAAAGGGGTTTTGAAAGAATCTGATGAGGAAATAGCAGAGGTTCTTAATGATCATTTTTCTTTAGTATTTACACAAGAGAATCAAGATGGATTAATTGATGATAATTCAAGGTCAAGGGAAGGTGTTGAATACCGTTAATGTGAACAAGGAAATAATTAAAGGGCTTATATTGCAGTTAAATACTAGTAAGTCATCTGTCCCAGACAACATTCATTCTAGGTTACTCAAAGAAGGTGTAGATAGTATTGCAGTAGCTCTTGAGAAGATATTTATTAGATCACTAGAGTCTGGAGAAATATCAAATGATTGGAAATTGGCAATTTTTAAAAAGGGAAGTAAAGAGGACACAAATAACTTTAGGCTGTAAAGCTTAACTTCTATCATTTGTAAAATCCTTGAGAAAATAGTTAAGAAGGGGATTTCTGACCATCTAGAGCAGGGTTGTCCAACCTTTTTTTCCAATGGGCTAACTTAGAAATTTAAGTATATTCACCGGGCCACAAAGTGACAAATATAATTTTGAAAAAGTTCAAAGATATATATAATTACAAACAAAATACTGTATATTAAGAGGAGAAAATTAAATTAGACTAATAGAAAATAAAATAAAATCAATGTGATTTTGGGGATTGCCTTCCTTTTATGATATTCTCAATAGCTGGTTTTCAAAGTAAATGAAAATATTCCTAAAAAATATGGCGTAGAAATAAAATCTGAGTAAGCAGTGGGCCGCATGAAAATAGTAAGTAGGCCACAATGCGACCCAGCCACGGGTTGAACGTCCCTGATCTAGAGTATGGTAGGTTAATAAATGATGCTCAGCATGGATTTAGAAGAGGTAGATCGTGTTTAAAAAATTAGATAAGGGAGAGAATGTTGATGTAATTTACTTAGATTTTAGCAAAGCTTTTGATAAGGCTCCACATAGGAGACTAGTTCACAAATTAAAAAAGCATGAGATATGTGGTAAAGTTTTGAATTGGATAGCTGAATGGCTGAAGGACAGGAAACAGAGTTAGGAAACAGAGTTGTGCTGAATGGGGTGAGGTCACAGTGGATGGATGTTATTAGTGGTGTACTTCAGGGATCCATTCTTGGCCCTTTATTACTCATAGTTTATAAAGTGTTCCATTAAGACGAGTTGCAGTTAGCAGTAAATATACATTGCAGCAAAATATATATTGAGTTTTCTGCCTCTTTCAACATTACTTTCAATCATCAATATATTGATGATTGAAATTAGTGCTGAAAGAGGCAGAAAAACTCAATATATATTTTGCTGCAATGTATATTTACTGCTAACTGCGATCCATCTTAATGGAACACCCTTTATAAATGATCTTGGGGAGGCTGTAAATAGCAGTGTCAATTTTTGCTGATGACACTAAATTGGCAGCTGTAGTCAAAGAAGTTGAGGGTATTTTTTTTTAATTTTAGGAGCCTATCTGGCAACTGCCCACTTGGGCATAAGTCGCCGGAATTACGACAGCCTAGCACTAGGCTACTTTAAAATAAGAATATGAAAACACAACAATGATAAAAAGGGGAAGATCGTAACAATTAGGAAGCAATCTCCGGCATCGGGGGAAGGTCCCCCTCCCCCCGGCGCAGGAGAGTGCGACCTAGAAAGAAAACAAGGATAACAAAAAATAAAACCTAGTTAAATAAAGGGGAGAAGGCCAGCCTCCCCCCAAAAGTCTATAAGTTCACCAGTCAATGTGCACAAACTTGTCCCGAGTACAAGGGACAGGCAGTAGTGACCCTAGCCATCCCGGTACTGGGACAGGTAACATGTGCGAAGATCACCCAGACTGGGACATTCAACAAGAATGTGCCGAACAGTCTGGGGGATGATGCAGTCATCACAATAGGGCGCTAGCGATGCGTCACATGAGTGTGCCCAATTCGGAGATGACAGAAAGCAACCTGAATCCATTGTGGCATTGGGGGATAGGTCCATGGGAACAGTCACGGCGCAATGGCACACAACTTAAAGTTCCCCATCTTCTTTGCCAGGCAGCCCAAAGAGCTGCCTGTATTCATGCCATGTAGTCGTGTGAGGAAGAACGAAATGCTGGTCCAGTCGTGAGTCCTTGCAGACTCTTTGGCACCCTCATTCCCTGCAATTCCTACATGTCCAGGAACCCAGCACAAGATAATCTCAACATCCGCCCAGCTCACCAAAACCATGGCAGCACGGATATCGTGAACAAAGGGATGCGGAGATTCCAATGCCCCGAGAGCAATCAGGGTGCTTTGTGAGTTGCTATAGATCACAATCCATTCTCCGAACCGGGCATATCACGTAATCTCCCATACCGAGTGGTGTATTGCCACCAGCTCGGCCATGAAGACAGACACAGCACCTGGCAGAGCCCCACTGACTTCAAACAGAGAAGTTGAGGGTAGCTTTAAAGTGCAGAGTGACTTAAATAAATTATTAGCTTGGGCTCAGAAGTGGCAAATGACTTTTAACCTTAAAAAATGCAAAGTTCTTAACATGGGAAGGGATAATAGGAAATTTAGCTATGAAATGGATGGGCATTGGCTGAATTCAGTTGAGGATAAGGAGGACTTAGGCGTAGTAGTAGATAGGTCACTGAAGTTTTCAAAGCAGTGTATTGAGGCAAAAAATAGAGCAAATAGGGTGCTAGGATACATTAACAGTAATGTTAGCTACAAGAGTAAAGAGGTTATCCTTAAACTCTACAACTCATATGTTAGGCCACATTTAGAGTACTGTATACAAGCATGGTCACCACATTTTAGACATGACATCAACCTGCTAGAGTCAGTACAAAGGAGGGCAACAAAAATTATACCTTCCCTGAAGCACCATGAATATGAAGATAGACTGAAGGTACTAAATATGTTCTCATTTGAGAGAAGATGTGTGAGGGAAGATATGATTGAACTATTTAAAATCTGTTCTGGGATGGATAGGTTGGATTTTAGAAAGTTATTTGAGTTGGAATGTAGTAATAGGACTAGGGATCACCACTTAAAAATTAAAAAAGAGGTGCAGGTTGGATGTTACAAAATATTTTTTCACCAATAGAGTGGTAGATTACTGGAATAGTTTGCCATCTGAGACGGTAGACAGTCCAACTTGAATGTATTCAAACGCAGATTAGATGATTATATGAGGAGGGAGGGTTAACTTCAGGGGGTACTCTGGACTCATTCCTGTGGATGCAGTTTTTTATTATTGTATATTACAATTGATTTAGATTTTGATGAGTCTTGATGATGATGCTTTTTGTTTTTGACACATTCCTCTGTATGGTTCGAATTGTATATTGTAGATGCCTGATTGGTCACAATCCTATGAATTGTTTAAATTGTATATTGTAGATGCATGATCTGACACAATCCTATGGATACATTTTGTGGGTGGGTTTTGACAGATGTGGATGACTTTTGATAGGCCCTTGTGGCTTTTGTCATCTGTAAAATTATGTTATGATATGTTAAAACCCATCTAAATAAAGACAACCTTGATTCATAAGTAAACATAGAAAACTTTACCATATTCAGGGCAGACATACTCAACAGAAGCCATCGCGGCATAGCCATCTATATCAGAGAAGACCTGGCAGCAAATTCAGAAGTAATTATATCCTTCCCTAATGAAGTATCAGAACTTTTAGTCATATAAATAAAGAAGCTCAACATGCTAGTCATTGCCCTGTATAGGACACCAGACACTACCCAGGAAGAGTTTAGAGAGGCATTCAACAAACTGCAGGCAGCTCTAAACAACCTTCCAACACAGACTACAGAGGTTCTGATCACAGGGGATTTCAACTTTCTCTGCATCAGATGGCCAAACCTACACATAAGGGGTGGGATGGCAGAGGAGAGACATCAGGTCAAAGACCTGATCAAACTTATAGAAGAACACTTCCTCACCTAGTTCATCAATGACCTGACCAGAGGCAATAACACTCTAGACCTAGTCCTCAGCAACAACTTTAACTCTGTACACTCCTACAAAATATTAAAAACAATTATGTCTGGCCACAATATGATCCAGGTAAAAATTAACACAGCAATAGACCAGCCAGAAGAGAAAGAACATGTGGCACCCTGGGAGAGCTTAACTTCTACAACACTCAAATAGACTGGAAAAAGATAAAGAAGGCACTCAGAGAAATTGACTGGGCCAGGCTTCTCCAAGGGAAGACTGTAGACGATATTTTCCACACAATATACTCACAATGCCTATGGATCTGCCAACAGAATATTCCCAAGACCATGAAAAGAAAGAATATCATACTAAGAGATAGAAAGACTCTCATGAGGAAGAGGAAGAAACTGCAAGATAAATTGAATAATACTGTGTTCCAGCCAGTAAAAATAGTACTGGAGACTAAAATAGAGGACATAGAGAAACTCTCACACAGAAATCAACAAAAACCGGAAAAACTGAGAGCAGTCACCAACATCAAGGAAAATTCCAAATTCTTCTTTACCTACGCTAATAAAAAGCTAAAGAACAGATCAGGAGTATGCCCCTTGTTCAACAACAGCAGAGACCTCACAAAGTGACCCAGTAGAAATGGCCAACATATTAAAGACTCAGTATGAAAGCGTCTATAGCACTCCCAAGGGGAGCAAAATCGTATCTGATCCCAACTCCTTCTTTGCATACACTTCTGATCCACCCCTTCAGCTGACCTCCATCAACATCAATGAGGAAAACATTGTAGCAGCCATTAACAAGATAGTGCCAGACGCTGCTCCTGTCCCAGATGGATTCCACTCTCAGCTGCTAAAAAGATGCAAGCTAGAGCTAGCCAGTCTGCTATGATACCTCTGTAAAAAATCACTAGAGACAGGAAGGGTACTGTTTCTTATTCATATAGGGAATATTGACTCCACACTGCAACACTCAGAAGCTACATCAATCGCAGATGACACTAAGATAAAAAAACATATCCAATGTAGAAGATGCTAATCACATACAGCAAGACCATAGTCTATGTAGCCAGGAACATGTCAGAGACTTGGGCATATATATGAGCCAAGATGCAACATTCACCCACCACTATGCCAAAATTACAGAAACCACAAGAAGAATGTGTGGGTGGATCCTCAGAACCTTCAGTACACGGCAACAGGAATGCATTATCACACTCTGGAAAACTCTTGTTCTCCCAAGAACAGAGTATTACTAACAGTTGTGGTTCCCATACAAAATCAGTGACATTGCTAATGTGGAAGTTCCCCAACGCACTTTTACCAGCAAAATCCAAGGCTTACAGCATCTCAATTACTGGGAAAGACTGACCCATCTAAGGCTCTACTCCATGCAGAGGAGAAGAGAAAGAAACATGGCTATCTACATGTGGAAGGGCTTGGAAGAGGTAGTGCCGAACATAGGGATCCAGGTAAATTATTACGCATGAAGAGGAAGACTCTGTGGCATGAAGAGCATCAGCAGTACCTCACAAAGGATACGAACTATCAAGTACAATACCTTCACACAAAACGGAACCAGAATATTCAACTGCATACCACAGGACATACAAGACCTCAATGATGTCCCGCCTGAATGCTTCAAAAGAAGACTAGACAAATGGCTGGCTGGATTACATGATCAGCCACCAACACCAGGCTACTCAGGCTCCCACCACAACACCCATTGTCCCCTTCTCTGATATATACTGCATCAATCGCGAGTGTGGTATTTACACGGTTAAATGTGCTGATATGGACAAGAGAGAGGAATTGCTCCAGAAAGCCAGTGCCAGTACGCTGAGGGCCAATGAACAACACAAGCACGTATATTTTAATAAAGATACCCTACATCCAAAGACAGGAGTTGTATGCTAGATGACGGCGTTCTGCGGGCACTGTGGGTGCTGCGGGTGCCCGGTAAAGGGTTGGACCTGGCACTGCTGACCCAGCCTCTTACGACATTGGTGGCAGTGCCCAGCACAGCCTGCCATCTGCTGGTGCTGTGCCTCATTCTGCCCCTTTAGTTCAGTAAATATTTCCCAGATTAATGTAAATAGTATTAATAATAAGTTAGCTTTAGTTTCTTACTTTATGTCACACAATAAGATTGATATTTTAGCTATTACTGAAACATGGCTCCTTTCTTCTGTTCCTGATTCATTTGTTGCCATTCCTAACTATAGAATAGTGCGTAAAGATACTTCTGAGGGCATTGCTAAGCATGGTACCTGCATATATTGCGCTTAACCTACCAGTCAGTAATTTGGTAGGAGTCTACCTGCCCTCCTATAGAGTTCACATCCTAGCAGCTTATCGCCCTCCCTCTAACTCCCACCTACATGATGATGAGCTTAAGTCATTCTTAGTGGACTTTGCTCTTGGTAAGGAATTAATCCTTATGGGAGATTTCAATCTGCCAAGCATTGACTGGTCTGGTGACATGCCCATTGCCTCTACTGCCCATGACGCATCCTTCCTTGACTGCTTTATGTCTCTGGGTTTTCAACAATGGGTGACTAAGCCTACTAACATAAGAGCAGACAACACTCTCGACTTGGTCTTCACTACTGAAAATGACAGGGTGGCTCATGTACAACTCCATCCCCCCTTACCCAACTGTGATAAAAAAACCTGTATCCTTTACCTATACCTTTCTTGGTCTCACTCCAGCCCAGACTCCCAAGACAATCATACTATGGCATAGGGGTAATTATCGAGCCATGAGTAATGCACTTCTGGAGTTGGACTTTGATTATGAGTTCTCAAGGAGGTCTTTGGAGGCTGCATACAGTAGATTTTTAGAAATACTATAACCAATGATTTCTCTGTTCAGCCCTAGTAAAGTGACCTGGGGGTCACCTTATGGTCCCCTGGAAATCTAAACCACCAGCTAATCTGGTTAAGAAGCATCACAATGCCTGGGTTCATTATAGGGTGGAGCCGTGGATGGCGGCAGAAGTGCACCACCTTAGTCTTGGCCAAAGAAAACTGAAACCTGTGCAGTTCGGCATAGCAAGAGATGTGGTTCAATGCCTGTTGGAGTCGACACTCCAGAGTTGGCATCTGGGCCGTGCCAAATGAGATCAAATGGTTGTCCACATAGAGCGTAGCGAGAACATCTTCTGGCAGCACCGAGGTGATGCCATTGATGCTCAGGGTAAAGAGTGTGACACTGAGGACACTTCCCTGCACCATTAAGCCGGAGAGGGGTTCCCCCCTACCTGTACAAGAAATTGAAGATCTCGAAAAAATTCAGATATAAATATTGGGAGGCTTCCTCTCACCCCCATAGTGTGGAGAATCTCCATGATACCGTATTGCCATGCGGTATCATAGGCCTTCTCCAGATCGAAAAACACTGTGGCGTAGTGCTATCTACGAAGGAAGGCATCGCAGATGGAATTTTCCAGTCGGAGCAGAGCATCCGATGTGGAGAGGAACTTGCGGAAGCCCCACTGTGCAGAAGACAGATGGCCTCTGCTGTCCAGGAAAAAGGCTAATCTAACATTTACCAATTTCTCCATCAACTTGCACACGCAAGAGGTTGGAGAGATTGGGCGGAAACTGGACAGAGTAGAGTGATCTCTCCCCGGTTTGCGAAAGGCGAGCACAGTAGCGATTCACCAGGAATATGGGAGGAGACCCTCCACCCAGATCCTGTTGAACAAATCTAACAGAAAGGCCATGCCTCGCTCACCCAGGTGTCGAAGTATGGTGTCCGGACCATGGGAGATGTCCACGCATGAAGTAAGAGTAAACCTGTCATTGAAAGGTAAAGTCCAGCCGGCAGCCTTCCCCGACATCACGATGTGCATTGAATGCTGGTGGAGTAGCATCCCGGCTAGAGAATGCAGAGAAAGCAATCACGAAGGATTCAGCCACGGACGCGGGGTCTGAGATTGTTGTCCCATTCTCCTGGAGAACAGGAGGGAGGTCCTGCGAGAACTTGCCCCGAATCCTTTTGACTCACTTACACACCTCTGCTAAAGGGGTCTTCCCGTTAAGTGAAGACATGTATGCCCGACAAGAAGAGCGGTGGGTGTGCTTCAAAATATATCGGAACCTAGCCCTAGCCCGACAAATTTCAGCGACAGTGAAATCGTTCGGGCGGCGCTTATAATGCATGTAGGCATAACGCTTCTGTTTGAGGGCCGGATCACACTCGGCCGACCACCATGGGAGTGGTCGGCATGCAAAACGGCCAGACGTTCTAGGAAGAGTAGTCAGGCCCGCGGCGATGAGGTTGCCGGAAGAACTCAATGGCCTCATCTACCGACCTAAACACCGTGACTGAGATAGAGAATTCAGTCATTTCCTGAAATGCAGGCCACCACGCCCGCACCAAGCACCACACAGGTGGGCTCTCAGGCGGCAGTTGCCCTGAAAATGATATTTGAATGGGAAAGTGATCACTACCATGGAGGTCATCGACCACCCCCCAATCAAAATCAGGCTGTGCATCCAAAGAGCATACAGATAGGTCAAGGCAAGAAAATGAAGCCGTTCTCAGACAGTGATGCATAAACTCATCCACGTTTAGGACACCTATCTCAAGCTCTTCGATCAGATCAGCAAGGACTTGTCCCCTGGGATTTATTGAGTAATCTCCCAAGAGAGGATGCCTGCCATTCAGATCTCGAAGCAAGAGAAAGGGCCTCAGCAACCGTGCCACAACGCGGCAGAAGACCCCTGCATCAAAGTCAGCTGACGGTGGAATGTATGAAGAAATGATAGTATACCTCCTATCCAGGTGCAGCTGCACAGCCACTGCCTGAAAGGAGGTATCTAAAGAGAAAGGAAGAGCGGAGACATCATGCTGGGTGTAAACCGCGCATTCCCCAGCCCAGCCATCCCGTGGTGGTGGGGTCGCAAGACCTTTATAACCCGGGAGGGAGGGCAGGGGGCACACGCCTAGCATGGTCTCTTGCAGAAAAATAGCTAATGGGGAACGGGACGAGATGAGCCTCCGCAGCTCCTCCAAGTTCACGGCAATTCCATTGAAGGAACAAGCCCTCCAGGCCTAGCTTGGAGGAGAGGCAGGGACCCTCTTCGAAGAGAAGACCCTCACAGAAATGGCTGTATGCTTCCTGGAGGCAGAACCCCAGGCACTGTTACCTTCAAGGAGTTATCGGGGGAAGGTTGGGCTCCCCATGCGAGTCTTTTCCTCCCTCTGCCTCAAAACCTTAGGTGGGCATTGTGGCTTCGGTGGTGGGGGACCCTCTTTCTCTGAGCCACTCAGCCCACCACTAGGCGTGGGCGAAGGAGCTGAAGTTCCTTTCTTGCTGGCCTCCTTTCGGGGAACAGCTTTAGGAACCCCAGAAGATGGCCTACCAACCAACTTCAGGGGTGTTGCTTCCTGTGAGTCTAACGACTCGGTGGAGGCGCGTGGCCGTTTCGCCTTACGGAAAACGGTCACGCTGGGGTAAGGGGGGGAGACCTGGTTTTAACCGGGGCTGGGTGTGAACCCTTTGTGCCACCAGCTTTACCAGGGGAGCACTCGGGTGGAGTAGAACCTGCAGAAGAGCTCTGAATGGGCGCGGAAACCGGGGGGAAACACAAGTGTTTTGAAGGAAGGAGAAGAGGCTAAGCTGGGGTCGGACAGGGTGCTGATTTCGCCGTGTCCCTTACAGGGCTCTGCCTTAGAGTTTTGTTGCATCTCTTCTTAAAGTTTTTTGTTATGGCCTCTAGTAATCCCTTGTGCAGGCTGGAAAAACTCCTTGGGGTCAGACACAAAGTCATATCCTCCCATGATCTTTAACACCTCTATCATATCTCCCCCTCTTTCTTCTATCCTCAAGGGTAGTCCACCCAAGTCTCTCCTCATAGGTCAATGCTCCAAATCCTGGTACCAGGTTAGAAGCTCTTCTATGAACATCCTCCATTCTTTTTATATCCTTCTGCAGGTAAGGAGATCATGACTGAATAGCATACTCAAGTTGTGGTCTAACATAAGCTTTATATAATATTCCTACAGACTCAATATTCAAGAAGTGAAAGTTCTGCTTAACCTGCTTCAATACAAAATTAGTTTTCTTCACACAAACTGAAATCTGCTTCTCAATCCAGATGAGACCAGCACTCCAAGGTCTTTCTCAAACTCAGAAGAAGCAATTTCAGCTCCATTAATTTCATATACAGCTCCTTCATTATTACTACCTATGCAGGGCGGTGAATAAATTTTGCAAATCAGTAGGGCAAAACAGAGGAAGGTGGATGGCTGTTTGTGGGGGTGTTAGGACAAGTTATAACAAGTCAGGACTCAGGACCTGCAGCCGCATGCTCCTGCCTCGTCTATTAAGAAGCAATAGCTGATCACAGATCGTCAGTCATAAATATTTGAACAATGGAGAAGGTTGAGGACTGCGCAGTGATCAGATTTTTGACCAAGGAAGGCAAGAATGCAAAAGAGATCCATGAACGCATGGTTGCAGTGTACACCGACACCGCCCCTTCCTATGCAACCATTGCTCACTGGAATAGGGAGTTCCGCCATGGTCGTGAGTGCCTTGAAGATGACCCCTGTCCAGGATGCCCGTCAGACATGACCAACGAGGACAATGTGGCCTGTGTGAAGAGGTTGATCCTCTAAAATCGATGGGTGAAGGTCGAAGAAATCGAGCAAGAACTTGGAATATCACATGGAAGTTTTATCAACATCATCCACGACAATTTGGCCATGACCAAGGTCTCTGCCCGTTGGGTCCCTAGAAATCTCATGCCCCATGATTGACTTCAATATCGTCAAAATCCACAAGGCAAGAGTTGCACAAGCTGCCCTGGGCGAGTGTGGATTTCAAGAGCTCAACCATCCCCCCTACAGTCCAGATCTGGCCCCTGGGCAACTACTTTTTATTCTGCCAGCTCAAGGCTGCACTGCGTGGACACCGGTTGGGGGGCGATGAAGATGTCCGGCTCGCCGTCCAGGAATGGATTGAACAGCAGTCGGGAGATTTCTAGGTGTCGGGAATTCGAAGCCTCAGGGACAAGTGGCACAAATGCATTGAAGTCGAGGGTAGTTATATTGAAAAATAATAAAACACTTTTCCTCATATCTTGTTTCCTTATATCCACATTGCAAAACTTATTGACCGCCCCTCGTATATGTAAAACAAAACACTTGATATCAACCATTGATGTGACAACTCCTCCATGCTCCTCATATCTTCCTGCAATCGCACAATATTTCACGTGGTAATACTTCAGATTTGGGGCACACAGTAGGTGGCGCTGATAGTAGGCTACAATTTTGGGCTACAATATATCTCTTATGATGTGAGACGGTAGCTTCAGATGTGACCAATCACGGCGTTATTTTTTTGTTGTTTGGGGGATTCGTAACTTTTAGTCTGTATTATTTACTAAAATCTGTGCCTCTGCTCATTTATAGTTTTTTCTAAGTTAGGTAAGGTTTCTTGATGTCTTTTATTGTTTTTCTTTGTTTTTGTATTTTTTGTTTCGCAGTGAACGATAACACCTTCTTACTGGCAACGTCGTAGCTATAAATAGAACCCGCCCACTTAGCATTTATTTCTGTTTCATTATGGCTTTTTCATGCTCTAGTTGTGCTTCTTCGTTATTCGAATTCGGGTTTATTTTGCATGACCACGAAAAACTTTTAGATTATTTAGAGGTGCATAAACTAATCAAGAAACCTATAAAAGTAAGTATTGTTTGTCATTAGGTTAGATTTTTACGCCAGTAAAATGCTGTTGGGGGGCAAAAAAGAGTAAATACAAGGGGACTGCTCATGGGGGAGATATCACTGCAGGAGGATCACCCTGCGATGATCCTGAGTTTCAATCAATTTGGGGGGGGAGGCTGGGAAGCTATATACAAAAAAATATAACGCCGTAATTATTCACAGCGGACGCTACTGTCTGACATCATAAGACATATATTGTAGCCCAAAATTGTAGCCTATAAACAGCGCGACCTACCGTGCGCCCTGAAACTGGTCCAAGTACAGTCCGCTGTGGCACCCCACTACATATCTGAACAAGACCCCAAATATATTGAACAACTTGCCCACTGCTGTTATTATAATATAAATCACTAAAACAGCAGGCATTATTATCATAGAAATGTCATTTAATTCACCAAGGGGTAATACTTTAGTATTAGTAGATAGGTCACTAGAGTTTTCAAAGCAAATGGGGTGCTAGGTTACATTAAAAGAAATGTTAGCTACAAGAGTAAGGAGATCATCCTTAAACTATACAACTCTTATGTCAGACTACATTTAGAGTACTGTATACAGGCATGGTTAACACATTTTAGACATGATATAAACTTTAATATTAGAGTCAGTACAAAGGAGGGCAACAAAAATAATACCATCCCCGAAGCACCTTGAATATGAAGATAGACTGAGGGTATTTAATATGTTTTCATTTGAAAGGTGTGTGAGGGGAGATATGATTGAGCTTTTTAAAATCTTTTCTGGGATGGATAAATTGGACTTCAGCAAGTTATTTGAGTTAGAAAGTAGTAATAGAAGTAGAGGCCACCGCTTAAAGATTAAAAAACAGAGGTGCAGACTGGATGTTAGAAAATATTTTTTCACTAACAGACTGGTGGATTATTGGAATAGTTTGCCACCTGAGACTGTAGACAGCCCAAACTTGAATGTTTTCAAGTGCAGATTGGATGATTATATGGGGATGGAGGGTTAATTTCTTACTTTTTGGTATGTGGATATGTTTCTTGACTTATTCCTGTGGATGCAGTTTCTTTTTATTGTATATTTTGGGGGACTTTGATTTGTTTTTTTAAGAACATAAGAAAAGAAGGAGACTGCAAAAGACCATTCATGGCCTACACTTGGCAGCTCCTGTTCCAGTCAACACACAAAAGATTTCTTACCAGAGAAAAGTCATCAACATTGTCACCCTTTACAGGAGTTCGTCAGATCTAATCTACAATATACATAAAATGCATCCAGAGGATTATGTCCATTCATGCAACCGCAAAATAATCTCCCCACTCCGCAGAAAAATATGTACATAAAAAAAGTCAGTCCCATCTAGCAGCTTCATTCATATATTTATCTAATCTATTCTTAAAACTACCCAGAGAGGAGGCTTCTATCACATGCCTAGTGAGCCTATTCCATTCATCTACCACACGATTTGTAAACCAATTCCTCCCAATCTCCTTCCTAAACCTATACTTATCAAGCTTAAACCCATTGCTACGTGTCCTGTCATGTTCACTAAGTATAAGAACCTTACCCAGATCCCCTTTATTATATCCTTTTACCCATTTGAAGACTTCAATCAATTCCCCTCTGACTCTTCTCCTTTCCAATGTATGTAGATTTAGTTTTCTGAGCCTTTCACCATAAGGTAAGTTCCTTAGCCCACCAATCATCTTTGTCATCCTTCTCTGCACAGACTCAAGCAAATCAATATCCTTCCTATAATATGGTGACCAAAATTGTACTGCATAGTCTAGATGAGGCCTAACTAGCGCCAGATACAGTTTTAGAATGACTTCAGCACTCTTATTGCTTACACTCCTCCTAATGAATCCCAATATCCTATTAGCTTTATTCTTAGCATTTAGGCATTGCTTTCTAGGACGAAGGTCTGAACTTACCAAAATACCCAAGTCCCTCTCACAATCGGTCCTCCCTAAATTTCTCCCATTTAATTTATAACTATTCAGTGGATTATTTCTACCTATACTAAGTACACTACATTTGTCTATGTTAAACTTCCTTTGCCATTTCTCAGCCCAATTGGACAGAATGGTCAATTCCTCCTGCATTACAACAGCATCAGAATCAGCCCTAATGGCCCTACCTAGCTTAGTATCATCAGCAAATTTACTCAGGTCACTACTTATACCTATGTCAAGACTCCTATGGAGGCTTTAAATTATATATTGTAGATGCATGGTTGGACATTCTTATATATTGTTAAATTGTATATTGTAGATGCATGATCTGACAAAATCCTATGGATGCATTATTTGGGTGGGATTTGACGGATGCGGATGACCTTTGATAGGCCCTTGTGGCTTTTGTCATCCGTGAAATTATATTATGTTATGTTATGTTATGAGGCAAAAAATAGAGTAAATAGGGTGCTAGGATACATAAACAGGAATGTTAGCTAAAAGAGTATAGTTATCCTTAAACTCTACAACTCATATGTTAGGCCACATTTAGAGTACTGTATACAAATATGGTCACGACATTTTACAGATGAAATCAATCTGCTAGAGTCAGTACAAAGGAGGGCAACAAAAATAATACCTTCCCTGAAGCACCTTGAATATGAAGATATACTGAGGGTACTAAATATGTTCTCATTTGAGAGATGTGTGAGGGGAAATATGATTGAGCTTTTTAAAATCTGTTCTGGGATAGATAAGTTGGATTTTAGCAAGTTATTTGAGTTGGAAGGTAGTAATAGGACTAGGGGTTCCACTTAAAAATGAAAAAATAGAGGTTCAGGTTGAATGTTAGAAAATATTTTATCCCCAATAGAGTGGTAGATTACTGGAATAGTTTGCCATCTGAGACGGTAGACAGTCCAAACTTGAATGTATTTAAACGCAGATTAGATGATTATATGGGGAGAGAGGGTTAACTTTGTGGGGTATTCTGGACTCATTCCTATGGATATATAGCGTACGAGAAGTACAAGCGAGTGGCTTAAAAGCTTCGTTTGAATAGGTCTTTTTGGAGACTCAGGATTGCCGAGTGGATTCGCTGCTGGCTAACAATGGTCCAGCAACGCGGGAAGCTTTTCGCAACTCGCCTACGCTTTTTTTTTTTTTTTTTTTGCCCCTTTTCCTCCTTCCCTCTATCTACAATGGTACCCAGACCCGTGAGGAGGAGCTTTAGCCCTTAGATAACATTTCCAAACGGGCTCTCTTCATTTCTTCAAAATACGCTCCGCTTCTAGGAGGGGGATTGTATAGCGTACGAGAAGTGTAGGCGAGCGGCTTAAAAGTTTCGTTTGAATGAGTATTTTTTTTAGACTCAGGATGGCCAATTGGATTCGCCGCTGGCTAGCAGTAGTCCAGCGACGCGGGAAGCTGTTCGCAACTCGCCTACGCTATTATCTTTTCTTTGCCCCTTTTCATACTCCCCTCTATCTACAGATGCAGGTTTTTATTATTGTATATTATGATTGATTCGGATTGACGAATCATGATGATGATGCTTTTTGTCTTTGACACATTCCTGTGGATGGTTCTAAATGTATATTGTAGATGCATGATCTGATACAATCTTATGGATTGTTTAAATTGTATATTGTAGATGCATGATCTGACACAATCTTATGACAGATGCGTATGACCTGTAGGTCACACATGTATTTGTAGAGTACACATGTATTCACCTGAAGGGTGTACATGTAGATACCCTACACAACGGAACCCGGTGGCTTGAAGAGAAAGCGAGTCTGGAATTTCGAGGTAAAGGCTCGATTTTCTCACTGTAATAAAGTGGTGGCTTCCGTATGTGGGCTCAAGTCAGACGGGCGCCAGAGAATAAACACTGGGATACTGAGAATGTATGGAGGTCATAAAAGGGCGTGTAATTAAGCATTTCACCATTCTGTAACAAAGATAGCCAGAAATTAAGCAAATGTATGACTTATGATAAAGCTCCGCCTTCTAGAAATATTGACCAATAACGAGGTACGGCAGTTTATTCGCCATCTAATCAAAATTAAATAAGGGATAATTTAAACCAATCAGGAGGCGAGCTAAGGGAATGAGCTGCCGAGCACGTGCACCAACGTCACTTGTAGGAGGGCCGTAAGGCTTACTCGATGGACGTAACTCCCTTTATAAACGGGTGCAGAGATGCTAGAAAGGGCATTCATTATTAGGAATTCATTAATGTTACGCGTTCACATAGGTGGGCGCGATAACGAAAAATGTATCACGATAACCGATAAATCGATAACGATAACCTTATCGGCGATAACTGATAATTGATAACTGGCGATAAATTTATCGCCCGATAAGGTAATAATCGATAAATCCAAAATTATAATACAATATTGATTATTGACTATATATAGCGTTATTTTATAATACAATAGTAAGAATATTTGAACACTGTTTCTTAGTTTCTTACCTGGTGAGGCTCTCCTTCATCTCCTCATAGGTTTTGAGGATCCTCCTCCCAGCTCGGACCTACCAGGCACGCGCGGCTCGCCCCTCTGCTAAACTGGAACCAAAAACTGAAATGATCGATTATCGCTAGTTTGGAGCCTAAAGTATCGGCGATACCGATGAATCGATAACGCGGAAAAAAATATCGGATAACCGATAACCTGATATCGTTAGCGCGATAACGCCCACCTATGCGCGTTCATTAATTCAATAATTCAAATATTATAATCGTCCTGTCGCTCTAGCATTTTCCAGCATTACTTTGTCGTTAAGTCGAATCTTGGAATTGTATTCGGAGTATTTCTTATTAGGTGCAAGGTGAAATAAATAGACAAAGACTTGTTTACAATTATAAATAGATTCTTTTATTCATCCCAGCTGGTACCATCTTCTCGGATCAAGTACAAGGCCACCTAAAGTGATATTTCCGTTGCTCATTCAATTAACTTGTTATCATTACCGGTGGCAAGCGTTATCCCTATCATAAGAAGCTCACCCCTTTGAGTAGCAACGTTACCACTAAGCGGGCAACCAAATCCCTTATTAGTACGAAGAATTACCACCCAAAAGGCAAGCCCCACCTACAGGGGTGGCAACATTACTATAACAAAAAAAGACATAGCCCACCCCACCCCTAGACCTTTGATAGGCCCTTGTGATTTTTGTCATCCGTGAAATTATGTTATGTTATGTTGCCCAACTAGTAATGAGGGCATAGGTTGTGTGCTCCTGCAGTATTGAGACGATGGTGAAAGCTACCCGATGGCTTACACGAGCCGCAAGTTATTACAGCGCGAAAAGAATTATGCAGTCATAGAACGCGAAGCCCTCGCTTTAGTATGGGGTGTTCAGAAGTTTAAAATGTATCTGGTATGAAAGGAGCTCGTAATCGAGATGGACCAGCGCCCTCTTTCGTATCTCCGTAATGCCAAGAATAATAACGGACGCATCATGCGCTGGAACTTACCCCTACAGGAATACCAGTTCTCAAAATATTGTAAATTAAGTGGTCAAACAATTGCAAGGCGGATAGTCTCAGCCGTAACCCTTTGGTCACAAACCCCGGTTAATTGTATATTAGGAAACAGCCCCATTGCCTTTGTTGTGTATATTTTTCTCGTGCATTTAGATTGTAGGTTAGAAAAAAAAGAAGAAAAGAACCCGTCTTTGTAATGTAAACATTTTCTGTATATTTCATTGTGTGGTTTTTTTTTATACCAAATGTTCCCCTGTGTATATATTTCAACTTATAGATTTCCGGTCCATTTTCTTTTTATCTGTATGTATTATTCTTAATTATTATTTTTTTATTTTATTAGGTATGTATGTCGTTTGACTTTTTCCTTGATCCGTATATCATTTTTTTTTGCTCATTAATTAACCAAAACAAATGAGTCTATAATCAAATAACTGTGAATGTTGACTCCTTTAGTTTTTTTTATTATTTCTCTCATGGTCAATGTAGTGATTTAAATAAATTACCTTAATTTGTTTCTGTATACATATACTCAGGTCAGTCGGTCTTAGCTGTGTACACCTGTTCGACTCAGCTCAGGATTTCCCTCTAAATTGTGCCCCTTTGACCGTCCGCGTGGAAAGCGCCTTTTTTTCAGTCCATCATTCTCCTTTGATGCCCCTTTTCTCCCCACTAACGTAGAAAAGCGCCATCTTCCGGAAGGGAGGAGATGTAGAAGAATAGAGCCTTGAGGTCTACCTCAGACCCTCAGGAATACACGTGGCAATAAACTCTAAACAAAGAGCATGATGAGGAAGGTTGAACGAGGCAGGAATCCGGTCAACGCGGCTTTTATGAGCATAGCTATGTAAATTCGAGGAGACCTATCCCCCGCGCTTGAGACAATTTGATCTCTCAACCCTCTACCCTTGAAGCGAGAAAGAACTCGGGAGAATATTCTATAGGCCTCCTTATCTCGAATTCCTCGGCTGGAAGCCGGCTATTCCACGAGCTCCATGTTTGTCTAAGGAGAGCGCACCCTGGCCTGAGGCTATTTCTCCGCATCGTCAACCCCTATTTAACTCAAGGTTTGGCTAGATCGAGTTAGTACCCGCTTGCCTACACACGAAGACACGTCACGATTCTCGATTCGGCCCCCCTTTGGTTTATTCGAGCACCGAAGGCTAGAACTATCCACCCGTTGGATTCTGCCCCAGACAATTGACAAGCTTCGTGCAACGGCCGTTCTTTCGTGGATTCGCGCAAGTATTTCCTCAACAAAAACCCTGAGGTAAAACCTATATTTTTGCAATTCTCGCCTCCCGAATTGCTTTTACCCTTCGTCGCTTCAAGCTTCAGCATTGCAAGCCGCCGTCGCTCGCGGATCTTATTATAACCCGCTCTTCCCATATTAATAATCTTTGTTTGTATTTCGGCTTGACGTGGCCCCTTTAAAGACTATTCCGAGTAAGGCCATTAACCCGCTATAATCCCTTTGACATGTCCCTTCGACCGACACCGAGTGTCATTTTTCATCTGACCAAATATTTTCATTTAACTCACTTTTGTAGATATTTAATATTTCCTTTTGATGTTATTAAATATTATTTTTGTCGTCCTCTTCAAATAACCTGAACTGCACTCAGCCGTAGCTTAGTATTTAAGGCCAATCTGCACTCGCTTACTTTGATAGTTAAAACCCACGTACTAGGGGACGGTTTTCTCCCCCTTCTCATTAACTCCTCACGCCGGTCGGCCAAGCCCATCATTGTACATATATATATATATATATATATATATATATATATATATATATATATATATATATATATATATATATATATATATATATATATAATTGCTATACCATGACACTAAATAAGCAAGATAAATAAACCAAGGGGAAAGAAGAAAAGGTGCATAGTAAAAATTCACTTCGTCACTCACCGCTAAAGGTCGGAGCCTCTCTACAGTGAGTTTCGAAACACTGTAGTTGGGGAGGTGTCCCAAGGATAGCGAACCAGCCATATTCTTCTTAGACGGTGGAGGTTCCTCCTCTCATTTTGAGTACTCGGGGACCGTGCTACTTCAGGAGAGCCTTGCATATGTTCGGTGTTATCTGGCATCGAACTCCCCTACCGTTCGAGGCGAGGGCACCTACGAGACCATCCCTGCGAAGAATTCGGCAATTTCATTCCTATCAAAACGCTTAGAGTGGTCTCCTAACCCTCGTAATCACAGCAGCATGACTCATCCTCTGCACCGACCTCAGATTGACTCCAATCGTGAATGCCAAGCAGCATAGCTTTTTTTTCAATATTTTTGGAGGATTAAATTTAGCCATAGTATTGCTTCCTTCACATACGATGCATAACTGAGTCTACACGATAGGGGGGGGGAACAACGCCAGACAACATGCCTGCAGGGAATTGAGCGTTGGCAAACCACGAATAATTACCCACCGCGCATTGTTGTTGTTTAACATCCAACGGCTCTTCTGGGGGGTATCCGCCCCGGCCCAGTCGACGAGTCTACTTGGGATAGTGTGGGCCTTCGGACGATGCTAGTGTCCTGCAGAAACTGCATGACGGCGGCAAGGCTGGTCCAGAGGTGCTTCATGTTGTCTATTCCGTGTGTTACCCTGTGTATTAGTGTGTGCGTGCAGTGTAGGAGGACATGCTCTGTGTCCGCCGGTCTCAAATTGCAGTTCCGACAGGCATCGTCCGGAGCAAGTCGAATCCTGTGCTTGTATGCCGGGATGGCTGTGTGGTGTCCACACCGTAGGCGCCCCAGCTGCATCCGCTCCTCATCGTTCAACGAGGAAGGTTTGGTTCCCAATAGAGGGTTGGGGCCGAGAGAGGCCAATGCCCGCCCGTGAATTCTGTGTGGATGTGAGTCCGCTCGGAGACATCAGAGGAAGCTGGGGGGAGAGGAATAGAGGGAATGGTAGTGTGTGGCTGGTGTGTTGTGAATGTGTCTGCATGAAGTGTAGAGTGTGTTGAGAGTCTGTTGTGGATCTGTATGCGTGTGTACCTCTCATGTCCATGTGAGACCCGAGAGGGAGGACATAGGTTTCTTCATTTAAGTATGTGGTGAGAGTTGAATTTGAGCAGCCGGTTGCAATGCGTAGGGCAGTGTTTTGTGATGTATGTAGTTTATTTATGTGTGTGTTGGCAGTATCAGGCTGCCATGCAGTATGTACGTATGTTAGTATGGCTCTAATATATTGTTTAGAAACTTTGGTAATGTCCTCCTTGGTGTGTCCGTAGGTTGTGTTAGTGAGGGAGCGGATGACGTTCAGCCTGTTTTTGGCCTTAGTGTTAATGTCGTATGTGTTGCTTGAATGTTATCCCTCTGTCGTGTTACTCCAAGGATTTTGGTGGTGGGTGTGACTGGGATAGGAGTGTTGTGTAGTGTAATGTGTGGCTGTAGTTTGTATTTTGTGTTGTATGGTGTTATGAACGTGAGTAATGATTTGTTGTGGAGACCTTCACACTGTTGTTGTAGCGCAGTTCTCTATTGTGTACATACGTGTATTGTTGAAGTTGTTCGTCGGCGGCCTCATATTTAGGATGTTGCGAGAGTATTGTGAAGTCATCTGCGTACGACATAATGTGCGTGTTGGGTTGAATGCGGTGTGGTATGTCATGCATGATTTGGTTGAAGAGTGTGGGTGAGAGTACGGAACACTGCGCTACTCCGTTAGTGAAGTGTTCTGGAGGACTTACCGTTGTATACCATGTACCTGTGTCTGCCTGAAAGAAAATTGGCAAGCCACTTTTTAAAGTTTAGGTGGATGTGTGTTGAGTATGTTGTCTATAAGTATGTGTCGTGGGAATGTGTTGAAGGCTTTGCTGATGTTTATAGCGGCAATGAGTGATCTGTATGCAGGTTTTGTTCAGTTAAGGCCTTCGAGGATTGTTTGCGTCATGTTGGTGAATAGGATGGAAGTGGTGTTGGGGCCTGAAACCGTGTTATGTAGGGAAGACTGGTATGTGTGGTAATATGTTGTTGAGAACCAATCTTTCAAGTATTTTTGAAGGGGTGCAGAGGAGTGAAATAGGTTTGTAAGAAACTGGTTCTATCGGGGATTTATTGGGTTTCAGGATAGGTAGGATCTTGGCAAGTTTCCAGATGTTGGGAATACTATTTGTTCTGAGTGATAGATTGAAGATGTCTGTGAGGGGTCTGATGGCGTGTGGGCCTAAATGTTTTAGGTGTAAATATGAAATTCCGTCAGGGTCTGTGGAGGTGTTCTTTGTCGAGAACAAGGGTAACATGTTGCCTGATAGTGTAAGTGCATGTAGGCGTTTGAGAATGGTACAGCCTTCTCGTCTGTGAGAGTCTGCATATGTTGTAGTGCTTATTGAAGATGTGAGCTTAGTGCTTGTCAGTTGGTATACTAGTATGTGTTGGTGTTAGGATGGACTCAAGTGTTGTATCTGTTTTTCCGGCCTCATATGAGCTTCCAAAGTTTGGAAGGGTTTTTGTTGAATGTTATGTCAGGAAGAAGTTGTTTCCATTTAGTGAGTTGTTCGTATTTGATATCAGGACACTATATTGAGTGTCCTGATGCGTTCAAGGATATCCTATGTGGGGAGCTGTTTGCGGAGATGTGCCCGGGTTTGAGTTTTAGTTTTATGTTTCTGTTGAAACACGAGTTGTAGTGTCTGATACCTGTGGGTGTGTGATTTGTTTGCACATGTAATTGTGTCAATGAAGTGTTGTGCCGAAAGATCGATGTTATTGTAGTCTGTAATGTTGAATGTTTTGTAGGTGTTCTTCAATTAAGGCGGTGAAAGCGGGCAGGTAAGCTCGCATGTAGTTTGTGTATGTTCTGTTTGGTCTGCGTGTGTAGGGAGTGGAGTTTGTAGGAGAGGTGTATGGGAGGTGATCGGAGAGTTAGTATGTGGTGCGGCATGTGTTTTTTTAGAGGTCTCGAGATGCGAGTGATATGTCTGGTGAGGTAGGCTGAGGGTGGATGTTGTATGACTTACGTGTGGGTGGTTGTATTATTGAGTATGACGTGTTTGTAATTGTTGTGATATGAGCGTGCCTCGAGTGTCGAGCCACGCAGTGTCGTGAGAATTGGGATCCCCAAGAATGAATATGTTTTCTATGGTGTTGAGGTAGTCTAATTATGGTGTATATCATTGAGGGCATGATATGTTGGTGGTATGTATATGTTTGCGAATGTCATGTCTTGTTTATGCATGTGGATTATGGTAGTTTGTATTTCTAGTGTTGTCCGCTGGTATGTGAGCTGTTGTGTTGGTGAAGGGGGATGTCCTTGTGTATTAGTGTTATTAAGCCTCCTCCTTTACCATGGGTCTGTCAAGTCTGAGTGTTGTATATCCAAGAAACCTTGGTGTCTTATGTGTAGCCCTGAGCTTAGTTTCCTGTATGGATGCTATGTGTATATTGTGGTCGTGTAGGTGTTGTTTTAACTCCTGTTGTTTGTTTGTGATACTGTCTATGTGTGTGATGTGAGAGCCGTGTGTAGAGGTTATATGGGGTGGGGAAGGAGGGGGAGAAAGAGGAGGAGAAGAAATAAGAGGGAAAGAAAGAGGAGGAAGAGGGGGAGAAGAAGGAAGGGGAGGAGGAGTAACAAGGAGTAACAAGGAAAGGAAGTACCCTAGGAGACCTTACGCTCCATTCAAAGAGGGTACCTTTGGACTAGCAATCGAGCAGGCACATGGCTGCTCAATTGTTTTGCGTCCCTAAACGGTCACTTTTCAAGACTTTGTCTAGTCTTGACTTGAACTGGTCAACAGATTCACTGTTGACAACTTCCACTTACCGCAGATACTGTAAGGGAAAAAAATTCCACAGAGATTGCGGTTGTAACGCTTCAGTTCAAGTTTGAAGCCGTGATTGCGCGTTCTGTTCTCACTCAGTGTGAAAATATCCCGGTAGTCAACATTGTTGAACCCTCGAAGTATTTTGAAAACTTCGATGAGCTGACCACGCAGTCTACGGGTTTCCAGCGAGAACAGATCTAATTCCCTTAGTCTATCCTCATAACTTTTATGTCGGATAGAGGGAATCAGTTTGGTTGCCCTAGCTTGTACGCGTTCCAACCTTGCGATGTCCTTTCGAAACGAAGGACTACAAAATTGTACGGCATACTCGAGGTGCGGCCGAACGAGGGAGTTGTACAGACAAAGCACTATCTCTTTGTTACGGTATCCAAATTGGCGCCTTATGTAGCCTAACATCCTTTGGGCTTTCTTCTCTGCCTCGATGCACTGTTTCGAGAACTTGAGGTCGCTAGTGATAGTAACACCCAAATCCTTCTCAGTGTCACTCGATTCAAGGGCAGTGCCCTTAAGGAAGTACTGAGATTTGGGGTTTCGGTGGCCGATATGCATTACTTTGCATTTGTTCACGTTGAAAGGCATTTGCCACGTGTCCGACCACTCCCCAATCTTTTGAAGGTTCTCTTGGAGGCTGGCAGTGTTCCCCTCCTTTGCCACATTGATACCAAGCTTGGTGTCGTCGGTAAATTTGGAGATTTTGGCAACCATGGCTCCGTCCATGTCATTGACATAGATAATAAACAGTAGTGGTCCCAGGACGGAACCTTGAGGGACACCGCTAGATACGGGCGCCCATTCAGAGGCCCAACCATTCACACTACGCGTTGCCGTCTGTCACTTAGCCAGCTCTCTATCCAACCTGCTACCTTGCCGCCTATGCCCTGCGTACGCACTTTCCGGAGAAGGCGGCGGTGTGGTACCTTGTCAAAGGCCTTTTGGAAGTCAAGGTACACAACATCCACCGCCTTGTCTCGATCATGCTCACTGAACACGAAGTGGAAGAATTCCACAAGGTTCGTCAGGCATGACCGTTGCCTTCGGAAGCAGTGCTGGGAACTCTTCAGTAGCAGGTTTGACTCTAAATAAGACGTTATCTTGTCCACTATCATGCTTTTCATGAGTTTACCGACTATCGAAGTCAGACTGATGGGTCAGTAGTTTGACGGAGGGCTGGGGTCTCCTTTCTTGAAGATCGGAGTCACCTACGCCTCACGCCAATCTCTAGGAACGCATCCGGTCCGGATTGACATGTTAAAGATAGCGCACAGATGTCGTGATACTTCATCGCACACTTCCTTCAAAACCTTGGATAGAAACCCGTCCGGTCCGGTGGACTTATTCGTCTTTAGGTCAGCGATCTTTTTCTTTATTTCACCTTCGGTGAAGTCCATTACCTCCAGCTTTTTCCCCGAGTAGGAATCCGTGGGCTGTGGGATGGGACCACACTCTTCAGTAAACATTGAAGAGAAGTTGTCATTGAGCAGGTTAGCATTTTCTGCATCTGACTGAGTTAATGCACCCTCCTCGTCCACTAAGAGCCCAATCCAACGATGGATTGGTTTACGGCTATTTACATAGCCGAAGAATTCCTTGGGATTCTCCTTGCAGAGTCTCGCCCCTCGGAGTTCCTCAGACCGCTTAGCCGCCCTTATGCTGGACTTCACTCTTCTGGCTAGCCTCCGGTACTCGTCAAATGCACCCGAGATCTTCGATCGCCGGTACGCATTTCTCTTCTCCCTAAGCAGTTGGCCGATTTCTCGATTAAACCACTTTGGTTGAACAGAAGACGACGGAGGCATTTCAGAGGGATGCAACTTGATTGAAGGCTCATGAACCTATTTTTGAAATTGTTCCACGAATCCTCAACATCTTCGCATACCGCTAGCCTTACATCAGTCAGCCCAGCACGAAGGCTCGCAAAGTCTGCTCTTCTTAAGTCAAGTTTCCTTGATTGACTGGCAGAGACCTTACCTTCGGGATCTTGACGGTAAATCTAATTAGCTGGTGATCACTGCCACCGAGCTCTTCGCCTACAGAGAGATCCTCAACGATATCATCCTCAGAGGTGAAGACCAAGTCGAGGATATTGTCTCCTCTCGTCGGTTCTCTGACCCATTGAGTGAGGAACTGGTTGTTGGCGAACTCCAGGAGTAGCGCGCTCTCGCCACAGGCTTCTCTGGTTTCCCAGTCAACTTGTCTGTTGAAGTCGCCCCCGATAACGATGCACACTCTGCCTTGAACAAGCTCAGCCAGCAGCTGGTACAGTTTCCTGTCCTTCTCAACGGGTTGGGAAGGGGGTCTGTAAAGCACCAGGGTACTGTATCTGACAGGACCTATCTCTTGGTCAATGCTTAGAAGCTCGTGATCGGATATAATGTTGGAGTTCATAGATTTGATTGTATCCTTGACATATAACATCACACCGCCACCATCTCTGTTTGGCCTATCTTTGTGGTAGAGTTGGTAGCCAGGAACCGCGAATTCGCCTTCAAAGTCTCGGTTTGAGGTTTTTAACCACGATTCTGTTATGGCTGCCATTTCGGGTTCTTCTGTCGCTACGAGGCCACGAAGCTCAGGAAACTTGTTCCTGATGGACCTCGCATTGAACAGAACTTTCAGGGAGTCCCCTAATGTAGGACCCCCTATACTCTTCCGTTTCCCGGCTTCTTGGTTGTCGCGGTGGCACCATTTTTGACAACCTCCGAGAAGGTTGTTTGAGGAGTGACTCGGGCGTATTGGCGTACGTCCGCCTTCCCAATGGGCTGGACACTCCTTTGGGTGTGCTCCACGACATCCTGGATGAGGTTGGCTAGGAAAGCCCCTTCCTTAAAGGAGAGGTGCACCACATCCCTTTGGTAGAGGTCTTTTCTACCATAGAATACGGCGTAGGGGTCGACAAAAGACACCCTCCGCCGTACAGAGGTCTGCAAGGCGCCGGTTTAGCGACATGTTCCTCACGTGGGCAGTCCGGCTTGGACCCCACCTTCGAAGCATCCCCACCACGACGCGTCTGCGGGTTTTCAATCCACAGTCGTCGACAGCGCCCATAACCGTCTTTATAATCTCGCCTGTAGGGCCTACCCTACCTCCTCTGAGGTAGAGGTCGTTGCCACTTACCATAAGGGCAACGACTGAAGTCTCAGAAATCTGAGACTTCTCGGCCTCAGCTCTTACCTGCTTATTCCCACAGCCTGGGAGGCAGCCCACCTTAACGCTTGTGCGAAGGCGGGCCGCTAGCAGGGGTTGCAGGCCCCGTGCCTGAGAATCACCCACAAGACTGATCCTGGCACATTTGCCTGCTCAGCTCGGAATCTTTATTTTCTGAGGCAAGCTCTCCGATTCCTCTCTCTTCCCCGTCATGGTCTTTTCAGGCTTTTTTTTTTCTTCTTCCTCTTCTTCTCTTTCATCTTTTCCCCCTTGTCATCCTTTTCATTAACTACTTCTACCTTTTCTTCTCTTCCTCTTTCTTCTTTTTCTTTTGGCGTTTCTGCCACATTCGGGCCCGGCCTCTCTGCAGAGGTGGTGTTTGCCACAGGACTCGAGAGCTCGTATAACTTCTCTTCGAGCCTGCAGATCTGGTGGGAGTGCTCCTCCTTGAGCCTCTCGATTTTCTTTTCGAGGTCTGTAGTTCTTTTCCTGTAGTAGGTCACTACTTCCTCCACCTTCTTCTTTAAGATGCAAGTGGTGCATACACTGCCTGGGTGGCATTTCGCATAGCAGCCCTCCGGGAAGTCAACGCACCACTTGTCCTTCTTACATGTGGCACACGTGAATTTTAGAGCTGCTGGACCTTTCTTGCCTGCCATTTTGAACACTATATTTCTTAGCTTGTGACCAATCAATATATAAAAAGGAGGTTTGGTGAGTTCTCCCCGCGTGAGTCGCTCCCGCCTATTGATCGGAGTCTTCCAGGAGGTGGTGATAGAGCAGAGGAAGCTCCGGCAGTCAGAGGGCGGAGCCGCCGCGCGTGGAGGGGGTGACAAGCAGGGAAACCCGGTAGCCACAGGCATATGTGGTGTCATGTTGTGTGTAGGGTGGCATCTGAAACAGACCCCCCCATCCAGCTGGAATGTGGTCTTTGTGAGACTCCAGAGCATTGTTTGTTGTAGTGTGTCAAACTTTTGCAGAGGGGGCATTGAATGGACTCCTCACGCCGATTTTATGAGCAGCTGGAGGTTGGGCACGGATTTGCAGGGCCATGGTTGATCTTTATGTCGCCGGAGAGTAGGAGTAATGGGAGGAACGCCGACGATCGTTCACTCCCCTTGAGGGGGAAAAATGTATGGGGAGGCTCTGGAGGTGTAGTGTGGTTGGTGGGACAGATCGGCACTCGGGCTGCACCCCCGCCGGTGCAGCAGGGGTCGCCGAGAGCAGAAGGGGGGTGATGGACTTTCGCTCCTGCCGCTTGATTGGAGGATGCGCCGCCACCCGAGTGGGCAATGGTGAGCCCGCCCTCCTCGCAAGCTCCATCTTGGACAGCACCGCGCATTGTATTATCATACGCAGGCGATGAGACCGGGAGGGCGTGCCTGTCCTCTAGGTTTCAGATGAAGCAGGGGTATTACCCCAGTGGGGCAGGGATGGTGCATAAATGTGGAAACTAGGGGTAGGAGGACGTGCCGCACATCCAGCTAACAGATGTAACAGGCTAGACAGGGCACGCCACTGCGAAATGTTGGCACCAGCATTCACCAACGCCCTGATCGCTCGTGAGACTTCTCTACCATTCAAAACTTTATTGTCACAATCTGCTACATCTATACCAAATATTCACGATAAATCCTAGATACTTTAAAACATCACACATGTTCAAGGGACCGTCACACCCCATAACTTTACTCTTTTAGCCCCTACCTCACACACACGTCTAACGCTTCGACCAACATTTCCAAATCTCTACCGAGCACAACTAATTCCTTTACCTCATTCATACCTCTCTTGGTAGAGCAGCTGCCATCTCCCTCTCGGTGCCGTCTGGTTAAGGGGGTCCGTAAGGAGGGGACACCCCTCCCGACCCTAATGGTCGTAGGGAGAACTGCGGACATCTTCCACACATTCTCATTTCCTCTATTACCACCTTTCGGTGGGAGATGACTTCGTTGGTTTTCGTGTTAAATTTTAAGACCAACATCTACCAGTTGTCCTAAATTAAGACGAACACCTACCAATTTCCTCAAATTAAGGCCAGCACCTCTGTTTCCCCAAATTAAAAACTAACATCTACCAGTATCCTCAAATTAAGGTCAACATCTACCAGTTTACCCCAAATTTTAAGACCACTGTATACCAGCCCCCTCCCCCAAGACAAACACCTACCAGTTTTGCCACACAATTTAAAGACTAACATCTACCAGTTCCCCCACAAAGTTTAGTCAGAGTTCTTCAACTCCACTAGAGCTACCCGTCCCTTCCCACACTATTTATGCACAAGGCCACCACTTATTTTAGCCCCCTCATAGCGACGCGGTTCTATGTACTGCAGCATTTCGTCCATCTATGGTTCATCCCTGGGCGCAAGGTCCCAAGCACGCCCCCCTTCCTTCTAAATTAGCCCTTTCTCAACCTTTCCCGAGGTCTTCCACACACTCACTCTCGCATGCTTTTTCCATCCATTTTTCTTACATTTAAAATTTAATTAGTGTTTAATAGGGCACATGTGTTGGCATTGAAGCACTCCCTCTTTCACACATATACCTTTCGCATTGCACTCGTTTAACAAATCGATATGGATTAACCGGCCTGGCTGGACGGGGTCCGCGACAACCTCGCGGTCGGAGGACAAGATGGGGCTTACCAGACCCGAGGATGTTATGGGTATTCTCCCCCGCCCCCCTCACATCAATTTCCCTGTGAACTTGAAACGGCAGAGGGGAATGGAAAAATAAACTTTGGTAAAAACAGTTCAAGAGAATCCAGTCAATAAAATTTATAAATTTTTACAAGGTATACAAAAAAATATATATTCAATTAATTAGGTAATTGTTACTAATAATCGTTTACACTCTTTTTTTTATGTACTCCGCATAATAAAAAAGTGGGAAAGTTTTGAAACCGGCCAAGCCTATGATAGGTTTAATTTCTGAACTAGGCTATCAAACGGACTAACAAATAAAATTTAGGAAAAGAAGCATTTTTAGATAGATCGAGATACTACTATTGAATAAATTCAATGGAGAATGTAGCCAGCTTATTGACATAGGGTGACAAGACTTCAATTTTTTTTTGCACAGCTGATAGAAATAAAAAGCCTTCAATATCCACAAATTTGGAAAGCTCAATGATTTTGTTTGAGTTGGTCAGAGACAGTAGCGATCACATCAAATTAGCCAAACACATTCCTTACATTCTGAACACCCCGAATGTGGTGTTTGGAATGGGCGCGTTGAAGGAAGCGCTGAGCGACAGGCCGAGAACGAGGCGGGTATCAACAGGATCGATGACTCCATCATCCCAAAGGCGGGCGCTGGAGAAGTAGGGCGAGCCCTCGGCCTCGAAGCGTTGTATAATTGGTGCCTTCAACTTGAGCTCCTCCTCCTCTGTCCACGGCTTGCCCTCTCGCCGCCGTTGCTCCGCGGTGATTTGTGCCAGGACACCTGCAGCCTGCTCACCGCCCATCACACTGATGCGAGCGTTGGGCCACATGTACATGAAGCGAGGTCTGAAAGGACAGTGGCTATAAATATACCGAGTTATATACAGTAGTCGGTATCATCATTAAAGGCCGAGTAGATGTGGCTGTGCATTAGCTTGCGTTAATGCCATAGGATGGAAAATGTGTAAATCGATCCAGTGAAGGCGTCTACGACCCTATACACGGTCCCTCAACGCATCTCCGGACATTTCTCGTTACATTTTGTAATCGGTGACAGCAAAGTTGTGGGTTTCTCACACGTCCACCACAAGGAAAAGGAACATTTTTTTTTTAAGTTGAAACTAAAGGAAACTGACGCAACCAGTATCGACATTTTCACTCAGGGGAGAGTGAGGGGCAATAAAAAACACTTGGGAAAAGTAGGGCGCATTATCAGCTTACATAGTGATTGTCATTGGTGGGAATGAAACTAGAGAAACGAAGCCGGAGTAGACTTCTTAGGAGATAAAGAGCGGGGAGTGCACAATTGTACAGAGCCTGCCAGTCCCGGCACGAAAGGGGATAAATGGTGTTGGAGATTGACCCAATCTTGTTTCAGAAGGAAGGTCGGAAGGTACAGTTCCTTTGATGATCGAGTGAGGGTACTTACCCATAAGCTCTCCCACACATTCCATAATTTCCAGCTCCGTAGGACCCGCCGATGATGAGGGTCAATTTTGGAACCTGTGCACAAGCAACTGCCGTCACCATCTTGGCTCCATTCTTAGCGATTCCGCCAGACTCTGCATCTCTTCCAACCATAAAGCCTTTCGGGTAGATAAAGATATATTTAGTGGTTAAAACACCCATTTAAACACGAATGTCTAGAAGTACCTTAATTTTAATAGAAGTGAATTAAAGTCAAAATCATTTTTTCTTTCATAAATACGGAGCCATACAGGACTCTTAGCAGCAACAAAAGCAAGATTGCCTAGTAGGGTCATGGTTCTTTTTTGTGCAAATTGTTCGGAAGATATCCATTCCTATCCGAAATGCTCTAACACAATCCATCACTTTGTCAAGAGCCTGGGTCCTCTTAGGAAGGATGCCAGGGCATGTGGTCTTTTACAGAGGTCTCTTAAAAAGGTTGTATTGAACGTGGCTATGAGATGGGATGGTCAAGAGGGGGGGCAGTGTTTGGATAAGAGGGGTAGTGTTTTCAGGTTGCAGTGTTATGTGTGTGTGTGTGTGTGTGTGTGTGTGTGTGTGTGTGTGTGTGTGTGTGTGTAGCAATCTATTTTTTTCTATTCATGCAGGGAAGGGCGGTATTCTAATGGAAAGCAGTCCAGTAAAACTCTGGTTCGTCGATTTAAGGGCACTTCGGATTGGCGAATATGGAAAAGGCTGTTTTGTGGTTGGTATAAAATATTATGCAGGTATAAATGGCATGTGTTTTAAGGTACGAGTATTCCTGGTTCAGTGGGAAAGATTAGCTAATAATTAGGTGTAGTCGAAGCATGAGTAAGAGTGGAAGGGGCGTTTATAGCGACGCCTTGATTATGTAGCCAGCAATTTAAAACATTTTAATACATTGTCTTGCCTACATTTGCAGCTCTGACGGCCATTAATCGAGGGGGGGGAGGTAAAGTCCTTTTTTTTAGCAATGTCGATCTGTTGACTGCAACTAAGGGCACACGTTGGCGCAATTAATTTCTAACTAATACTAGGCCACATTAAAAAAAACAAAAGCAAGAAGGAAGCACGAACCGGCGTCGGGAGGAGGACCGCTATCACCCGGCGCAGGAACGTGCGCCCAACATCGAATAAAAAAGGAGGCCAGCCTCCTCCAAGAAGTTAGTCCACAAGTCTGTGCATGAACATGTCCAGAGTACAAGGGACAAGTGGTAGCGGCACAGCTCGCTCCGGCACTGGGACAAGTAACATGCGCGAATATATATATATATATATATATATATATATATATATATATATATATATATATATATATATATATATATATATATATATATATATATATATATATATATATATATATATATGAATCCAATAAACCACATTGAAAGAGAAAACGGGATAATTTTTCTTTGCAGTAATATTTTATTATCATTTTTCGAAAAATCCGTGCAGGACAGCGATTCGAACCAGGCACACTGAGGCAGCGAGCACCGCTTATACATATCTATATATATATAAAGGGGGGAAATTTAGTTTAGAGTTTCTTTTTAAAATTATTATAATTGGTGAAGTTCAGAAAATTTATAAAAATTTAACATTGGCTGCTTTTTTTAGATTTTAGATTTTAATCTTAGTAGCGAAGCCATTGCCTGGTATATATATATATATATATATATATATATATATATATATATATATATATATATATATATATATATATATATATATATGTATATATATATATATATATATACCAGGCAATGGCTTCGCTACTAAGATTAAAATCTAAAATCTAAAAAAAGCAGCCAATGTTAAATTTTTATAAATTTTCTGAACTTCGCCAATTATAATAATTTTAAAAAGAAACTCTAAACTAAATTTCCCCCCTTTCAAAATATCACGTTGCTAAAATATAGAGTTATAGAAGATATATAAAAATAAATTTTCTGAACTTCACCATTTGTAATTCTTTGGGTTTTAAAAGATTCACAAAATTTTGATACTTATATTTATTTCTGAATTTCACCATTTTGTTTTTTGATATTATAAAAGAATTATTAGAAATAACTTTGATAAAAAAACATAAGTCATAACCAAACTAAGATGAAATTATTATTCAAATACTGCAAAAAATCCCCTCATTAAATTATAGAGTTAGTGATGATGATGATTTAAATTCACCTATTTGGCGACTGTATTCAAGGGCATAAGTTACCGTAATTCAAATTCTAGCCTAGTACCAAACTATTCAAGAATTCGCGAAAAAAAAAAGTTTCCTTCGCCAGTCTCCTATTTTTTTTTTGCAAGGCAGCCGGGATGGCTGGCTGACCTGATTCCTGTCATGTAGTCAGTTTGAGGAAGTTCAAAACATAAGAACATAAGAAAAGAAGGAGACTGCAAAAGACCATTCATGGCCTACACTTGGCAGCTCCTGTTCCAGTCAACACACAAAAGATTTCTTACCAGAGAAAAGTCATCAACATTGTCACCCTTTACAGGAGTTCGTCAGATCTAATCTACAATATACATAAAATGCATCCAGAGGATTATGTCCATTCATGCAACCGCAAAATAATCTCCCCACTCCGCAGAAAAATATGTACATAAAAAAAGTCAGTCCCATCTAGCAGCTTCATTCATATATTTATCTAATCTATTCTTAAAACTACCCAGAGAGGAGGCTTCTATCACATGTCTAGTGAGCCTATTCCATTCATCTACCACACGATTTGTAAACCAATTCCTCCCAATCTCCTTCCTAAACCTATACTTATCAAGCTTAAACCCATTGCTACGTGTCCTGTCATGTTCACTAAGTATAAGAACCTTACACAGATCCCCTTTATTATATCCTTTTACCCATTTGAAGACTTCAATCAATTCCCCTCTGACTCTTCTCCTTTCCAATGTATGTAGATTTAGTTTTCTGAGCCTTTCACCATAAGGTAAGTTCCTTAGCACACCAATCATCTTTGTCATCCTTCTCTGCACAGACTCAAGCAAATCAATATCCTTCCTATAATATGGTGACCAAAATTGTACTGCATAGTCTAGATGAGGCCTAACTAGCGCCAGATACAGTTTTAGAATGACTTCAGCACTCTTATTGCTTACACTCCTCCTAATGAATCCCAATATCCTATTAGCTTTATTCTTAGCATTTAGGCATTGCTTTCTAGGAGGAAGGTCTGAACTTACCAAAATACCCAAGTCCCTCTCACAATCGGTCCTCCCTAAATTTCGCCCATTTAATTTATAACTATTCAGTGGATTATTTCTACCTATACTAAGTACACTACATTTGTCTATGTTAAACTTCCTTTGCCATTTCTCAGCCCAATTGGACAGAATGGTCAATTCCTCCTGCATTACAACAGCATCAGAATCAGCCCTAATGGCCCTACCTAGCTTAGTATCATCAGCAAATTTACTCAGGTTACTACTTATACCTATGTCAAGATCATTAATATAAATTAAGAATAGCAAGGGACCCAAAACAGATCCTTGCAGGACTCCACTGCTAACACACCCCCACTCAGATTTAACTCCATCTATACTAACTCTTTGCTGTCTGTCACCAAGCCATGACTGAATCCACCTAAATATACTGCCATCGATCCCGTGTGCTTTAACTTTGCTCAGAAGCCGTAAGTGTGGCACTCGATCAAAAGCCTTACTAAAGTCCAAGTATAAAATATCATAGTTTTCATCCTTATCTGCTGCTTCATACACCTTACTATAAAAAGACAGCAAATTAGTCAGGCAGGATTTACCCTTACTAAAGCCATGCTGTGATTCTTTTATCAACTTATGCTTATCCAAGTGATCCCTAATATTCCTTGCTATAATAGATTCCATCATTTTCCCTACCACTGATGTCAAACTTACTGGTCTGTAATTAGACATATTTGTTTTATCCCCTTTCTTAAATATAGGTATCACATTGGCTTTCTTCCATGCCACTGGCACAATGCCACTCTCCAATGATTTTCTAAAGATGCATGCTAGGGGCTCACTTAACACATCCTTACATTCTTTCAAAATTCTAGGAAAGACCTCATCAGGACCGGGTGCTTTACTACTTTTGATTTTATCAATTTCCTTTGTCACTATCTCCTTTGTGATCAAGATATCCTTTAATTTCTCTTCATCATTACCCCGAAAGATCATTGACACCTCAGGTATATTTAGAGTATCCTCCTGTGTAAATACTGAGAGAAAAAAGTCATTTAGCATTCCAGCCATTGAGTCCCTATCACTCACTAATTCTCCATTGGAATCTATAAGTGGAATCTATAACACTGGTCTGGTCGCATAGTCCTCGCGAATTCTTTGGCGCCCTTATTCTCTTTAATGCCCACATGTCCAGAACCCAACAGAGGGTAATCTCGACATTTACCCGGCTCGAGGCAACCATGGCGTCACACATTACATCGGAAACGGGGGATGCGGATATTCCAATGGCCCGAGAGCACTCGGGGAGCTTTGTGAGTGGCTAAAAATCATAATGCGGTTCTCGAGACGGGCTCGTTGCCTTATCTCACATACGAAGTATTGTATTGCAACCAGCTCGGCAGTTAAGACAGACGCAGCGCCCGATAGAGCCCCGCTGACTTCAAACAGATGGGATACGGCTTGGAAGCCGCCCAGACTCCTGGGAATTGGAGGCATAAGTGTACACTGGCAGGGATCCAGCGTGGCACGAAGTGTACTGAAAAAGACAGAAAGTAATACTCCCAGCCCCGTGGAAGCTTTAGTAGTAGAGGAGTGGCGACAAATAGTTAAAGGTGGGACTTACCAGGGTGGCGTCTTGGGCGGAACCAGAAGAGCCACCGGGAGAAGAGGTACAGCGAACTCTCGAAGGAGTTTCCCAGCCCGAAACCCAAAGGGCTTAGGATATGACTGGCATTTCTCGGCGCTATAGGCACCGCCGAGATCGGCCGCAGATACAGTGAAAGATGTTGGTGACTGAGAGAGACGCCGAGCCTGACGGACAAGCAGATAATGCAATATGTACAGCGAAGAGCAAGTGGATTCTCGCTGTCATCGACAAACATGTACTCATTGTGGGACGGAATGAAGGCACCAGGCCACAATGCAAGCGGAGCCTTCTTTACATCCACATTTTTCTATTGCAAGCTGATGGAAAAATTAATTTCAGATTAGCCTTTTCCCTGGACAGAGGCCACCAGTCTTCTACATAGTGCGGCTTCCGCAAGTTCCTGTCAACGGCGGATGGTCTGCTCAGAATGGAAAGTGCTATCTGCGAGACCTCCCTTCTTAGATAGCACTACCCTAAGAATGTGGAGAAACCAGTCACCTTCGGCTCTCTACCAAGCAAGCTAGCTAATGCTCTCCTCTGATGTATCATATTGCCCTTGGCCAACATGCTGCAATCCGTTGAAGGAATAACCAGAAAATGTTTGAAGCCAGCGGGCTTGAAAACGCCAGGTAATCTCTCAATGAGGGGTTCCGATGTAATCAAGGCTCCGCTCAGCGCCCGAGGTCCCGATCTTGACCTGGACGCTTGCCGAAGCGACCGAAACGGCAAGCAGGCCCGTCCGCCCCCGGGGCCACCGCGGAGGGAGAGGAAACTTTATAGTCCTTTTTCTTTTTATGGAGGAGGGCAGGGAGTGAACCCCTTTCTCTTCTCCCCTGGAAGGGGCTCCAAGACTGGATGGACCGGACTGAGAAAGATCCTTGTCCGAGATGGAAGTTTTAGTGGGGGGAAGGCGGGGACTCAAGTTATAATATGTTTATCTCCAAACACAGGTTCGACTCCATGAAAGATCCTGCCATCTATGGCTGGGTCACCTCCCGGACCATTTCCTTCTCAGGAGGACCTCCATATAGCCCCACCACCTCGAGGCATCACGGATCCCAATCGAGGAATCTATCATTTCCGTGTTCGTCTTCGGGAAAGTGAGGGGAAGAGGCACACCGACCCCCCTGCAAACTGTAAATGCAGGACTGTAGGGGACACGGACCGACGGGCCCTGTTATCCCTTGCCCACCTAAGGGGTTAGCCCTCTTGCGCCGCTCCCAAACAGTCAATTTTGGGCCGTCCGACTGAGCTCTTGGCAGTCACCTGTGATAGTAAATAAGGAACAGCCTCTGGTAGGGAGATGGAGTCGCCGGAGGGCGCCTCTAAAGTAAGGGTGAGGGGGAATCCATCGCACTAACCCCCCAGTGACTTGCGAGGTTAGGAGAAAGTATCTATAGGATCAGAACTTCCAGAATGTGATCATTTACGCATACACAGTCCAGGTCATATGTTGATGGGTTCTCCCAATCGGCCCGCCGATCAGGTGAAATTGTCCCGGAGCTTTAACCATAAAGTATGGTGCTGTGGTAGCCACCTTATATATGTACTGGAGGAAGGTGAACAGAGTCATCCGCCAAACACACCCCATATCTAATATTTGCCTTAGTCCGTGGGCTTTTGGCCCTCACAGCGGGTAGGGATCGGTATACACTGCCACTGACTAAGGCTCATAAGAGAATGAAAGTACGCTGGGCAACCAGAAGCTCTGTGGATAGGAGAGGAAGTGTGGAAAGGAGTAGTAGGGTATGTAATAAATATAAGTAGAGTTAGGCGGGTCCGCTAACGAGTCGGGTGGGTGATTACCTATTATTATCATACCCTGGTGCTAGGTGATCCCAAGGCCCCATGGCTACTGGACCAAACTCTCTCCAGGTGGGAACATTCCTGGTACAAAGTGTGGGTAGAAAAGGTTGAGGGGATAGCCATAATAATAAATAACACTAGTAATAATCGATACTAATAATTAATAATACTAATAAAAAGACAATGATAATTACACAATAATTATAATACCTCATAATAATAATAATAATAATAATATCAAAATCATAGGAATAAAATTAAATAATAAGAATGATAATGATAATTACTACTAATAATAAAAAGGTATAGTAGTGCTGAGTGGGGGCGAGGGGGAAGCTCACCAACAACTTTCCCAGGCCCTATCAAAGAGTTCACGTAAACTCAGTGGAGAGCTTCCGTAATTTGCACTCAGGCCGGGAGGACGTGCAGCTTCTCCAGATACTAAGTGTAATAGTCTTCACAGGATAACACCCCCTCCCCCGCCCTGCGGCGGTGGCAGTGGATAGGGTGCATAGAGGGACCAGAGTAACGCACCAGCTTCCCCAGGGCTGGACCATGAGTTGAAGTACTCTCAGTGCCCCAGACCTTCATTAAGGGTACTAGGAGGGGGAAGACGTGTAGCCCTTCCAGGAAGAAGGAATAGTGAACTACACAGAATACCCTCCTGTGGTTAAGGAAATGAGGAGAGTTGGTACAGAAAGTAAATGTTTGCGGAAGGAGGAGAGGCTAAGCTGGGGCCAGACTGGACGCTGACGCTCGTCAGCACGAGAACCAATCGCCGTGCCGCTTACGGGGGTTGACTGAGGAAACGGTGGATCGTCTCTGGGAGATAATTTGTAAAGGGTTGGGCTGGAAGACCTGTGGCTCAGGAACCTTGGACAAAAGATACCTTGGCCCTGGTTGCCATAGCTGAGCTAAATTCTGGAGCAGGTGTATAAGGAAGATAAGGGTGTTTCATAACTAGGTACCTTTTATACTTTCTTGTCATTAATTACTATATGGCATTGATGTAAGTGAAGGGAAGATAAATATTTGCTAGGCATTTTACAACCGATCTGCACTCGTTTTGAGGCCTTTAAGTTCTCACGGTGTGCGTGTAAGAAAGAAAGGGGGAGGGAAGACAAATACAGTTTAACATAGGATCCGAACCACTGCTAAGTATCTACAGCGTATCGCAGTCCCCGAGAAGTCAACCGAAATCGGGGGCCATCCAGCAACTGAAGGAATAATAATGACAAACCTGTGATATTTTGAAGAAAGATGAGGGGAATCTTCCTTTTGCAACAAAGCTCAATAAAGTGCGTGGCCTTCAGTGCTGCCTCTGAGAACAGCACACCATTGTTTCCAATCACACCAATAGGGTATCCGTAGAGGTGCGCGAAACCACATACAATGGTGGAGCCATACATAGCCTGTATAGATCGTGACAATCATTCAGTCAATGAAGTGGTTATTATGATTTTTTTTGCTCTTCAGCTCCACACCATGGATGCGAGGAAGGAAGAATACCCATACCATCGCCTCAAGGGGGCGTGGTAAAAGCAACTAAACCTGCAATGGCCCGTGTGTGTAGGGTAGGAAGAATACCCGCAGCGTCTTCGGGCGTGTCTAAGCATGGATAAGGGACCACTGGTCTGGGAAGCCATGCCACTGAAAGGGGGTATGACAGTAATGGGCGGGCTTGCCAAGCCGGTTAATCTCCGGGTCAATGTGTGAATCGAGGGAGAGGGGGAGGATGAAATATGAGGGATATGTAATGTGGGAAAGAGGGTAATAACAGTCAGTCTTAAAAGTGGGTGTTTGCAGATGCTTGCTCTATGTGAGACAGCCATGAAAAGGAATGAAGAGTGCGTGGGATGGAGTGAATGGAATGAGATCAGAGTGGTAGGAGCAAAATGGGGTGTTGTGCTTTTGAGTGATGCAATGGATGCAATGGACGGTGAGTATGAATGTGTGAGCTCGAGTATTCTGTAGGTGAATGAAGTCGAGATTTGCAAGGGTGAAATTGTAGGTGGTTGTAGGGAATGGACTCTGTAATGGTAGAAGTGAAGCTGAGAGAGGTTCTGGAGTGATTTGGGACGAGAGGTGGACGGAATAGTGTGTGTGTATTGGTTGATGGTTGTAGGAAATATGAATGGAGGAATACGTGAGAGGGAAGATAACTGGAGCTTTTGGTACCACCAGAGAGAATGAAAATAGACATAAGGTTCTGTGCTGAAAGATGTGTAGGTATAGCAAACACATTCTTTCTATGCACAATGAGAATGTGAGAACTTGAGAGTATTACTGATCTGTGTCTAGTAAGAAAGAATAAACTGCAGGGTATATTAGATGCGAAAGATGCATGATTTAAGAAGCACTATGTGATCATATAATTGTGCAGTGTAAGGTTAAAATAGTGGGCGCATGGATGAGGAGACAAAAGGGAGAGGGGAGAACATGTGAGAAAATTGGAGATTTTGTTTTTCCATATTGACAACTGCCGGTAGGGGCATAGCACCAAAATTACTCACTTATAGAAAATTACTCTTTAGCTTACAATTAAGCAAATTATTTTAAAAAGAAATAACAAACCTAAAAAAACACCATACTTAAGAAACAAACAAAAAAAAGAATGCATGAAACAAAAGGCAAAAACTGAAATGCATGCTCTGACAATGCAGGGACCCCTCCTCCGGTGCTCGAACATGCAGCCTCACCAAACTACATATATACAATAGAGGAAGCCGGTTTCCTCTATCAACCGAAATAAATCCAAAATAAGGATTGTATGAATACAACCAGAGTACAAGGGACAAGCGGTAGTGATCCCCGCTCATGGCGGTAATGTGTGGGAAGTTTCCAGAGACCGAGAGATGAAACAGGAATGGGTCGGATAGTCTGGGAGACCATGCAGTGTCACAGTAAGGTGCAGCGGAGCGCTCCATCAACTGGGGATACGTCCCGAGGGTGCGACCGATTCAAAGGCGACAGAGAATAACCTCAAGCTGGAAAAAGTGGCTGAGCGATAGCTCGTAATTTTACGTTCGCATTAGCTGTCTCCCATCTTATTTGCGAGGCAGCCCAGACGGCTGACACGATTCCTGCCATGTAATCAGTGAGGAATAGCAAAACACAGGTCTGGTCGCCTAGTTCTTGCGGACTCTTTGGCGCTCTCATTCTCCACAATCCTCACATGTCCAGGAACCCCAACAGAAGATAATTTCATCATCCGCCCGGGTTGGCGGAACTGTGGTGTAACAGATACTGCGAACTAGGGCATCCGTTTACACTGGCATGGATTCAACCTGACAAGAAGATTTGGGAGCAGAGGCGTGGTGACAAATAGCCAAAGGTATTATCCTCCAGGGTGACGTCCTGGCCAGAACCAGAGGCACCACCTGCGGTGAGCAACACCTCCCCACTACGAATATTTGGAATTGCCTTTAAGAAAACACAGGGGAGGGGGGGACCTCCTCAAACAAGGGAAAGGTGTCGGAGGGGCGCTTCAAAAAGAGGCAAAAATGGAGTGGTGAATGGGGAGCTCCTCCACCATGCTTAGGTAGAGAGTTAGACCCTACATTGACCCATACAAGTATCGGCCTAGTGAGTCATCTTTCGTGTCACAACCGATACCGCTAGGTCAAACAGTATAAGCCATCTCTACCAATTCCTACCGATGGCGTGGTAGGCAAGTCAGAGCGGCGGATCCAACTTGGTGACTGGCCTTGGAGAAGTTTTGGTCACCACGTCCGACATCCAGGGTAGGAGGAAGTCAAGTTAGCGGAGGTGGTTGTCATTATTAATTGCTTCCCAGGAGCCGATGACTTCTTCATCCGACCACTTGAGAGATTAAGGAAGAAAGCCCCTCAACATTACCATAATCAAGTGGGAATTTTATAGCACCTCCCTGTGCTAGAGCGCATACAACAGATAGTGGAAGTTCAATTGCAACTTAACCTTACGCAGGATACATGCATGGTGGAAGGTCCCATTCCAAGATTGCATCTAGGTGGTCATGGCCGTTTTATATCCACTTGGAAAAGACGGAACCACTCTACAACTTTTTCTCTTGCCAAACAGGGGTAGCTAATTAAAAAAAACAGCCTTGCTGCTGGGTGTGCTGCCCGACATAAGCAGTAAAGCCTTATGTACTCTAGAATAGCCATAGTAGGAGATGGCGGCAATGATGAGGGTAAAGAAATGGACAGTAGTAATAGAAATACATAAAAGGACCGGGAAAACGAACCAGCTTCCCCAGACCTGAAGCAAGAGTGGAGGATCCCTCTGTGGTGGGGTCCATCCTTGTGGGCAATGGGGCCAGGATGATGTGCTGCTCCAAGTACAAAGCTTAATAGGCTACACAGAGTACCCCCTGTGGGGTTGACAGGGACATATGAGTAAGCACAGCAGCTTCGCCAGGTGCATCAACGAGTTCAGGTCAATTCAGCAATGGGGCCTTCCCGATTTTCACTTAGGCCATGAGGATATGCAGTTCTTGTGGATACAGGGTGTACCCTCTACAGGCACTCGTACCGGGAGAACATGGTCATCCTCTAGGTTTTAGTTGTGGGATAGGTGATAGCTCGGCTACACCATCGACCTTCTTGCAGGAATACAACTTGAGAGGGATGTTTGATGCGTGAAAGAAAGAATGAAGAATGACTGGGTATGTTTTATGTTGTGAATGAGGTGGTATGGGCTTCTAAGAAGAATGGATAAACTTGAGGAAAATATATAAGAGCAAGTTTCGGGTGAGAAGGGTTGGAAGACTGTGTAAAAGGCGAGTTGATTCCTATAGAACACAATTTTTGTTCCTGCACAATAAGTGATATTTTCCAACTCTTTTTATTGCAAAACCAAAGAAATTAACCATTATTTGTTTTAAACTTTGCTTTTGTAGCTTGTATGAGGAAATATTTCCTAAAAATGGACAAATTTTGTTTTTTCCATCCATTGTGGGGATAAAAACAAAAATGGAGTTAAATTTATACAATTTTATTGAAATTTCCACAAAAAATATATAAAAACAAGTAAATTTTTTAGAAGTGAACAATTTTCATCAATTTCCGTTTGTAATGTTAATCACTTTCCAGTACAAACCATCAAATGTAGTCTCCCATCATATTTTCATTGTATACTCCTTGGTATCTATGTTTAAAGTTTAGTATATCTTGATGGAAGCATTCCCCTTGCTCATCTGGGTATGCTCCCATATTCTCTGTGAATTTGTCAAGATGAGCATCAAGGATGTACACCTTGAGGGATGTAAGGGAATGGTCACTCCCCCCCCTCCCCCCCGTTCACTCGTGATGCAGTCCCAAGGCGGTGGTTACCGCAAGGACATCCGCCCCAGGCATCGGCGGGTCAGTGTTTAACCACAGTGTGGCATAACTCAGTGCCATGTAAGACCCTAAAGGTCAAAAAGGTAAGATCTCCCCCAGGAGAGTGAGATCCAGTTTCACGTCAACAAGAAATTGGAGACGGGTTTCTCCCAATCTCGAGGGCTAACGAGGAGCCGATGTTTGACTTCGTGGGAAAGACCGTTAGGAAAAAGAACTCTCCTGGGGCCGTCCTCAAGCCCCTCTCCCCCTTACCACTCCCCCAGTGGGGGTGCGAGGTATAAATGAGGAACTCTGAGGAAAATCGAGGTAGTATACGTCAGTCTCTAGGTGACGAAGTCCTCAGATCCACAACCGAGCTACCGAGACTGGAGAGGTAGTTTACTTGTGTCGCCAGACCAAGAAGCACCCTGCAAGAGAGGCAGGGCTACCTACCTTAAGGGGCTAAGAAAAAGCTCATCCTTGAGCTAAGTCCCTGGTTATCAAACCAAACGATAAGTGAACTTTGGTAAGTTCGACTTACTCTCGCCAGAGAGACTCCTCATATCCGGGTGCACCTTAAACACCAGGGGTATTCCTCGTCCTTGAGGAATTAAGAAAAGAAGAAGGAAAAGGCTCCCCCTCGAGCCCGTAATTCGGTGGTCACACCAAACTTTAAGTAACTTATTCTCGCCAGAGAAACCCCCCTCCGTTATCCTCGCCAGTAAAGAAGACCCTCCCCGAGTTCAGTCCTCGTCCATAAGGAAATTAGTAACGAAGGAGAAAAGCTCCTCCTCGAGCTCGTTACTCGGTGATCACACCGCACTCCAAGTTAACTTGAATTAAGAACCAAGTTCGACTCACTCTCGCCAGAGAGACCACGACTGCCTAGGTGGTGCATAAAGCACCGAAATTGTTCTCGTCCTGAAGAACCCCCCCCCCCCCCCGGAAGAACGTGTGGACCCCCCAGCTGCTACCCTCGCCAAGACGACCGTGGAATTCCGCCCATCTACACGCGTCAAGAGTAAATATTTCTGAGGCCCTTTAAACTCCACATGAGTCCGTAAGCCTAATTCTTATATTAGTGTTTTGTCTAGAGAAAACGTTAACCAATTTTTGTGGGGAAACTAATTTAATTAATTCTTGTTTATAATAATATTTAGAGTATTGCTGTAGTTAAAGTATAAAGGTTGTGTATTCAATGGTTAAAGATAAAATATAAGTTTATTTTGTGAATTAGTGGGCGTTTCTTTTATATCCTGACGTGTTTGGTAACGGCTCTATTCTTTAAGATATTCCGATATCAAAGTATATTAGACAGCTCTTAGCACTCTTAGAGACTAGAACAAAAAGGAGGGGCATTCTACGACACTAAATAAAAGTGGTGTCAGGTAAGTAGGGTTTTTATCAGAAAGAATTCTACGACATAATTAAAGTGGTGTCAGGTTTTGTAGGTTGTTATTAGAAAGAACCCAGCAGTGTCTAATTAAGAAAGAGCCAACCCGTAAAGGAATATCAGGAACAAGAGAATAATTGACGAGAGGAAAATTGGTAGAGTTAGGGGTGGTAACAATATAAAGGTAATTGGCAGGTCAAGTGGTAAATTTGTTGTCGGGAGTGATATTTCAATCAGCATAGTAGTGGGATTAAGGGTAAGTTATGCTGAGCGCTACCTGGTGAGTGGTGGCATAATTACCTGAGAATACCTAAAGGAAAAATCGACGGACCAACACAAAATGGATCCAGTCACAAGATTTTACCAACAAGCCCAAAGTCTGGGACTTGAAGGCACAGAAATGCATGACTACGTCATGGCAGAATTAAGAATAGATAGTTTAGAAGAAGAAAGAATTTGGGATATAGAAAAAGAACAAGAATTAATAAAGTTTGAGAGAGAAACAGAGGATATAATAAGAGAGGATAAAAGAGAACGTGAATTAATGGAAATATGGATGAACCGGAAAAGTGAAGAATCCCGAATACAGCGGAAAATAGAAACAGAGGAAAGAAGAATGCTGAGAGGAGGTAAAACAAGCGAAAGAATAATACTGTTGAAAAGAGAAGCACGAGAATTCAGAATAAGGATAGAAATGGAAGATGAAGAAAGAAGACTAAAGATAAAGCTGGAAGATGAAGAAAGAAGAACTCAACGGGAAAACGAAATAGCGAAAGCAGAACAAGAAGCCGAGGAAAGAATGAAGATGGAAAAAGAGTCAAAAGAGAGGAGAATAAAGATTAAAAAAGAAATAGATGAAAGGAGAATGAAGAGGGAAAAAGAACGTGCTCAAGCTGAAAGAGAAGAGAGAGAAGAAAAGGAAAGATTGCTCGCACTCGAAAGAGCACCTATCGAGAATCTCATAGAGGCCGAGGAAGTTGGAGCTCGGCCTGGACCTAAGAAAGGACCATCGAGGGAAACCCAGACAAATGGGGTAACGATGGAAGAAATAGGAAGTAGGAATGAGGTACCAGCAGGAGTACTTAAAGGAAAACCTACGAGGAGAACCCAGCCAAATGGGGTTATCAGGGAAGAAGAAGAAGAGAGGGTAGAGGTACGAGTAGGTGTACCTGAGGAACTACCTACTAAGAGAATCGGGTCAAATGAGTTGACAAGGAAGGAGGAAAGAGGTGCTATTGCGATACACCCAGGTAAGACTAATCAAAAGGTAGACGCGGATGAGCATCCCCTACCCCTAGTAGTCTCCTCCCCGAACGGAACGTCCACGGAGTTACCGCTAAATCGCCAAGTCATAGTGAGCGCCAAGCCCATTAACGACCTCGCAGGGAAAAGTTTTCTCGATCCCCAAAGATCGAACCCAGACACGATCTTCCCGTGTACATGGTTAAAGGAGAGCTATGGGACATACGCTCTCATCAATTATGCCCCGCTACAACAGGCCGCTCTAGCCATAATGTTCAGTTTAAAGGTAGTCAAGTACCATAAGAAGGGTAATTCGAGTAGGTTGAAATACCGCTACCATTTAGTAACATACTGGGGTAGACTCAATAACCAGAACGGCCGACTCAGGCGCGGTAGAATAATGGTCACAGAGCACCATTTTAGGATCAGCTACATCAAAGGAGCCGATAATGTACAGCTGCTCTATAGGTGGAGACGAAAAACCATGGAGGGTTATTTCAGTACCTAATGAGCGTGAAACCATGTTTTCATTTGTTGTTCGTGTTAATATTTATCGGTAGGATTTAAGTTCTCAAAAACTTAGAAATGTAAGGAAGTAGCTTGTTTTGTTGTTTTTTTTTGTGGGTAATCGATGAATTCAGGTTTTTTAATTTTCTATGTAAAATTGTATTGCGAGTAGGCCTAGCTCGACACATTGCCTGTGTAAACGCGCGCGTGGGCGCTCATGTGTAAGGAAACTTAATGTAAGAGAGGGCTCAAAGAAATACAACTTTGCTAAGCTCGACTAGGTTGAGTAAGTTGTTTTGAGTTCCCGGGAGCATCCCCCGCCCCCCCATTAAGTTCTTCGGTGGGAGGTGTGTAAGGGAATGGTCACTCCCCCCCCCTCCCCCCCGTTCACTCGTGATGCAGTCCCAAGGCGGTGGTTACCGCAAGGACATCCGCCCCAGGCATCGGCGGGTCAGTGTTTAACCACAGTGTGGCATAACTCAGTGCCATGTAAGACCCTAAAGGTCAAAAAGGTAAGATCTCCCCCAGGAGAGTGAGATCCAGTTTCACGTCAACAAGAAATTGGAGACGGGTTTCTCCCAATCTCGAGGGCTAACGAGGAGCCGATGTTTGACTTCGTGGGAAAGACCGTTAGGAAAAAGAACTCTCCTGGGGCCGTCCTCAAGCCCCTCTCCCCCTTACCACTCCCCCAGTGGGGGTGCGAGGTATAAATGAGGAACTCTGAGGAAAATCGAGGTAGTATACGTCAGTCTCTAGGTGACGAAGTCCTCGGATCCACAACCGAGCTACCGAGACTGGAGAGGTAGTTTACTTGTGTCGCCAGACCAAGAAGCACCCTGCAAGAGAGGCAGGGCTACCTACCTTAAGGGGCTAAGAAAAAGCTCATCCTTGAGCTAAGTCCCTGGTTATCAAACCAAACGATAAGTGAACTTTGGTAAGTTCGACTTACTCTCGCCAGAGAGACTACTCATATCCGGGTGCACCTTAAACACCAGGGGTATTCCTCGTCCTTGAGGAATTAAGAAAAGAAGAAGGAAAAGGCTCCCCCTCGAGCCCGTAATTCGGTGGTCACACCAAACTTTAAGTAACTTATTCTCGCCAGAGAAACCCCCCTCCGTTATCCTCGCCAGTAAAGAAGACCCTCCCCGAGTTCAGTCCTCGTCCATAAGGAAATTAGTAACGAAGGAGAAAAGCTCCTCCTCGAGCTCGTTACTCGGTGATCACACCGCACTCCAAGTTAACTTGAATTAAGAACCAAGTTCGACTCACTCTCGCCAGAGAGACCACGACTGCCTAGGTGGTGCATAAAGCACCGAAATTGTTCTCGTCCTGAAGAACCCCCCCCCCCCCGGAAGAACGTGTGGACCCCCCAGCTGCTACCCTCGCCAAGACGACCGTGGAATTCCGCCCATCTACACGCGTCAAGAGTAAATATTTCTGAGGCCCTTTAAACTCCACATGAGTCCGTAAGCCTAATTCTTATATTAGTGTTTTGTCTAGAGAAAACGTTAACCAATTTTTGTGGGGAAACTAATTTAATTAATTCTTGTTTATAATAATATTTAGAGTATTGCTGTAGTTAAAGTATAAAGGTTGTGTATTCAATGGTTAAAGATAAAATATAAGTTTATTTTGGGATTAATGTTCATTTCTCTTATATATATCCTTACGTGTTTGGTAACGGCTCTATTCTTTAAGATATTCTTATAATATCAATATATTAGACACTCTTAGCACTCTTAGAGACTAGAACTAAAAGGAGGGGAATTCTACGACACTAAATAAAAGTGGTGTCAGGTAAGTAGGGTTCTTATCAGAAAGAATTCTACGACAAGGGACATCCTGCAGTTCATTTTGCCATAGCTTTTCACAATATTCTCAACCAGTTCCACATAATTGTCAGCCTTGTGATTGCCCAAAAAGCCCTCGAGACACTGAAACAAAACTTTTCTAGGCTTTTTCATAAACTTTTCAGGGAATTATGACAACTATGATTTTCCTGATCTAAGGTCCAACAAAGACACCAACTTTCATTTTTGGCTCTGAGAGTTTGGGAAAGAAATTTTGAAGGTACTTGAAGGCTAAAGACTCTTTGTTAAGAGGTCTAACACACTCACGAGGAGGCTGGCCTCCACTTTATATGAGTTTGTTGTATGGACCGCAAGTCTATTTTCACGAACCAGTCCTGAGTACAAGGGGCAAGCGGTAGCGACCACAATAGTCCCGTACTGGTAACGTGCGCGAAGATCACCAAGACTGGGACATTCCACAGGAATGTGCCGCACAGTCTGGAGAACAACGCACTCGGCACAATAAGGAGCAGGCGATGCGTCCCGCAAGTTTAAGTTCTCCTCGACCGTCTCCCATCTTCTTTGCCAAGAAGCCTGGAGAGCTGCCCGTATTTCTACCATGTAATTGGTGTGAGGAAGAGCGAAACGCTGGTCTGGTCTCCCAGTCGTCGTGGACTCTTTGGGGCCCTCATTCCCACATGTCAGGAACCCAGCAGAAGAAAATCTCGACATCAACCCGACTCACGGAAACTGTGGCGTCACGGATATCGCGAACCAGGGGATGCGGAGATTCCAATGCCCCCAGAGAATTCGGGGACATTTGTGAGTCGCTATAAATCAAGTAACACAGGCGCTGAACATCACGGAGCGAAGAATATCCATGGCGCGGGTACAAGAGACCCTTAGGCTGCGAATATGAGCCTCCCAGGCGAACCCCATTTAGAAACAAGTGTGGCTAAGGGTGTAGCCGTGAATGGCGGTAGAAGTGCACCACCTCAATCTTGGACAAGGGAAACCGAAACCTGTGCGCTTCGGCATAGCGAGAGACAGTTTAATGCCTGTTGGAGTCGAGCTCGAGTTGGTATCTGGGCCGCACCAAAAGAGATCGAAAGGTCGTCTACGTAGAGCGTAGCGAGAAAATCTGTCGGCAACACCGATGTGATGGCATTGATGCTAAGGGCAAAGAGTTTGACAATGAGGACACTTCCCTGCGGGACACCCTCTTCCTTCTCCATTGGGCCGTATCGCCATGTGGTATCATAGGCCTTCTCCAGGTCGAAGAACACCGTAGCCTAGTGCTGTCTAGGAAAGAAAGCATCGCAAACGGCATTTTCTAGTCAGAGCAGAGCATCCGACGTGGAGTCCAACTTGCGGAAGCCACACTGTTCAGAAGACAGATGGCCTCCGCTGTCCAGAAAGAAGGCTAATCTAGCATTTACAGATTCTACATCAACTTGCACAAGCAGGAGGTTAGAGAGATTGGGCGGAAATAAGCCGGGGTACAGCGAGCACAGTAGCGATTCGCCAGGAGTCTGGGAGGATACCTTCTACCCAGATAATGTTGAACAAATCTGAGCATAAAGGCCATACCTCGCTTATCCAGGTGGCGTAGCATGGCGTGCGGGACATCGTCTGGACCAGGGGTGGTGTCCGCGCACGAAGCGAGAGCGGAACGCAATTCGCTCAATGTAAACATGTCGTTGAGTGGTTCTCCGCGTCTGGAGTTAAAGTCCAGTCGGCGGCCTTTCGCGACATCACGACGCCCATTGAATGCTGGCGAAACAGCATCACGGCTAGATAGTGCGGAGAAAGCAGTCGCGAAGGACTCCGCCACGGATACGGGGTCAGAGATTATGCTCCCATTCTCCTGGGGAACAGGAGGGGGGGGTCCTGCGAGAACTTGCCCTGAATCCTTATGACTCACTTCCACACCTCTGCTAGAGGGTCTTCCTGTTAAGTGAAGACACGTATGCCCATCAAGAGGAGCGGCGGGTGTGCTTCGAAATATACCGGAACCTAGCCCTAACTGGACGAAATTTACCGACAGTGAAATAATTCGGGCGGCGCTTATAGCGCATGTAGGCATAACGCTGTTTAAGAGCCGCCTCACTCTCGGCTGATCACCACGGAAGTGGTCGGCATGCAAAACGGCCAGACGTTCTATGAATAGTAGTTAGGCCCACGGCGATGAAATTGTCGGAGAAGAACTCAACGGCCTCATCTACCGACCTAAACTCCTCGACTGAGACAGAGAAATCAGTAGTTTCCTGAAATGCGGACCACCTCCATGGTGATCAGTACCATGGAGGTCACCGACTACCACACCTACTACCCAAATCAGGCTGTGCATCCGTAGAGCACAAAGGTAGATAGGGACAGGAAAATGAAGTGTTCTCGGGCAGTGATGTGTAAACATTTAGGGCACCTATCTCCAACTCGTCGATCAGGTCGGCAAGGAGCTGACTCTTAGGATTGATCGAGTAGTCGCACCAGAGGGGTGTCTACCATTCAGGTCCCCGAGCAAGAGAAAGGGCCTCGGCAACCCTGCCACGATGCGGCAGAAGTCCCCCGCGTCGAAGTCAACTGGCGGTGGAATGTATGCCGAAATAACAGTATACTTCCTATCCAGGTGCAGCTGCACAGCTACTGCCTGAGAGGAGGATCTAAAGCAGAGAAGAACAGAGATATCATGCCGGGTGTAAATGGCGCATCCTCCTGCCCAGCCCCCATCCCATCGTGGTGGGGTCAAAAGCCCTTATACCCTGGGAAGGTGGGTAAGGGCACGCGCCCAGCATGGTCTCCTGCAAAAAGATAGCTAAAGGAAAACGTGAGGATACGAGCCTCCGCAGCTCCTCCCAGTTGGCCCGGAGTCCGCAGCAATTCCATTAAGGAATATGCCCTCCAGGCTGAGCTTAGAGGAGATGTGGGGGGGCCCTCTTCCAAGAGAGGACACTCACTGGAATGGCCGTATGCTTCCCGGAGACAGGACTCCGAGCGCTGTTAGCCGGACAATGCGCTATCGCATTTGAGGACTTATCGAGGGAGTTTGGGCTCACCATGCAAGTCTTTTCTTCCCTCTGCCTCAAAACCTTAGGCAGGGGTCCCTCTTTTGGAGGATCCACCCAGCCTACCATTCAGTGTGGGAGCAGGAGCCAAAGCTCCTTTAGTGCTGTCCTCCTTTTGGGGAGCAGATTTAAGAACTCGGCGAGATGGGCTCATATCCTACTTCAGGGATGTTACCTCCAGTGAGTCTAACGACTCAATGAAGGGGTCGCTGTCGTCTCCTTCCTCAGCCCCGATCTGGGATGGTTGGGTGAGAGGAAGCTGGTCGGCGTATACCCTGTAAATTAGAGGCCAACCAGAGAAAGTTGTGGGCGAGATTGTATGGAAAGTGAGGAGGCAGAGTAAGGAGGCAGGGTGTCAGAAAGAAGAAGAGGCTAAGGTGGATTGGACAGGGCACTGAGTCGTCCAGTCAGCCCAGTGGCCAGGAAAGCAAATCGCCATGCCCCTTATGGAGTTGACAAGTCAAGATCTCTGACAAGGTCATTGAGGGTTTTGGTGCGGATTCTTCTCAACAACCATATATCTGCTACTGTAGTCTACATCTTCACTTATCTTATCAACTTCTGAATTGCTGTTTTCAATGAGGGTGGCTTATTCTTTTCTGAAGGGGTAAGTACAGGAAGATCAGCATTGTATGCTACTGGTGCAATAGAAGATGGAAGATGGGAATAGGAAATAGCAAGTGCTTTCTATTAAATTCTAGAAATTTCTCATTAAATCTAGAATGTTTTGGAAAGTTTCCTTAAAACAAATATTATTCTAAAACATTTTAATGTTTGTTTTTAAAATAATATTTACAATTTTCTGCTATGCTTTGAAGATAAAATTAGAGCCTACAGCCTTTTATATATCCTCAATTTATTTTCTGAAATTAATAATAACCTAGCATTTTTGTCAAAATGACCAAATTTAGAAATTCTGTGCCCTACTACCTACAAAAGCAAAGTTTGGGGATCAAAATACTTTTTTTCATTTAGAATAACTGGGAAATAATATTTTTAAACCAGGACCAAGCAAAAAGGGAAATTTAGTCACATAGTGATGTGAATGAGTATTTTATAAAGAAAGGGTTGAGCAAGGATAAAGTGAATATTGTGTAAGCTAGCATGGTGAGGTTTGTGAGGATGCATGCTAAGAACCTATTGCTTAGAGATGAATTTTGACTGGATAAGAAGCTCATGCACATAGCACCCATTACTAGTAAGGGCCATCCGCATGGGAAAAATGATAACTGGCATTGTACATAAAAGAAAAAGGGTGTGTGAGGGGCAGGTAGCATTTAGTGGCATTGAATTGCACCCCCCCCCCCTTTGGGAAACTGATAGATGTTTGTCTTTAAGTTGTTTTTATAAAAAACTTCTAAATATAAATTCCAACTCTCTTCAATTTACTGTTTATTGTTAACCTATTCATTTAAATGTTTACATAGATTTTTACTCTGGTCATAGCGATATATTAAAGAAATGAGTTGTCTCAACCATGTTTCCTCCGTGTGTACAGAATATGTGATCCTAAATTCACTGATAGTGAAATTCATAATATTACATTGGCCAGAAATTCCTGACTCACTTAATAAGTGGAAAGAAACACCAACATATATTCTTCAAAATAAAGTTCATCATTCTCTACAATCTTCTTCCAGTGATCAGCCAGCATCCGAATCTGTTCTCCCAGATAACAGTCAGCTGGCTTTGAATAAAAAACTGTAAACAAGCTTCTGTTTCCTAAATGAGTCAGAACTTTCTGGCCAACAATATACTTAGAACATCTTTTATTGCCTCTTTTATCCTGCATTTTTTATAAATGAAGCGCATTTGCAAGCCAGAATATATCACAACTTAAAAAATAGTAATAATGAAATGAATCCTTCCCTGCATAGTAGGAATGACCAGCAACCTAAGTGAATTGTTATGTTTACAAACCTCCCTCAACCATTAAACCGCAAAACGAATTTGCTTTGAAATTGCCCTGAGTGAAATTAGCCTTGGTACATCGTTAGGGAAAATAATTAAATGAAATATTTAAATCCTTTTTTTATAAATCAAATAATATATTGTTTTAATTGCAAAGAATTATTCTATTGATCTAACTTTAATAACCTTCTACATATTTAGAATTACAATTGGAAATATTTGCTTGTTACTCAAAATTATTTCTTGTTAACTCATGAAATTAATTATTACATTTTAGTTATCGCTTAAAACTCCTATTTTATGAAAGGCAATCAAGCGACGGATGGGTTAAATGCATTAATAGTGATTTGAAAAATCCTAATCTTAAAGTACTCTTTAGCTTCCCAATTCTTTTGAGAACTAATCCTGAATAAGCCCCCATCTCTCTCCTAATAAAGGTGTATATAAAATGCCTTGTAAAAATTGTAATGAATATACATGGGACAAACTGGATTTGGCCTGTCTCAGAGGGTTTCCAAACACAAATATTCTGTACACTTAGGCAATAAGTCTAATGCTTTATTTAAATAAACAAGTTCCACTAATCATAACACTAATTGGGAAAAATGAGAATTCATTTATATCTCAAGTCACTGGCTCAAGTGACAAGTAATAGAAGCAGCTTTAACACATTGGCTGCTGACTACGAGTTATCACATAGTCAGCTGGAATATGAAACTAACTTTGTGAATATGTTGTGGCAACACTAATAGACACTTTTTTTTGCTCAATGATAGAGATAACTCATAGATGGGATCTGCCATGAAAAATGTTAGGTAATATATCTATATCTTACAGCCATATATTAAGACACTGTTGGCAAGGAGAAGCAGAATGTGCCAATCATCATTGGCAATGAATGTGTTAAATGATTCCTTCCCAAATTTTAATCGCCTGCTAAGTGGAAGTCCCAGTCCAACCAGGACATCAGATCTATTATTAACCCCCAGATAGGAATCACCAGACTATTAAGAGGAGGCCAACTATCTTTGTAAATATACCCTCCCTGTTTTTTGTATCTCTCTCTCTCTTAATGGTGCTATTATTACTATTATATTGTTGTTGATGGTGCTATCTTTTTTCATTTTGTATATAAAAAATGTCTTAGATTAAACTTTGTAGGCTGTTTGTACAGCTGAGGGATGGAGCATGATACTCAAAAAATAGTCCTGTACTTGTCCTCTTTTAAAAATAAGTTCCTCTAATATTAAACATCAGAAATGGCAGCCAGACATCAACTGTTCTGGCATTGTCGCATCAGGCTTGGTAGAGTGAGGAGGTGTTCCACAGTTGTTCCTGACCCCCAATCCCTAACTGAACCTGTTTAGTGATTAAGTAGGACTTTGGTGAAGGTTTTTTTTTTGTTGGTTTGCATTTTCACTATTCTGGCAATTGGAGGAGAGACCAGATTGTTATGATTTTTCCTCAGGGCAGTCAGTAGTGGTTTATTGTTGCTGTATAACAGTTTGTTGTTGCTGTGTTGCCTGTCAGTGTTATCAGCCGACTGCTTATTTTAGGTTGTGAACTGATTAATGGTTAAGTTGGTTTTGCCCCTCATTGTTTTGGTTTAGGTGTCTTTCATATTATTCTGTGCATTTTGCTGAGAAGATCCTGTGAGAAGAGGTGAGTCAAAAAGATTCATTTATTTGTATTCAACTACAGTACAGCTGAGGGATGAAGCGTGATGCTCCCAAAATAGTCCTGTACTTGTCCTCTTTTAAAAATAAGTCCCTCAAATATTAAACATCAGAAAATGTAGAAGCAATCATAAGACTATTTATACAAGTGATATTTTTTTTTTTCAAAGAGCATTCTACAAGGTTGGATTGGATACTTTTCAGACAAGATATTTAGGTTTGCAATATCAATGGATGTTGAATAATTTCTTTAGTGGTACAATACATTGACATGACTTACTTTGAACTCATAAAATTCGGAGCCATCAACTATCCTTGCAATAACCTCTCTGACATCGTAACTTTTTTTGAGATTATCACCCACAATGCCATAGAGCTCATCAGCAGAATACAGAGGCTCTTTGACTTCTTCAGATTGTCTCACCTAAACAGGACAAAATATTATTACAATTATCACCACCTCAGTATACATTTGTCATGTGTCAATGTCACAGAATAGTGAAAATTTGAAAGGCAGATAGAATTATAAAGAGATATAATCCGATTCTCTTGGTAGAGAACCCAGTTCTGCCATAACTGTGTATTATTGAGGCTTCATTGGCAACATTATCAAACATCCCACCCACATTAACCCTTTAATTGCCACTGCTATGAAATATTTTGGTATAAGAATAAGTCATTTTCCAATAAAAATAAAATTCAGAACTCCAGCTTTTTAATTACATTTGTGATGGCCAAACACATACTTTACTATAAATGGCCATAGTATAAAACAAAAATTTAATTGGGCAGGGGGCTCATTTTCCACACCTTAATGCAACTTGGAAAATGTGAAAAGGTGGAGAATTGTGCAGGGGGTTTTGAAATGTTTTAGTTTTGTTTTTCTAAATCAGAGCACAAATGCAAAGTTGGTGTGGGTAACAGTAGTGTGACCAAACTTGGCATAAATGTGAATCTAGTGAATAAAGATGTTAAACAGAACACCAAAAGTGTTCAGCATCAGACTAAATTTCTGAAAACAAGGAATAAATTTAACAAAAAATAGATCACCCCATAAATAATACATCACTGCTGGCTGTATTACACACCGCTGACCATGAAGGAAGGAGTCAGCGTGCAAAATGACCAAACATTCTTGGAATATTAGTTCAGCCAAGGGCAATGAGGTTGCAGGAGAAGAACTCAACAACCTCATCCATTGACATAATTCCTCAACTGGTTTTTTTTTTTTTTTTTTTTAAGAGCTCATCTGGCGACTGCCTACTTGGGCATTAGTCGCCGTATTAAAACTGGCCTAGTTCTAGGCTACTTTAAAATAAAATTAAAGAGAGAAAAAAAAACCACCCCAAAAGGGGGAAAGGAAGCAAGCTGGTGCGTCGGGGAGAGGTCCCCCCGCGCAGGAGCATGCAACTAAAGGAAAAAAACAAACAAAAAACAAAACAAAACAAAACAAATGCAAAAAAACAACAAAACAAAACAAAAAAACCTTGCTTAAATAATAGGGAGGACTGGGAGAGAGAAATCATTCATTTCCTGAAATGTGGACCACCAGGCCCACTCCAAACTCTTCCAGAATGGTCTTTCAGTAGGTGGCATTGGCGCAAAAAATGATAAACGAATTGGAAAGTGGTCACTTTCCATTCCAAAATTAGGCTGTGTATTCAGAGCACGGGGATAGAGCAAGACAGGAAAATGAAGTCATTCTCAGAGAGTGATGCACATACTCCAAATTTACAACACCTATCTCTTGCTCATCGATATGGTCAGCAAGGAGCTGATGCTTGGGATTGATTGAGTAGTTTCTCAAGAGGAGTGTCAACCATTCAAATCTATGAACAGGAGAAAAGGCCTTGGCAACTGTGCTACAATGCAGCAGAAGTACCCCTCATCAAAGTCGACTAATGGTGGAATTTATGCAGAAATTACAGTATACCTCCTATCCAGATGAAGCTGCACTGCTAGTGGCTGAAGGAGGCATTTATAGCAAATAAAAGAATGTAGAAATCATGCCGGGGGTAAATCGTGCATTTCTGCCCATCTCACATCCTGTGGTGGTGGGGGGGGAGGTGGCACACACAAAGCATGGTCTCCTGCAAAAAAAAGAAGAAAAAAAAGCTGTGATCTGGAGGAACAGAGTTTCTGCAGCTGCTTCTAGTTGGTTCAGAGTCTGCAGCAATTTGATTGAAGGAACATGCCTTTCAGGCATATCTCGGAAGAGATGTGGGGTCCTGTTTAAAGAGAAAACCCTCACAGGAATAGCCATACGCTTCCCAGAGGCAGAACTCGGGTTCACTATGCGTCCTTTCCTCCAACTGCCTTGAAACCTTTAGTAAGCAGGGTGGGGGTCCCTCCGTTAGAGGATCCATCATCTCCAGCCTTGGGTGAGAGTGGGGTCAGGAGCAGAGGGTGCTTTTTATTAAATTGAGGCGCCACAACCAAGTCCTTAGCCAATCAAAATGAATGAGGATCCGTAGCCTGAATGGCCAGAATTTCCTTCTCCAAGAGATACGCAATACATTGCTTCAAAGAAGCAGGGTAAGGCCCTTCATAATTTACATATTTGGCCATACACAATTTGGACATATCACATATGGCCTTGGATCAACTTACATAGACTACAGGTAACCCAACTTTGCACATCTACACAAGCGATTTGTATGGCCAAAGCAGTGGCAGTAGTAGCACCTAGGCGGCAGTGGCACGAATGCCTTCATAAGCTTGCAATAGCACCTGGCATACACCAACTATGGGAGTCTGTCACGGTTGAAAAATGATGAAGAGTGTAGGGGTGGGTCTCGAGGCCCCTCCCTGTTTTCTCATGACGCATTCAACCTTGCCTGCTCCATGGTGGGCCAGCTCTAAACAGATGTCTTCTGTGGATTAGTCCACAATTTCCTTCGAGTAAACCACTAATTTCACGAGTGGCATCACACTCACCGGCATGCCATCAAGTGTCCAAAGGGCACTAATTATGGCCGCCTCGGAGGGATTCAATGCAATCACCAGAAGGCTCCCGTCAGAGAAATGGGTCACCTTCGGCTCTTTACCCATCAAGTTAGCTAGAGCTCTTCTTTGATGGATCATGTTGCCCTTGGCCAACATGCTGCCATCAGTGGAGTGAATAACCAGAAAGAGTTTGAAGCAGAGGGCTCAAAAACGTCATATAGTCTCTCAATGAGGGGCCTCGATGTAATCGAGGCTCTGCTAGTGCACTTACAACTTTGGTCTTAGTCTGGGCCTCCACAACCAAGGGAGCCTTGGGTCCGAACATGCCAATTTAAGCCTGGTCACTTGCCGAAGCAGCAGTGGACACATCCATCTCTGAAGGGCCCCTGCAGAGGGAGAAGAACCCTTAGACCTCTTAGTCTTTTTCTTACTGTCCTTTCTCTTTTGGAGAGAGGAGGGTGGGGAATGAACTCGCTTTTCTCCACTGCCGGAAGGAGCCCCTAGGCAGGATGGACTGGCCATAGCAAGATCCTTCTCTGAGATGGAGAAGGTGCTTTTAAAGGGGGACCAGCCTCGGGAAGAAAACCCTCCTCTTCTTGAGTCTTTGGGGGCCTGAGCAACACAAATAGAAGCTTGAACAAGGGCGGATCTAGGTTTTGCGTTTGGCACCATGCCCAGGTATGCTCCTATGGAAGGGTTGCTATATGCAGCTGGGTGGCCTCCGTGACCATGCCTATATTAGGGAAGGGGGGGCCTCGATGTGGCAGCCCTCCCCTCCAAAGAATCACAGATCCCAATCGAGGACTCTGTCTGCTTGTGTTTTGTCAACCCGTGCACTTAAAATGCAGTCCCCTGTAATGGCCCTCGGGAGATGGAGTCACCCGAGGGCTCCTCCAAAGGAGAGGGTGAAGGGAAGCCCCTGCACTAGTTGGCCTAGGATAGGAATAAACCACCCATCTGGTAGAAGATTGCAGGGGCCCCCTCTTTTTCAGAAGTGGAGCTGCTGAGAGAAGCTCCACAGATGGCAAAGGGAAAGCCCCTTTCCGGCATAGCGATGATGAGAGGGGAGCCCCTCCATCCATCAAAGTGGTGCACTGATTTTTCTCATCCTCTTGATACCTAGGGAGGGTACGGCCATTCTTGGAGACATATCTCGATGCACTTTCCCACCATTGTCTTCTGTTGTAACCATATTAGAATAAGAGAAAAAAAAGGGCATATGGAAAGTAGATAGTATGACCGCCCAATGACTTGGGAGGTTAAGAGAACCGTTCATAGGATCAGAAATTCTAGAATGTGAACATTTATGAATAATCGGTCCTGGTCCAGCATTGATGGGCTTTGCCAACCCAGCCTGCCATTTAGGTGAAATTGTCCTGGAACTTTAACCATGAAGGATTGTACCAGTGTAGCCACCTTATATGTGTACTGGAAGAGTTGATAGCCCAGCACACCCTGTACCTAATACTTGCCCTAGTAAGCAGGCTTTTGGCCCTTGCAGCAGTTCAGAACCTCACAGTATACACTGATACTTGACTAAGCCTCATAATAGCATGAAAGTGCACTAGGCAGCCACAACCTCTGTGGATAGAAGAGAAAGTTTGGAAAGGTGTATAAGGGTATGAAATAAAGAGAAGTAGAGATAGACAAGTCCACTAAGAGTAAGGTGGTTGATCACTTATTATCATTATACCCTGGTGCTAAGTGATCCCAGGATGGCATGCAGTCCACCAAGGCACCATGGCTACTGGACTGCACTCTGTACAGGTGGAAACACTCCTGTTGGTACAAAGTGTAGTAGAAAAGGTTGATGGGGTAGCCGTAATGATAATAATAATTAATACTAGTCATAATAAATAATTATAATACCTAAAAAATAATTATAAATATATAATAAATACTATAAAAATCATACTAAATAATAATAAAAATAAAGAATAACAATAATGCTAATAATAATCATTCTAAAAAAAAGGTAGTGCCGAGTGAGGGTGAGGGGAAGCGCACCAAGAACTTTCCCAGACTTCATCACCGAGTTCATGTCAATCCTGTGACAGGACTTCCTTAATTTGCACTCAGTCTGGGAGGATGTCCAGCTCTGCCAGGTACCAAGTGTAACAGGCTACACAGGGTCACCCCTTATGGGAGTTTTACAAATATGTATTGAAAAATTATTAGAAAGATCGAGACTAGTAATAGAAACTGGTGCAAATTATATTACTTATAAAATGAATAAATCACAACTTTCAACATAACTTCAGTTACTTGATTTCTATCCTAAAAATATTGATAAACATGAAAAAAATAGTGCATAACCTAATATATTTTGGAAATCTAAGTAATCCAACACATTAAGTGTGCTATTTTTTGTTGTTGTTTTTCACCTCAACTCACCTGTGCCCACGTTAATGCGCACCTTTTATTTCAGGTTCCAGGGACGGAGGGAGGACGGGCTGCCTGGAAGCAGTATCGGGCCCAGATCTTTCACTAGACTGATCCTTTCCCTCCCACAGGTTGTAAATTGAGGATTTGAAAATAAATTGTGAAACAGTTGTGAAATTTAGAAAAAAAAAAATTAACTTTTGAGCGAGTGAATTAATGCAAGCGGAGCTGGATGGAAAGCCAGGTGTGTATAAGTAGGTATGCGTGTGTATGGGTGGTATATATGCATATAAGGGAGGGGAATATGTAACACCATTAAGGAGCGAGCAGAGGGTAATTTCTTTTCCCCCTTTTTCAAGCTCCTAAGTAACCCCTGATTACTCTCATTTCAGAGTGAAGAAGGAGCCGAGGCGTGTGGGACTGAGAGACCTGTGTGCGGCGCAATTTTGAAATTACAGCCATCCTCCCTTCTGGTCTATCATTAGAGAGAACGAGGATGAGACGGATCAGGCCACGGTGAGGACGAGATGGACCAAGCGAGACCCCCCCCCCCACCACCACCACCACTCCTCCACATTCAAGGAGAGTTAGAGGACTCACTAAACCACTAGATGCGCAAGAACTTTAAAGAGACCGCCCCAGGGCAAATTAGCGACAGCAAAACCAAGGTGGCTTGTAGTAGTGGTTGGGCCGAGACCACATTTGAGTGAGTGAGCGAGCTTGCAAGGTCGTGTGTAGACCATTGTACAGTGGGCGCAAAAGAAATGTTAACCTCTTAAACGCAATGGAAATGTTAACTCGAATTTCGCGGATAACTTTTTTACCGCGTTCCCGCCATATAGATAGTGGGAGGAGATTGGTATGACGCATGTACCTGCAGCCAGGGCTCCCTCGCAACTTCCCACCAGGCTCAGTTTAAGTGTGCTCGCAGAGCTCAGACAGTGTACATCTGTGTTACGCTACCCCACAGACCGCATCTTTTTCACCTTTCTGCTGACTTTGACGCCCTACCAGATACCACCATACCATCGCAATGGGGCGTAGCAAGCTGACAATGGAGGAGAAGACCTGTGCCCTAACCCTAATAGAGCAGGAAGTGCCAGTAAAGCGTGTAGCTGCCGATCTGAACGTGAGCCGTGTGTCACTCTTTAAGCTCAAAAAAGCAGTCACCACACTCCCTCCCGGCACCGCACCGCCTCGCAAACCTAGCTCTGGGGGCAAGAAGAAGACAACTGCTCGGACTGACAAGGTTTTGCTGCGTCAGGTGAAGCAGGACCCTTCGATAACAGCGGCTGAATTGAAGGGGAAACATCCTGACTTGCTCCACAACGTCGCTATTCGTACGATCCAGCACCGGCTACAAAAAGACCTGGGTTTGCCCTGCCGCCGTGCCGCCAAGAAACCGCTGCTGACAGAGGGTATGAAGTAAAAACGGCTAGCTTTCGCGAAGAAATATCAAGATTGGACACCAGAGCAGTGGAAGAAAGTCATGTGGAGTGACGAGAGCAGTTTTCGGCTCATCAGAGGTGGCTCGAAAGTGGTGCGGCGGCCCAGTGATGTGAGCAGATATGACCATCGCTACACCGTGAAGCACCTCGATGGCGTCATGGTTTGGGGATGCTTCAGTGGCGAGAAGGGCAGGGGTGGTCTCTATTCCTCCCCAAGAACGTCACCATGAAGGAAAAGAATTACATTGAGGTTTTGGAGGAACATCTGCTCCATTTCTATGCTCTCCATGGCTGCGACTTTTTATGCATGATGGCGCCCCTGCACACAAGGCACGAGCTGTCAAAGACTTCCTAATGAGCAGAACATCGAAGTTTTGGACTGGCCAGGCAACTCACCCGACTTAAACCCCATAGAGAATGCCTGGAACCAAATGAAAAATGGGCCGGGACGGCCCACCTCGATCCCCGCCCTGAAGGAGACACTCATTAAGCTGTGGGTGGCAATGGACGGCTCCTACTTCGAGAATCTTGCAACATCCATGCCCAAAGAGGATCCAGGTGTTGAAGACCCGTGGGAACATGACAAAGTACTAAATGTAAAGAAATGTAAGTAAAAGGACCCAATAAAACAAACTTGAAATGTACTTTTGTGCTTAATTATCCAAAAATTCTTAATGTTAACATTTCCTTTGCGCCCACTGTATATACATATTTCTTTAATTTGTCATGTACACTTAATATTTTTTCCTCAAGTCTGCATTATTTGCATTTTCTCATTTATTCTGTACATATTTTTTTCTGGATATTTTTGGGTGATTGTATTGGGGGGTGGGAATATAAATATATATTGAAGTTATGTTATATGTAACAAAGAAAATTGAGTATTCACATTTCCTTAAGCCTCCTTCCGATCTAACGGGCGTCTCATGAGTGAGTGAGCAGACCCTTGTGGCGGGTGGTTTCTGGGACTGTCTGCGACAATACCACCAAGCAGGATATCCTCACCATATTCACTATTGCCAGTATGGCCTTGGCACAAAATCTTGCATCCATTCGCTACAAAAGGCACTAGACAAAGCACTATGCCATGACACAGTATGTGTTCTTTCATAGCATCATAATTAACAACCTATACTTTGAAACAAAAGAATAAGGCTCCTTCCTTGAAACCTAAACACTTCCTAAACTAATGATCTGATAGGTTCCAAAATTACTCCAAGAGGGGGGGGGGGGGCTCTGTTCCCCCTTAGGTCTTTCCAGGTACCAATTTATGCTCCAATCCATACAGCCAAACTCTTTGGCCATCCACCTAGCATCTTCATCATCTTGAGATCACATATGACATGAAAACTTCATCTCTGTTCCCTAAATCCAAAGTCAACATCTCACCTAAAAAAATCTTTTCAAAGTACGCAACAATATTTCCACTATTGAATAAATCCCAGTGTCCATCTCAACCCCTCCATACAAATTTTCCAGGTTTTAAATGTCACAGTTACTTCTGTCCTAACAATTATTTGCCATTCATACACTTTCATATAGACCAGCACTTGACCTATGAAGCTTTTTCCTCCAAATCACATACAAATATCTACCATAATAGATTTAGACGGAAAGAGAATCAGAGAAACTCTTTGGTTTATAGAGAATTAGCATTTATGTCACAATGCAAACTGAAGATTCCTTGGAATTTGTGAATATAGTAATCAAATAGCTAAGTATTATAATTATAAAGGTAATAATACTTAAGAAATTAGGAAAGCTTTTCTCAAAGCCTAATAACATAATTTTTACCATCATCCAAGACTTACCTCAGGAACTTTGAGACGATTTAAGGATCTGACAACTGACCTAGCAAGATGAATAGCATGGGTATCATCATGCGCATAATGGTCAGTTACCCCAGATTTACTGCCAAAAAGGAAAGGGAAGCAAACTAGCATTAGATTCATTTAAGTGAGGCTAATGAAATAAAATAGGATTAAAAAACATATCTAGTTTCTGGGGCAATTAAATGTCAGTGTTGACATTTACCCAGTCAAAGTCTCAATTTTTAAGACAAAGTCACAAATCACATAGACCAGGAGTAGCGTGAGTGAACCAAAATTCAATATCACAGGAATCCTTTCATCGCCCTTACAACCATTCTCCATTTTAGCCAGAACATTATTAAAGTTCTTCCCTAACTTAAACTTTTTTTCATATGGATTTCTACCATTACAAGATCTATATTACACACAACTTAGCTCTTCCATAATTTCATTATCATAAGACTCAATCAAACCCAACCATAACATGTATCATAACTCAATTTTACCACAATCAATCCCAGACTCAATAATACCCTGAAAGGAGACTTGCCTTGATTAAAAATATGAAAGCAAGTTCACGAGAGTTGAACACCCAACCGATCCTTAGTGATTCAAGTTGCCATAGATTATCACTTTCCCTAACTTTACCATTTTCTTTATGAGCCTCTAAATTTTAATTTGGTAGATAGTTAGTGACATTCATCTCTTATATCATGGAATGGATAATGAAATACACAAAGATAAGAATGATAATCACTGGTGAGCCTCAAGGGATCAGGGGCTGGTTTCTTTGGAGGGGAGGCATAGTGAGGGTTTACACCATTGACCAGCAATGGTGGAACATTTTGGAACCCCAGGGTATGAGGCAGAGGCACCCATTCCACATCAGGGATATGTGGATATGAGTGATCCCATAGTGGACACTCATACTCCACTGGCAGGGTTTTGGAACCCTGCTGTGAATGAATGAATGGTACATAAAAGGCAAATGCTGCGTAGATCAAAGTGGACAAACTCTCAGCCAACCCTGCTATGAAGGAGATAAGGGAAATTATAGAATTGTTGTGATTGGCTGGGCTGTGTGCAGTGATGGGTGTGGAGCTACTTCCCTCCACAGAGGTATCAGCAGAAGTGCCCAATGAACAACCAGCTAGTGATACCATTTAAAGGTTTGATCTGCACTCACTGTGATGTAACCTCAACCTTGAGGTCGGAAATCCAACTGTGTTCACTAGGCTAGTGGAACTCCACAAATAATCGGTTGAGAATTGTGTAATCCAAAGAAGAAATGGAAAAAGAAGAGCATGGTAAGTATAGTTTATGCAAGAGAAGGACAACCAGCTAGTGATACCATTTAAAGGTTTGATCTGCACTCACTGTGATGTAACCCCAACCTTGAGGTCGGAAATCCAACTGTGTTCACTAGGCTAGTGGAACTCTACAAATAATCGGTTGAGAATTGTGTAATCCAAAGAAGAAATGGAAAAAGAAGAGCATGGTAAGTATAGTTTATGCAAGAGAAGGACAACCAGCTAGTGATACCATTTAAAGGTTTGATCTGCACTCACTGTGATGTAACCTCAACCTTGAGGTCAGGAAATCCAACTGTGTTCACTAGGCTAGTGGAATTCCACAAATAATCGGTTGAGAATTGTGTAATCCAAAGAAGAAATGGAAAAAGAAGAGCATGGTAAGTATAGTTTATGCAAGAGAAGGACAACCAGCTAGTGATACCATTTAAAGGTTTGATCTGCACTCACTGTGATGTAACCCCAACCTTGAGGTCAGAAATCCAACTGTGTTCACTAGGCTAGTGGAATTCCACAAATAATCGGTTGAGAATTGTGTAATCCAAAGAAGAAATGGAAAAAGAAGAGCATGGTAAGTATAGTTTATGCAAGAGAAGGACAACCAGCTAGTGATACCATTTAAAGGTTTGATCTGCACTCACTGTGATGTAACCTCAACCTTGAGGTCGGAAATCCAACTGTGTTCACTAGGCTAGTGGAACTCCACAAATAATCGGTTGAGAGTTGTGTAATCCAAAGAAGAAATGGAAAAAGAAGAGCATGGTAAGTATAGTTTATGCAAGAGAAGGACAACCAGCTAGTGATACCATTTAAAGGTTTGATCTGCACTCACTGTGATGTAACCCCAACCTTGAGGTCAGAAATCCAACTGTGTTCACTAGGCTAGTGGAACTCCACAAATAATCGGTTGAGAATTGTGTAATCCAAAGAAGAAATGGAAAAAGAAGAGCATGGTAAGTATAGTTTATGCAAGAGAAGGACAACCAGCTAGTGATACCATTTAAAGGTTTGATCTGCACTCACTGTGATGTAACCTCAACCTTGAGGTCGGAAATCCAACTGTGTTCACTAGGCTAGTGGAACTCCACAAATAATCGGTTGAGAATTGTGTAATCCAAAGAAGAAATGGAAAAAGAAGAGCATGGTAAGTATAGTTTATGCAAGAGAAGGACAACCAGCTAGTGATACCATTTAAAGGTTTGATCTGCACTCACTGTGATGTAACCCCAACCTTGAGGTCAGAAATCCAACTGTGTTCACTAGGCTAGTGGAACTCCACAAATAATCGGTTGAGAATTGTGTAATCCAAAGAAGAAATGGAAAAAGAAGAGCATGGTAAGTATAGTTTATGCAAGAGAAGGACAACCAGCTAGTGATACCATTTAAAGGTTTGATCTGCACTCACTGTGATGTAACCCCAACCTTGAGGTCGGAAATCCAACTGTGGTCACTAGGCTAGTGGAACTCCACAAATAATCGGTTGAGAATTGTGTAATCCAAAGAAGAAATGGAAAAAGAAGAGCATGGTAAGTATAGTTTATGCAAGAGAAGGACAACCAGCTAGTGATACCATTTAAAGGTTTGATCTGCACTCACTGTGATGTAACCTCAACCTTGAGGTCGGAAATCCAACTGTGTTCACTAGGCTAGTGGAACTCCACAAATAATCGGTTGAGAATTGTGTAATCCAAAGAAGAAATGGAAAAAGAAGAGCATGGTAAGTATAGTTTATGCAAGAGAAGGACAACCAGCTAGTGATACCATTTAAAGGTTTGATCTGCACTCACTGTGATGTAACCCCAACCTTGAGGTCGGAAATCCAACTGTGTTCACTAGGCTAGTGGAATTCCACAAATAATCGGTTGAGAATTGTGTAATCCAAAGAAGAAATGGAAAAAGAAGAGCATGGTAAGTATAGTTTATGCAAGAGAAGGACAACCAGCTAGTGATACCATTTAAAGGTTTGATCTGCACTCACTGTGATGTAACCTCAACCTTGAGGTCGGAAATCCAACTGTGTTCACTAGGCTAGTGGAACTCCACAAATAATCGGTTGAGAATTGTGTAATCCAAAGAAGAAATGGAAAAAGAAGAGCATGGTAAGTATAGTTTATGCAAGAGAAGGACAACCAGCTAGTGATACCATTTAAAGGTTTGATCTGCACTCACTGTGATGTAACCTCAACCTTGAGGTCGGAAATCCAACTGTGTTCACTAGGCTAGTGGAACTCCACAAATAATCGGTTGAGAATTGTGTAATCCAAAGAAGAAATGGAAAAAGAAGAGCATGGTAAGTATAGTTTATGCAAGAGAAGGACAACCAGCTAGTGATACCATTTAAAGGTTTGATCTGCACTCACTGTGATGTAACCCCAACCTTGAGGTCGGAAATCCAACTGTGTTCACTAGGCAAGTGGAACTCCACAAATAATCGGTTGAGAATTGTGTAATCCAAAGAAGAAATGGAAAAAGAAGAGCATGATAAGTATAGTTTATGCAAGAGAAGGACAACCAGCTAGTGATACCATTTAAAGGTTTGATCTGCACTCACTGTGATGTAACCTCAACCTTGAGGTCGGAAATCCAACTGTGTTCACTAGGCTAGTGGAACTCCACAAATAATCGGTTGAGAATTGTGTAATCCAAAGAAGAAATGGAAAAAGAAGAGCATGGTAAGTATAGTTTATGCAAGAGAAGGACAACCAGTTAGTGATACCATTTAAAGGTTTGATCTGCACTCACTGTGATGTAACCCCAACCTTGAGGTCAGAAATCCAACTGTGTTCACTAGGCTAGTGGAATTCCACAAATAATCGGTTGAGAATTGTGTAATCCAAAGAAGAAATGGAAAAAGAAGAGCATGGTAAGTATAGTTTATGCAAGAGAAGGACAACCAGCTAGTGATACCATTTAAAGGTTTGATCTGCACTCACTGTGATGTAACCTCAACCTTGAGGTCGGAAATCCAACTGTGTTCACTAGGCTAGTGGAACTCCACAAATAATCGGTTGAGAGTTGTGTAATCCAAAGAAGAAATGGAAAAAGAAGAGCATGGTAAGTATAGTTTATGCAAGAGAAGGACAACCAGCTAGTGATACCATTTAAAGGTTTGATCTGCACTCACTGTGATGTAACCCCAACCTTGAGGTCAGAAATCCAACTGTGTTCACTAGGCTAGTGGAACTCCACAAATAATCGGTTGAGAATTGTGTAATCCAAAGAAGAAATGGAAAAACAAGAGCATGGTAAGTATAGTTTATGCAAGAGAAGGACAACCAGCTAGTGATACCATTTAAAGGTTTGATCTGCACTCACTGTGATGTAACCTCAACCTTGAGGTCGGAAATCCAACTGTGTTCACTAGGCTAGTGGAACTCCACAAATAATCGGTTGAGAATTGTGTAATCCAAAGAAGAAATGGAAAAAGAAGAGCATGGTAAGTATAGTTTATGCAAGAGAAGGACAACCAGCTAGTGATACCATTTAAAGGTTTGATCTGCACTCACTGTGATGTAACCCCAACCTTGAGGTCAGAAATCCAACTGTGTTCACTAGGCTAGTGGAACTCCACAAATAATCGGTTGAGAATTGTGTAATCCAAAGAAGAAATGGAAAAAGAAGAGCATGGTAAGTATAGTTTATGCAAGAGAAGGACAACCAGCTAGTGATACCATTTAAAGGTTTGATCTGCACTCACTGTGATGTAACCCCAACCTTGAGGTCGGAAATCCAACTGTGGTCACTAGGCTAGTGGAACTCCACAAATAATCGGTTGAGAATTGTGTAATCCAAAGAAGAAATGGAAAAAGAAGAGCATGGTAAGTATAGTTTATGCAAGAGAAGGACAACCAGCTAGTGATACCATTTAAAGGTTTGATCTGCACTCACTGTGATGTAACCTCAACCTTGAGGTCGGAAATCCAACTGTGTTCACTAGGCTAGTGGAACTCCACAAATAATCGGTTGAGAATTGTGTAATCCAAAGAAGAAATGGAAAAAGAAGAGCATGGTAAGTATAGTTTATGCAAGAGAAGGACAACCAGCTAGTGATACCATTTAAAGGTTTGATCTGCACTCACTGTGATGTAACCCCAACCTTGAGGTCGGAAATCCAACTGTGTTCACTAGGCTAGTGGAATTCCACAAATAATCGGTTGAGAATTGTGTAATCCAAAGAAGAAATGGAAAAAGAAGAGCATGGTAAGTATAGTTTATGCAAGAGAAGGACAACCAGCTAGTGATACCATTTAAAGGTTTGATCTGCACTCACTGTGATGTAACCTCAACCTTGAGGTCGGAAATCCAACTGTGTTCACTAGGCTAGTGGAACTCCACAAATAATCGGTTGAGAATTGTGTAATCCAAAGAAGAAATGGAAAAAGAAGAGCATGGTAAGTATAGTTTATGCAAGAGAAGGACAACCAGCTAGTGATACCATTTAAAGGTTTGATCTGCACTCACTGTGATGTAACCTCAACCTTGAGGTCGGAAATCCAACTGTGTTCACTAGGCTAGTGGAACTCCACAAATAATCGGTTGAGAATTGTGTAATCCAAAGAAGAAATGGAAAAAGAAGAGCATGGTAAGTATAGTTTATGCAAGAGAAGGACAACCAGCTAGTGATACCATTTAAAGGTTTGATCTGCACTCACTGTGATGTAACCCCAACCTTGAGGTCGGAAATCCAACTGTGTTCACTAGGCTAGTGGAACTCCACAAATAATCGGTTGAGAATTGTGTAATCCAAAGAAGAAATGGAAAAAGAAGAGCATGATAAGTATAGTTTATGCAAGAGAAGGACAACCAGCTAGTGATACCATTTAAAGGTTTGATCTGCACTCACTGTGATGTAACCTCAACCTTGAGGTCGGAAATCCAACTGTGTTCACTAGGCTAGTGGAACTCCACAAATAATCGGTTGAGAATTGTGTAATCCAAAGAAGAAATGGAAAAAGAAGAGCATGGTAAGTATAGTTTATGCAAGAGAAGGACAACCAGCTAGTGATACCATTTAAAGGTTTGATCTGCACTCACTGTGATGTAACCCCAACCTTGAGGTCGGAAATCCAACTGTGTTCACTAGGCTAGTGGAATTCCACAAATAATCGGTTGAGAATTGTGTAATCCAAAGAAGAAATGGAAAAAGAAGAGCATGGTAAGTATAGTTTATGCAAGAGAAGGACAACCAGCTAGTGATACCATTTAAAGGTTTGATCTGCACTCACTGTGATGTAACCCCAACCTTGAGGTCGAAAATCCAACTGTGGTCACTAGGCTAGTGGAACTCCACAAATAATCGGTTGAGAATTGTGTAATCCAAAGAAGAAATGGAAAAAGAAGAGCATGGTAAGTATAGTTTATGCAAGAGAAGGACAACCAGCTAGTGATACCATTTAAAGGTTTGATCTGCACTCACTGTGATGTAACCTCAACCTTGAGGTCGGAAATCCAACTGTGTTCACTAGGCTAGTGGAACTCCACAAATAATCGGTTGAGAATTGTGTAATCCAAAGAAGAAATGGAAAAAGAAGAGCATGGTAAGTATAGTTTATGCAAGAGAAGGACAACCAGCTAGTGATACCATTTAAAGGTTTGATCTGCACTCACTGTGATGTAACCCCAACCTTGAGGTCGGAAATCCAACTGTGTTCACTAGGCTAGTGGAATTCCACAAATAATCGGTTGAGAATTGTGTAATCCAAAGAAGAAATGGAAAAAGAAGAGCATGGTAAGTATAGTTTATGCAAGAGAAGGACAACCAGCTAGTGATACCATTTAAAGGTTTGATCTGCACTCACTGTGATGTAACCTCAACCTTGAGGTCGGAAATCCAACTGTGTTCACTAGGCTAGTGGAACTCCACAAATAATCGGTTGAGAATTGTGTAATCCAAAGAAGAAATGGAAAAAGAAGAGCATGGTAAGTATAGTTTATGCAAGAGAAGGACAACCAGCTAGTGATACCATTTAAAGGTTTGATCTGCACTCACTGTGATGTAACCTCAACCTTGAGGTCGGAAATCCAACTGTGTTCACTAGGCTAGTGGAACTCCACAAATAATCGGTTGAGAATTGTGTAATCCAAAGAAGAAATGGAAAAAGAAGAGCATGGTAAGTATAGTTTATGCAAGAGAAGGACAACCAGCTAGTGATACCATTTAAAGGTTTGATCTGCACTCACTGTGATGTAACCCCAACCTTGAGGTCAGAAATCCAACTGTGTTCACTAGGCTAGTGGAACTCCACAAATAATCGGTTGAGAATTGTGTAATCCAAAGAAGAAATGGAAAAAGAAGAGCATGATAAGTATAGTTTATGCAAGAGAAGGACAACCAGCTAGTGATACCATTTAAAGGTTTGATCTGCACTCACTGTGATGTAACCTCAACCTTGAGGTCGGAAATCCAACTGTGTTCACTAGGCTAGTGGAACTCCACAAATAATCGGTTGAGAATTGTGTAATCCAAAGAAGAAATGGAAAAAGAAGAGCATGGTAAGTATAGTTTATGCAAGAGAAGGACAACCAGCTAGTGATACCATTTAAAGGTTTGATCTGCACTCACTGTGATGTAACCCCAACCTTGAGGTCGGAAATCCAACTGTGTTCACTAGGCTAGTGGAATTCCACAAATAATCGGTTGAGAATTGTGTAATCCAAAGAAGAAATGGAAAAAGAAGAGCATGGTAAGTATAGTTTATGCAAGAGAAGGACAACCAGCTAGTGATACCATTTAAAGGTTTGATCTGCACTCACTGTGATGTAACCCCAACCTTGAGGTCAGAAATCCAACTGTGTTCACTAGGCTAGTGGAACTCCACAAATAATCGGTTGAGAATTGTGTAATCCAAAGAAGAAATGGAAAAAGAAGAGCATGGTAAGTATAGTTTATGCAAGAGAAGGACAACCAGCTAGTGATACCATTTAAAGGTTTGATCTGCACTCACTGTGATGTAACCCCAACCTTGAGGTCGGAAATCCAACTGTGTTCACTAGGCTAGTGGAACTCCACAAATAATCGGTTGAGAGTTGTGTAATCCAAAGAAGAAATGGAAAAAGAAGAGCATGGTAAGTATAGTTTATGCAAGAGAAGGACAACCAGCTAGTGATACCATTTAAAGGTTTGATCTGCACTCACTGTGATGTAACCCCAACCTTGAGGTCAGAAATCCAACTGTGTTCACTAGGCTAGTGGAACTCCACAAATAATCGGTTGAGAATTGTGTAATCCAAAGAAGAAATGGAAAAAGAAGAGCATGGTAAGTATAGTTTATGCAAGAGAAGGACAACCAGCTAGTGATACCATTTAAAGGTTTGATCTGCACTCACTGTGATGTAACCTCAACCTTGAGGTCGGAAATCCAACTGTGTTCACTAGGCTAGTGGAACTCCACAAATAATCGGTTGAGAATTGTGTAATCCAAAGAAGAAATGGAAAAAGAAGAGCATGGTAAGTATAGTTTATGCAAGAGAAGGACAACCAGCTAGTGATACCATTTAAAGGTTTGATCTGCACTCACTGTGATGTAACCCCAACCTTGAGGTCAGAAATCCAACTGTGTTCACTAGGCTAGTGGAACTCCACAAATAATCGGTTGAGAATTGTGTAATCCAAAGAAGAAATGGAAAAAGAAGAGCATGGTAAGTATAGTTTATGCAAGAGAAGGACAACCAGCTAGTGATACCATTTAAAGGTTTGATCTGCACTCACTGTGATGTAACCCCAACCTTGAGGTCGGAAATCCAACTGTGGTCACTAGGCTAGTGGAACTCCACAAATAATCGGTTGAGAATTGTGTAATCCAAAGAAGAAATGGAAAAAGAAGAGCATGGTAAGTATAATTTATGCAAGAGAAGGACAACCAGCTAGTGATACCATTTAAAGGTTTGATCTGCACTCACTGTGATGTAACCTCAACCTTGAGGTCGGAAATCCAACTGTGTTCACTAGGCTAGTGGAACTCCACAAATAATCGGTTGAGAATTGTGTAATCCAAAGAAGAAATGGAAAAAGAAGAGCATGGTAAGTATAGTTTATGCAAGAGAAGGACAACCAGCTAGTGATACCATTTAAAGGTTTGATCTGCACTCACTGTGATGTAACCCCAACCTTGAGGTCGGAAATCCAACTGTGTTCACTAGGCTAGTGGAATTCCACAAATAATCGGTTGAGAATTGTGTAATCCAAAGAAGAAATGGAAAAAGAAGAGCATGGTAAGTATAGTTTATGCAAGAGAAGGACAACCAGCTAGTGATACCATTTAAAGGTTTGATCTGCACTCACTGTGATGTAACCTCAACCTTGAGGTCGGAAATCCAACTGTGTTCACTAGGCTAGTGGAACTCCACAAATAATCGGTTGAGAATTGTGTAATCCAAAGAAGAAATGGAAAAACAAGAGCATGGTAAGTATAGTTTATGCAAGAGAAGGACAACCAGCTAGTGATACCATTTAAAGGTTTGATCTGCACTCACTGTGATGTAACCTCAACCTTGAGGTCGGAAATCCAACTGTGTTCACTAGGCTAGTGGAACTCCACAAATAATCGGTTGAGAATTGTGTAATCCAAAGAAGAAATGGAAAAAGAAGAGCATGGTAAGTATAGTTTATGCAAGAGAAGGACAACCAGCTAGTGATACCATTTAAAGGTTTGATCTGCACTCACTGTGATGTAACCCCAACCTTGAGGTCAGAAATCCAACTGTGTTCACTAGGCTAGTGGAACTCCACAAATAATCGGTTGAGAATTGTGTAATCCAAAGAAGAAATGGAAAAAGAAGAGCATGGTAAGTATAGTTTATGCAAGAGAAGGACAACCAGCTAGTGATACCATTTAAAGGTTTGATCTGCACTCACTGTGATGTAACCCCAACCTTGAGGTCGGAAATCCAACTGTGGTCACTAGGCTAGTGGAACTCCACAAATAATCGGTTGAGAATTGTGTAATCCAAAGAAGAAATGGAAAAAGAAGAGCATGGTAAGTATAGTTTATGCAAGAGAAGGACAACCAGCTAGTGATACCATTTAAAGGTTTGATCTGCACTCACTGTGATGTAACCTCAACCTTGAGGTCGGAAATCCAACTGTGTTCACTAGGCTAGTGGAACTCCACAAATAATCGGTTGAGAATTGTGTAATCCAAAGAAGAAATGGAAAAAGAAGAGCATGGTAAGTATAGTTTATGCAAGAGAAGGACAACCAGCTAGTGATACCATTTAAAGGTTTGATCTGCACTCACTGTGATGTAACCCCAACCTTGAGGTCGGAAATCCAACTGTGTTCACTAGGCTAGTGGAATTCCACAAATAATCGGTTGAGAATTGTGTAATCCAAAGAAGAAATGGAAAAAGAAGAGCATGGTAAGTATAGTTTATGCAAGAGAAGGACAACCAGCTAGTGATACCATTTAAAGGTTTGATCTGCACTCACTGTGATGTAACCTCAACCTTGAGGTCGGAAATCCAACTGTGTTCACTAGGCTAGTGGAACTCCACAAATAATCGGTTGAGAATTGTGTAATCCAAAGAAGAAATGGAAAAACAAGAGCATGGTAAGTATAGTTTATGCAAGAGAAGGACAACCAGCTAGTGATACCATTTAAAGGTTTGATCTGCACTCACTGTGATGTAACCTCAACCTTGAGGTCGGAAATCCAACTGTGTTCACTAGGCTAGTGGAACTCCACAAATAATCGGTTGAGAATTGTGTAATCCAAAGAAGAAATGGAAAAAGAAGAGCATGGTAAGTATAGTTTAAGCAAGAGAAGGACAACCAGCTAGTGATACCATTTAAAGGTTTGATCTGCACTCACTGTGATGTAACCCCAACCTTGAGGTCGGAAATCCAACTGTGTTCACTAGGCTAGTGGAACTCCACAAATAATCGGTTGAGAATTGTGTAATCCAAAGAAGAAATGGAAAAAGAAGAGCATGATAAGTATAGTTTATGCAAGAGAAGGACAACCAGCTAGTGATACCATTTAAAGGTTTGATCTGCACTCACTGTGATGTAACCTCAACCTTGAGGTCGGAAATCCAACTGTGTTCACTAGGCTAGTGGAACTCCACAAATAATCGGTTGAGAATTGTGTAATCCAAAGAAGAAATGGAAAAAGAAGAGCATGGTAAGTATAGTTTATGCAAGAGAAGGACAACCAGCTAGTGATACCATTTAAAGGTTTGATCTGCACTCACTGTGATGTAACCCCAACCTTGAGGTCGGAAATCCAACTGTGTTCACTAGGCTAGTGGAACTCCACAAATAATCGGTTGAGAATTGTGTAATCCAAAGAAGAAATGGAAAAAGAAGAGCATGATAAGTATAGTTTATGCAAGAGAAGGACAACCAGCTAGTGATACCATTTAAAGGTTTGATCTGCACTCACTGTGATGTAACCTCAACCTTGAGGTCGGAAATCCAACTGTGTTCACTAGGCTAGTGGAACTCCACAAATAATCGGTTGAGAATTGTGTAATCCAAAGAAGAAATGGAAAAAGAAGAGCATGGTAAGTATAGTTTATGCAAGAGAAGGACAACCAGCTAGTGATACCATTTAAAGGTTTGATCTGCACTCACTGTGATGTAACCCCAACCTTGAGGTCGGAAATCCAACTGTGTTCACTAGGCTAGTGGAATTCCACAAATAATCGGTTGAGAATTGTGTAATCCAAAGAAGAAATGGAAAAAGAAGAGCATGGTAAGTATAGTTTATGCAAGAGAAGGACAACCAGCTAGTGATACCATTTAAAGGTTTGATCTGCACTCACTGTGATGTAACCCCAACCTTGAGGTCAGAAATCCAACTGTGTTCACTAGGCTAGTGGAATTCCACAAATAATCGGTTGAGAATTGTGTAATCCAAAGAAGAAATGGAAAAAGAAGAGCATGGTAAGTATAGTTTATGCAAGAGAAGGACAACCAGCTAGTGATACCATTTAAAGGTTTGATCTGCACTCACTGTGATGTAACCTCAACCTTGAGGTCGGAAATCCAACTGTGTTCACTAGGCTAGTGGAACTCCACAAATAATCGGTTGAGAGTTGTGTAATCCAAAGAAGAAATGGAAAAAGAAGAGCATGGTAAGTATAGTTTATGCAAGAGAAGGACAACCAGCTAGTGATACCATTTAAAGGTTTGATCTGCACTCACTGTGATGTAACCTCAACCTTGAGGTCGGAAATCCAACTGTGTTCACTAGGCTAGTGGAACTCCACAAATAATCGGTTGAGAATTGTGTAATCCAAAGAAGAAATGGAAAAAGAAGAGCATGGTAAGTATAGTTTATGCAAGAGAAGGACAACCAGCTCGTGATACCATTTAAAGGTTTGATCTGCACTCACTGTGATGTAACCCCAACCTTGAGGTCGGAAATCCAACTGTGTTCACTAGGCTAGTGGAATTCCACAAATAATCGGTTGAGAATTGTGTAATCCAAAGAAGAAATGGAAAAAGAAGAGCATGGTAAGTATAGTTTATGCAAGAGAAGGACAACCAGCTAGTGATACCATTTAAAGGTTTGATCTGCACTCACTGTGATGTAACCTCAACCTTGAGGTCGGAAATCCAACTGTGTTCACTAGGCTAGTGGAACTCCACAAATAATCGGTTGAGAATTGTGTAATCCAAAGAAGAAATGGAAAAAGAAGAGCATGGTAAGTATAGTTTATGCAAGAGAAGGACAACCAGCTAGTGATACCATTTAAAGGTTTGATCTGCACTCACTGTGATGTAACCTCAACCTTGAGGTCGGAAATCCAACTGTGTTCACTAGGCTAGTGGAACTCCACAAATAATCGGTTGAGAATTGTGTAATCCAAAGAAGAAATGGAAAAAGAAGAGCATGGTAAGTATAGTTTATGCAAGAGAAGGACAACCAGCTAGTGATACCATTTAAAGGTTTGATCTGCACTCACTGTGATGTAACCCCAACCTTGAGGTCAGAAATCCAACTGTGTTCACTAGGCTAGTGGAACTCCACAAATAATCGGTTGAGAATTGTGTAATCCAAAGAAGAAATGGAAAAACAAGAGCATGGTAAGTATAGTTTATGCAAGAGAAGGACAACCAGCTAGTGATACCATTTAAAGGTTTGATCTGCACTCACTGTGATGTAACCCCAACCTTGAGGTCGGAAATCCAACTGTGTTCACTAGGCTAGTGGAATTCCACAAATAATCGGTTGAGAATTGTGTAATCCAAAGAAGAAATGGAAAAAGAAGAGCATGGTAAGTATAGTTTATGCAAGAGAAGGACAACCAGCTAGTGATACCATTTAAAGGTTTGATCTGCACTCACTGTGATGTAACCTCAACCTTGAGGTCGGAAATCCAACTGTGTTCACTAGGCTAGTGGAACTCCACAAATAATCGGTTGAGAGTTGTGTAATCCAAAGAAGAAATGGAAAAAGAAGAGCATGGTAAGTATAGTTTATGCAAGAGAAGGACAACCAGCTAGTGATACCATTTAAAGGTTTGATCTGCACTCACTGTGATGTAACCCCAACCTTGAGGTCAGAAATCCAACTGTGTTCACTAGGCTAGTGGAACTCCACAAATAATCGGTTGAGAATTGTGTAATCCAAAGAAGAAATGGAAAAAGAAGAGCATGGTAAGTATAGTTTATGCAAGAGAAGGACAACCAGCTAGTGATACCATTTAAAGGTTTGATCTGCACTCACTGTGATGTAACCTCAACCTTGAGGTCGGAAATCCAACTGTGTTCACTAGGCTAGTGGAACTCCACAAATAATCGGTTGAGAATTGTGTAATCCAAAGAAGAAATGGAAAAAGAAGAGCATGGTAAGTATAGTTTATGCAAGAGAAGGACAACCAGCTAGTGATACCATTTAAAGGTTTGATCTGCACTCACTGTGATGTAACCCCAACCTTGAGGTCAGAAATCCAACTGTGTTCACTAGGCTAGTGGAACTCCACAAATAATCGGTTGAGAATTGTGTAATCCAAAGAAGAAATGGAAAAAGAAGAGCATGGTAAGTATAGTTTATGCAAGAGAAGGACAACCAGCTAGTGATACCATTTAAAGGTTTGATCTGCACTCACTGTGATGTAACCCCAACCTTGAGGTCGGAAATCCAACTGTGGTCACTAGGCTAGTGGAACTCCACAAATAATCGGTTGAGAATTGTGTAATCCAAAGAAGAAATGGAAAAAGAAGAGCATGGTAAGTATAGTTTATGCAAGAGAAGGACAACCAGCTAGTGATACCATTTAAAGGTTTGATCTGCACTCACTGTGATGTAACCTCAACCTTGAGGTCGGAAATCCAACTGTGTTCACTAGGCTAGTGGAACTCCACAAATAATCGGTTGAGAATTGTGTAATCCAAAGAAGAAATGGAAAAAGAAGAGCATGGTAAGTATAGTTTATGCAAGAGAAGGACAACCAGCTAGTGATACCATTTAAAGGTTTGATCTGCACTCACTGTGATGTAACCCCAACCTTGAGGTCGGAAATCCAACTGTGTTCACTAGGCTAGTGGAATTCCACAAATAATCGGTTGAGAATTGTGTAATCCAAAGAAGAAATGGAAAAAGAAGAGCATGGTAAGTATAGTTTATGCAAGAGAAGGACAACCAGCTAGTGATACCATTTAAAGGTTTGATCTGCACTCACTGTGATGTAACCTCAACCTTGAGGTCGGAAATCCAACTGTGTTCACTAGGCTAGTGGAACTCCACAAATAATCGGTTGAGAATTGTGTAATCCAAAGAAGAAATGGAAAAACAAGAGCATGGTAAGTATAGTTTATGCAAGAGAAGGACAACCAGCTAGTGATACCATTTAAAGGTTTGATCTGCACTCACTGTGATGTAACCTCAACCTTGAGGTCGGAAATCCAACTGTGTTCACTAGGCTAGTGGAACTCCACAAATAATCGGTTGAGAATTGTGTAATCCAAAGAAGAAATGGAAAAAGAAGAGCATGGTAAGTATAGTTTATGCAAGAGAAGGACAACCAGCTAGTGATACCATTTAAAGGTTTGATCTGCACTCACTGTGATGTAACCCCAACCTTGAGGTCGGAAATCCAACTGTGTTCACTAGGCTAGTGGAACTCCACAAATAATCGGTTGAGAATTGTGTAATCCAAAGAAGAAATGGAAAAAGAAGAGCATGGTAAGTATAGTTTATGCAAGAGAAGGAAAACCAGCTAGTGATACCATTTAAAGGTTTGATCTGCACTCACTGTGATGTAACCCCAACCTTGAGGTCGGAAATCCAACTGTGGTCACTAGGCTAGTGGAACTCCACAAATAATCGGTTGAGAATTGTGTAATCCAAAGAAGAAATGGAAAAAGAAGAGCATGGTAAGTATAGTTTATGCAAGAGAAGGACAACCAGCTAGTGATACCATTTAAAGGTTTGATCTGCACTCACTGTGATGTAACCTCAACCTTGAGGTCGGAAATCCAACTGTGTTCACTAGGCTAGTGGAACTCCACAAATAATCGGTTGAGAATTGTGTAATCCAAAGAAGAAATGGAAAAAGAAGAGCATGGTAAGTATAGTTTATGCAAGAGAAGGACAACCAGCTAGTGATACCATTTAAAGGTTTGATCTGCACTCACTGTGATGTAACCCCAACCTTGAGGTCGGAAATCCAACTGTGTTCACTAGGCTAGTGGAATTCCACAAATAATCGGTTGAGAATTGTGTAATCCAAAGAAGAAATGGAAAAAGAAGAGCATGGTAAGTATAGTTTATGCAAGAGAAGGACAACCAGCTAGTGATACCATTTAAAGGTTTGATCTGCACTCACTGTGATGTAACCTCAACCTTGAGGTCGGAAATCCAACTGTGTTCACTAGGCTAGTGGAACTCCACAAATAATCGGTTGAGAATTGTGTAATCCAAAGAAGAAATGGAAAAACAAGAGCATGGTAAGTATAGTTTATGCAAGAGAAGGACAACCAGCTAGTGATACCATTTAAAGGTTTGATCTGCACTCACTGTGATGTAACCTCAACCTTGAGGTCGGAAATCCAACTGTGTTCACTAGGCTAGTGGAACTCCACAAATAATCGGTTGAGAATTGTGTAATCCAAAGAAGAAATGGAAAAAGAAGAGCATGGTAAGTATAGTTTATGCAAGAGAAGGACAACCAGCTAGTGATACCATTTAAAGGTTTGATCTGCACTCACTGTGATGTAACCCCAACCTTGAGGTCAGAAATCCAACTGTGTTCACTAGGCTAGTGGAACTCCACAAATAATCGGTTGAGAATTGTGTAATCCAAAGAAGAAATGGAAAAACAAGAGCATGGTAAGTATAGTTTATGCAAGAGAAGGACAACCAGCTAGTGATACCATTTAAAGGTTTGATCTGCACTCACTGTGATGTAACCCCAACCTTGAGGTCGGAAATCCAACTGTGTTCACTAGGCTAGTGGAATTCCACAAATAATCGGTTGAGAATTGTGTAATCCAAAGAAGAAATGGAAAAAGAAGAGCATGGTAAGTATAGTTTATGCAAGAGAAGGACAACCAGCTAGTGATACCATTTAAAGGTTTGATCTGCACTCACTGTGATGTAACCTCAACCTTGAGGTCGGAAATCCAACTGTGTTCACTAGGCTAGTGGAACTCCACAAATAATCGGTTGAGAGTTGTGTAATCCAAAGAAGAAATGGAAAAAGAAGAGCATGGTAAGTATAGTTTATGCAAGAGAAGGACAACCAGCTAGTGATACCATTTAAAGGTTTGATCTGCACTCACTGTGATGTAACCCCAACCTTGAGGTCAGAAATCCAACTGTGTTCACTAGGCTAGTGGAACTCCACAAATAATCGGTTGAGAATTGTGTAATCCAAAGAAGAAATGGAAAAAGAAGAGCATGGTAAGTATAGTTTATGCAAGAGAAGGACAACCAGCTAGTGATACCATTTAAAGGTTTGATCTGCACTCACTGTGATGTAACCTCAACCTTGAGGTCGGAAATCCAACTGTGTTCACTAGGCTAGTGGAACTCCACAAATAATCGGTTGAGAATTGTGTAATCCAAAGAAGAAATGGAAAAAGAAGAGCATGGTAAGTATAGTTTATGCAAGAGAAGGACAACCAGCTAGTGATACCATTTAAAGGTTTGATCTGCACTCACTGTGATGTAACCCCAACCTTGAGGTCAGAAATCCAACTGTGTTCACTAGGCTAGTGGAACTCCACAAATAATCGGTTGAGAATTGTGTAATCCAAAGAAGAAATGGAAAAAGAAGAGCATGGTAAGTATAGTTTATGCAAGAGAAGGACAACCAGCTAGTGATACCATTTAAAGGTTTGATCTGCACTCACTGTGATGTAACCCCAACCTTGAGGTCGGAAATCCAACTGTGGTCACTAGGCTAGTGGAACTCCACAAATAATCGGTTGAGAATTGTGTAATCCAAAGAAGAAATGGAAAAAGAAGAGCATGGTAAGTATAGTTTATGCAAGAGAAGGACAACCAGCTAGTGATACCATTTAAAGGTTTGATCTGCACTCACTGTGATGTAACCTCAACCTTGAGGTCGGAAATCCAACTGTGTTCACTAGGCTAGTGGAACTCCACAAATAATCGGTTGAGAATTGTGTAATCCAAAGAAGAAATGGAAAAAGAAGAGCATGGTAAGTATAGTTTATGCAAGAGAAGGACAACCAGCTAGTGATACCATTTAAAGGTTTGATCTGCACTCACTGTGATGTAACCCCAACCTTGAGGTCGGAAATCCAACTGTGTTCACTAGGCTAGTGGAATTCCACAAATAATCGGTTGAGAATTGTGTAATCCAAAGAAGAAATGGAAAAAGAAGAGCATGGTAAGTATAGTTTATGCAAGAGAAGGACAACCAGCTAGTGATACCATTTAAAGGTTTGATCTGCACTCACTGTGATGTAACCTCAACCTTGAGGTCGGAAATCCAACTGTGTTCACTAGGCTAGTGGAACTCCACAAATAATCGGTTGAGAATTGTGTAATCCAAAGAAGAAATGGAAAAACAAGAGCATGGTAAGTATAGTTTATGCAAGAGAAGGACAACCAGCTAGTGATACCATTTAAAGGTTTGATCTGCACTCACTGTGATGTAACCTCAACCTTGAGGTCGGAAATCCAACTGTGTTCACTAGGCTAGTGGAACTCCACAAATAATCGGTTGAGAATTGTGTAATCCAAAGAAGAAATGGAAAAAGAAGAGCATGGTAAGTATAGTTTATGCAAGAGAAGGACAACCAGCTAGTGATACCATTTAAAGGTTTGATCTGCACTCACTGTGATGTAACCCCAACCTTGAGGTCGGAAATCCAACTGTGTTCACTAGGCTAGTGGAACTCCACAAATAATCGGTTGAGAATTGTGTAATCCAAAGAAGAAATGGAAAAAGAAGAGCATGGTAAGTATAGTTTATGCAAGAGAAGGAAAACCAGCTAGTGATACCATTTAAAGGTTTGATCTGCACTCACTGTGATGTAACCCCAACCTTGAGGTCGGAAATCCAACTGTGGTCACTAGGCTAGTGGAACTCCACAAATAATCGGTTGAGAATTGTGTAATCCAAAGAAGAAATGGAAAAAGAAGAGCATGGTAAGTATAGTTTATGCAAGAGAAGGACAACCAGCTAGTGATACCATTTAAAGGTTTGATCTGCACTCACTGTGATGTAACCTCAACCTTGAGGTCGGAAATCCAACTGTGTTCACTAGGCTAGTGGAACTCCACAAATAATCGGTTGAGAATTGTGTAATCCAAAGAAGAAATGGAAAAAGAAGAGCATGGTAAGTATAGTTTATGCAAGAGAAGGACAACCAGCTAGTGATACCATTTAAAGGTTTGATCTGCACTCACTGTGATGTAACCCCAACCTTGAGGTCGGAAATCCAACTGTGTTCACTAGGCTAGTGGAATTCCACAAATAATCGGTTGAGAATTGTGTAATCCAAAGAAGAAATGGAAAAAGAAGAGCATGGTAAGTATAGTTTATGCAAGAGAAGGACAACCAGCTAGTGATACCATTTAAAGGTTTGATCTGCACTCACTGTGATGTAACCTCAACCTTGAGGTCGGAAATCCAACTGTGTTCACTAGGCTAGTGGAACTCCACAAATAATCGGTTGAGAATTGTGTAATCCAAAGAAGAAATGGAAAAACAAGAGCATGGTAAGTATAGTTTATGCAAGAGAAGGACAACCAGCTAGTGATACCATTTAAAGGTTTGATCTGCACTCACTGTGATGTAACCTCAACCTTGAGGTCGGAAATCCAACTGTGTTCACTAGGCTAGTGGAACTCCACAAATAATCGGTTGAGAATTGTGTAATCCAAAGAAGAAATGGAAAAAGAAGAGCATGGTAAGTATAGTTTATGCAAGAGAAGGACAACCAGCTAGTGATACCATTTAAAGGTTTGATCTGCACTCACTGTGATGTAACCCCAACCTTGAGGTCGGAAATCCAACTGTGTTCACTAGGCTAGTGGAACTCCACAAATAATCGGTTGAGAATTGTGTAATCCAAAGAAGAAATGGAAAAAGAAGAGCATGATAAGTATAGTTTATGCAAGAGAAGGACAACCAGCTAGTGATACCATTTAAAGGTTTGATCTGCACTCACTGTGATGTAACCTCAACCTTGAGGTCGGAAATCCAACTGTGTTCACTAGGCTAGTGGAACTCCACAAATAATCGGTTGAGAATTGTGTAATCCAAAGAAGAAATGGAAAAACAAGAGCATGGTAAGTATAGTTTATGCAAGAGAAGGACAACCAGCTAGTGATACCATTTAAAGGTTTGATCTGCACTCACTGTGATGTAACCCCAACCTTGAGGTCGGAAATCCAACTGTGTTCACTAGGCTAGTGGAATTCCACAAATAATCGGTTGAGAATTGTGTAATCCAAAGAAGAAATGGAAAAAGAAGAGCATGGTAAGTATAGTTTATGCAAGAGAAGGACAACCAGCTAGTGATACCATTTAAAGGTTTGATCTGCACTCACTGTGATGTAACCCCAACCTTGAGGTCGAAAATCCAACTGTGGTCACTAGGCTAGTGGAACTCCACAAATAATCGGTTGAGAATTGTGTAATCCAAAGAAGAAATGGAAAAAGAAGAGCATGGTAAGTATAGTTCATGCAAGAGAAGGACAACCAGCTAGTGATACCATTTAAAGGTTTGATCTGCACTCACTGTGATGTAACCTCAACCTTGAGGTCGGAAATCCAACTGTGTTCACTAGGCTAGTGGAACTCCACAAGTAATCGGTTGAGAATTGTGTAATCCAAAGAAGAAATGGAAAAAGAAGAGCATGGTAAGTATAGTTTATGCAAGAGAAGGACAACCAGCTAGTGATACCATTTAAAGGTTTGATCTGCACTCACTGTGATGTAACCCCAACCTTGAGGTCGGAAATCCAACTGTGTTCACTAGGCTAGTGGAATTCCACAAATAATCGGTTGAGAATTGTGTAATCCAAAGAAGAAATGGAAAAAGAAGAGCATGGTAAGTATAGTTTATGCAAGAGAAGGACAACCAGCTAGTGATACCATTTAAAGGTTTGATCTGCACTCACTGTGATGTAACCTCAACCTTGAGGTCGGAAATCCAACTGTGTTCACTAGGCTAGTGGAACTCCACAAATAATCGGTTGAGAATTGTGTAATCCAAAGAAGAAATGGAAAAACAAGAGCATGGTAAGTATAGTTTATGCAAGAGAAGGACAACCAGCTAGTGATACCATTTAAAGGTTTGATCTGCACTCACTGTGATGTAACCTCAATCTTGAGGTCGGAAATCCAACTGTGTTCACTAGTCTAGTGGAACTCCACAAATAATCGGTTGAGAATTGTGTAATCCAAAGAAGAAATGGAAAAAGAAGAGCATGGTAAGTATAGTTTATGCAAGAGAAGGACAACCAGCTAGTGATACCATTTAAAGGTTTGATCTGCACTCACTGTGATGTAACCCCAACCTTGAGGTCAGAAATCCAACTGTGTTCACTAGGCTAGTGGAACTCCACAAATAATCGGTTGAGAATTGTGTAATCCAAAGAAGAAATGGAAAAAGAAGAGCATGATAAGTATAGTTTATGCAAGAGAAGGACAACCAGCTAGTGATACCATTTAAAGGTTTGATCTGCACTCACTGTGATGTAACCTCAACCTTGAGGTCGGAAATCCAACTGTGTTCACTAGGCTAGTGGAACTCCACAAATAATCGGTTGAGAATTGTGTAATCCAAAGAAGAAATGGAAAAAGAAGAGCATGGTAAGTATAGTTTATGCAAGAGAAGGACAACCAGCTAGTGATACCATTTAAAGGTTTGATCTGCACTCACTGTGATGTAACCCCAACCTTGAGGTCGGAAATCCAACTGTGTTCACTAGGCTAGTGGAATTCCACAAATAATCGGTTGAGAATTGTGTAATCCAAAGAAGAAATGGAAAAAGAAGAGCATGGTAAGTATAGTTTATGCAAGAGAAGGACAACCAGCTAGTGATACCATTTAAAGGTTTGATCTGCACTCACTGTGATGTAACCCCAACCTTGAGGTCAGAAATCCAACTGTGTTCACTAGGCTAGTGGAACTCCACAAATAATCGGTTGAGAATTGTGTAATCCAAAGAAGAAATGGAAAAAGAAGAGCATGGTAAGTATAGTTTATGCAAGAGAAGGACAACCAGCTAGTGATACCATTTAAAGGTTTGATCTGCACTCACTGTGATGTAACCCCAACCTTGAGGTCGGAAATCCAACTGTGTTCACTAGGCTAGTGGAATTCCACAAATAATCGGTTGAGAATTGTGTAATCCAAAGAAGAAATGGAAAAAGAAGGTAAGTATAGTTTATGCAAGAGAAGGACAACCAGCTAGTGATACCATTTAAAGGTTTGATCTGCACTCACTGTGATGTAACCTCAACCTTGAGGTCGGAAATCCAACTGTGTTCACTAGGCTAGTGGAACTCCACAAATAATCGGTTGAGAGTTGTGTAATCCAAAGAAGAAATGGAAAAAGAAGAGCATGGTAAGTATAGTTTATGCAAGAGAAGGACAACCAGCTAGTGATACCATTTAAAGGTTTGATCTGCACTCACTGTGATGTAACCCCAACCTTGAGGCCAGAAATCCAACTGTGTTCACTAGGCTAGTGGAACTCCACAAATAATCGGTTGAGAATTGTGTAATCCAAATAAGAAATGGAAAAAGAAGAGCATGGTAAGTATAGTTTATGCAAGAGAAGGACAACCAGCTAGTGATACCATTTAAAGGTTTGATCTGCACTCACTGTGATGTAACCCCAACCTTGAGGTCAGAAATCCAACTGTGTTCACTAGGCTAGTGGAACTCCACAAATAATCGGTTGAGAATTGTGTAATCCAAAGAAGAAATGGAAAAAGAAGAGCATGGTAAGTATAGTTTATGCAAGAGAAGGACAACCAGCTAGTGATACCATTTAAAGGTTTGATCTGCACTCACTGTGATGTAACCCCAACCTTGAGGTCGGAAATCCAACTGTGGTCACTAGGCTAGTGGAACTCCACAAATAATCGGTTGAGAATTGTGTAATCCAAAGAAGAAATGGAAAAAGAAGAGCATGGTAAGTATAGTTTATGCAAGAGAAGGACAACCAGCTAGTGATACCATTTAAAGGTTTGATCTGCACTCACTGTGATGTAACCTCAACCTTGAGGTCGGAAATCCAACTGTGTTCACTAGGCTAGTGGAACTCCACAAATAATCGGTTGAGAATTGTGTAATCCAAAGAAGAAATGGAAAAAGAAGAGCATGATAAGTATAGTTTATGCAAGAGAAGGACAACCAGCTAGTGATACCATTTAAAGGTTTGATCTGCACTCACTGTGATGTAACCCCAACCTTGAGGTCGGAAATCCAACTGTGTTCACTAGGCTAGTGGAATTCCACAAATAATCGGTTGAGAATTGTGTAATCCAAAGAAGAAATGGAAAAAGAAGAGCATGGTAAGTATAGTTTATGCAAGAGAAGGACAACCAGCTAGTGATACCATTTAAAGGTTTGATCTGCACTCACTGTGATGTAACCTCAACCTTGAGGTCGGAAATCCAACTGTGTTCACTAGGCTAGTGGAACTCCACAAATAATCGGTTGAGAATTGTGTAATCCAAAGAAGAAATGGAAAAACAAGAGCATGGTAAGTATAGTTTATGCAAGAGAAGGACAACCAGCTAGTGATACCATTTAAAGGTTTGATCTGCACTCACTGTGATGTAACCTCAACCTTGAGGTCGGAAATCCAACTGTGTTCACTAGGCTAGTGGAACTCCACAAATAATCGGTTGAGAATTGTGTAATCCAAAGAAGAAATGGAAAAAGAAGAGCATGGTAAGTATAGTTTATGCAAGAGAAGGACAACCAGCTAGTGATACCATTTAAAGGTTTGATCTGCACTCACTGTGATGTAACCCCAACCTTGAGGTCGGAAATCCAACTGTGTTCACTAGGCTAGTGGAACTCCACAAATAATCGGTTGAGAATTGTGTAATCCAAAGAAGAAATGGAAAAAGAAGAGCATGATAAGTATAGTTTATGCAAGAGAAGGACAACCAGCTAGTGATACCATTTAAAGGTTTGATCTGCACTCACTGTGATGTAACCTCAACCTTGAGGTCGGAAATCCAACTGTGTTCACTAGGCTAGTGGAACTCCACAAATAATCGGTTGAGAATTGTGTAATCCAAAGAAGAAATGGAAAAAGAAGAGCATGGTAAGTATAGTTTATGCAAGAGAAGGACAACCAGCTAGTGATACCATTTAAAGGTTTGATCTGCACTCACTGTGATGTAACCCCAACCTTGAGGTCGGAAATCCAACTGTGTTCACTAGGCTAGTGGAATTCCACAAATAATCGGTTGAGAATTGTGTAATCCAAAGAAGAAATGGAAAAAGAAGAGCATGGTAAGTATAGTTTATGCAAGAGAAGGACAACCAGCTAGTGATACCATTTAAAGGTTTGATCTGCACTCACTGTGATGTAACCCCAACCTTGAGGTCGAAAATCCAACTGTGGTCACTAGGCTAGTGGAACTCCACAAATAATCGGTTGAGAATTGTGTAATCCAAAGAAGAAATGGAAAAAGAAGAGCATGGTAAGTATAGTTCATGCAAGAGAAGGACAACCAGCTAGTGATACCATTTAAAGGTTTGATCTGCACTCACTGTGATGTAACCTCAACCTTGAGGTCGGAAATCCAACTGTGTTCACTAGGCTAGTGGAACTCCACAAATAATCGGTTGAGAATTGTGTAATCCAAAGAAGAAATGGAAAAAGAAGAGCATGGTAAGTATAGTTTATGCAAGAGAAGGACAACCAGCTAGTGATACCATTTAAAGGTTTGATCTGCACTCACTGTGATGTAACCCCAACCTTGAGGTCGGAAATCCAACTGTGTTCACTAGGCTAGTGGAATTCCACAAATAATCGGTTGAGAATTGTGTAATCCAAAGAAGAAATGGAAAAAGAAGAGCATGGTAAGTATAGTTTATGCAAGAGAAGGACAACCAGCTAGTGATACCATTTAAAGGTTTGATCTGCACTCACTGTGATGTAACCTCAACCTTGAGGTCGGAAATCCAACTGTGTTCACTAGGCTAGTGGAACTCCACAAATAATCGGTTGAGAATTGTGTAATCCAAAGAAGAAATGGAAAAAGAAGAGCATGGTAAGTATAGTTTATGCAAGAGAAGGACAACCAGCTAGTGATACCATTTAAAGGTTTGATCTGCACTCACTGTGATGTAACCTCAATCTTGAGGTCGGAAATCCAACTGTGTTCACTAGGCTAGTGGAACTCCACAAATAATCGGTTGAGAATTGTGTAATCCAAAGAAGAAATGGAAAAAGAAGAGCATGGTAAGTATAGTTTATGCAAGAGAAGGACAACCAGCTAGTGATACCATTTAAAGGTTTGATCTGCACTCACTGTGATGTAACCCCAACCTTGAGGTCAGAAATCCAACTGTGTTCACTAGGCTAGTGGAACTCCACAAATAATCGGTTGAGAATTGTGTAATCCAAAGAAGAAATGGAAAAAGAAGAGCATGATAAGTATAGTTTATGCAAGAGAAGGACAACCAGCTAGTGATACCATTTAAAGGTTTGATCTGCACTCACTGTGATGTAACCTCAACCTTGAGGTCGGAAATCCAACTGTGTTCACTAGGCTAGTGGAACTCCACAAATAATCGGTTGAGAATTGTGTAATCCAAAGAAGAAATGGAAAAAGAAGAGCATGGTAAGTATAGTTTATGCAAGAGAAGGACAACCAGCTAGTGATACCATTTAAAGGTTTGATCTGCACTCACTGTGATGTAACCCCAACCTTGAGGTCGGAAATCCAACTGTGTTCACTAGGCTAGTGGAATTCCACAAATAATCGGTTGAGAATTGTGTAATCCAAAGAAGAAATGGAAAAAGAAGAGCATGGTAAGTATAGTTTATGCAAGAGAAGGACAACCAGCTAGTGATACCATTTAAAGGTTTGATCTGCACTCACTGTGATGTAACCCCAACCTTGAGGTCAGAAATCCAACTGTGTTCACTAGGCTAGTGGAACTCCACAAATAATCGGTTGAGAATTGTGTAATCCAAAGAAGAAATGGAAAAAGAAGAGCATGGTAAGTATAGTTTATGCAAGAGAAGGACAACCAGCTAGTGATACCATTTAAAGGTTTGATCTGCACTCACTGTGATGTAACCCCAACCTTGAGGTCGGAAATCCAACTGTGTTCACTAGGCTAGTGGAATTCCACAAATAATCGGTTGAGAATTGTGTAATCCAAAGAAGAAATGGAAAAAGAAGAGCATGGTAAGTATAGTTTATGCAAGAGAAGGACAACCAGCTAGTGATACCATTTAAAGGTTTGATCTGCACTCACTGTGATGTAACCTCAACCTTGAGGTCGGAAATCCAACTGTGTTCACTAGGCTAGTGGAACTCCACAAATAATCGGTTGAGAGTTGTGTAATCCAAAGAAGAAATGGAAAAAGAAGAGCATGGTAAGTATAGTTTATGCAAGAGAAGGACAACCAGCTAGTGATACCATTTAAAGGTTTGATCTGCACTCACTGTGATGTAACCCCAACCTTGAGGCCAGAAATCCAACTGTGTTCACTAGGCTAGTGGAACTCCACAAATAATCGGTTGAGAATTGTGTAATCCAAAGACGAAATGGAAAAAGAAGAACATGGTAAGTATAGTTTATGCAAGAGAAGGACAACCAGCTAGTGATACCATTTAAAGGTTTGATCTGCACTCACTGTGATGTAACCTCAACCTTGAGGTCGGAAATCCAACTGTGTTCACTAGGCTAGTGGAACTCCACAAATAATCGGTTGAGAATTGTGTAATCCAAAGAAGAAATGGAAAAAGAAGAGCATGGTAAGTATAGTTTATGCAAGAGAAGGACAACCAGCTAGTGATACCATTTAAAGGTTTGATCTGCACTCACTGTGATGTAACCCCAACCTTGAGGTCAGAAATCCAACTGTGTTCACTAGGCTAGTGGAACTCCACAAATAATCGGTTGAGAATTGTGTAATCCAAAGAAGAAATGGAAAAAGAAGAGCATGGTAAGTATAGTTTATGCAAGAGAAGGACAACCAGCTAGTGATACCATTTAAAGGTTTGATCTGCACTCACTGTGATGTAACCTCAACCTTGAGGTCGGAAATCCAACTGTGTTCACTAGGCTAGTGGAACTCCACAAATAATCGGTTGAGAATTGTGTAATCCAAAGAAGAAATGGAAAAAGAAGAGCATGGTAAGTATAGTTTATGCAAGAGAAGGACAACCAGCTAGTGATACCATTTAAAGGTTTGATCTGCACTCACTGTGATGTAACCCCAACCTTGAGGTCGGAAATCCAACTGTGTTCACTAGGCTAGTGGAATTCCACAAATAATCGGTTGAGAATTGTGTAATCCAAAGAAGAAATGGAAAAAGAAGAGCATGGTAAGTATAGTTTATGCAAGAGAAGGACAACCAGCTAGTGATACCATTTAAAGGTTTGATCTGCACTCACTGTGATGTAACCTCAACCTTGAGGTCGGAAATCCAACTGTGTTCACTAGGCTAGTGGAACTCTACAAATAATCGGTTGAGAATTGTGTAATCCAAAGAAGAAATGGAAAAAGAAGAGCATGGTAAGTATAGTTTATGCAAGAGAAGGACAACCAGCTAGTGATACCATTTAAAGGTTTGATCTGCACTCACTGTGATGTAACCCCAACCTTGAGGTCGGAAATCCAACTGTGTTCACTAGGCTAGTGGAATTCCACAAATAATCGGTTGAGAATTGTGTAATCCAAAGAAGAAATGGAAAAAGAAGAGCATGGTAAGTATAGTTTATGCAAGAGAAGGACAACCAGCTAGTGATACCATTTAAAGGTTTGATCTGCACTCACTGTGATGTAACCTCAACCTTGAGGTCGGAAATCCAACTGTGTTCACTAGGCTAGTGGAACTCCACAAATAATCGGTTGAGAATTGTGTAATCCAAAGAAGAAATGGAAAAAGAAGAGCATGGTAAGTATAGTTTATGCAAGAGAAGGACAACCAGCTAGTGATACCATTTAAAGGTTTGATCTGCACTCACTGTGATGTAACCTCAACCTTGAGGTCGGAAATCCAACTGTGTTCACTAGGCTAGTGGAACTCCACAAATAATCGGTTGAGAATTGTGTAATCCAAAGAAGAAATGGAAAAAGAAGAGCATGGTAAGTATAGTTTATGCAAGAGAAGGACAACCAGCTAGTGATACCATTTAAAGGTTTGATCTGCACTCACTGTGATGTAACCCCAACCTTGAGGTCGGAAATCCAACTGTGTTCACTAGGCTAGTGGAATTCCACAAATAATCGGTTGAGAATTGTGTAATCCAAAGAAGAAATGGAAAAAGAAGAGCATGGTAAGTATAGTTTATGCAAGAGAAGGACAACCAGCTAGTGATACCATTTAAAGGTTTGATCTGCACTCACTGTGATGTAACCCCAACCTTGAGGTCGAAAATCCAACTGTGGTCACTAGGCTAGTGGAACTCCACAAATAATCGGTTGAGAATTGTGTAATCCAAAGAAGAAATGGAAAAAGAAGAGCATGGTAAGTATAGTTTATGCAAGAGAAGGACAACCAGCTAGTGATACCATTTAAAGGTTTGATCTGCACTCACTGTGATGTAACCTCAACCTTGAGGTCGGAAATCCAACTGTGTTCACTAGGCTAGTGGAACTCCACAAATAATCGGTTGAGAATTGTGTAATCCAAAGAAGAAATGGAAAAAGAAGAGCATGGTAAGTATAGTTTATGCAAGAGAAGGACAACCAGCTAGTGATACCATTTAAAGGTTTGATCTGCACTCACTGTGATGTAACCCCAACCTTGAGGTCGGAAATCCAACTGTGTTCACTAGGCTAGTGGAATTCCACAAATAATCGGTTGAGAATTGTGTAATCCAAAGAAGAAATGGAAAAAGAAGAGCATGGTAAGTATAGTTTATGCAAGAGAAGGACAACCAGCTAGTGATACCATTTAAAGGTTTGATCTGCACTCACTGTGATGTAACCTCAACCTTGAGGTCGGAAATCCAACTGTGTTCACTAGGCTAGTGGAACTCCACAAATAATCGGTTGAGAATTGTGTAATCCAAAGAAGAAATGGAAAAACAAGAGCATGGTAAGTATAGTTTATGCAAGAGAAGGACAACCCACTAGTGATACCATTTAAAGGTTTGATCTGCACTCACTGTGATGTAACCTCAACTTTGAGGTCGGAAATCCAACTGTGTTCACTAGGCTAGTGGAACTCCACAAATAATCGGTTGAGAATTGTGTAATCCAAAGAAGAAATGGAAAAAGAAGAGCATGGTAAGTATAGTTTATGCAAGAGAAGGACAACCAGCTAGTGATACCATTTAAAGGTTTGATCTGCACTCACTGTGATGTAACCCCAACCTTGAGGTCAGAAATCCAACTGTGTTAACTAGGCTAGTGGAACTCCACAAATAATCGGTTGAGAATTGTGTAATCCAAAGAAGAAATGGAAAAAGAAGAGCATGGTAAGTATAGTTTATGCAAGAGAAGGACAACCAGCTAGTGATACCATTTAAAGGTTTGATCTGCACTCACTGTGATGTAACCTCAACCTTGAGGTCGGAAATCCAACTGTGTTCACTAGGCTAGTGGAACTCCACAAATAATCGGTTGAGAATTGTGTAATCCAAAGAAGAAATGGAAAAACAAGAGCATGGTAAGTATAGTTTATGCAAGAGAAGGACAACCAGCTAGTGATACCATTTAAAGGTTTGATCTGCACTCACTGTGATGTAACCTCAACCTTGAGGTCGGAAATCCAACTGTGTTCACTAGGCTAGTGGAACTCCACAAATAATCGGTTGAGAATTGTGTAATCCAAAGAAGAAATGGAAAAAGAAGAGCATGGTAAGTATAGTTTATGCAAGAGAAGGACAACCAGCTAGTGATACCATTTAAAGGTTTGATCTGCACTCACTGTGATGTAACCCCAACCTTGAGGTCAGAAATCCAACTGTGTTCACTAGGCTAGTGGAACTCCACAAATAATCGGTTGAGAATTGTGTAATCCAAAGAAGAAATGGAAAAACAAGAGCATGGTAAGTATAGTTTATGCAAGAGAAGGACAACCAGCTAGTGATACCATTTAAAGGTTTGATCTGCACTCACTGTGATGTAACCCCAACCTTGAGGTCGGAAATCCAACTGTGTTCACTAGGCTAGTGGAATTCCACAAATAATCGGTTGAGAATTGTGTAATCCAAAGAAGAAATGGAAAAAGAAGAGCATGGTAAGTATAGTTTATGCAAGAGAAGGACAACCAGCTAGTGATACCATTTAAAGGTTTGATCTGCACTCACTGTGATGTAACCTCAACCTTGAGGTCGGAAATCCAACTGTGTTCACTAGGCTAGTGGAACTCCACAAATAATCGGTTGAGAGTTGTGTAATCCAAAGAAGAAATGGAAAAAGAAGAGCATGGTAAGTATAGTTTATGCAAGAGAAGGACAACCAGCTAGTGATACCATTTAAAGGTTTGATCTGCACTCACTGTGATGTAACCCCAACCTTGAGGTCAGAAATCCAACTGTGTTCACTAGGCTAGTGGAACTCCACAAATAATCGGTTGAGAATTGTGTAATCCAAAGAAGAAATGGAAAAAGAAGAGCATGGTAAGTATAGTTTATGCAAGAGAAGGACAACCAGCTAGTGATACCATTTAAAGGTTTGATCTGCACTCACTGTGATGTAACCTCAACCTTGAGGTCGGAAATCCAACTGTGTTCACTAGGCTAGTGGAACTCCACAAATAATCGGTTGAGAATTGTGTAATCCAAAGAAGAAATGGAAAAAGAAGAGCATGGTAAGTATAGTTTATGCAAGAGAAGGACAACCAGCTAGTGATACCATTTAAAGGTTTGATCTGCACTCACTGTGATGTAACCCCAACCTTGAGGTCAGAAATCCAACTGTGTTCACTAGGCTAGTGGAACTCCACAAATAATCGGTTGAGAATTGTGTAATCCAAAGAAGAAATGGAAAAAGAAGAGCATGGTAAGTATAGTTTATGCAAGAGAAGGACAACCAGCTAGTGATACCATTTAAAGGTTTGATCTGCACTCACTGTGATGTAACCCCAACCTTGAGGTCGGAAATCCAACTGTGGTCACTAGGCTAGTGGAACTCCACAAATAATCGGTTGAGAATTGTGTAATCCAAAGAAGAAATGGAAAAAGAAGAGCATGGTAAGTATAGTTTATGCAAGAGAAGGACAACCAGCTAGTGATACCATTTAAAGGTTTGATCTGCACTCACTGTGATGTAACCTCAACCTTGAGGTCGGAAATCCAACTGTGTTCACTAGGCTAGTGGAACTCCACAAATAATCGGTTGAGAATTGTGTAATCCAAAGAAGAAATGGAAAAAGAAGAGCATGGTAAGTATAGTTTATGCAAGAGAAGGACAACCAGCTAGTGATACCATTTAAAGGTTTGATCTGCACTCACTGTGATGTAACCCCAACCTTGAGGTCGGAAATCCAACTGTGTTCACTAGGCTAGTGGAATTCCACAAATAATCGGTTGAGAATTGTGTAATCCAAAGAAGAAATGGAAAAAGAAGAGCATGGTAAGTATAGTTTATGCAAGAGAAGGACAACCAGCTAGTGATACCATTTAAAGGTTTGATCTGCACTCACTGTGATGTAACCTCAACCTTGAGGTCGGAAATCCAACTGTGTTCACTAGGCTAGTGGAACTCCACAAATAATCGGTTGAGAATTGTGTAATCCAAAGAAGAAATGGAAAAACAAGAGCATGGTAAGTATAGTTTATGCAAGAGAAGGACAACCAGCTAGTGATACCATTTAAAGGTTTGATCTGCACTCACTGTGATGTAACCTCAACCTTGAGGTCGGAAATCCAACTGTGTTCACTAGGCTAGTGGAACTCCACAAATAATCGGTTGAGAATTGTGTAATCCAAAGAAGAAATGGAAAAAGAAGAGCATGGTAAGTATAGTTTATGCAAGAGAAGGACAACCAGCTAGTGATACCATTTAAAGGTTTGATCTGCACTCACTGTGATGTAACCCCAACCTTGAGGTCGGAAATCCAACTGTGTTCACTAGGCTAGTGGAACTCCACAAATAATCGGTTGAGAATTGTGTAATCCAAAGAAGAAATGGAAAAAGAAGAGCATGGTAAGTATAGTTTATGCAAGAGAAGGAAAACCAGCTAGTGATACCATTTAAAGGTTTGATCTGCACTCACTGTGATGTAACCCCAACCTTGAGGTCGGAAATCCAACTGTGGTCACTAGGCTAGTGGAACTCCACAAATAATCGGTTGAGAATTGTGTAATCCAAAGAAGAAATGGAAAAAGAAGAGCATGGTAAGTATAGTTTATGCAAGAGAAGGACAACCAGCTAGTGATACCATTTAAAGGTTTGATCTGCACTCACTGTGATGTAACCTCAACCTTGAGGTCGGAAATCCAACTGTGTTCACTAGGCTAGTGGAACTCCACAAATAATCGGTTGAGAATTGTGTAATCCAAAGAAGAAATGGAAAAAGAAGAGCATGGTAAGTATAGTTTATGCAAGAGAAGGACAACCAGCTAGTGATACCATTTAAAGGTTTGATCTGCACTCACTGTGATGTAACCCCAACCTTGAGGTCGGAAATCCAACTGTGTTCACTAGGCTAGTGGAATTCCACAAATAATCGGTTGAGAATTGTGTAATCCAAAGAAGAAATGGAAAAAGAAGAGCATGGTAAGTATAGTTTATGCAAGAGAAGGACAACCAGCTAGTGATACCATTTAAAGGTTTGATCTGCACTCACTGTGATGTAACCTCAACCTTGAGGTCGGAAATCCAACTGTGTTCACTAGGCTAGTGGAACTCCACAAATAATCGGTTGAGAATTGTGTAATCCAAAGAAGAAATGGAAAAACAAGAGCATGGTAAGTATAGTTTATGCAAGAGAAGGACAACCAGCTAGTGATACCATTTAAAGGTTTGATCTGCACTCACTGTGATGTAACCTCAACCTTGAGGTCGGAAATCCAACTGTGTTCACTAGGCTAGTGGAACTCCACAAATAATCGGTTGAGAATTGTGTAATCCAAAGAAGAAATGGAAAAAGAAGAGCATGGTAAGTATAGTTTATGCAAGAGAAGGACAACCAGCTAGTGATACCATTTAAAGGTTTGATCTGCACTCACTGTGATGTAACCCCAACCTTGAGGTCGGAAATCCAACTGTGTTCACTAGGCTAGTGGAACTCCACAAATAATCGGTTGAGAATTGTGTAATCCAAAGAAGAAATGGAAAAAGAAGAGCATGATAAGTATAGTTTATGCAAGAGAAGGACAACCAGCTAGTGATACCATTTAAAGGTTTGATCTGCACTCACTGTGATGTAACCTCAACCTTGAGGTCGGAAATCCAACTGTGTTCACTAGGCTAGTGGAACTCCACAAATAATCGGTTGAGAATTGTGTAATCCAAAGAAGAAATGGAAAAACAAGAGCATGGTAAGTATAGTTTATGCAAGAGAAGGACAACCAGCTAGTGATACCATTTAAAGGTTTGATCTGCACTCACTGTGATGTAACCCCAACCTTGAGGTCGGAAATCCAACTGTGTTCACTAGGCTAGTGGAATTCCACAAATAATCGGTTGAGAATTGTGTAATCCAAAGAAGAAATGGAAAAAGAAGAGCATGGTAAGTATAGTTTATGCAAGAGAAGGACAACCAGCTAGTGATACCATTTAAAGGTTTGATCTGCACTCACTGTGATGTAACCCCAACCTTGAGGTCGAAAATCCAACTGTGGTCACTAGGCTAGTGGAACTCCACAAATAATCGGTTGAGAATTGTGTAATCCAAAGAAGAAATGGAAAAAGAAGAGCATGGTAAGTATAGTTCATGCAAGAGAAGGACAACCAGCTAGTGATACCATTTAAAGGTTTGATCTGCACTCACTGTGATGTAACCTCAACCTTGAGGTCGGAAATCCAACTGTGTTCACTAGGCTAGTGGAACTCCACAAGTAATCGGTTGAGAATTGTGTAATCCAAAGAAGAAATGGAAAAAGAAGAGCATGGTAAGTATAGTTTATGCAAGAGAAGGACAACCAGCTAGTGATACCATTTAAAGGTTTGATCTGCACTCACTGTGATGTAACCCCAACCTTGAGGTCGGAAATCCAACTGTGTTCACTAGGCTAGTGGAATTCCACAAATAATCGGTTGAGAATTGTGTAATCCAAAGAAGAAATGGAAAAAGAAGAGCATGGTAAGTATAGTTTATGCAAGAGAAGGACAACCAGCTAGTGATACCATTTAAAGGTTTGATCTGCACTCACTGTGATGTAACCTCAACCTTGAGGTCGGAAATCCAACTGTGTTCACTAGGCTAGTGGAACTCCACAAATAATCGGTTGAGAATTGTGTAATCCAAAGAAGAAATGGAAAAACAAGAGCATGGTAAGTATAGTTTATGCAAGAGAAGGACAACCAGCTAGTGATACCATTTAAAGGTTTGATCTGCACTCACTGTGATGTAACCTCAATCTTGAGGTCGGAAATCCAACTGTGTTCACTAGTCTAGTGGAACTCCACAAATAATCGGTTGAGAATTGTGTAATCCAAAGAAGAAATGGAAAAAGAAGAGCATGGTAAGTATAGTTTATGCAAGAGAAGGACAACCAGCTAGTGATACCATTTAAAGGTTTGATCTGCACTCACTGTGATGTAACCCCAACCTTGAGGTCAGAAATCCAACTGTGTTCACTAGGCTAGTGGAACTCCACAAATAATCGGTTGAGAATTGTGTAATCCAAAGAAGAAATGGAAAAAGAAGAGCATGATAAGTATAGTTTATGCAAGAGAAGGACAACCAGCTAGTGATACCATTTAAAGGTTTGATCTGCACTCACTGTGATGTAACCTCAACCTTGAGGTCGGAAATCCAACTGTGTTCACTAGGCTAGTGGAACTCCACAAATAATCGGTTGAGAATTGTGTAATCCAAAGAAGAAATGGAAAAAGAAGAGCATGGTAAGTATAGTTTATGCAAGAGAAGGACAACCAGCTAGTGATACCATTTAAAGGTTTGATCTGCACTCACTGTGATGTAACCCCAACCTTGAGGTCGGAAATCCAACTGTGTTCACTAGGCTAGTGGAATTCCACAAATAATCGGTTGAGAATTGTGTAATCCAAAGAAGAAATGGAAAAAGAAGAGCATGGTAAGTATAGTTTATGCAAGAGAAGGACAACCAGCTAGTGATACCATTTAAAGGTTTGATCTGCACTCACTGTGATGTAACCCCAACCTTGAGGTCAGAAATCCAACTGTGTTCACTAGGCTAGTGGAACTCCACAAATAATCGGTTGAGAATTGTGTAATCCAAAGAAGAAATGGAAAAAGAAGAGCATGGTAAGTATAGTTTATGCAAGAGAAGGACAACCAGCTAGTGATACCATTTAAAGGTTTGATCTGCACTCACTGTGATGTAACCCCAACCTTGAGGTCGGAAATCCAACTGTGTTCACTAGGCTAGTGGAATTCCACAAATAATCGGTTGAGAATTGTGTAATCCAAAGAAGAAATGGAAAAAGAAGGTAAGTATAGTTTATGCAAGAGAAGGACAACCAGCTAGTGATACCATTTAAAGGTTTGATCTGCACTCACTGTGATGTAACCTCAACCTTGAGGTCGGAAATCCAACTGTGTTCACTAGGCTAGTGGAACTCCACAAATAATCGGTTGAGAGTTGTGTAATCCAAAGAAGAAATGGAAAAAGAAGAGCATGGTAAGTATAGTTTATGCAAGAGAAGGACAACCAGCTAGTGATACCATTTAAAGGTTTGATCTGCACTCACTGTGATGTAACCCCAACCTTGAGGCCAGAAATCCAACTGTGTTCACTAGGCTAGTGGAACTCCACAAATAATCGGTTGAGAATTGTGTAATCCAAATAAGAAATGGAAAAAGAAGAGCATGGTAAGTATAGTTTATGCAAGAGAAGGACAACCAGCTAGTGATACCATTTAAAGGTTTGATCTGCACTCACTGTGATGTAACCCCAACCTTGAGGTCAGAAATCCAACTGTGTTCACTAGGCTAGTGGAACTCCACAAATAATCGGTTGAGAATTGTGTAATCCAAAGAAGAAATGGAAAAAGAAGAGCATGGTAAGTATAGTTTATGCAAGAGAAGGACAACCAGCTAGTGATACCATTTAAAGGTTTGATCTGCACTCACTGTGATGTAACCCCAACCTTGAGGTCGGAAATCCAACTGTGGTCACTAGGCTAGTGGAACTCCACAAATAATCGGTTGAGAATTGTGTAATCCAAAGAAGAAATGGAAAAAGAAGAGCATGGTAAGTATAGTTTATGCAAGAGAAGGACAACCAGCTAGTGATACCATTTAAAGGTTTGATCTGCACTCACTGTGATGTAACCTCAACCTTGAGGTCGGAAATCCAACTGTGTTCACTAGGCTAGTGGAACTCCACAAATAATCGGTTGAGAATTGTGTAATCCAAAGAAGAAATGGAAAAAGAAGAGCATGGTAAGTATAGTTTATGCAAGAGAAGGACAACCAGCTAGTGATACCATTTAAAGGTTTGATCTGCACTCACTGTGATGTAACCCCAACCTTGAGGTCGGAAATCCAACTGTGTTCACTAGGCTAGTGGAATTCCACAAATAATCGGTTGAGAATTGTGTAATCCAAAGAAGAAATGGAAAAAGAAGAGCATGGTAAGTATAGTTTATGCAAGAGAAGGACAACCAGCTAGTGATACCATTTAAAGGTTTGATCTGCACTCACTGTGATGTAACCTCAACCTTGAGGTCGGAAATCCAACTGTGTTCACTAGGCTAGTGGAACTCCACAAATAATCGGTTGAGAATTGTGTAATCCAAAGAAGAAATGGAAAAACAAGAGCATGGTAAGTATAGTTTATGCAAGAGAAGGACAACCAGCTAGTGATACCATTTAAAGGTTTGATCTGCACTCACTGTGATGTAACCTCAACCTTGAGGTCGGAAATCCAACTGTGTTCACTAGGCTAGTGGAACTCCACAAATAATCGGTTGAGAATTGTGTAATCCAAAGAAGAAATGGAAAAAGAAGAGCATGGTAAGTATAGTTTATGCAAGAGAAGGACAACCAGCTAGTGATACCATTTAAAGGTTTGATCTGCACTCACTGTGATGTAACCCCAACCTTGAGGTCGGAAATCCAACTGTGTTCACTAGGCTAGTGGAACTCCACAAATAATCGGTTGAGAATTGTGTAATCCAAAGAAGAAATGGAAAAAGAAGAGCATGATAAGTATAGTTTATGCAAGAGAAGGACAACCAGCTAGTGATACCATTTAAAGGTTTGATCTGCACTCACTGTGATGTAACCTCAACCTTGAGGTCGGAAATCCAACTGTGTTCACTAGGCTAGTGGAACTCCACAAATAATCGGTTGAGAATTGTGTAATCCAAAGAAGAAATGGAAAAAGAAGAGCATGGTAAGTATAGTTTATGCAAGAGAAGGACAACCAGCTAGTGATACCATTTAAAGGTTTGATCTGCACTCACTGTGATGTAACCCCAACCTTGAGGTCGGAAATCCAACTGTGTTCACTAGGCTAGTGGAATTCCACAAATAATCGGTTGAGAATTGTGTAATCCAAAGAAGAAATGGAAAAAGAAGAGCATGGTAAGTATAGTTTATGCAAGAGAAGGACAACCAGCTAGTGATACCATTTAAAGGTTTGATCTGCACTCACTGTGATGTAACCCCAACCTTGAGGTCGAAAATCCAACTGTGGTCACTAGGCTAGTGGAACTCCACAAATAATCGGTTGAGAATTGTGTAATCCAAAGAAGAAATGGAAAAAGAAGAGCATGGTAAGTATAGTTCATGCAAGAGAAGGACAACCAGCTAGTGATACCATTTAAAGGTTTGATCTGCACTCACTGTGATGTAACCTCAACCTTGAGGTCGGAAATCCAACTGTGTTCACTAGGCTAGTGGAACTCCACAAATAATCGGTTGAGAATTGTGTAATCCAAAGAAGAAATGGAAAAAGAAGAGCATGGTAAGTATAGTTTATGCAAGAGAAGGACAACCAGCTAGTGATACCATTTAAAGGTTTGATCTGCACTCACTGTGATGTAACCCCAACCTTGAGGTCGGAAATCCAACTGTGTTCACTAGGCTAGTGGAATTCCACAAATAATCGGTTGAGAATTGTGTAATCCAAAGAAGAAATGGAAAAAGAAGAGCATGGTAAGTATAGTTTATGCAAGAGAAGGACAACCAGCTAGTGATACCATTTAAAGGTTTGATCTGCACTCACTGTGATGTAACCTCAACCTTGAGGTCGGAAATCCAACTGTGTTCACTAGGCTAGTGGAACTCCACAAATAATCGGTTGAGAATTGTGTAATCCAAAGAAGAAATGGAAAAAGAAGAGCATGGTAAGTATAGTTTATGCAAGAGAAGGACAACCAGCTAGTGATACCATTTAAAGGTTTGATCTGCACTCACTGTGATGTAACCTCAATCTTGAGGTCGGAAATCCAACTGTGTTCACTAGGCTAGTGGAACTCCACAAATAATCGGTTGAGAATTGTGTAATCCAAAGAAGAAATGGAAAAAGAAGAGCATGGTAAGTATAGTTTATGCAAGAGAAGGACAACCAGCTAGTGATACCATTTAAAGGTTTGATCTGCACTCACTGTGATGTAACCCCAACCTTGAGGTCAGAAATCCAACTGTGTTCACTAGGCTAGTGGAACTCCACAAATAATCGGTTGAGAATTGTGTAATCCAAAGAAGAAATGGAAAAAGAAGAGCATGATAAGTATAGTTTATGCAAGAGAAGGACAACCAGCTAGTGATACCATTTAAAGGTTTGATCTGCACTCACTGTGATGTAACCTCAACCTTGAGGTCGGAAATCCAACTGTGTTCACTAGGCTAGTGGAACTCCACAAATAATCGGTTGAGAATTGTGTAATCCAAAGAAGAAATGGAAAAAGAAGAGCATGGTAAGTATAGTTTATGCAAGAGAAGGACAACCAGCTAGTGATACCATTTAAAGGTTTGATCTGCACTCACTGTGATGTAACCCCAACCTTGAGGTCGGAAATCCAACTGTGTTCACTAGGCTAGTGGAATTCCACAAATAATCGGTTGAGAATTGTGTAATCCAAAGAAGAAATGGAAAAAGAAGAGCATGGTAAGTATAGTTTATGCAAGAGAAGGACAACCAGCTAGTGATACCATTTAAAGGTTTGATCTGCACTCACTGTGATGTAACCCCAACCTTGAGGTCAGAAATCCAACTGTGTTCACTAGGCTAGTGGAACTCCACAAATAATCGGTTGAGAATTGTGTAATCCAAAGAAGAAATGGAAAAAGAAGAGCATGGTAAGTATAGTTTATGCAAGAGAAGGACAACCAGCTAGTGATACCATTTAAAGGTTTGATCTGCACTCACTGTGATGTAACCCCAACCTTGAGGTCGGAAATCCAACTGTGTTCACTAGGCTAGTGGAATTCCACAAATAATCGGTTGAGAATTGTGTAATCCAAAGAAGAAATGGAAAAAGAAGAGCATGGTAAGTATAGTTTATGCAAGAGAAGGACAACCAGCTAGTGATACCATTTAAAGGTTTGATCTGCACTCACTGTGATGTAACCTCAACCTTGAGGTCGGAAATCCAACTGTGTTCACTAGGCTAGTGGAACTCCACAAATAATCGGTTGAGAGTTGTGTAATCCAAAGAAGAAATGGAAAAAGAAGAGCATGGTAAGTATAGTTTATGCAAGAGAAGGACAACCAGCTAGTGATACCATTTAAAGGTTTGATCTGCACTCACTGTGATGTAACCCCAACCTTGAGGCCAGAAATCCAACTGTGTTCACTAGGCTAGTGGAACTCCACAAATAATCGGTTGAGAATTGTGTAATCCAAAGACGAAATGGAAAAAGAAGAACATGGTAAGTATAGTTTATGCAAGAGAAGGACAACCAGCTAGTGATACCATTTAAAGGTTTGATCTGCACTCACTGTGATGTAACCTCAACCTTGAGGTCGGAAATCCAACTGTGTTCACTAGGCTAGTGGAACTCCACAAATAATCGGTTGAGAATTGTGTAATCCAAAGAAGAAATGGAAAAAGAAGAGCATGGTAAGTATAGTTTATGCAAGAGAAGGACAACCAGCTAGTGATACCATTTAAAGGTTTGATCTGCACTCACTGTGATGTAACCCCAACCTTGAGGTCAGAAATCCAACTGTGTTCACTAGGCTAGTGGAACTCCACAAATAATCGGTTGAGAATTGTGTAATCCAAAGAAGAAATGGAAAAAGAAGAGCATGGTAAGTATAGTTTATGCAAGAGAAGGACAACCAGCTAGTGATACCATTTAAAGGTTTGATCTGCACTCACTGTGATGTAACCTCAACCTTGAGGTCGGAAATCCAACTGTGTTCACTAGGCTAGTGGAACTCCACAAATAATCGGTTGAGAATTGTGTAATCCAAAGAAGAAATGGAAAAAGAAGAGCATGGTAAGTATAGTTTATGCAAGAGAAGGACAACCAGCTAGTGATACCATTTAAAGGTTTGATCTGCACTCACTGTGATGTAACCCCAACCTTGAGGTCGGAAATCCAACTGTGTTCACTAGGCTAGTGGAATTCCACAAATAATCGGTTGAGAATTGTGTAATCCAAAGAAGAAATGGAAAAAGAAGAGCATGGTAAGTATAGTTTATGCAAGAGAAGGACAACCAGCTAGTGATACCATTTAAAGGTTTGATCTGCACTCACTGTGATGTAACCTCAACCTTGAGGTCGGAAATCCAACTGTGTTCACTAGGCTAGTGGAACTCTACAAATAATCGGTTGAGAATTGTGTAATCCAAAGAAGAAATGGAAAAAGAAGAGCATGGTAAGTATAGTTTATGCAAGAGAAGGACAACCAGCTAGTGATACCATTTAAAGGTTTGATCTGCACTCACTGTGATGTAACCCCAACCTTGAGGTCGGAAATCCAACTGTGTTCACTAGGCTAGTGGAATTCCACAAATAATCGGTTGAGAATTGTGTAATCCAAAGAAGAAATGGAAAAAGAAGAGCATGGTAAGTATAGTTTATGCAAGAGAAGGACAACCAGCTAGTGATACCATTTAAAGGTTTGATCTGCACTCACTGTGATGTAACCTCAACCTTGAGGTCGGAAATCCAACTGTGTTCACTAGGCTAGTGGAACTCCACAAATAATCGGTTGAGAATTGTGTAATCCAAAGAAGAAATGGAAAAAGAAGAGCATGGTAAGTATAGTTTATGCAAGAGAAGGACAACCAGCTAGTGATACCATTTAAAGGTTTGATCTGCACTCACTGTGATGTAACCTCAACCTTGAGGTCGGAAATCCAACTGTGTTCACTAGGCTAGTGGAACTCCACAAATAATCGGTTGAGAATTGTGTAATCCAAAGAAGAAATGGAAAAAGAAGAGCATGGTAAGTATAGTTTATGCAAGAGAAGGACAACCAGCTAGTGATACCATTTAAAGGTTTGATCTGCACTCACTGTGATGTAACCCCAACCTTGAGGTCGGAAATCCAACTGTGTTCACTAGGCTAGTGGAACTCCACAAATAATCGGTTGAGAATTGTGTAATCCAAAGAAGAAATGGAAAAAGAAGAGCATGATAAGTATAGTTTATGCAAGAGAAGGACAACCAGCTAGTGATACCATTTAAAGGTTTGATCTGCACTCACTGTGATGTAACCTCAACCTTGAGGTCGGAAATCCAACTGTGTTCACTAGGCTAGTGGAACTCCACAAATAATCGGTTGAGAATTGTGTAATCCAAAGAAGAAATGGAAAAAGAAGAGCATGGTAAGTATAGTTTATGCAAGAGAAGGACAACCAGCTAGTGATACCATTTAAAGGTTTGATCTGCACTCACTGTGATGTAACCCCAACCTTGAGGTCGGAAATCCAACTGTGTTCACTAGGCTAGTGGAATTCCACAAATAATCGGTTGAGAATTGTGTAATCCAAAGAAGAAATGGAAAAAGAAGAGCATGGTAAGTATAGTTTATGCAAGAGAAGGACAACCAGCTAGTGATACCATTTAAAGGTTTGATCTGCACTCACTGTGATGTAACCCCAACCTTGAGGTCGAAAATCCAACTGTGGTCACTAGGCTAGTGGAACTCCACAAATAATCGGTTGAGAATTGTGTAATCCAAAGAAGAAATGGAAAAAGAAGAGCATGGTAAGTATAGTTTATGCAAGAGAAGGACAACCAGCTAGTGATACCATTTAAAGGTTTGATCTGCACTCACTGTGATGTAACCTCAACCTTGAGGTCGGAAATCCAACTGTGTTCACTAGGCTAGTGGAACTCCACAAATAATCGGTTGAGAATTGTGTAATCCAAAGAAGAAATGGAAAAAGAAGAGCATGGTAAGTATAGTTTATGCAAGAGAAGGACAACCAGCTAGTGATACCATTTAAAGGTTTGATCTGCACTCACTGTGATGTAACCCCAACCTTGAGGTCGGAAATCCAACTGTGTTCACTAGGCTAGTGGAATTCCACAAATAATCGGTTGAGAATTGTGTAATCCAAAGAAGAAATGGAAAAAGAAGAGCATGGTAAGTATAGTTTATGCAAGAGAAGGACAACCAGCTAGTGATACCATTTAAAGGTTTGATCTGCACTCACTGTGATGTAACCTCAACCTTGAGGTCGGAAATCCAACTGTGTTCACTAGGCTAGTGGAACTCCACAAATAATCGGTTGAGAATTGTGTAATCCAAAGAAGAAATGGAAAAACAAGAGCATGGTAAGTATAGTTTATGCAAGAGAAGGACAACCCACTAGTGATACCATTTAAAGGTTTGATCTGCACTCACTGTGATGTAACCTCAACTTTGAGGTCGGAAATCCAACTGTGTTCACTAGGCTAGTGGAACTCCACAAATAATCGGTTGAGAATTGTGTAATCCAAAGAAGAAATGGAAAAAGAAGAGCATGGTAAGTATAGTTTATGCAAGAGAAGGACAACCAGCTAGTGATACCATTTAAAGGTTTGATCTGCACTCACTGTGATGTAACCCCAACCTTGAGGTCAGAAATCCAACTGTGTTAACTAGGCTAGTGGAACTCCACAAATAATCGGTTGAGAATTGTGTAATCCAAAGAAGAAATGGAAAAAGAAGAGCATGGTAAGTATAGTTTATGCAAGAGAAGGACAACCAGCTAGTGATACCATTTAAAGGTTTGATCTGCACTCACTGTGATGTAACCTCAACCTTGAGGTCGGAAATCCAACTGTGTTCACTAGGCTAGTGGAACTCCACAAATAATCGGTTGAGAATTGTGTAATCCAAAGAAGAAATGGAAAAAGAAGAGCATGGTAAGTATAGTTTATGCAAGAGAAGGACAACCAGCTAGTGATACCATTTAAAGGTTTGATCTGCACTCACTGTGATGTAACCCCAACCTTGAGGTCAGAAATCCAACTGTGTTCACTAGGCTAGTGGAACTCCACAAATAATCGGTTGAGAATTGTGTAATCCAAAGAAGAAATGGAAAAAGAAGAGCATGATAAGTATAGTTTATGCAAGAGAAGGACAACCAGCTAGTGATACCATTTAAAGGTTTGATCTGCACTCACTGTGATGTAACCTCAACCTTGAGGTCGGAAATCCAACTGTGTTCACTAGGCTAGTGGAACTCCACAAATAATCGGTTGAGAATTGTGTAATCCAAAGAAGAAATGGAAAAAGAAGAGTATGGTAAGTATAGTTTATGCAAGAGAAGGACAACCAGCTAGTGATACCATTTAAAGGTTTGATCTGCACTCACTGTGATGTAACCCCAACCTTGAGGTCGGAAATCCAACTGTGTTCACTAGGCTAGTGGAATTCCACAAATAATCGGTTGAGAATTGTGTAATCCAAAGAAGAAATGGAAAAAGAAGAGCATGGTAAGTATAGTTTATGCAAGAGAAGGACAACCAGCTAGTGATACCATTTAAAGGTTTGATCTGCACTCACTGTGATGTAACCCCAACCTTGAGGTCAGAAATCCAACTGTGTTCACTAGGCTAGTGGAACTCCACAAATAATCGGTTGAGAATTGTGTAATCCAAAGAAGAAATGGAAAAAGAAGAGCATGGTAAGTATAGTTTATGCAAGAGAAGGACAACCAGCTAGTGATACCATTTAAAGGTTTGATCTGCACTCACTGTGATGTAACCCCAACCTTGAGGTCGGAAATCCAACTGTGTTCACTAGGCTAGTGGAATTCCACAAATAATCGGTTGAGAATTGTGTAATCCAAAGAAGAAATGGAAAAAGAAGAGCATGGTAAGTATAGTTTATGCAAGAGAAGGACAACCAGCTAGTGATACCATTTAAAGGTTTGATCTGCACTCACTGTGATGTAACCTCAACCTTGAGGTCGGAAATCCAACTGTGTTCACTAGGCTAGTGGAACTCCACAAATAATCGGTTGAGAGTTGTGTAATCCAAAGAAGAAATGGAAAAAGAAGAGCATGGTAAGTATAGTTTATGCAAGAGAAGGACAACCAGCTAGTGATACCATTTAAAGGTTTGATCTGCACTCACTGTGATGTAACCCCAACCTTGAGGTCAGAAATCCAACTGTGTTCACTAGGCTAGTGGAACTCCACAAATAATCGGTTGAGAATTGTGTAATCCAAAGAAGAAATGGAAAAAGAAGAGCATGGTAAGTATAGTTTATGCAAGAGAAGGACAACCAGCTAGTGATACCATTTAAAGGTTTGATCTGCACTCACTGTGATGTAACCTCAACCTTGAGGTCGGAAATCCAACTGTGTTCACTAGGCTAGTGGAACTCCACAAATAATCGGTTGAGAATTGTGTAATCCAAAGAAGAAATGGAAAAAGAAGAGCATGGTAAGTATAGTTTATGCAAGAGAAGGACAACCAGCTAGTGATACCATTTAAAGGTTTGATCTGCACTCACTGTGATGTAACCCCAACCTTGAGGTCAGAAATCCAACTGTGTTCACTAGGCTAGTGGAACTCCACAAATAATCGGTTGAGAATTGTGTAATCCAAAGAAGAAATGGAAAAAGAAGAGCATGGTAAGTATAGTTTATGCAAGAGAAGGACAACCAGCTAGTGATACCATTTAAAGGTTTGATCTGCACTCACTGTGATGTAACCCCAACCTTGAGGTCGGAAATCCAACTGTGGTCACTAGGCTAGTGGAACTCCACAAATAATCGGTTGAGAATTGTGTAATCCAAAGAAGAAATGGAAAAAGAAGAGCATGGTAAGTATAGTTTATGCAAGAGAAGGACAACCAGCTAGTGATACCATTTAAAGGTTTGATCTGCACTCACTGTGATGTAACCTCAACCTTGAGGTCGGAAATCCAACTGTGTTCACTAGGCTAGTGGAACTCCACAAATAATCGGTTGAGAATTGTGTAATCCAAAGAAGAAATGGAAAAAGAAGAGCATGGTAAGTATAGTTTATGCAAGAGAAGGACAACCAGCTAGTGATACCATTTAAAGGTTTGATCTGCACTCACTGTGATGTAACCTCAACCTTGAGGTCGGAAATCCAACTGTGTTCACTAGGCTAGTGGAACTCCACAAATAATCGGTTGAGAATTGTGTAATCCAAAGAAGAAATGGAAAAACAAGAGCATGGTAAGTATAGTTTATGCAAGAGAAGGACAACCAGCTAGTGATACCATTTAAAGGTTTGATCTGCACTCACTGTGATGTAACCTCAACCTTGAGGTCGGAAATCCAACTGTGTTCACTAGGCTAGTGGAACTCCACAAATAATCGGTTGAGAATTGTGTAATCCAAAGAAGAAATGGAAAAAGAAGAGCATGGTAAGTATAGTTTATGCAAGAGAAGGACAACCAGCTAGTGATACCATTTAAAGGTTTGATCTGCACTCACTGTGATGTAACCCCAACCTTGAGGTCAGAAATCCAACTGTGTTCACTAGGCTAGTGGAACTCCACAAATAATCGGTTGAGAATTGTGTAATCCAAAGAAGAAATGGAAAAAGAAGAGCATGGTAAGTATAGTTTATGCAAGAGAAGGACAACCAGCTAGTGATACCATTTAAAGGTTTGATCTGCACTCACTGTGATGTAACCCCAACCTTGAGGTCAGAAATCCAACTGTGGTCACTAGGCTAGTGGAACTCCACAAATAATCGGTTGAGAATTGTGTAATCCAAAGAAGAAATGGAAAAAGAAGAGCATGGTAAGTATAGTTTATGCAAGAGAAGGACAACCAGCTAGTGATACCATTTAAAGGTTTGATCTGCACTCACTGTGATGTAACCTCAACCTTGAGGTCGGAAATCCAACTGTGTTCACTAGGCTAGTGGAACTCCACAAATAATCGGTTGAGAATTGTGTAATCCAAAGAAGAAATGGAAAAAGAAGAGCATGGTAAGTATAGTTTATGCAAGAGAAGGACAACCAGCTAGTGATACCATTTAAAGGTTTGATCTGCACTCACTGTGATGTAACCCCAACCTTGAGGTCGGAAATCCAACTGTGTTCACTAGGCTAGTGGAATTCCACAAATAATCGGTTGAGAATTGTGTAATCCAAAGAAGAAATGGAAAAAGAAGAGCATGGTAAGTATAGTTTATGCAAGAGAAGGACAACCAGCTAGTGATACCATTTAAAGGTTTGATCTGCACTCACTGTGATGTAACCTCAACCTTGAGGTCGGAAATCCAACTGTGTTCACTAGGCTAGTGGAACTCCACAAATAATCGGTTGAGAATTGTGTAATCCAAAGAAGAAATGGAAAAACAAGAGCATGGTAAGTATAGTTTATGCAAGAGAAGGACAACCAGCTAGTGATACCATTTAAAGGTTTGATCTGCACTCACTGTGATGTAACCTCAACCTTGAGGTCGGAAATCCAACTGTGTTCACTAGGCTAGTGGAACTCCACAAATAATCGGTTGAGAATTGTGTAATCCAAAGAAGAAATGGAAAAAGAAGAGCATGGTAAGTATAGTTTATGCAAGAGAAGGACAACCAGCTAGTGATACCATTTAAAGGTTTGATCTGCACTCACTGTGATGTTACCCCAACCTTGAGGTCGGAAATCCAACTGTGTTCACTAGGCTAGTGGAATTCCACAAATAATCGGTTGAGAATTGTGTAATCCAAAGAAGAAATGGAAAAAGAAGAGCATGGTAAGTATAGTTTATGCAAGAGAAGGACAACCAGCTAGTGATACCATTTAAAGGTTTGATCTGCACTCACTGTGATGTAACCCCAACCTTGAGGTCGAAAATCCAACTGTGGTCACTAGGCTAGTGGAACTCCACAAATAATCGGTTGAGAATTGTGTAATCCAAAGAAGAAATGGAAAAAGAAGAGCATGGTAAGTATAGTTCATGCAAGAGAAGGACAACCAGCTAGTGATACCATTTAAAGGTTTGATCTGCACTCACTGTGATGTAACCTCAACCTTGAGGTCGGAAATCCAACTGTGTTCACTAGGCTAGTGGAACTCCACAAATAATCGGTTGAGAATTGTATAATCCAAAGAAGAAATGGAAAAAGAAGAGCATGGTAAGTATAGTTTATGCAAGAGAAGGACAACCAGCTAGTGATACCATTTAAAGGTTTGATCTGCACTCACTGTGATGTAACCTCAATCTTGAGGTCGGAAATCCAACTGTGTTCACTAGGCTAGTGGAACTCCACAAATAATCGGTTGAGAATTGTGTAATCCAAAGAAGAAATGGAAAAAGAAGAGCATGGTAAGTATAGTTTATGCAAGAGAAGGACAACCAGCTAGTGATACCATTTAAAGGTTTGATCTGCACTCACTGTGATGTAACCCCAACCTTGAGGTCAGAAATCCAACTGTGTTCACTAGGCTAGTGGAACTCCACAAATAATCGGTTGAGAATTGTGTAATCCAAAGAAGAAATGGAAAAAGAAGAGCATGATAAGTATAGTTTATGCAAGAGAAGGACAACCAGCTAGTGATACCATTTAAAGGTTTGATCTGCACTCACTGTGATGTAACCTCAACCTTGAGGTCGGAAATCCAACTGTGTTCACTAGGCTAGTGGAACTCCACAAATAATCGGTTGAGAATTGTGTAATCCAAAGAAGAAATGGAAAAAGAAGAGCATGGTAAGTATAGTTTATGCAAGAGAAGGACAACCAGCTAGTGATACCATTTAAAGGTTTGATCTGCACTCACTGTGATGTAACCCCAACCTTGAGGTCGGAAATCCAACTGTGTTCACTAGGCTAGTGGAATTCCACAAATAATCGGTTGAGAATTGTGTAATCCAAAGAAGAAATGGAAAAAGAAGAGCATGGTAAGTATAGTTTATGCAAGAGAAGGACAACCAGCTAGTGATACCATTTAAAGGTTTGATCTGCACTCACTGTGATGTAACCCCAACCTTGAGGTCAGAAATCCAACTGTGTTCACTAGGCTAGTGGAACTCCACAAATAATCGGTTGAGAATTGTGTAATCCAAAGAAGAAATGGAAAAAGAAGAGCATGGTAAGTATAGTTTATGCAAGAGAAGGACAACCAGCTAGTGATACCATTTAAAGGTTTGATCTGCACTCACTGTGATGTAACCCCAACCTTGAGGTCGGAAATCCAACTGTGTTCACTAGGCTAGTGGAATTCCACAAATAATCGGTTGAGAATTGTGTAATCCAAAGAAGAAATGGAAAAAGAAGAGCATGGTAAGTATAGTTTATGCAAGAGAAGGACAACCAGCTAGTGATACCATTTAAAGGTTTGATCTGCACTCACTGTGATGTAACCTCAACCTTGAGGTCGGAAATCCAACTGTGTTCACTAGGCTAGTGGAACTCCACAAATAATCGGTTGAGAGTTGTGTAATCCAAAGAAGAAATGGAAAAAGAAGAGCATGGTAAGTATAGTTTATGCAAGAGAAGGACAACCAGCTAGTGATACCATTTAAAGGTTTGATCTGCACTCACTGTGATGTAACCCCAACCTTGAGGTCAGAAATCCAACTGTGTTCACTAGGCTAGTGGAACTCCACAAATAATCGGTTGAGAATTGTGTAATCCAAAGAAGAAATGGAAAAAGAAGAGCATGGTAAGTATAGTTTATGCAAGAGAAGGACAACCAGCTAGTGATACCATTTAAAGGTTTGATCTGCACTCACTGTGATGTAACCTCAACCTTGAGGTCGGAAATCCAACTGTGTTCACTAGGCTAGTGGAACTCCACAAATAATCGGTTGAGAATTGTGTAATCCAAAGAAGAAATGGAAAAACAAGAGCATGGTAAGTATAGTTTATGCAAGAGAAGGACAACCAGCTAGTGATACCATTTAAAGGTTTGATCTGCACTCACTGTGATGTAACCCCAACCTTGAGGTCAGAAATCCAACTGTGTTCACTAGGCTAGTGGAACTCCACAAATAATCGGTTGAGAATTGTGTAATCCAAAGAAGAAATGGAAAAAGAAGAGCATGGTAAGTATAGTTTATGCAAGAGAAGGACAACCAGCTAGTGATACCATTTAAAGGTTTGATCTGCACTCACTGTGATGTAACCTCAACCTTGAGGTCGGAAATCCAACTGTGTTCACTAGGCTAGTGGAACTCCACAAATAATCGGTTGAGAATTGTGTAATCCAAAGAAGAAATGGAAAAAGAAGAGCATGGTAAGTATAGTTTATGCAAGAGAAGGACAACCAGCTAGTGATACCATTTAAAGGTTTGATCTGCACTCACTGTGATGTAACCCCAACCTTGAGGTCGGAAATCCAACTGTGTTCACTAGGCTAGTGGAATTCCACAAATAATCGGTTGAGAATTGTGTAATCCAAAGAAGAAATGGAAAAAGAAGAGCATGGTAAGTATAGTTTATGCAAGAGAAGGACAACCAGCTAGTGATACCATTTAAAGGTTTGATCTGCACTCACTGTGATGTAACCTCAACCTTGAGGTCGGAAATCCAACTGTGTTCACTAGGCTAGTGGAACTCCACAAATAATCGGTTGAGAATTGTGTAATCCAAAGAAGAAATGGAAAAAGAAGAGCATGGTAAGTATAGTTTATGCAAGAGAAGGACAACCAGCTAGTGATACCATTTAAAGGTTTGATCTGCACTCACTGTGATGTAACCTCAACCTTGAGGTCGGAAATCCAACTGTGTTCACTAGGCTAGTGGAACTCTACAAATAATCGGTTGAGAATTGTGTAATCCAAAGAAGAAATGGAAAAAGAAGAGCATGGTAAGTATAGTTTATGCAAGAGAAGGACAACCAGCTAGTGATACCATTTAAAGGTTTGATCTGCACTCACTGTGATGTAACCCCAACCTTGAGGTCGGAAATCCAACTGTGTTCACTAGGCTAGTGGAATTCCACAAATAATCGGTTGAGAATTGTGTAATCCAAAGAAGAAATGGAAAAAGAAGAGCATGGTAAGTATAGTTTATGCAAGAGAAGGACAACCAGCTAGTGATACCATTTAAAGGTTTGATCTGCACTCACTGTGATGTAACCCCAACCTTGAGGTCGGAAATCCAACTGTGTTCACTAGGCTAGTGGAATTCCACAAATAATCGGTTGAGAATTGTGTAATCCAAAGAAGAAATGGAAAAAGAAGAGCATGGTAAGTATAGTTTATGCAAGAGAAGGACAACCAGCTAGTGATACCATTTAAAGGTTTGATCTGCACTCACTGTGATGTAACCCCAACCTTGAGGTCGAAAATCCAACTGTGGTCACTAGGCTAGTGGAACTCCACAAATAATCGGTTGAGAATTGTGTAATCCAAAGAAGAAATGGAAAAAGAAGAGCATGGTAAGTATAGTTTATGCAAGAGAAGGACAACCAGCTAGTGATACCATTTAAAGGTTTGATCTGCACTCACTGTGATGTAACCTCAACCTTGAGGTCGGAAATCCAACTGTGTTCACTAGGCTAGTGGAACTCCACAAATAATCGGTTGAGAATTGTGTAATCCAAAGAAGAAATGGAAAAAGAAGAGCATGGTAAGTATAGTTTATGCAAGAGAAGGACAACCAGCTAGTGATACCATTTAAAGGTTTGATCTGCACTCACTGTGATGTAACCCCAACCTTGAGGTCGGAAATCCAACTGTGTTCACTAGGCTAGTGGAATTCCACAAATAATCGGTTGAGAATTGTGTAATCCAAAGAAGAAATGGAAAAAGAAGAGCATGGTAAGTATAGTTTATGCAAGAGAAGGACAACCAGCTAGTGATACCATTTAAAGGTTTGATCTGCACTCACTGTGATGTAACCTCAACCTTGAGGTCGGAAATCCAACTGTGTTCACTAGGCTAGTGGAACTCCACAAATAATCGGTTGAGAATTGTGTAATCCAAAGAAGAAATGGAAAAAGAAGAGCATGGTAAGTATAGTTTATGCAAGAGAAGGACAACCAGCTAGTGATACCATTTAAAGGTTTGATCTGCACTCACTGTGATGTAACCTCAACTTTGAGGTCGGAAATCCAACTGTGTTCACTAGGCTAGTGGAACTCCACAAATAATCGGTTGAGAATTGTGTAATCCAAAGAAGAAATGGAAAAAGAAGAGCATGGTAAGTATAGTTTATGCAAGAGAAGGACAACCAGCTAGTGATACCATTTAAAGGTTTGATCTGCACTCACTGTGATGTAACCCCAACCTTGAGGTCAGAAATCCAACTGTGTTCACTAGGCTAGTGGAACTCCACAAATAATCGGTTGAGAATTGTGTAATCCAAAGAAGAAATGGAAAAAGAAGAGCATGATAAGTATAGTTTACGCAAGAGAAGGACAACCAGCTAGTGATACCATTTAAAGGTTTGATCTGCACTCACTGTGATGTAACCTCAACCTTGAGGTCGGAAATCCAACTGTGTTCACTAGGCTAGTGGAACTCCACAAATAATCGGTTGAGAATTGTGTAATCCAAAGAAGAAATGGAAAAAGAAGAGCATGGTAAGTATAGTTTATGCAAGAGAAGGACAACCAGCTAGTGATACCATTTAAAGGTTTGATCTGCACTCACTGTGATGTAACCCCAACCTTGAGGTCGGAAATCCAACTGTGTTCACTAGGCTAGTGGAATTCCACAAATAATCGGTTGAGAATTGTGTAATCCAAAGAAGAAATGGAAAAAGAAGAGCATGGTAAGTATAGTTTATGCAAGAGAAGGACAACCAGCTAGTGATACCATTTAAAGGTTTGATCTGCACTCACTGTGATGTAACCCCAACCTTGAGGTCAGAAATCCAACTGTGTTCACTAGGCTAGTGGAACTCCACAAATAATCGGTTGAGAATTGTGTAATCCAAAGAAGAAATGGAAAAAGAAGAGCATGGTAAGTATAGTTTATGCAAGAGAAGGACAACCAGCTAGTGATACCATTTAAAGGTTTGATCTGCACTCACTGTGATGTAACCCCAACCTTGAGGTCGGAAATCCAACTGTGTTCACTAGGCTAGTGGAATTCCACAAATAATCGGTTGAGAATTGTGTAATCCAAAGAAGAAATGGAAAAAGAAGAGCATGGTAAGTATAGTTTATGCAAGAGAAGGACAACCAGCTAGTGATACCATTTAAAGGTTTGATCTGCACTCACTGTGATGTAACCTCAACCTTGAGGTCGGAAATCCAACTGTGTTCACTAGGCTAGTGGAACTCCACAAATAATCGGTTGAGAGTTGTGTAATCCAAAGAAGAAATGGAAAAAGAAGAGCATGGTAAGTATAGTTTATGCAAGAGAAGGACAACCAGCTAGTGATACCATTTAAAGGTTTGATCTGCACTCACTGTGATGTAACCCCAACCTTGAGGTCAGAAATCCAACTGTGTTCACTAGGCTAGTGGAACTCCACAAATAATCGGTTGAGAATTGTGTAATCCAAAGAAGAAATGGAAAAAGAAGAGCATGGTAAGTATAGTTTATGCAAGAGAAGGACAACCAGCTAGTGATACCATTTAAAGGTTTGATCTGCACTCACTGTGATGTAACCTCAACCTTGAGGTCGGAAATCCAACTGTGTTCACTAGGCTAGTGGAACTCCACAAATAATCGGTTGAGAATTGTGTAATCCAAAGAAGAAATGGAAAAAGAAGAGCATGGTAAGTATAGTTTATGCAAGAGAAGGACAACCAGCTAGTGATACCATTTAAAGGTTTGATCTGCACACACTGTGATGTAACCCCAACCTTGAGGTCGGAAATCCAACTGTGTTCACTAGGCTAGTGGAATTCCACAAATAATCGGTTGAGAATTGTGTAATCCAAAGAAGAAATGGAAAAAGAAGAGCATGGTAAGTATAGTTTATGCAAGAGAAGGACAACCAGCTAGTGATACCATTTAAAGGTTTGATCTGCACTCACTGTGATGTAACCTCAACCTTGAGGTCGGAAATCCAACTGTGTTCACTAGGCTAGTGGAACTCCACAAATAATCGGTTGAGAATTGTGTAATCCAAAGAAGAAATGGAAAAAGAAGAGCATGGTAAGTATAGTTTATGCAAGAGAAGGACAACCAGCTAGTGATACCATTTAAAGGTTAGATCTGCACTCACTGTGATGTAACCTCAACCTTGAGGTCGGAAATCCAACTGTGTTCACTAGGCTAGTGGAACTCCACAAATAATCGGTTGAGAATTGTGTAATCCAAAGAAGAAATGGAAAAAGAAGAGCATGGTAAGTATAGTTTATGCAAGAGAAGGACAACCAGCTAGTGATACCATTTAAAGGTTTGATCTGCACTCACTGTGATGTAACCCCAACCTTGAGGTCGGAAATCCAACTGTGTTCACTAGGCTAGTGGAACTCCACAAATAATCGGTTGAGAATTGTGTAATCCAAAGAAGAAATGGAAAAAGAAGAGCATGATAAGTATAGTTTATGCAAGAGAAGGACAACCAGCTAGTGATACCATTTAAAGGTTTGATCTGCACTCACTGTGATGTAACCTCAACCTTGAGGTCGGAAATCCAACTGTGTTCACTAGGCTAGTGGAACTCCACAAATAATCGGTTGAGAATTGTGTAATCCAAAGAAGAAATGGAAAAAGAAGAGCATGGTAAGTATAGTTTATGCAAGAGAAGGACAACCAGCTAGTGATACCATTTAAAGGTTTGATCTGCACTCACTGTGATGTAACCCCAACCTTGAGGTCGGAAATCCAACTGTGTTCACTAGGCTAGTGGAATTCCACAAATAATCGGTTGAGAATTGTGTAATCCAAAGAAGAAATGGAAAAAGAAGAGCATGGTAAGTATAGTTTATGCAAGAGAAGGACAACCAGCTAGTGATACCATTTAAAGGTTTGATCTGCACTCACTGTGATGTAACCTCAACCTTGAGGTCGGAAATCCAACTGTGTTCACTAGGCTAGTGGAACTCCACAAATAATCGGTTGAGAATTGTGTAATCCAAAGAAGAAATGGAAAAAGAAGAGCATGGTAAGTATAGTTTATGCAAGAGAAGGACAACCAGCTAGTGATACCATTTAAAGGTTTGATCTGCACTCACTGTGATGTAACCTCAACCTTGAGGTCGGAAATCCAACTGTGTTCACTAGGCTAGTGGAACTCCACAAATAATCGGTTGAGAATTGTGTAATCCAAAGAAGAAATGGAAAAAGAAGAGCATGGTAAGTATAGTTTATGCAAGAGAAGGACAACCAGCTAGTGATACCATTTAAAGGTTTGATCTGCACTCACTGTGATGTAACCCCAACCTTGAGGTCAGAAATCCAACTGTATTCACTAGGCTAGTGGAACTCCACAAATAATCGGTTGAGAATTGTGTAATCCAAAGAAGAAATGGAAAAAGAAGAGCATGGTAAGTATAGTTTATGCAAGAGAAGGACAACCAGCTAGTGATACCATTTAAAGGTTTGATCTGCACTCACTGTGATGTAACCTCAACCTTGAGGTCGGAAATCCAACTGTGTTCACTAGGCTAGTGGAACTCCACAAATAATCGGTTGAGAATTGTGTAATCCAAAGAAGAAATGGAAAAAGAAGAGCATGGTAAGTATAGTTTATGCAAGAGAAGGACAACCAGCTAGTGATACCATTTAAAGGTTTGATCTGCACTCACTGTGATGTAACCTAAACCTTGAGGTCGGAAATCCAACTGTGTTCACTAGGCTAGTGGAACTCCACAAATAATCGGTTGAGAATTGTGTAATCCAAAGAAGAAATGGAAAAAGAAGAGCATGGTAAGTATAGTTTATGCAAGAGAAGGACAACCAGCTAGTGATACCATTTAAAGGTTTGATCTGCACTCACTGTGATGTAACCTCAACCTTGAGGTCGGAAATCCAACTGTGTTCACTAGGCTAGTGGAATTCCACAAATAATCGGTTGAGAATTGTGTAATCCAAAGAAGAAATGGAAAAAGAAGAGCATGGTAAGTATAGTTTATGCAAGAGAAGGACAACCAGCTAGTGATACCATTTAAAGGTTTGATCTGCACTCACTGTGATGTAACCCCAACCTTGAGGTCGGAAATCCAACTGTGTTCACTAGGCTAGTGGAATTCCACAAATAATCGGTTGAGAATTGTGTAATCCAAAGAAGAAATGGAAAAAGAAGAGCATGGTAAGTATAGTTTATGCAAGAGAAGGACAACCAGCTAGTGATACCATTTAAAGGTTTGATCTGCACTCACTGTGATGTAACCTCAACCTTGAGGTCGGAAATCCAACTGTGTTCACTAGGCTAGTGGAACTCCACAAATAATCGGTTGAGAGTTGTGTAATCCAAAGAAGAAATGGAAAAAGAAGAGCATGGTAAGTATAGTTTATGCAAGAGAAGGACAACCAGCTAGTGATACCATTTAAAGGTTTGATCTGCACTCACTGTGATGTAACCTCAACCTTGAGGTCGGAAATCCAACTGTGTTCACTAGTCTAGTGGAACTCCACAAATAATCGGTTGAGAATTGTGTAATCCAAAGAAGAAATGGAAAAAGAAGAGCATGGTAAGTATAGTTTATGCAAGAGAAGGACAACCAGCTAGTGATACCATTTAAAGGTTTGATCTGCACTCACTGTGATGTAACCTCAACCTTGAGGTCGGAAATCCAACTGTGTTCACTAGGCTAGTGGAACTCCACAAATAATCGGTTGAGAATTGTGTAATCCAAAGAAGAAATGGAAAAAGAAGAGCATGGTAAGTATAGTTTATGCAAGAGAAGGACAACCAGCTAGTGATACCATTTAAAGGTTTGATCTGCACTCACTGTGATGTAACCCCAACCTTGAGGTCGGAAATCCAACTGTGTTCACTAGGCTAGTGGAATTCCACAAATAATCGGTTGAGAATTGTGTAATCCAAAGAAGAAATGGAAAAAGAAGAGCATGGTAAGTATAGTTTATGCAAGAGAAGGACAACCAGCTAGTGATACCATTTAAAGGTTTGATCTGCACTCACTGTGATGTAACCCCAACCTTGAGGTCAGAAATCCAACTGTGTTCACTAGGCTAGTGGAACTCCACAAATAATCGGTTGAGAATTGTGTAATCCAAAGAAGAAATGGAAAAAGAAGAGCATGATAAGTATAGTTTACGCAAGAGAAGGACAACCAGCTAGTGATACCATTTAAAGGTTTGATCTGCACTCACTGTGATGTAACCTCAACCTTGAGGTCGGAAATCCAACTGTGTTCACTAGGCTAGTGGAACTCCACAAATAATCGGTTGAGAATTGTGTAATCCAAAGAAGAAATGGAAAAAGAAGAGCATGGTAAGTATAGTTTATGCAAGAGAAGGACAACCAGCTAGTGATACCATTTAAAGGTTTGATCTGCACTCACTGTGATGTAACCCCAACCTTGAGGTCGGAAATCCAACTGTGTTCACTAGGCTAGTGGAATTCCACAAATAATCGGTTGAGAATTGTGTAATCCAAAGAAGAAATGGAAAAAGAAGAGCATGGTAAGTATAGTTTATGCAAGAGAAGGACAACCAGCTAGTGATACCATTTAAAGGTTTGATCTGCACTCACTGTGATGTAACCCCAACCTTGAGGTCAGAAATCCAACTGTGTTCACTAGGCTAGTGGAACTCCACAAATAATCGGTTGAGAATTGTGTAATCCAAAGAAGAAATGGAAAAAGAAGAGCATGGTAAGTATAGTTTATGCAAGAGAAGGACAACCAGCTAGTGATACCATTTAAAGGTTTGATCTGCACTCACTGTGATGTAACCCCAACCTTGAGGTCGGAAATCCAACTGTGTTCACTAGGCTAGTGGAATTCCACAAATAATCGGTTGAGAATTGTGTAATCCAAAGAAGAAATGGAAAAAGAAGAGCATGGTAAGTATAGTTTATGCAAGAGAAGGACAACCAGCTAGTGATACCATTTAAAGGTTTGATCTGCACTCACTGTGATGTAACCTCAACCTTGAGGTCGGAAATCCAACTGTGTTCACTAGGCTAGTGGAACTCCACAAATAATCGGTTGAGAGTTGTGTAATCCAAAGAAGAAATGGAAAAAGAAGAGCATGGTAAGTATAGTTTATGCAAGAGAAGGACAACCAGCTAGTGATACCATTTAAAGGTTTGATCTGCACTCACTGTGATGTAACCCCAACCTTGAGGTCAGAAATCCAACTGTGTTCACTAGGCTAGTGGAACTCCACAAATAATCGGTTGAGAATTGTGTAATCCAAAGAAGAAATGGAAAAAGAAGAGCATGGTAAGTATAGTTTATGCAAGAGAAGGACAACCAGCTAGTGATACCATTTAAAGGTTTGATCTGCACTCACTGTGATGTAACCTCAACCTTGAGGTCGGAAATCCAACTGTGTTCACTAGGCTAGTGGAACTCCACAAATAATCGGTTGAGAATTGTGTAATCCAAAGAAGAAATGGAAAAAGAAGAGCATGGTAAGTATAGTTTATGCAAGAGAAGGACAACCAGCTAGTGATACCATTTAAAGGTTTGATCTGCACTCACTGTGATGTAACCCCAACCTTGAGGTCAGAAATCCAACTGTGTTCACTAGGCTAGTGGAACTCCACAAATAATCGGTTGAGAATTGTGTAATCCAAAGAAGAAATGGAAAAAGAAGAGCATGGTAAGTATAGTTTATGCAAGAGAAGGACAACCAGCTAGTGATACCATTTAAAGGTTTGATCTGCACTCACTGTGATGTAACCCCAACCTTGAGGTCGGAAATCCAACTGTGGTCACTAGGCTAGTGGAACTCCACAAATAATCGGTTGAGAATTGTGTAATCCAAAGAAGAAATGGAAAAAGAAGAGCATGGTAAGTATAGTTTATGCAAGAGAAGGACAACTAGCTAGTGATACCATTTAAAGGTTTGATCTGCACTCACTGTGATGTAACCTCAACCTTGAGGTCGGAAATCCAACTGTGTTCACTAGGCTAGTGGAACTCCACAAATAATCGGTTGAGAATTGTGTAATCCAAAGAAGAAATGGAAAAAGAAGAGCATGGTAAGTATAGTTTATGCAAGAGAAGGACAACCAGCTAGTGATACCATTTAAAGGTTTGATCTGCACTCACTGTGATGTAACCCCAACCTTGAGGTCGGAAATCCAACTGTGTTCACTAGGCTAGTGGAATTCCACAAATAATCGGTTGAGAATTGTGTAATCCAAAGAAGAAATGGAAAAAGAAGAGCATGGTAAGTATAGTTTATGCAAGAGAAGGACAACCAGCTAGTGATACCATTTAAAGGTTTGATCTGCACTCACTGTGATGTAACCTCAACCTTGAGGTCGGAAATCCAACTGTGTTCACTAGGCTAGTGGAACTCCACAAATAATCGGTTGAGAATTGTGTAATCCAAAGAAGAAATGGAAAAAGAAGAGCATGGTAAGTATAGTTTATGCAAGAGAAGGACAACCAGCTAGTGATACCATTTAAAGGTTAGATCTGCACTCACTGTGATGTAACCTCAACCTTGAGGTCGGAAATCCAACTGTGTTCACTAGGCTAGTGGAACTCCACAAATAATCGGTTGAGAATTGTGTAATCCAAAGAAGAAATGGAAAAAGAAGAGCATGGTAAGTATAGTTTATGCAAGAGAAGGACAACCAGCTAGTGATACCATTTAAAGGTTTGATCTGCACTCACTGTGATGTAACCCCAACCTTGAGGTCGGAAATCCAACTGTGTTCACTAGGCTAGTGGAACTCCACAAATAATCGGTTGAGAATTGTGTAATCCAAAGAAGAAATGGAAAAAGAAGAGCATGATAAGTATAGTTTATGCAAGAGAAGGACAACCAGCTAGTGATACCATTTAAAGGTTTGATCTGCACTCACTGTGATGTAACCTCAACCTTAAGGTCGGAAATCCAACTGTGTTCACTAGGCTAGTGGAACTCCACAAATAATCGGTTGAGAATTGTGTAATCCAAAGAAGAAATGGAAAAAGAAGAGCATGGTAAGTATAGTTTATGCAAGAGAAGGACAACCAGCTAGTGATACCATTTAAAGGTTTGATCTGCACTCACTGTGATGTAACCCCAACCTTGAGGTCGGAAATCCAACTGTGTTCACTAGGCTAGTGGAATTCCACAAATAATCGGTTGAGAATTGTGTAATCCAAAGAAGAAATGGAAAAAGAAGAGCATGGTAAGTATAGTTTATGCAAGAGAAGGACAACCAGCTAGTGATACCATTTAAAGGTTTGATCTGCACTCACTGTGATGTAACCCCAACCTTGAGGTCGGAAATCCAACTGTGTTCACTAGGCTAGTGGAATTCCACAAATAATCGGTTGAGAATTGTGTAATCCAAAGAAGAAATGGAAAAAGAAGAGCATGGTAAGTATAGTTTATGCAAGAGAAGGACAACCAGCTAGTGATACCATTTAAAGGTTTGATCTGCACTCACTGTGATGTAACCTCAACCTTGAGGTCGGAAATCCAACTGTGTTCACTAGGCTAGTGGAACTCCACAAATAATCGGTTGAGAATTGTGTAATCCAAAGAAGAAATGGAAAAAGAAGAGCATGGTAAGTATAGTTTATGCAAGAGAAGGACAACCAGCTAGTGATACCATTTAAAGGTTTGATCTGCACTCACTGTGATGTAACCCCAACCTTGAGGTCAGAAATCCAACTGTGTTCACTAGGCTAGTGGAACTCCACAAATAATCGGTTGAGAATTGTGTAATCCAAAGAAGAAATGGAAAAAGAAGAGCATGGTAAGTATAGTTTATGCAAGAGAAGGACAACCAGCTAGTGATACCATTTAAAGGTTTGATCTGCACTCACTGTGATGTAACCTCAACCTTGAGGTCGGAAATACAACTGTGTTCACTAGGCTAGTGGAACTCCACAAATAATCGGTTGAGAATTGTGTAATCCAAAGAAGAAATGGAAAAAGAAGAGCATGGTAAGTATAGTTTATGCAAGAGAAGGACAACCAGCTAGTGATACCATTTAAAGGTTTGATCTGCACTCACTGTGATGTAACCTCAACCTTGAGGTCGGAAATCCAACTGTGTTCACTAGGCTAGTGGAACTCCACAAATAATCGGTTGAGAATTGTGTAATCCAAAGAAGAAATGGAAAAAGAAGAGCATGGTAAGTATAGTTTATGCAAGAGAAGGACAACCAGCTAGTGATACCATTTAAAGGTTTGATCTGCACTCACTGTGATGTAACCTCAACCTTGAGGTCGGAAATCCAACTGTGTTCACTAGGCTAGTGGAATTCCACAAATAATCGGTTGAGAATTGTGTAATCCAAAGAAGAAATGGAAAAAGAAGAGCATGGTAAGTATAGTTTATGCAAGAGAAGGACAACCAGCTAGTGATACCATTTAAAGGTTTGATCTGCACTCACTGTGATGTAACCCCAACCTTGAGGTCGGAAATCCAACTGTGTTCACTAGGCTAGTGGAATTCCACAAATAATCGGTTGAGAATTGTGTAATCCAAAGAGGAAATGGAAAAAGAAGAGCATGGTAAGTATAGTTTATGCAAGAGAAGGACAACCAGCTAGTGATACCATTTAAAGGTTTGATCTGCACTCACTGTGATGTAACCTCAACCTTGAGGTCGGAAATCCAACTGTGTTCACTAGGCTAGTGGAACTCCACAAATAATCGGTTGAGAGTTGTGTAATCCAAAGAAAAAATGGAAAAAGAAGAGCATGGTAAGTATAGTTTATGCAAGAGAAGGACAACCAGCTAGTGATACCATTTAAAGGTTTGATCTGCACTCACTGTGATGTAACCCCAACCTTGAGGTCAGAAATCCAACTGTGTTCACTAGGCTAGTGGAACTCCACAAATAATCGGTTGAGAATTGTGTAATCCAAAGAAGAAATGGAAAAAGAAGAGCATGGTAAGTATAGTTTATGCAAGAGAAGGACAACCAGCTAGTGATACCATTTAAAGGTTTGATCTGCACTCACTGTGATGTAACCTCAACCTTGAGGTCGGAAATCCAACTGTGTTCACTAGGCTAGTGGAACTCCACAAATAATCGGTTGAGAATTGTGTAATCCAAAGAAGAAATGGAAAAAGAAGAGCATGGTAAGTATAGTTTATGCAAGAGAAGGACAACCAGCTAGTGATACCATTTAAAAGTTTGATCTGCACTCACTGTGATGTAACCTCAACCTTGAGGTCGGAAATCCAACTGTGTTCACTAGGCTAGTGGAACTCCACAAATAATCGGTTGAGAATTGTGTAATCCAAAGAAGAAATGGAAAAAGAAGAGCATGGTAAGTATAGTTTATGCAAGAGAAGGACAACCAGCTAGTGATACCATTTAAAGGTTTGATCTGCACTCACTGTGATGTAACCCCAACCTTGAGGTCAGAAATCCAACTGTGTTCACTAGGCTAGTGGAACTCCACAAATAATCGGTTGAGAATTGTGTAATCCAAAGAAGAAATGGAAAAAGAAGAGCATGATAAGTATAGTTTACGCAAGAGAAGGACAACCAGCTAGTGATACCATTTAAAGGTTTGATCTGCACTCACTGTGATGTAACCCCAACCTTGAGGTCAGAAATCCAACTGTGTTCACTAGGCTAGTGGAACTCCACAAATAATCGGTTGAGAATTGTGTAATCCAAAGAAGAAATGAAAAAAGAAGAGCATGGTAAGTATAGTTTATGCAAGAGAAGGACAACCAGCTAGTGATACCATTTAAAGGTTTGATCTGCACTCACTGTGATGTAACCCCAACCTTGAGGTCGGAAATCCAACTGTGTTCACTAGGCTAGTGGAATTCCACAAATAATCGGTTGAGAATTGTGTAATCCAAAGAAGAAATGGAAAAAGAAGAGCATGGTAAGTATAGTTTATGCAAGAGAAGGACAACCAGCTAGTGATACCATTTAAAGGTTTGATCTGCACTCACTGTGATGTAACCTCAACCTTGAGGTCAGGAAATCCAACTGTGTTCACTAGGCTAGTGGAACTCCACAAATAATCGGTTGAGAGTTGTGTAATCCAAAGAAGAAATGGAAAAAGAAGAGCATGGTAAGTATAGTTTATGCAAGAGAAGGACAACCAGCTAGTGATACCATTTAAAGGTTTGATCTGCACTCACTGTGATGTAACCCCAACCTTGAGGTCAGAAATCCAACTGTGTTCACTAGGCTAGTGGAACTCCACAAATAATCGGTTGAGAATTGTGTAATCCAAAGAAGAAATGGAAAAAGAAGAGCATGGTAAGTATAGTTTATGCAAGAGAAGGACAACCAGCTAGTGATACCATTTAAAGGTTTGATCTGCACTCACTGTGATGTAACCTCAACCTTGAGGTCGGAAATCCAACTGTGTTCACTAGGCTAGTGGAACTCCACAAATAATCGGTTGAGAATTGTGTAATCCAAAGAAGAAATGGAAAAAGAAGAGCATGGTAAGTATAGTTTATGCAAGAGAAGGACAACCAGCTAGTGATACCATTTAAAGGTTTGATCTGCACTCACTGTGATGTAACCCCAACCTTGAGGTCAGAAATCCAACTGTGTTCACTAGGCTAGTGGAACTCCACAAATAATCGGTTGAGAATTGTGTAATCCAAAGAAGAAATGGAAAAAGAAGAGCATGGTAAGTATAGTTTATGCAAGAGAAGGACAACCAGCTAGTGATACCATTTAAAGGTTTGATCTGCACTCACTGTGATGTAACCCCAACCTTGAGGTCGGAAATCCAACTGGGGTCACTAGGCTAGTGGAACTCCACAAATAATCGGTTGAGAATTGTGTAATCCAAAGAAGAAATGGAAAAAGAAGAGCATGGTAAGTATAGTTTATGCAAGAGAAGGACAACTAGCTAGTGATACCATTTAAAGGTTTGATCTGCACTCACTGTGATGTAACCTCAACCTTGAGGTCGGAAATCCAACTGTGTTCACTAGGCTAGTGGAACTCCACAAATAATCGGTTGAGAATTGTGTAATCCAAAGAAGAAATGGAAAAAGAAGAGCATGGTAAGTATAGTTTATGCAAGAGAAGGACAACCAGCTAGTGATACCATTTAAAGGTTTGATCTGCACTCACTGTGATGTAACCCCAACCTTGAGGTCGGAAATCCAACTGTGTTCACTAGGCTAGTGGAATTCCACAAATAATCGGTTGAGAATTGTGTAATCCAAAGAAGAAATGGAAAAAGAAGAGCATGGTAAGTATAGTTTATGCAAGAGAAGGACAACCAGCTAGTGATACCATTTAAAGGTTTGATCTGCACTCACTGTGATGTAACCTCAACCTTGAGGTCGGAAATCCAACTGTGTTCACTAGGCTAGTGGAACTCCACAAATAATCGGTTGAGAATTGTGTAATCCAAAGAAGAAATGGAAAAAGAAGAGCATGGTAAGTATAGTTTATGCAAGAGAAGGACAACCAGCTAGTGATACCATTTAAAGGTTAGATCTGCACTCACTGTGATGTAACCTCAACCTTGAGGTCGGAAATCCAACTGTGTTCACTAGGCTAGTGGAACTCCACAAATAATCGGTTGAGAATTGTGTAATCCAAAGAAGAAATGGAAAAAGAAGAGCATGGTAAGTATAGTTTATGCAAGAGAAGGACAACCAGCTAGTGATACCATTTAAAGGTTTGATCTGCACTCACTGTGATGTAACCCCAACCTTGAGGTCGGAAATCCAACTGTGTTCACTAGGCTAGTGGAACTCCACAAATAATCGGTTGAGAATTGTGTAATCCAAAGAAGAAATGGAAAAAGAAGAGCATGGTAAGTATAGTTTATGCAAGAGAAGGACAACCAGCTAGTGATACCATTTAAAGGTTTGATCTGCACTCACTGTGATGTAACCTCAACCTTGAGGTCGGAAATCCAACTGTGTTCACTAGGCTAGTGGAACTCCACAAATAATCGGTTGAGAATTGTGTAATCCAAAGAAGAAATGGAAAAAGAAGAGCATGGTAAGTATAGTTTATGCAAGAGAAGGACAACCAGCTAGTGATACCATTTAAAGGTTTGATCTGCACTCACTGTGATGTAACCCCAACCTTGAGGTCGGAAATCCAACTGTGTTCACTAGGCTAGTGGAATTCCACAAATAATCGGTTGAGAATTGTGTAATCCAAAGAAGAAATGGAAAAAGAAGAGCATGGTAAGTATAGTTTATGCAAGAGAAGGACAACCAGCTAGTGATACCATTTAAAGGTTTGATCTGCACTCACTGTGATGTAACCTCAACCTTGAGGTCGGAAATCCAACTGTGTTCACTAGGCTAGTGGAACTCCACAAATAATCGGTTGAGAATTGTGTAATCCAAAGAAGAAATGGAAAAAGAAGAGCATGGTAAGTATAGTTTATGCAAGAGAAGGACAACCAGCTAGTGATACCATTTAAAGGTTTGATCTGCACTCACTGTGATGTAACCCCAACCTTGAGGTCAGAAATCCAACTGTGTTCACTAGGCTAGTGGAACTCCACAAATAATCGGTTGAGAATTGTGTAATCCAAAGAAGAAATGGAAAAAGAAGAGCATGGTAAGTATAGTTTATGCAAGAGAAGGACAACCAGCTAGTGATACCATTTAAAGGTTTGATCTGCACTCACTGTGATGTAACCTCAACCTTGAGGTCGGAAATCCAACTGTGTTCACTAGGCTAGTGGAACTCCACAAATAATCGGTTGAGAATTGTGTAATCCAAAGAAGAAATGGAAAAAGAAGAGCATGGTAAGTATAGTTTATGCAAGAGAAGGACAACCAGCTAGTGATACCATTTAAAGGTTTGATCTGCACTCACTGTGATGTAACCCCAACCTTGAGGTCGGAAATCCAACTGTGTTCACTAGGCTAGTGGAATTCCACAAATAATCGGTTGAGAATTGTGTAATCCAAAGAAGAAATGGAAAAAGAAGAGCATGGTAAGTATAGTTTATGCAAGAGAAGGACAACCAGCTAGTGATACCATTTAAAGGTTTGATCTGCACTCACTGTGATGTAACCTCAACCTTGAGGTCGGAAATCCAACTGTGTTCACTAGGCTAGTGGAACTCCACAAATAATCGGTTGAGAGTTGTGTAATCCAAAGAAGAAATGGAAAAAGAAGAGCATGGTAAGTATAGTTTATGCAAGAGAAGGACAACCAGCTAGTGATACCATTTAAAGGTTTGATCTGCACTCACTGTGATGTAACCCCAACCTTGAGGTCAGAAATCCAACTGTGTTCACTAGGCTAGTGGAACTCCACAAATAATCGGTTGAGAATTGTGTAATCCAAAGAAGAAATGGAAAAAGAAGAGCATGGTAAGTATAGTTTATGCAAGAGAAGGACAACCAGCTAGTGATACCATTTAAAGGTTTGATCTGCACTCACTGTGATGTAACCTCAACCTTGAGGTCGGAAATCCAACTGTGTTCACTAGGCTAGTGGAACTCCACAAATAATCGGTTGGGAATTGTGTAATCCAAAGAAGAAATGGAAAAAGAAGAGCATGGTAAGTATAGTTTATGCAAGAGAAGGACAACCAGCTAGTGATACCATTTAAAAGTTTGATCTGCACTCACTGTGATGTAACCTCAACCTTGAGGTCGGAAATCCAACTGTGTTCACTAGGCTAGTGGAACTCCACAAATAATCGGTTGAGAATTGTGTAATCCAAAGAAGAAATGGAAAAAGAAGAGCATGGTAAGTATAGTTTATGCAAGAGAAGGACAACCAGCTAGTGATACCATTTAAAGGTTTGATCTGCACTCACTGTGATGTAACCTCAACCTTGAGGTCGGAAATCCAACTGTGTTCACTAGGCTAGTGGAACTCCACAAATAATCGGTTGAGAATTGTGTAATCCAAAGAAGAAATGGAAAAAGAAGAGCATGGTAAGTATAGTTTATGCAAGAGAAGGACAACCAGCTAGTGATACCATTTAAAGGTTTGATCTGCACTCACTGTGATGTTACCCCAACCTTGAGGTCGGAAATCCAACTGTGTTCACTAGGCTAGTGGAATTCCACAAATAATCGGTTGAGAATTGTGTAATCCAAAGAAGAAATGGAAAAAGAAGAGCATGGTAAGTATAGTTTATGCAAGAGAAGGACAACCAGCTAGTGATACCATTTAAAGGTTTGATCTGCACTCACTGTGATGTAACCTCAACCTTGAGGTCGGAAATCCAACTGTGTTCACTAGGCTAGTGGAACTCCACAAATAATCGGTTGAGAATTGTGTAATCCAAAGAAGAAATGGAAAAAGAAGAGGATGGTAAATATAGTTTATGTAAGAGAAGGACAAGGGATTGGGCAAAGAAAAGAAACAAAATTGCAAGTGACAAAAGCATTAATAAAATTAGGAGTATATAACTCTTAGATTATAATTTTTTTTAATGTGCGCAATGGCAACTACCACCAAAGGAATAGTCACCACAACCAGTCAAGCTAGGCTATATTAAAATAAAAAAGGAAACCCCCAAAAGATAGAAAAAGTGAAATAAGATATAAAATGAAGCAGACTTCAACAAAAAGTCTAAGAAACCAGTCTGATGTATACAAATTCATCCTGAATACAAGAAAAAAAGCGACCCCCTTCTAGCCAGTATGAGGATAGGTAATGTGCACGAAAATCACCAGACTGGGACAGTCAACATGAATGTGCCAAAGTCTGGGGGACCATGGTGTCTAAACAGTAAGGTGTAGTTTGTTTGTTTTTAATTATTTAAAGAGTCCATCTGGCAACTGCCACCTAGGGCAAAAGTAGCTGTAATTAGCAAAAAGCCTAAAACTAGTCTATATTAAAAAACAAGAAATTAAGAAATAACAACAATAAAAAAGAAGCAAAGGCAAGACAAGCTAAAAAAACAATAAAAACAAAAGCTATGAGAAGGAAACACGCTCTGGCATTGGGAGAAGGCCTGCCTCCCACGGTGCAAGAACATGCGACTAACAACAGTCAAATAAAAATGGAGGAGGTGGGACTCCTTCAAAAAAAGTCATATAGTCAGCAAGTCTATGTGCATGAACCAGTCCTGAGTACAAGGGACAAGTGGTAGCAACCCTGCTTGTCCCAGTACCGGGACAGGTAACGTGACCGAGGATCACCCAGACAGGGACATTCAACAAGTCTGGGGGACAATGGTGTCATCACAATAAGGTGCAGGTGAGCGCTTCATCAAATGGTGGTGCATCCAGCGAGTATGTCTAATTCAGAGACAAAAGAAAGCAGCCTGAAGATGTTGTGACATTGGGGGATAAGTCCATGGGAACTGTGGCGATGCAATGACACCCAAATTTAAGTTCCCTGTGGCCAAGCTGCCCTTATTCCTTCCATGTAATTCGTGTGAGGAATAGCCAAAGGCCGGTCTAGTCGCCCTAATTGGCGGGCTCATTCCTGGCAATTCTTACATGTCCAGGAAGATAATCCTGACATCCACCGAGCTCGCCAAAACCATGGCATCACAGATATCGTGAACCAGGGGATGCGGAGATTCCAATACCTCAAGAGCACTCGGGTGCTTTGTTAGTTGCTATAAATCACAATCCAGTCTCTGAACCAGGCACCTCTTATTATCTCCCATAAAGAGGGGTGTATTGCAACTAGCTCGGCTGTGAAGAGACACACAGCGCCTAGCAGAGCCACGCTGACTTCAAACAGAGGAAATATAGCATGGAAACTGACCCCCACTTGGAACTTGGAGCTAGTGTGCTCCAAAAAGGCCAAATGCAATACTTCCACCACTGTAGAAGCTTTGGGAGCAGAGGCACTGCAACAAATAGTCAAAGGTGATACCATCCAGGGCAGAACCAACCCAAGAGCAATACCAAGCTCTCAAAGCAGTTTCCAAGCCCTAAAAACAAAGGGCTTAGGGAATGACTGGCGTCCATCGGTGGCCTAGGCACAACAAGATCAGCTGCGGATGAAGTGAGAGCTGTTGGTGACTGAGGGAGGTGCCTGGCTCGCACATACAGGGGTATAATGCACTGTGCATGCACAGAGCGAGTAGCACCTCCCCAGCATCGACAAGTAGGCTGTCATTGGGGGACTGCGGAAGACACTGGTCACTAGGCCTTTGAAGACTGGTGTGGTGGATCAAGTCCACCTTCTGTAATACATGCGCAGCTGCAGATGCATAAAACTCACATCCGTAGTCGAGCTTTGAATGAACAAAGGATCAATAAAAAAGGCAGTAGCCCTATCAGCACACTAGGCGCTGAAAGTCAGAATGAAAAATATCCATGGTGCGGGTCTGAGACCCTAAGGCAGCAAATATGAGCCTTCCAGGTGTGGCACCAGTCAAATACAAGGAAACAGTATGAGTCCACCACTTCCAGGTAAACCCCATTTAGAAACAAGTCCATGGGGTGATGGCTCTTACCCCTACAAGGGGTATAGGTGGTTCACCTGCCTCCATTAGGGTGGTCAGAAATGGAGGCAGCGCGTCCTCTGCCTCGCTGTGTTATTGGAAGGCCCCTGAGAAAGCAAAGTGGGACATGCTGGAAATAGAAAGTTGCCTGAAGGCAGCTCTCCATAATGGAGTAAGAGGACTCACCCCCCCCCCCGATATGGGGAAATTGGAGAAGGAGAGCACCCTTTCCACTTGAAGAATCTTTGAGGGAACAATAAAACAGCATAAGGAGGGGGGAAGGGGATGCCTCCTTAAAAGTGGAGCTGCTCGAGGATGGTTCCAGATGGTTGGAGGGGAGACCCCACACGGGTGAGTGGTGTTGCCCCAACACCAATATTGGGTGAGGATTTGCTGAAAGGGATATAGTCTGAAATGTTGATAAGCTAACACACAGGGTGTAAATTTGTGACCAATGAAAGAAAAAGAGGTGTTGGTTGGTTGGTTGGTTGACTATATTCGGCATTCAGCCACTCCCACCTCTGGTTATCAAACTTTTCACTTCTCTACCCTGGTTGCATTAAAGGGCGGTGTTCATACTTGTGCAGCAATGCACACCAAACAGTTACCCAGTGGATTGGTCAGCCCCAAAGGCTGCAGCTCCTAACTGAGCAGCTAGAGAAGCATGGAATCAAGGTGGATATCTTTACTAGGTTGTACTAATCATTGACAAGACTGCAGATCTGAAGATGTTATAGCAGAACCAGAGCCTGGATTAGAGACTTTTCATAGCCTGGCTGCCAACAAGGCAGTAAAGCCTGACCCTTACTATAAGTAGTACAGCCTTGCAAAAAGAAAGTTTGTCTGTAGCCTGAGCAGCCAGGACCTCCTCCTGCAGGAGGTTCACATCACATTGATTTGAGTAAGCATTGTGTAGCTCTCCACAATTCACGCACTTGACTGTACACAATAAGGATTTATTATGTATGGGCTAGGATCAAGTGGCATAGATTTTGAGGAACACTGACAGTTCGACGCCGAGAGTTCTGCGCAGGACAATTCAGCACAATGACAATTCATTGACAACTCAGTGTAAAGATATAAAATTACTAGTTTTGGCGACAATACAGAAATTAATAATGTTAAAAAAGGTATAAAATAATTAAAAATAAATAATAATAAATTTTATTTCTGCAGTTCAATCTGGTAAATGATTGCCCTAAGGTAGTACATTTTATCCTTGTTAGCCCTGCAGTATTTAGAGGTTTTTTTCCTATCCATTTGACCAACCACTTAATGCAGCAAATTTTCCTCTGTGTGGTCCTGCTCTAATGGTAAAAAATCAATTAATTTATAAATGATAGGATGACAATGGCCTAAAGACATTTGGATAGCTCTATGCCATCCTTCTAGGGCATTATTGTTTTTTGGCAAGTCTGTTAGAACTCTATAATAAATGCTCCATATAAATAGCTTGAATACAAGATCTCTTCTTCCATGACGGAATGGGTACCCTATCCACGTATCCTCAAAATAATTGACCAATTCTTCCAATGAAGGTGGTATTTCATCTTGCAAGGTTTCAAATGTAGTCACAATTTGATCAACTGGGACAAAAGCTAAAGCTACAAGCGTCCTGCAGAATGTACGAATGAGTTCATTTTCTAGGTAAAGTTGAACCAGCTTTAAATTTTGCACTTTTCACCATACACTTTGGCTAAGATGGAAAAGGCAACCAGCTATTTGAGTCGTTGCAAAAACAGCTGCTACAGCATTATAAAAATGCTTTTTCAAAATCTCATAAAATTCTTTCTGGCATTATATTAGGATTAAATATTTTTAGTTCTCGCAGCACTCTATCATAAGATTCTTGAGTTTTATTTTGTAATAACACATAAACCATTGGGAAGACACTGCCATGACAAGCTATGTAAATAGCATGAAGCTGAAAAAATAGTTGAGGAGCAATTTTAAAAGTACTATCTGCCAGCCAATGCTTGTTCTCTACAAGGTGTTATATATTTTTTGGTGTGAAAAAATGAAAGTTGTATTTGGATCTACTGAGCCCTGAATCAAACATTAGAAATTTTTCTCCAGTGTGTGTTTTTGCTAACCAATCTGGAATTTGAATTTCACTTACGCTACTAGGTTTTCTAGTTGTTTTCTGTGGTGCTGAACAGTTCTTTGTAGTGACATGCATTTAGGAAGAATAGCGGTTACTTCGTCTGCCAAATTGAGTCTACTTTCTTGAATTAAGCGCCGTGGAGCATCATTTGATGCAGCAACTTTCTGTCTAAGTTTAAATTGTATGACTCTTTTTGCTGCTTCGGACAGATGTTGCACATGACTATGATCTTCTCTTTTCTCCAAAGTATCTCCATAAATGTGAATTTGTCCTTTACACTTATCTGTGCATCACCATGACTTTTCCATTAGCAAGGTTTTCTATCCAAAGGATAAAAAAAATCCATTTAACAAAATTTGCTTTTCCCCTTTCTCTAATAAAATGATCTCCATGAGGGTATTTTTAGTCAGTTTTTATATTAACTTCACAGGACTTTCAGACTGTCTATCTTCATGGCTGTGCTTAAACTACAAACTACATTTTTACTGTCAAGGTTATCACGTTGTGTTTGTTAGTTGACTGAACTTTGTTTGTTAGTTGGTTGAAATATGTTTGTTAGTTGGTTGTTTTTGTTTTTTAGTTGTTTTTTTTTAATTATTTTATACCTTTTTTACACTATTCAATAAATTGTATGAAAAACTAGTAATTTTATATCTTTACACTGAGTTGTTGTTGCGCTGAATTGTCCTGCACGGAACTGTCATCTAACAAGATTTTGAAGAATTTGTCTGGACAAAGTGGTGGCAGTAGTAATACCTCTGCAACACTGGCACAAATGCCTTGATCATGTAACAAAACCAACTGGCACACGCTGAGTCAGGGAGTCTGCCAGAAGTGAATGTGATGAATAATGTAGGGGTGCATCTTGAGGCGCCCCCCCCCTTTTTTCGATGACATGTTCTACCTTGACTGCTCCTTGTTGGTCGTCCAGATCTTTGATGGTCCTCCAAGGAGTAGTCCATTACGTCCTTTCTATAAATTTCATTGTAGCATTCCATGTCAGCCGCACAGGCAAGCCATCAAGTGTCTGAAGAGCACGAATAATGGCTGCTTTGGCAGGGTTTGTTGTATTGACCAGAAGAGGCCAAAATAAAGAAACCAATTACCCTAGCTAATGCCATTATATGACAGAACATGTGGCCTTTGGCCAACACATGCGGTCAGTAGAGTAAACAACCAGGAAGCGCTTGAAACTAGTGAGCTAAAAATGGCACGAAGTTTCTCGATGAGAGGCGATGCATCAATGAGGATCCATTCACTTTATCTGCAAATTTCATTGTATTGTTTTTCCTCACAATCTCTCTGCCTGAGGCCTGGTCACCTGGTGAAATGGTAGAGGACCTCTCCATTCTCAGACCCCCCCCCTCCCACACACATACAAGGAGAGGAACCCCTAGTCTTCTTTGTCCTTACCTTTCCTTTTTTTCTTCTTTTTGGTAGAGGTAGTGGAGTGAATCCTGTTCTCCCCATGCCAGAGGAAGGGGTCTTATCCATATCTTTCTCCAGAAGGATTTGGCTGACAAGGAGGGGCCCACCAGAGGGAGCAGGTCTCTCTTCTCATGAGTCCTCAGGATCTTGAATAGGGGTGGACTCTGGCTCACAGTTCTTTCCCAACGAGTCATTGTCCAACTGGTAGGAAGACCCTGCCACCTCAGAGACCTTCTCAATGTGTTGGGAAGTATAGGACTATGGCTGGTCCTCTACCAGAGAAATAGGGATGGGGGGCATGCTAATCAGTCCAGTGGTGGGCAGTCCATCACTGACGGACTCCCGTTTCGCTGGCGGACTGACGACTGATGGAAACTTTGAAACACTGACGAAATAAGCATTGACGGAAGCAGTTTTCGGCCATCACCTGAACCGTCACTAACCCAAAAAGCAAAGACGAGCTTCGGTACTGACGGACTGCCTACCACTGCTAATCAGCAGTAAGGTTATGAATCATGGATCTATTAAGTGATGGGGCAAGGCCAAGGGAACAATTTCAACACTTGCCCCTCTAAAGAGGTCAGTCTGATCCACTTAAACAAAACTCCCACCCTGCTAAGAATCACTCTAGACACTGACATAACATTCAAAACACAACCTACATAGCAAATAAAACCAAAAATAAAATTAATGTGCTAAAAACACTAGCTAACACCCAGGGTGGGCAAATAAAAAAAACTAGGTTTATTTCTGTTTTTTTTTTTGTTTTTTTCAAGTGAACTTTGAAAAAACCCGCGTTTGGGTTTTTTTTTAAATTACTTTTTTTTCAAGAAATGAATGCAACTTATCATTATTCTATTCAAAATTCATATTTATGTTTATAATTTCAACAAATATGTATCAAATTAAGGTTATTTCTCTGATAATGACTCAAAATTCATCTCCTACAGGTTATGGCTATCATGGGTACCCACAATTCTCGATCAGTGATCTGTTACTGTGATCTATTCTTACTATAATATAATTAGTAAACTAAGTAAGAAATTAATATTATATGAAAATAGAGATAGCTATTCTTTTTCTATGTTATTCTAATGCTTGTAGCATTTGTTTTTTGAAAAAACCCAGAATAAAACCCGGGTTTTATTTCGCTTTTTCAATTTTTTTTGTTTTTTTGCCAACCCTGCTACCACCACCTTTGGACAAAGAAAGAACCACTTATCACACACACTATATAAACAATTCTTCCACACCTCAATCAACTATGCTGCACCTGCTTGACAGTCAACACTGACAAAACCCATCCATACAAACTCTAAACACAAAACAGCACTCATTCATCACAGGATGCAGAAAAAACACATTCATCCTACAGCTACATGCAGAAAATATCATACCAGATAGACATAATAGGAACATTGCTTCAGCCAAATACTCAACCAACCACAGGGCAACTACCACCACAAAGACTAAAAAAGGAATCATTGGCACACACTACCAAGCTCAGTTAAACAACCTCTCTGACCTCCCATCAGCAAAACTTCATAAAACACACACACACACAATCCACACCAGCAGACACCTATACAACATCTTAAATGAACCTTACCCCCCCCCCTTACATTAGACCACAGTGAAAACACAAAGTAATCTTATCCCAACTCCAATCCTACAACAGTACAAACACAGAATAAAGCTCACCCAAAGACCAACATACACCAAGTGCAACCAAGACCAGAAGATATAAAGCACCTCAATGATTAACCCAACCTTACAATACACACTATATTCTCACTCAACGACATATGAACCCACCAGTGGGGTCTTTCTTATTTACACTTGGCCTGGAGGATGTGCTGCTCCTCCAGATACCAAGTGGACATGGAGTCAGGTACCGACAGCCCCAGAATGTAGAGTTTTCCCTTGGGTGGACATTGACTCAATGAGATATTCCTAAGGTGACACAGTACTCAAGAAAAGAAGGATCTGCTCCATTGGGTGGAACCCCCAGAAGAGCCAAATCATTTCCTACTTCAAAAGGATAAGCCTGAGACTGTGAGACTGAGCCATCTGGCCTCACAACCTCTTCTGGGGGGGCGGGGGAGATAAGAGTGTTCATTCCCCACCATCCTAACCAAAAAAGAACAGGGGTTCCTCTCCTTCCAGGGAAGGGGGTCCCTCCCACTGATTAGGGGAGGAATTTTAATAGTGACATTGCCTACCATTAACTACATACAGCTACTTATGACTTGTGGTACAAACATGTATTTGCTTATGCTTCATGAACAGGCATGACAAGTGAGTACAAATATTTAAGTAAAATTATCATTACCTGCAATGAAGATCAGCACCACCTAAATCTTCAGCAGAAATTTCCTCACCAGTTGCTGCTTTCACCAGGGGTGGACCTCCAAGAAATATGGTCCCTTGTTTACGTACAATAATAGACTCATCTGCCATGGCAGGAACATAAGCCCCACCAGCAGTACAAGAGCCTAAAACTACTGCAATCTGAAAAGAGAGGTAATTTTAGCCAAATAATGGCAATGTATTTTTATACTTCAAATAATAAATTCTATTGAAAAAAAAAGCAACTATTGGAAATTGCTGTACCGTATAAAAATTTGACAATGACTAAGGCCTAAGGATTTCTTTCTTTCAATCGACACCATCAGCAATTCTTGGTTGATCTCTGAGGTGGTAGATAGATGTCTTGTGTGAATTATTGGGTTGAGGAATAAGTTCTTGCAGTTTTATCAAATATATTCATTACCATTAACAATTTTAGAAAAACTTCATTTTTAATTGATAACAATATTCAATTTAATCAATAATGTATTCTCTGTTGTTATTTACAACTTCTTCCCAACATTCAACTAGTTTTTCGATGCCTCTGCAATAAAAATCTCTGGATTTTGACTTGAAGAATTCGTCTAACCAGGTTCTTAATTCCACATCAGTATTGAATGAAATGCCGTGCAAATTGTTGGAGAGTGATCGGAATAAATGGAAATCCAATGGAACCAAGTCTGGCAAATATGGAGGATGCAGCAGGATTAACCAATTAAGCATTTGGATGGCATCTTTTGTCATATTGGCAATGTGAGGACGAGCAATGTTGTGTTGCAGAAGGACTCCATAAGGTCGATGAGGTCGCTTTTCATGAATAGCCTCGGCGAGTCGATACATTTGTTGAACGTAGAGTTCTGCATTGACAATCTCATTGTTCACAAGGAGCTCATAAAGAATGATGCCTTCACAATTCCACTACACACACAGCATCGTCTTTCATGGATGAAGTCCTTGCTTTAATCGCGGAAGTGATTTTTATTGGAGCTAAGCCATTGTTTTTGATGGTTCATGTTGACATAAACACACCACTTTTCGTCGCCAGTGATGATGCGGTGAAGAAATCTGTCCTTATATGCACGAGTAGCCTTGTGATGAGCAAGCAAACCTGCGGCAACCGTGGAGCGTTGAAGTTTGTTGCTTTCCCTCAAAGCATGCAGAACCCATGCACCGAGTTTTTGAACTTTCCCCATCGAATGAAGGTGATTCACTACAGTTTTCTGATCACACGCCAATTGTACAACCAATTCTCTAGTCGATTGATGAGGATTCTCATGAAGAAGGTCGTTCAATCGTTCTTTATCCAACTTAATGGGGCGACCAGAATGTTCTTTGTCATTAAGATTGAAATGACCGTTTTTAAAACGTGAAAACCACCATTGAGCTGTCCTTTCTGATAAAGCATTTTCTCCGTACACAGCACAAATATCGCAACGAGCTTTGGCTGTGTTTGCATTGTTCCCACCTCAATTGAAAATGAATAACAAAAGTGTCGAAAATGCACCTTTCTTTCAACTTGACATTCCATTTTGAGGGTACAGAACAAAAATTAAATCAACACAACTTTTAAATAAACCGCAATGACATTACTCAACTTCAAGACGTAGCCTAAGCAAAAGCTTAATAGTCTACACTGTTAAGAGACGTAGCCTAACCTTTACAAATTTTGCTCTCATTATTTTTGTTTCTTAATATGTGCACACATCACATCAACAAAACTTAAATCAACACAACATTAAAAAAATGCAAGAACTTATTCCTCAACCTAATACTTTTCTACTTTTATGGGGAATATCAAAGTATGGATTATAACTTTTTAAATGTACAGAAAAAAAATTTACCTGAGAAATACCTTTTGAAGACATATTGGCTTGATTATAGAATATTCTTCCAAAATGTTCCCTATCAGGAAATACATCTGCTTGTCGTGGAAGATTAGCTCCACCAGAATCTACAAGGTATATACATGGCAAATTATTTTGCTCTGCTATCTCTTGGGCCCTTAGGTGTTTTTTCACAGTTATTGGGTAATAAGAGCCACCCTTCACTGTGGCATCATTTCCAACTATAATGCACTCAGTTCTGAAATTTAAAAAAGGCCTTTGAAACACACTAAAATTAAAACTGATGTTATTCAACCTGTTTTTTTTTATGTCTTCTCTGGTGACAGCCAGCAAGGGCACAGTTATCAAAATTACAAACTAGCTAATCTTTAGGTTACAGTAAAAGGATAAAAAATAACAAAAGAACAGCAGCAGACCAATAAACCCCAAACTCCCAACAAAACCCAGAGACGAGAAAAAAGACTCGGGCAGTAGCAACACTATCTATTGTGGTAGACTAGAACATTCAACCAAAAGGTAGCTCACCATCTTGGAAAGTGCCCCGTCAATGGTTCTGCATCTTGTAACTGTGTTAAATTTGGAGTCAACATAAAATGACTTGAAAATCCAGGATGCAATGGTGTGGAATTTTGAATCTTCTTCCCCATGGAGACTGAAGGAGTGTCATGATTCCTGCCATGTAGTCAGTGGGAAAGAGAAAAATTCTCAGTTTATGCAAACAGGCTGGTGCCCTCAGCAGTGTGTTGATTCCTTGCAACCCTTTAAATGCCCAGGAACCCAATCTTGACATCATCCCAACTTGCAGCAGCTGTGGCATCATAAATACTGTAAACTAGGTGCTGCATATATTCCAATGTCCCTAGGCAGCCAGCCAATGCACTATGAATTACAAATCGGTTTCTGAAGCAGGCACAGCATGCAATCTGTTAGATTGAGTACTATATTGGCAATCAGATTAGCTGTGAGGTCAGACACAGGCCCAGAAGAACCCCACTGGCTTCAAACAGGAATGAGATAACATGGAAGCTAACCAGCCCCCTTAAGATTTGGACTATCTGTATATATTGATATGGCTCATGTGACACAATGTCTGCTCCAAGATATGCAAAAGTGGTATTCCCAGTGCTGTAGAACCTTTGGGAGCATATACAGGATAACAGATGTTGAGGTAGCCTTTTGGGCGGAACCAAAGTTACCACTGGCTCCAGTTACAGCAAGCTTTTAAAGGGATCTGACATCAACACAGGCATTGTCAAGATCAGCCACAAATGAAATGAGAGGCATTTGCAACTGGACAAGAAGCTGAAACTGCATGGACAAGCACATATTGCGCTGTGAAGAGTGAGCAGCATCTCCTTAGCATTGACAAGGAGCTTGCCAATGGTGAATTTCCACATGTGAGTGTCCAAGTGGAGGAGAGGAAGATTAGTATCATGGCCGTTGTGTAATTCTCCTTCTTTCCTTGAGAAGTGAATTTAACAGGATAAAGCAGAAACAAATTAAAGGCAAAATAATTGATTCAATGCAATTAAAAAAATTGTACCAGATAACAAGAACTCACTGAACTGTATTTAAGCTCCAAAGTGCCATTGTGTCTCAAGGCTCAGTGAAGTTTGTGGATGCACATACTGCCACTTTGCTCATATTTTAGAGAGAGGGAGCATCTGTCACACATAAAAATAAACCATGGGGCTATTTAAAATAAAATAATGAAGAGATATCACCAGATTAAATTTCACATCCAGCTGCCTTGCCACCATTCACACATCCAGCTGCCTTGCCACCATTCAATAGTGGTAAGGTAGCAAATCCCAATAGCTTAGGGCAGTGGCCACAGGGGACAAACCCAACATAGTCTCGTGGAGACAGATGGCTAATGTGGAATGGAAGACAAGTCTCAGCTCCTCACTGAGATAGCTGTGCTAGAGACACCTCTGAGAGCTATTAACTGTAGAAAACAGAACTACATCACCTTTAAGCACTTAGTGGAGGTACAACTTGGTTGACAATTCTTCTCTTGCCTCAAATCCTTCTGCTGGTGGTGTGCCTTTAGGCTTGGGGTAATCCTATCTTTTGGGCAAGTGCAACAGCCAATAGGCCTCAGTCCCATTTTGGGCAGGGATGAGGGAACCTGAGGTTTTTTTGGTGCTGCACTCCTTTCAACCGTGAGGCAGTCTTCATTTTCTGGGGGTAGGGGTGGGGGGATTGTCTGGAACAGAACTCGTACCATTTGAGTTACCAGGTGGATCAAGGTTGCACCCAGGGGAGCTAGAACACAGGAGGATTCCAAATGGGTCTAATAGTTACTATTCTCATAATGCTGGAGAGCCAGTAGTTAAAGGTGATTTCTTAAGATTAGAAGCACATGAAGTACCTGGTTGGGTAGACTCCAACAGGACCCAGTGCTTAGTTTCTCTGAATGAAATTCAGTACACAGTCTGGATGGCCAGGACCTCTTTTTTTTTTCAAATATATACAAGTGACAATTTTTTGAAGAAGCAGGATGCAGCGTGCCATAATTCAGACACTCAGCCTCACACAATAGAGCTGTATCATGTATATTGTTGAGGAATTAGCATAGAGTTCGGGATGACCTGATTCGGCACATCTACAGGACCTACTAGTGTGGCTTGAGCAGTGGTAAAGCTAACACCTTGACTGCCACCTGCTTGCAAGCTGTATGTGATGTCAGCTTCCGCACATATGGTATTCCTTTGGCAAAGCTCTTTGTAGAGTGCAGGGTCATTTACCCACTGGGGAAGGTTTAGCCACATTCATCAGAAGGCTGCCATCTTAGAAATGGGTTACCTTATCTTTGGCTCTCTACCAAGAAGCCTAACTAACTAAGGTCTGATGGAGCATGAGTCCATTGGAAAACCTGTTCCAATTAGTGGAGCAAATAAACAAAATTCTTTTGAAACTAACAGGTTAGAAGACACCCATCAGCCTCTCAATGTGCCCACCCCCTTAGACCCTGCAGTTTGGAGCAGGGGTGACTCAAGGTCTGATCACTTTGAGAGGTATCCCCCATCAATGCATTGGGGGATCCCAATCATGCAGAAACTAGTGAATCCACCAACCTAGTCCTCCTCAGGAGGTTTCTAGAGGCTTCCTTCTTGATAACCCGATTTTCCCCTGAAGTTTGAACTGGAAGCAGTAAAGAGATTCAACAGCCTCGTACACTCTCCCACCTCGTCCCTTCCCCACTCATTAGACTATGGCCCTCAGTATATCCTGCCACTGGACTGCACTCAAATACAAGGCTGCAAGTGCACCCAGGCAACAGATCATTTATAAATAGCAAGAGAAAAAGGTCACAAGGAAAAGTAGTACCTCAAAGGACATTGCTGACCATACTGTTGAGGTACTATTTAGGGAAGGCCCTAACCTATAGCATAAAAGAAAGCATAGCAAAGATGAAGGCTCTCCCTACCTGCTTTTGCAGGCCAGGGAGCGGAAAAAATACCTGAATTTGCTATGAAAAAGAAGACAATGAGGAAATTTTTATATAAAAGTTGAAACCTATCTAATTGCCTCTAATCTATAACAAAGTGGTATGATCTAGGTCAAAATGTGGATTATCTCATCAAGTAAAGATTTGAATTGTTTAACTGATGAACGGTTCACCGTTTCTTGTGATATACAGCTCCATGTCTTGCAGATTTTGTACAAGAAGTTAACATGGAATTGCAGTACATAATTCCAGTTTGTAACCTTGGTTATATGAAGCATTTGGGTTCAATGTGAACAGCTTCCTATGATCTACATTTTCAACTTGTATTATCTTAAAAGTTTCAATCAGCTGGCCTCATAACCAGCATGTCTCCAGGGAGAACATCCCCAGTTCTCGTAGCCGATGCTGATAACTCTTATGTCTAAGGGAAGGGATCAATTTAGTGGCTCTGGCCTGTACCCTTTCCAGTCATTCAATGTCCTTCTGCAAGGTTGTGGACCAGAATTGAACAGCGTATTCAAGGTGTGACCAGACTAGAGAGTTGTACAAGGCAAGAAAAATCTGCTTATTTCTGAAGCGAAAATGTCTCTTTATGTACCCCAGCATTCGCTAGGCCCTCTTTTCGACCTGGAGGCACTACTTGGTAAACTTTAGGTCACTGATAATTAGCATGCCTAAATCTTTCTCAAGGTTATTGGTATCTAGCCGTTAGCCTAGCAAGTAGTACTTTTCCTGAAGGTTAGCATGACTAATGTGCATTACCTTGTACTTTTCAAGGTTAAATGGCATCTGCCACCTCTTGGACCACTCACCTATCATGAGAAGGCTATTTCACAGTTGTTCCACTCATCGCAAGCTCACACTACCTCCTAACTGCTATCATCATCAAACTTGGCGATCGAGCATAGTAGTCCTTTGTCTATGTCATTGATGTAGAAGATGAACAATAGAGGCCCGAGCACTGAGCCCTAGGGCACCCCGCTACTGATTGGCGCCTGTTGCGAAGCTACCTGGTTGATCTTTACTCATTGCCTCCATCCGGAGAGCCAGTTTTCTATCCATTTGGCTAACTTGCCAGTAATGCAGAGGGCATGGACCTTATTTATCAACCTGTTGTGTGGTAACTTATTGAAAGTCCAGGAATAAGATATCCACAGCTTGACTACGGTGATACTCACTCAAAAACCTGTGGACAAATTCTAGTAGATCAGTGAGACATGAACGGTTCTTGCGACATCCGTGCTGGGAATCCAAGATCAGGTTGTGCGACTCTAAGTGCTGCACTATATGGTCTGCGATTATTCCCTCAAGCAGTTTGCTTACGATGAATGTCAGACTAATAGGCCGGGAATTACCCAGGCATTCACGGCCCCCCTTCTTGTAGATGGGGGGTTATGTCTGTTATTCTCCAGTCATCAGGCACCTGTCCAGTTTACAAAGATTGTTGTAAATGGTGGCAAGGTGTAGAGTGACCTCTTCACTAACTTCTCAGAGGACTCTAAGAAGAAAGCTATCCAGACCTGGAGACATATGGATTAAGGTTTCTTAATCTGGCTACTAGTTCATTTCTAAGACTATTTCACTGGACTGTCCGCTTCCCTCATAAATATGGATAAGTATCATTCAATATGTTGGCAATGTCTGGTTCTGACTTTCGTAACACGCCATTGTCATCACTCAGAGGTAGAACCAGGCCTTCGAACAGGTAGCACGTGTTTCATAGAGCTCTCAGTCTGTTGATCTATTTTTCAGATTTTTCTATAGTTTGTTTGTTTTTTTGTTTTTTTCTCACCACAATCAGCGAAAGCTAAGTTGCTCTTGTTTTTTTTCTTATTGCTACTTAAGTTCTTTCTTTGTTTGAATAAGTGATGGAGTTTGGGGATGAAAGTGAGCATGAGTGTCGGAATGTATGCATTGGTTGTGGTGTATTAGGTGAGGGGTATACATGTGTTGTATGTGGGCTGCGTGAATGCATTGTAGATTTAGAGGGGATGAGAAGGCAGGATTTAGACAGGATATGTAGGCTGGAGGGGTTAGTTGCTGAGCTCAGGAGGGAACTTAGTGTTAGGCCTAGATTTGGGAATAGGTTAGGTGGTGAGGTAGGCCAGTTAGATGTTTCAGGTGAAGGTAGAGGGCCGGTGGAGGAGGTAGGATATGATAGTTCTAGTGATAGTGAAGTTAGCCCCCTTAGATTAGTTAGAAATAGGCCTAGTGAGGATGGGGGACAGTGGAGAGTGGTTAGGAAACATGAAGCTAGGGAGGCTTCTCCTGTTCTTTGTGAGAATAGGGTTGCCTCTGTTGAGATTGTTAGCCAGGGGAAGAAGAGGTGTGTGAGTCAGAGGGAAACAGAACCTATTGGCTTGACTAATAGATTCAGTGCCCTAAGAGAGGAAGTAACTGGAAGTGATATGACTGATGGGGGTGGGGGTGGAGGTAGAGTGACTGGTAGTTTGAATGAGAATAGGAGTGGGGATGGAGTTAGGTCTGTGGGGGTTAGGAATAGGAGTCTGACTGAAGTGCTTGTGAAGGGTGATTCGCGAGTTAGATATTTAGATAGGAAGTTGAATGCAAGTAGATTGAATGGTTTGAGGGTGTGTTTGCCGGGTGCTGGAGTGAGAGATCTGTCTGATAGGTATGAGGAGCTGGTGTCTGGCTGTGCAAGGGATGCGGTTGTGATTACACATGTAGGAGTGAATGATGTGAAGAAAGTGGGTGCATGTGAGTTACGTGAGAGGTACAAGAGGTTGATTGAAAAGGTGAAAGAAAGTAGAATGAAAGGTGTTGTGACAGGTGTGCTTCCAAGAATGGATGTTGGGGTAGAATGGATGTCTCGTGCAATTGGGCTGAATGATTATGTGAGGAGGATATGTGAGATGGAAGGTGTCATGTTTGTGGATGTGTGGGATAGGTTTGTTGGAATGAAAGAAATGTATGCGATGGATGGACTGCATTTGAGTAGGAGGGGGGTAGATGTGTTGTGGGAGGAGTATGATCGTGTTATTAGGTCTTTGCGGGCGGGAAACTAGATACTAATAGTGGTCAGGGAATTATGAGAGGACATTATAGTACTGAAAGTAGAATGGACTTGGCAGATAACAGAAATAGGTTCCAAGGCGATAGAGGTGAGGTTATTCAAGTTTCAAGAGGTGCTTCATGGATAGGGGGGTTAAATTGTTTCTATACAAATGCTCGTAGTCTTAGAAACAAGAAGGATGAGCTATTTAGTTATATTAGCAATGAGGATATAGATATATTATACGTTACTGAATCATGGGTTAATGAAATAGAATTTAGTGACACTATAAGTGAATTTGATTTACAGGGCTATAATATGTACATTAGTCAAAGGACAGGTAGGATTGGTGGAGGAATAATTATCTATATAAAAAACAACATTGTTTCAAGTTTAAATACTTCAAGAAAGCAGGATGGAGTTGAGTCACTTTGAATAGATATTAGGTTCAGTAAAAATAGAATGGTGCATTTGGGAGCTTTTTACAGGCCACCTGGGCAGACTGATGATATGGATGAAGAAATGATAAGGGAAATAAGTAAGGGATGTGAAACAGATGCAGTTATTATTGGGGACTTCAACTTAAACTCTGTGGACTGGGAAAATATGATAGGTAGGGATAGAACAAGTGGCAGGCTCATAGAATGCTTTGAGGATAATTTTTTGAATCAATTTGTTAATGAGCCAACGAGGGGGGACAATATATTAGATTTAGTACTTTCTAACAGTGATCATTTAGTTAAAGAATTGACTGTTGGGGAAGCATTGGGAAATAGTGACCATCAGATAGTTCGTTTTAACTTGGGAATTGAGAAGGGTAAAATAACTGAGAATGCTGAAAAAGTTCCAAATTTTCATAAGGGAGATTATGTAAAACTTCGAAGCTTGCTAAATTTGGTAGACTGGGATATAGAATTCAGAGGTAAAAATGCTTATGGGATGTGGGATACTTTCAAGCATATAATAAATGTAGTCCAAGAACAATGTATCCCAATGAAGGCCATTAGGAACAAAAGTAGGAAACCATTATGGTGGAATCAGGAGATAGCTAGAAAAATTTCAGAGAAGAAAAGGGCATATAAAAAATTACAGGTACAAAATAATATTCAAAATTTAAGTGATTATAGAATGGCTAGGAAAGAGTTAAATAAGATTATAAAGAAGAACAAAAGGGTGTCAGAAATTAAATTAGCTCAGGATGGCAACAAAGATCCTAGAAAGTTCTTTAGTTACTATAAAATTAATAACAAGTCTGGTCGAGTTAAAATAGGACCTATCAAATATGAAGGGGTTGTGAGAGAAACTGATGAGGAAATAGTTGAGGTACTAAATGGTGATTTTGCATCAGTATTTACAAAAGAGAAACTAAATAGTCCTATGTACAGTACTCATGGGTCAGGAAAAGAGGTGTTTACTAACATTTGTGTGGATCGGAGGATGATAAAAGGACTAATAGGTGATTTAGATACTACCAAGGCCTCCGGCCCTGATAATATTCATTCTAGGATACTTAAAGAAGGGGTAGAAAGTATCTCAATAGCTCTGGACAAGTTATATACTAGGTCATTGGAATATAGAGAAATACCCGATGATTGGAAGAGAGCGAATGTAGTCCCCATTTTCAAGAAGGGTAGTAAAGAGGATTCAAATAACTTTAGACCGGTTAGCCTAACTCCTGTAGTCTGTAAAATTCTTGAGAAAATAGTTAAAAAAGGGATTTGCCAACATCTAGAGAGGGAGGGGTTAATCAGTGATGCTCAGCATGGGTTTAGATCAGGTAGATCATGTTTGACTAACTTACTAGACTTTCTGGAGTTTGTAACAGATCAAGTAGATAAGGGAGAGAATGTAGATATAATTTACTTAGATTTTAGTAAAGCATTTGATAAGGTACCACATAGGAGACTAGTTCATAAATTAAAAATGATTGGGATATGTGGGGGTATTTCAAATTGGATAGCTGAGTGGCTGAAAGACAGGAAGCAAAGGGTAGTGCTAAATGGTGTAAAGTCAGAGTGGAGGGATGTTATCAGTGGGGTTCCTCAGTGATCAGTTCTCGGTCCATTATTATTTGTCATCTATATAAACGATCTTGGGGAGGCAGTTAATAATATAGTGTCAATTTTTGCAGATGATACCAAATTAGCAGCTGTAGTTAAAGATATTGATGATAATTTCAAAGTGCAGGGGGACTTAAATAAATTGTTATCCTGGGCACATAAGTGGCAAATGACTTTCAACCTTGATAAGTGCAAAGTTATTAACATGGGAAAAGATAATAGAGAATTTAACTATGAAATGGATGGGCATTGGCTGAGCTCAGTAGAGGATGAGAAAGATCTAGGAGTAGTAATAGATAAGTCATTAAGGTTTTCTAAGCAGTGTATTGAAGCAAGAAATAGGGCAAATAGAGTGCTGGGTTTTATTAACAGAAATGTCAGTTACAAAAGTAAGGAGGTTATTCTTAAACTCTATAACTCTTATGTTAGGCCACATCTAGAGTACTGTATACAGGCATGGTCCCCACATTTTAGACACGATATTAACCTTCTTGAGTCAGTGCAACGGAGGGCAACAAAGATTATTCCTTCCCTGAGGCACCTTGAATATGAAGATAGACTGAGGGTATTAAATATGTTCTCGTTCGAAAGGTGTGTGAGAGGGGATATGATTGAGCTCTTTAAAAATTTTTCCGGGATAGATAAATTGGATGTTAGCAAGTTTTTTGAGTTAGATGATTGAAATCGGACTAGAGGTCACCACTTGAAAATTAAAAAGCAAGGGTGTAGGTTGGATTTAAGAAAATATTTTTTCACCAATAGAGTGGTAGACTTCTGGAACAAATTGCCGCAGAGGGTAGTAGGTAGTCCAAATCTAAATGTATTTAAGAGTAGGTTGGATGAGTTTATGGGAAGGGAAGGTTGTGATGGTTCCTAAGTTTTGTATATATTAATATTGTTTGTATATATCTATAGCTGCATGATTTAGTTCTTGACAAGCCTTGATTGGTGATACCCTTGTTTCTGGATGCAATCCTCTGGATGTAGTTTTCCTGGGAGTTTGGGTGCCTTGAAAAAGAGGCCGTTTGACTCGGATGACCTATGATGAGCCCTTGTGGCTTTTGTCATGTTATATTATATTGTGGGGGACTTTGATTTTGTCTTCCCCTGGTGATGGTGCTTTTTGTGGGTGGGTTTTGAAGGAGGCGGATGACCTTTGATAGGCCCTTGTGGCTTTTGTCATCTGTGTAATTATTTTATGTTATGTTATGTTATGTTATGTTAGCCCCCTGTCCTACAGGAGTCACATGTAGCAGCAACACCTACAGTGGGGTAGGAGGTGACATTAAAAGGATAGTGAAAAGGAGTCTTAGAAAAGAGGATGCATAAAGGGACCAGGTAACACAGCATTAAGTTGTAGGTGACCTGCAAAAACACAGGCTTTTCAGAGGTAACCCTAGGTGCATTAATTATGTTGTTTGCACCTGTGCAAGTGACACATATTGACCAGAAGTTTCCCAGTGGACTGGTCAATCGTCAAAGGCAGCAGCTCCCAACTAAGCAGCCAGAAGGAGAGCAACATACTAATCATTGACAGGATGGCCATGATCAAGATCTGTTGTCTCAGACCCAGAGATGGACACCCTGAGACATTTCATTAGCCTGGCAGCCAACAAGGCAGTACAGCCTTATGCACCCAAGAACAGCCACTGGGAAGTGGTCAGTGCATTACAAACAAGGAAAGGGTTATCATGGCAAAAACCAATCTTCCCATTAATCACACCCCAACACCCAGGATCCCTCAAGTCCTTGTCTCTTGCAGACATTTAAAGGCATTGTTTATAGTGGTTCCGTGGCCTCTCTTCTGACACCACATGAGGTAGCTATTCAGGTCTTTAAGCCTAGACAAAGGGTTGAGGGGATAGTCATAGAAAAAAAAGAATGCTGAGAGGGAATGAGGAGGGGGCACAACAACTTCCCAGGGCCCCTTCAGACAGTTCAAGTCAACTGAGTGATGAGGTTTCCCAAATTTGTACACAGCCCAGGACGATGTGCAGCTCCTCCAGGTAACATGTGTAACAGGATACACAAGGTAGCCCCTATTTTGTAAAAAGGACAGCAACAGCATAAGTGATTAAATATAAATGCCACAAGCTTTGCAGTAACAGATAATTCCTTGGCTGTAATGGTAGATGGAATAGGTAGGTAGGTATACTGAGCAATGCCACATGTGCTCATTACAATTTAAACTTACCCAGATATTTTGCCAATGCCAGTGATGATTCCTCCAGCTGCAACTTCCTCCTTTGAATAGAGATTGTATCCTGCAAGTTGTGAGAATTCCAGAAACGGAGTTCCATGATCTATGATCATATTTATTCTCTCTCTCACAAGTAATTTCCCTAAAAAAAAAATTAGGCATTTTTGTGACTATACAACCAACTTGGGGCTTTAAATACTGTAATGTTATTTATTATAAAAACAGACATCAAAACCAATAGGGGTATTTCTGAGTTTTTGAAGATGTATATAAAGTGATGAAGTTCAGGATAGTGAAAGTTGAAAGGCTGAGAATCTAGAAGGGTAAGACAACTGGGAGGCTGCTAGATTGCATGGCAGGTCCCCTTGCAAGTGGTACAAGAATATAATTATAAACAGCGAGGGAGAATAAGAGAACCACAAGTGGTACAAGGTTCTTTATTACTGATGTTTCACTCCTGGAGCTTCTTCAGAGTGGCAAGGATCTAAGACAAGAAATGAACGAGATGGTCGAGTTATATATGTATAGGACTGAACATTACTCTGACCATTGTCTGAGCTTGTCCCTGGTCTGGACTCATCAAGAAACTAAAGAATCAGCGACGAGCTTAGAAAAACCGATCATACCTATACTAAAACCAGGCAAGTCCACCTCACAAAACACAACAAGGATCCAGAAAAGATCGCACCACTACAATTCTCTTAACCAACCTCATGCAGCACATTCTAGATAATTTCATACTTGCTCCCCTTGTGCACTATCCTTGCAGCAATCAACATAAAGGCTTTGACACATTCTTGCCCCCAAAATCCTATACAACAAAGAATGGCTAATAAACTTCAGCTTCAGCAGACAAGTTATATATAAATCACATACTTTCTACCATGCCATAATGGCATCTCCTAGGGTGGCATCTTCAAATCCATACTTTTTAACTTATTCATCACATTGCACATCCTGAAACACCAATTATCCAAACAAATACTTATTTAGATGTCATCTCAATAACAAAACACCATTACTCCCACCAAGGGCAATGTCCCTTGAGTCTGCCCAATTCAAAGATGCCAGAAAGCAAGCAGAAGAAGGATTGTGGTTACATCCACATGAACAGTCGCAGGGCAATGGTATGCAACTTTAGGTACCCCCATCAGCAATCTACTTTTCCGGATAGCCTGGAGGGATGACTTTAATCCTATCATGAAGTCAGTTTGGGGAAAAGCGAAACATGGGTCTAGTCACATAGTCCCTGGAGACTTTGCTGTCCTCATTCTCCTAAATCCCTATATGTCCAGGAACCCAGCAGAAGTTAATCTCAATATCCATCTGATTGCAGCAATCCCGCATCACAGATACCACAAACAAAGGGGTGTGGGTATTCTAATACCCCAAGAGAACTCAGGAGTTTTTGAGTTGATATAGATCACAATCAGATTTCCAAATTGGGCATGACACATTATCTCCCATACTAGCTGGTGTATTGCAACCCACTCACTAGCGCTTGGTAGAACCATGCTGAATTAAAATAGAGGGGATACAGCACAGAAGCTAACTCCCTCTTTAGAATTGGAGCCATCTGTGTACATTGGCACAGTTCCAGCATGACATGAAGTATGCTCCCAAAAGGTCAAATGCAATACTCCAGGCACAGGCCTGGGAACAAAGAGTCAGAGGTGGTATCTTCCAGGATGGAGTCCTGGGCAGAAACGAAGGCTATCCTTATCAACATGGGGTGCTCATAGGGCTAATGCTATTCTTTTTTTTAACACACTTGTGTTCAATTGAAGCTAGACTATGAGTGAGAGTTTTACACATCCAAAATCAAGCCTGAAATGCAGAAAGTGGACTTGATCCACCACACTGGCACTGTTCTCCATTTGGTGACCAGTGCCTTTTGCATATCCCCTATTGAGAGCCTGCTTATTTATGCCCTGTGATGAGCACTGTATGCAGTGCATTATGTGCTTGTACATTCAAGCCCAGCATCTCCATCAGACACAAAATGCTCTCAGTGTATCCATGGCCAATCTTGATGGCACCTATGCCTTTGTGAGATCCCAATTATACCCTAAACCTTTTAAGATTTAGGATAAGGCAACTCCTTTGATAGCTTAAAGTAGTTCTCAGGCCTATGGTACCTCTGGTCCTCCCCATGATGAAACAGTGGAGGGTACCACCCCTGAATATTTATTGCTACTCCTCTGCTCCCAAAGCTTCTACAGTGCTGGCAGTATTGCATTCTAACTTTTGTTTAGTACACAGCATGTCACAATGTTGCTGTGCCAGTGTACATTGAGAGCTCAAAATCTGAAGAGTGGGTTGGACTTCATGCCCTTTCACCTCTGTTTGAAGCCAGTGGGTGTCTGAGTTGGGCACTCACAAGATACAGCGTCATCTGATGGAATGCTCCCTTCAACATTACCACAATGACTGCATAGTCTCCCAGAATGTCTGGCAAATTCTTGTTGAATGTTCCAATCTGGGTGATCTTTGCAGATATTATCTGTCCAAGTACAGAATGAGTAAGGTCATTAAAGCTTGTCCCTTGTACTCGGGATGGGTTTGGGCAGTCATAAGTGTGGAGTAGGCAAGTTTTAGGCAGATGCTGACTTAATCCATTTTCTATAGCTTTTGGGGTATTGGGTGCATACTCGGATGCTCACTTCCCTCCTATGATAGATAGCAATTTTCTTGCTTAAGATTTATTTGTTGGTTTGCTTCATTTTTGCTTGTTATTTTTGTTAATTTACCCTAATAGTAGGCTACAATAATAATTTTGGTTGCTATGCTCATGAAGGCAATGGCCAGATGAATGCCTAAATAAAAAAAATATATAAAAAATGGTATTGGGGTGAAGTTTATTTGTACTTGTACTTTTGGAGGACAGATGAGCAGTTTGGTCTAAGTCAGTGGTTCTCAACCTGTGGCCACATGGCCAAAATAGTCCATGGCAAATTCCAGGTGGGCCACAATTTTTTTTAAAATTTTCAGTGGGCCATAGCTCATTAAATTTGACATAAGACTTTTATTGACTCCTAGTCTTTGGATTAATGAACTTAAATCCATGTATATAATTAAAATATATTTAGATTATAGTGATTTACTAATTATTTAGTGTTTTAATAACTTTTAGTTAGTTAGCCATTATAAATACTGTTTTCTTAGACTGTAAAAAGAATATTTTCTAGTTATTACTGCACAGTTGATAATTGATTACACCACTATTGCAGTTTTGTGACAATCTTGTTTATTACAAATATAACTGTTCTACACTGTTTTTTATTATATTAGTGAACAACTTATATTTCAACTGTTTAACTCAGCTCTAATATTAGTTATAGTTATCTTGTATAACAAATTGTAAATTATAGTTTTCAGTGGTGTACCGTGAGTTTCGCAATAGGCTGTGCTTCTATACCAGAGTGGGCATAAATTGTAAATAATTGGTTAATCCAAAAATATTATTGGATGAATTTAATTTTTAATATAAAAATTTTAAAAAATTCCTCACAGATTACCCATGGCTGATAAGAAACCATGCTGACAATATTCTAGCGAGTTTTTAGCATACGGCTTTATACAGTCTCCAAGTAATAAATATAACAAAGCCAATGTGTCTCATATGTATGACAGAACTTTCTAATGATAGTATGCACTCAGGTAAACTTAAATATCATCTGGAGAGTAAGCACAAGGAAAAGAAAGACAAATCTCTACATTATTTCCAAAAACTTGTGATGATTTCTAAAGACAGAGCACTATTACTTCCTTATTCTGCAAGTATCAGAATAAATTAGACAAAGGTTTCATCGCATCTTATGAAATTTCGAAGCTAATACCAAAAACTGGAAAACTTTATATATTAGTGAGGATATGATTTTGCCCTCAATATCTGTGGCCATTTCTACTGTTATGCAATGGAACCCCTGTGAAATTACAAAATCAGACATTTCTACCTTTCAGATATATTTGAAAAGCTAAATATGCTGAACAAACAGCTATAAGGAAAAAGTAAAAATCTTTTAATTTTCAAAGAGACAATCAGTACTTTTCTTGGAAAGCTTTGTTTGTTCAAGATTAATATCGGGCGTAAGGAGTTGGTACATTTTCCAACTCCTGCCACTCTTGAGGAGCTGCATGAAGATGATATTTTCATTTACATCGATCATTTGAAAAAAATGCACAATGATATGGAAATTAGGTTCAAAGATCCCCTAGAAATGAAGATTCCAAGTTGGGTAGTAGACCCATTCGAGATAAATGCAGCTGAAGTTGATATGCTGCAAAAAAAAACTGCTTGAGCTAAATTTAAATACAGAGTCCATGACTTGTAGACAAGTAATGAAATTGCAACCAAATTTTCGTTGCTCTGGGAGAATATGAAATTATATATTATTGCCTTACTAACATTTTACCTAGTAGAATCAGGTTTTAGCAGTCTCTCAGCTATTATCAAAAGAACAAAGCCGCTTAGGAATTGTAAGTCGAGGCAACCTTCATCTGTCTTTAACAAGCATGGATCCTGATATAGAAAAACTTGCTAAGCTGCATCAACCACAAAGATCTTATTGAATAAATGCATTTGAAACTCAATTTTGTTATATAGTTTTTCTTATTTTGAAAAAGGTTTTATATTTTGAAGCCAAAGAATTTTATTTTTGTCTTTAATTTTTTTTTCCCTCAGTGAAAGTTTTTCTGCTATATATTATGCTAGAAAAATTGTGAAAATATATAATAGTTATAAATGTAAGTTTCATTATGGATACAAAATATTTTTGATGTTTGTGCAATTCTATTTGCACAATGAATAGACATGACTGGTATCTTTATTGAATATATTATACATATGTAAAATTGAAGCATTTTTGAGCTATAATAATTTCATGGGACACAGAAAAATTCTGGGTTCAAAGTGGACCATGGCTTAAAAGGGGTTGGGAAACCTTGGTCTAAGTAATGATTACTCTGAGTTGTCTATTTAGGTTGTGATTCATTTAGAATTTGGTTTGCTGGAAGATTGTATATTTGTGGATGTGTTTTATCAAGTTGGAGTTAGGTGGTAGGTTCTGGGATTGGGGATTCTTTTTTTGAGTGGTAGAGATGATTGCGTGGATAAATGTACTCAAAATGATAGGTTTTCAAGTTGCTGCATGTAATTTTATGAAAGGGGGGGGGGGGTTGTGATAATATTTAGTCGTTTTGTACTGTTTGGAGCTTGTCTGCATTAGGCATTGGACAATGTTGGGTGATAAGTTGATGAAGGTGCAAAGGTGCAAATGAATTGTAGCCTGATTAGTGATTTGTCTGCTTCCAGAATGCTTGGGGATGAATGGTGTAGCAAAGGTAATGCCCCTGCTACAACTTAAGCCTGGAGGACAGGCATACCTTACCAATCCCAGTGCTGGTGTATAGTAATATATAGGTGATCATCCACCATACCTCTTAGTGGGCCCACCTATCGCTTACCAAAACCTAGTCTACAACAACCAACTTTTTTTCTTTGCTATTTAGAGGTTCTGGCAACTGGGTGCACTTCCAGGTGAGTGGCAGGATATAACGGGAGGGCCAAAGCCCAATGGTTAGGGAGGAAAAAGATAGGAAATATACTAGGCTGCTGACTCGATTCCCCACTCTCATTGCACATATTAGGTTGAATATTTCAATCTGGGTTAGCTGGCTTGGTGAGAAGCGTATGTGCTAGTAGCACTGTGGAGAGGTTTGCAACCACCTGTCCTGAGTCTTTGGGAGAGAGTCATGTATACCAGTCTGGTGCAATTTGAGTTCTTGGCGGAGGTGGGCTTCCTCCACAATATTTAATGTGTTGGTTTCACTCTCAGGTACCTAAGGGAGTGGGCCCATTTCTAGCACTTGAGGGTACCTTTTTCTCTTGTCATTTTTCTAAATTTGGTTTGTTGATCTGTTGTTGTTTTTTTAAGATATGATGGACTAGTTGAGTGATAAATCTCCCCCAAACTCTTGTCCAAAACTGATGGTTGCTAGTATTTTAAAACATTGGGGTTCTCTGTGATGTTTGCTACTTATATGCAAGGTAGAAGTCATGCAAGTGTTGAGTGTAATTTCCAGGAGGAAGGGGAGTTTTGTTTAAAGGAAGAAATTATCCATTCAGTGCAATTCTTATGGGAGGGGAGGTGGGTATTCATTGAAGACTGGCGTGACACTTATGATTTGAGGGTGGATACTTTCATTTGATTTTGAGTAAGTCAAAGTTCTAATGTGTTTAGGTCCCATTGGAGTGTTTTGATTGCTGTATTGATTTGGTGGTGTGTTGTTATCAAGATGGCATAAGTATTTGTATGAATAATTGGTTGTTCTGGTTGCAGAATGTTGTGAATGAATAAGTTAAAAAGTAGGAATCAGAAGACTTGTCGTTGTCAGCTGAAACTGAAGTTTATTAGCTTTTTTTTTAGTAGTGAGGGGGTTCGCACTATCAAGCCACTACCACCAGGAGGGTGGGTGATTCTGTGCCAAATGCTTCCCTTTTTCTTTGTGGGACACTGTTAAAGAGAAAAAGGGGACACCACTGGTACTAAAATGGAGTCATCTAAGAGCGACTCCAATGAAAGGGGTGAGGGGAAACCCAACTCACCCTTAGACATAGAAGAAGAAACACCCTCTCTCTACTATGAGGTTGCAGGAGCCCCAGAAAAAGCACAGGAAGGACTCCTCTTCAGAGGTCGAGCTGCACAAGGGTGGCTCCAATTATGAGAAAGAACCCCTCCAACAGTCAGAGTGGTACAATTGTGCCTTTTCTCAACCATCCCAACACCAAAGTTGCATGAAGTTAGAAGACAAAGAGGGATGTAGTCCAAAACTTTGAAGGCTGGCCACAAAACAAAAATTCCAAACAATTATGACCAATGAGAAGAAAAAAAATGTTGGTGGGCTAAATCATGCATCAAACTGCTCCAGCCCATCCCATCTCAGGTTTGGGGACTTTAGAGGTCTCAACACTGGGTGCACTAAAGTGGTGCTCGCACCTAAGCAGCAACAAACACCAACAAGAAGTTGCCCAGTGGATGGTCAATCTCCATAGGCTGCAGCTCCCAAATCACCAGCCAGAGAGGAAGGGTGACAGGGGTGATTGCCTTACTAGGTCATAATAATCATGGCCAGGATGGTCAGAATCTGAAGACCTGTTGTCAAAGACTCAGATATGAGAACCTGACTATAAATTGGGCAGCCAACGAGGCAGTAAAGCCAGCCCACCATAAACAGTAGAGCCTCATGCACCCAAGAGTGGCCACAAAGACTCGGTCAGCCTATTAGGTGCAGTGAAGGGGTTATTGGGGCAAAACCTATCTTCCTAATAATTAGGCCCCAATGACCAGGAACCCTCAAGTCCTGGTATTAAAGGACATTGTTTATGTTTCAGTTGTAGAAGAGGTAGTAACCCCAGCTATACGACCAACCCTCCGGTGGATAAAGAAAGGGTTGAGTGGATAGTTATAGAGAAAAGGAGCGCTGAGAGGGACCAGTTTCCCAAGGCCCCACAAGAGTTTGAATCAACTGAGTGGATGGATGGATTGCACAAGTCACTTGGCACTCACTATGAGGTGATTGCGCCATCCAAGTGGACATTCCAAATTTGCACTCCGGAACATCAGGCCCCTCTTGGTACAATCTGTAGCAAACTACACAAGGGTAACCTCTGCAGGGTGATAATCTATGAGATAACATCAGTTTATCTAAGTAGTGAGTGTATTGGTAAGTTAATGTGATGGGGCATAGAAAGCACAAGGTCCTTTAAATGTCAAATGTGCTATGGCTACCGAGGCTACCACTGATGTCACCAAAAGTTAAAATGAATGGAGTTGGAGGAGTAGATGAAACAAGTCAATCTATTTTATGTGGGAGCAATCAACAGGTATTGCAATATCACCCTGTCATTAAATGAAACAAGTGATGCACAAATGGGTATTGCAATCTCACTTTGTCATTAAATGAAACAAATGTTGCACCAATGGGTATTGCAATCTCACACAGTCATTAAATTAAACAAGTGTTGCAATCTCCCCCTGTCATTAAATTAAACAAGTGTTACACCAACAGGTATTGCAATCTCCCCCTGTCATTAAATGAAAAGAAGGGTACACCAATGGGTATTGCAATCTCACCCTGTCATTAAATGAAACAAGTGATGCACCAACGGATATTGCAATCTCACCCTGTCATTAAATGAAACAAGTGTTAGTTTAGCTTGGTTTAAGGAATGTGAATACAAAGGGTAATAAGAATAAAGCTCAAGGAATCTTACCTTTGCTCTTATGTCGATTGATTGCCTTTTCTCCACCACCCTTTGTAATATAACCAACTCTCTCTTTCAATTCCACAACCAGAGACTTCATTCTAGTATAGTTTTCCTGAAATTTATCAAAGAAAGTCTTGCAGTTAATAAAACTTTTCATACAAATAAAAGTTTTTATATGACTAACTTTTGCTTTAATAAACAAGCTCAAAACATTTCACCAAGAATTGAGGAATGAAATTCAGTAGAAATGAAATTAATGGATAAATAATAACAAAGAAGAAATTTCCTTATCCTTTTTTTAGATTTTATATACAAATCCCACTATATAAAAATCTATTAATGCAAATAGGAAAATTGCAACCATTTTCCATTGTATGCATATAATAATTCATTTACTGTAAATAATATTACTGAGAATTTAAATAATCACCCCCCAAAGAACTATAATTGCATAATATAAAGGAAATATTATTGGAATGTTCTACGCTTGCGGCATAGATTGATGGATGCTGCACATAAAGATGGTATAAGAAATATGAAAATTGGACATAATTAAAACCATAGGAGTCAATGGTATGCATAATCTTATGTAAGACATGCAACTTACTGATATCAGGGGTCCATTAATACGACTTGAAACATTTACTTCATAATTAGGTTGGAGAATGTAACCACAGGAGAATGCGAGTAGCACAAAAAATATTTTAAAAAAGCAATAGCCTATTTTTAGTGGAAAAATAAGAAAGATTTCAAGGATAAAATGCAGCATTTGCAGCTTCCAAACTAAACTAAAATTTATGGCTGCCTCAAAGTTCCTCTAAATTTTTGAAAATTGCAATAATGATGATTGGCAAATATTTACTGTTGACAAAATGCCCATTTGAGAAAACACTCCATCTATCAATGCTGTGTATTATGCTGAAACTCCTCATGCTTTAAATGGCCTTAGTATGTAAAGTCTACCTAGTAATAAAAAGCAGTATAATCAAAAGCCTTTTATCAAGAATGGCACCCTAAGCCATAGGGTGCCATAGGGCCGGGCCACACATGCCGATTTTGGCATAGTCACTTGTTGAAGTGGTGGCAGCAGCAGACTTGTCCATCCCTGTGGCTCAGGCAGAGAGAGAGGAGGGTGGGGAATGAACCCACTTTTCTCCACCCCCGGAAGGAGCCCCTAGGCCGGCAGAACCAGCATCAGCAAGATCCTTTTCTGAGATGGAGAAGGCCTTGGCTATCAAACAGGCACCAGCCAGGGGAGGAGGTCGCTCCTCTCCTTGTGTTTCCTCAAGGGGCTGAGCATGCAAAGAGCAAAGAGAAGCTTGTACAGGTGTAGATCTAGGTTCGGTGTTTGGCGCCAAGCCCAGGATCACCCACATGGAAGATCTTGCCATATGAAGTTGGGTAGCCTCTGGAACCATATCCATCTCAGGGAGGGCTTCCTTGTGGCCATCCCTCCATCCCTCTACCCAAAGAATCACAGATCCTATTTGAGGTACCTTCAATCATAGTCAAGGCTCTGGCTGGTGAACTGACCTCCATCAGGGAAGAGAGGGGGAGGCATGCCCCCCCCTGTCAAAATACATGACTGAACGAGGCATGGCCCGATGGGCCCCACTTTTCATTGCCCATCTAAGGGGGTAGCTTTATCGAATTACTCCCATTGGGAGTCAATCATGGGGGGGGGGGACTAACATTCGTCGAAAGATGAGTCATCCATGGGCGACTCTACAGAAGGGGGTGAGAGGGAAAAACCCATACTCCTAGGCCTAGGAGACAAATAAGCCTCCTCTCCAGTAGAAGAGGATTGGATGGGCCCCTGAGAAAGCACAGGGTAGGGGAAGGGGCAACCTCCTTTTCAGAGGTGGAGATGCATGAGTGTGGCTCTAAAGATGGCAGAGGGAAAGCCAAATAAATAGCAACAGACAATTCAGATAGGAATATAAAATAGATCAAAAGTCACTTTTCTGCAAAAGCGACAATTGCTAAACCAAAATTACTGTAAGCATTTGCTTATTATATTCAGTTAGGTTTAGTAGGTCTGATTATATTTTGGGTGGTTTGTTAGATTTTAATAGTTATTTTACTGTAGATTCCAAATATATTATTCTGGTTCCTGGAAAAACTTGGTTTGGTGAGTGCTTTTAAATTTACTATCTCAAAAACTAGGCATTTCCCAGAAAAATAAATAATTAGCAGCAAAACACTGATAGGAAAGTACTAATATTTAAAATTGTGAAGGGTAGTGGCTCTATAGGGTGCTCCATCCCCCCCCCCCTCAAATTTGGACCATGTTTGAGAAGCAATATTTCAATAACCATTGTAGCTAGCTAGGGACATGAAATAAAACAAATAAAAGATGAATGCTTTATCTATAAATACTTTAGATATCGCTTTAGAGTTATTTAATGAGGCCATTAAAAAAAATAATGTAAATAAAATGTTTTTATTTTTGTATTGATCTGCCAGGAAGGAAGTGGAAAGAAAACAAAATTTGGGGAGCAACGTCAACATTAGGTTCGCTTACAGGCAGTGGTTTGACCATAAAGGAGGGCATATTGAACCATTCATTAAAATCCAAATTTTATTTTTTAAAGGTTAATTCACTCATTAAATGACTAAGACGTTTGTCGAAAGAATAAGTATTTATAGATATTGAGATATTTACTCCTCAGAAACGGTGCAATTTTGAGGGGGGCCACCCTGTATATTTTTACCTAATACCACATTAAATCCCTGGGGTTCTAGATAATCATAAACTAAAACTAAAAGAAGTTGGAAGGTTAACCCTTACCTGATATTCAGGTCCTTTATCGATGGAAGACCCTACATAGCTTTTGATATTATTTGTGTGATAATAAAGCCATCCATATCTAAATTTGATTTCATTTTTAATAGTATATATGCTTTTTCTAAACATTTTAAGTATTTGAACTTCTTTAACAAAAACGGCCTTAAAAATATAACACTTTTGGTAAATTGGTAATGTGAAGGCTTGGAATGCTAAGATAAGCACAATAGACCCTGGAGACAGTCAATGCATTTAATGTCTATGCACTAGGAGCTTAAGGAGGATAGGTCAGAAGGCTGTGTAGTTGCTGAACCAGCTCACCAATCTAAAAAGAATGAAATGGGGAGTTATATTCTGTGTAGCTGACCAGTATGGGCCAGAAAGGATTAGAGTCAATGCAAGATTGATTGGGGGAGGGTAAGCAATTCCATTTAAAATGAGTGGAAGCATAAACTAAGAGAGACCAATTTCTCTGAGGATTTTGTAAAGGGATATTCTGAGAATAGTGGTACCAATATTTAAATATAAAGTGTTGGGATATTATTGAAACAGGTCACATTGCAAAACAAAAATATAAGGCATACTTATTTGAATGACTTTTTTTATGCTTTCTTTAACCCTGATATCCAGTTTTTTTTAGAAATATAGATTTATGTCCTAAATATAATTTAATATTTTAATAACAATGAATTTCCATGACATGCGAGTACCCCTAAAATACATTTGTGATGTTCCAATATTATTTTTAGTTGCCTATACTAAAATTCTTGAGAAGATAGTTAAGAAGGGAATTTCTGATCATCTAGAGAGTAGCAGGTTAATTAATGATGCTCAGCATGGTTTTAGAAAAGGTAGATCGTGTTTAACTAATTTACTGGATTTTATGAATTATGTAACTAAAGAATTAGATAGGGGTGAGAAAGTTGATGTGATCTACATAGATTTCAGCAAAGCTTTTGATAAGGTTCCACATAGAAGACTAGTTTATAAATTAAAGCTGCATGGGATATGTGGGAAAGTTTTGAATTGGATAACTGAATAGCTGAAAGATAGGAAACAGAGAGTTGTACTGAATGGAGTGAGGTCAGAGTAGAGGAATGTTATTAGTGGCGTACCTCAGGGATCAGTTTTAGGCCCTTTATTATTTACAATCTATGTAAATGATCTTGGGCAAGGTATAGCAAAGTGTCAATTTTTGCTGATGACACTAAATTGGCAGCTGTAGTCAAAGAGGTTGAGGGTAGCTTTAAAGTGCAGGGTGACTTAAATAAGTTGTTAGCTTGGGCTCACAAGTGGCAGATGACTTTTAACCTTAATAAATGCAAAGTTATTAACATGGGAAGAGATAATAGGGAATTTAGCTATGAGATGGATGGGTATTGGCTTAATTCAGTTGAAGATGAGAATGACTTAGGAGTAGTAGTAGATAGGTTACTGAAGTTTTCAAAGCAGTGTATTGAGGCAAAAAATAGAGCAAATAGAGTGCTCGGTTACATTAAAAGGAATGTTAGCTACATGAGTAAGGTTATCCTTAAACTACATAACTCTTATATCAGGCCACATTTAGAGTACTGTATACAAGTATGGTCACCACATTTTAGACATGATATAAACTTGTTAGAATCAGTACAAAGGAGGGCAACAAAAATAATACCATCCCTGAAGCACCTTGAATAAGAAGATAGACTGAGGGTATTAAATATGTTCTAATTTGAAAGAAGGTGTGTGAGGGGAGATATGATTGAGCTTTTTAAAATCTTTTTTGGGATAAATTGGATTTCAGCAAGTTATTTGAGTTAGAAGGTAGTAATAGGACTAGGGGTCACCACTTAAAGATTAAAAAAACAAAGGTGCAGACTGGATGTTAAAAAATATTTTTTCACTAACAGAGTGGTGGATTATTGGAATAGTTTGCCACCTGAGACTGTAGACAGCCCAAACTTGAATGTTTTCAAGCGCAGATTGGATGATTATATGGAGATGGAGGGTTAACTTCTTACTTTTTGGTATGGGGGTGTTTCTTGACTCATTCCTGTGGATGCAGTTTTGTTTTTGACAGACTCCTATGGATGTTTAAATTGTATATTGTAGATGCATGACCTGACAAAATCCTATGGATGCATTATGGGGGTGGGATTTGATGGATACAAATGACCTTTGATAGGCCCTTGTGGCTTTTGTCATCCGTGAAATTATGTTATGTTATGTTACTAAAAGTTGAGGAAAAAAATAGGGGGTGTAGGTACAAAAGGTTTGTCTAGTTTCCCAAAATAGTAATTTGAAAATTGAAGAAAAAATGAGAGGATTAAAAAAAATAAGCAACCAACCCAAGAATTGGTGGAAATGGGATTAATGTTAAGATAGATGTGAGTAAGCTTGTAAAATCTAATACAATAGAGGTAGTGAAGTTAGAGATGTTTGGGCATTTATGGTATTGAAGGAGTATAAAAAAGAATGTTTTGCTTGTACTGAAATGTTCACTAGATACATTAATACCTTTAATAGGACAGTAGACTTTGTCCAGTTCAGTAAGTAATCAATAAGTGATATTGGGTATATTCATTTAACAGTCAACCATTCTTAAAATTTTGTTGACCATCTATTTTTTTTTAGGCAACCCATCTGGTGACTGCCTGCTTGGGCATAAGTCACCATACACAACACAGCCTACTACTAGGCTATATAAAGAAACGAGGAACAAAAAAGACAAGAAAACAAATAATAATGTGTAAGTAACAAATAACAATATGTAAATAAAAACAAGAGAATAAAGCAAGAAGGAGGCACGCTCCAGCATCAGGAATACCCTCCCCCGGTGCTGGGACATGCAACCTACAAAATAAAAAAATAAAAAAGTAAATAAACAGTCATAAAGTCCACAAGTCAGTGTGCACAAAACCTCTCCCTAGTAAATGACACAAGCGGTAGAAACCCCGCTCATCCTGGTACCGAGATAGGTAGCATGCGCAAAGATCACCCAGAATGAGACATTTAACAAGAATATGGGGGCAACGCAGTCATCACAATATGGTGCAGGCAAGCATTCCATTAAATGGTGGTGTAGCCCGCGAGTGTGTCCAATTTGGAGATAGCAGGAAGCAGCCTGAAGCCGTTGCAACATTGTAGGGTAGCTCCATGGGAACAGTTATGGTGCAATGGTACGCAACTTTAAGTTCCCCTCGACTGTCTCCCATCTTCTTTGCCAAGCAGCCCAGAGAGCTGCACATATTCCTGCAATGTAATCGGTGTGAGGAAGAGTGAAACACTGGTCTGGTCGCCCAGTCCTCACAGACTTTACGGCGCAGTCCTTCCATGCAATTCCTACATGTCCAGGAACCCAGCCAAAGATAATCTTGACATTCGCCCAGCTTGCAAAAACCATGATGTCACAGATATCACAAACCAGGAGCTCCTGAGATTCCAATGCCCCGAGAGCATTCAGGGCACTTTGTGAGTTGCTATAAATCACAATCCACCCTCTGAACCGGGCATGTTGCATTATCTCCTGTACCTAGCAGTGTATTGCAATCAGCTCGGCCGTGAAGACAGACACAGCACTAGGCAGAGCAGTGCTGACTTCAAACAGAGGGCATACGGCATGGAAACTGACCCCCTCTTGGGACTTGGAGCCATCCATATACACTGACACAGTTCCTGCATGAACAAAGTGTGCACCAAAAAGGGAGAACGCAATACTCCTGGCGTTGTAGAAACTTTGGGACCAGAGGCATGGGAAAAAATGTCAAAAGGTCAAAGGTGGTACCTTCCAGAGTGGCTTCCTGGGCAGAACCAAAGGCGCCACCGGCCAGAGATATATCCTAGCTCTTGAAGTAGTTTCCTGGCCCTAAACCTGAAGGGCTTAGGTTATGACTGGCGTCTCTCAGTGGCATAGGCACCATCAAGATCAGTTGTGAATGGAGTGAGAGCTGTTGGCAACTGGGAAAGGCACTGGGCTCACGCACACAGGCGAATTATGCACTGTGCACGGCGGAGAGCAAGTGGCATCTCCCCAGGATCGATAAGTAGATTCTCAATGGGGAAAGTGTGGAAAGCACCGGTCACCAGGAGAGGACCGGTGTGGTGGATCAAAGTCATACTCATCATTCTCAATATCTCACACAAGGTCTTAATTGTATGCTCTGCCAACCCATTTGAAGATGGTACATACAGTTGTCCTCACATGCTCCACACCATTCGCTCAAACACTTCACTGGTAAACTCAGGCCCATCATTACTCAGACATCTCCTAGGCTTCCATAAAAACATAGGCAAAAACAACTGCTCAACCACACATGCAACAGTCACACTCCTTTTATCTCTCACAGGCGCCGCATACACAAACTTACTTCTATGATCAACCATCACAACCATACCAACATTCCCAGCACTTATATGCGGTAAAGACACACAATCAATCACTACCAATTCAAGCATTTTTTTTGCATCAACTTTCAATATCAGCAGCTTCACTTGCACCTTTCGCTTCTGACACCTTTCACACGTAGTCGCAACATCATTCACAAGAGTCCTCAGAAATGGATGGAACATATGCTCCTTCATACACTCCCACAACTTATACTTACCCATATGCCCATAATTATCATGCACAACTTTGACCAGACCAATCATACCAACCAAGGGCATCACAGGTATAGAACATATGCTCCTTCATACACTCACACAACTTATACTTACCCATATGCCCATAATTATCATGCACCACTTTGACCAGACCAATCATACCAACCAAGGGCATCACAGGTATATACATATCATCCCCATCCTTCATATGCCTCACAAAATATATAACATCCATACAAACCACAAAATCCTTATCATACCTTTTAAAATCACTCAAACACTCAGGCCATTCATTCAAATCAGGATGCATCATCACACACCTCTTCAACTCACTGACAAAAGGACACATCTCGGTAAATATGTAGATAAGCGGCCCGGCCGATAAGATGTACTATTTCATCCGTGTTCCAAAATGTTTCACGTTTTTGGAGTACATTTATAGGGGACGGCTCGTGGGGGGTTAAACACGATGCGTGGCCTGCACTATGATGATCCTGAGTTTCATTAAATTGGGGGGGGGGGTCTGGGGGGCACAGCCCCCCACTATATAATCCTAATTTTTTTAATGTTCTGAAGTTTACAGAGGTGAATGCTTTAACTACATCATGTCAGCGCCTTTAATCGTTTTACGAATTATAATAGGGGTTGGGGGTAGGGTATGACATCAGAAATGACATAGGTGAACGATAATATTTACACAAAATAATTTTTTCCGGCCGGGGTTTGTAGATTTAGAGGGGATGAGAATGCAGGATTTAGACAGGATATGTAGGCTAGAGGGGTTAGTTGCTGAGCTCAGGAGGGAACTTAGTGTTAGGCCTAGAGCTGGGAATAGGTTAGGTGGTGAGGTAGGCCAGTTAGATGTTTCAGGTGAAGGTAGAGGGCCAGTGGAGGAGGTAGGATATGATAGTTCTAGGGATAGTGAAGTTAGCCTCCTTAGATTAGTTAGAAATAGGCCTAGTGAGGATGGGGACAATGAAGAGTGGTTAGGAAACGTGAAGCTAGGGAGGCTTCTCCTGTTCTTTGTGAGAATAGGGTTGCCTCTGTTGAGATTGTTAGCCAGGGGGAGAATAGGTGTGTGAGTCAGAGGGACACAGAACCTATTAGCTTCACTAATAGATTCAGTGCCTTAAGAGAGGAAGTAACTGGAAGTGATATGACTGATGGGGGTGGGGGTGGAGGTAGAGTGACTGGTAGTTTGAACGAGAATAGGAGTGGGGATCGATTTAGGTCTGTGGGGGTTAGGAATAGGAGTCTGACTGAAGTGCTTGTGATGGATGATTCGCGAGTTAGATATTTAGATAGGAAGTTGAATGCAAGTAGATTGAATGGTTTGAGGGTGTGTTTGCTGGGTGCTGGAGTGAGAGATCTGTCTGATAGGTATGAGGAGCTGGTGTCTGGCTGTGCAAGGGATGCGGTTGTGATTACACATGTAGGAGTGAATGATGTGAAGAAAGTGGGTGCATGTGAGTTATGTGAGAGGTACAAGAGGTTGATTGAAAAGGTGAAAGAAAGTAGAATGAAAGGTGTTGTGACAGGTGTGCTTCCAAAAATAAATGTTGGGGTAGAATAGATGTCTTGTGCGATTAGGCTGAATGATTATGTGAGGAGGATGTGTGAGATGGAAGGCGTCATGTTTGTGGATGTGTGGGATAGGTTTGTTGGAATGAAAGAAATGTATGCGATGGATGGACTGCATTTGAGTAGGAGGGGGGTATATGTGTTGTGGGAGGAGTATGATCGTGTTATTAGGTCTTTGCAGGCGGGAAACTAGATACTAATAGTGGTCAGGAAATTATGAGGACATTATAGTACTGAAAGTAGAATGGACTTGGCAGATAACAGAAATAGGTTCCAAGGCAATAGAGGTGAGGTCATTCAGATTGGAAGAGGTGCTTCAGGGATAGGGGGGTTAAATTGTTTCTATACAAATGCTTGTAGTCTTAGAAACAAGAAGGATGAGCTAATTAGTTATATTAGCAATGAGGATATAGATATATTATGTGTTACTGAATCATGGGTTAATGAAATAGAATTTAGTGACACTATAAGTGAATTTGATTTACAGGGCTATAATATGTACATTAGTCAAAGGACAGGTAGGATTGGTGGAGGAATAATTATCTATATAAAAAACAACATTGTTTCAAGTTTAAATACTTCAATAAAGCAGGATGGAGTTGAGTCACTTTGGATAGATATTAGGCTCAGTAAAAATAGAATGGTGCATTTGGGAGCTTTTTACAGGCCACCTGGGCAGACTGATCATATGGATGAACTAATGATAAGGGAAATAAGTAAGGGATGTGAAACAGATGCAGTTATTATTGGGGACTTCAACTTAAACTCTGTGGACTGGGAAAATATGATAGGTAGGGATAGAACAAGTGGCAGGTTCATAGAATGCTTTGAGGATAATTTTTTTTAATCAATTTGTTAATGAGCCAATGAGGGGGGGACAATATATTAGATTTAGTACTTTCTAATACAGTGGCGGCAACAAAAAAAGTGACATTGAATATTGGCAACAGAAATCGATACACAAAATCGCTTTCACTATTTTACTTGCCAACAATCCAATGAAAATGTGCGGAGCTTATGCCGCAAGTGGACGACTCTCCTGGGCTAAGACAACAGAACTGCGCTCTATTGGAACTCAGTGTCTCGTTTGAGCTTGTACAACGAGGTTTTAGTATATGGCACTCCAGCGTGCTGATTATCTGCATTCGTGCCTACATTTGACGTGCTATAACTTCTGTGCAAGTGGATACAATGGGGTGGAAAAAGCTTTCTATGACAGAGAAAAGCCGTGCCTTGACCCTATTAGAGCAGGAAAAGTCTTTTATTGATGTAGCAGCAGATTTAGTAACCTCAAAAATACGATTCATCGCCTAAAACGTGCAGCTGAGTTATTGCCACCAGGTACCATACCAAAGAGGAAGGAGGGCATTGGTGCAGCTAGGAAGACATCTCCAAGGACTGATAATATCCTAAGGCGTAAAGTGATGTCAGACCCTTCTGTAACCTCCGCTTCAATCAAGAAAAAACACCCAGACCTCCTCCAGAACGTTGCCCTCAGGACCATCAGTCATCGCTTACAGAAGGACTTAGGCCTACCGTCTCGCCGCGCTGCCAAGAAGCCACTTCTTACCAAGGCTATGAAGATGGAAAGGCTCAATTTTTGCAAGACCTATAAACATTGGACAGCTGCCCATTGGAAGAAGGTCATGTTCAGTGATGAGAGCACCTTTAGGCTGGTCAGAGGAGAGTCAAAGATCGTGCGTCGTCCCAGCACTGTGTCTCGGGATGACCCGAAATATACCGTGAAAACTGTGAAGCACCCTGATAGTGTGATGGTGTGGGGTGCCTTTAGTGGAAAAAAGGGCAGAGGAGGTCTGTACTTCCTTGCCAAGAATGTAGCCATGAGGGGGACTAACTATCTTGAAGTTTTGAGGCAGCACATGCTGCCATTTTGGGAAATTCATCAGTGTGAATTTTTCATGTATGATGGTGCCCCTGCTCACAGGTCCCAGTTAGTAAAAAGGTTCTTCAATGATAATAATATTAGTGTTTTGGAGTGGCCTGGTAATTTCCTGGACCTAAATCCTATTGAGAATGCTTGGAATCTGATGAAATCCAAAGTTCAAGAGGCAGCATCAAGGACCTGATAGAATCACTGAAGCAGATCTGGGTTACGATCGACCCCACCTACTTCGCAAACCTCACTGAATCAATGCCCAATCGACTCAGGATGGTCATCAAGTGCAAGGGCAACATGACCAAGTAATAACTTTCATGAAATATTCATAATAAAATATGTAAGTTACATTTTTCTGTTTTATTTTCCCCGAATTGTCACATGTCACTTTTTTTGTTGCCACCACTGTAGTAATCATTTAGTTCAAGAATTGACTGTTGGGGAAACATTGGGAAGTAGTGACCATCAGATAGTTCGTTTTAACTTGGGAATTGAGAAGGGTAAAATAACCGAGAATGCTGTAAAAGTTCCTAATTTTCATAAGGGAGATTATGTAAAACTCCCAAGCTGGCTAAATTTTGTAGACTGGGATGTAGAATTCAGAGGTAAAAATGCTTATGGGATGTGGGATACTTTCAAGCATATAATAAATGTAGTCCAAAAACAATGTATCCCAATGAAGGCCATTGGGAACAAAAGTAGGAAACCATTATGGTGGAATCAGGAGATAGCTAGAAAAATTTCAGAGAAGAAAAGGGCATATAAAAAATTACAGGTAGAAAATAATATTCAAAATTTAAGTGATTATAGAATGGCTAGGAATGAGTTAAATAAGATTATAAAGAGCAAAAGGGTGTCAGAAATTAAATTAGCTCATGATAGCAACAAAGATCCTAGAAAGTTTTTTAGTTACTATAAAATTAATAACAAGTCTGGCAGAGTTAAAATAGGGCCTATCAAATATGAAGGGGTTGTTACAGAAACTGATGAGGAAATAGTTGAGGTACTAAATGGTCATTTTGCATCAGTATTTACAAAGGAGAAACTAAATAGTCTTATGTATAGTACTCATGGGTCAGGGAAAGAGGTGTTTACTACCATTAGTGTGGATTGGAGGATGATAAAAGAACTAATAGGTGAGTTAGATACTACCAAGGCCTCCAGCCCTGATAATATTCATTCTAGGATATGTAAAGAAGGGGTAGAAAGTATCTCAATAGCTCTGGAGAAGTTATATACTAGGTCACTGGAATATGGAGAAATACCCGATGATTGTAAGAGAGCGAATGTATTCCCCATTTTCAAGAAGGGAAGTAAAGAGGATCCAAATAACTTTAGACCAGTTAGCCTAACTCCTGTAGTCTGTAAAATTCTTGAGAAAATAGTTAAAAAAGGGATTTACCAACATCTAGAGAGGGAGGGGTTAATCAGCGATGCTCAGCATGGGTTTAGATCAGGTAGATCATGTTTGACTAATTTACTAGACTTTCTGGAGTTTGTAACAGATCAAGTAGATAAGGGAGAGAATGTAGATATAATTTACTTAGATTTTAGTAAAGCATTTGATAAGGTACCACATAGGAGACTAGTTCATAAATTAAAAATGATTGGGATATGTGGGGGTGTTTCAAATTGGATAGCTGAGTGGCTGAAAGACAGGAAGCAAAGGGTAGTGCTAAATGGTGTAAAGTCAGAGTGGAGGGATGTTATCAGTGGGGTTCCTCAGGGATCAGTTCTCAGTCCATTATTATTTGTCATCTATATAAACGATCTTGGGGAGGCAGTTAATAATAAAGTGTCAATTTTTGCGGATGATACCAAATTAGCAGCTGTAGTTAAAGATATTGATGATAATTTTAAAATGCAGGGGGATTTAAATAAATTGTTATCCTGGGCACATAAGTGGCAAATGACTTTCAACCTTGATAAGTGCAAAGTTATTAACATGGGAAAGATAATAGAGAATTTAACTATGAAATGGATGGGCATTGGTTGAGCTCAGTAGAGGATGAGAAAGATCTAGGAGTAGTAATAGATAAGTCATTAAGGTTTTCTAAGCAGTGTATTGAAGCAAGAAATAGGGCAAATAGAGTGCTGGGTTTCATTAAGAGAAATGTCAGTTACAAAAGTAAGGAGGTTATTCTTAAACTCTATAACTCTTATGTTAGGCCACATCTAGAGTACTGTATACAGGCATGGTCCCCACATTTTAGACACGATATCAACCTTCTCGAGTCAGTGCAACGGAGGGCAACAAAGATTATTCCTTCCCTGAGGCACCTTGAATATATAGATAGACTGAGGGTATTAAATATGTTCTCGTTCGAAAGGAGATGTGTGAGAGGGGATATGATTGAGCTCTTTAAAAAAATTTCTGGGAGAGATAAATTGGATGTTAGCAAGTTTTTTGAGTTAGATGATGGAAATCGGACTAGAGATCACCACTTGAAAATTAAAAAGCAAGAGGGTAGGTTGGATTTAAGAAAATATTTTTTCACCAATAGAGTGGTAGACTTCTGGAACAAATTGCCGCGGAGGGTAGTAGGTAGTCCAAATTTAAATGTATTTAAGAGTAGGTTGGATGAGTTTATGGGGAGGGAAGGTTGTGATGGTTCCTAAGTTTTGTATACATTAATATTGTTTGTATATATCTATAGCTGCATGATTTAGTTCTTGACAAGCCTTGATTGGTGATACCCTTGTTTCTGGATGAAATCCTCTGGATGTAGTTTTCCTGGGAGTTTGGGTGACTTGAAAAAGAGGCTGTTTGACTTGGATGACCTATGATGAGTCCTTGTGGCTTTTGTCATCTGTTATATTATATTGTGGGGGACTTTGATTTTGTCTTCCCCTGGTGATGGTGCTTTTTGTGGCTGGGTTTTGTCAGATGTGGATGACCTTTGATAGGCCCTTGTAGCTTTTGCCATCCGTGAAATTATGTTATGTTATGTCTACATGTTTACCCACAACTCTTGCATCTCTAGAATATAATCATTACTTAAAATCTCATTCTCATCATCCATGACTAATTTGATCATACGGCAAAATTTGACATTTTTAGCACACTAAGAATAGAAGTGCAAGGCTTATTAAGGGTATACCACGAAGAGACAGGATTAGGTAATTGTGTAGACGATGGCCAGATGCGATTATTTTGAGCGTTGGCTCATTGTTGGGTACGGCTCGCCACAGGGATAACACTGCAATGACCCTGAGTTTCAATCCTTTGGGGAGGGGGCTGGGGGGCACAACCCCCCAGTATAGAAGCGAAAATTGCCATAGAACTTCATCGATTTCATATGAGAAAAAGTAACAGCGAAAAGTAGCCTAAAATATGCTATGCCTAGGATCCGGCCGTACTCTACACAATTACCCAGGATTACCCCTGTATTAATTGACTTACACTGGCTGCCTATCAAGGCTAGAATTATTTTCAAAATTTGTGTCTTAACACATCACCATTATATCTGAGAAGCTTAATACAGGTTATTCAAACAACTGAAGACATCATCAACACCCGTAGAGCTGCTACCGGAATAACCCTTTTTGAGCCAAGATTTTCAACATGTGCTGGCTTTCGCACCTTCAAATGTGCTGCTGCAAAGATTTTACAACCATCTTCCCCTGAACATCAGACAAATTGAAGACATCAAGAACTTTAAAAGAAAATTGAAAGCACATTTGTTCTCCGAGTGTTATGATTTAAGTGATAAGACCATTTGTGAATCATATGCTCTTTGAAAAAGAAAACTATATGTCAATGGTCCTGCAGAGCGCCATTTCGGCGGGGTGGGACCTGTTAAATAACAACAATAAATATAACAATAACACTCATTCAATCTCATCACCTCACATTCTCCTTTCATAACACAATCCTTATCAGCACCCAAACACAAATCATTCAATCATCTCATAAAGTGTACACCAAGCAAGAAACAACACAGCATTTGCTCATTCACACCACTGCCCAAACTCTTTCAGACTAACCTGTTCCCATGCCACTATCATTCCATTCCCCAATCCACTAATTTCACAGGCTTCCGTTCACAATATCTAAACTCATCGTAATTATTCAGAAGCCTCCAGTTCACTAACATAACATAACATAACATAACATAACATAATTACACGGATGACAAAAGCCACAAGGGCCTATCAAAGGTCATCCGCCTCCGTCAAAACCCACCCACAAAAAGCACCATCACCAGGGGAAGACACTTGCGCTCCAATATCAAACAAACCACAGAATCTTTCACTCTCGTTTCCATAATATCGGATCCTCCATATTCGCAATACACAGAATGAACAACCACACTAACATCAGCACTGACATCGACACTATCAACTCCCACATCATCATTCACCACATACTCATCTTATTCCAGACAATCATTCTTTTCCCTCATATGCAAACACTTTTCGGTAAACATGTGGTTTGGCGTTGAGCCCGAATAAGTGGATTTTTGTGTGTTTATATTTCGTTCACCAGTGCCTGAATATTCATGCGCGTTTGAGTCCTAATTCTATAAACGTTAGAACAACATTCGGTAATACCTCAGATTAGGGGCTCACGGTAGGTGGCACTGTTAGTAGGCTACAATTTTGGGCTACAATATATGTCTTATGACGCCAGACGGTAGCTTCTGATGTGACCAATCACGACGTTATATTTTTTGTTGTTTTGGGAGTTTGTAACCTATATTTTGTTTTATTTACTAAATATCTGCGCCTCTGCTCGTTTATAGTTTTTTCTAAGTTAGGTAAGGTTTCTTGATGTCTTTTATTGTTTTTTCCTATTTTTTTTCGTATTTTTTGTTTCGCTGCGAACGATAACAGCCTTTTACTGGCAACGTCGTAGCTATAAATAGGACCTGCTGCGCAAATTTTTCGGTTTCGTCATGCTATAGTTGTGCTTCTTCGTTATTCGAATTCGGGTTTATTTTGCATGACCGCTAAAAACTTTGGGATTTCTTTAGACGCGCATAAACTAATCGAGAAAACTATAAAATGCACGAAATGCAGTGCCAATTTAATTTTTTCAGAAATTTAATGTTTCGTTGCGATCAAATATATGTAAACGAAAACAGCAGTGCCGTGTCAAAGTATTAGCGCGTAGGTACATTTTTCGCGGGTTCCCATTTAAGTTTAAATGACATTGTTCAAATTTCATTTTTTTTCGTAATTGATCGTTTTGTGTAAGTAAGTAAGTATTGTTTGTCATTCGGTTACCAGTTTTTTTCTGCCAGTAAAAAGCTGTTATCGTTCGCAGCGAAACAAAAAATAATATAGGAAAAAAAACAGTAAATTCAAGGGGACTGCTCGTGGGGGTGATATCAGTGCGGGGGGACCACCCTACGATGATCCTGAGTTTCAATCAATTGGGGGGCACAGCCCCCAGTATATACTCGTATGCAAAAAATATAACGCCGTGATTAGTCACATCTGACGCTACCGTCTGACACCATAAGACATATTGTAGCCTATAAACAGCGCCACCTACCGTGCGCCCCTAAACTGAAGTGTTACCCATTATTCTATAAACAATTATGATTATATAAGGGGGGCTATGGCCCTCAGACCACCACAATTTATTGAAACTCAGGATTATCGTAGGGAGGGGGGGGGTCCCCCTGCAGTATTTAGCCCCATATGAGCATGTAGGGGTGCGAAAATGTATCAGAGAAAAATCCTTCCAACTCGATAATATAAATAGCCCATTAAATTACCAACTCAGTACGGACTCAGCTGTAGCGTAATGGCTAAGAGCATAGGCGTTTAGATCTAAAGGTACCGCGTTCGAAACTCAAAGTCCACAACCTTTTATGAAGAAATCTCCAGAAAAAACGGAAATCAAGGAAAACGCTTTAAGGACAACTCAAGATAAAATGGATCGCCTCAACAAAGAAAAACGGAAGAAAACGACTTCAAGGGCTAACTCATCAAGAAGGAATCATCAATTCATGATAAATGCAATAAAATTGAAGATACATCAAGTAAGAAAGAAATCGAAGATCAAGAACTAACCCAGCTAACAAGAATATTAAGTCAAGATAAAAGGAAGACAATGTTTGAAGGGGCTAACCTAAAATATAAAAGGAAATTCACAAAGTAAATAGATTCGATAAAAATAAAGTTCAAGATAAATACATAAACGGAAAATAAGGAAGCTCCCCCACTTCAATAAGTAGTCCCCTTAAATTTACTCCAAAAACGTGAAACATATTGGAACACGAACGAAATAGTTTACGTCCCATCGTTCGCGCTGCCAATCTACATATTTACCCACTTTTCAATCAGCCAATAGTAATGCACACCGCTCAAACACTGCAAATGCACCAGCATTTAAACCCTTCCCTTTCTCGTTCGTGTTCCAATATGTTTCACCTTTTTGGAGTAAATTCAAGGGGACTGCTCGTGGGGGGTTTATAACTACGGAAGGACCCCTCCTACGATGATCCTGAGTTTCAATCAATTGGGGGGGGGGGGTCTGGGGGGCACAGCACACCAGTATATAATCATAGTTGTTTCTAAAATAAAGTTCTAACGTTTTTACTTAACCAAATCATTTATGCGACTATAATCGTTTTGCGAATTATAGTGTATATGTGTGTGTGGGGGGGGGTCTGACGTCAGAAATGAATGAATAGTGAATTTTTATTTTGTTTTTCACTTAATGTCTTTTTATTATCCTCATTTGTATTTATTTTTATTTGTCAATATATTTTTCCCCATTTTACTATTTTTCATTACCTTTTTTATGCATTTAAATATACTTAGCTAGATCATTTAGAGGAAGTAGTTTTTTGTGGAGCCTTTTGGGTGGAGGAGAGACGACTTTTAGGCGGCAAATTCAGTTTCAACCTGGCTTTGTTGTGTGCAATTTGCCCTTCGTCTATTATCGAACTTTCTGCTTTATTTTCGGATCGAGAAAAGTTGTTAACATATTTGGACGATCATAATTTGTTTAAAGTTAAAATCGATTGTGAGGTTTGTGGTCAGGCATTATAGATTAAAGATGATTACAAATTTAGATGTACAAAAACTAAACGTGACTCAAGCGATCACCATTATTTAAAAAACAAATCAGCTTTGAATGGGACTTTTTTTTTTAAATTAGCCAAAACGGGAATTAAAGAAAGATTCCACGCTTTCTTCACCGCTATTTCAGAAGTATACACACCGCAATATAGTGAGTAAAAAGCGTTTTTCGTTTGTTTATTTTCAGGTAATTTTTTTTTACAAAAATTGCGCCGGGTATATTTGAACTAAGACTCAAACGCGCATGAATGTGCAGGCGCGGGTGAACGAAACATACACGCAAAAAAATAAACTTTTTCGAGCGCGCCGCCGATCTTCATGTTTACCAAGGCTGAAATGTCTTAGAAGTGGGCATTACAACAAGAAGTACTTCTTATTTCCCTACTATCTCACGATTAGATAAGGATGATCTGACATAATCCTATGGATGCATTTTGTGCGTGGGTTTTGACAGATGCAGATGACCTTTGATAGGCCATTATGGCTTTTGTCATCCGGAAAATTTAATTATGTTATATGTATGTTATGTGGTAAACCTGAAGATCCGCGGTGCGCGCTCGCCTCCGCTGTTTCTAAGTCCTGGGCCCATAATATTTCGTCCAGGTTCCAATATGTTTCACCGTTTTTGACTAGTTTCGAGGGGCTGATCGTGACGGGGAGGCTCGTGTGGGATGATTGCCCTGCGATATCCCTGAGATTTCAATCAATTAGAGGGGGGGGGGGGCAGCCTAAAGCGGTAGCCTCGAATCGAGTCCCTCACGATTCACCTTTATGAGGGCTAAAATAGCTCTGCAAGAAGATTCGAGGCCCTTCGAGAGTAGAGCTGTTTCCCGCTAACCCCCAACTCCGGGGAGAGCCTCGGATATAAATAACGCTCGACTCCCCGGAAGACCCACAGAGTTGAGAAGTCTCGCGCAGAACCCAGAAGATTTCCCCCTGGTTCCAAGTCAGGTGCTAGCAACAAAGCAAAGTGACAGCTGGACTATTTTGTGCATTTGGAATTAGCCCCAGCCAGGAGGTAATTCCACTGAACGATCGCCCCGAGTGATTTTCCCGACTTCTTTCATCAACTCCTGTCGAAGCCCTCCTCATTTCAGGTAGCCAAAATACTCTCCCCTGGACCGGAAGTTACCCCCTCCCCTTGCTTTTGGAGAACCGTCATCACTCCAACAGCCTCACCTCAAGTGCAGAAGACATCCGTAAGCCAACCCCTCTCCTCCTTTTAGTAACCCAATTGAGTTAATCCCCCCCCCCCGCATTTGAATAGTCTCTTCGGGGAATACCTTAAGTTCTAACTTCATAGTCTGATTTATAACTACAATTCCCCCTTTCGAAAACTGATGTGATTTTCCCCGTTAATTCTCTGAGGTAATTTTACCCATCAATTCTCTCATTATTTTTGTGTAAATAAAATTATATTTTTATACATGCCTCTTTAAATAACCTTGAGCTTTGCCATTGTCCATAATTTACCTGACCTCATTGTACTCTCTCGCTACTCAGCCCGTCTGAACTCGTGGTTTTCCGTCCCTTTTGTCGGTTCGCTTTCAAGTTATTGGTCCCTCCCTGATAGATATAATATGGTATTGATATGATGTAATGTCATACCACGACATATATATATATATATATATATATATATATATATATATATATATATATATATATATATATATATAATATATATATATTAATATACGTATTATATAATTCTGGTGCCACGAGTGTTGGGGTTTTTACGAACCCGTGCCATTTTAATTTCGACATTAGAAGTTCACTTGTTATTCACGTACATCCCTTTTATTTAATTTTTGTATTGTACTGGCAGAAGACAAGTTCAAGTTATTTGAAGAGCAGTGGAACTTAATCTATTTAGATTTTGTGTTGGACTCCAGGTAATTATTTTTTTTATTGTGTTCGAATTTTGGAGACTCTCCTGGTTATTAATCAAAAAGAGTTAAGGTCTTTGGTGTCCTAATTCCGGTAGGACCATTTTATTTTTTTTCCCCGCTTAGATACAGCTGGGGTAGGTAGCTGTATCTTATTTTTTTTTGTGACCAAGGCCTTCACGAATATCAAGTATTCGTTTCGCATGGGTAGTGTCCTAGCTCGTTCGCGTATCAGTGTTTCCTCAGTTAACTGCGTAAAAATGTCATCCTTCGAAAAATTCAAGAGTCAGGAAGAAGAGAGGAACGAACGGGCAGAGCGAAGGGAATTGGAGATGGAGAAGAACAAACTGAAGATGGAGGAGAACAAACTGAAGATGAAGATGGAGGAGAACAAACTGAAAACGGAGATTGAGAACAAACTGAAGATGGAAATAGAGATGGAGAAGAACAAAATGGAGGAAAACAAACTGAAGATGGAGATGGATAAGAACAAAATGGAGGAGAACAAAATGGAGATGGAATAACGTGAACAAATTAGGCAGCATGAGCTGGAAATGAGCCGAAATCAAATGGATTCTCAGTCCATCGGTTCCCGGGCTGAAATTCCCCAAACTCCTTCAGTCCACCTTCCCGCTTTCAATGATGGAGAGGACTTTGGGTCATTTTTTGCCCATTTTGAGAGAATCTTTCAGATCAATAGATGGGATCTCGAAAATGATGGCGTCACTCGCTTACTTCCCCTCATAAATGCCAAGTTAAGGGATATCTTCATCTACCTTCCCCCGGAAGCAACTTTGGACTATTCCACGTTAAAGTCCAAATTGTTAGCCGCTGTTCAACTGAATAACGAATTCTACCGCTCCCGATTCCGCCAGGAAAGGATCCGCCCTGGCCAAACATTTCGACAACACGGGTACATCCTCCAGAGACACCTTCAGTGTTGGCTGGATGCGTGCAAGATTTCCCAGGTCTACGAGTCCCTTCTGGGCTTCTTCCTTAGGGATCAGCTTTTAGCTGCCGTGGCTCCCGAAATTCGCGCCTTCATTAAGGATAAACGTTGTGCCACTTTCAAGAAGTGCTTGGAAGAGGCCAATGTTTACGCGGGTAGTCACAATTTATACCCTAAGGATGTTCAAAAGGCTCCCCAATCACCCCCCAAAACTAAATTTTATGGTCCTAAGGCCCCTCCTAAATTGGTTCCAAGATTCACCAAGGTTCCTAGTCCTTCGAAGCCAAGAAACTTCCATCCATCTGAGCACCGAGACGTTAAGCCTCTCCTTTCTTCTCCACCGGTTATGCCGTACCAAAAGAACCCGATCACCTGCTACAACTGCGGAGTTCCCGGCCATTACCGCACGAACTGTCCTCAAAACTCCCGATTCGCAAACTCTCAGTCCCACCAAGTGCACCAAATATGGGCCATCCCTGCTCCTTCTCCGTCGCCTCAGGGGAACCCCGAACCTACCTCGCCCGCCAAAGTTCCAGACCATCAGGTGAACTTCCTCTTTAATGAGAACAACCCTGGTGGATTGAAATTCGAGAACGGAACCGTGAACGGGTGCCGAGTATCCACCCTCGTCCGTGAAACCGGGTGCACTTGTGTCGTAGTGTCTGAGGACCTACCTTTCCCTGTTGGCCCCGACCATAAAAAGTTTTCGGTGGTCCACGACTACCTCGGCCGGGACAGTCGTTTCCCAGTAACTCGTTGTCACATTGAGTGCTACTATATGTCCGGTTGGGTCGAAGTGGTAACGGCCCCAATCAAGTTCTGCTGTGTTCTGATTCGTCAGAGCCCTGTAATCCACGACCATCCCGTGGCCCAGCCCGTGATTACCCGTATACAGGCAGCCCTGGACTCCCATGCCCCGATTCCCTTGGAAACCCCTATCGACCCGGAGTTCGAAGCCTTCCGGAGCGACAAGTTTGCATGCGCCCAGAAGGAGTGCGCAACTCTCCTCCCCCTTTGGGAGAAAACTAAAACCTTCGCGCGTGAGTTCACTCTAGGTAACAAACGAATGTCGTATCTCGTGAAGAAGGATTTATTGTATCGTGCCTGCTCGGAAGCCACCGATCAAGAAACACATGTCTTGTGTGTTCCCCGTGAATACGTCCCACAAGTATTGAAGCTCTCCCATGACAGTTTATTCGCCGGCCATTTTAGCCATAATAAGACCGCGCAACGAGTCTTCAAGTATTTCTTTTGGCCAGGTGCAGCCAGAGATATCGCCGAATATTGTCGGTCATGTGATATCTGCCAAAAGACGTCCGCAAAAGTGCAGGTTAAGCCAGCCCCCCTTCAGAGAGGCCCCATCATCACTGAGCCCTTCTCCCGAGTTGCTATCGACCTGATTGGCCCTATTCACATCCCTTCAAGCGAAGGACATTGCTATGTCCTCACCTTGGTAGACTTCGCTACCCGTTTCCCAGAAGCAATCCCCCTCAAGAAGATTGATAGTATCACGTGCGCCGAAGCACTGATATCCATATTTTCGCGCGTGGGAATTCCCAAGGAGGTACTGTCAGATCAAGGGAGACAGTTTACTTCCGATCTCATGGAATATGTAGGCAAGCTTCTGATGGTAAAATTTTTGTTTACCACCTCTTACCATCCGGCTGGGAACGGTATTTTCGAGAAATCAAACGGGACCCTCAAATCAGTCCTCAAAAGGTTCTGCATTGACCAGCCCCGAGAATGGCACCGATACTTGCCGGTTGCCCTTTTCGCGTGTAGAGAGATCCCTCATAGAACCCTTGAATTCGCCCCTTTTGAGCTCTTGTACGGACGGAACGTGCGCGGTCCCCTCAGCATCCAGAACGAACTCTTTACTAATCCCCAACTGGACGAGGAAATACAGACCTCCTACTCTTATCTCCTGGATTTGAGAAAAAGGTAAGAAGAGTGTGCTGATCTGGCCTATAAGAACGCGGACGTGAATTTAGAGAGGTATAAGACTTACTTTGACCTTAAGTCACAAGAAAGAAATTTCAAGCCGGGCGCGGAGGTGCTGTTACTACTTCCCACGGAAAGCAACAAACTCCTTAGCCAGTGGAAGGGACCCTACCCCGTCCTTGAGGCTAGAGGGCTAGTGGATTACCAAATCCGTACTCCGGCGGGAGCGAAGGTTTTCCACGTGAATATGTTAAAAAGGTACCACCGGCGCGCAGGTACCCACAACTTGGTAGCCCCATACGAAGAATCCCCGTTGGAAGCAGCATATCCCGCTAGCCCCCTCAACGTTATCCAAGTAGTTTGTATTGAGTCAGACAATTAATAGCCCCTTCCGTCACTACCCGAATTTACAAATCCATCTGAGGCGATCGCACTCGACGTCTGCCCCCGGCTAGCTCCCTACTCCAAGAATCAGCTGCAGCAGTTGCTGAGCGGATTCGACGATGTCATTTCTAACACCCCTGGCTGCTCTAATTAATTTGAGCACGACATTGTCCTCATTACCCAAGAAGCCGTCCGCTCCAAGCCATATACCCTCCCCATCCACCTTAGGAAAGTTTTCAACGAAGAGGTGGATAATCTGATAGCGTTAGATATAATAGAACCCTCGGCGTCCGATTATTGCTCCCATATTGTTATGGTTCGCAAACCCGACCACACTTTCCGTATGTGTGTCGATTTTTGCAAGCTGAATTCGGTAACGGTGTTCGACGCAGAACCCATTTCCCTCATAGATGAAAATCTCAATTTTTTTGAGGAAATGAACTTCATTTCCGAATTAGATCTCTGTAAGGCGTACTACCAAATTCCCCTTCGTCCAAACGCCCGCAAGTATACCGCCTTTCCCACATATAAGGGCCTCATGCAGTTCAAACGACTTCCCTTTGGGCTAGTCACTGCATGCAGCAATTATAACAGAATGATGCGAAGAATCGTGGACGGGCTGCCCCACATCTCTTTTTATTTTGACAACCTGTATGTAGCGACCGCTACGTGGGACCAGCACCTGATCGCTCTCCGCGCCCTACTCAATAGGCTTCGTGAGCACGGGCTCACCCTTGGGCCTACTAAGTGCCACTTCGCTTATGATACGATTAAGTATCTGGGATTCAAGATCGGTAAAAATCAGATGAGCCCCCAAGAAGAAAAAGTCCGAGCCATCGTTGAGATGCCCCTTCCCCGCACGAAGAAACAGTTAGGGTCATTTATGGGATCTCTCTCATTTTACCGCCGCTTCATTCCAAACTTCGCGTCAATCGCCGCACCGATAACTACCCTGCTTCAAAAAAAATCCCCGGATCATCTTTCGTGGGACCCTGAAACCTCCGTCAGGTTCCATCAGCTAAAGAACCAGCTAACGTCCGCTCCCATTCTGAGGCTCCCGAACCCGACTAAGCCTTTCGGCATTAGGACCGATGCCATTGATGAAGGGATTGGATGTGTCCTCCTTCAATATGCTGATAACGGAGACAGCCACCCATGGCTTACGCGAGTAGAAAGCTTTTACCACGCGAGCGAAATTATTCAGTAATAGAACGGGATGCCTTGGCAATAGTCTGGGGGGTTATGAAGTTCAGTATATACTTAATAGGAAAGCCTTTTGTAGTGGAAACAAACCACCGCCCCTTGTCGTTCCTGAAAAATACGAAAAGTCAGAATGGGCGCATCATGAGGTGGTTGCTGATACTCCAACAATATCAGTTTGAAATAGTGTACGTCCGCGGCAGTGACAACTGTGTGGCAGACAATTTGAGTCGTAACCCGGTGGCAGAAGAAGCCGACGAGCCATCAAATTAAAATAACTGTAAATATGGTATTTCTCCTATAACCTAGAGGTTAAATGCTTGGCAAAAGATTGCCGATATTATAATCCCCTATGTATATATATATTATCTCATTAAGTGCCACTTCGCATATAATACGATTAAGTATCTCATTAATGTTCCTAATTATGATTTTATTTTTGTCAACTAAATTGTTAAGTCTTTTGTCCCATATTTATGCCTCCATTTAATTGTATCCTTTTTGGGGGTTCCAATGAAATGTCGCCAATGTTTTCCTGTGATTTTTCTTTAAATTGTATTAGTCAAATTCTCTATAATCGACCTGTTTAAGACTTATGTGCGTAAATTACTCGCTGAGCTCAGATTTACGTTTTTTTGTGTGTACACCTGTCGTACCAGGTCAGAATTTCCCAAGACCTTTGATAATTCTAGTTTGACGGGTTGGGATGATCCTTTCCTACACAACTGCTCTGTAAAGCATCATCTTTCGGTTGGGAGATGTGTGAGGGAATCCCCACGTGGAAGATCTTTAGCAGAAAGGAACCCCCATGTGCAGCAGAAGGCCCGGCTAGGACTAAAGTACTAAGCCTACCCCCCCCCCCTTCCACAAGCGGTAGCCTTGAATCGAGTCCCCCACGATTCACCTTTTTGCGGGCTAAAATAGCTCTGCAAGAAGATTCGAGGCCCTTCGAGAGTAGAGCTGTTTCCCGCTAACCCCCAACTCCGGGGAGAGCCTCGGATATAAATAACGCTCGACTCCCCGGAAGACCCACAGAGTTGAGAAGTCTCGCGCAGAACCCAGAAGATTTCCCCCTGGTTCCAAGTCAAGTGCTAGCAACAAAGCAAAGTGACAGCTGGACTATTTTGTGCATTTGGAATTAGCCCCAGCCAGGAGGTAATTCCACTGAACGATCGCCCCGAGTGATTTTCCCGACTTCTTTCATCAACTCCTGTCGAAGCCCTCCTCATTTCAGGTAGCCGAAATACTCTCCCCTGGACCGGAAGTTACCCCCCCCCTTGCTTTTGGAGAACCGTCATCACTCCAACAGCCTCACCTCAAGTGCAGAAGACATCCGTAAGCCAACCCCTCTCCTCCTTTTAGTAACCCAATTGAGTTAATCCCCACCCCCTCGCATTTGAATAGTCTCTTCGGGGAATACCTTAAGTTCTAACTTCATAGCCTGATTTATAACTACAATATTCCCTTTCAATTACTGATGTGATTTTCCCCGTTAATTCTCTGAGGTAATTTTACCCATCAATTCTCTCATAATTTTTGTGTAAATAAAATTATATTTTTATACATGCCTCTTTAAATAACCTTGAGCTTTGCCATTGTCCATAATTTACCTGACCTCGTCGCACTCTCACTACTCAGCCCTTCTGAACTCGTGGTTTTCCGTCCCTTTTGTCGGTTCGCTTTCAAGTTATTGGTCCCTCCCTGATAGATATAATATGGTATTGATATGATGTAATGTCATACCACGACAATCTTAGACATGGAAAATATGTACATAGGTACAACAGGTACACATAGCTGTCGGAACTCCGCCCAAGGGGTGGAAGTAAATTAGATCACTGGGTCCGCCCAACGAACAAGTCAACGCCACGCCCCTTAGAGACAAGACACAATAGAAAAAGAGAGAGAGAGAGAGAGAGAGAGAGAGAGAGAGAGAGAGAGAGAGAGAGAGAGAGAGACCGAGAGACAGACATTCATTCGACAGTTAATTAAATCGATCATTAAGTTAAAAATTCAGTAGTTAATATTAGTCAATCAGAATCAGCCATTCATAGAATAAATCAGTTGCTTAGTAGCGTTACGAAACCCTGTTAACTCGCATAAAAGCTGAAGCATTTGGACTCGATACTTCGCGTAAAACATAAGCCTAGTCACTGACCGCAAAGAACTCGAGACGTTTCTGCTTGCTCATTTTTACTAGGCCAATTTAGGAATAAAGTTATTTTCTTTTGTTGCTTCCTTTCGAAGTCCCCCTTATATTACCCAGATCACAAAGACTCCTTCGGTAAGCCCAGCCTAGCGCATAATCCCTTGTGAGAAACTATAAGGAGTCAGAACCAATTCAACAAGGGCATATATTAAGCTCACGAATTAAAGTCCTCGTTACCCTACGAGACAACTCTACCGGAACCCTCTTCTGCACACTGATTTTGAGCAGTGCAACAGAAACAAGGACTCTTCATTACACCCACCTATAATTACGCACAAATTGGTTACCTTGCACAAACAAATAAAGGTACCTTTTCACTTCACATAAAATCTTGACCGTTATATTTTTTTCTTAATAACACTGACTGTTTGAGTTGAAACACCTAGCGTTGGTTATTTCATCTGTTTTAATTTAGTTTCTTTAAGTAAAACATTTATTTGTCCAATTTTTTGACGACTAAAATCACCCTGTTTACCCATTTTGGTTTAATTCATTTATAGCTAAAAAAAAATACCTGAAACACAAAAAATCAAATTATTAAAATAATTAATAAATTATCTGAAACACAAAACACTATTGCCAACAATCACAGATTAATATAATAACAGAAAACATCCAATTTGCACTCTAAAGGCAAGATACCAATTGACTAACACACCTGGTTGTGACTTAATTGAAATAGTCCAATGCGGTGTTGTTTCCCCAGTGTTACCATTTATACTTACAAAATAACCTAAGGCTCTTGGATATAAAAGTTAAATAGTTGAACGGTGTGGGGCATAAAATAAATCAATTTGCATTCAATGAAATTCGTTTCACCTGCGTTTTCTTTTTCAAAAGACAAATTTGGGAAAAATCTATATTAAATGCGCCAGTAACATATAAACGAGGGGCGGTCAATAAGTTTTGCAATTCGGATATAAGGAAACGAGATATGAGGAAAAGTGTTTTATTATTTTTCAATATAACTAACCTCGACTTCAATGCACTCGCGCCACTTGTCCCTGAGGCTTCGAATTCCAGACAACCAGAAATCTCCCGACTGCTGTTCAATCCACTCTGGACGGCCTGCTGGACATCTTCATAGTCCCAAAACCTGCCTCCACGCAGTGCAGCCTGCGGAATAAAAAGTAGTCGCAAGCGGATCCCAGTGATGGACCCACGTTTCACCACCTGTCACTATGCGTGACTCGAATCCCACCGGGTCTTGTTTGTACAGGAGCAGCAGCTCCTCCGAACTTTGACGACGTTGAAGTCGATCATGGGGCGTGAGGTTTCTAGGGAACCAACGGTCAGAGACCTTGGTAATGGCCAAATTGTCGTGGATGATGTTGATAACACTTACATGTGATATTCCAAGTTCTCGCTCGATTTCTTCGACCTTCACCCGTCGATTTTCGAGGATCATCCTCTCCACACGGGTCACATTGTCCTCGTTGGTCACGTCTGGCGAGCGTCCTGGACGGAGGTCATCTTCAAGGGACTCACGACAATGGCGGAATTCCCTATTTCAGCGAGCAATTGTTGCATAGGAAGGAGAGGTGTCGGTGTGCGCTGTAACCATGCGTTCATGGATCTCTTTTGCATTCTTGCCTTCCTTGGTCAAAAATTTGATCACTGCGCGGTGCTCAACCTTCTCCATTGTTGAAAAATTTGTGACTGACAATCTGCGATCAGCTACTGCTTCTTAAATAGACTAGGCAGGAACGTGCGGCTGCAGGTTCTGACTTGTCATAACTTGCCCTAATACCCCCACAAACAATCATTCCCTTTCCTCTGTTTTGCCCTACCGATTCGCAAAACTTATTGACCGCCCCTCGTATATATTAAGTGTTACCTTACCATGTATGTGAGAAGAGCTCCTTCCGAGGGCTTTGAGGAAGACTGGTTTGCGCGTCCTGGAAAATGGGATTGTGGAGGAGGGACACATCACGCGGTCCCACATGATCTTCGGGGTGCCCAAACCCAATGGCACTGCCTACCTGGTCTACGATATGTCCCCCTGCCTTGGAAGCCCATGACCCGTCCTCCTTCCGCCTTCCCTCCGTTCTTAAAGTCCTGGCCCAAGCCCAGGAGGGATCCTTTGCCATCAAGCTCGACCTCAAAGATGGCTTCTACCACGTTCGCCTCCACCCGTCGGCTCGGCCAAATTTTGGGTTCGTGGTAGAGGGCCGCCGCTTTCGTTTTTTACACCTCCCCATGGGTTTCTCCGGAGCCCCGTTCTTGATGCAGATGACATTATCCACGGGTGTCAACGAATGGGCCAGGGCTGCCGGCGTCGTCACGCACACTTACCTGGATGACGTCATGGCTGTGGGCTCAAATGTGGGGCTCAGGAGATTCCTCATCCTCGCCCACGCCAGTTCGGTTCGCCTTAACCTCAGGAAGTGCATCCTCATCCCGACTACTACCCAGACCTATCTGGGCATCGAGGTCGACCTTTGCGGCTTCAGGAAAAGGATAACCCAACAACTCCGAGAAAAGACGACCAACGCTCTGGAATATGTCGCCGCCCGTCCTGTCCCCCGCAAGTGTTGGCTCCACCTGGCGGGACTGCTAAATTTCATCGCCCCCGTCCTACGCCTCCCTTTCCTGTGGGTGCAGCTTTGCTATCGCCAATTGACTTGCCCGCGCTCCGAAATCTTCCGCGACCTAATTCCCTTCATCCACCGAAAATGGACCCACTGGAAACTTCTTCGTCCGACGCCAGTTCGCACCGCCGTCGACGCATTCCTTTGGAGAATGGGTTCTCGTCTCCAGTACCTCCCAACTCGCTTGGGACTGTCGGAACTGGGAATTGGGCATTTTCGCATTTGAGTCCCCCAACCTCCTCGTCACCCTCCTCGTTTTCCCAGAGGGCCAGGTCCACTCCGATAACATCCCGGCAATCAGAAATGCCTTCCGGGGTAAGGTGTACACTGGCCTGCTGGGCTTCCTCTCTCCTAATTCCATCGTGGAGTTCACTAAGTCCTTCAGAGTAAGCTCCAGACATATCACCCATGTCAGAAGCCACCGGAACCCGGCGGATGGCGCTTCGCGGACCTTTGCAGAAACCTTCGATTAGCCATCGGATCGTCTTTCGCCTGGGTGGCTATTTAGGTCAACCGTCCCCACCGCGGAGCGCCATTCGTGGTTTAGCGCTCGTTCCGATCCCGCCCTCCTTGCTCCTCCCCTCCCCATGCTTTTCTTGTATCCCCTGTCCAGTTTTAAGGCTGGTTCTTGATTCTGTTTCGGGCATAAGTCCCGCTTTTTTGTTTGAGTCATGGCCAGGCCAGACATCTTTGTAATTCTTGTAATAACGGAAGGGTCTTCCTCCCCATTGCGGGGGAGATAAGTCCTCCCCCCACACTTGGGAGGAGGAGCCTTCCTTTATTACAAGAATTACAAAGGAAGGAACCAGCAAGCGGATCACCTTCGCTCCATCAACCTTCACACATATCAGTGCCTCGTTCAACGCTACTGGCACTGTCACAGCGAATCTCTGTCCCCGTACCTGCAATCAAACCAATGGCACTGTCACACGCTCCTGTCGTGTCGTTAGGAGACCTCGGCGTTACACGGACTAGTAGTACTCTATTATAAAAGAGGGGGGTAACTTTCTTAGGGGAGGTGTTATAGCAATGCCCTCTGGGGCTTTCCTATAAATAATAAAATCCTGGAGAGATATGTTCATATATATATATATATATGTGTGTGTGTGTGTGTAAAAATACCATCAAATATAATTGATCAATCAATTCCTCTGTTACGAGAATAAATTATTTCTATGTAACATCACCACCAATATGAGAGAATCCCTTTTATACAAGATTTCCCTTACACGAACACATACAAACACACACTTTTCGCCATCTGCCTTGAATCGCTGTTCAATGTCCATTCGTGCGCAGCGTCGCTTCAAAGAAAGGTCAGTCTAAATTCCTCTTCCACTTATTCTCTGCAAACAATCTACACAAGAGAGTAGATCCTAATTACTGCTCCTTCTCTCATTTACACACCTCAAAATCGCATTCCATCATTAGTCGTGTACTTACATAATTACAATTACATATTTATATACACCTGTGAACACATCATTCTCGTCACGTGTTTTTAAATATTAACTTTCCAAACGCATAACTTGTATTCTATTTCATCTTAAATCATTTATGTAACCTTCAATTTTCTCTATATAACATTTAATTTGTATGCATTAAATATTCTCTCCGTTATTTAATTTAATTCTTTTATACTAATAACTTCAAATCATCTATGTAACCTTCAATACTCTCTGTATAACATTCAATTTGTATCCATTAAATATTCTCTCCGTTATTCAATTCAATTTTTTTATACTAATAACTTCAGATCATAGATTACGTGAGATTGTAATATATCCTAGTTTTGTTAACTTGAATCATTACATTCTCACGTTATCGTTACGCTACGATCAGGCAAAACCAAAACAACAAAATTTATATACGTACTGACTATTTCATTTACTATCTAAGGCCAAAATCACTCATGGAAAAAGTTAAAACCTTTACACTGTCACCTATTCGGCCATAATAATCGTTCCTGTAGACGCGAAAAGTCGTGGTTACCCGAAGTTCGTGTAAGTTGGTACAAGGCCGCACACGATAAGTCCAAATTGTGTGTGGCCAAGTGTATCAATTACGGAGAGCCGCACCCAGCTTCGTCGAAGCAATGCGGTATGTATCTCCTTGAGTAGGAAATCCTGGCACTTCAGGCCAGGGATCGTCTCTCATTTCGCGAGGCTAAGGACTTCGTCTTGGCGCGCCCAGTGTTGCCTGTGACGTTTTATGCCTAAATCTTAAGAAGGACACCCTCTGCTCCTGGCCCCTCCAGGCCTACGAGAACAGGCGTTTTCACGCCCATTCGAAACCCTTATGCGGGTTCTACCTACCCCGACTACTCCCATGGTAAAGCTAGCGGGATAAAGGGTTCACACCCAGCCCCGGTTAAAACCAGGGCTCCATTCCCCCAGCGTGACTGTTTCCCGTACGGCGAAATAGCTGCGCGCATCCACTGAGTCGTTAGATTCACGGGAGGCAACACTCCTTGAGATGGACGTGAGGCCATCTTCCGTGGTTCCTAAAGATGGCCCCGAAAGGAGGACAACACTAAAGGAGTTTCAACTCCTTCTCCCAAATACAGTGGTAGGCTGGTCGGCTGAGGTTTCGAGGCGGAGGTAGGAAAAGATTCGCATGGCGAGCCATACCTCCCCCGATAAGTTCTCAAAAGCAACAACGCCTTCAGCTCAGTGTCCAGGCAACAACACCCAGAGCTCTTCCTCCTGGAAGCGTACGGCCATTTCCTTGAGGGTCTTCTATTCGAAGAGTGCCCCCACATCTCCTTCGAACTAGGCCTGGAGCGCATATTCTCATAATGGAATTGCCGCGGACTGCGAGCCAACTGGGATGAGCTGCGGAGACTCGTCTCCTCCCTTTCCCCTTTAGGAATCTTCAGCCTGAGACCATGTGGGCGCGTGGCCCCTGCCCATCTTCTCGAGGTATAAGGGTTTTGCGACCTCACCAACACGGGATGGGGGCCGGGTGGCAGGCTGCGCGATTTGCACCCGGCATGATATCTCCGTTCTTCTCTTCACTCTAGATACCTCCTTTCAGGCAGTAGCTGTGCACCTTCACCTGGATAGGAGGTATGCTGTTATTTCCACGTGCATTCCACCGACAGCCGACTTCGACGCGGGGGACTTCCACTGAGTCGCTGCACGGTTGCCGAGTCCCTTTATATTGCTCGGAGATCTGAACGGTAGACACCCCCTCTAGGGAGAATATTAGATTAATACCCTGGGTCAAGTCCTTGCTGACCTGATCGACGAGCTGGAGATAAGTGTCCCCAATGTGGATGAGTTTACGCCCGAGAACCGCTTTATTTCCTGTCTCGATCTATCTTTGTGCTCTCTGGATGCACAACCTGATTTTTGTTTTAGGGGAGGGGGTCGATGACTTCCACTGTAGTGATCACTTTCCCATTCTAGGCCGCTGCCACCCGAAAGCCCGCATCGGTGGTCCTCATTTCAGGAAATGACTGATTTCTATTTCTCAGTCTCAGAGTTTAGGTCGGTAGATGAAGCCGTTGAGTTCTGCTCCGGTATCATCATCGCCGTGGGCCTAATTACTATTCCTAGAATGTCTGGCCGTTTTGCATGCCGACCGCTCGCGTGATGGTCAGCTGCGTGTGAGACGAACCTCAAACAAAAGCGTTATGCTTACGTGCACTATAAGCGCCACCAGAACGACATCACTGTCAGTGAATTTCGCTAAGCTAGCTCTAGGTACCGGTATATTTTGAAACACGCCCGCCACGATTCTTGGCGTGTATACATATCTTTACTTAACGGGAAGACCCCTCAAGCAGAGGTGTGGATCGAGTCCAAAGAATTCGGGGAAAGTTCTCGCAGGACCCCCCTCCCGTTCTCCAGGAGAATGGGACCGCAATCTCGGAACCCCCTCCGTGGCGGAATCCCTCGAAACCGCTTTATCCGCATTCTTTAGCCGGGATGCTGCTCCCTCTGCATTCAACGCGCTTCGTGATGTCGTGGAAGGCCGCCGACTTGACTTTACCTCCAGAGGCGGAGAACCCTTCAATGACAGGTTTAATTTGAGTGAGTTGCGTTCCTCCCAGATTCCTGGCGAATCGCTAATGTGCTCGTTTTTTCACAAACCCAGGGGAGATCACTCTACTCCGGCCGGTTTCCGCCCAATCTCTCAAAACTCCTACGTGTGAAAGTCGATGGAAATATGGGAAATGTTAGAATAATCGTCTTTCTGGACAGCAGAGGCCATCTGTCTTCTGCACAGTGCAGTTTCTGCAAGTTCCACTCCACGTCGGATGCTCTACTTCGAGTGGAAAATGCCGTCTGCGAGGCCTTCTTCCCTAGACAGCACTACGCCACGGTGTTTTTCGATCTGGAGAAGGCCTATGATACCTCAAGGCGATACGGTATCATGGAGACTCTCCACACGATGGACGACAGGAAATGCCTCCAAATCTTTATATCTGAATTTGGCGAGATCGTCGATTTCGCGTAGTGGGGGCTCTCCGGCCCAATAGATTAAGAAGAGGGTGTCTCGCAAGGAAGTGTCAGTGTCACACTCTTTGCCCTGAGCACAACGGTATCACCCCCGTGCTGCTGGAAGATGTTCTCGCTACGCTCTACGTGGATGACCCTTCGATCTCTTTTGGCGAAGCCCAGATGCCAATTCTAGTTCGTCGACTCCAACAGGTAGTAAACCGCTTCTCTCGTTATGCCGGGGCACACATGCTGCGGTTTCCCTTGACTAAGACCAAGGTGGTGCACTTCTGCTGCCATCCACGGGTCCACCTTAACCCATACTTTTTTTCAATAGGGTGTGCCTGGAAGTGGTGGACTCGCACTGTTTCCTTGGTCTTGTATTTGACCAACGCCTCACCTGGGAGGCTCATATTCGGATCCTCTGAGTCTCTTGTACCCACGCCATGGATATTCTTCGTTTCGTGACGTTCAAAGCGTGGGAGGATGATAGGGCTACTGCCTTATTTTTTTATCGATCCTTTGTTCGTACAAAGCTCAACTGCGGATGCGAGTTTTATGCACCCAATCCAAGCGTGTATTGCGGAAAGTGGACTCGATCCACTACACTGGCCTTCGCTTGTCGACGGGTGCCTTCCGGATTTCCCCAATTGAGAGCCTACTTTTCGACGCTGGGAGGTTGCCATTCGCGTTGCGCCAAGCACAGTGTATTATTCATCTAAATGCGCGAGCTTGGCGCCTCACTCAGTCGCCAACAGCTCTTACTACATCCGCGGCTGATCGTACCGCTGCCTATGCCACCGAGACGCCAGTCATATCCTAAGCCATTCGTGTTTAGTGCTTGGAAACTCCTTCGAGACCTAGGTATAGTTCTTGGTCCCGTGGAGTTCTTAGTTCTGCACAGGAAGCCACCTCGGAGGGTACCACCTTTGACGATTTGTTGCCACACCTCTGCTCCCAAAGCTTCTACATCACTGGGAGTATTGCTTTGTAGCTCCAAGTCCCAAGAGGGGATCGGTTTCCACGCCGTATTCCCTCTGTTTGAAGTCAGCCAAGATCTGCCAGGTGCTGCGTTTGTCTTCATGGCCGAGCTGTTTGCAATAAACCACTCGGCACGGTAGATAACGCCATATGCCCGGTTCGGAAACGGCATTGTGATTTATAGCGACTCACAAAGCTCCCTGAGTGCTCTCTGGGGAGTGGAATCTCCGCATCCTCTGGTTCGCGATATCCGTGACGCCCCGGTTTTGGCGAGCCGGGCGGATGTCGAGATTATCTTCTGCTGGGTTCCTGGTCATGTAGGAATTGCGGGTAATAAGCACGCCGATGAGGGTGCCAAAGAGTTTACGAGGACTTGGCGACCAGACCAACGTTTCGCTCTTCCTCACACCGACTACATGGCAGGAATACGGGATGCCCTTTGGGCGGTTGGCAAAGAAGATAGGAGATGGTGGTGGGGAACTTAATGTTACGTGCCATTGCGCCGTGACTGTTCCCATGGACCTACCTCACAATGCCGTGAAAACTTCAGGTTGCTTTCTCTCGTCTCTGAATTGGACACACTCGTGGGACGCACCCCTATTTGATGGAGCGCTTGCCTGCGCATTACTGAGACGAGTGCGTTGTTCCCCAGACTGTTCGGCACATTTTTGTTGAATGTCCCACTCTGGGTGATCTTCGCGCACGTTACCTGTTCTGGTACCGGTACGTACGGGTACGCTACAGATTGTTTCTTGTACTCGGGTCTGTTTCGTGCACACCGACTTGTGGATTATTCGCCTTTGGGGGATGCTGGCCTCCTCTTTATTTGACCTTTTTGCTCTGGGTCGCAAGCTCCTGCGATCGAGGGAGGCCGACCTACCCCCGGCGCTGTAGCGCGCTTCCTTCTTGTCACCTTTTTAATCCTTGTTATTTCTTTTTTTAATATAGCCTAATCGTAAGCTGAAGTGAGTACGGCGACTTACGCTCAAGTAGGCAGTCGCCAGATAGGCTCCTAAAATAATAATAAAAAATTGCCTGATAGGTAACTTTTCACAGTGGATGCGTAAAATCGCAGTCAAACTAAGTCTCTCCGCCTGCAGTAACTCCATTCAATTCAATTTGTGTAAGAGAAATTTTAAAAGGGGAAAATGTTTAGTGTATACTGAAAGAGAGAGAAAGTGGGGAGAAGATAAAAATATGCAGATTTGCAAAGGGATGCAAGACGCTGGAAGTCAGGATAATCACTATCTTTATTCATTTTTGGGTGTGTATGGTGTTTTTTCATGGTTCGTGCTTTCTTTTATGCGGTCAAGACTTTGACTTTTTATGCTTGCAATATTTATGTAAATTGTCAATTTCTTTTGTTTCATTTTTAGTAGTGTGTTAGTTTGTGTTTCTGTACATTGTGATTTATTCACTTATGTGTTAGTATGTTTGTTTATATATTTTTTACTTGTTTGTATTCTATATGTTTACTTAGTTGTGTTTGTTGAGTATATGTTTTGTATATTTTTACTTGGTTTACTTGTTTGTTTCATTTTTAGGGTGTTTTATTCCTTTTTTGGTTATTTTACGTCGTAGTTCTTATTTGGTGTTGCCTTTTGACAAGGCGTGTTATATTCCGTAAGTCATTTTAGGTTATATTTGTCATATTCGGTTTGTTGTCCTTATCGTGTCATTCGTTTGTTTCCTTAAGCACATCTTGGCTGTTCTTCTGCTCTTTTTATTTGTTTTCACAGCTTGGGAACGAGTCATGGATTTAACCTTCTTCGTTGTTCTTTATGACCTCTCTGCTTTCTGCTCCTAATATTTGCAACATTTTATATTTATTTTTTTTTGTTCGTTCAAGAAGCACTATGTTTATCGGTGAAATCTTCGCCGAATTATGTAGATCTTCTTCCTCCCCCCCCCCCTATCTCGCACTCCTGTGTGCTTTGGTAATTAGGTGCATACCCTTGTTTTGTATTCTTTGTAGCGCATTTTTTTTTTAGCTATGGAAGCGAAGTTGAATGGAGAGACTAGATAGATCAGTGTTGCTCTAAGGCCAGATAAATCTTTTTTATTATTTCTTTTCGTGAGATTCCAGAATCTGTATAGCTATGACTGCAATATTCGATACACCATTGCACACAATGTCCATATACTTCCCGTATCTTTTTGCTTGGACAATCTTATGTTATTATGGGTATATCGTTTCTGCGCTTAGTTTATTTTTTCCTCAAGCCGTATTGATGATGGTCGAATTATCAATTTGCCTCTAAATGTCCGACGAGCTTCCCATTTAAAGTTTTCTCAATGAGCTTACTTTCAAATTCCAGAATGGAAAGTGGGTGGTAGTTCTCTTTTCTCACCTACTGCTTTCTTCTGTTTAGCGAGGAATATAATTTTTTATGTTTTGTATTCATCAGGGAAATAACCTGTGTTCATTCGTGCATTGGAGATATTTAACATCCCATATATGATGTATTATGCTGCTATAATGAAGTTTAGCTTGCTGAGGCTTGAATGGCCTGCCGCCTTCGGCTTAAATGAATGGAGGCGGATTTGTAGCTCCTCGATTATAATTTTCTACTTGTTGGTTCTGGTGTGTCCTTTCTATGATGTCATTTAGCTCCTCTCATATCTGGAGTTGAAACTCTATACCAAAATCCCCATTCTCTTACAAGCTTATTCTGAAAACCTTTTGCTAGTGTTTAGGGGGAAGGGGCTTTGTCTTTTCTGTTATGGTAATGTTGCCACCCCCTGTAGGTGAGGCTTGCCTCTTCAGTGATAATTCTTCGTACCGATAAGGGGTTTGGTTGCCCGGTTAGTGGTGACGTTGCCACTCAAAGGTGTGAGCTTCTTTCAATAGGGATAACGCTTGCCACCGGTAATGGTAACCAGTTAATTGAATTCGCAACGGAAATATCACTTTAGGTGGCCTTGTACTTGATCCGAGAAGATGGTACTAGCTGGGATGAATAAAAGAATCTATTTATATTTGTAAACAAGTCTCTGTCTATTTATTTTACCTTGCACTGGATAAGAAATACTCCGAATACAATTCCAAGATTCGACTTAACGACAAAGTAATCCGGGAAAATGGTAGAGCGACAGGACGATTATAATAATCGAATTATTGAATTAATGAATGCGTAACAATAATTAATGCCCTTTCTAGCATCTCTGCACTCGTTTATAAGGGGGAGTAACCTCCATTGAGTAACCCCACGCCCCGCCTACAAATGACGTTGGCGAACGTGATTGGCTGCTCATTCCCTTAACTCGCCTCCTGATTGGTTTAAATTCATCCCTTATTTAATTTTGATTGGATGGCGGATAAACTGCCGTACCTCGTTATTGGTCAATATTTCTAGAAGGCGGAGCTTTATCATAAGACATACATTTGTTTAATTTCTGGCTAACTTTGTTACAGAATGGTGAAATGCTTTATCACACGCCCTTTTATTACCTCCAGACATTCTCAGTTTCTCAATGTTTATTCTCTGGCGCCCGTCTGACTTGAGCCCGGATACGGAAGCTACCACTATATTATAGTGAGAAAATCGAGCCTATACCCTGAAATTCCAGACTTGCTTTCTCTCCAAGCCATCCGGTTCCATTGTGTAGGGTATCTACATGTACACCCTTCAGGTGAATACATGTGTGCCCTAGATGTTCTCTAAATATTGATTTCATTTCGTATCCATCCTTTTTTAAACTCTCCTTCCGTATCTTCGATTTCCATTTTCTTTCTTGGAGGCGATCCTTTCAATCTCTTTACTTTTCCCAGAATTCTTTGGATGAGACCTCATTATCGACTTATGTTGCATCGTCAATGTAAATTCCTCAGCAACTGTAGTAAATTTACGAGTCTGCGACGACAAAGTAGAAAAGGGTCTATTCTTGTTATTTAGTAGGCTGGGTAATTGGTGATCATAGCTTCCTCAAAAGGTAAAAGGAAATTATTTGAGCAGGATTCAAACGTTTTTATTCAGTAGGAGCGAAGACGTCTTCAAGGTAGGAACAGAAAATAACTGACTTGTCGATCATTTTTCTGAATAAATGATTTTATTAAGAACAGAGTATATAGAAATGAGTATTTTACATATAAATATTATATATATATATATATATATATATATATATATATATATATATATATATATATATATATATATATATAAGCAAAACTAATTAGGTTAATAGTGGTGAAAATATACAAACCAAAAGGAAAGTAGAGAAGGGAGAGGTACGTCGAGAAGTAAGAAGAACGAAAGTCCAGGAACTGTGGAGATCATCGTTTTTTTCATTCTATGTACAGAGTTAATTTTATACATTTTAGTTATATAAACAATTTATCACATAAAATTGTTACATATTTTTATCATATATTTTATTTCCTACCTATATATTTTAAATTATGATTTTTGAGTTATTTTATTTATTGCTATTTAAATATTACATTATATTATTTCCTATTACTTTCGCTTTAGTTTAGTGCCTTCATATTATTCACTTTATTACATTTCTTTAACTTTTGAATTATATTATTTATTACTACTTTATATTAAATTATATTTCCTATTATTTATTCACTTTAGTTTAATTCCTTTATTTTATACACTTATTTTTTTTTATTATTTTATTCACTTATAATTTTTTAGTGCTTCCTTATTTGTCCATTTGAGAGGTCTTCTGACCATTCTTAATTATTTTAAACACCTTCAGGTTCACTGTGTGGATGCAAGAGTATGGGATGTAGAATGTGCCTGCCTCCAGACTCCAGCAGTCCTGCTATTTTTTTCGGCAAGTAGGGTTCCTCGTAGGTCCATTTGGATTTCCCCATTCTGATTCCTTCTGTGAGTTGTTCAGTGTTTCCTTTCGGGGGTCCATTCACCGGTAATCTAAAGACCTTAAGGGACACTTCCTCTCCGTTGAAGAAGTATTTCCTTCTTTTCTGTGAGTGGAACTCCTAGGCACTTTAGGATTTCCTCGCCCTCTTCCTCTGTTGTAGGGATTTTTTTTTCTTCATCTTCCTCGGTTTTCTTTTTCTTCTTTTTTCTGTCTTTTCTTCTTCGGAGACTTCTTTGGATTTTCGTACCTTGCACCTTTCTCTTCTTCTGTCGATTCCTCTCTTTCCGTTGTTTCCCTTTTCTTTTCCTCTTGCTGCTTCTCGGCGAACTGTATTTTAATTATTTCATTGGAGACAGGGTTCGGCGAGAACTATAATTTCCTTTTCACTCCGTTCATCTGCAGAAGCTGGTTTAACTCTTCCGCAAACGTGCTGGGGTGCGCCAGGTTTGCCAGGTGAGCAAACATTATCATGGCCATTATTTCTGTTCCCTCCTTTGGCATGACCAATTTTGACGCGATGGTTTCAATGTTTCTCAGCGTCGCTGCCTCGAGGTATGACTTTGCCCTTGCCTCCTTTTTGTTTTCTCTGTTTTTCTTTCTTTTCTTGAATCGCTTTTTTTCTCGGATGGGGCATCTCATTGCCATGGCATTGTGTTCACCACCACAATTCATGCATTTCGTCCTCTCGGCTGTGCATTCTTTCCATCCATGACCGAAGCTGGCGCAGTTCGAACACGCCATCTCCTTCGCGGAACATTCTCTGGTATGGTGCTGCACGAACGCATATCATTTAAAACCGCTCTCGATGGGGATAAATTCTTTTGTTTCGATTTGTTCAGGAACTACCCTAAGGTAGAACCCAAACAATCCATCCTTCTTGGTTCGTCGCGCCATCTCAATGTTGGTGAATATTACCTTCGCTATATTGTTGGCATTCCCGAATTTTTCGACTTTTGTTATATTGACCCCTTTTTGTTTGTTGGACAGCTTGGCCTTAATTTCCTCACGGGAATTATCTGTGAAGAAGGGGTCAAGCTGTCGAAGGATGATAGTTCTCTGAACGAGGATCTCGTATGAGATGAGCGCCTCCAGTCCGATTTTTTGTACGTGCTTCTTAGCCTCCTCTGAAACAAGTTTCTCTACGTCCTCCATGTTGTCGCAAATGCTCACGTAGCCTGAAGGCGTTTCGATTAGTCGTTGTATGAGAGACGTTGATCATTCCGAAAATCACATTCGTTATCGTTGGACAAGATGGTTTGGTTCCCTCCCGTAGGGTGCAGAGGGAAACCCATCTGGTTTCTTAGGGGTACCCGGCCCTTTGGTCAAGTTTTCATTTTCTTCTTCTTGTGCTCGACTTTTCCTCAGGTCAGAATAGTTGCTTCCTCTCACGAGCGAAAAATAATTTGTCTGGCGGGAGTCGTTCTCAGAACCCCCCCCCCCCCTTAACTTTTCTTTCTCTGCCACGACCAGAAATGACGAAAGCTTAGTCTCAATGTTTCCATCATTTTTTTCGGATCAAATCAAATGAATAAGTGTGGAAATATGTATTAGCTAAATATAGGTAAAATAGAAGCTAAGTATTGCCCTGGTGTAGAAGGTATCTCTTGAGTTCTTCTCTTTTCTTTTCTGTACCACCAGTGTTTTCTACTGGTGGTGGGGTTGGCCACTTTGCGACCATTGATGCATTTTTCTTTCTCGTTGTTTATTTTATTTATTCCTTTTTATTGTTTTTTTAATATAAATAAACTTTTTCTAGTCTATCTCCTTAGGTTTCTAATGTTTCATTTGATTTATAGTTATTTATCGCACAGGTTTGTGGGCATTTTGCCTCTTTTGCACTTTAATTAGGTTTTTTATTGTGGGCAGTTTGCCTCTTTTTGTACTTATTTGATTGTTCTTCGTTGTGGGCACTTCGCCTCTATGTAATATTGTTGTTCGTTTTTCATTTTAGGTGTAGTTTTATTTGCTATTATTTAATTGAAGTTGGGCATTTGACCTCTTTTGGTCTTATCTTGTATTTGTTCTTGTTCTTTTTTGGTCGTGATCAGGTGAATATTCCATTTGAGTTCTCTCTGAAGCATGTTCTTCCACTCGGGAATAGGGCTCTCCTGGTGGCGCGTCTAATTTTAGTCCTAGGAATGTCAATGTCGGTGTCCATGTTTGAGAGTATTTCTTCTTCGATTTTGTCCCAGGTCTTTCTCCCTAGCCTCTGGAGTTCCATATTCAATGGATTCAGTCCTGCTCTTGCGTGCAGTTCTGTCTGCCGAATATGGTCCATCCTGCGCGCTCCGGGTATCAGCAGGGCTGCTTTGTTCTGCACTCTTTGCATTTGCCTGAGAGAGGTAGAACTCGCAGTCTCTATGACCACTGCCGAGTACACCAATGTTGAGCGTACCAGAGCAGTATACAGCCTTTTGATGTTATTTGAGCTGAGGCGTATGAACCTATATAATTTTCCAAGCTCTCTCTTGGTTAGGGAGATTGTTTTTAATTTGCGTCTTATAAACGGTTGAGGTGATGCACAGAACTAGGACTTTACCCTCGTTGGTGTAAGGGTAAACTTCATCATTTACTATGACGTCGTCAATTTTCCGGCGGTTTACTGGAAGAATTGGGAACTTTCGGATGGTTGGTTTTAATCTTCCACTTTCTTTCGTATCGATTGATGTTTTTGATAGCTGTCTGCCTAGCTTGAACTCAAGCATTCTTGTGGGTACTGGGGAGGATTTGAGTGATATCATCTGAAAACTGCAGATACATCACGTCGTCCTTCACTGGAGCAGGTAGGTCCATTGTGTACACTAGGTACAGCAGTGGACAGCTACCTTGTGGAATACCAGCCTCTAGTTCGAATTCAGGCTCTCTGTAGCCCTCAATCGAGATTTGGGCTTTTCTTTCCATTATGTAATTGCAGAGGACCCTTTCAAGGATCGGGCTTAGCTGGAGGCCTAAGATCTTGTATTGGAGAGCTCTCAGCCAAACCTTATCGAAGGCCTTAAGAACATCTCGCATTACCACGTCTACGTATTTCCCTTCATCCTTACAGCGGGTGTTTCTCGGTGAGGAGGGCGATGGCTCTATCAGCCCCCCTTCTCTTGCGGAACCCGTGTTGATGAGGGTTGTGGGCTTCCAGCTCTGTTAGCTGGTCTTGTAATCTGTTCGCTAGAAGCTTCTCGTAGACTTTACCTATGAACTCAAGCAGGGATATTGGCCTGTAATCCACCCGTTGATCGGGGGGCTTCTTCCCTTAGGCATAAAAATTATTTTTGCCATTTTAAGACCGTCAGGGAAGTAGTCTGTATTCAACGAAGCGTTATAGATGTTCGTAATTCTCTGAATGATCTGCTGGGGGGGATGTACCAAGTTGTTTTTTAGTGATGCCCGACCAGCCTGGTGCCCTTTGTTCAAAGGTCTTCACAGTTGCCATGAACTCTTCAGTTATTGGTCGGCCATCTCCCTCCCTTCGTAAACATGTCTGTGGGTGCGTTCGATGTATAACTTGGTTTAGTTCTCCAATCAGCTGGTCTTCGAATTCCTGGTTGAATTCTGCATCGTCCTCAGGTGTAATTAAGAAGATTTCTTCCAGAAGCACCCGATCCTCCAAGTAGTCATTGCCCTCCTTAATGCGGGTATTTTCTCTACTTGGTGGGCCTTCTCATTTCTTTACTAATCGCCAGAACTTTTCGGGTCTCAACTCGCTATCTACTTTGTCTTTCAGGCTGCCTCAGATTTCAGTCTGTTGTTTGTTTATAGCCTGCTTAAGTTCTTCACTCAGGCGACGTAGCAGCGAGCTTCTTTCCCTATTTGCACCTGCTCTTCTGATTTCCTCAAACACCTCCATGTGTTTCCTAGTGATATATTTCATCCCTTCGGTCTATCTGGGTTGTGGAGGAGTGTTGTACCCTTTCATAGGTACAGACTCGCGGTTAACCTCGATAATGCAGGCTGTTATCCTCTCCACCTTCTCGTCGATCGCTTCTAGTATTGCTCCGCTTAGGTCTGCTGGTTCGTATTTGCCGAAGATTTCCCTATAGCGTTCCCAGTTGCCAGAAGCGTAACTTTTGCAAAGACCGGAAGCTGGATCGGTGCGAGTGAGATGATCGTCAAGATCGCTATATGATCGCTGGGTACTGTTGGGCCTGGCTCGCTATGGTAAATTAAGGGAAAGCCATCCCTTGTCATGATTATGTCGGGCTTTTTTGCTGCCCGAGAGGTGATATAGGTCGGAGAATCCGGTCTTATCCTCTGGATGTTCTTTCAATGCATATTCATTTCAAAGTTATGGCATCGGTTGTTCGGGTTCCTGGAGCCAGCTGTTCGGCATCTTGCATTGAGGTCTTCCCCGAAGAATACTATTCTGCCGTGGCCGAAAAAGGTGTAGAAGTTGGTGAAGGGCAGGTACGATCGTCGAGATAATTGGTATGCTGCCGCTATCACTCTAGATTGCCTACTAGTGTGGGCAACTCCACTGCCACAAAGGACTCAGATAGTTCTGGAAGGTGTCTGAACGAGGTATTCCTTTTGATGACAACGGCAACGTCAAACCTCTCCTGAGAATGGTTCTTAGTGACTACTCTGTAGCCCGGTATCTTCAGTTGGCTGGAAATAGTGTCGATACGGTGCTCCGTGATTAGAATGATGTCGAGGTCAAGCAAGCGGAATATGTTTTCATTACAGTAGTTTTTCCCTACCATCCATCAACATTGAGGGTCACGATATTTAGTCTGTTGTTCGAACTTTCCATTCTGTGTTCTGGGTCTTAGTGTTTCTTAGTTGTAGACTTCCTTTTCCTGTTCCTCTATTTTTGAATTCTGCTGGGGCGAGCTCTACAAGTGATTCCCAGTAGAGGGTAACGTTTTGATTGTAGATGGCCCCTTCAACAGTCTCATCGTCACAAGGAACGTCAAAGTCCCATTTTTAGTAATTTTTCTTTATTCTGACGAAAGCTTTGTTGGTGTCCAAGTCTTTAAGGAAGGGAACTGTTCGGATGTATAGATTGAGAAGTTAATTCCTTCAGCATCGAGCTTCCTCTTGGTCTCCCTCTTTCCTTTCTTGCAGCGAACATCATTGGTAGCGATCTCTGAGTCCTGGGAGTTAGATGTGTCTCTCCGTGGAATCTGAGGATTCCGTGTCCTCCTTGTTCGACTTTGGTGCCTCCATTTGTTTGGACATGCTAGCTGATTCTCGCTCTTTTCTGGCCTCTGTCCTCAGGTCAGGCCGTCTGCCATCTTCTTTTGATTTTGGCTCACTCTTTTGGGGTTCTTGGATCTGCCCTGTCATCTGCTTCGGTAACATCTGCAATTGGAGCACGTTTCCTGATAGAGGGTCAATAGGGAACCACATCTAACTCATGCCGTTCATTTGGTTCAATTCCTTGGCGAATGATCCGGGTTGTGTCAGATTTCTGACGTAAACATACAGGATGCACGTCAGATTTTCGTTCAGTTCTCATTTTTAGCTTGAGGTATGCATTTTTTGTTTCCACCCAGAATAAGCCGCCTTCCCTATCTGTACATACGTTTTATTGCACTTCCTGGTTTGTTCTTCTTTCTTCTATTGTGCTTTTTTCTCTGTGAGTTCCTTCTTCAATGGGCAGGCCATAACCATGGAACGATGACCTTGCCCGCAGTTAACACATTTCTCACGGGGACTTTTAACAATCCTTCCAGTGGTGGCCTGGTTCACTGCACTTTGAACATATCTTCTGTGGTTCCTTGCATTCCCTCGTCGTGTGGGCCTCCATCTTGTAAAAGCTGAAGCAGAATTGTATGGGACTAAATTCCTCCCTCTTCCGTTCTATCATCAAAAGAAATTTAATATTTTATCAAAATACTGAATAGAAACTTTGTCTTACCTTTTCGAAATTCTTTTTTCTATAAGGGTGTGTAGAACATTGAAACTTGCCGGTTTAATCCGTAAATACGCGAATAATCGCGATTCATCTCTCCTTAATTCGCGGAAGAGATGGTGGTATTCCCCATGCCGATTTCTCTTTACGTTAATGAGATGGACTTTATGTTTCCGTTTCTGTTTTTTGCTGTCAAACAATAGGAAGGCATACACGAAATTCTCCATAGCGAATGATTCGTTTGTGCAGGTCACCATGCCCTGCTCTACTTATATGCGAACAACTGACCGCGCCTCTCTGCTCTGATTCTAGTGTGAACGAACCCTCAAGCACACCATGAAGCTGCTCAACAAGTTAAAAATCCATTCTAACGAGATATGCTAAGAATTTCTGCCATGACCAGAAGATGAACTCCCAGAACAACAGGTGGCTCGCTGTCGCACCCAAAGACGTACCCAGAACCATGCATATGAAATTTCCAGCTGAACACCGACGGCTACATCAGTTTTCTGAGCGAGGAAGTGAAGCCCCGTATCAAACGTGTAGCTGTAGGGAGGCTTTACGTGTGGCAGCAAAACCATGCGCCCTGTCACACACTCCGCAAGAACCAAGCCTGGCTGTCGGAGAACTTTAATCACACAACACCTGACATTTGGCCTTCCGACTCCTCTGACTGCAACCTCCTCGACTTCTTTGTGTGGGGCGCGGTGGAGCGAAAGACCAATAAATCCAGCTACAAGAAGCAGGACGAGCTGATGGCCATGATTACTAGGGCCGTCAGGGGCATAAAATGGGAGAGAGTGACGAAGGTGTGTCGTTGCTTCTGAGGTCACCTGGAAGCTGTCATCGAGGCCTCAGACGGGTTCATCAGGTGAGATGGACAGAACATGTTATGAAGTCAAACTGACTCAAATTTCACAAATATATCTCCAAAACTAAAATCACTTTTATTTTTTCCAACCTTTGCTTAGTTTTATTAATGCAACCTTTAACTCTCTGAATAGGACCTCGCATTTTATTGGTGCTGTTTGGTCTGGTTTGCATCCATTAGTGGGAGATGGGTTCCCTCGTTGGTCTTCTACTTTCCTCTTGTTTCCGTATCCTTCGATGAAGAGTGTAAATGTTGTTGTGAGTGTTTACGTGTGTGTTAGGGGACTGTAAATTATTTATATCGTACCTTTTATTTTAGTGAATTGGCAAAGGGTCTCCCTCCTTCCACTCCATTTTTCCGTTACTAAATACTGCAAAATTGGAAGAGTGAAGATGATTGATGGATCAATGATAGGATGAATGAATTAATAGATGGATTGATGTATGGATCCGGTAAGGCTATTCTAGAGAGATGACTCACGGCAGACTTTATGAAGGTAGTGGCTGAATCAACTGCCGCTCTCTCACGGGCAGGATTAACATAATTACTTCCAGCATACACAGAGGCGGAGGTTACTTGCCTATGTCGTCTTGGCCGGGTCCTAGGGCCATCTATCCATTACGTAGTTGAAGGTTGCAACTAATCAATAAACCAGTATCCTCCGGTGCCTCTAATTATGCCTTGACCTCGTAGTCCGACATAGTTAGAACGAGAATTATGATGATGTAACTCGGTTTACGGGCTCATTTGAACTTCAAGGGGGAGGGGGGCTTAAGCCCTCATATATTGGATTTAATCCAAATTAGAATAACATAATCTTTTTCAGGGATCCTGTATTGCATGCTTTAATTGTGCTTGGCTCTGAAATAAAATATTATCCAGCGATGCGAAAAGAAAAGGAAATTCTTGCTCTCTCTATAAATTTCTTCGATTCTTGACAAACTTGAGCGTTCAGAATCAGGCCGTCCCTGACTCAGTACTGAAATGAAATGAAAGGCAAAGTGTGATAAAAAGAAACAGATCGGCCGGCCGACCTCGCAACCACCCCATCTTGACATTCCATGGAGTAGCCAGGTCAATTGAAGGGGGGGGGGGGTACTCCCTTGTAGTCTTCCAGAGCTCTTTCCATCTCAGTCTCACCAGACAATATACATAAGTAATCTAGGTAGTCAATGGATCTAGGTGAAATCCGAACTACGGTGTGTATTTCCCTGTGGTTTTCCATTCAGTATATGTTTGGCCCTATCCCTTGTGTTAATTGTAGGCCCAGTTAGTGTGAATTACGAGAGAGAGTGAAAGTTTCAAAGTTGAAATTGATTGAAGTAAGAGGTTTGCATAGAGTTACTAGGTTGCCTGGATGCCAGGTTTAATCTCTAACAGTTTCAGTAGGTATTTAAATTAGAATTTCTGTAGATAATTAGATATTATCTTGTATGTAGAGTTGTTCTATATTTGTTTATAGTTGTTCCATGTTGTATTTGTAATGGCGTTCAAGCCATTTTTACATGTAAGTTGCTGCTGTTATATATGTTCTCGTACACTTATTTTATTTCGTATCTTTTGTATTTTATTTTATTTTAGTTTATCTATAACTATAATTACTTTACCTGTTTTAGTCCCTTTTTTGTTTGAATTCTTATTCAATTTATATTTATTGTTCTAGTATTATTAGCAGTATTATTCCATTTAAATATATATTTCTTCAACCTTTCTTTTCATTATTTCTGAATTACTTGGGAATGGGCGATGGGCTTTCCAGTATTCTAGGTGATCTAGCTGATTGGGAACTTCTTCTCCTCTCTCCTCTTGAGTCTTTATTATTATTTTATGTGTTTTATTTTCATTTAGTATGTTAAGAGGTATCAATTTTACTTCCTTAAGCAATTCTGGTTGATTTCTGAACTCTGCCATTCTTGTATTTGTTATATAAATTGCCTTATTCTGTATCATCTGTATTTGTTGCAGGCTGCTCTTTGAGATTGTTCACATTGCGACTGGCAGGTAGACTAATGCGGTTTGAATTATTGCTTGATATATTTTCTTTTTGTTTTTTGAGTTAATATTTCTCAATCTGAAGAGTAGTTTTAGTCCCATCTTTCCTCTTTCGATTCTCTCTGTTACCTGTTTCTTGGAACTTAAATTTTGTTTTCGTTTGTCACTATATTTCATTTTTGTTGGTATTTGTTTATTGGTTACATTTCTCTTTCTGTCAGACTTGCTTTCATTGGCCGATTCCTGAAGCGGTTCACGATCATTTGGGTCAAACCTTTCGTGAATTGTATATTAAGGCATCCCTCGGTTATAGGTGGAAAGATATCTATGCTTTAAACAGAGTATAGAGTAGGGCTTAAGCACCGTCCTTGGGCTAATCCAGCTTCTAAGTTAAATAAGTTTCCTTGGTGATTGTCCAGTTCTATATATGCATATCTATCCATTACGTTGTCACATAATATTTGTTCTATCTGCCTGTGAATTCCTAGTCTGAGTATTTTATATTGTATTTCCCTTTGCCAAACTTTATCGACAGCTTTAGATACATCTCTGCACATTATGTCTATGCTTACCTTTTCTCCTTTAGCTGCACTAATTTTTTTATCATAGCGCTGAGCGCCATCTGCGCTCTTTTTCTTTGTTTTTCTGGGCATCCAAATTGCCAGGTGTTTAGACAATTGTTTTTATTTAAGCACTCCGTTAGTTTACGATTAATTCTCTTCTCGTAAAGTTTCCCGATGAAGTCTAGCAGGAAAATCAATCTGTAGTTTTACACCTGCATGTTTGGTTTTGGCAAAAAGACATATTTTAGCAACCTTTTAAGTTCATCTTGGAAGTATCCTGTATTAACGCTTGCTTAAAAAACGTTCTATAAACTCCTCAATGAATTTATTTAGGGCTTCTCCAGTGTTTTCTCGAGTCCAGATTAATCAGGGGGTTTCTGTTTAAAGCTTGTAAGCATGTTTCTCAATTCTTCCGTCGTAATTACTGGGTTGATCCCTCTTTGGTATTTTTCTCCTCCAACAAAGTGGTAGGGGGTGTGTTTTTCAATTTCTTGGTTTAGTGTGTCTATGATCTGTTTATTCAAATTTAAAGTCATAGTTTTCATTTTCCTCTTTACTTTTCCTAAAAACTTTTTCCCCATGTTCGCAAAATATTCTCACGTTATTTACTTTGCCTTCAATATAGTTGTCTCTTGCTTCTTTAATTTTCATTCTCTCTCGGAGGTTAAGATAAAGGTGGAGTATATATTAAAAATGAAAAGAATTGACTATGGAAATATTTAATCATAAACATAACCTCCATTGCTTTCTAGAACATCATTCCATCTGTCAGGTTTTGATGCAAAATATGAATCCAACTCGTTTTCAACCTCTCGTCATGATGTCAACATAAGACCATCTAAATGGTTCTGTAATTTCCTAAACAAGGAATAATCAGAAGGAGCAAGGTCGGGAGAATATGGAGGAGGAAGTATTCTTTCCCAACCAAGCTCCTCCAAGAGATCTTTGATCATTCGAGCTGTGTGAGGACAGGCATTATCGTGATGGAGGATGACAAACCCTTCTGTTGCCTAAGGAGAGTCGCCTTTGGCCTAGTGCGTCTTTCAGACGAAGTTTGTTGTAGTAAAGATTAACATTAATTGTTTGATTGTTGTTTAACAGTTCGTAATGGACAATTCCTTTAATATCACACCATACACTTAATACGATCTCTTTTTGGGGGGGCGGGGGGGGGGATAAAGACCTTTCGGTTGTTGAGAAATTCTACTTTCTCGACTGATCTTCGAATGGCGGGGTTTAACATAATGATAAAGGCTCGAGTTCTAATCACCAGTAACAAGCCTGCCCAAAAGTGGTGCCTGAAGGTGTCGTGAAAGCAATGTCACAGAAAGCAAAATGCTATTGCATATTCGCCGTGGACAGTCCATGCGGGACCAATTTCTCAATCACTGAAACCTTTCCAATCCTTTTCAGTTGGCGTAGGACAGTCGTATGGGTTAGGTTAAATTGTTTTGCGAGTTCCCTAGAAGTTGCAGCAGGATTTGCAGTGACAACAGCTTCCGACTCTTTGGAATCACATTCTTTTTGGACGACTTTCCTTTGGTCCGTCTTTTAGATCTAAATCCCCACTTCGGAAATGGAAAACCACCTCCTGCAACTTCTTTCATTTACTGCAGCATCCCAATAAGTGCTGTGAATGAATTTTGCTGCTATACTTACATTGGCACCTTTATGAAACTCATAAAGTAAAACACGTGTAATGTGATCTTTAGATTGGACGGACAGAGGAGCGAATACCGCAATATTTTTTTTATAATCTGAAAGGAAAAGGTATAAATTACTTATTGTAGCATACCTAAACAATGATAATAGGCACTAGTTTAATAAATACTATTTAAAACTTCTTAATTCTAGAAAATTGGACATTTCTTGAGTTCCAACCTGATATCTTATTCCAGAATTCACTCGGCTTTGTTTCTGCATCTACTTTTTTTATATGGTTTCGCCCATACTTTTTGTTTTCCTATAATAAGCATTAGAAGATATCTTTTTTTACTCCTTAATCTGATGATCTGTTGTTCATTCTCGTCTTATCCTTTCTGCTGTTCTTCGTTTAATTGTATCATTTCTGGTGTGGATTTAAATTGCTTGATAGCCCTAAATGTTCATTTTTGGTATTGTTTCTTCGTTTGCTTTTTTAATTGCATCTCGAATAGTCTATAGTTCCTCGCATATGTCCTCTAATGTTGCTTCGTTCAGCTGATTCGGTATATACATATTGCCTTAGTTTGTCTTGTAGTTTTCTCTTTTTCCCATGTGGTAAACTTTCCATTCCTTGGTTGTGATCTGTATTGAGTATTGAATAATTTCTAACATGTGTGTTTGGTTGCTGCAGGTTATGTCTATTGGTTCCATGTGGTAATTAAAAGGGAGGTTGATGTTTCTCAGACATATTTCTGGTTTAGTTGCTGTCTGACTTGCGATATATGTTGGGGAGTTCGGGCCTATTCTATGGCAAATAAGTCGGGCCAACATTGTTTGAAGATGTCTTCCGTTTCTGTTCGATCTTCTGTAGTCAGATTATATATACTGTACATTTAAATCTCCCAGGAAAATGAATGGTAGTCTATTGTTGAATATATTAGTGAATTGGCAATTTGTTTCTTCTTGAGGGTTAATAACGGGTTGATATAAATAAATTGGCAGGTGCTAGGTAAGCTTCCGTTAATTCTTATCTGGTTCTGTAGTTTATGTTCTTTTTTATGTCTATTGCGGCCCTGTCGAAACCTTGACCTGTTGGGTTTGTGGCTATTATATTATAGTTCGATAATTTAATTTTCTTCTCTTTTAGATTTATTTCGTGCCCCGATATTAGTATTAAATTAAGGTATATTCCTCTGAAAATGTTCGTCTATTTGTCCTTCCATCCATTCGTATTGAGCTGTAAAATTCTTAGTTTCTTGTTATCTATGTTTAATTATTTTTCTTTCTTTTGTTATTTACTCGGCTTACGTTTGCTTAATTTCTTTCTTTTGTTGGTTACTGTATTCTCTTTACGCGTCGAAGTTGATGGGATTGAGAATATTTAATCTGGAGAGTTTTATTCTCCTTGATTTACTTTTTTTTTTTCTTATTTTGTTCTTGGTCTGGATCGGTCTCGTACTTTCCTAATTAGATTCTTCTGAGCTTTTTTCGGTTTATGTTTCGTCACTTTCTGTCTCTTCTTTTTGTTGTTTTTGTGAAGGGGGTTGTTCGGGGGGGTTTTCAGGGTCTGTTAGGAAACTGCTTTAATTTTGTTCTCTGTGATATTGACATTAAATATTGCTTAGGAGTCGACATTAAGGAACTTCATTTGTTCTGGGCTGTTCTTTTTCAATATATTGTTGACATTTGTCACGTGTGATCCTGGGCTTGCTATGTTCAGTGCATGGGAGTAGGGAATGCATGTTAGAATCTTAACATTCAGTGAACCGTCGGTGTCAAATAATTTGGGTGCTTGTTTCTAGCGCGATGTTTTTGTGGCAGAGGCATATATAGTTGCTTTGCGTATTTCCGATTTGTATACGATTTTTTTTCTTTCCTTTTTTATTATCTCCTCTTTCTTTGGGCACGCCATGACCATCGTCATGTGTGCTATTGAGTAGTTAATACTCTTCTTGTTCTGCTTCTGGCAATTCTTCCACGAATGTCCTTCTAAACAACATTCAGAACAGACATATAATCTTGTCTTGTTTAGGGCATTTGGCGGTTATATGCTCTTCCATTATATAGCACTTGAAATGTTTGCATGTTTCCAAATATGTATGTATATTTGAGGGCAGTATCTTTACTATCCTGGTTGTCATTTTCGTAGACTCGCCGATTATCTTAAATTTAAATTTCAATCCTTCACATATTTTGATCCATGCCTAATCTCTCCGAGTGCCGGCTTAATTTCTTAGCAGGAGTGTTCCTCAATCCATTGATTCGATTTTGCGACACACCACGTTCTTTTTGACAGTATTTGTGGTGGGATTCTCTCTTCTATATCCAGTTTCTTTAGAGAGATACTTCCTGCCAAAGGCAATGACAGTTCCACGTCATTATTTTCCGGACAGATGACTATAAATCCGTTATAAGTTTCAATGCATCTTAAGGTCGGAGAATATTTGTTGGACGCCTCCTTGTGCTTTCCTTTTTTTTCTAATAGAGACTATCCGAAAAGGCTGTCTTCGTAAATTCGCCGGGATGCATGTTTCCTTTTTTCTTGTTTCGATCTTGCTAAGGGGTCGGTCCTCATAGGTCTGTAAGGAACTCCTTTCTTCTCTAGTGTGAGAACCTCCTAATTAAATCTATCTCTGTATCGCCTGCATAACTCGTGTCGCACTTTCCTTGATCACCTTACATAGATATCCCTAGCCCTATAAGAGTCCTGCAACCCGCTTCGAGTCCGCAACCTAAAATGAGCCCCCATTACCTAGATCTCTAATTGGGTCTCCTGCAAGGGTTTGCTTGCCTTTGCAATCAATGCTTCTGGGACTTTGCCGGTGACCAAGTTAAGTAGGCCTGAGAATAAGGAAGGGAGAGATAAGTAGTATGAAAAAGAGCAAGAGAGTAGGGAAGAAAAATAACACCGCTTTAGGGTGTTACTTTTCTTAGAACAAGATAGAATTAGGACGGATATAGGAGCTCCTCCCACTAGCGGAGACTAAAAATATGGATTTAGAATCCAGAATACTCCCACAAATCACAGCTAACAGAAGCGTGATCTGGCGGAATATAGAGTATTGAGTAGGAGAACGTTCATGCCAGGAACTTAATAACAAAACAAAACAAAACTGCAGAAAAGGCAGCAATGTCTCAGAATGCGGAACAGAAGGACATTCGTGGCGCAATTGCAACAAATCTTTGAAAAGATGCATTAACTGCCATTGGGTACAAAGAACTATGGCTAAGATGTGCCCCAAGCGAAGAGAGATTATCAAGAGAAAAGAAACGGAAACAAACAGGAATAACGGCAACGTGAATATTAACTCATACTCATCAATGATACAAAAACAACCAGCAAGGACCGACAAGGCAGATCAATTTAAATGGTGGAAATAAGCGAGGAGATAAGCTGGGTGGCAGAAAACATAAGAAGATTTGGACCATCAAGAGAGTCATACAACGCGTTCAGGAGACAAAAGAGAACTCATAGTACTAATTTAAGAGAAACAAAAAAAAGAAAAGGGATCAACACATCAAGAAAATAGATGTAGAAGCATCCCCCAAGGAAATTTTGGAAACACATCAGCAAATTAAAGCCTTGTACAGTAAGTGATAGAATGAAAATTAAGAACGCAGAGAACATATAGAAGACGAGGCAGGATTAAACATTGTTCAGAGAGCACTGGAAAAATGTGTTCAAAATCAGCGAAGAAGAAAACGAGAACTGTGATAATGAATTCTAATATTAAATCGTGGCCAAACTAAATGCAAATCGAGAGAATATACACCATTCACTTTGCCGAAGAAGGCAGAAACAACAACGATGGAACAGATTAGGTTATTACATCAGAGAGAAGAAAGGATACGATAAACAGCTTCGACAAAAAGCCCTAAGCAGATCGGGAGTCACCAGGCTCGATTACCTAGAAGCTCCCCCAATCATAGTAGAGGGAATAAGAAACATCTTCATTGCGTGCTTGATCACGGGATACATTCCCGATGAACTGAGAGTAGCAAGGATGATATTCATTTCCAAGGCGAGTAAACCCCCAGATCAAGTGGATAACTACCGCCCTGTCTCGCTACAAGATTTTATCGGTAAAGTATTGGACAAAATAATCAACAACAGACTGTCAAAATACTTCGATGATAATAGCCTAAGGAACAGCTGCCAATTTGTCTTCAGGAAAAACCCAAGCACGGAGATGGCTCTAGGAGTTATCCTAGAGAATAGTGCGAAAGAAAAGAGATTAAAGAAAGCGTGGACATCGTCTGTCGGGAAGTGTTCAAGGGCTTCAACAGGGTTTCGCAGAGGGGTTTGCAATTCAAGATACTCAGACTGGGAATGAATAATAAGATTAAAAGGATATTATGTAATTATATAATGGAGAGACGTGCTTGGATGGAAATAGGACGCCATCAGGGAGATGAATTCTAGCTCACAGCCAGTTTGCCTCAGGGCGGATGTTTGAGCTCATCTCTCTTTTCAATATATACCGCAGATATACCGCCACCCAGAAATGAGGGCTGCCTGAACATACAATTCGCCGATGACATAAGCAAGTTGTAGTTTGCTCTTACAAGAATGGACCCATGTAAGCTTGAATGACGACTACAGAAATTAAAAGTATCAACAGATACGAAGAAAAAATGGAAAATTAAAACCAATCGGGATAAATTTAAGATGGTACCCGTGTACATGAAGAGCATTTAAGATATATATGTAGAAGAAGAGCGCTACAGATACGACAAAGAGGAATGTGCTTGGGCTAACCATTATGATATCAGGTTACAAAAACCACGTTAATGAGAGGGTAAATCGGGGAAAAGTGAACTGGTATTACTATACAAGTTAAAAAACCTCGACATGAAGAACAAGAAAAAGAAGATTACCCAGGCCATAATTTAATCCGCGATTATTTATCTAACCATAGTGATGTACTCGATCTCGAGGAGTAACTTACTAAGATTCCAAAGAGTACATAAAAAAACTAGGTATATAATAACAAACACTATAAGAGTGGAACAAAGAAGACAACGATACCTTCACAGGAAGGGGAAGATAAGTCCACTCAACAAAATATTTTCAAAAAGAGCCAGAAAAGTCATAGAAAAGACAGGAAGAAATAAGAATTGATTTAACCAATCAAATTGCCCAAAGAGTAGGGTAGAGATCACAGATTATTCCAAAGTTTCCCAAAGATTAACGAAAGAGAAGAAGATGAAGAAGAAATCCACACCTAAAGAAGAAGAAAATTACTCGACGACGATTAAGATTAATTAGATAACTGAAGTATCACCACTGAATAGCTTATAGACAATTATAATAAGAATAGGAATAGAAAAGAATACTAGAGAGATAGAATCTTACACCCGTTTTAGTAAGAATAATTACTAATAAGAGTAGAGTCCATGCTAGCCGAGTGGATACGGCGTTGGCCTCCCAACGTCGTGGTACGGCGTTCGATTCCGAATCTCGGCATAAGCAGACACAAACGTCAGCGCACGTAGAGATCTGGCTACCGATTGGTAGACGCGGTGTGCTCACCCCGTTAACGGGTGAGTAGATCTTACACCTCTCACCTCACACAAAGCCAATCACAACACTGCTTTCTTTCCTCTCCTGCCTTCACAGCACAACACACACACACACTCTCTGTTCCAAGGAAACCTGCCAATGGGTATCTATATTCACGTACCTCTGACGCGGAACAGGTCCCACTCCCCCGAGGTGACGAAGGTTTCCACCTGAACGCTGTTTGGTGTCAAAACATAATACTTCCTGGCACCTCTCCCCAAAAGAGGACAGGCCCCTGGGGCCCTCGGGCCGACCAGCGATTGTCATTCTGACCTTAAATAAAAAATTTCATTATCCGGTCGGGGATCCTCCCAGTATCATGGAAGGATTGGCGCTAACTAACTAACTAACTAATAAGAGTTTGAATGCCTTATATAAACAATCATTTCATTGACATAGATGAAAATAGAAACATACAAAAACGAAAATGCGTAATTCTCACGCGAAACAAACTTTTAACTTAATCACGCTAACTATAACTACCAACAATGGACAGAGATTAGCCTGATCTCTAGGCAAACTAGCATCTCTGCAAAACTCTTACTTCCTTCATTTTTCAGCAATTATTCTGTATTAACTATCACATTCACATGTGGGAATCACAGTATATACGTGGGAAGGTAGTCACGATAAAAAGCAACGATCTAGAGTAGATACAAGCTGCACGTCGTGGTTCGGATTCCACGTTAAGGTGCAGCTCCTACAATTAGCTAAGTCCATTTTGTTGTTTCCTTCTATATTTTTTCGCTGTACTATCTTTAAACCTTCTCCCCCCCCTCTCATTCCTAATCACCGTATCCAAAGTGCCTACTTAGGCTCTAGACAATGGCTCCGGGGGACTACAAAAGAGTACCAGCCATCTCCCTCCCCTTTAGACACTCTTTTTTTGAGGACCAAAGGAGAAGAACTCAATCAGTTTCCATTAAAGTGCTATACGCTTTGGTAAAGCTACTCATGATTAAAGGAGGCAAGGACTATTAAAAGACACGCGACTAACGTAAATTTTCACGTGAAGCCACTTTTCTTGGTCACTAACACAAACACAGAAGATACTTATTTCGGCAAGCAGATAAGGCGGAAGGGAACAGAAGAATATGAAGAGATGTTTGTGCTCAATGAATTGATTGGTGATTCTTTCAGTTTCCTTTGAGTGATATAGCTCCCAAATGAGGAGTTGTATGTTCCTTCCTTTTTCTAATTTCTGTTAACATACAACTTCTTTCAACCTTGCACTACATAACTTGATCAATGGCAAAGTCTGAGTTGCAGTTGGTATTAGGGTATAGTGAACCACTGTAGGAGACCCCGTTAGGTGGCCAAAATGACGGGGAGGGGGGGTCCAAAAACCGATTATAATCAACCACGAGCTCGAAACCATCTGTGGACTGCTTATAAAGCTAGTTCTAACTAGATAGGATGACCAAGGAGAATGCGAATCTAGAAAGCTAGCGAGATAGTAATATGATATATAGGAGGGCTCTCTTCCTTGAAGAGCAGAGTAATATTTTCCCTTTCAGACATTACCAACAATGAGCCCCGGATAAACTAAAGAGACTGCCCCTTCCGGTTAATACCAAATAAAAAGAAACGGACACCTCCTCAAGTTGCACAGGTTATCTTCTCAGACCTCGAAATACCCTTAATTGAGTGCATTGAGACTACAAATTGATTCATGGTCATCAGCCATAGTGAAAGGATGTGGAACAGCTATTTTCAATGGCCGCCAGCATAACACTGAAAATTGTACCTGGAAACGAAGTCACCACATACGAGGGGCGGTCAATAAGTTTTGCGAATCGGTAGGGCAAAACAGAGGAAGGGGGATGGCTGTTTGTGGGGGTGTTACAACAAGTTATGACAAATCAAGACCTGTAGCCGCACGCTCCTGCCTCGTCTATTTAAGAAACAGTAGCTGATGGCAGATCGTCAGTCACAAATTTTTCAACAATGGAGAAGGTTGAGCACCACGCAGTGATAAAATTTTGACCAAGGAAGGCATAAATGCAAAAGAGATCCATGAACGCATGGTTTCAGTGTACACCGACACCGCCCCTTCCTATGCAACTATTGCTCGCTGGAATAGGGAGTTCCGCCATGGTCGTGAGTCCCTTGAAGATGAAACCCCATCCAGGACGCCCTTCAGTCGTGACCAACGAGGAAAATGTGGCACGTGTGGAGAGGATGATCCTCGAAAATCGACGGGTGAAGGTCGAAGAAATCGAGCGACAACTTGGAATATCACATGGAAGTGTTATCAACATCATCCACGACAATTTGGCCATGACCAAGGTCTCTGCCCGTTGGGTCCCTAGAAATCTCACGCCCCATGATCGACTTCAACGTCGTCAAAGTTCGGAGGAGCTGCTGTTCCTGTACAATCAAGACCCGACGGAATTTGAGTCACGCATAGTGACAGGTGATGAAACGTGGGTCCATCACTGGGATCCCGAGATCAAGCTCGAAATCATGGTCTGGAAGCACAGGGGCTCTCCGACCCCTATCAAGTTCCGGACCCAACCCTCAGCCGGGAAGATGGCCCCTATCTTCTGGGATTCTGTTGGTGTTGATGGTGGACTATGCGCCTCGTGGAAGTACCATCACAGGCCAATATTACGCCGAGGAACTGGCTGAGTTGAAGAAGTGCATCCGTCAGAAGCGGCGGGGCAAGTTAACACTCGGTGTCCTGCTCCTCCACCACAATGCCCTTGTCCACAAGGCCAGAGTTGCACAAGCTGCCCTGCGGGAGTGTGGATTCGAGGAGCTCAACCATGCCCCCTACAGTCTAGATCTGGCCCCCAGCGACTACTTTTTATTCCGCCAACTCAAGGCTGCACTGCGTGGACGCCAGTTTGGGGACGATGAAGATGTCCAGCTCGCCGTCCAGAAGTGGATTGAACAGCAGTCGGGAAATTTCTGGTTGTCGGGAATTCGAAGCTTCAGGGACAAGTGGCGCAAGTGCATTGAAGTCGAGGGTAGTTAAATTGAAAAATAATGAAACACTTTTCCTCATATCTCGTTTCCTTATATCCAAATTGCAAAACTTATTGACCGCCCCTCGTATCACGTCGAACAAGAGCTTTGTGTGCCGAAAAGTGAAAGCGTGGGTAGGTGCTTATTCATACAAAGAGATCAGACCAAAAAAACTAATGGAACAACAAAGATGGCATAAAGTATAGGAGGTGATAAATTGAAGACCACACGTCTACAAACTGACCCCCAAAGGACTGTTAATTTCTTCAGAATATGCCACTGAACGGAATATATTCCGAAATTTCACAATACAGTAGAAAAAGTGAATCAACTGCGAGGAAAACCACCGAAAAATTGCCATGCTTTGCCCAAAAGCAAAGAAGTTTTTAAGATGAAAGAAAGAAAACAACAATAGAATAATTTTTTGAGATGAAAGAATGGAAGACAATAAGAGAAGATGACAATTAGAACAAACCCCTCGTACGCAAATGCAACGAGGACATAAATGCCAGGAAAGACAACAACACTACCAAACATAAGTGGATGCATGTATTTGAAAATATATACATACGTAATACATGAACACGCACATAATGCTCTACAGCCAGGAACCTACGCAAACACGCTAAACTCATTACTTTAAACAAATAGGTTAGAACCGATAGACATTCCATAATCAGGTCGATTCATTGGCAATTCTTAACATGCAGACGCCAGAAGCAAACCAAAAAGTAAATACACATGAAGACTTAAATGCGACGGAAACGGAAGCAAGTGGCTCTGAAGAGTTCGGAATCCTCGTAAGAAGAACTCAAGAGAGTAACAATAAAACGGTAGAGGAGGAAAAATACAAGTCAGGAAGGAGCCTAACCCAAAGGGAAAAATCTCGCAGTCCCACTCCTCCATCCATAAACAAAGACGAACAAGGAAGCAAGAAATACAAAAGCAACTCCCCCAACGGAAACAATAACTATACGACAACTGATAGAATAATACCTCAATCACCATGGATAATACAAAATTAAACATTTCAAAACTAAATACAAATGCATGGAGAGAGAAGAGGCGAATTTATTAAGACATTTTCAAAAGAATATATCGGACATAATCTTAATATCGGATCACCGACGGATGAACAACAGGACAGATATCAACCTCCAAGGAGAAGTCATTTGCTGATTAACAACTTTACAATAATTTTTAAAAATAAAACGCTGTTATATTTATAAGCGATATTAATGACCATTGCGCAGCGAAGGAATATCGAAAGAATAAAGAAAAAAAACAGAGCAGGAAGGCACTTGGAAGCTCTATTCGCAAGAGGCATCTGCCATCGACTAGGGCGTGATTACCCAACTTACTTAACAGGGACCAATGCCTCGAAACTGGACATCTGCCTAGGCAATGAGTATTTTCCATAGAACTATTAAATGCAGCCGGAAGACATACCGTGCACAGTTCACACAGCAACTTTCCTCGCAAACAATCAGAGACCAATACAGATCCACGCAAAGGTAAGAAAAGCATACGATAGAGCGGACTGGGAGAGATGCAGAATAGAACTAAGTACTTATACATCAGAACTACTAGAAGGAGCAACGTTAGAAGAAATTTATACATAATTAAAAAAAATAAGGAGCACATGCAAGTGTCAAACGAAATAGCAATACCCGAAAGCGGCTAAAGACGATCAGGAACTTTACCTGGACGCCCGAAATGGGTCAAAAGAACAGATGATTAGGTGAAATATCGGGAAAAAAAGTGAACATCAGAACGAAACAATACGAAGGATTTAAAATAATGCACCTGTAAATGAATTTTGGAGAAAAGTGAATCAAATAAAAAGCAAAGTAAGAACTAGAAAAATTAAAATAAAAGACAACCAGAGAGACAAAATAGAAGAAGAGAATAGGATTAAATTGATATTCAGTGAACATTGGAAGGTGATTTTTAACATAAGCGCAAAGAAAAATGAAACATTCGACATCGATTTTTGAACATAATATCATAGACTTGCTTAACGAAGAAATCGATAGAACACATCCCCACCACTTCGTCGATACAAGGAAAGATACATAGAGCGGTATCGACGCGTAGATCACCAAACAAGATGTAAAGACAATAATATCGCTCTTTCAGCAGAAAGCACAAGGAAGATCAGAACTTACCCAAATGAATTACGAGGAAGCGCCCGGCAACATACTAAATGGAATATCAATGGTACTAAATGATCTTTATACCAAAAACAGGAAAGAAACCGACTCAAGTTGAGAGATACAGGCCTATCGCTCCACTTGACTTCATCGGGGAGGTATTTGAGAAAATAATCAACCAACGACTGAGTGAGCACACAATTAGGAATGAATGACAAGAAAGAAAGACTAACCTTCAACTATTTAATGGAAATATACGCATTCATTGAGATCGGAAACCATCAAGGAGAAAAATTTACACTTGAGGCTGGCCTTACGCAGGGCTAGTGTTTGAGTCCATCGTTAGACTCAGACATCCCACTGCCCCTCGCTGAAGGGTGCCTCATCGTCCAGTTAGCTAATGACGTTACACAAATCGTCATATGCCTTTTATAGGAATGAAGATATGCAAGTAAGATTTACGACACAAGAGATAAGGGGGATTAATGAATATGAGAGAAAATGGAAAATCAGCACGAACAGAAACAAGTTTAAGATTATGCCAATGTTCAGAAAAAAAATGGAGATATCTACGTTGAAGGAAAAAGATACATATATACTCTCGAGACCAAAGGGCTAGTGTTAACGATTACCGAAACGCGATACAGCAAACACGTTTTGAACGAGTCAATAGAGGAAAAGAAGGATTGTGAATACCCTAGAGGTACAGATCACTCAACCGGAAAAACAAAAAAAAAGAAGATATATTAAGCTATTATTCACTCAACGATGGTGTATCCAGTTATTTCTATGTACAACACCAAGAAAACAAACATTCTCAAACTGAAAAGAATTCAAAAGGCAACATTAAGTAAACCAAACGCAAAAAGAACAGAAATGAGACGAAAAAGCGACATTCACATAGAAGCTGAAATGAAACCGATGGACAAAATAATTGAAGAAAGAGAAAATTAATAAAAAAAACAAGAGGAAATAGGAAATCAAATCACAGCATTGATGGCCTAGAGCAGGGCTTGCCAACCTTTGTTAGTTCACCGCCCACTTTTACTATTTTTTTTAAATAAGAAGCTTTTCACCCACCTCTGGTTTAAAATTATAAATCTCTCTATATAAACTGTACTGAAATATTTGCTTACTTGTAATGTGATGTTCAAGGTTGATGCTGGTTAACTAAAGCGTTGATTAGGATTAATTTGGCAAGAAACAAACGGAGGTCTCCTCTTTCTACTATTTTCAAACAATTTCTTTCCTTGGTAAGAACATAATTTACGACACTGAACCCACTTTCGGCCACTGTCGATGAATAAGCAAACTAGCTTTTTACACCTAATCAGTCATAATTTTACATTTTAGAGCAAGTTAACATCATTCAACTTTGTGAATCTGTCAGGCAACTAAACGACATGATTCTTTACCTCTTTTATTTGATAGCACAAGCTAAATTCTTTTTCACTTTCCCAAAACTGCAACACACTTATATAACTCTATAAAACGTATCAAGCATTGAGCTTTTGAAAGCCACCCAACTGTTGAGTGTAATAGTAATAAGAATCTTGGCATGATTGACAAAATAAACTATCATATTTTAGCGTAGCTTTAATAGCAATATTTAATGATGATTGCAGAGTTGGGCTCAATTTTTTTGCAAAAGATATTATCTATGGATTATGCAATGAATCCACCGAAAGTTATGGGCTTCTATTTTCCAGTGCACTATAAAGCTATGGTAACGACCAGCCATAGATGGAGACTTGTCTGTCGCACAGGCAATAATGTTTGTCAGAGGGATCTCCTCTTGAAGTATATTGTTATCATCAAAATAGCAGACATGTGCAATGCGTTATTAAAAGTAATTGTAGTTTCATTTATTTGCAAAGAAAATTATCTTGTTTGAAGCGGGTAGATAAAAGTCACTTTTCAACACCACAGGCCATTTCATCAATGCGTCGACTCACTGTTACTAAGTGATCATGTTTTCAGGACATTTGTTGAGATCAGCTCGTGGAAGAAGGATATTAATAACTTTTCACCAATAGTGTGTGAAGTGCCTTTTAGCAATAAGTTCTGAAATACGGTAACTAGCAATGAGCGCATCTTTGTTCCTGTCAGTAAACCTTTGAAATTTAAAAGATATCGTTTAACGTTTTTTAAAAAAATTCTATTGGCTTACCTTCCTTGTCTTAATGGTTTATGTTAACATGTTCCACTAATCGAGATGGTTTCATCATTTCATTTAAAAATAAAAGAAATATGACATAACAAACACAGTGGCCTTAAATCATCTGCAAGCAACTCGATAAAACTATATGACAAGTATTCTTGTAAATACAAATGGGAATATTTTATTTGGCCCCGTAGTTTGAATAGAAGGGGTTTAACTTTTCACAAAATAAAGCAAGATAATTAAATAAACAGTACTTCTTAAACGAGATGAAAGAGTAACCTGATAACAGGGATGCTACAAGCAAATTTGAAAAAGAACCAATATTTGAAGTTAAAAGGTACCAGAAAGAACCAAATGTAAATTTAACGATGGATAATACAAGAATTCTCAAGAATTTGTCTTAAATTAGTGCAATAGAACCATTTATGTTTTAAATAACGAGACCCTCATCATACTTAACAATAATTTAATTAAATGACATGATAAAATGGGCTTGATTTGGTTCTTTTTGTAGTAATTTGGTACTTTTGCTGTTTTAGACACCCATAAAAGAACCAAATCTGCTACTTTAGTATCAGTTGTGGCAACCAATGATGACAGTGGGAATTTTTCAAAAAAACCGAGAGTGTTAAGTAAAAAAAACCAAGAAGGACAAAAATAAACCAAGCATTTTAGATAACTAGTAAAAATGCAGATTAAAAACAAATTGCCTTTTTTATAGTAAGCCTATATATTTAAATTATAAATAGAAGCAAAGAGGAAGTACTTACAATAAATATTTAGCATTTAATCTTCGTCAATATCTTTATCTTCGTCTTTATTTTTAGCTTTTTTTTAGTCGTTCAGTGTATCACTTGTGTGCTTCCCCGTCTTGCAAGTCTTTTAATAGATTTTATTAGGCTGCCAAGTTGTGCAAGAATTATTGTTTTTACTAACATGTTGTTTAGTCAAAATTCTATTTCTCGTAGTAGATGCCTTCAGGTTATTGGTGTCCTTTGTTTTTACCGTATTTACTTGAGAAAAAATTCTCTCCACACAGGCAAAAGAATGAAGCAGTGATGTCATGTTTGCCATGGAATCGGATAAAGTTAAATATTTGGGTTGATCTAAGCCATCCTTGATGTCACGTAATTTACAACCAGAACTCTAGAATTTTCAAACTTTTGTTAATATTATGTTGTTCTGTCGTCACCCGAAAACTTCTACATCCAGATCATTCAGTTTGTTTTCTGGCACGAGTGTTTTAAACTGAGATGCCAAACTTGAGATGGACATTGATGAATTCTGACCAAGGACAATCTTTGTAACCAAAACTTTTAACTTTGCTATTATGCTTTTTTCACTGACTGAAAAGCGCTGTTTAATTTGGCCACAGACTTCAATAAAAAATTTCAAACAATCGTTTTTAAATCTGAGTTTGCATTCATAATCAACAAGGTGTTCTTCTTCTAAGAGAGACATTGTTCTACCTCCGAGATATAAATCTTCAGTCTGTTTGTGCACTGTTTTGTCCCTTGGATCAATATTGCATAGTTCCATTTAACTTAAGTACTCTTCCTGAACGAAAAAACTCAAAATAATCTTGTATTCAGCTGATACCATTGAGTGTAATTTATGCAGTCTAAATTGTTCTGACTGGAATTCCAGGTTGAGAGCAGACTTTACCCAACACATAATGAAAGAAGCAGAGCAGATGCTTTGTTCCACGTTTGATAAGTATCTCATATATTCTCCTCGCTCCGTCTACTTTGTCGCTTTCTGATTCGGCCTGAAAATATAGAAGAGGGGCTCCCATTGTTCCAAAATTCTGTAGATTACATTTTCTGTGGAAAGCCACCTTGTTTATGCAGGTTTGGGAATTTTATGATTAACAATTTGAATGGCATCTTGAATAGTGACAAAATCATTTTGACGTTTGCTACTTCGGCAGGAATAAGATGTAATATCTTTAAGAAATGACTCTAGATATGAAGCTACTAGCACTGACACAGTATGGCTGGCGCAAAGCGCAAAAGAATGACAAACGCATCCATTTTTTTTACCTAGCATCGTGCAAGTTATCACTAGGCTTGCTGCACGCCCATTTTCTACAACAACTGTATCGAGAAGGGCATCTGTTACATCTAATTTACTCTCATCAAAGTAACGTATGACTATAGCTAAAACCTGTGTGATAGATGTATCAGTACTTTCGTCAATTATACAGAATTTTTTTTTATTTCGACCTATCTCGTTTAGTTCTATTTTTACATAATATGCAATGTCATCTTGGATGATATATGAGTTTTGTTCTTTTGTAATTAACATTTTCGGCATATCACTGTCAGGATAAGCTTTATGAAAAATTGCAAGGAGGTGATCTATATGAGAAAACGAGATGTGATGTTCAGCAAAATATGCTGCAAATAACATTTCTGCATTGACATTTTTTCAGATTCAGAGTTGTTTTTTTGGCAAGAAAATGAGTAATACTGAATTTTGACCTAGATCCTTTCATCTTGTTCATCTCTCTTTAGCCATCCTTTAAATTCTTCCAGTTCAAGCCATTCATTTTTAAATGACTCGCTATACCATTTTTTTCTCTTTGGAGACTTTTCACTCATAATGAGGGATTCGAACTGTTTTTCACTTTTTTTTTTTTAATGACACCATGTCTTGCTAAACAAAGATTTTCAGTATACTAATTTGAATTTTGAATATACCAATACCATTATGATGAAAATTATTGGAGTAAAGGGGAATACACCAGTGTTGCCAGATTTCGCCAGAGATTCATGCCCATATTTATATAAGTTTCCCGCGTCATAAGATGCTATAAAATCACAAAAGTATCCAAAACCCACTTTCATTATTTTATTATATTGTAGTATCAAATTTACAGGGACAATAAGGCATGAACGAATTATTTTTAATTCTCTTGTTACACATATTAAAACGTTTACGCATATGCGGCAATGGGGGATTAGCGCAAGTTTGGGACATGTTTAGAAACGTTTTCGGACGTTATATTGCATCATAGCATCACTTGCATTATTACTTATTATCTATGAATATTTATTATCATTTAGAAAAGGAATTTATTGGAAATGATTAAAAAAAAACCCAAGATTTCTTTGATTTCGTAGAAAATAAACCAATAAACCAAGGTGGGTAATAAAAACCAAGGGATGGCATCGCTGGTAGCAACCCTGACTGAGAGTGAACGTGAAATGACGCTAACTAAATATGAGCAAAGAGAGAAAAGTTGCCAAAGGTCCCAACGATAGACAAATGACACTCATGGGAGCGAAAGAACCTCATTTTCGATGGTCGTGCGCTGTGAAGAATTAAATTAGATGATTGCCTGGTCCCTTGGGAGAGATTTTTAATTAGATGACAAAAGTGAATGCCGATGATACCGCCCATCAAATTATACAAATCGCCTCTTCCTAACCTATACATCAAAGATTGACCAGGAAGAGCAAGAAATCTACACAGGAAAAGTTTAGAAAAGTTTATAAAACAAAAAAGAAACATAAGTTAGCATAACCAATTTTACTAGCTACTGAAATATGTACAATGTATGGCAATGTTACAAAACTAAACTAGGAAAAAAGTTATGAGAAATTTAAACCAGCAGTAGAAAGAATTAAAACCGGCATGAACGCCTAAAAACAACATATACGAGGGGCGGTCAATAAATTTTGCGAATCGGTAGGGCAAAACAGGGGAAGGGGGATGAGTGTTTGTGGGGGTGTTAAGACAAGTTATGACAAGTTAGGACCTGCAGCCGCACGCTCCTGCCTCGTCTATTTAAGAAGCAATAGCTGATCGCAGATCGTCAGTCACAAATCTTTCAACAATGGAGAAGGTTGAGCACCGCGCAGTGATCAAATTTTTGACCAAGGAAGGCAAGAATGCAAAAGAGATCCATGAACGCATGGTTGCAGTGTACACCGACACTGCCCCTTCCTATGCAACAATTGCTCGCTGGAATAGGGAGTTCCGCCATGGTCGTGAGTCCCTTGAAGATGACCCCCGTCCAGGACGCCCGTCAGACGTGACCAACGAGGACAATGTGGCCCGTGTGGAGAGGATGATCCTCGAAAATCGACGGGTGAAGGTCGAAGAAATCGAGCGACAACTTGGAATATCACATGGAAGTGTTATCAACATCATCCACGACAATTTGACTATGACGAAGGTCTCTGCCCGTTGGGTACCTAGAAACCTCACGCCTCATGATCGACTTCAACGTCGTCAAAGTTCGGAGGAGCTGTTGCTCCTGTACAACCAAGACCCGACGGGATTTGAGTCACGCATAGAGACAGGTGATGAAACGTGGGTCCATCACTGGAATCCCGAGACCAAGCTCGAAATCATGGTCTGGAAGCACAGGGGCTCTCCGACCTCCATCAAGTTCCGGACCCCAACCTCAGCCGGGAAGATCATGGCCACCATCTTCTGGGATTCTGAGGGAGTGTTGATGGTGGACTATGCGCCTCGTGGAAGTATCATCACAGGCCAATATCACGCCGAGGAACTGGCTGGGTTGAAGAAGTGCATCCGTCAGAAGCGGCGCGGAAAGTTGACACGCGGTGTCCTGCTCCTCCACGACAATGCCCCTGTCCGCAAGGCCAGAGTTGCACAAGCTGCCCTGCGCGAGTGCGGATTCGAGGAGCTCAACCATCCCCCCTACAGTCCAGATCTGGCCCCTGGCGACTACTTTTTATTCCGCCAGCTCAAGGCTGCACTGCGTGGACGCCGGTTTTGGGACGATTAAGATGTCCAGCTCGCCGTCCAGGAGTGTATTGAACAGCAGTCGGGAGATTTCTGGTTGTCGGGAATTCGAAGCCTCAGGGACAAGTGGCGCAAGTGCATTGAAGTCGTGGGTAGTTATATGGAAAAATAATAAAACACTTTTCTTCATATCTCGTTTCCTTATATACGAATTGCAAAACTTATTGACCGCCTCTCGTATAATACAGACATGAAATAAAGAAGTTGGATAGCCTGATACCCAGGCAACAAGTCACTAAATTATCTATTTTCATATTATACTACAAAACGGAAAGAGATTACGATGACTTCCATGCAAACTAGCGTTCATTTGCAACCCTACTATTTCTTTCCACTTTACCCTATACTTTTTCTTCTATCCTTCACACTTTACGGGCTGAAAACTTTATACGTGGCATAGGGGTACTATAGTAAATAATGAATAGGAAATATAATAAATGTAGTATTTCTGAGTCCAGGTAGACCTGTAGGTCCACCGAACACCTAGGTCACCTATCAAATATACTCCTATATTTCCAGCTTTGCTATCTTTACTCATCCTTTCCCTCTCTGTCCCCTGGCCTCCTCGCCGCTCCTTCCGAAGCCCGTTTTGGGATTTGGAGAGAGCGTAGAGGAGGTTGGCGGTAGCGGGTGTTCGGGGAAGCTTTCACTGTCTCGCACCTCCCACCTTTCCTATCATTCATTTAGAATTCCCTCATTGACTCGAATACTTCCCAGAAGAAGCAAGCTTGGTAAAGGAGAAAAGCTAAAAGACAAGACCCTTAAGGGAAATTATTTTAGCCTTTCTATCTTAATCTTCCTACTGTTTCCATTCATCTCCATATAAAACTCTCATTGGGAGTAATATAAAAGAGAATACTTACACCTTTTATTTCCAGTGTTTTTCCCTAATATTTTCCCTAATATGATCCCCCTTTTGGGGTGTTGTTTTTTTTTTTTCTCTCTTTAATTTCATTTTAAAGTAGCCTAGAACTAGGCCAGTTTTAATACGGCGACTAATGCCCAAGTAGGCAGTCGCCAGATGAGCTCTTAAAAAAAAAAAAAAAAAAATTCCCTAATATGGAGGCCTAAAAAGACAAAAACACCATCTCATCCACTACGAACCGATGTCTGCTTGAGAAATGCTACTGCCTATATCTCGTTCCAACTATTTCGAATAATGGATACAGACGTAGAGGGAAAGATCAAAATAATAAAAGTGCTATAGGGTGAACTGAAAGTAGTGCTAATTAAGACCCTAGAAATAAACATGAGGTACTGGCAATATGCCATCATCAAATAGTAGTAAACAGGTTTATAGTGTGCTGAAAAATTGACTTATGAGTCGGAGAAAATTCTAAGGAAGAGTTCAAAGAAGAGCTAGAAACCCAGAGCAAACCACTCAAATTATCACAACTAGTCAAGTTTGTAAACCAAATCCATGTTTTCAAAGTGGTACGCGTGAACACTGACATGGCCAACAGGCCGACCAAAAAATGGAGAGAAGAGATTCATGAACATTCAAACATACTTACAATGTTACACATTGGAAGAGAACACTTCAAACAACTGCCACAACAATGACCAGAAGATATCCTCTGAATGTGCCCAGTCGGGAACACGGTTGGAAGGAGTAGAACGCAGCAGTAAAGAAATTGATCAACTGTGGTGTAGTGTAGCACATCGCACTATGGCAATCAACTGCGTAATAAGAAGAGATAACGTAACAAAAAAAGTAAAAATGGAAAAACAACGAAAAGCTACAAGTACATACATATGTGTAACCAAGGAAACAAACAAAGAGGCAAGGAAGAAAAGGTGGTGATCGACATAGATCATATTATGAGACCCGACATACTGACAACGACTTAGACATAAGTATTTACGCAGACGAAGCGTACTCATTTTCTAAAAAACTAAAGATTGAAAATATAATAAAATGAATTGAAAGAGGAACGTGCAAATGGATAATCAGAACACAAGCCAATGAAGACAAGGTAGAAGAATTATAAAAAAAAATTGTAGCAGAAGTTACCCTAAAATTGTAAAAACTTTTAAATCAAATCACTTCAAAAATATAAACAATGAGAGATGGACTACAACTGAAACTAAGTAAGAGAAGCCAAAAAACAGAAAAATAAAAAACAACAAACCAAACAAAATAACTCCCAAATGGACGCAAACAATAAAAGCAAACAGAATACTATCCATATGCACTAATGGATGGTCAACAAAAATTTCATCCTAAGCAGCACATTTCGCAATTTAGAACCGGTTGTCATCACAATATCAGAACACGGAATGAACACAGAAATCAACAAATGAAAATATTTGGATACAATATATTCACTCCCAAACCCACCAACTCAAAGTGCGATGAAGGCGCAATAACGATAAAAAATAGCTACAATATAAAGAACGCAACATAGATGAGGCTTAGGCTGCAATTACAATACAATTACACCACACACTAATAACAATAGCTCCATGTTATCAACCACTGAGAAGAGGCTAACTACCTATACATACAATAATGGACATTTTCAACAAAAGACGCAGGACAGAGAAGAAATGGAAAGCAGAGTCAGAACGCATTGGAAGAAGATATTCTCCATTAAGCCTGAAGATAAGGCTAATTTCGACTCAAATAGAAAGGAAATGGTGGAGGAACAACTAAGGGTAAATATTTAGCGCATATTTGAGGAAGAGACATCGACCAATGACGGAACAAACAAGAAGGTAACGGTGCAATAATAACAATACTCGGGGAAACTAAAAAGTGAGAAACAAACGCGATGATGAGCAATATATCTCCCGATTACGACAACCGAACGAGGAAAAGAAAAGAAAAATAAAAACTACACCTTTGCCTACAATAAACACAAATAAACTTAACATCAATAAAGAAATGATAAATATCACATACAAAACAATTGCAGACATAACACTCAAATAAATTAAAAATATCCAAAAGCTTGAACGCCACCATCACCCCCAAAACAACGAACAGAAAAATAAATAACAGTCATAGTCTCCTAATCACCAGGCTCATTGCATCCCTTTGCAAACGTACTACTGCCTTTCTCTTTTTATCACCATTTTTTCTTTCCTTCTACTCCATACATGATTTATCACCAGCCCCCACACTAGGGCTTGCACAAAATCGAGAAATTTGAAAACGGGTTTTAATTGAAGTTTACTTTCAAAATCGGTTTTAAAACCGATTTTCTCAGAATTATGGAAAAATAATTTAAACCTTATTACACAACTATGTATTTCTTTTATCATGGGTAAATTATACAAATTATAAAAAAATCCTTTAAAAAAAATGGTTCTCTTGTTTATAAACCAAAAATACTAACTCCTCGCATAGCTAACAGAAAAAAAGATAATACATAAAAATATTCCTGAAATTACTGTAATTTTTTAATTGTGTAAGTTTTTTTATTCTGTAGCCTTTTTCTGAAAATGTTCTTTTAGGAAGCACAGTATATTCAGCATTTTTCCTCATAGACTTGACCTTATTTTTGTCAACAAATGACCTATAAATTTTCTCAAGCTTTTCACTTCTATGGTTAGTTGCCTCCAAAATTTTAAGTTCTTTGCTGATTTCTAGTTCGCTTGAAGAATCTAATAGCTCTTCAGTCAATGCCTTCATTATATTAGCATACTCCATCATGAGTGTATCTTCTCCACCGAAAGTAGACGAGTTCTTGCTTTCTTCTAGTGAGGAAACTTTTTAGTTGAGGTTTCTTCAGACAATGTCAAGTCTGCCTCTTCTGAATATTCTCTATATAATCTTTGATATGCTTCTTCAGCATACCCCTTCAAAACTGCATTAAAGCAAAGGGATTTTCTGCTTTAAGAAGCTTAGCAAGCAGAAATTCTTTTGAAGATTCTGCTTTAAGCAGATTTGAATCTTTTGAGCATATAGCCTTCAGAATCATTTCAACTGGTCGCAAAGTTTCACATAGTAATTCTAGTGTATTCCAATCATCATCAGATACTGCTTCAGTTGATAGTACTGCACCTAGAACATTTGGAATGCATTTTCTTAACTTTAAAAATCCCTCTATCATATAGAATGTGCTATTCCATATAGTCTTATAATCCAATATCTTATATTCCTTTCCATTGAAGTTTGCTTTAACAAAGTTTTGCAATATGTCATTTTTGGTTGGCGCTTTCCGAAAAAGCTTGCAAATTTTCCTGACTTTTTTATAGTTTGTGCAATATTAGGCTTTAGCTCGGGGAAATTGACGAGCTCATCAGTTACGTTGATTCGATAAAGCGTGCTTTGCTGGTTTTCTTCAACTGTATCATTATCACTTTCATCCTCATTCTCATCATTTTCATCATTAGCTTCATTGTCTTTGCTAGATTCGGTGACTAGGGCATCGTGAATGATAATTTTATCATAAAGTACTCGTACATCTATAAAAGCCAGATGCTTACAATGGGCTATAATATTGTTGATAATCAGGCTTAATTTGCTTACCAAACTTAACCATCATTGCTGCACCATCTGTTGTGCAAGCAACAATATCCTTATCCAAGTTCAAACCAAATTCTTTCAAATGCTCATTTACAATTTTCTCAGTTTTACTGCTATCAAGTGAGCCATTAAGTCAATAAGACCTAAAGACCAATGACTGTCTTTTGAATGCACATTTATATTTATATACCTTTTTTTTGTATAGACGTATATTCGTCTAGAGTCAATGAATACCGGGCACCCAAAGCTGATAATTCGTAGAAATATAGAACGAGTTCTTCTTTCTTAGTTTTATAATAATCCATAACCATATTTCTAACCCCATTCACAGAAGTTGGCAGTGGTTTATCGTATTTTTTTCTGAAGCTGAAGGCTAGATTGTATAAACTCACTCTTAGCAATTGAGTTAAAAGATAATCCATCCAAAGCAGCTAATTTTGAAATCTCTTTGCAATAGACTTTTTAAAAATAAATTTTTCTAATGTTCTTATCATTTTTACCGGAGGTTCGCTATTATCTTGATTCATGTCAATTTGGTAAATTTTCTTTAAATGCAACATCAAACTCGATGTAGTTCTTCCAGATGACTTCATTATTCTCTGACATTTCAAACACTGTGCTTCATCTTTGCTTTTTCTAGTAAAATAATTCCATACATTTGATTTCACCTTTGATATAATTTTGACTATAATTAATAAGTAGTAACGGGAATTGATATTATCAAAAAAAGTGCTAAAAATATAGGACGCGACTATATACGAGGGGCGGTCAATAAGTTTTGCGAATCGGTAGGGCAAAACAGAGAAAGGGGGATGGCTGTTTGTGGGGGTGTTACGACAAGTTATGACAAGTCAGGAACTGCAGCCGCACGCTACTGCCTCGTCTATTTAAGAAGCAGTAGCTGATCGCAGATCGTCAGTCACAAATTTTTCAACAAAGGAGAAGGTGATCAAATTTTTGACCAAGGAAGGCAAGAGTGCAAAAGAGATCCATGAACGCATGGTTGCAGTGTACACCGACACCGCCCCTTCCTATGCAACCATTGCTCGCTGGAATAGGGAGTTCCACGATGGTCGTGAGTCCCTTGAAGATGACCCCCGTCCAGGACGCCCCTCATACGTGACCAACGAGGACAATGTGGCCCGTGTGGAGAGGATGATCCTCGAAAATCGACGGGTGAAGGTCGAAGAAATCGAGCAAGAACTTGGAATACCACATGGAAGTGTTATCAACATCCTCCACGACAATTTGGCTATGACCAAGGTCTCTGCCCGTTGGGTCTCTCTAAACCTCACGCCCCATGATCGACTTCAACGTCGTTAAAGTTCGGAGGAGCTGCTTCTCCTGTACAACCAAGACCCGGCGGGATTTGAGTCACGCATAGTGACAGGTGATGAAACGTGGGTCCATCACTGGGAACCCTTGCGACTACTTTTTATTCTGCCAGCTCAAGGCTACATTGCGTGGACGCCGGTTTGGGGACGATTAAGATGTCCAGCTCGCCGTCCAGGAGTGGATTGAACAGCAGTCGGGAGATTTCTGGTTGTCGGGAATTTGAAGCCTCAGGGACAAGTGGCGCAAGTGCATTGAAGTCAAGGGTAGTTATATTGAAAAATAATAAAACACTTTTCCTCATATCTCGTTTCCTTATATCCGAATTGCAAAACTTATTGACCGCCCCTCATAAGTCAATGCGTCTTCACTCACTGAAATTTTGAATAACGAATGAGCAAGACATTCAAATTACCAAATCTTACCATACCACATACCTATAGGTATTATCAGATTATCATGAATAGTAGGTATTTCTTTTTCAATCTTTTGTGCAAAATGCCGATATGAATTTTAAAAGATAAAAAAAAATTGCTTTTTGCAATTGTTTATGACAAACGCATAAAATCATTTCCTTTTCAAGTATATATTAAAAACATGTTTAGAACAGAAAATAGCTGAAGTTCCAGGCAGATGAGCAAGCTAAAGAAAATGGGCCACAATAGAAAACTATATTTGAAGGGTAACTAAAAATATTGAAAACGGTTTTCGACACTCCGTTTCGGTTTTAACAACTGAATGTAAAAACCCGGTTTAACCGGTTTTATAAAACCTGGGTTTTATACCCTAACCCCCACACATTAACTTACAACCATTAAACTGAGGAGTAAAAAACGTCAGCGGTAGATCAAAGAAGAGAGATGTCTTCAAAAATCGCCACTCTTCAAAAACATCAGTCTACATACCGCTGTTGAGGAGGCAAGGCCGAGAAGAAGCTTTCATATCGTAAGCCAGAGTTTCTTTGTTCACGAGAATCTTTGGCCTCCCCAGCCGATCAGAATCGGCATGGCACTACAAAACTTACCCCCTCCATCCACAATGGCCTCTTCTATCTTCTAGCGACAGACACCGTTCATCCTCCCGAATGCGAAGCCAACGTGGGCATTTCAGTATAAAAGCTCAACTACAGCATTCTTTTTCTCATCCTTTTACGCCTATCACCACCATCCCTAATTTCAACTATATAAATCAAAGGGTCTGTGCTGGTACAATGAAAAATCTAGTAGTAACGCTGTACATTGTACACAGCCTTGCCAACATTACCACTAATTATATTCCTATTCTCAATCTAGTGCTCGCTATTCTCAATTTCGTCCTAATTATTATGCTAATTCTAATGTTACTTTCGACCAAACTCACTGTCTTTCCTATCTTGGTATTAGAGCAACACGCAAGCTCATTGTACACCGTCTCGTGTTGCCAGGTATGAATTCCGACGTGCCCAAATGGACCTGTTCATGTTTGTTTTGTTAACGGGTCAAAGTTCAACGATATACCAAAACTCATCTGGCTCTTTTTTATCCTTTTTGGTCACGGTTTGACGGTGTTCACGTCAATCTTGTAGGACACCTGTATTATTGTGGTGGTTGCACTTATCTTCTCACAATGATCGATCGTTTTACCCGTTGGCTAGAAGCGGTCGCTAGTCCGGACATCCAAGACCCCACTGTCGCTTGAGCCTTCGTCTCAAGCTTCTGTGATCTCACTTTTGATTGATGACAATCCTGGAAACTGATACACTTCATTTTGAATGATATTCTTTTGAATAGATTGAGTTTGTCGATGAATAAACAGATTACTTTTTTACACTCAATAAGTGTAATTTCCCCTTGAAGATGCAAGTTCACATCATTCAACTTTGTGAATATGTCAGCCAAGTAAACGACATGATTCTTTACTTCTCTTTAGAAAGACACCGAACTGTAGTATGTAGTAGTCGAACATGTTTTTCACCAGAATCCAGACATAATTGCCGAAACAATCGATCATTTTTAGCAATTGCTTTAATCGTGTTAATTGGATTTACAGCAATATTCAATGAGGAGTGTAGACTTGGACTAATTTTTTTTTTGCAACAAGATGTTGTCTCTGAATTATGCACGAATACAGCGAACATTAGGGGCTTCCCCTTTCAATAGTGCTATAGAGCCGCGATATCGACCAACCATAGATTGAGCCCCGTCTGTCGCGCAGGCAATGATGTTTGTCAGTGGGATGCTATTCTTTTCGAAGTATGTTTTCACAGTTGGAAAAATGATATTCCTCTTGTATCTATAATAAACTCATCAGCAGATAGCTTCTCATCTTGAAGAAGTTCTTGAAGAGTTCTTGCGGGGTTGTTTTTAATCTCGTGTTGATTTAAGTTTTGTTGACGTGATTTGTGCACATATTAAGAAACAATAATAAATAATGAGAGCAAAATTTTCAAAGATTAGGCTACGTCTCTTAACAGCGTAGACTATTAGGCTTTTGTTTAGGCTACGTCTTGAAATTGAGTAATAAGTCATTGCGGTTTATTTAAAAGTTATGTTAATTTAATTTTTGTTCTGGACCCTCAAAATGGAATGTCAAGTTGAAAGAAAGGCGCATTTTCGACACTTGTTGTTATTCATTTTCAATCGTGACGGGAACAATGCAAACGCAGCTAAAGCTCGTCGCTATATTTGTGTTGTGTACGGAGAAAATGCTTTATCAAAAAGGACAGCTCAATGGTGGTTTTCACCTTTCAAAAACGGTCATTTCAATCTTAATGACGAAGAACGTTATGGTCGCCCCATTAAGTTGGATGAAGATCGATTGAACGACCTTCTTCATAAAAATCATCGTCAATCGACTAGAGAATTGGCTGTGCAATTGGCGTGTGATCGAAAAGTTCAAAAACTCGGTGCATGGGTTCCGCAAGCTTTGAGCGAAAGCAACAAACTTCAACGCTCCACGATTGCCGCAGGTTTGCTTGCTCGCCACAAGGCTACTCGTGGATATAAGGACAGATTTCTTCACCGCATCATCACTAGGGACGAAAAGTGGTGTGTTTATGTCAACGTGAACCATCGAAAACAATGGCTTAGCCCCAATAAAAAAAACACTTCCGCGATTAAAGCAAGGACTTCATCCACGAAAGACGATGCTGTGTGTGTGATGGGATTGTGAAAGCGTCATTCTTTATGAGCTCCTTGCGAACAACGAGGTTTTCAATGCAGAACTCTACGTTCAACAAATGTATCGACTCGCCGAAGCTATTCGTGAAAAGTAACCTCATCGACGTTATGGAGTCCTTCTGCAACACGACAATGCTCGTCCTCACATTGCCAATATGACAAAAGACGCCATCCAAACGCTTAATTGGGAAATCCTGCCGCATCCTCCATATTCGCCAGACTTGGCTCCATCAGATTTCCATCTGTTCCGATCGCTCTCCAACAATTTGCGCGGCGTTTCGTTCAATACTGATGTGAAATTAAGAACCTGGTTAGACGAATTCTTTGAGTCAAAATCCAGATATTTTTATTGCAGGGGCATCGAAAAACTAGCTGAACGTTGGGAAGAAGTCGTAAATAACAACGGAGAATACATTATTGATTAAATTGCATATTGTTATCAATTAAAAATGAAATTTTTCTAAAATTGTTAATGGTAATGAATAAATTTGATAAAACCGCAAGAACTTATTCCTCAACCCATTACATTGTTATCATCAAAATAGCGAACATATGCCATTAGCAATGCATCATTATCAGTAATTGTAGATTCATATATTTGCAAAAAAGAAAATGATGTTGTTTGAAGTGTAAGATTTAAGTTGGTTTTCAACATCGTCGACTCACTATTTTATTACTAAGTGGTAATTTTTGTAGGACATTTGTTGGGTCCTGATGCATCATCGTTGAGATCAGCTTTTGAAAGCATGGCATTAATAACTGTTCACCAATAGAGTGCACACTGCCACTTTTAGCAATAAGTTCTGAAATACGGTAACTAGCAATGAGTCCATCTTTGCTCTTTTCACTGGACCTTTGAAACATTAGAGTTTATGGTTGTACGTTTTTTAAATTGTTACGAAATATCTTGAAAGAGTTCTATAGGCTTGTCTTTTCCGGATGTTTTGTGCTAAGATGTTCCGCCAATCTAAACGGTTTCAATTGAAAAAGATTTATGGCATAACAAACACATTGGAATTTACTTATCTACAGGCGATTCAATAAAATCATATGCCAAGTACTCATGTGAATAAAACGGGAATACTTCTTCTTTGGTCCCATTGTTTGAATATTAACACAAGCTAATTAAGCAAACAGCACTTATTTAATGAGACGAAAGAATAACTTCGACTGACCTTTCACAAAATAACACAGCTAATTAAGCAAACAGCACTTACATAACGAGACGAAAGAGTAACTGCGGCTGACCTTGAAAAATGACGCAAACAAAGAGATAAAAATTGCCAAAAGTCACAATAATAGATCAATGCCGCTCATGGAAGCGAATAGACCTCATATTCGAGGCTATATCGACATGAAGAAATAAATATAGATATAATTGCTTGGTCGTTTGGGAACAATGCTGTATTGTATAACAAAACTGCGTACTGCCACCTAATTTTCAAATCTCCCAGAGTTGGGCGCTACCACCCAGGTTGGTAAGCCCTGTTTTAGTCCGTCGAGACTAAACTCGCTCCTCATTGCAAACCGTTTATGATAGAACCTTTCTCGCCATCTCGAGGAAGCCGAAATTATTTGTCCTGCAACTTGACACCAAGGAGGATATTGTTTCTTTGGATCCCCTGAAACCCGCCTTTGTAGATACTCTTCAACCTGAACAGCCTTCGTCTACTTCTCTTTCCACTATAATGCTTAATGGCTCAGTGATTACACATACTCATTTTCTAAACACTCCACCATCTACACCAATCTTAGGCCCATGCACCTTTCTCGTTTGCTACCGCCTCCTCTTTTGTTGTAATAACCCTCGTCGTCAGCAGAAGTCAATTAGGTCATCCCATCAGCAAATAGCTAGACTCAAAACTTCCAGCTCCCTCTAGACAACAGCTCTGCATAACGATCTGTCATTCCTTGGGTTTACCTTTTAATCCTGGTCGAAGTTTTTCTCATTAGAGAAAATCAAAAGCATTTCAGCGTCTTGATGTTTCAATACGGAGAGTAAGCGCTTTGCACTGATCAAATGATTCTCTTTAATCTTACCTGATATGAAGTAATCTCCCATATGACTTGTGACGGATATCCTCATGCGCAACTCTTCTGATGGTGCATTTTGAAACCTTGATACCGTTTGCAAGGGCTCTCTGATCGATTTTCCGAGATTTTCGTGAATTTTTTCCTGTACTTTCTCCTTGTGTTCTAATGCTATTAAAACCCTTTGCACGGGTTTTGCGTTTTGCTGCTAATGTTGGATCCATATCAATAACTTCCACGTGTTTTCTAACTTTGGCAACGAAGGATAGGACGAAGTTTCAGGAAGCTAGCAATCTCTGTATGATTATGCGGAGGTTTTATGGTAATGATTACAACGTGCCTCTATATTTGTTTCGTCACCTTAATGTCATTCATTATTAATCTTGAACGGGAAAAAAAGTTATAAGAAAGTTAAAGCTATCCAAATTGGTCTCGAAATACAGACGTACTATATATATATATATATATATATATATATATATATATATATATATATATATATATATATATATATATATACGTCACACCAAGGACTTAAACCGCCAATCAGTGTTTCTTAAATGTGTTAATTTAATTTTACTTTTTTATGCATGATTCTACTATTATTTTTATATCTCATCATATTATAACATCATATTATTTGCTGTTCCTATACAAATTCATTTTAAACATTTTGCCATCATATATTATATTCTATTTTATTTCCATTCTATATTTTTTTAACATTACATTTTAGGTACCTTATATATTTACATTCTTATTTATTATTTTCCATCAGTCTCGCCTGTATAATTCCCGTAAAATACTCTCCATTTTACACGTGACCACACATAAATTCAATTCAAATTATTTCATTTACCAATTAATATTTTATTGTATTTTCAGAGCAATTTAGATTCTGGTTCATTCAATAAATATTCAAACTGTATATTCATCGAAATATTTATTCTTTCTTTTGTTTTCAATGAAGAGTTTAATCCTTAGTTTCGTCTTGTTTTTTAACCTTTGCCTTTCCATCCAAATGATTGGTCCATTTGAATTCGCTAGAGAAAGTGATCTTCTTTCATTCCTATTTTATTAATTTAACAGAGAAGTTATTGTGATCTATAATTCATTTATTTCCATAGTGACCCTGTTCACGCACTGATGGAATTGTTATGCTGAGCATCTGGATGGATGAAAGACAAATGACAGGGAAATTAGGAACTCGTGGTTCGGATTATTACATGTTAATCTATATGTCTAAATAATGGAAATATTCCATTTTTGTCTTCTATCCCTCTGTACACAGGCAGAATGTCAACTTAGATCAACTTCTTTCTTTCTACCTGGTTCCTTTTAACCCATGTTCTTCCCCTCTCCTCCCTCCACGGAATCCGCCGTTCCCTCTCCTTCTGGCCTACCAAACATGGTGGAACCTGGAAGGGTCGACCGGGAAGCCTCCCTCTCCTGACCCTTGTGGGGGCAAGAAGGACGAGGACCTGCGGGCGATACACCTATTGATCTTCTACACCAAACACCCTATCGAAGGACTGAGACTACATGCTGTAATTTCTGCAAGCAAACAGAAGTATAAGAAGAAATATATACGCTCATTGAAGATTACTTCTATTCTATTTGAGGGAGGATTTTCCCCCAAGAGGGGCTATTTATTCCTACATCTATCTCTTCCTAATTTTATTTACTGTCAAACTTTAACTCCTTTCATATTTGAGCTACATAACATGGTCATCGGAAAAGTGTGAGTTCAGTAGGTATTAGGGTATAGTAAAACTTTGCAGAAGACCCTGGTAGGGGCAAGAAAAGGAGGGCCGTTTAGCGGTTATTAGCAACAACCCAAATTCGGAGTGCAGATAGGGCTATGCCTATTTTGATAGTTAGGGTGACCAAGGTAAGCGAATTAGAATTAAGATATACAGGAGTGCTCTCCCAGAGCGGGGAAATCATTTACTTTAAAGAGGTCACCAACTAGGATCCCCCTATTAGATGTATTAAAAAGACTACCCCTACGAATAAGACCTAATGAAAAAAACGGACAACACAGGAAGAAAGTCGCCCAACAGATTTTCTCCCACCTTGAAATATCATTGATCAAATTCATTGAAACGCTCGCTGGATTTACAGTCATCTACCCCTAATGAAAGGATGTGTAAGAACTGCTATACACGGCCGATAGTATAAGCGAAAAAAAGACCACAAATTTCGTCGAACAGGAGTTTTATGTCCATAAAAGTAAAGACATGGGTAGGATCACACACACACGAGGAAATTAAGAATGAATTGATACAAGAGGTAATCAAATATTATAAGAGATAGAACTGATATGTTTAAAGTAGTATGTGCAAACACTGAAAGCATTAGGAGAAGGATTGCTGGCATTCAGCATGTTGATCTCCCAACGAGCATCCTGAGCGACATCTTCGTAACCTTTAGATGTGCTTCGCTTGCTATTTAATTGATGACCACACCTCATTAAACTGCGCTCCAAAAGGACTTATAATAGATTCTAAATGTGCTCCTGAAGGGCACACATTCCGCATTTGCACAAACGCAACAAATAAGTACATTAATTGCGAGGGGAACCATCGAACAGTGGCTATTCTATGCCCCAAAAGAAAGAATATCTTCAAAAGGAAGGTGAATGAACTGCAGGAGAAGATAATTAAGGGAGACACACCATACGTAGATGTAACATGAAAAGAAAGACCAAATCATACAACGCTAGAGAACATGGCATGTATGCCAAAATATATACATGTGTAATACACGCATAAGTGAAAAACTCACTTCAACCAGGGACATACGCGGGCACACTTAAAGAAAATGGTTTAGAAACAATCGCCTGCCTTATTAAGTTGATTCATCGGCAATTTTAAACATATAAATGCAAAAAAAACAACTCACGAGACGAAAAACAGGGTAAACTACAAATATAAGAATCAGAAGAAAGTGATAGAGAAGAGAGCTCGGATTCGTCGAGAGAGGAACAGAAAAGATTAACACTAAAAATGTAGAAAAAGGAACGAATCTAAATCAGGGAGGAGCCCAACCTCCACGTAAAAAACAACAATCCCAGCTCCCCATCCAGGAGCAGAGGAAATCAGGCACGCAAGAAGAGGCAGACCAGAACCCGGAAACACTATAAAAATACAAGAAAAGGAGTAAGAGGACTGGCACCAGATAAAGGAATACTCCCAAACACCACGAATACAACGAAACTTAAAATCGTACAACTAAATACCAACGGATGGAAAGAGAAGAAGCAAATCTACGGAAACATTTTTCGAAAAATGAACCAAGATATCATCTTGATTTTGGACCACAAGGACAACCTGAACAGCTATGAGGTAAGGATCTTGAATTAAGAGGTCATACCCATAAGCCCAACAGCGGACCACCACGTAGAAAAAATATCGTGATTATGATGAAGGGCATCGACTACAGAACTCGTGATGAATTAGATGAAGCATATATTGCTGTGGAAATAAAAATAGAATTAACAAACCTCATAATGTCTATGGAATATCAACTACCAAGAAAGAATCATTTGCCAATAAACAACTTTATACGCATCTTCAACAACAAAAAAACGGTCATATTCATAGGTGATGGTAATGCCCATTGCACAGCGAACAGATTCATGACGAGAAACAGAGCAGGTAAGCATCTGGAAACTCTATTCCCAAGAGGAATGTGCCATCGACTGGGACTTGATTACCCAACTTACGTAACAGAGAACACGCCTCAAAACCGAAAATCTGTCTAGACAATAATTAAATCCCATTCATCTTATTATATGCAGCCGGAAAATATACCATGCACCGACCACTTGACAATAATACTCACGATAAACTAGCAACCGATACAAAGCCCTGTGAAGATAAGAAAAACATACCACATAGCAGGCTAGAGAAAATACAGAAGAAAAAGCACAAATATACAACTAAAGGAAGCAACATTAGAAGAAATATATAGATACAATATTGGAAACAATAAGGAGTTCAATGCAAGCGGCAGATGAACTAGCAATCCCCCAAATCGGCTACAAGGCGGTAAAGACCTTTACCTGGACGCCCGAAGTGGTACAAAAGAACAGACAAATAGGGAAAATATTTGAACGGATAAGAAAAAAACGACATAGCGCGGAAGCTATATGCCGAAATGAGGATAAAAAACGAAAATTGACTACTGACAAAACGGTGAAGCAAAGTAAAAATTAGAATGAAACCATCCAGATGATCGATAATGACGCACCAGCAAAGGAATTCTGGAAAAAAGTAAACTAAATAAAAGGAAAAGTAGGGACTAGAAAAATGTAAAAAGACCTTCAGAGAAATTGATAGAACGCATCCCCACCACTTTGTTGATGTAAGGAAAGACACACACAGTGGTATCGACGCGAAGATCCCCAAACAAGAAATCAAGACAATATCGCTTTTTCAGCAGAAAGCACCAGGAAGATTTGGGCTCATCAAGAAGATTTATGATGAAGCACCCGCCAAAATTTTAGATGGAATGGAAAATGTCTTAAATGCGTTATTAAAACCACAGGCTCTTTCACAGCTGAACTAAAGATCGTTAAATGCTCTTTATTCTCAAAAGAGAAAAGCCACCAACCCAAGAAGAGTGCTCCAGTTAAATCACTTCACATGATTTGATCGGGAAGATATTTAGGAAAATTAAAAACTAACGACTGAGTGAGCACCCGGAGGCAAATGAACTACCAAGCAAGTGTCAATTTAGATTTACAAAAAAAGAGGAAGCACAGATATGACACTCATAGTCATCAATGGGAAAATTGCTAAAGCAAAAATTAACAGGCCTGCGTTGATATCTTCCGCAGTGACGTATAGAAAGCTTTCGAAAAGGTTTAGATTAAGGAAATGCAATACAAAATCATACAACTCTGAATGAATAATATGCTCGAAAGACTGGTCTGCGACTACGTGGTGTAAAGGTACGTAATTTATTGAGATCGGAAAACATCAAGGACTAAAATTCAAACGCAAGGCTAGCCTACCTCAGGGAGGATGTCTGAGTCCAATTATATACTCAGTGTACACCTTGGACATCCCACTAATCTTTACTGAAGGATACCTCATTAGCCAGCTTGCCGATGACGTTACACAAATTGTCGTATGCCCATAGAGGAATAGCGAAATGCAAGCAATATTGACGGCAGGAGAGATAAGAAGGATAAACGAGTACGAATGAAATGTAAAACTAGTAAAAACAGGAACAAATTTAAGATTCCATAATGTTGAGAAGGCATCTTGTAGATATCTAAATGGAAGAAGAACGATTTATGTACATCAATGAAACCAAAGTGCTAGGATTGACAACAAACAAAACGGGATATATAGTAAACACGTAACTAAAAGAGTAAACAGGGAGAAATAGGGACTGATAATACTAGAGGCTCAGATTGCTCAACAGAAAGAAAACAAGGTATACTGAATAAAATTCACGTGCTCTCACTTATTATGATTTATGACATCACGACCTTCAAAACTTTCAATAATTCCCGGACCTTGACATTTATATCTTTCAAAAGAGAATGTAAAACAGCATAATGGTTTCAAATTTCGTTAGAATCGGCCAGATAGTTATGATGTTATTGCCAAATAATTCCCCGGCTAACCTTGGGAGGACATTGGCAATTATACCATTCGAAAGAGAATGTAAAACAACATAAGGGTTTCAAATTTCGTTAGAATCAGCTGAATAGTTACAATGTAATTACTCCCCCTTCCTAAGCAAAACTGGGACCGACCGACATAGTGAGATGTAGAGTCGCCTGCGACTAAAATAAATACGAAGCAATTATACAGTCAGCGATGGTGTACCCGGTAATCCAAATTAACAACATCTCGAAATCAAACATTATAAAACTGCAAAGGATACAGAACAAAGCGACACTGCTTATCACCATCATAAGCGACGATTTTGAACTAAGAAAATGGAAACTAACCGAATTGACCGAGGATTATGCAAAAGCGAAAACAAATTATGCATATGCGTAAGTTTATTTAGCTAATTTTACTAATTACCCAAATGGAATACACAATATCGAAACATATACAAGAAAAGACGAAACTTAAACCAGTAGGTTTCAACGACTAAAAACAACGCAATTATAAAACAGGCAAATTATATAACAATGAGGGATAACCTGATGTTCAGGCACCAACTCGCTAACATTAACTATTTTCAAAACTATATTTACTAAACTGAAAGAGAATAGAATGACCACCATGCAATTTAGCATTTACTTACAAACCTCCATCTTCCTTCTCCTTCCACTCTCTTCCAGCCTATATAGACTGAACACTTTACCCGCAGGAGAGGGGAAATAAAATAAATAATGACTAGGAGTGGACATAGTATACACCTTGGTTCGGATTTCACGCAAAGCTTTAGTGCACTGACTGTCTTGCTTACTTGTCAACCCTACTCCTTATTTCCAGCTTTGCTATCTCTAGTCTTCCTCTCCCTTTCTTTCCCCTGCCTTTTTCACAGCTCGGAGCCCTAAAGGGCTCTGAAGGTTGGCGAGCTCGAGGGACCTTCCTCTGGCTCTAACCTCCCACTTCTCATATCTTTTCAAGTACTTCTTATGATAGTTTCGAAGAAATGGAAAGCTTATCTCATAGCGAATTGTTTGAAGTACAAAGATAAACTTCGGACGTACGTACACAACCCTCTCAGTGAAGCCACCCTACAAAAAATTGACGAAGAACTGAACAGGATGAGAGAGGAAATAACGAAGGGGCTTTCCAACAAAACTAAGGAATTCTATCAACTGGTTAACATATTCAAAGTAAAGCCCCGAATGCCTCCCCCCCCCCCCAAAAAAAAATGAGAATTAAATACGCGAGGTAATATGACAGAAGACGAAACCAAAATAGAGATCTTATTCAAAGAAAACTGGAAAATGTGTTTAGCATAAGAGAAAAAGAGAACGAAAATTACGACGTCGATTCGAAAACCAAATTATAGAGGGACTCCTTGCACTTTGTTGAGGATGAAAGGAACACCATCGAGGGACCGGACGTAATCATAATAGTTGAGGAATTAAAGGAAACTATCAAGGAGTTCCAACAAAGAGCCCCTGGGAGATCTGGTATCACCGGAAGGAACTATCTAGAAGCACCCCATAAGACCTTGGAGGAGATTAGAAATATATTCAATGCATGTTTAAATACGGGCTACTTTTCCGATGAACTAGCAGGGATTATCTCCATCCTCCAAAGCGGGTAAACCAATAGACCAAGTGGGAAACTACCACCCCTTCTCGCTGCTAGACTTCATTGAGAAGTTATTAGAAAATATATGAAAAAATAGACTGACGAAGTATATCGAAGACAGCGATCTAGGAAACATGTGTCAATTTGGCCTTCAAAAAACACACAGAAGCACCGAGATGGCACTAAGTGATATTATGGAAAAGACTGAGAAAGCTAAAGGAGAAAAGATGAGCGTAGAAATCATCTGTTGGGCCGTGTCTAAGTTTTTCGACAAAGTATGGCAGACGGGTGCACAATATACGATACTGAGACTAAGAATGAACGACAATATAACAAGAATACTGTGTGATTATGTAATGAAGAGATAAGTCTTTATAGAAATTGGCAACCACCATCTCTCTATTCAATCTAAACCATATAGATGAGGACTGACTTAACATCCAATTCTTCGAAGACATTAGCTAGTGATTATAGTTATTTGCCTTTACAGGAAAGGGGAGATGTAGGCTAAAATGGCGGTGGAAAAGATAGGCAGAATTAATGACTACGAAGCAAAATGGAAGATAAAGTCTAACCGGGATGAATTTAAAATTGTACCTACTTACAGTAAAATCTTATCAAGTTACGAAAAGGGGATTGCATACTTGTATTAACAAACTAAGATACCTTAACATGAAAAACAAGAGGAAGATCTACCAATCTGCAATAATTTATCCAACAATAGCTATGTGCACTATCTCAAAGTGTAACCTTTTGAGACTCCGAAAGATTTAAAACAAAGTAGTGTACATCATTATAAATACATAATGCGTTGGGTAATTTATCGCCGAACCAGATATATTTACCAAAGTTACATGTTAAATACTTGAAGGATTTTGTCATTCATTTTATTCAATGAAATCGTTGTCGGACTCCAGGCGGCGTGGGAACCTGCTGCAGGCCTTCCCGACGGTCTCCCTGTTTAATTGAGTGAAAACGGTGGTGTTATTGGACCTAAGTTCTATCTTGATGGTGAACGGGGACTTGATGCTTTCTTTCTCTCTCTTAATCAAGACTGACACATAATAATGCAGCAGATTTTCATAGTCATGTGGTCAAAGAAATTGTCTGACATCCAATACTACGTCCTGCTGCTGGTGTGGCATGGTGCAGAGTTCTGCTGTCACACTTAAGGACAACTAGCGGTCACCTTCTGTATCCAGGGCAACGCCAATTACTCCAGTAACTTGATCTAACTCTCCGTATTGAGTCTGAGGCCCTCTGGGAAGATAAACTGGGGTATAACGTGGCCCTCGCTACTATCCACTCGAAACACCATGATGTGAACCGGCAACCTGATCTTCATGACTCTCTGTACATATTTGGGGGACACATCAGGCCAGCAGTTGCTTTGCGAGTTCAAATCCTTTTCCTGGCACAATTTTTTCTCGTCTGAGAAAAACCAAATCATGCTACGTTTCAGGGGATTCTTCAGTTTGTTTACAAGCTTCGCAGCTTGTTCCTTCCGCTTGTTCTTCATCTACTGAGACAGAGGCTGACCCTTTTTCATCTTGTTTCAGAAGTAGCAGTTGTCCTCATGCACTATCTACTTGATGAGAGACTATGACACTCCCTGATGGCCTGGATATCCGCGATAAATTCAGGGATTATTTTCGTATCAGAATTCTTAGAGTAAGCTTTTCGAGACACTCTACACTCGTAATCACAGCCTGACTTATCCAACTACATTTCTTATCTCTGTGCCTTCTTTAGATTGACACTCAAGCAGTCGGAGATCTTCTTATTGGAGCTGCAGGGGTGAATCCCAAGCAGCACAGCTTGCCTTTTTCAAATTTATGGAAGATTGAAATTAACCATGATATTGGCCCCTTCACATAAGATGTACAACTGAGTCTACTATGATAATAAGAGAAAATGCATGACAGGCATGCGTGGAATTTAGATTCGCTAACGGCGACTAGTTACCCACCGCACCCTGTACAAGAAGTGAACTAAAAAAATCAAATAAATCACTTCAACACAATAATCACAAAGAGAGCTAAGAAAATAATAGAAAAGACAAAACAAAATAGGCATAGATTTAGCCTGCCAAAAGAGCCAAAAGGGAATGGTAGATAACTCGCCCCGTATTTCCAAGTTTACCGAGGATAGAGAGGTGAGAAGACGAAATCTATACCCGAAGAAAGATACTAATTTGGTCATACCTGATTACGACGTAATACCAATACGGAGAACTACTAATGATCTGGACTTTACGAAGTGGATACCAAACCTGTATACCATAATGGACAACAACGATAGGGATTAATTAGTGCAGCCAAACCTCGCTTAACGAGCAAAGATTTTTTTAAAATTTTGACTCGCTCAACGAGCGACGTTTTGGATAGAGAAAAACTTAAAATTGACCGTGCGCATTTTTACGGTGATTCGTATGCCCGACGTGAAAGCTCCTTTCTACCTAACGATCCACGAGAAGAAAACGCAAGGTCCTTTTATTATACTCCTGACTCGCTCCTGCGTGCTTCTCGGCTAGCAGTCTCTGTCTAGCGCTCCTTCCGGCAGCATCTCAGTGTCGCTTCTACACTGATTGCACATTTTCCAAACTTGCGTTCAAACGCATTATTTGTGATTTTTTATTTTAGTGTAAAGTTTAATAACCCTTGCAATAATGTTCCGAAAAAAAACGCAAGAAAACAGCGATAAGAGAAGAAGAATCACCGTAGAAGTGAAACGTGAAAGCTTTGAGAAGCGAGAACGAGGTGTGAGCGTGGCTGACATAGCACGCACATACAATCGGACTACATCAACAATTTGACTATCCTCAAGAATAAGGACAATATTAAGGAGATAAATGCTTCAAATAATATCTATGCTACAACCACGTATTCTTGACGATGTTGAAAGGTTGATTCTCATATGAATCAACGAGAAGCAAATGCAAGTAGACAACGGGTAGTTGCCAGATGGGCTCTATAAAATTAAAAAAAAAAAAATGCAAGTAGACAATATTAGAGCATCATTTTCAAGAAGGCGAAAGTGATTTTCTTCGACCTCGTTAAGAAAACTACAGGAGCATCAATGGACGAAGAAGAAGCATTTAGGGCAAGCCGTGGGTGGTTCAAAAAGTTTAAAAGAACCGGCATCCTCTTTCACGCCAATAATCCCCCTACCACGTCTCCCTTGCGCCAGGAGCTCTTTCTTTTTTCGTAAGTTGCAAAATTGTTTATTTTTATATTTTACTAATTATTTATTATTTCCCAGGTTTATTTATGTTAATCTTTTTATTTTATGCCATAATAATTTAAAAAAATATTTTAGATATTATTAAAAAATATTTGGGGGTATTTTTTTTAGGCATAGGGTGTATTATCGTAATTTACATTGATTCCTATGGGAAAAATGGTTTCGCTTAACGAGTGTTTCGCATTAAGAGTAAGATTCAGGAACGAATTATGTTCGTTAAGCAAGATTCTACTGTAAACTCAAATAAATTACCCGGCTAGTCTACTACATCAATTCGGTTGTCTATAAAGAACTGTTTGAGCACTTTTGACCTATGTGCACAGGCCCAATCATATATGAAATAATTACACTAATGAATTTTATAGAATGTTCCTTTAATACATCAATGTAATTGCTTCCCTTCATGGTAAAGTTCTTGAGGAGGAAGTACAACCTCGCTCTACCGTTTATACCGTTAAAAGCATCCAACAGCATTAAACTGTCTGCTGGTCTACAGTCTTCAGTGTATACCAAGGATCAAACCGTGACACGATGCTCAGCCGACGCACTGTCTTGGACTCCCCCTTGAGCAGCCTGAAGGTGCTTTCGTCACTGAATAGAACCCTTTTCCAGTCCTCTGAAGTCCCTTCCTTGTATTTGCTGGAGAAAGAAAGCCGCTTCTTCATAGAATCAAAGATAAGGGGTTTCTTAGCTGCGCAAAGTGTCGGTAATTCAAGTTCTTTCAGCAGCCTGGACCGGATCGTCCTAACAGAAACGTTCTGGAGATTGTATGGGTGTTTTGTTTTCTTGATTGTTACAGCTGATACTGAAGGGTCTAACATCACTTAACGTTTTAACTGCTTATTTGGTCTTGTTGTCGTTTTTCTTGGAGCTCCAGAGGCTTTGTTCCTTGTGAACCGTACCGGGTGTTAATTGCGGCACTGCGTTCCGGACACGATAAATAGCTTGTCTAGACACCTTCAGGTCCGCGAATGCACAAATCAAAGACATGCCCTGGTATAATAGGGCAATGACCGGAGACCTTTCCTCCGGGGTTTAGAACGTCCCATTGTGTGCAGGTTGAAGGGAATTATATGACTGCAAAGATACGACTCATCAAGATTGCACTCGTGGTGCAGAGGTTTGCCTGGGTGGGGAAGTGCAGCTACAGCCACGTCAAGGCCACTGCCTCAACACAAGCTCTGCCCACTTTATCTGCGTCGGAACAGCAACAAAAATCGCAACACGGAATTTAGGTGTTACGTTTTTCTTTTTGCCGCAACTGTACACTTTAGCAAGGGGGATTTAAAAAAAAAGAGATTATCTTCCTCTTAGCTACGAGTATGTTCTAAATATGTGTAGCTAAAACCAACACACTCTCCTCCCACTGTGTATTGATCTGGATGGGGGACTGCCTTTCACATCAGAGTTCAAACTATGCCCATGATAGAAAAGAGACGAAGTTGCAACCCTTGGGAGGATTCTAGAACCCATGTCCTAGGGGCTCAACCAAGACCACAGAGAGACATTCAACCGTCTGTGTGTGTTGGAAGCAGTTTCGATATCCATATCCCTGAGGGGGTGGTAGTTGATTATACCACTTCTTATCATCAAGTCCACCCAATTTCACTTTGGAGCAGGGTCCCATCCGGGCTCATCCTTCCATTCGATTCATCGCACGCTTGGCAGCAACTCCATTCCAGGCACTAAGGTGGGGGAATTTATTTTCATAAATACAAAGAATATAACACATACATAGTACATAAAATCACATTCTCTTCAGGGAAAACATACAGGTACTACTTTAAAGAAGAGGAAATCATCACGTACAACAAAGAGAAGGACGCCCACTACCCTATTCTTCAGGATAGATAATACAGACACGAAAAGAATCCCCTTAAGGACCACCGAAACGCGAAAAACAACAGTACATGAGGAGAGAGCAACGCTATTTGGTGAGTCAAGTGTTGCACTAATCAAAGGCATCTATGTTCCTACGGGCTGCATTTCCATATGCTCCAGGAGATCCGCTTGTAAGCCAAATCCCCGTCACAGATTCCTAGTAATAAAACCATTATACCGGGTATTGCAAAAGTTCTGTGACACTCGTTACGACACTCTCCGCAAAGGTAGCAATGATAGTTTTGATGCAATTAAACACGTTTTTATTGTTTTAACATATAAATGTTTAAATTGTGATATTAATCAATGTAGCCACCCTCGGCAGCGAGCACGCGCTCCAGGCGAGACCTGAAGGCCGCGCACACGTTGCGGACGAAGTTCTTCCTCATGTTGGCTCACACGCGGTTGACAGAGGACTTCAGTCTGTCCATCGACATGCCCTCACAGGCTGTAGTCGAGAGGATTGAGGTCGGGTGACTGCGGCGGCCAAAACTCATTCGACCAGACAGAAGTTTATGTTCGGCACCAATCACTCTTGCACGGCCTTAGCCGTGTCGACCAAAGCACCGTCCTACTGAAAGACGTACTCCGTCTTCTTCGTGTTTTTCTCACTCACCCAGGGCAGGACTTTAGTGGCCATGATATCCCTGTAATCGGCCGCGATGAGCCTGTAACCGGCTGCGAACATACCGGTGGCATCTTCACGCCATTCGAAGCCACTACGCCAAGCATCATCGCGGAGGATGGATGATGGTCGTGGGCACTTATTAGCCATCCTGGCTGAAGCTTATCACGTGCTCGTTCTGATTGTTGAAGACTGAATCGAACGTTAAGGTTTTTTCATCATAAAAATGCGAATTCAATTGCCATGACTTCTAGTCGTTGAGGAGGCTACGACAGCGATCCCGACGTTGTTCTTGCATACGGTCGGTGAGTAGAGACCTTTCCACGCAGTTTAAGCTATTGCTGCCCTCTTCCATGACGACCCCGGACACCATGACCAGAGAGATTTTCTTCTTCTTCGCGAGCGGTGTCATTTTTGAGCTTCGTAACACTTAGGAATGCCTTTCTCACAGCTAAACGGTTGACACCTTAAGGTATGCATGAATAGGTCGATCTTTGAGGTCTTCCTCTTTCTTGAACCTCTCTGCGACTCTGTGGAGGACGATCATCTGTCTGACGTTTGGCCGCTTAGCGAGGTCTGACTTGTGGTTCGCGAGCAAGAGAGCAAAGATCTCGATTCCTTTCACTTCCATCTCGAAACACCTGCAAACAATGGAAAAGACGTTTTAATAAAACGTGCTGGAAAAGTAGAACTTTAAGTTGTTTGACGGAAAATTTTCTATCACACACGTAAACCTCTCGTAAGATACCCCCCCCCCGAATGTAACAGAACTTTCGCAAAATCCGGTATGCAGGCACATCAAGAATCGGTTCAGTCACACACGTAAACCTCTCGTAAGATAACCCCCCCCCCCTAGTGTAACAGAACTTTTTCAAAACCAGGTATACAGGTATATCAAGAATCGGATCGGTGCACACTCTAAGGACGAGATAAAATCCAAAATGAAAAAAAAACAACGATGGCTAAAAATCAAAGAAGTAAACAAATTCAGGGAGCGACCTTGTGTAACAAGGGACATTTCCTAGCCCTCCAGAAAGGATATAAATTTGCTTCTAGTGCTATAAAATAGAAGGTCATACGACATATAACTGCCCGAAAAAAACCCGGAGATGTGCTTCGTATGTAGATCAGTTAAAGAGCACACCTGGCGCGCTTGCTAGCCGACAATAAGAATGAGTCTCGCACCGTTTTTCGCCTGCTCTCTTCTCTTACCTCCTAACACCAAGTTCCCACCCTAATCAGCCCCACCATCCTCTCCAAATTCTTCACTGATAAGGTCATCAACATTCGTGCCTCCCTCCCACGACTGCCTGACCAGGCCTTTCACATTCTCCCCCCCCCCCCCCCCCGAGCCGCTCAACGTGACAGCTTTTGAGTTGTCTGCCTTACTCTCGCGCTCTAAAAAATCTGGCTCCCCTAGTGACTCGTTCCACCCCAAGCTATTAATCAAAATATTGCCTGTCATACTACCAATGCTCCTCCACCTGTTCAATACCTCCCTTGCTACTGGTGTTGTCCCTTCTTCCTTCAAATGTGCCCAAATCCGTCCGATCCTTAAAAAGCCGAAGCTTAACCCTTCCGACCCAGCTAGATATCGCCCGATCTCGCAACTTCCCATCCTCTCTAAAGTCTTTGAGAGAGTAGTTGTTTCGCGCATTAATTCCCACATCGTTGCCTGTAATATTGATGAGACTTACCAATCAGGTTCTAAAGCTGGGCACTCTACCAAAACCGCTCTACTCAATGTCAATGATTGTTTACGCAGAGCTACTGACCGGAGTTGTGCCTCCATCCTCATTCTACTTGACCTCTCCTCTGCCTTTGATACTATTGACCATTCCGTCTTGCTTGATCGCCTCCACTCTTTCCTTGGCATTTCTAGCGTTTCTCTCGATTGGTTCCGCTCTTACCTTACGTCTCGCACCCAATCTGTGGTGATTAACAATGTCTCCTCTGACCCCACTCCCATTCGCTTTGGTGTCCCTCAAGGCTCTGTCCTCGGCCCTCTCCTCTTTCACATCTACTTATTCCCTCTTAGCTCCCTCCTACGTAATCTCGGTCTATCCTTCCACCTCTATGTCGATGACACTCAAATCTTTATATCCTCCTGCCCCTCGACCATTGCCCACTAAATCTTTGACCTCCTATCTCGGAATGGCTATCGGCTAACTTCCTCAAACTTAACCACTCCCAAACTGAAGTTCTTCTGGTTGGTACCCCCGCTCTAGTATACAAAGTTAAACCCCTCTTTCCCTCCCTCCCTCTGGGTGGAAACTCTGTCGCTTTCTCTGACTCTGTTAAAAATCTGGCTGTTGTGTTTGATGAGCATCTCTCCTTCAATCTCCACATCCACAATATTAGTAAATCTTCCCTTTGTTTCCTCCGTAACTTCTCCAGCATTCGCTCTCACTTCGATTGCCAAAGTCTTGAGACTGCTGTCCACGCCTTCATTACCTCCCGCCTTGATTACTGTAACTCTCTTCTTGTAAATCTACCACCTTCCTCTCTACGTCCCCTTCAGGTAGTCCAGAACTACGCTGCCCAACTACTCCCCCGTCGCTCTCGCTTCTCCTTTCTAAGCCCCTACTTCAGGAACTGTACTGGTTACCTGTCAGATATCGTTCTCATTTCAAGATTCTTCTCTTCTCTTTCAAGGCCCTTCACCAAAAGGCGCCAACCTACCTTTCCTCTGCCCTTTCCCAACTTTTCGCCCCTCGGCCCCTTCGGTCATCTCATGCTCCTCTCGCCAGAAGAGCTCTTAGAAAAAAAAAAAAAAAAAATCATGCTCCTCTCCTGAATACTCCTCGCTCGTCTCTCTGCTCAATGGGCGACCGCTCCTTCTCAATCTATGCCCCCAATTAGATCTGCTGCTTCACTTACCACTTTCAAGCGACTCCTGAAAACGCATCTGTTCAAGATTGCCTACTCACCCACCTAATCTTAGCCCACAGCCGAACGTGCACTCTGTGAAGGCCTCCGGCCTTGAAGAGCGCATTATAAGAAATTCATTATTATTATTATAACGGAGAAGAGATGCCTCAACTGAAAAAGTAACCGCAGGACCCTAGCACTCGGATGTCCCGAAAGAAGGAAGGAAATTTCCATAACAAAGTAAAAAGAACAAGAAGAGAAAACGAAAATAAAGCACTTTACATTATAACGGGGAGATGCAGGCGCGATCACTGCAGAGATTCAGCGCTCCACAGCATGGCTAAGATCAGCCATCTAAATATAATGCCAAGAAAAATAGGAAAAACTGGCAAAAAGATACAGAACGAGATTGAAGAAGAGATAAAAATACATTTGAGACCTATAGGAAGGGGGAGAGAGGGAGAATCGCACAGACTCTTCTCCAGCATCAACGACCATAGGTGGGCGCGATAACCGATAACGATAACCTTATCGGCGATAACCGATAACTGGCGATAAATTTATCGCCCGATAAGGTGATAACCGATAAATCGATAAAGCCAAAATTATAATACAATATTGATTTTTGACTATATATAGATCGGAAGAAGCACGGGAACATCGGGGAAAAAAATCATCAAAGAACGCGTAAAACCGGTAGCGCGCAGGAGCAACACCTCATGACCTCTCATCCGTCAGCTGGTTCCCAGCTCGGACCTACCTATTTCTGCCTCCAAGGCACGCGCGGCTCGCCCCTGTGCTAAACTAGAACCAAAAACTGAAATTATCGATTTTCGCTAGTTTGGAACCAAAAGTATCGGCGATACCAATGAATCGATAACGCAGGGGGAAAAATATCGGATAACCGATAGCCTGATATCGTTATCACGATCAATTATCGCGATAACGCCCACCTATGTCTACGACATTATACGAGCGAAAATTTTAATATCATATAATACCAACTCAAGACTTAGAAACGGGGTGCGGCTTAGGCCTTCAAAACCACTAATGAGAGAAACCATCGATTTTGAACTTAACTACTGATTTTAAACTCAACCACTAATTTTGAACTTATTAAACAATGACTACGACGTTTGACTGATTTGTAAGCTGAAACATCAATCTACGAACCGAGACAGACATGCAAAAATATACTTATTAACTAAACACTTGTATATTATTCACCTAATCGATACTCACTGACAATAAGACATAGAAACATACCTAACTCTTCAATTGAAAAAGAATATATATATATATATATATATATATATATATATATATATATATATATATAAACTACAACATACTTAAAAGGACCAGCCTTTCAAATAAAACAACCAAGCAAGTAACATAATTCAAGAGATTATTCTGATCTCCAGGTACCTTGCATATCTATGCACTGCTCTTACACTTTATATTTTCTCCGTATTTTAAATATGGGCCATTTTCCTCCCCGTCTCCTGTACTCTCTATATACATAGTTCTCTTCACCGACTCTTACTTTATCCTCTAAATCTAGGTTTGCTCAAAACACATTCCGTACGAAGAGCTTACACGCTGGTAAAGGATGTAAAATTGGCAAGCGGACAAGCAAGAAAGAAATATATGCGTCCGCTGGACTGAATGGAGATTCTTGTTGTGTTCAGTGGATGGTGTATAATACCCTAAAGGGGGAACATACTATTAATTTTCTCTCATTTCCACTCACTTCCCCCACTAGAGGCAACATAACACAACCACCAGAGCGCCCAGACCCACTCAAAATTAGGCTATAGTGAACACATGAAGGAAGCCCGCTAGGGGGCACGACGAAGGGAGGGGGATCCTTAGGACCGTGTGCCCTAAATTTTGTGGAGGTGCATAATAGTATAGGTTTATATAAACAGGGTGGTCGTGAAGTGCTGATCATAGGTACGTAATTAGGGAACCATAGGCTGTTAGGTAATTAGAAAACGCTTATATTGCCTTGTCTTTGATTTTAGTTTTTTTTTGTTAAACCAGGTTAAAACAACAACTACAGAAGAAAGATCGCGAAGAGCGTCTAGACGTTCGCAAACAAGTTGACAGGGCATCACCCCTTACTAGGGAAATGTGGCACCCTAGAGTGCTTCCAAGTAACACTACGCACCATAGAACCAGGACAAGAAGATGACACATGGAAGATCTGCGAGACCCTTTACGAAAATCTGAAGGTAGCTCAAGTAAAAATCATCTACATCCAAAGTGGCTATATCGTGATCTTTAACCCAGACAAAGACGTCGAAAAGCTAATATAGAACGAAAGAATCGAAGCTTTGAAGAAGATAGGCTTAGTGTGGAAAATCATCCCCCACCCCCAGATCATTTCAAGTAGAAGCGTGATCTGCTGGAAAGTGGATATTTGGGTAGGATCGAGCGATAATGATGAAATGAAAAAAGAAATATAAAAGAACCATGAAGGAATCATAGTAACGAAATAATCAAATTTGGATTACACACACATCGATTTAAGTTAATGTGCCAGCATGGAAATGGCAACCAAGATCAATAAAAGAGGACTACTCATTCTTAACAAGAGAATTCTCTGCGATTACATCAGGGACAGAAAAGCATACGTGGTGGTTAATGATTACAAATGACCACAATTCGAACTGCAAGCTGAACTCCCACGTTTCATACAGCAGATCTTCCTGCACCAATAATGCATGATTGCTTAACCGTACAATAAGCGGAGGACATAAGCCAGCTTGTCTTCACACCGTTCAGAAACGAGCGCTCACAGACGAGGACGACAGCACTAGAAATTAGTAACACCAACAACGGCGAAAGGGAAAGGAAAATAAGAACTAACAGAGGACAAAATTTATAATAGTCCCAATCTCCGGGAAAAAGCTAGCAGGTATCGAATTAGAAGACCAGAACTACAGATACCATGGGAACGGTAAATTCGTGGGATTCAAAATAACATCAAGATGCTATACAAATCATATAACGGAATGAAAAACAAGGCAACACTTTCCAGATAGCCTAAAGGTTTTAAGCAGTGAAAACAAAAAATAAATTTAAATGGCACTAGGAATGGAAGTGCTCGTATACCATCCCATCATAATCAATATTATACACACAAAAAAGCTGAAACACACCCGAGGATACAAAAGAAAGCCGTCTACTTAAATTCAAGCACGCGGAGAAGAGAGCAAAGAAGTCAGAAGTCTAAATGGAGGCAGGAATAGAACCGTTCAATATTAACATCAAGAAAAGAGGGGGGAAAAAAGCACTTCTTCCAATATTTGCAGAGCAAACCACCCACGGAGTATAAACCCCATTTAACACTCGATTCTCCAGCGAAAGACCAGCAGAGGGTTGATCCTAATACTTTGATCTCTCGCTGTTTTCAACAGAAAACAGAAAATTAATAATAATTTCTTTGGCTATCTATACTGAACTCTTTTTATATAAATTGTAAAAATATAACAGATGGTGCGGTTAGTGAAAAGCAATTAATGACACTGCCCACTTCTTATAGCACCCTAGCGACGTCCTAGTCATCACCAGGGAAACGTTGCAGTGACCCGTTTCTAGCGGATCTAAAAAGATCCTTTCGGAACCGTAACCTACTACTTTGATCTCTCACTGTTTCTAACAGAAAACTTGTACTTATTCCTAATTTCTTTGGGCATCTATGCCCAACACTTTTTTTATTGACAAATTAGAAAAATATAACAGATGGTGCTGTCAGTTAAAAGAAATAAGTGACACCGCCCGCTTCTTATAGCATCCTTTGGGACCGTACCATCTATTATATTTTTCCAATTTGTCAAAAAAAAAAGTGTTCAACATAGATACCTAGACAAGATGGAAACAATAGTGTAGACTGATATTATTTATTTATTTTATTTATGCACTTTACACAACTTCATTTAACTTTGGTTATAGTACTTCACTTTTGTTTATTCACTGTTCACTAAACTTTCTTTTTATATTTGAGTTTGATATTATTCTCCTATCACTTTTCTTTATCGATTTTAGTCCATTTTCAGTAACTTAATTCACTTCGGGTGCATATATATATATATATATATATATATATATATATATATATATATATATATATATATATATATATATATATATATTAGGAGAGGGAAGAAAAAGATAGAAATATAGGGGTACCACAGGTGTTTGTTCACTCAGATATTCTTCTTGTGTCTTTAGTATTGTAGTTGTTGTTTTTATTGTTACTGTTTATATTATTAGTTGTATTTGTGTTTGTTGTTGTATTTATATTTCTTGTTTATGGCTTTCAAGCTTTTTTTAGGTGTTCTTTGTAGTGTCTCGCATTGAATGTTTTTGTTCTTCTTTTGTTGATTGTGTGTGTGTGTTCTGCAACTTGTTTCGTTCTTTGTGTCTTTCGTTGTCTCTTGCTGCTTGTAAAATGTCTTATCCTTCTGTTTCTGACCTGTATGGGAATATCTTTGTCTTTGTAGATCTTGGGGCGTCATGCATCTTGAGATTTGCTCCCAGATCTCTCGAACTCTTATCTGAAGGTTGGTTTTAATTGGAGTTAATTCGAGCTCTCGGTGCAGGTCGCTCTGCCTCCTCCTTTCCATTCTCCTGACGTTGATAATTAAGAGTATTGCCTTGTTCTGTACTCTATGAAGTGATCTCATACGTGCTCAGGGACTTATATTGACAGATATTGTTGGTTACAGTAATTTCGACCTTATGAGCGCGTTGTAGATTTTTTTTTCTTGTTGCCCCTATTGAGGTTTTTAAAACCAAATAGCTTGCTCGAGTCAACTTTCGCTCGCCCTACTTTTTGGGTAATGTGGCAGCCGTACCCTTTTCTACCTATCTTTAGTCCCAATACCGACCCCTCCCTTCCGTAGGGAATGTGGACACCATCTAATGCGATGTTGCCTAGTTTCCTTAGGAAGAGCGGCATCACAATATCTATTGATATGTTTAATTTCTCTGCCTGGTTTTGATGCAGGAAATCTGGATTTCTGAAGGGAGCCGTCCCTAACTGGAAGATGTGGTAGGCGAACTGGATGGAAAATGTGTCCTCCCTGATCGGTTCAGGAAGCTCGATGCTGTACAGAAAGGGGGTGAGGCACCCTTCCTGCAGTACGCCGGCAGTCAGCTCGAAGTCTGGTCCGATATAGTCTTTTAGTCACATAGTATTTTTGTCTAGTCTTGGATTTAGTAATTTGTATTGTATGTAGTCCCGTCCTATATACTTTGTCGAATGTCTTTCTGACACCCCTGAGCATCAGGTCAGCATACTTGTTCTTGTTAGCAATTTTCGCAAGCTTCTCTGTGATGGCTGCTAGCGCCCTTTCAGTCCTCTTACCTCTTCTGAATGCATGTTGTTGGTGGCTGTGGAGGTTATTCTATTACATGAATGCATGGACCATGTTGGCAAGCACCTTTTCGAAGAGCTTGCCCGCGACTTCAAGAAGGGATATGGGCCTGGAGTTTGTTGGGGAGTCAGGCGGTTTTCGGAGTTTTGGAATGAAGATCATTCTAGCAAGCTTCAATTAGTTCGGGAAGTAGCTATGACGTTGATGAGCCCCTAATTGATGTTTTGGGGCGTTTACGACGCGAAGTTTTGTCATTTCAGATTTTCCTGGTATTCTTTGTCTAAACGAACGTAGTGTCTATGTAATTTCGTCTTTTGTTAACTTGCTTCCGTACTCTGACATTTCTCTGTCCACAGATGAGTTGTTAAATGGGTGTCTTGTGAAGTTCTTGACCTAGCTGATCGTGTATATAGACTTTAAAGTCGAGATCGTAGTGGTCCTTTCTTCTGGGGAGATGGTGAGTACTTCCTTCCAGAAGTCTCTGAATGTTTCTTCCAATTCTATTTCATTTTCCCAAGTGGAAAAGGTTATATAGCGGTAATTAGTCGCGTCTTGGGGGGCGGGGGGTGATATCCTGTGAAGACTACCAGCGGTCCAGGGTGGTTTGTACCTTGATGGCCAGATAAGATAGTCTAGTTCTCTTCTGACTGCGATGGAAGCACCATCGAAACGTTCTTGAGAGTGGTTCTTTGTCAGTACGATATACGTTTAGCTTTTTATTTTTTTGTATTGTGCCTTATTAATTCCGTGTTCAGAAATTAATATAATGTCGGGGTCACATTATTTGATAATGAGGCCATATGTCTTCTGTTTAGTGACCCATCTATCAACGTTAATTTGTAAGATTGTCAAGTCTTTACTTAGTCTGTCCATGTTGTCGTCCGATTAGTCGCTCCTTTTGTCATTTTTTCTGGGTGGAAGGGGTGGCTGAGGGGATCTGCACTTTCCGGATAGTTTCTTTTGGAATTCTGTGTTTGTGATCATTGAGAGGAGGGCTTATTCAACTACCCTCCCCACGATATCTTCGCAGTTGGCCCATTTATAGATTCCCCTTATAAACCCTTCACATATATTTCTGTCCGTTTTCAAGGAGGGAAGGGGGGCTTTCTCCGATACGTATATTTTCAGGTTGATCTTTCTTCAAAGATTTATATGACAATGATCTTTGGAAGTTAAGGAAGATCTCACCCTCTGTCGGCTGGGGATTTTTTTGTTTTGTTACAGGCTGCCTGTCGCGTGGGTGGGTGCATTACCGTTGTGCTATACGTAGGCTTCTGATACTGCTTGGGCAGCTTCTTTGGTCGGTTGTGGTTGTGATTCTTGATGTCTGTCACTTAAGGGGAGGGGGGGGGGGGGAGATTGCCTACGCGTTCATTGGGACATATTTGAGGGGGTACAGTTGGATCCTTAGGCCGTCTTATGAGGGGGGTTCTCGTGGAACCACATCTCCAGCATCCAATTTTTGGCCATCATTTGATTTAGTTCCTTCGAGAATGAACTGGGATTAGTCAAGTTGGCAATATGCGCAGAGGAGATGCAGCACATGATTTTGGTTGATTGTTCGCTTTCTACTTTTAAGTGGTTTTTTTTGTGCTCTAGATTCATGGATCGCTGCCTTCGCAACTTTGGCGTAGGTTCTGTTTGACTTTTACTCTTCCTCCTTTTTTTCCTGTTGTTGTTTCTTCTTTATTACCTCTTTTTTTTTACCGGGCATGACATAGCCATATCCCCGTGTTCGCCATTGCAGTTAAATAATTTCGGTGTGCTGCTCTTGCAGTCGCGCCAGACATGACCGGTTTGGTCACACATAGAACATAGGTCGTGGGCTAGGGGGCATGTCCTGGTCGTTTGCTAGTCGTATTTATAGTATCTGAAGCAAGGTTGGATCTTCGTAAATTCATCTCTCTCTCGATCTGTTCTGGACAAACTTTGACGTGGAAGGAGTCCTTTTTCTTTTGCATTCTGGACCATTCTCATGTCGTTAAATATGATCTTAAAGACATGGGTGTTCTCATTAAATTTAACTCCATCCTAAACTGTAGCCCATTGGTGGTTCTTTTCGATTTCCACTGAAATTTCTTCGCTGGTGTGGTGTCCCACCTAGAAGTCAAGTCACCTGCAGATAATGCTCGTCTGAGCTTAAATCTGAGGCGAGGTTTTACGGCCAGATTGATTCTTTTTTTAAATTTGGGTGGCTTTAAACGAGGTAAGGAGTTCCGAGTCGGTTTCCCCATGCCATATTGCCGTAAAACCAAAGGGGTGTCGCTCAAGTTAACCAAAGCTATGTTTAATTCGTCGTACAACTTAGCGAAGACATCCCAGCGCCGCGATCAGGTTTTGACCTTTCGGGGATGGTCCGCAGACTTATACGCAGCGTGGCCGCTGTAATGTTGTCAGGTCGTACATGCGTCTGAAGTCTTTAGCATGTGCACTAGAGGGAAGGTTATAGTGAAAAAAAAGCAAGGAAAAATTTTTCCAATCATTTTACCTTGGACTTTTGTGTGGATTTTTCTGGTGGTTCTTCTTCTTTATTGATGTACTCCCATTTGGCACTGGAACTTATAATATTGTTTAATTTGCCACTTTAATTATCTTTGCACATAACTATACAGGGTAACCTCCCCACCCCCCCAAAAAAAACGCGCCCCAACTTTCAATAGGCCTCATTTCTTAATTTTCTGCAAGGATTGGATGAAACTTTGGTTATAACTAGTTTATTGTGTTTTAAAACATCATATCAAAACATGAAAGTCTTCTAGAGCACGTGTTCGAGTTGACCTCCATTTAGCTCTGTGCATTTCTTGAGGCGCAGCACAAAGTTGACGCCCTTACAAACCGACCGACTAATGGCTTCCTTGAGTTCCGTGATGGTCCTGGGTCTCCCTGGGTACACTCTGTCTTTAAGGTAGCCCCAGAGAAAGAAATCTGGGGGCTAAGGTCTGGGCTGTGATGTGCCCACTCAAAATCAGTCTGGAGACTGATCACACGGCCACCAAAGTTCTCTTTCAGCCAATCTCTGGACAGGTTTGAGGTGTGAGAGCTTGCTCCATCTTGCTGGAACTAGAACTTCCCCATAGGCGAGAAAACAGGGTCTGCAGCTTCCTCGTAAAGGTTTTAAGGACCCCACCATACCGCTCCTTGGTGACTGTTACTGTCGCGCCAGATTCCTCGAGGAAGAATGGTCCGATGATGCCTCTGGCTGAGATTGCAGTCCATACCGTGCACTTAGGAAAGTGTAGGGGCTTGGTGGCTACCTCATTTGGTCTGGAGATACCCCAGAAGACATTTGTCTTCGAGTTTATCTTTTCTTCAAGATGGAAGTGAGCTTTATCTGAGGTCCAAAGGAGGTTAAGGAAAGTTAGGGGCTCCTGAATCTTCTCCAGTATCTTGACTGCCTTAGCCTTTCTCTGCTCCTTGTTTGAGGCTGTAAGGGTCTGCTTCGTCTGTATTCTGTATGGGTAGGACTTTACATTCATTACTAGCACTCTTCTGTAAGTCTCACCCGATATACCGAGGGACTGACTTCACTTGCGCACAGAGCGTTTTGGACTCTGTTGAACTAACTCTCTCACGCTCTCGACCAGCTCAGCTGTACGCTTCCTGGGGCGTCCTGACTGGTTTGGAGGGTTGTCACTGGCTGCATTGAGGTTCTCCACTGTCCCATAGTTCTCAAAGTGGTCCACCCAGTCCTGAATTCTTTTCTTGGAGGGGGCTTTTCCACATTAGAACTGATGCACGAAAGTGTCCAGCACTTTCTTGAACGAGCCTGTCTTGACGCAGTATATTCTTTGGTGGAGCTCCCACTGATATCTATATGTTCATAGGCGTTGCTTTTGTCATGTCTTGCAAAACAAGGGTGATTACAGAATGAATGAAGGATATATCACAAAAAGTGTGTGCAGGCCCGTTTTTTTAGGGGTGAAGGGGCGGGCACCCGTATAAACAAAATATTTCAGTTGAACGGAATTTTCATGAAAATTATAGCGGTTCAAGAACTTTCACTTGACGCTGCCACCTTCACCTGAAGTACAGTTCCCGTGAGAGAAATAAATATCACAAGCAACAGTATATACGCAGAGTTTTTCAACCGGGGTGCTGCGGCACATTTGGGTGCATCAAGAGTGTGCCGCGGAAGGGACCAAAAAAATCATTTTAAAATGCCTAAATTGGGAAAAAAATATGTATTTCAAATATATATTAAAAAATTTATCCGCACTTGAAAGTATTTTGAAACTCCCTTCTCTGCATTATGCAACATAAAAACAAGGAAAGGAAAAAGATTGCAGATAGTGAATACTATAGAATTATGTGATACTCATCAAGCTCAAATTTCCCATTAAACTTTTGAAGGTAAGAATTATTTATTTTCAAAATATTATGTCATATTTCGATTAAATTAGGTTAAATGTCAATCGTGGTTAATTTTGAAATGCTTAACATGTAAATACGTATTTATAAGTAAATTGTATTATATTGGGGTGCCGCGGTTGCTTCTAGATAGCCATTCGGGTGCAACTATTATAAAAAGGTTAAAAACCACTGTATTAAGGTGTGAAAAGGGATAGTAGAAGATATTTATCTAGTGAGAGAAGGCATAGTGGAGAAATTGGTGGATAGATAGGGAAGAGAAAAGTTTCGATAGTTTTAAAATTTTTGTGTTCCCTGGTGAAAGGGTAGCTCTGGCATTAGATTTAAAATACAGTTGACAAAAAATTGTGATAGAGAGATAGATAGTTCCGTGGCGAAAGAATATTTCTGACATGTAATAATTTATTTTTATAATGTATGTCGTGTTTCAGTTCTTGACTTTACAGTCAATGGCATTCGAGCCGTTGTAGCAGGGGGGATTTTCATCACTACAGTAAGTCATATTTGGTTATCCTAATATGGATTTCAGTTTCAAGTTGAGAATTTCTGTAAAGTTAGGTTAAGTTACTATATTTGGTATATGGTCTTGTTAATACAGGGCGAATATTTTGACATTACGCTCGTTATGTAGCCTAGGTGTTAGTGTGCAATAATCTCGTTAAATTTTAGCTCCTTGGGGTGGACGAGGGTGTATCCTCTCAATGCTTGACCCTTCTTAAGGAATTCAGCATCCGTAAGCATAACGAAACAATCGGTGGAGGAGGGTTTCTTCGACCAGCTTTTCCGGCGTGACATCCAAGTAGGTTCCCTTAATCGCCCAGTCTTTAGACCTTTGACAATTTCTTCTGGTCCCCCTTCGAGGTTTATCCTCCTCGAGTAGTACATATAGATAGGCGTCCGCTTACAAGATGAGGAGGATCTATTCGAGCAACAAGCCTGAGAGGCATTTTGTGGGCGGGGCGTAGGCTCCACCTTTTTAAGGCTTACAGCCAGGGCATTCACCTGCTCAACACGTGGTTCAGTGGGTGTTGTTGTTCCCGTGACTGTGTTTGATTTTGCCTTTCTATCATAGCCTAGACTCGAGGATCCCGTGTCCTGACACCACCGAGAGTTGAGGGCCCGTAATAGGGTTAATTCATATACACTTCCCAGAGTATTCCAGGTGAGAGTCAGCCCAGAGAGTATAAATAGGACAGCGCTATCCCAAGAACATAGAACACCAATCCAGGACAAATAGACCACCACTGGTGCTCACTTTTAGACACCATCACCACCGCACGTAATCTACACTCACCACACAAAAACTACACCTGCCTAAAACATTTCACCTTTTCAATACACACACAGAGACTTATCACACAGTACAACAACCACTACACCAGAGGCCCACGACAACAGAACATCAACCAGCTACGTGCCCGCATCCTTCAATGCGTGCAGCTAGATAGGAACCGGCAGTGGCGTGAGGTCGTCCGCATCGCGGACGACACCCGCTGCATGGACCCTTCCTTCTTCTGGCGGCACGTGAAAAGGATGCTGGGTACGGAACCATCCAAACCTATAACACTGAAAATAAACAACCATACACTCACAGACACCAATGACATCCTCGACGCATTCAGGTCCCACTGGGACACAGTACACACCTACAACCCACCAAAACCACATGCGCAGGAGCACTTCCAAGACATTCAGGAATGGTGCCGGACTCATGCTCACGAGCTGAGGCCTGCCCCCCTGATACGTATGGAGGTGCTCGACTACACGTCCACACTTACCACTCCAATCACCGTCGAGGAAACAAAACACTACATAAAATCGACACCAAAACGCGCCCCCGGCCCCTCCGGCCTACCGGCCACACTAATTCATAACCTCCCCGCAGACATATACCCCACACTCACACACCTATTCAATGCCTCTCTAGCCTCAGGCCACTTTCCCAAAATATTCAAAGTCTCTCACAATATACTCCTTCATAAACAACGCAAAGACCCAAAACACCCAAACAACTACAGGCCTATTGCTCTATTAGAGCACCTAGGCAAAATACTCGAACGCATGGTCAACTGCCGCCTACGGGAGTTCCTGGAAGAGAGGGACTGGTTCTCCCCCCATCAATACGGGTTCAGGAGGGGCAGGTCCACTCAGGCGGCCGTGACCATCGTACACGACAGAATACAGAAGAAACGACAGATACGCCAAAAGACTCTCTCCGTCAGTAAGGACGTGGAGAAGGCCTTTGACAAGGTGTGGCACAAGGGACTCCGTTGGAAACTCGCCAACAACACGGAGTTACCTCTCTGCACCAGAAGGCTCCTCTCACACTACCTCACTGGACGGCGATGCCACATCAGATATAACAACACCCTATCAAGACCCTTCACACCACGCTCAGGCGTTCCCCAAGGAAGCGTTCTGGCACCCACACTCTACATCATGTTCACAAATGACACCCCACGCCCACCAGAAAACTGCGTTCACACTTACATAGTGGCCTACGCCGACGACGAGACCATTCTCGTCAGCGGCCGGGCCCCCGAAGAAATCGCGCTCCATGCACAAAGAATACTTGACGAGAAGACAGACTACGAGGACAAATGGCTGATTGCCACGAATCCTCAGAAGACACAGATGACACTCTACGGCGCTAGAGATCACTTCATGCACAACCTACAAATCTACTCACACACACCAAACATGATCCACCAAAACCCAACAAGGCTCGCATACACACAGTGCACCAAAATCCTGGGGGTAACATTCGACAAATCCCTCAGGTTCAACTTACACCAGAACATAATACAAGCAAGAGCCTCACGTACAAACACATCGCTGGTTAGGTTCTACCCAGCGAGTAAAAAACTAAAACTACACATATACAAAGCACTCGTGCGTCCCATTCTCACGTACGCCCCACTGTCACTCGTAGCCTCGAGCGACACCTGGAAGCGAAAGGCTCAGCGCATTCAGAACTCTGCTCTGAAGCGCGCTTGCCGTTCGCCGCTGTACTCGAGAATGGACGCACTACACAACAACAACAAACTAACTCCTCTCAACACCTACGCTCACACCAGACTCACAAAACAACTTGAAAAACTCACCACAGACCCACTTTACACCTCGCTACATGTAAGAAGGTACGCGATGGCGCCGCGATATCCCGCGGCCCACGAACACCTGCCACCCGTACCATTCTTCGCATAAAACCAAAAAGGCATCGTGAATGACGCGTTTCCGGATGGACTGTCAGCCTCCCCCCCCTGACTTGCCCAGTCAATTACCACATAACCTACACCCTCACTACAACACCTCGCTTCGGTGTATAGCCACCGACCTATCTACTCTCGCTGTCCCTTTCTTAATTATTTTCCGCAACGCTCCTCTCTGACTACCCGACTGCCGTGTTACAGCAGTCCCTCTCTGTTCTTTCTATACACAAAATGCAATGCCAAGAACATCAGTTGCCTGAAGAAGTTGGCCTACAGCGAAACGTCGCAATAAAACTTTCCCTGGAATTTGAGCCTTCTCATTCTCCATATGGTAACCCTACAACTAACGTATTTTGATGTTTTAACGAAAAAAAAAATTGTGACGCTAACGATTATATTATATTTTATTAGCGAAGAGACAAAATAAAGGTGAAAATAAGTATTCAGACATTCATGGAAAATATTTTTAAATTCGCTTACTTACAGAATTCTTCTGGTCTAGTATGTTCGAGAATGATCCAATCGATTAGAAAAAATAGTTTACTTCGGTATGTTTTTATGTATAGCCTCATTTTAGCCTGACCGTAAATATTGCAACATTGGTTTATCTTAGTTAAAAGTAAAGAGCTCTCAACCGATTTGAAAAGCAAGCTATCTGAGCACTGCAGAGATGTTAAAATCTATACAAGTATTTTTACAGCCTTACCTGCACCCCTCATTACTCTCGGATGAATTGTTATAAAATGGAAGACTTCCAGGACCACTGCAAACCTTCATCGCAATGAAGTTCCGAGGAAAATATCTCAACAAGCTCTTCGGCGGATGCTGAGATCAGTAAAGAACCCTATGGAAACTAAGACATAACTGCAGACAAAATGTGTACTGCTGGGGAAACGTTTACGAAAAGAACAATTAGTAATTATTTCAATAGATAAGCTCTCAAATCTCGTTAGCCACGCGAAATCTTTTCTTAAGAAGGCTCACTTGTTAGTACAAGGAAAGTTTGCTCAGGAGCACATAAAGAAATCAATTAAATTTTGGATGAATCTGTGTTGTTCTTATGAGACCAAAATGGAACTATTTGCCGAAATGCAGCTTGCCATGTTTGGCACCCTGATGGAAGTGCCTGTGATCGGAAGAACACCATTTCCACAGTAAGTATGGAGGCGAGACCATTATGATATGATGTTTTTCTTTTAATGGGAATGATCTCTCCATATAACTGATGAAACAATGAATGGAGCTAAGTATAGATAAATATTGGCTAATAACTTAACGTCTATTGTAGAGATTTGGATGATGCAGAACTATTTGCTTCCGATAAGGTGACACACCTACGACTTTTGAATAAAGTTAATTGCATGGGATCGATGGAAGGATTTTAAGGTGGATTCAGCTGTGGCTTAGTGACACACAGCAAAATGTTTGGATAGATGGGATTAAAACCAAGTGAGGGAATTTTACCAGTTTGTTTCTCAGAGGGCTGTGTTAGAAATTTATGGTTCTTGATTTAATGATTTCGAGATAGTATAAGTATCGACCTGAACATATTTCTTCATGAGACTAAGTTGGATAGGATTATAAGGTCTAACTCCAATGTTGAAGTATTGAAAGACGAATTGACCAACCTATTTCAATGGTCGGAGAAATGGCAAATGGAATTTAATATAAGCAAGTGTACACACTATACTTAGTATAAGGTGTAATCCGTTGAATGGGAGACTTCCGGCCTAGAAAACAGCGTTTAAGTGCTAGGAATAGAGAAAATTAGGAGGAGGGTAAGAAATAGGAGTGGTGATGTCATTTTGAAACTGCACCTGGCATTAGTTAGGTCTCATTTTGACTATGTTGTGAAATTTTTATCACCGTATGATAGGATGGATATTGATTTGCTTGAGTCTGTGCAAAGAAGGATGAATAAGCTGATTAATGGGTTAAGGAGCTTACCCTTTAGTCAAAGGATTAGGAGCTTAAATCTACATACGTTAAAAAGGAAAAGATCTCAGGGAGGGGGGTACTTAATTGCGGTCTTCAAGTAGGTAAAAGGTTATAATAAGGGAGACATGGGTAGGGTTATTATTTTTAGTGAACAAGATTAGACACATAACAATGGGTATAAACTGAACAAGTTTAGGTTTAGGAAAGATATTGGGAAAAATTAGTCTAAAAATTGACTGATACATGAATGGAATATGCTCAGTAGTTAGGTGATAGATGCGTCCTCCCTGGCAAGTTTTAAGAACAGATTTATGGATGAGGGTACTAGGTGGGATTAAAATAAAGGTCAGGAGATGGCGAGAGGTTGGAGTATGAAACACGACCCTTCATTTGGGCCCTCACAGTGAGCCAGCGCCGCTTCATAGAGGATAAGGAGAAGTTCATCACGAGGCCTCGAACTTCGGCTTTTGGCCACGATGGCATCGGTCAGCTAGACTCAAATTTTATCCTAAGTCATTGTGAGCGTAAGAACGCTAATCTTTGCGCCCTCTCTCGCGTGCCATAAAACCTGCGTAAAAGAGTGACACTTGGAAGCCCTCATCCACACATCAAAGTCTTCCGTCCTCACATAACTTATCAAAATGAAGAAATATTAATTCATATGACAAAAGACGTCGGGGGCGACCCCTTCTTTGCCGCCAACGTCCTAAACCTGCTATGTGTAGCAAATTGAGTTTCCCGAGACGGTGTTCGCCCTAATACAGAAGCAGAAACGACCTGTACTTTCCCCCACTCGTACCTACTCCATCTTTCTCCAGTTCTTCCTCCTCCACCACTCACCCTGTCTTCCGCTTCTTCTCACTTTCTTGGCACCTGCCTCAGCTCCGGTGCCCTCATCCTCCTTCCACTGTTACCATCTATCCTTCCTTACACTGCCTCTATCCCCCTCTCCGCCCTTCGACTGTCCCCGTCCTTCCGCTCACTGTCCCTATCCCCCTTCCACCACTCAACCCACTCCCGTTCATTTCTTTTTGGCCAGTTCTTCTCAAGCAACTAAAACACCCGTCACCCAAATCAGTCCAACATCACAGCACGCGCTTTTCGTTCACGGCCATAGACCGGCTTAGTATGTCACGGCTTAATGTACGCAGTTAGCTCGGTGTTCGTCACCCCATCTCCAATTGGCTATTCAACGCTCAAAGACCCGATCTGTTACCCTTGAACTCCACCAGCCTAGAACCCTCTTAACACTAAATTTCACATTGCAGGCTACGACACCTAGGTAACCACAAAATGTTTCACCTAGGATCAGCGATCCTAATTAAGGGGTACATAAACCACACACTCATAAAAACACATGGCGACTTCTTTCAACGCCTACAAGGTACACACATACACTCTTCCATTCTTCTTTTTGGGGACCTAAGCTCAAGTCATCCGATACTTCTTTCAAACACCACCAATAATACATGTAGGTATCTGGCCGCTGCATTGCAGAGATTCTACTGCGAGCACATCGGCCCGACCTTCCCCAAATTCTTCGGCTGTCACAGAGCGACTACGTCCCTGGACATAGTCCTCCGCAATGACCACGCCAAACGTTTCCATGCACACACATAGCCCCAAGTCTATCCTCTTCATCTATTCTACTACTATCGCCACCATTCTACGACTGCATCCTCACAAACTGGGAGGAGTTTAAGAAACACGTAACTAATACACTAAGCAAGCTCAATATACAGGACACTCACCCATCACACCTAGACAACCACTAGATCACAATCATGACCACCATAAACACTGCACATATCTAAACACCACGCAAAAATATAGGTGCATTAAACACCACATAATTCGCACACAAAGACTCATTACACAGTACAATAACCAGAACGACAGAGGCCCACAACAAAAGAACATCACCCTCCTATATAGCCGCATCCTACAATGTGTGCAGCTGGACTGGAACCGCTAGTGTCGCGAGGTGACCCGCATCGCGGATGACGCTCGCTGTATTGACCCTTGCTTTTTCTGGTGGCGCGTAAAGAGGATGTTAGGCATGGACTCACCAAAACCAGTTACCCTACTATACAATAACCGCACACTCACCGATACTAACGACATCCTCGACGCATTCAGATCCCACTGAGACATGGTGCGTACACGTAACACAAACCGCATTGGCAAAAGCAATTCCAGGAAGTCCGGGAATGATTTTGTCTCTATTCTAGTGAGTTTTGGCCCCTCTTCCCTGATACGAATGGGCATGCTCGATAACTACCACATTCGCCACTCCTATCACCGTTGAGGAAACAAAACATTAAATCAAAAGTGTACCAAAACTTGACCCGTCCCAAGGCCTTCCAGTCACAATAATACATCACCTGCTCCTCCCCCCAAAAAAAAAATTCCCTACACTTACAAACATATTCAACGCCTGACTCTCCTCTGGACATTTCTCATAGTTATTTAGAACGCCACACCTACAAACATAAAAGCCTAACTCGCAAACAACTATAGGACTATTGCACTATTAGAGCACCTAGGCAAAATATTCGAGCGTATGGTCAACAGTTGTCTTCTAAATTTCATGGAGTAGAGTGACTGTTTCTCCCCTGCCAATATGGTTTCAGGAGAGGCAATTCCACCTAAGAGGTTGTGACCATCGTTTAAATTATACTAAAAAAATACGAGTCATGACCCCCCCCCCCCCTCCCCGAGAAAAAAACTCTTCCCGTCGGCAAAAACGCGTGGCATGAGGGACTTCGTTGGAAACTAGCCAACAACACGTTCCATCTTTGCACCAGAAGGCTTCTTTCCCATTAGCTTAGCGACCGGAGGTGTCATATAAATTACAATACAATATCCCACCGATTCACACGACGCGCAGGCGTATCACAGGGTAGCGTACTGGCATCCACACTATTCATAATGTACACCAATGACACCCCACGTCCACTCAAAAACTGCACACACACACACTGGCTTACTCTGATGATGATACTATTCTCGTCTCCGGCCATGTTCCAGACCTAATCGTGAGCCGAGCACGATGATACTGAATGAGAAGACAGAATATGAGGATAAGTTGCTAAATGCCACAAATCCTTTGAAGATACAGAAGACACTCTACGGCGCGCATGATCACTACCTGCACAACATGTATATAGAGACTCACACCAGACATTAACTATCCAACCCACACGAGATTCACATATAAACATCACACGAAGATAATCGAAGCCACATATGATAAATACCTATGCTTTCACGTACACCAAAACACCATACAAACACGAGCTAAAAAACACACAAAATGTTGGGCAAGTTTTATCCTGTCAGCCGCAAACTACAATTACACTATATAAAACATTAGCTCATCCACTCCTTAGATACACACCAGTTACACAAACAGCCGCGAGTAACACATGGAAAAGGAAAGCACAGCGCATTCAGAATTCTGCTCTGAAACGCGCATGTCGCTCTCCTCGTCACACACTCATGTCCACACTGCATGAAGATAACCAACTCCCACCACTCAACACACACACTCTCAAGCCTCCATCATCGCCCAACAGAATTCTCCACGCAGTCGTTATGGATCTTCAACAATAAAGCAATCAGCAATCTTCCATCACGAGCACGGCAATTGTTTCGGCGATTCAAGTGCTTTAATATTTACCGAATTGGCCGAAACACGGGCTCCGTCTCTAAGAGCCAACATTTGAGGAACACAATCTCGTCCAGTAAGACAAAATTCCGGATGGCTTTTTTCCCATCTACCAGCAAGCCATGGAAGCAACGGACTCTTTATTCGAGTTGCCAACAAAGCAGAGAACAAATAAGGCTCTCCAAGCCATCGTTTTTAGGCATCATAAGCCCTCTGCTGAAGAACGATGTCAGAATCTTACTAGGAACATCACCCTAGTGGCAGAAGAAGATCACAACTCTCCTTAGGCAGCTCCGAGACGCCGCGGGGGCCGACTTCCGGCAGTATAGCTAAGAGAAACTCTTCCTTAGTCGTCTCCCCATTAATGTGACACACATATTCTGGAGTCGTTAGGGGAAGTTCAAACCCACAACAGCAGGGCAGAGACTGCCGACCATATCTTAGCCACTGCCGCTTACAATGGTTCGACCTACCGAGGTTTGCGCAGCTCTCACGCTGCCCAGGACCGCCTATCGCTAGAAGATAAGATGGACAAACTCATCGAGGCGATCCGAAATCTGGTTAAAGAGCTGCGGGGTAAAAGATCGTTCCGATGTAGGAGTCCTGGATTCCACTCACTCTCTGTTCTTGGGTTGGTCTGGCTGTTCTAGGACGTGAGATCCGGGGAGTGACTCAGCTAGATGGTGCTGGTATCAGTCGAAGTTCAAAGGTGAAGCCTATCGCTGCCTGTCACTCTGTGGCTTCCATGTGGAAGGAAGCCAATTAGTATCTTTTGCATCCTCCAAGGCGGACCGTACGTCTATCATCCCTATCGCTGCCGGAAGCCATCCAAGAGCGTCCTGCAAGTTTCAAACTTTTCAGCAGCCTCATCCGGACACCACGGAAATTTGCATAACCCAACTCTACCATTCAGCAAATCCAGGAGAAATGACAAGCGTATTTCAGAATAAAAAACAAAAGTAACCCACCTTTCCACACACCCGATTTTTAGCGCCCTCCTGCACCGCAACCATGTCCACCTTCCTTCGGGGGACTCCTATCAGCAGAACTCCTGCCTCTTGATCTGGGATACAGACACAGGACTCAACTTCATCATTGAAAGCGGCTCGGCCGTCTCCATACTCCCGGCTTCGTCTCATGACAGTCGTCGACCTCCGTGCTACAAACTATCTCAGGTGAGCCAATCTCGGTCTATTCTAAAAATATTTCTTTCCATCTCTATCTTGACCGGATGGTCTCTCCCATTGGCATTTCTTCGTTGCTAATGTCGGTCATCTCATCTTAGGGGACGACTTCTTGCAACACTTCTCACTTGTCCTAGACTTAAAAGGATGAGATATCACAGACCGACGGTCCGAAATCATTATTCACGGCACTCTTTCCTCCCACGCATTGCAGTTCTCTTACCGAGCGCCTGTTCAAGGACTTACTTGCCAAGTTTCACAGGCCTCCTTTAAGCCATTCATCCAGTAATACATGCTAAATACACTGCATATTTCGAATATTTCCCAGACTTAACCTGACCCGGGTAGTGTGCAGAACCACAAAAGCACTCTACCCAAGGAATCAGTGACTCACCGACAACATACTCTCTCCACTTCAATTTTCCCACGTCCTTTCAAACACTCGGCTATACCCTGCTAGCTGCAGACCAACTCACATACCTAGTCATTACATACTTTTTGAAAAGGGACAACATAAATTTTCAATTATTCCCCCTTTGTTTACTGACCACTGAGCGCAATCTCAAGGCCTCACAACTCCCACCGCAATTTCAGAAGAACATAAAGTCCATTCTGAGGCCTGCCTCGGCACAACCAAAGTTACCTATTACGACCGAAAAGCGCATCAGACTTCTCTTAAACGATATTCGAGCATAGCACATACAGACTTCCCACACGACGGCCTACCCTCCCAAAATTCATAGCTTCCCTAGCCGAGTTGGCCCCTTTGACGTCTGGGAGAAATGACATATGCCGAGGCAGCTGTTTATGCCACACGCTATTCAAAACCTGCTCGGAAAATATATAGGTATAGAGTAGAGTATTCTAACTTTCACTTTAGGTTGAAATCTAAGTCCAATTTGGCTGGATATCCTTGCAACACCTGGCAACCTCACGCCGTTCGAGGCCTACGTAATCTGCCACGCACGGGAAAGGCATATATATGTCATTTACAAAACTTTATTGTTCCACGCCAAGTGTCAGCCTTCACATCAACCTCCAAGTCAGCTGGGAGCCCGCTTACTTGAGGAAACCAAGAATAATTCCAAACTGACCTTGTTAATAAATATTAACATGAGCATGTTTGTATAACCAACCGCTTCATTGGTGACCCTGCAACCGACCCAACACACTCTCCCAACCTAGGGTTGCCAGATATATTAAAATAAAAATCAGAATACCCTTTAAAGTTTTGAACACAATAGCACCCCATATATCCTACGCATATGTAAACAAAACGCAATGTTTTAAAATTGGAAAACACATTGTACAATAGAAAATTAAATATAAAAATAGAAGATAATTAGTAAATTTTAATCTACTCACCTTTGGCTGATGATGATGCTTCCTTTAATAAAGCTTTATTTTCTACAATTTTTCTTGTAAAACTCTATACATTTCAAATCAAAGTTCCACTTACATCGTAAAATCGCTTCCACGATGGTTATATCTAACTTATTTCTTTCTTTAGTCCACTGGGAATTCATTAAAGAGAAACCCCGTTCAACATTCGCATTATGAGAAGGCATGCTGAAGAGGTACTGACAAAGAGTTAATAATTCTGAATATTGCTCTTCAAATTTTATTTCAGTAAGCACAAAAGACCATCTTTCATGACATAATTTGCTTTCCCACTCCTCACGATCATGTTGAATCTCTTGATCAACTGCTTTGTTAAGGGTTGTCCACTGCCCGAAGATAGCATTATAATCAATTTTAATTCCTTTAGTTTTTAGAGCTATGCATGTTGCTTCCAACTGCGGCCAGGGTGGTAGATTATTTAGCAACATCCATGTAAAGCAGTGAAACTCTTGCATAAATGAACACCATTTTATGAGATATTAAGAACGCGTAGCAAGTAATTGTTTACATCTAATCTAAATGTCGCTTCGTTTAAGTACAGCCTTGACACTGAGTGGAATAAATTTTTCGTTATGTCTTGTTTGGATGCACTCAACAAGATCCTTCAAACATGGAAGTACTGCAATTACGCTATTTGCTCTTTTTTTTTCAATTTTCATTATCTTATTGTTAAGAACATACTGAAGGCTGTGTATAACATTTAAATGGGTGTCACTTAATGGGTCATTAAAAAAGTCGAAGAGAAATTTAGGAGGCTTTTCTTCTGAGTTAAAATATGATTTTAGTACCCCAAATAATGTAAGAATTCGCTCAACTGCATTTGTTAGAGAGAGCCAACTGTTTTTTGAATGTGTAAGAACTGATGAATATTGAACTCCAAGAAATTCACAAAACTCTTTTAATCGTTCAGTTCTAACAGTATAAATACTGAAGTAAGAGAACAACTTCATGACAATGACTTCAGTATCAACAGAAAGTGCCAGCTGCTGTTTGTACAGCATTGTGAACAACGTGAGCTGGACACCCAACTCCTTCCATTGAATTATTCATGCTTTCTTTTAACTTTGTATAGACATTATTTTTACATTTACGCATGCACCCTCGAAAGTATGTGTTCATATTATCACCACCGAGAGCAACACATTTTTTCTTATCGATTCCTACATCAGTAATAGATTTTACGTAAAAATTTGGGATTGTTTCTGTCTCATTGGGAAGAGATTCTACTTTTAAAAGCTTTACCTGCAAACCCTTTTCACCCGTAAAATAGTGAATCCCGGAGCATTAGTAGATATTCCATAAAATGGAGACTTTTTTAGATCATTGACTACCTCACCAATTGACTGTGGGTTTAATACATTTTTTAAGAAGAGCAGTAGCTTTTGTTCTGGCACTTGAATGTTCTTCGCATTTTTCGAATCGGAAAATATTTCAGGCAATAATTTATTTAAGCAGTCATTTGAGTGAAAGGACTGATGATGATATGTATGTAGTATGTAAAGCAATTACGACATCATCATTTGAATTTTTCTATATAAAGAAATTTGTTATTTGGTAACTTTCTTTGGTAGATGTAGAACTCAAACATCTATGTTTAATTGTTTCTAAATGTTGTTTTTTATATCGGTTTGGCCATCATTTTCAATACAAAATGAACAATTACACAATGCACAATATGCTTCATAAACAGTTTTACATCTTTTAATAAAGCTCCATTGTTCTAAAAATTCATCACAAAATTTACATTTTCTTTTCGGCATTTTGGGGCACAAATAAGGGCTTGTAAATTAAAAAGAAATATTAGTAAAATACACTTCAAATTACAAAGTACCAACTAATATAGCGCGAAGGAAAGCTCTGATTAACTGCACTGATTAGGCGGGCGGCGGAAATGACATCGACATACTCTCACGGCAGAACTCATTAGATAACTGCGACTGCCCAGGAGCCGGACTCGGAGGCCGCCAAGGCGCCAAAGCAACTTTAACCACGCTGCATTGAAGCAGAATGAACGACGATCAAGCACGTTCTAGAAGTACATAAGCTGAAAAAGCATATGACTGGACTCAAATACGATTATTTATGTTGTAGTCTGTTACATAAGTTTATTTTCAGTAAAATGATTCTGTGAAAAGTGTTATTAAGATAATATTTATGCAATAGCGGATATTTTTGATAGTTAAGAATAATTCCGATAAATTTGTTATTGACTAAACATTTTTCATAATTCAGGACATTTAAGCGTCCTATCAGAGTTAATTTAGGACATAGGACAAAATCAGGACATGTCCGAAATTTTCAGGACGTCTGGCAACCATATCCTAGCCCCAATGTGTACCCAGAAAGGGGGCAGATGACATTCGGGAAATTGCGTGGCTTCCAAGCGCCAAAGCATTCAGATTTTCACTTCCTCTATCTTCACCACTTTCTTTACAATTCTCTCGCAAACTTTCTGCGGGAGATGCCCTCGCTGGTTTTCGCTTTAAATTCAATTTAAAAATCTTGCTTTTTGAGAAAATAAGCATATTTGCGTAAGTGCTTTCCTTACACCTGGAAAACGAAAGCGGAGTAAGCGCAGAACATCATTTCTGGATGACCTGTGAGTGCGTCGGGCCTAAACATTTAAGGCCTTTTTGAACTGTAACAAGAACTGCTTTCAATGGAAATACGTCGTTGTTGTAGTCCTCTCGGGGGCAAGCCTCTCTGACGCTGAAGCTGTGGCCTCTCCCACTTATTTAATCTCAACAGCAATGCGTTGTCTCCCTCATCTATATACTTCCTTATCTTTACTCATACCTAATTCATCCTCACTAACTTGGCCGTTGCATTCTACCCGATTGGCATGTGGTTGTCAGGCTACATCATTTCATAAATGCCGGTTAACATATTTTTAAGCCTACGTTTTATTTATTAAATAAGCTTTATTTTGTAGCCTATTTTTCTGTGTCTGGGCTATTCATTTTTAGCCGTTTGCACCTCTTTTAAATTTCCTACTATCTTTTACCTACCTGTATAGACCCAACAAAGGGTGAAAGAGGGCGATGCACGTTCTTAAAAAAAACACAAAAAAAACAATTCCTCATCTATTGGATTTGAACATATATTTTTTGATTCAGAATATACATTTGAACTAAATGGTAGGAAATATAACAAACACAATAATACTAGGCTGTTTAACGTTATCTTGCTACTACTCGGTGGTTGCCAACAATTTAGGCTACCCGTTAAGTCTGACAGACTGCATCATTCACGGCTGAGATCATTTATCGTTCTAAATAGATGTTCTTTTCGCAAGTTTGGTTTCAGCAGATCTTTGTCTTTTGTGCCGATTTGGGGCAACGTTTGGGTATTTTCGTTTCATTTTCAAAGTTGCTCTGTTTAGAGAACGGCGCACTGCTGTAATGATTCGAATTTACGTCTAATATAGATCAACTGGACCAAAAGTCTCAGGCGTGAAAACTATAATCATAATCATATTTTTTACCCCAATATTGGCTCTGTAAAGAGATACAATATCGTGATCTACATATTATGCAAAATAAATTAAATAATTATTTTTTTTTAAAGGATATTGTAATACAATACTTGTTGGGGCCCCGTTTGGACTGTGATCGGCACGTCTCACGGGAACTGCGGTGGTATATTTTGTCTATGTCCACTCTTTATATTATGTATATGTATTTTCCTGCTATTATTTATCACGTGGTCAAATTAAAAAAAAAAAAGAAGTCTGTTTTGCCACTGCAAACATTACAAAAATATAGTAATGCAATACTTGTGACAGGAATGATCTAAAGCTATAATCATACAACCGATTAATCATAGGCTAGGGTGAGCCATTGTTGTTATCTTTTGATTGCATTGCAGGTTGGCGGTAAAAAGCGAAAAAATAAATTTGCTATTGCGGTTTCAGTTACAAAATAAATACATGAAATGAACAGAAGAAAATTAAACTATCTTTTTACGGACTTTCATCACTTAAAAGCCAGAAAATAGTATGAATCGTGCGATGTTTTGTCGTCCGCCACAGCACAAATGTTCAAGCAGTTACAGGAAAGATAACATTACAAATACGTGATCTTAGATGTTCATACATGTATTTCATACTCTACATTTCTATAATATAATTGTTACAGAAAAATCCAAGCTATAATTTTACTTCTTGTATTGTCTTCGTATGTAAAATCACCAGCAAATTCAAAACAAAACAACTTAGAAGTAAATATTTAAAATCGTACGGGAACATTCAGGTCGTTTCCATCATTAATTGGTAAGGCGTTCCTATTACGATGATATCGTGACAGGTGTGAAAGATAAGAATTCTTTGAGGAGTATTTTTTGGTGCAGTATGGGCAGACTAAGGGCTGTGATTGTACAGAATGAAGATCTTCTATGTGGGTGCGAAGGATATATTTGTTGGAGTAAACTCGACCGCAGACATGACACCTGGCTGGTGACCGGCACGGGAAACGTTCCTTTAGCGTCGGCTGGGAAGGGAATACAATACCGGTGGCGCGAGCTTCATCTGAAACACAAAGTACTTACATCGTGGCATGTAAAGAAACGTTCAAAGAAATAACGCCACCTTTCTCTTTATATTGAAATTTTGAACCTTAACTATGTATCCTTCAACCAATCCTAGGGAGAATTATTTACTAACAGAAATTTTGGGCGTCTCGTCTTGTCATTTTCATTATTTTCAATCCTTTTTATTTTGCATTGTAGCTCTGATGCGATCAGCGATTAGTACTTAACCACTCGGTGTAACCGGGTGTATATCACAGCGATAAAGGGTAAGGGCTAAGAGAGTGAATATCAATAAAGTGTGAAGTGTCATAACTCGAAAAACAAGTGAAACTGTAAAAAAGAAAGCCTTGACAGAAGTATTGAATGAAAATTATTATAGCTGGGGTGACTCAATGTATTCATACAAGCAATCAAAGGAGAAGTGAGATTAAACATGCAGAAAATTCTTCCAGGACAAGTAACCCATGGAAGATTTCCCCCGAGAGGACAATTGACTCTAATTGATAAATTAAATTAATTGGACCAAGGCATATAGGAAAAAAACAAAAGTAAAAATTAAATATAAGCTTGAATATATTTTACAAAGTTAAATTTAAACCTAAAATATCCTTGCTATAATATTTATTTTAACTGATTATACGAATGGAACAATTGCAATGTCGTATGTTCAGATGAACACTTCAGACAGAAATACACCACAACGCGTAAGATCCAAAGACGTCTAAATACACCCAGCTACGATTACATGTGAATATAGCGTATTAGGGAGATTCCGTCATCAGTCTATTTATTTATCCGACAGTCGCTGGAAGAGCAATATGCATGCACACAACTATACCGCTCTACAAATATAAAAGCCCGTTCCCGTAGCTCAGTCTCACGTTACGATACGGAACCAACAACGGACACAAACTCCATTTCCTCTGGTTTGCCAAGTAAGTAGAAAGTCTGCAAATACTCATAAATGGAGACTGCGACCATTCTCTTTCGATTCTTCAACTTCTACACGAGCGACGACTTTACTTTAGCAAACACGTCCTCATTGGTTAGTTACAAAAGCTAAAACAATAATTCTTGGTAGACCATTTCGACACGCGAGTCTACGCTAACGACGGTACTCGCGCACACCAATTTTGCTACACGGACCAACACAATCAACACAAACGGCAAACATCTTATACATATTTCTATATACGTACTATATACGATTCTGTATCTCTAATTCAACACTTTTGGAAGCATGATTCAACCATTTCCTCTGGTTTGCCAAGTAAGTAGAAAGTCTGCAAATACTCAGAAATGGAGACTGCGACCATTCTCTTTCGATTCTTCAACTTCTACACGAGCGACGACTTTACTTTAGCAAACACGTCCTCATTGGTTAGTTACAAAAGCTAAAACAATAATTCTTGGTAGACCATTTCGACACGCGAGTCTACGCTAACGACGGTACTCGCGCACACCAATTTTGCTACACGGACCAACACAATCAACACAAACGGCAAACATCTTATACATATTTCTATATACGTACTATATACGATTCTGTATCTCTAATTCAACACTTTTGGAAGCATGATTCAACCTCTTCGCTGTTCTTCAATGTTAGTAGTTTAAAGACAATCAAACGTTGGTGCAATTTTCTTGTGTAGGAAAAATATTTTCGGACTGCGGATTTCCCCCCTCCCCTTCTCTCTTTCGTTTACCTACCCTGCTCTCGTATATCTTTCATTCTTTCGTCTGTCTTCACTTTTTGTCTGTCTACCAAATCGCCGGCGGGTCGAATTTCTTCGCATTTTGACCATTTGAGTATATCTCTCGTTGGATTCACTGCTGAACACATTTTAAGACTGACCTTTCTGGTCCGTGGGACGCGTTTATAACTACCCCCTCGTCCAATTGGGGGCTGGATCGGGACGATGGGAGTAAGTAGGTAGACGTTTCGAAACATAAGAAAAGGGAGCCTCTCTCTCTGGCGGGACTTTATTAGGTCCACACTCGTTTTCGATGTGCACCCTCTTACGCCTTCAAAATACATTTCATCTTCTTAAGATTTCTTCTCTGAACCTTTCAAATCTATTAAATAATATTTTTAATATTGGGTGGGTGTTAACAGCAAGTCGATATAATTTCATTAAGCGAAATAGCTGAGTCTTCAGTTTTATCGTTTTGTCGTGGTGTGTTCATTTGTCAAATACTTTTACGTTGCAGGAGACTGGTTCTCTTGCATGTACTTATTTTTGTTAGGAATAACTATCGCATCAGGTTTTTTCTAAACAAACAATTTTGTTACACTCCCGTACTATTATTTTGTAAAAAGATAAAGTGGTACCCCTGTACCCCAGTAATTTTGGAAGGGTTGACAATGGTTGTTGGCCTTATTCGTGAAATTGCTTAGTGTCGTTTTTTTTTTCTTTATTTTCAGTGCTTGAATTTACCCATAATCATATCGGAAAACTCATTAAAGCGAAAATGTTGACAGTATAGTGTTGAATATTTGAAGTTTGGATTTATTACTTCTAATAATGAACAACAGCCAATGTGTCTTCTTTGCGAGAAAGTATTTTCAAACCAGGCCATGAAAGCCATTTAGGCTTTCCAATCATTTAAAGAAGATCCATCCTGATAAAATGAAAGAAAAATTGTGATATTTTAAACTCGACGAGATAAATTTCACAACATAAAACCTATTCACTTCCTTATGACAAACTAATCACAGAAATAGGTCGATGGAGTTGTTTGTTCATACACAGTCTCCAAGATCAAGGAAACTTAATACAATTGAGGAACAACTTATTTTGCCAGCTATAGAGGAAGCCATTCGTACAGTAGTACATCATCTTTCCTCAAGTGGAATTACCAAAGCGATCCCACTTAGTAATAATTATGTGCAAAGAAGAATTGATGAAATGGCCGAGAACATGAAAGAGACCATATATAACATTTTTTAGAAATCAACAATTTGGTTTACAATTGGAGGAATCTACCCTCGAAGGCAATGAAGCACTACTTTTAGGATATGTTTCTTTTATTAAAGATAAGAAAATTGTGCAAGAATTATTATTTGCAAATGAACTTGAAAACATACACTAGAGGTGAATCCATATTTACTACAGTTGAGCAGTTTTTCAAAGAAAAAGAAACCCCAATGAACATAAAATTGTTTGTGCAGCGGACGGTGCTCCAGCATTGACACGGCGGGAAAGAGACTTTCTTGTATTTGATAAAAAAAGTTGTACCCAATGTTTTTCCAATACATGGGGCAATTCATCGTCAATATCTAGTTGCTAGAAACTTGAGTGATCGGCTTCATAAATCCCTTGGTGTTGTTATCACATCAGTAAATAAAATATAATGCTTTCCTCTTAATTCTTGAATCTTTCGATAATTATGCAACAACAATAATGAAGAATTTGATTGTGTCCTTTTACATACTGAAGTGAGATGATTATGTAAAGGAAACGGTTTGAAGCGATGTTATTCTCTTTTCAACACTATCATACAAATTTTCCAGGAGAATAAAAGTGATTATTAATGTGACAGGGCCTATTTAACAGATTTATTCAATATATTCAATGATCTAAATCTGCACTTGCAAGGCTGTGATGTAAAGCTTATCAAAGTAAAATCTGTTATTTACACATTCATGGACAAGCTTTCACTCTTTAGGCATAATATTGGTCATCGGAAGAAGTCTCAATTTACAAATCTTGATCGACTAGAAAATAATAATTATGAGGCTGATAATTCCATATTAGATGAGGACCTCGTGATTTATTGCGACGGCTTGAACTCTTTGTACGAGGACATGAGCTTTAGATATTCAGGATCTTATTAATATGAAAATACCTGACTGTCTGATAAACCTATTTATGCGATGCTTGAACAAATGAAGCCGACTCTGCAATGCAATGAAAGGTATCCAAAGCTGTAGGAAGCTACGAGGGGCGGTTAATAAGTTTTGCGAATCGGTATGGCAAAACAGAGGAAGGAGGATGGCTGTTTGTGGGGGCGTTAGGACAAGTTATGACAAGTCAGGACCTGCAGCGGCACGCTCCTGCATCGTCTATTTAAGAAGCAGTACCTGATCGCATATCGTCAGTCACAAATTTTTCAACAATGGAGAAGGTTGAGCACCGCGCAGTGATCAAATTTTTGACCAAGGAAGGCAAAAATGCAAAAGAAATCCATGAACGCATGGTTGCAGTGTACACTGACACCGCCCCTTCCTATGCAACCATTGCTCGCTGGAATAGGGAGTTCCGCCATGGTCGTGAGTCCCTTGAAGATGACCCCCGTCCAGGACGCCCGTCAGACGTGACCAACGAGGACAATGTGGCCCGTGTGGAGAGGATGATCGTCGAAAATCGACGGGTGAAGGTGGAAGAAATCGAGCGAGAACTTGGAATATCACATGGAAGTGTTATAAACATTATCCACGACAATTTGGCCATGACCAAGGTCTCTGCCCGTTGGGTCCCTAGAAACCTCACGCCCCATGATCGACTTCAACGTCGTCAAAGTCCACAAGGCCAGAGTTGCACAAGCTGCCCTGCGCGAGTGCTGATTCGAGGAGCTCAACCATCCCCCCTACAGTCCAGATCTGGCCCCTAACGACTACTTTTTATTCCACCAGCTCAAAGCTGCACTGCGTGGACGTCGGTTTGGGGACGATGAAGATGTCCAGCTCGCCGTCCAGGAGTGGATTGAACAGCAGTCGGGAGATTTCTGGTTGTGGGGAATTCGAAGCCTCAGGGACAAGTGGCGCAAGTGCATTGAAGTCGAGGGTAGTTATATTGAAATATAATAAAACACTTTTTCTCATATCTCGTTTCCTTATATCCGAATTGCAAAACTTATTGACCGCCTCTCGTATTAAACATTGTTTTTATTGCTTTTCCGACTTGGTATATGGCTGAACGTGGCTTTAGTGCAGTTACTCAGCTTCTTACCAGCCAAAGAAACCGCCTGCAAATTGCAAAACGAGGAGATCTGAAATTATTTCTAAGCAGCATGGAATCTAGAGTCAGAGCCTTAGCCAGTAACTACCAAAGTTAACTATCGCATTGAGACTATATTGAGGCAAGCTAACAAATAAAAGTTGTTTTTAGCATTTTCATTTTTAGTCTTTATAAGAGAAATAAAACATTCAAATTATTTTTGCACTAATAAACTAAGTGTTAACTATATCACGTGACCCACGTTTCATTCAGATTTCGCCACAATATTGAAAATGAATTATTGAACATTTCTGCCAAAATATCAGTAATTTTCAAATATATTTCAATCGCAAATAATTTTTTTTTTAATACGATACTTTATAAATACTTATTCTCATTACACTGAACTACTCGCTCTCTTTCGCTCGCATAAGTTAAGCTACGTTGACTGTCATTAGTACTTGGATGGGAGATGCCTGGGTTTTGGGGTGTGATCACATAACACAAAATTGTAAATCAGGTTCGGATTCCACGTTAAGCTGTAGGTCTCCACTCTGATAAAGTCTGGCAACAGTTTAAAAGGGATGGCAAAACTATGAAAAAAAATTCCCCTTAGTTATTAATATGTAGCTATATCTATGATTATGTAGTATGTGAACAGAGGTAATTGCAATGAACTGATATGTATTTGAAATTTACATCTAACTGTTTTTAAGTGCGGCCCGCAAAGCTTAACATAAGCTTCAATGTGGCCCGCAAAGCTTTACATAAGCTTCAATGTGGCCCGCAAAGCTTTACATAAGCTTCAATGTGGCCCGCAAAGCTTTACATAAGCTTCAACGAGGCCCGCTGCTTATAACTATTGCCTATCCCTGCTCCAAACATAAACATACTTCTGTTTATCATACTTTTGTGAATGACGGCGTTGAATTTTCACCAACAAGTCAAAACTACTTTAATCACCGACGACGAACTCCTTCCTAATTTTTTTTAGATAATTTCGATAGATTTAGGTTAAAAAATTTAGTTAGCTCGCGACTTCTATCGTAGGTTAAATTTTTCTTTTCCTCATTCATGTTTACCAAAAGTAATACCACTATCTTTCCAACAACAAATATATTGTGATCATGAAACAGGACAAAGGTAGTCGAGTAGTTATAATAGATACAAAGGATTATGTAAACAAAATGCTTAACATGTTTAAGGATCAAGATATGTTTACTTCCCTGCACAATAATACCTTATCTAACTTGGAAATAAAGTTAAGAGTGTTCCTCTTCAACCTCAAAAGTCACGGAACAATTACTTTATGAATTTCTCTATGTTACTGGGCATTGTTTTGCTTTATGACCAACTAAAACTTCACAAGCCTGATATCCTTTATAGCCTATACTGGCCTCTCACTTCTGACTTAAATGGTAGCAAAATACTTAGTGAATCTGCTCTTCCCGCTAGGCCAGAACCGGTTTAACATAAAGAACTCTCCCCCCTTCCCCCCCAAAAAATTAGGCTCATCTAAATTCCTTGTAAGTTACGATGTATAATCCTTGCTTATCAAATTACCCGTTGATCGAACCATAGAAATGCTCCTAGAGTGCTTCCCAATTGTAACAAATTTAATTTTTCACCAAATAAATTTAAAAATTTTTACAAAGTGTTAAAAGGTATATTTTATTTTGACGCGAAACTTAATAAACAAATGAATGACGTAGCTATGGGTTTTACCGATACACCGGATAGTTTTATGAAGAACTTTGTAAAAAACTTAAAAAATGGTCCTTCCTTTAAATCCCTTTATTACCAAGGATCTGTAGATACTTCATTTGCAGTATTTAATAACCAGGATCAGGCAACCCAGTTCTTCAATTAGCTCAATTCCATTCATATAAATATTACATTTACAGAAACCGAAAAAGATAATCGCCTCCCTTTTTAGACATCTTAATCAAAAATATCAACCAAGGTTTAGTAACATCAGTGTATAGAAAAATGAGTTATATTTGACTAGGTACCAACTTTCTTGTTTCTGTGATTTATCTTATAAACTGAGCTATGTCAAAACTCTCATCAATCGTGGGTTCTTCATTTTTACTTGTGCATGAGGAATAGTATTTTATAAGAGCCATTTTTAAGAATAACTCACCAATTGCAATAATAAATACTCTAATTTTAAATTCCTGAATAGCCAATATTCACCTCTCCACCTTTCATAAAATGTTCCGAAAGATTCTAAATATTTTATTCTCCTAGAAATATTCATCCTTAACCATAAATTCCAAAGAAGATTTTCTAAAGCGTTATTTTGTCCCCTCTTACACACATATTTAGTACCCTCAGTACAAGATCTTAAACCTCCACTAAACCCAGTTCTGGAAAGAATCTTCTGGGACTATATCATGGATAGGCGAGCCCAGCTCACGATATATGGTCACAAGAGCAGGGAGTTTGACTTTGATGCAGAAATTCCACAAGGAAGCTGTATCATTCCCGTCCTTTATCAGATCTATATAATCGATCTTCCAATGCCAATAAAAGAGGACAGAATGTACATACAATTCGCAGACGACATTACCCAAATGATCTCTAGCTCCTATAGGAATGTGCATAGGCCGAGGAAACAGCGACCGAAATAGCCATTGTTAACAGCTTCAAAAGTGGAAAATAGCAAGGTATGCTGACCAAAAGTCGCGTGCCATAACTTATTCTGATTTATAACCTTACAACCTTCAAAACTTTCAATAATTCTTGGACTAACCTTGGTAGGACCTTGGCAATTATGTCATTCGAAAGAGAATGTAAAACAACATAAGTTTCAAATTTCGTTAGAATCGGCCGAATAGTTGTGGTTATTGCCAAAACAAAATAATTCCAGGGCTAACCTTAGCAAGAACTCGACAATTATATAATTCAAAAGAGAAAGTAAAACAACATATGGGTTTAAAATTTCGTTAGAATCGGCCGAATAGTTCTGATGTTTTTGCCAAATAATTCTCCTGCTAATCTTGGGAGGACTTTGGCAATTATGCCAATCGAAAGAGAATGTAAAACAACATAAGGGATGGAAATTACGTTACAATCGGCCGAATAGTTATGATGTTATTGTCCAAACAAAATAATTCCCGGGCTTATCTTGGGAGGACCTTGGTAATTATATCTTAGAAAGAGAATGTACAACAACATAGGGGTTTCAAATTTCATTAGAATCGGCTGTATAGTTACAATGTTATTATCCCCCCCTCCAACCCCAAAAAAGCGTACTGACCGACCGACATAGTGAGATATAGAGTCACCCGCTACTAAAAACAAACTACCAATGTTAAAAGCGAGAATTAAAGTTACAGAAACCAGGGCAATGTCATTTGACTGCAAATCATTTCTAAGAGGTACAAGTCTTTATTTAATGAAGGTTTGCGAGATTGAATAAAAAGAGACTCCAGAATCCTAAGGTGACTGTTATTAGGATGAGAACAAAGGATCTCATTTTCTTTTTATATCAACATCAATTTGTCATTTTCTAATATGATACCTAATGGGTGAGACTTCCTTTTTCGAAAGAGGCTTCCCAGTTCTGCAGCTAATACGAAGGTGAGCAATGACCCTCGAATGTAAGGAAAGGATAGGACTTTCTTTAATGTTATATGGAAACATCCAAGCAAGAAAATTTGGATTATGCAACACAATTCCGTTCCGAAAGAAATTCCCAATTTTCATATTATTTATGAAGATCGTTCGAAAGTTATTTTTTGGGAATAACTTTTCTAAATCTTCTGGTAACGTCATGCGGTCTCCTCGTTCAGGAGGCGAGATCTGAAGAAACCAAATAACGTGAATCCTTAGGGACAGTTTTATGATTCCTTGGATGAAAATGTTCAATCAAAATTTTATCGATACATTGTTTAACTAAATCAAGCGGAAAAGAATTGCCTTAAAAATAAGTGTCTTCTTAGGTAATTGAATTCTTGCTGCATTAATGTAGAGGAAGCAAAATGGTTAAGGGACAAGGTCCGCTTTTCGCTAAAATATTCGCCAAAATTCAGAAAATTAAGATAGAAAGATGGTACAAACATGTGCTTAAACTGTGTTTTACGGCCTTTCCTATGGCTTTAGAATCATCTTTCAAGTCTATTAGTTCGTATAATCTAAAATTTGGGATAAGTACTATTTAACCCCTAATTTTGACCCAGGTAATAATCCGCCTAAAGTACTTAATGCAGTAAAAAACATCTCGGACCTTTACCTGCTAGTGTCAATTTATATTATAAAACTTCAACCGAGTTTAAATAATAATTCATTATATGTCGCATTAAATATAGTAACTCATTAAAAAACATGATAATTTGTTGAATTTCGCTCGTTGGTTTAGTTTGTTTTTTCCTCCATATTTTTAATGTAATCAATTCGTCTCAAATTTAATATTAATGTTTCACTATTTTATTGCATGTGTTAACTTTTTATGTATACATTAAACTCTGTATTTTGTATTCTTTCTTTAGCACTGATGATGGGATTAGTTATAATCCTGAAACGTTTGAAATAAGTGTTATGAGGCATCTAAGGCTCTGTCCTGGTCATCCTGTTTTTATATATATATATATATATATATATATATATATATATATATATATATATATATATATATATATATATGAAATGAAAAACTCACAAAGTATCACGTGAGGGTAGCAAATGAATGCAATGTCCCGCAGGAAAAAAAAATGAAAAGGTGTTTCCAAGTACTTTTGAACTTTATTAAGTTCCTTATCAAGGATAACTACAAGAAATAATATTATATTAGAGGTATATATACGAAAGAAAAGTATGAAAGACCGCTTCAAAAACAAGAAATCACCAATGAGGAAGACGGAAGGGGAAAGGTAAAGAAACACATTAAGAATTACAGGAAGCAGGTAGTAAGTACCCTTTCCTTCGGCTTAGTTTGATCTTACGGGTATAAATGCAACCTAGGAGACTGTCAGCTCCTCCCCAACTCATATAATGGAATGAAGGAAACTAAACTATCAAGAAGAGTGACATACCACCTAAGCAACGCCCCTTCCCCCACCCCACCAAAAAAACACACACGTCAAAACCATGGAAATATTCAACAGAAAAATCTTAGAAAACACTAAAATTATTGACTTTGTACCAGATCGTCGACAACTACTTTTTCTAGAAGCCATCCATATACAAGATAAACAATCCAAGCTTAACATTCAATTTAATTCGAACGGAATACTGCCAAGCAGTAGAATTAGGAGCCAAACTACGACGGATACTTAATCTCCCCGTATGAAGACCCTTCATCTCTTTGGACGTGACCGCGAAGTTAACCTCGTTCCTAAGACTACCCCTTTCGACCTTGTCCTAACATGCTCCCGTTTGTCAGTACGTTGGACTTGCTGATCTCTGTTTATTTGTATGTGTGTTTATTATTGATATATGAACCAATGTTCTATTTTTTTTATTTGTATTTTATCTCTGAAGATGATACGAGGGTATCGCAAAAGCGTCAGATAAATAAAGTGTTTTCCTAAAGGAATCTTCTATTCCCTCCTTTAACTTTAAAATCCGAGTTTTAATGAATTTCGGACAACTTATAAGAAGGGCTCAACCCAGACATAAAGGCAAATAAATATACGACAAATTGAAAGATGGGAGAAGAAAATCACAAATGCGAAATTAGCCGTTCTTTTCAACAAAACTTGCTACGATGAGAATATATTGACCAAATTTACATATATATATATATATATATGTATATATATATATATATATATATATATATATATATATATATATATATATATATATATATATGCATGCGGTTAAAACAAATTTTCCATTCTCTTCGAAAAGCAAGGGTGACTCTTGAAAAGGCCAATAGAAAGAAAGTTTTTTGGCTATCTGAGAGAACGCCTATTTTAAGTGTTACCTTCTCGTGTATGTGAGGAAGGCTGTGTCTGCCAAAAATAGCTTTTAACGGCATAATTAATTGTGTTACTGCAATAATTTTTCTTAATATAAATATATATATATATATATATATATATATATATATATATATATATATATATATATATATATATATATATATATATATATATATATATATATAAAGTATGTGGTTAGTTGCCGATTCGAGGAGACTTCTTGGCCGTTGCCATACGCTCTAGATACATTTGTTTCGGATCCCACGTTAATCAGTGGCTCCTCTTCTCCTTCACACAGAATCCTTCAGTCACTTTCGATTCGGTCCTTTGCACTAACGTCGTTCTCCCCTCATTCCTTCCTTAAGGAAAGTCTAGCTTAAAAAAAAAAAAATTCCCTCCAAATAAGACGAAGTTTCCTTAAGCCTCCGTTACCACGCTTGACACCCCCAACAAATCAACTCCTAAACCGTTGACAATTCGTCTTAAAGTGGCAATTGAGAGTTAAAAGAATTATCATACCTCATTTTGTCTTACCTCGCAGGAAACTTCAATTGGTTGTGGAGTGGCCTTTTTCAAAAGAGTTGCAGTCATTCTTGATGCCCTCTTCCCTAGCACCCCAGGTGTTCTACTCGGGGTATTATATACCTTTCAAAACATTTTCCCTCCCCCCTCAACTTCACCGTCAACCTCTTCTAAAACTGTGTTCCGAAAATACATTCGTTGATTTTCGTTAGGGGTTTCTTTTAAGTTTTTACTTTTTGTGGGGGATGACCCTAGTACGTCTGCTTAACCCCCAGGATGTCCGCAGAGAAAGCTGCGAGAACAAAGGGGGAAGGGAGGAGAGGTCTAAAAATGAATGCGGCTAGATCAGAGGCGTCGTGCAACAGCCAAAATTTAACACGGGCGTTCGTGGGGTGCGAAATATAGGGTGATATCAAGTGGAGGAGATATAGGGGTATTCTGGGTGTAGGTTTGCTTCTTGATCCACTGAGTGAACATGGGCTAGTTGGATTGCACCCTATTCAACTTCTTTCTCAGTAATCACTCGTCAATGGAGCGGGGGCTCTTGGCAAGTGGGCCAGTTTACCCGAGAGAGGTCTCGGTAAAATTTCAAATGAGCTTCACTTGTGGTACTGTGATAGATTTCGGCGCAGACCAAAGGGAAACAATTAAGGACGAATGATGCTCTTGAAGCTCGATTCTTTTGCTATAAATCCATACAGGCACTGAAAACTATGGGTAAGGGGCGAGAAATGTCATCATCACAAGGGGCATTCAATTTTTTAAAAGTTTTTCACATCATATTTAACTACTTATCCATTGATACTGAATATCAAACATGACATGACATCCAAACAACCCTGAGAATATAAGCGATAATCTTCCGACCCTTGGAATTAAGATAATTTTCACTTAATATATATATAAACTCGAATGAGAGTTAGAGAACACTTAAATCGTCTGAACAGTTATTATTCCCTCCGTGTAAGATATAAAAGGGAAAACCAAAAGCCTCTTGTCGCTCTGTTGTAATTTTAATATTTAGATGCTTAAAACTGCGTTTGGAAAACTAAGGTATTTTTTTTTTCAATTGAAAATCAAAAGGTAACCAATCACTAAAATAACACTGGCAAAATATAGAATTAGGGTACTAAGAAAAAATAGCATGGCAAGGTATGAAGAGGATTTCACTAGTATTTCCAAAACATACATCACCAACCGGTCCAGAGTATAAAAGAGCATTATACCAAGCAAATGATCCTACAGTGATAAAAATAATTCTAGCTCAATCCAGATATCTTTGTCCATTTCTTAAAATAACTATGACGTAACAAACTTAACGTTGATTATGGCATTATAATCAACGTGTTTAATTTTAGAGGTAACTAAGTTTTCAACTCATGAGAAAGCCCGATACAACGAAAGCTTGAAATAGAGTTCAATGTGGGAACGAACATTGGCTAAAAGTATTGACTTCGCATTATAGACTTGAGGAAAACCACCATAAAGTGGAGTATTCTGATCAAGATGGTAGTAGAGCGTAAGTTCCTCTTGCATAACAAATGCCGTTCAACATAAAACTAATTCAGCTACGACCTCGCCGAGCGGAAATACCGTTCGAGACGTTACAGGAGTCGCAACACGTAGCGACCAGTTAGGAACCCACATTAAATTTAACTTCCCCACTAAGAAAAGCATCAGATGTTGTGAATCGGTGGTAAAAAAATATATACCAAAACAACTCATCATCAATAATAGCCAACTGTAATGTTCTTACATAAATGAAAGACTCGACTTTCTCGTTAATTTTTGGCTGCCTGCTAATAAATTACGAAGGTTTACGAAAAGCAAACAAGCTCTTTGGGAAGACGAGAGGACGAAGCGATAAAGAATATACCCATGAATCAAAGAAGGGTGAAATTACATTATCGAGAAAATAACGGGAAAATAAATACGATATTATAGTGGTATAAAGCCGACGAAACGGGCGACATACTTATTTGCACTCCAATGAGCTTCAAGTAAGAGTGCATTTCTAGACATTCTCACAATGTAGACAATAATTATTTCATATAAAAACATTTAAAAAACAAAAAGTTTCCTTTTACTTTTGACTTCGTTACAAATGCTAACTAATCTCAATGAACAAAATTATATTTTTGCTAAACTAAACTTGAGTTAATAACGGATTGGTTCATATCACTATCAGTTACCAACAGAGCTTCAAATCCCCCCTGATCACTGATAGAGGAGATATTAGAATCATAGTGTTTAGGTGTCGAATCGTCATCTTCCGTGAAGAGGGAAGAGTTCTCAGCATCTGGTTGGGCGCTCGCAGGAGTGGATGAAGATGCAGTTTCTAGTGATCCGAAGGTCTCATAAAGGTGTAAAGGAACGTTGAAGGAACCCTCAAGACCTCGTCCTTGCGAAAAGACCTTTGTTACATCTACTCTACGGTGATAAACACTGGTGTGATTGCGAAGAGAGTTTTTCGTCTTGTAGACGTTGTTGCAGATAGTGCAAATGTGGTCCTGCCTCTCCATATGTTTATCCTCGAAATGGCGCTTCATGCTTGACCACCGGCTGAGCCACTTGTTGCACACTGGACATTTTTTGCTTCCTGGACCGCGGGATGTAGATGGATGATTAGTCGCCTGCGAAGGCTTCCTGTAGGCAGTTAAACCTGCAATGAAGACGGGGGTCAGAGAGGGGCTAAGAGCAAGACTCCGTGACAGGATCTTACCGCACTTTGGGAAAGAGGGTCTTATCGTTCGTTAACTCCGACAGTTGCTGTGGCGGAAAGTGAACCAGTGGCAAGGGAAATTCCCTTCCCGACTATTTCGGATAGAGTTGTTGAGGAGAATAAACACAGGACTAGAAAGCGGCACTTCAAATAACTCCCGCCCTAGAAAATCTAGTTGACTTTTTTTTTTTAATTCAATGTGGCATGCATGCAGGCATATTTCACCACTACTCATTGGAAAAGAAATGGGCATGTTATCACTTAGCTGGTTCAACAGGCCGTGAAATTGGGATAATATTAAGCAGATTTCCACTTTAGTAGATATAAATAAAACATAGAATTCTATAATAACATCAGGCCTGAGTGTTTCCAAAGTTTCCCAGCTGTCTGTAATTGATTACCTCTAGGAATTTTCACACAACCCTTCACATTCAAGTGCAATATGGGAATGTGAAATTATCATCTTAGTGAGAGAATGACTAAAGGTTCGGAAACTAATCTAATAAACTAGTAATATATAAAGAAGAGAGTTTCGTAAGGACGAAGATTATGGAGTGAAAAAAATAGTTAAAATCAAATTAGACTTACCAGATGAAAGACAAGTTGGATCTAACCAGATGGCATAATATTTAGTACATTTACTATTATTTATAATAAATGCTGTTGATGCCAGACGAAAACATTATTAAGCATTTGAACTGAGGGTCATGACACCATACATAACTTTATGAACTACCCACAGTTGTGGGCGGGTACGATGTAAGAAAAAAAAAATGTGGCAGGACAAGATGAAACATTGATAAGTGTGACTGCAAAAAAAATGGTGAAAACTAAACTAAATGAGACTCCATGTTTGCTTAATCGAGAAAAATGACTGATTTGATCTTGGTTTTTAAATATCGAATTAATTAATAAGTTCGGAAGATGATGACACTGAAGCAATTACATGTCGGAATAGCATTGCGAACAATATTTAGACGGGAGATTATGATAGAGAACACTTAGAGAAAAGGGCTGAAATTGAATGAGGCAAAACGTATTGAATTATAATGTTGGATTTGCTGGACTGTTGGATTTTACCTTCTAAATATTTGGTACGCGACGGAAATCACAGCAAAAGGAGATGCCAGCTGTCTTCAGTTTCAAGCTCGGCTCGACTCAACTCGGGCTTTCATACTCGTGAGAACATGGTGGAAAAGCCTTTCACACAGAGCTTTCGACTTGTTGGCAATATTTATTTGTACCATGACTATTATTTTCATCAAAACGATTTTCATTTTATGACTAGATATGACTTATGTCACAATCCATTAACTCTGGTATTTAACCGAAATATGTCACTGATACAACGCTCCGCAAGAAATGAACAACAATATAATTTTATGATAAAATACCTAAATTTATACCATTATTCTGAAAATATTTGTTTCCTTATTCTAGTTGGAATATTCTTATACTACTGGCGGCGGAATAAAAAACCAGATTTCAAGAAACTTCAATCAAAAGAATCTTGGTCAATTTGGTTGTGCCTTCTTAGAGAAAATAAAAACATCCGTTGTCTTCAAAATAGTAAAAATACTAAAAATTCGAGTAAAAACAGCAAAGCACTATCTTCATCAGCGTGATTTTGGAATGCAGTTACGAAAAGGTCCTTTCAATACGACTAATCCCAACAGTGGAGCGAGATGTGGTTCGAATACCACGTTAAATTGTAGGACCATATAAGCATGATACGAGACGATAAAGATTACCAAAACAACAACGACGGCGAATATTAAGAAAAGGAATTAGTCGGTTGCTAAAGCAAGCAATAGGTTCATGGCATAACATTTTTTTTTTCCCTCGCGTTAACAATTGCTCCTTTTAGCGATAACGAAAGAACGCGAACGTGTGATCAAAACGAATATGGCGCCTGAGATAAGTATCTCAACATCTGTTTAGAACAAAGGATCACCTTTGTTGAGTGTGTCGAAAATTCGTGCGTTTAGATTAATTCAAACAATTTTATTTATTCTACAAAATAGTGCTCATCCTTTTCAGAGATGTTTTCCCAATTAAATAAAATTTGTCAACTCCTTAGGCTTAGAATAATAAATGTTGATGTCTCTATTGAAGTCCGGAGGGGACATGTCTAGCAGAAACACAACTTGGCGATTCACCAGAGCTGGATACATTTTCACCTTGAACTTTTCACGGTGGTACAGCATTTTTTTTTTGTTGTTGTTCTTGGACAATCAGATTCTCAATGCTTCTTTGATAAGGACGCAATCGATGTTTCTTTTGCTTCTAAGCGTTATGACGTTTATTAACGAGACAGGAAAACTTTTATTTGGGGGAGAAAAGATGTCTGAAAAGTATGGAACCTATTTTGTAGAGTAAATTATATTGCTGAAACTGTATTTTCAATTATCTGCGTAGGTTAAAAAAAAAACACAAGAACTTTCTTGGAGGCTCGATAAAAAAATCTATACATGAAACTTATGCCAAATTTCTCAAGTGATTCAAATGAAAAACGATGGACAAGTATTGCCATGTTGTAAAAAAAAAGGAATGGGAGGAGCAGAATGGTATCAAGTATATTTCACAATTAAGTTGAGAGGCAGATTTCATGCCTAAAACACCCGAAAAAACAAATAAAACCGAAGAGTTCCCTAAGAACAACTCTTATACTAACGACCTATACGCATTTTGATGGTGGTGATTTACGCGTTTTCGACCATGATACGAGAGCCAGGGCATGAGTAACTGAGTGGCTCGGATATACCACCACATATGCGGGTCCATGCCAAAGGGTGAGCCAAAGGAAGACAAGAAGATAGGTGGTCAAGTTGGACATAAAGGAAATTATCGTGCTAAAATGGAAGCAGATGAGGTGCTTTTCATACAACCTCTCCCACAACTTTCTCTGGTCAACGTTTAAATGGTATGCACAAATATAAAAATGAATCTCACTTTGAATACCACAAGCGACAATTCATGAGCAGGTCGCTTTGCCTGAAGAAAACCTGGGCCAGGGCATGAGTAACCGAGTGGCTCGGATATACCACCACATATGCCGACCCATGGCCTAGAAAATCCCTCGATTTAAATCCAATCGCGACAGTGGGTGATTAAAAAAGGACGGATCTAGAAGCGGAAACCAGTATAGAATGCCGAATGCAGAGAGCCATCGCCCAGGATTTACGATTGAAGTTGATATCCAGCAAGAACGCACCATTTTTTTTTTTGGGGGGGGGAGTAACGCTAATAAAACTTATATCATTTTGATTATTCTACACGATAGGCCAGGAACATACGAATGGTGTAATTAAATATTCGGAAGCAATAAACTCGCGACCCCCTAAATTTGCCCCTGACAAAATTTGTGTCCGAGACTACCTACCACGGTAGAGGCCTGGCTTTCTAAAGAGGTCATGGCCACCGTAATAACCAGTGCTGAATGAGTTTATGGCCAGAAATTTCCTTTTTTTTCTCAGATAGAACCTGAAACCATTCTTACCCTTTCTAAATACATGATACAGACTCAAACTGGGCCATAACATCCCCTTTAATGCTCTATTCGTTATAGCAAACGAGGCCAAGTCGTTTGACCGCGTAAGGGACTCATTACCAAGGCATGGAGCTCCAAGGTCATCTCACAAATCATCTCCTAGCAGCCCCTTCACACGCGACCCTCCTCGCTTGAACAGTTGAAACCTTACGCACATTTTTCCAAAGTTCCTCGTCAAAATAGTTTAAAAGATATAACATGTGTACCATTTCTAGCGCAAGCAGGAAGCACCATCGGGTTTTCATAGGTTTTTACTCTCTTGTTTCTGGCTACTGATGAACTCACACTAGCAACGACTCTTAACAGTGATACGGGCATATTTAGATTTTATTTTGTTACCCTAAATGAAATGGCCCTTTTGCCGGAGTTCTTTATATATATATATATATATATATATATATATATATATATATATATATATATATATATATATATATATATATATATATATATATATATATTATGCAACAGACATAGTGATGTTGACGCCCTTGATGAGACAATACGGCCGAATTGTTTTATTAAAGTAATCTCTTCATATGTTGGAGAGGACATTGAGTTTCTGAAGCAATCCCCAATCAGCTGAACAAAACCAAAACGGGCGGTGCTACATTTGTCAAAATGGAATCACCGACTCGGTGAAACCATAGCGCATCACAGGAACCGACTAAATATGACTCCAACCATATATGAAATGGGTAAAAGAGGTCAGGGGGGGAGGGGACTCACTCGATGCATAATAATCACATGAATGCGTTCAATGAAGTTATATGGGATTGCAGACTTGCCGACATGACATAGGGGCTGACTATTTTAACTATTTTTTTTACCTCCCCCACCCCCACCAAATTGTATAACCTATTCTTTCTTGTTGCTCATAATAATCTCATGAACGCAAAATATAAACAAACACAATTCATGCCTTCTGTTTGCAGTGAATTTGTTGTTGTTGTTTTTTGAGGGGGCGGGGGTGCGTGCCTTTCTCTTGGTGTGACATGCGATCGATAAATAATTAAAGCAAAGGGCATGTTTGTGTATATTTTCCGGAGTTTAATCTATGGTTTTCCCACTTGGTTGTTGTTACATAAGCGATTTAGATGTGAGAACAAAATTGCATAGCTATATGTCATTTTTTAAGATAGGTCATTAGTGAATTTTAATAACCAATGCTTTTTACAGTCACTAATTTAATCTTTTCAAACCATTTTGACGGTGTGTATTTCTATGTGCAGAGGATTAAGTATAAAAATACTGACACTTTGGAAGTGGGTTATATTTTTTTTTTAATGAACTTAAAATCCATCATGAGATCATAGCAAATATACAATCCAAGATACAAAATAATCATAAACGTTGTTAATTTTATTTGTAAAAGATGAATGTATTGAATTTTTTATAAAAAAAATTTACTGTAAAAATATAATAACCATCTACTTTGAGATATAGAAACGCTCCCATTTTTATTACGCTTGGCTACGCAAAAATTAAAAGGTGCAAAAAAAAAAGAGAAATAATCTTATGTATCGAGAGATTTCTGGGAGAGAGAAATTACCCATTTCACTTCTTGTTTGTCTTGCTAACATTTGTACAGTTATAGTTAAGTCAAAACAGGTTATATACATTTATCTACGATACATTCTTAGAGTTTTTCACTCCTCGATGCTTAACGGAGAAGTGGTTGTGGAGCGAATTTTTTGTCTTGTAAACATTATTGCAGATTGGGCAAGGAAAGGCGTGTTGCAACGGAGAGTGCTTATCTTGAATATGGGTTTTAAGATTGTACTTATTGGAGAGAGTTTTGGCGCAAAATGGACAAGTCTCCTTCCAATATTGTTGGCCTTCCAGTGAAATGAGTTCCATTTGTTCTTCGGGCCGGTTGGCCCCGTGGATGGGGCTCCATTTGGCGTAATGAATATGACCGTCGTCGTAACGCTTCGACCCGCCTTCGTTACGGAGGTATATTGATCCAGGAGAGTTGGATGTTGAGTTTCGTACGGAAATTTCCAGTTCTGCAACGACCACAAACAGGAGTCATATTTTCGTATGCGCTAAGCATATGCTTATAGTGGGGTAAATCGTAAGATAGTACATATCCTAACTATATCTATCTAGTGTGTCAGCCCAAACATCGGTGATTGGTAGTTATCATCATCATCATCATCACTCCATCACTAACTATAATTTAAGGGGATTTTTTTTTAGCATTTGAATAATAATTTCATCTTAGTTTGGTTATGACTTATGTTTTTTATCAGTTATTTCTAATAATTCTTTTATAATATAAAAAACAACAAAATGGTGAAGTTCAGAAATAAATAAGTATCGAAATTTTGTGAATTTTTTAAAACCCAAACAATTACAAATGGTGAAGTTCAGAAAATTTATTTTTATATATTTTCTTCTATAACTATATTTTAGCAACGTGATATTTTGAAAGGGGGGAAATTTAGTTTAGAGTTCCTTTTTAAAATTATTATAATTGGCGAAGTTCAGAAAATTTCTAAAATTTTACCATGGCTCCTTTTTTTTAATTTCAAATTTTTATCTTAGTAGCGAAGCGCAAGCTCCCCCCGTCAGGGTGGGCAAATAAAAAAAGACAGCCCTAAAAAACCCGGGTTTTATTCCCGGTTTTGGGGGACTTTTTCAAGTGAAATTTGAAAAACCCCGGGTTTTTTCAAAATTACTTTTTTTTTTTAGAAATGAATACTACTTATTTTATTTAAAATTCATATTTATGTTTATAATTTCAACAAATATGTATCAAATTAAGGTTATTTCTCTGATACTGACTCATAATTCATCTCTCCTTCTACAGGTTATGGCTATCATGGGACATGGGTACCCCAAATTTTCGATCAGTGATCGAGAATTGCCTGGTAGAGTAATAAGATGATAAGTCCTTTGGAAATTACTGACGTTAATAAGATGATAAGTGAAAATTACTGACGTTTAGAAAATATGTTGGTGTTTCAATAATTTAACGTATTTTTGTTCATGATATTCGAGAAGCATTGATTCGATTATTTTTAAACTGCTGTTAACCTACCCCTTTGCATTATTTTGGTTTCTCGATCACAATGAATGATGTGATAGGAAGAAATAAGACGATACTTGTTGAAGGTAGAGAAGACTCAAATAAGAGGGAGAGAAAGGAGTACAAAAAAGAAACTTTTGAGGAAAGAATCGGAGGCGAGTGACACACCCTATGCAAACTCGACAGAAAAGGAGCCGAGGTCTCCCTTCAAACCTAGATCTCAAGAGGAAGAGGAGACAGGCCTAGCGTACACGAAAAGTACAAACTCTCAATTATAAACTATCATCGGTTTTTCTTTATTTACACCAATAAAAAACGAAACAAACGCAAACGAGAGAGATGTCAGTCGGCCCAGCTTTTGAGAGAACGTTTGCGTTAAAATAGCCCCCACCCGAGTAGCTTCATGGGAACAGGAATTACTTGTAATGGATTCGTCAGAAGCAAAATCATGGAGATTTTGCCCGTTAATTCAAGAAGCAGAAAATAGACGAGCCAAATTTGGCGATCGAGTCGTTCCGTTAATTCGCCGCGAGAGAGACATGGAAGAAAGCCCCCCACCCCCCCTCGCCTAATTGCCATTATTTTTGAACACTTAGGGACCCTTGACACCACTCCACCAACTATGCTTTTGGTGGCGTCGCTATTTTTACCGTGGCCACCAATAGAGCATGCCGTATGGTGGCGCCACCAGCTAGGCTGGATGGAAAAGTGCGCATAGTGTAAATAGTTGCGTTAGTTTCCACAGTGGTGCGGCAAGACGTTTTTGTGCGCAGCCAAGCTAGTGGTGCCACCACACGTTACCATGCCAACTGAAGGACAGACCATAATGAGGATGAGCTGTGTAGGTAGGTACGGCTCTCGCATTTTGGATGAGATCCCCGAAAGGATAATGAAATGCACATAAAGATCAGGGGGACAATCGCTGGTGAGGTTTGCCGTTGTGTGAGGAGGGGAGGGGGGGCGCATTGTTTTAGCCATAATCCAACGATGCTGGAACCTTTCTTGAACCTATAGTGGAGGGGGGGCGGAGACCCGTTCCACGTCAGAGGACTGGAGCCTCCCGGGAAGGAACTAGGAATCCATCGGTTGGGTTCCGGAACAGAGGTTATATCGTGAAGGCGGGAATGGAAATAAATGATAACGGTGTTGTGATTACACACTGAGCATGGTGCAGCGCGTGAGTATCAGCGTATTCCCCAATGGGCGACCAGCTCACGAAACGCGAGTTTTGTGTCTTCGTTTGTTTGGTTCGAACCGCTGCTGATTCGATGTAATCCAACACCGTATCCATTCGGCGAGGGAGAGGTTCGTGAGCCCTGTTGGTGGCGTGACTGGTGACCAGGAAAGAAAAAGAGTGACGCCACAAAAAAAACCCCAAAACTTGTCGTCGTACCCTTTCGCACTTCCGAGCCGCTGGGGGTGTCATATGAAGCGTGGGAAACTTTCCCGTGGGTGAGATCCGGAGGATTCTGCCCCCCCCCCCTTACTGACATCGCTAGTTTGCCCTCCTGGCTCCAAAACGTGCATGAGTGTAAGCGATATATATATTCGACACAATTTCGTTTCTTCCAACTTCACCACTTTCTTCGCCCTAGTCCCTACAAACCCTCTGGCGGCGATGCCCTCACTGAGATGGCGTTTTAAATTCGAGGGAAACAAACTTTCTCTTCCTTCTTCTACATATCCTTTTACCACACCTGTTCTCAGCCCCACTAATTCGGTATTGTGTACCAGTTGTGGGTGATAATAATAATATATCAAGTTTGAACGACACACTCAATTTCGAGCCACTTTCTATGTCTAAATGTATTATATTTTGGCGATTTCAACCTGTTAGGCTCACCGGCCGCCGACTTCTGCTTCCTGCCTCGGAGAATAATGAATTTATGGCGCCATTTTCCTGTCTTGACGCTGCACCAGGGAAAATTATTGATTTGGGATACATTTTCCTGATTTCGGGATAATGGCAGGAAGAGAGATTAAAAAAGGATGTGATTTCGGTCAGCAACTGAGGTCTGTCCATCATTATTTTTGAGTCGTGCTATCTCTTACCATTGCAATAAAGTGTACCATCGTATCTGACACTACCATGCATGCCAACTAAATATACCCAAAATAGTCGTCTCCAAATCGCGGTCGATTTTAAAAGGAAAACAAGATGAAATTGTTAAAGGGCATCAGCATAGGTTGGCGTTATCGCGATAACGATACCGGGTTATAAGGTTATCCGATATCCCCCCCCCCGCGTTATCGATTCATCGGTATCGCCGATACTTTTGGTTCCAAACTAGCGATAATCGATAATTTGTTTTTGGTTCCAGTTTAGCACAGGGGCGAGCCGCGCGGGTCTTGGAGGCAGAAATAGGTAGGTCCGAGCTGGGAGGAGGATCCTCAAAACCTATGAGGAGATGAAGGAGAACCTCACCAGGTAAGAAACTAAGAAACAGTATTCAAATATTCTTACTATTGTATTATAAAATAACGCTATATATAGTCAATAATCAATATTGTATAATTTTGGATTTATCGGTTATCACCTTATCGGGCGATAAATGTATCGCCAGTTATCGATTATCGCCGAGGTTCTTTATCGATTTATCGGTTATCGCGATACATTTTTTCGTTATCGCGCCCACTTATGGGCATCGGTAATCATAATTCTGCGTATAGGGTACAACAATGTTCAAATAGATGCCCATTATTCAACGCTATATATTACAATCCAGTCTTCGAACAGGTCACGACGCGTAATGTCTCGTACTAAGCGGTGGATTATAACCAGCTTGACTGTGAAGATAAACGCAGCGCCCGGAAGAGCCCCGCCGGCTTCAAACAAGAGAGAGAAGGCTTGAAAGCCGAAGCCGACCCCTTCTTCGGATTTTGAGTCATCCGTGTACACTGGAATGGCTTCAGCGTGACATGAAATGTACTGCAAAAAGTAGAACGTAATACTTCCGGCGCTTCGAAGTTTTGGGAACAGAGGTGTGACGAAAATTTGTCAAAGGTGGTACCGTCCAGAGTCGCTTCCAAGCCGAGAACTACGTGGAGCTCTCGAACGAGTTTACTAGCCCCAAACCCAAAGAGATTATGGTATGACTGGTCTCTCTCAACAACATAAGCACCGTTGAAATCGGCCGCGGGTGAATGAGGGAGACACTGGGCTCTCACGCACAAGCGCATAATGTACTATATATGTATGCATTAAAACGAGCAGCATCTCTACCATCGACAAGGAGGCTAACTATTGGAGACGGGCGGAAGGCACCGGTCACCAAATGGAGACCAGTGTGGTGGAAAGAGTCCACCTTTCGAGTTATATCTGGCTGCGGACAGATAGAACTTGCATCCGCACTCTAGCTTAGAACGAACAAAAGAACGGTAAAGAAGAGTAATCTCTCTAACTATAACAGTACCTCACGTCCTGATCGCCATGGAACGACGAATGCGGGGCGGGTGCGCATTCCAGGTTAAGCGTCGTTCGAAAACAAGACCAAGGAACGGTACGAATCCACTAGTTCCAGGCGATCCCAATTTAGGAACAAGTTCGTGTCGGACAGGAGCCGTCGATGGCGACAGAAGCGCACTAACTTCGTCTTTGCTAAAGAGAACTGAAACGCGTAGGTAGGCTTCGGCATAGCGAGAGGTGCGGTTCAGAGCCTAGTGGAATCGTTGTCTTCTCCTCTGTGGAACGAAGGCTCCCCATGTTCGTGGGCATAATAATGCACTATGACCCTTTCTTGTACTTCTCCAACCCCTCAAACAGGACCGGCCCCTGGTGCTATATATCTTTCCAACATTATTCGTCTACCTTTACAAATCTATCTTTACACCTCCGACTGTATTGTGAGCCCGCTGTGCCCCCCCCTCTCGACCTCCGAATGCCTACAAGAGATTATGACTATATCTTCCGCATAGTTTTACATCTAGCCCCCCCCCCCGTGCAAATAAAAAAATCCCTTTCTAGCGCGGTCATTGCAAAGGATCTAGGTGATTCTATACGATCGGTGCTCCTTTTCTTCTTTCACGGTTCAAATACACGACGACAAAAAGACTTGCCTTTGCAGAAAGGACCAGATTTGGGAGGGTACACGCGCCCTCCTGCCCTCAAAATAGTCACCCTTTTTTGCTAGTTAAATTAGGTACTTCCATAAATTTTCATCCCAAACCTCATTTCAAAGGAACTCTGTTGAATTTTACTCCACAGGTTTTTATTCCTCCCCTAAATCAAAAAGAAAATATCCTGAATCGAAAGTGTGTGTGTCATTTTGTGTACATATTGAACGCATTTCCCCCTGAGGGTTACATGTTGCGGTCAAAGTAATTACATGCGATGGTCACAGCCTTAAGTAAACCCACCACCCCTCCAGGCACAAAGCCGATCTTAAAGACTGAATAAAGTGATGAATGTATGACCAAAATAAACAACATAACTAAACATCTAAACTCTGAAGGAGTAAACGCAGGGGTCAGCCTCACCGGAGTGTCAAGGTGTGCATCACCCTTGGGAGCGTGGGAACAACCTTACCGATCATGATACCACCTCAAAAAAGAAAGTACCCTTTCATTGTTCACGTTCTTTCGCTCCTTTTAAGTTTTTAATGAAAATTTCCTTGAATTATGTATAATGACAATGGTAGTATTCGGATCTGGGCACCAAACCGCTAATCGTTAATTAACAAAGTTAGCCATTTCGTTAACGATGTAACTTTTAATTTTACTTTGAAAATCATTAACGAACTAATTAACTTTCGTTGCACTTACCTTCCGTTAACCTAAAAAATAATTTAACATCCGTATCTCATTCGTTTCAGCGTGTAAATTTTCGATATCCATGCCTAATGCGCATGAATGACAGCGGAGCTTTGTTTGCGTCTGGCAGTAAGGAGAAGATATTGTGTGGGACAGTGGGGCGGTGTTAGCCATTTTTTAAATGAAAACAGAAAAATACCTGCAGTGTGGTTTTTAATTGTTAAACAAAAACAGTTTCAGGGCCAATTTGTGACAAAAGAAATTCACATTTTGTAAGTTTTCAACTAATTATCGCATCTGTTGAACTTGGGTGTGTGGACATCGTTGATACTAAAACTGATAGTGCTACTGGACCTCAACAGGAGGTTCAGAACCCTTGGTCCCACCTGGACGACTACTTTATGTTCAAGTCAAGGGAAGTAGATAACCTCCCCAAGGCTATCTTAATCATGGGGCATTATAAAAGCCTCAATAATCTCAAGGAGCGCATAGAGGACCCATCCAACTAAGTTCATACAGTTTGAGAACGTCAAGGGAGGTTTATCTTGTGGGAAAGCAGGCCATCTAAGCATTGGGAGTCCTTTAGTATCGCTGCTTCTAGAAGTGGCTTACACCAGACTGCTATGGACAAAAAAAAAATTGGGGATCTGTTCGTAGCCAACATGTTGGACATAGTGTTGTAGTCCAACACGTTCTAGAAGTTGATCAAGATGATGAATCCCATCAAGAGGTCCATCTCGCGGAGGACGCTGTGCACGCGAATCGTTACATCGGATACTAACCTTAAGCATTACTTGATCAGGTAATTAATTCTCCTATTTTCTCTAATATTTATCCCGAATATTAATGTTTGGTGGGTGACCTTTTAGTAGCATCGCAAAAATGGGAGTCATTTAAAGACACTATTTTAAAGGAATGAAATACCCAAGATTAATTTTCTAAAACCAACAAATCCGTGTTGCTTACTAATTCTAGTCATGATGTAATTTAGGGCATCTCAACATTTTCGTTTCACAAATGAATTGTTGAGCAGACAAAACGAGGCCACTCCCGGAAAATAATACTCGTTAAGACACGAGTCAAAATAAGGAAATACAGAACCGTCTAACACTAGACAACAAAATACAAAAATCTATATTTTCTTGAAAATACGAATTAATTTCAATTTAAATTGCAAATATCCTTTAAAATTACCTTCTGATAGTGGCAAGTTTACTCCATAGAATAGCGGATATAAAAGGTTATGGCCGAGGTAATGGGTATTTGAAGAAATACGCTCAAAACAAGAGAACGAAAACATAACTTTCAGTTTATACGCAAAATATCGTAACATTTGTATGGCAACGCTGTCCTGCGTGTACTGTACACTACTACTGATGGTGTTACTCATTTATCAGGATGGCGAAAGGAGTGAAGGTAGACAAATCTTTCAGAAACATGTTGCCCGGTGGAAGAGTGAATGAATGACGCTGTCTGATAGTTCGAGGCATTGCAATCGGTCAAAAACTTGTAATTTCATGCATAATAATGATTGCTCCGTGAGAATACGGGGCCCTACTGCGAGTCGCCCCCGAAAGCCCCCAGGGAAGATGGCTCGATACCACGGATGTCGGTAAAGGAGCGATTAGACACAGCACCCTTTTATTTGACTTTCTTTGGTGTTCGGCGCGTGCTCTGGCGGCGGGGGCAGGCGGGCCTCCCTGCGTGGCCGGGGCATGGCGTTTCCAATTTTTTTTTTGTTTCGGTATAGTTTTTGTTGTTTTCTCGGGGTTTTTCTTTTAATATAGCCTAATTTGATTGAGGCGAGTCATGCCTATATGCGTCGTCTTCAGGGTGGACCACTTTTAAAAATGAGAAAATAGCCGGTATTTCACGTTAAGTTGCCCAAAACACAAACGTGCCGCGTTCCTTGAGAAGGGTAGGACTCATAGAAAGTTGCCCAGTAATAAACCAATAGGTTTACCGTCGCTATTGAGCATGTAATGTAGAGTGCTGAAAATGGGTTTTTTTCAGCGACGAAAGCGAGATAAATTTGTCCTGGTCGGGTAGGAAGCATCGTGTGAGGCATTCTATAGGTGAAATATGGAAATCCATATGCACGAAAAAGACGGTTAATTTTGGACGTGGCAGCACTATGGTGTGGAGGCATATTTTCAAGCCCTGGTGTACGTTCGCTTGTTCGTTTACGCGGCACCGTAAACGCTGTGACATACGAAAATCTGCCTCAGGAATATGTAATCCCCCCCCTCATTGAACATTGGGAGGACGTGAGCCTGTTTTCGCGCTACGCAGGGGCGCATCCAAGAGGAGAGGTTGACCCCCACCCCAAATTTCAGACCCGTTTATGTTAATTTTTTTAAGTCATACTTGTATTGTGCTATTCAGACAGAGTTATATAATAATATAGAATATATAAAAACAGCTTGTTAAACCGTTACGATCGAATGTATCATATATGATACATGTATAAAATAGAGGTAAATCTCAAAAATAATGATTAAATTCATTATTTTACCTTCGTAACTGACGTCCAAAAACTACAATGAACCACAATTACTAATTTTCTGATGTGCGAAAAAAATTGGATCTGAGAGAGTTAGTGTGAGATAGTTATTTATTATGAATGTTGAGTAAGATAACCATTATTAATGATCAATGCCCTTTTCTCAGACTCCTCAGATGGAGGAATCCAGGTTAGCTCCCCATCGCTCCCAATTTTGATCCTGGATCCACCACACAGCAAAGACAGCGAAACCGTTCTTGGATGCTTAAACCCAATAGAAAACTTATGAAGAGGTGGTGGCTCGGAAACCGACAATGTTTAAGATCTCTGACAAAAAGTGGAAGAAAGGAATAAAATCACGACCGAACAAGGCGACAAATTAATGAAGTTCTGTGGCCGAAGTTGTGACCAAATCATTCAAAACAAGGGTCTGCACACTTCTTATTGATAGTGTGATCAATTTTATATGCTATAATTAGGTTATTTCTGGTTACGAGTGCATTTATACCTATCGTTCTTTAGTTTGGTATGTATCATTTCTTTAAATACAAATTACTTTCCTCATAATCTTTATTTAGCCGCTGTTGTGTGAAATGAAATTTGGACAATAATTAAAGGCAAATTGCAAAGAATATTCTGTGCAATTTTCACTGACATTAAAATAGTATTTAAGAAAATAATTTCGTTCTCCAGTTTTGGATGGTACTGTAATTAAAAGAAAGTATAGTTTATGAGTTTTTTTTTTTTCTATGTAATAAAAAAAGAAATAGTTGGAGAATACACCAGTCTATATTTAGGCAATACTCGACTAATGAAACGTCGACCAAGAGACATTTGCACTCGAAAGAGGTAGGCTAGATAAATGACGTCACTCATGTTTCTCGTGACATATCCTGCTTAACTTCCGAAAACAGACGATTTAAAAGGTAATTCTAAAATGTCTCACCAATCCTGAAGCGAGCTAAGAACTAATATTACTTAATAAGGATCACGGTTAGCCTTGAATAATGAATTTTATAAAAGGCATGTAAACGAGAGCTCTCTCTCTCTCTCTCTCTTTACACAGACACAGTCCCCAAAACTTAGTAGAGAAATTCACTCGTTCACGGCTGGGGGAAAGATGCTGACAAATTAGATGCCAGTGCTTGGACTTGTTCATGGGTGGGCCCCCCTTTAAATGGGGGTGCAGGGGGCATCTGAGCTGCAATTTGTGCCAACGAAAGTTCATTTCCCTCGTTAAAGTGGCCCTGGATCTGGTGATGGTGAAATTGGTTAGATTCTGAAGAAGCAGCGCCCCACACCTGCGAGTGGGAGTGTGAACTGCGGTGGTGTTGGAGTCTGGCTTTTTCGCCACGGTGCATATTGGAGGTATGTGTAGCGAGAGAATGTTTGGTGGAATAAATCTTGCCGCAGAAGTCACAAGGGAACCTCTCCTTCTGAGGCGTATGCTTATCTGCAATATGCGTCTTCAGGTTGTACTTGTTACTGATGCTCTTCAAGCAGAATGGACAGGTGATGGGGACGTGGAAAGGGGATCGCTCTGAAACAGAACACAGGCGGTCAGAGGCACGCACCTTTCCACCCGATAATCTACTTGACAGGGAGGAAAAATAGTCGTAAAGCCAGCTCATGTTAAAGCATCTCCCCATGTAATAAAAATAGCCATAACACATTTACATTGATTCGTATGGCTTTCCTTATCTGAACCACACCGAGCAAATGACTGGTTGTTGGCATGCGCCGAGGCCGAGGATGCAAGAAAAAAAGATGAAAATGTAAAAAAGAAATGGAATAAGGAGACTAATAGAACGCATTTATGGGATTATTAGACGAGAGGGACTTCCAAACCCATTGTCTCGGCGCGTAAGACATGGAATTAGCCCACTAAGACGTGGAGCTGACACCATAACGTTGCTATTCTTGTTCTCTCAAGCGATACAAGTATTCCTTTGCAATTGGGTTTAGTGTTCTCGCCATGTACTTGTACTTACTTTTATCTTCTAACTGTATTTCATGTGGTTCACTGATGCAAGTTCCGGGTGCAACACTTGCGGGGTTTGTTATTTCAGTTTTCTTCCTCCCCAATTCACTTTCACTATTCCTGCTCTTTCTATTCATCCATTTTCTTCTCGGGCGAATGGACGTTATCTTCTCCGATTGTTACATTCGTAAGCATTTATCGGTAAATATATATTTTGGGGGTTTATAGAAGCATTTTAAGGAATATAGGTGAAGATTAGTGAACACTGAAAATGTCAAGTCAGCACAACTCCTCGGCGTTGTTTTTATTTTTCAGTGTTCCCCGCCACCCTTTTCACTCATGGCCATCGATCGAAAGATTTGTGGTACGGTACTCGCTTGCCTGCGTAGTTCGGACCGGGCTCAACTTGTCTTTCGTTTGTTTTTTAATTGGCGCCAATTTTCAGCCCTAAACCGGCTTCTGCTTTGGTTGTTGAATTGAGAGAGGAGTCGAGCGGATAGAGAACTATCATGCAAATCTCAAAATGCACAGCGAAATCATGAGGATATCTCGATAAAAAGGAACCTCGATAGCCCGGGTGTTCTTGTGCTAATATAAGGCGTAACATTATCCTATTAAATCGATGTCTGGCAAACATGTCAGCAATATTTTACGTCTAGAAATAGATTTCATTAGATGGATAAAGCGACAAATTAAAAAAACACAATGCCAGAAAGGCACTTAAAGAAGGGCTACCTGTTCCAAATGTCCGAGTGTACCGCCAGCTAAAGAGAGCTTTTGGCTCAAAACACTCTAAACACAACCATAAACAATAAAAGCGGAGTAACCAGAACAAAAAATCTTAGATAAACTTAAAATGTTTTCCCCAAGATCTTTTTTGTCGAACCTTCTAATATACGGCCCATCCTCTCTTGCAAGCAGCTCTCCTCCTTCTGCACTGTGATGTACGGGACAAATATTGCCTGGGTCGGTAAACACAACGGGGGAGGAAGAGGAGAGTTGGCAAGCGATGATAATATCAAACAAAGTAAACTTTGTAGCTCGAAATCTCAATTACAACCAGTTTAGGGTGGCAGAGGGAGAGAGCTCGACGATATAAGTGAAATTTCATAAATTTCGTTCACTAAAGATCAGCAGTTCAAGAGTACCTGTGGGTGGTTTATCTTTACTATATCATTCTTTGGATTGCTTATCTTTACAACCTGCGGCAGGGGATTAAAAGGTAAATATGTAGATTAGCGGCCCGGCCGAAAAAAAATTTGTGTGTAAATATTATCGTTCACTCGTGTCGGAATATTCATGCGCGTTTGAGTCCTTTTCGAATTATTATTCTATAAACAATTAGGATTATATACTGGGGGGCTGTGCTCCCCAGACCCCCCCCCAATTTAATGAAACTCAGGATCATCGTAGTGTAGTCCCCCCATTGTGTTTACCCCCACACGAGCCGTCAACTTAAATGTACTCCAAAAACGTGAAACATTTTGGAACACGGATGAAATAGTACGTCCCATCGTTCGCGCCGATAATCTACATATTTACCGATTAAAATAGTTTACCTTTGTAGCAGCGGCCATACGAATACACTTAACTTTGTGTGAAGCATCTCAAATTGTGGATCGTTTTCATTTCATCTTATCATGTGATTTACAAATTGGTCACAAAAAGCTTCCTGGGGGGGGAGGGATGCCCTCACTAGTGTAGGAGCTAGCAAGGATGTTAGCTACACTAGGAGAAGATGCCCTCGCTCTTTTTTGCTCTTTAGCTTAATAATTCTATCCTATTTTTTTATGTCCTTTGTTTAAATGTGTTATTTTCTTTGGCGCCGAAAAATGGAGTCGCTGATTTAGGGATCTCAGCCGTTAAAATTAAAGGAGAAAGTTTCTACAAAAACTATTTATTATTTGAGATTTCTGGCAAATAAACAATACATTTTTATATATATATATATATATACAGCAAAAACCTGCGATATTCCACAATGAACGGAAAAAATAGCGAGCTTTTGAGACTAACATAGGTCTCCTCGTCACACACAACTGAGGAACAGAAAATAAGAGAAAAACGAAGAATGAAGAAGCACATTTCCCAAATAAATAGCCTTCACTTCCCGTAATTCCACCTCTCATTGATGTTTAGGCTTAACGATAAGCCTGGTACAAGGGCGAGTAAGCATAAAGGGCAAAGAGATTGATTTTCGTTCTAGAATTTTCGAAGGCTGATAAAACTAAAATTGGCAAAGTTATCTTTGTATATATATTAAGATGTTGAATTCATTTATAAAGAACGTTTCCAAAGTACACTAATTAAATTCATTTATTGAGAATGTTTCCCGGTAACTGTTAAGATTAGTGGCGGACGATTTTTCTGAGCGATTTTTGCCTTTTGGGGTCGCAGCATATTGTATTATATATCATTTTGAGGGGAATTTCGAAATGGGGGACTTCGTCCCCATATCCCCCCTTTAATTGTGGGGGCTGCATCCCCCGTTATTTTTAATAATCTAGTAGTAATAGGTAACAAAATCGTGCGCCACGAATCTTAACAATTACCCGTTTCCCAAAGTACAAGAAGGTCTGATCTTAAACACTTTTAATAATTTTAACTTGAATAAAATCATTCAGTTATTCCTTTTCGAATATGTGCTTAGTTAGATAACGTGCCTTCCCTACAAGTCCTAGGATTGCATTTATGTTGGTAGAGAGGACAAATTAAGATATTTAGTTTCACTTAAAGCATGTCGAACAATCCAACGCATACGCGTCGTCTTTGCGCCGAGATGTAATTTATGTCGATAATTTTGCAAGGGTATTTTGGAGAGATACAATCTGTATAATATTAGTGAATTAATCTGGACTCACGTCTTTATTTTATGCCCTGACGCAAATTTCGAATTTCCCAAGACCGTTTTAAATCATTATTGTCGACAAAAGTATTGGGTAAAAAATGCGACTCGAACGTTATAATGAGGACAAGAGAAGCGGCTTCGCCACTCCTCCTTAGAGGAGGAACTTTGTGCTTTGCAGGCAGACCTTCGGTCTGTGGTCTAAGGCTTATTCGCCTTTAGCAACGGCCTTTTGGTCTGAAAATTTTGAAAAGGTTTCCAGTACATATCTTCATCATCATCATCACTAACTCTATAATTTAAGAACGGGATTTTTTGGAGTATTATCTTAGTTTGGTTATGACTTAAGTATATTTAAAATTTTTATCAAGGTAATTTCTAAGAATTTCTTTAGAGTTTGAAAAAACAAAATATTGTTTAGAAAAAATAAATGATTATCGAATGCTTTATAATGTTTTAAAAGAAAATGATTTACAATTGGTGAAGTTCAGAAAATTTATTAAAATTTAAGTAAGGCTGCTTTTTTATTTTATCTATAACTATATTTTAGCAACGTGATTTTTTGAAAGGGGGAAAATAGTTTAGAGTTCCTTTTTAAAATTATTATAATTGGCGAAGTTCAGAAAATTTATAAAAATTTAACCATGGCTGATTTTTTTTAGATTTTAAATTTTAATCTTAGTAGCGAAGCGCAAGCTCCTCGCGAAGCCATTGCCTGGTCTCCTAATAATTTACTCTCGGTCTATATATTTTTTCGCATCGATGTTTTTTTTTCTAAGCCTAAAGAACAGATAAATTTTCATCGGAATTCTTTTTAAATAGGTAAAAAAACAATCCTCACAACTTTTTTTCTCCATCTAAATTTGCTATAATCACTGGTCTACAGAGAAATTGAGGCAAGCACAAAAATAGTCGTTCTAGCCTAATTTTGGGGTGCTGATTTGAGATACGAAACCAGTTTTTACTCATCACCTTTAGTTTTTGAGGTATACATGCATTAGAAATTTTAGGAATTGTGTTAATTAAAACTTTTACGCTACCAATGGGACAATACATCCCAGAAGTTTTTAAAAAATACATGTGGGCAGAATTAAGCTTAAATTACTGTATATTTTTTATCCCAATGGTAGTTCTAATGTATTAGCATATTATTGAATATCTATCTGGTTGTTTTTGATAACCCGTGAAGCGAACACGTGCTGAAAGGTTACCATTTGTTTTATTATTTTTTTGAGAATTAATTGTTTAATTAGTTCTCGGGTATATTAGAAAATATATATCTTATATATTAGAAAATATTGATCTTGCACTAACTATATTTATGCTTTCTACTCAATATAATATAGCTACATGGCTAAATTCAAGCAAACGGACTGCCCAAAATTTCAACCCCCCTCTAACTAAACTTTAATGTTTTCAAACCTTTTATAACATTTGGAATAAAAAAATATTCTGGTAGTGAAAGGGTTAACAAAATTAAATGTCCTATTCTTAGATTGTGAGGTTAGGGCTGCTCGACAATGTTGGACACATGTCTATATTATGATTTCGCAAACATATGTATTTTGTAATCATATATATGATTTAATGTTTATTTTGTTTTCCAGATTTTTGGGAGTTAATACAATGGCTTCAGGCACTTCAAAACATCGAGGATGCATCAACCAGGCAAATTCATTCTGTTACGTGTGTGGGAGATTTCACGACAGTTGCACAGCACCGAACAATTATTTGCCTCCTCAGAACTGCTTACTTTCATTATTTTGGCTGTAAAATTGGGGATCAGGACAACTCCTGGGCCCCACACATTTTTTGTAAACCTGTTACAATGGACAAACTGCATGGTTTAATGGCAAGAAAACAGCCTTCAACTTTGCTGTCCCGATGGTTTGGAGAGAGCCAAAAAGCCATCCACACGATTGTTATTTTGTCTGACAAATATAACTGGTTTCGATGCTTCTTCTAGAAAAAATATAAAATATCCTAACCTTCCCTCAGCTATGAGACCGGTTCCCCACTCAGATGATCTTCCTTCATCAGATGAAGAAATGCCTTCAGGAGGATATTCTGCCAATTCGATCTCTTCTGAAGACAATGTCTCTGTTAATTCAGGAGCAAGTAGCAATGTGCCCCACTGGGTCACGAAGCAAGACCTGAATGACCTTGCCCGTGGTTTGTATCTATCTAAGCAGCAGGCAGAGCTCCTGGCATCGCGGCTTAAGCAGTGGAACCTGGTCAAGGCAGATGTAAGGATCATCAGTTTCGGGACACGGAACAAGGACTTCACTTCATTCTTTGACATGGAAAACAGGTTGTGCTACTGCAAAAGTGTCTCTGGCTTGTTCACTACAAGGCAAGTGGAACCCCATCATGATGGGGGACTTCTGCTGGATGCTCTTGCGTGACACCTCGGAAGCAAAGTACACAAGATCGTCCCAAAAAACTCACTTCTAACTGTCTGCTGTACTATGATTTGTGTACATTTTATTATCCAAGTAATTTAGTTCCATTAATGTTCTGTATCTATGCTGTTTTTTCTCTAATATACCTTTGTAACAGATTAAATAAACACATTATATTTTGAATTTTTATGCAGTATAATAAAAATGGGGTATATGAAAGCAAAAATAACTAGAGGTGATAGAGCAAAACTGTTCATAAATTTGAATTTACCACAACAAAATTAGTAAAAAACACCTATTCACATCCTTGCCCCCAGCCCCCATTTTTTTTTGTAAACTAGTGTAATTTTATTTTGCTTTACTCGTTTTCAGGTGCAAGTAGCTATTTCCTCCTGATAAAGATTAACATTGAAAATCTTTTTTAGAAATAACTTGAATAAAACTTTAAAAGCATTAGCGATATTTAGGCAGATTGAAATTGACATATAAAATTTAGGCAATCATATATATGTATATACGGGCAGAAGCGAAGTAGGTAAATAAATATTTTGTGAATTTATAAACAGAACCAGGAAATTGATTTAGTATAAGTTGATCTTTTGTTGTAATCGGTATTGGAAATTTTTAGAGGCTTTTTCAAAAGCTTGCTGTACGTGAACTAATCTTAAAAGAATCATGGTTCAGCTTGGAAATATGCGGTTATCATATTCTTACTATGAAGACGTTTGTTACAGTCTCGAAAGATAGCTATTTTTTCCTTCCATCGTGGGTTGGTAAGTTTTATGTATATACATATAAATATCCCAAATCGGAACGAGCATATGTACGTTAGGCCTTGTGCGCGAGAAACTCGGGGATTATCCACAGATCCTGGGTTTGCTTAAGAAAAACCAAGACCAAAAACTTGGTAAATTCGGTTTGGAGATAACTCGATGGGCAAGTCTTGCACACAATTATCTCGCCCATACTCAATACTCGAGAGAAAAAAATATATTGAGTCAACGTTAATTACACTTATGATATCAACGTGAGTAAAATTATTTAATTGGAACGATAATAAATCATCCAACTAAGAGTATGAAAACTTGCATCGCTAACTCTGGATGTCAATAGTTTACTGGGTCGGAGCTTGTTGGACAGCAAAATTTGACAAAAAAAATATTACGGACGATCTTTAAGATATTACATGTCATAGTTGGCTATTTCTCAAGAAAGGGTCAGGATTAATTTGTCGTTAACCATTCATTTTCCTTATTCGGGTGAGAACATGCTCAGTTTCGACGGAAGTTTGCTATTTATGGTCCATTCAGATCAGCAGTTCCAGGTTGTGGATCAGAAGAGGTTAATACCGGAGTTTCTGACGCGTGAACCTGGAGTCAAATCAATCAAAACTTTGATTTTTACATTTTCCCACAAAACGCTTATTTATATCGAAAAAAAAATCAAGATCGAGTATCCGTTAGCTTCTGCAAAACGAATGTCCGTAGTATTTCGCTACACATACACGAATTATCTGATGGGCTCCGAAATCGCTCGATTTACACATCAGCCATCGGCGGTCGCAATCAGCTCAATAAAAGTACATTTTGGAAATGTCTTTTTCTGAGGGAACGACATGACAAACGTGTAGGTTCTGTGAAAATGGGGATATGTTTAGGAAAACAGGATAACTCCCCCCCCCCCCACACACACACCTTCATCGCAGTGGTATGCTATAATTTATAATTTAATTTCTCACCTCACTGACAGCTAGTTACCGCTGTTTTTATGAATTGTGCTGATGTGAACTCGCAAGGAATTGATGGTGGAATAACATCTCCAACACTGGGGACACTGATGCATGCTTCGTGGGGCGTGTACATCCCTCATGTGCACTTTCAACACATACTTGTTGCACAGCATTCGTCCGCAAATACCACACTGCACTTCATCACCTGTTAGGTTCTTTTGAGGGGTACGCTGGAAGCATGTAGCTCCCACACCTTCCCCGAAGCTCATGAATGACCTAGAGGAGGTCGTTTCCCCCTCTGGAACGCACTTTTCCCTTAGGAGAAGAGCCTCCTCAAAGGATCGGCTTGCGGGGGGTGAGAAAGTGTAACCATCGGAGTGTGGTTTCGACTGTTTATGGCGATGATGATATTGCTGAGAGAGGAAGTGGTGCTGGTGGTGAGGCGGCCTGCTCGCGGAGGAAGGACCCTTGGGAAAGCAGGGTTCCGGGAGGAGTCGCTCGGACGTTGGCGGTGATAAAAGTGTCGGGAGGTTCTCGACCTGTCCCTCCTCCCGCTTGGCAGCGTCGGGCAGCTTCGTCGGAGCATCGCCTGAAACATTGACGAGACGTGAGGCGACTGTCTCAGCCATGCGGAAGGCACATCAGGGAGGGCAAAGAGGGCACCAATTTAGACTGAGGAGATGGTGAAAATGCCTGGAATGAGCATGCCCAATGGGTGCTACACAACGACTGCGGTGACAGGTACAAGCTACTGCTGTCGTCCGCGCGGGTCTGCCTAAAACGTGTCACGGTGGAGGCACTCGACAAGTGAGAGGGGACTTGTGTCCTCCACCTGGATTAGAGCGTAGGGGCGTTGTGAGGAATTGTGGGGATGCGATGAGTGAGAAGATGCCGTGCTGAAGCGAGGGGAGTCCAATGAGTGAAAAGCGGGCGCACAGAATGAAGTCGAGGAGGGGGCCGAGGGCTCTATTCCGTACGGCGATGCGATCTCGTGAGAGGTTGGCTGGTTAAGATGTTGAGTGTGGGCGGAAGAGGAAGTCATCGCCTGAATCTCGAAGTCTTTGGCCAACGTGGGTTTGGTAAAAATGGGCGCGCGGGACACGTGATGAGAGGCATGCGAAAGGAAGCCGTGGCCACCCTGTGACTGGGGTGGTGGTGTCGAAAGGTAGGCGGACTGAGCAGTATGTGGTGGTGGGACAGGGGTGAGAACCTGCTGAGGTGATATGGATGTGTGCATATGTGATGAAATAGGCGTGTGTAGCTGAGGCGAGAGGCAGGGGTGTGACTGGGTCTGGCGGTGCCGGGGAGGGACTTCACGTGACGAGAGCGTGGCCTGTGGATCACTCGCATGCTGGTGAGAAGCCCGTCCCCTCCCCACCTTTGTTTGCCCATCAATCTTAACTGTGGGTAAGTGTGAATGGGGTATGGACCCAAGGAGATGATGATGGTGGTCGGCTTCTTGCTGGTAATGAAACTGCGAGCCCCGTAGGGACTCTTGCGGTGGGACTGAGGACGGATGTTTCCTGTGTCGTTTTCGCTTCGTCTCGAGAGTCCGTGGTTCCTGAGAGCTCTCGTCCACGGTAGTTTCATCCAAAAGCACTCGCTTAGAGCGCCTCCGAACCGGTCTTTGACTATGCCTGCGCTTGTTGCCCGTCGGGTGGGCGACGCTCCGGTGAACTTGGAGACTATTCAGGGAGCTGTAGTTACGATGGCATTGCAGGCAAGTGAATTTGGTGCCCTTGTTCAGATGAATATCTCGCACATGCTTCTTCAGATTATACCGACTGCTGCAGTTCTTTCCGCAGAAGGTGCAATCCAGGGCTTCCTTCTCGCCTTCACCTGCAACACGATAAAAAGGGACGAGTGAGGCAGGCATCGATCCAGGGTGGAGCGCCGGACAAGACGTGACACACAGCATCATCACTCATATAAATGAAGCTTCGTGGAGAAGCTCTGCGGGAGGGGGTGGCGCTTCGGCAAGATGAGGAATATTTCAACTCTGTCGTAATACTCAACTTGCTCGTCTTCACTAACCATTATTTAAGACAGGATTTTATTTTCCCGTGGGAATAAAAGTGTTCGCAAGTCGAAAATTTTCACTCTAAACCATATCACTTGTAGACATTTATCTTATTACATCCAAACATTTACATGCTAGCTTATGACGAAGCTTGGGCAATCTTTGATTTAAAGAGATTCTTGGCTGTCATGGTCATCATTCACATCCATCAGGGTCAAAGGAAGGGAGAGTTGTACCAGTGGGTATGTGGTTCTTCAGCGGGGGTTTTCATAAAGACAGTTCCCGACCCCGTCAATAAGAAAACACTTTGATAAGGAAGCGGGCTGTAACAACCGCCATTCTTCGCGATTTATATTTTTATTTATGCCCTTTTGTGTTAAGTTTCCTTTCCATGAGGCGTTTCGGCACCGCAAACTGATTTTCATTTTTGAGGCCTCGAACGAAAGCTTGCAGCGGCGGTCTAGCCATAAAAGAGGTTGCGAAGTTTGGTTAGACAGGAGACACGCCTCGCGAGAGCACCCACTGATCAGTCGAATTCCTTTACGGCAATCGAAGCAAAAGGGGCTCTGGGAAGGGGGGCTTTGCACAATTGATTGTGCTGCAAACTTATAAATCATCTCCCGATAGTTCTCACAAAAGAATCTTAAAATTTATGTTTATCCTTACGGTGGTGGTTGTGTGTGCGGAAGGGAGGGAGGATCAAGTTTAGATGCTTGTGATGTATGTTAAAATTTAAAATGTAGGGCAACTCCCCCCCCCCCCTTTACACACAAGTTGATACGGAGATTTGCTTCGTAATGGAGCGTATTTTTTTTGCTCTCCGTCAACATTTTTGCCCCCCAAATGGGAGGGGGGTAGGAAGAATTATAAATAAACTTTTTTTCCATCGTTTTAGTTGAGTTGAGTCGGTGAATGTAACTATCGGGGATGGGGGGGGAAGGGGCGGATTTCCTGGAACCATTTATAAAAACGAACGTTTAGGTGACTTGAAACCTATGGAATATGGCATTCACGTATGGGCCAGGCAGGCACCGAAATTTAGAAACAATCCCAACCGCATAAATAAACCGATAAGAAAATTTGTGGAAATAGCTCTCAATCCCGGTTGACCAATCACCTTATCCAGCACGGGAGGTTGTTTCCCTCTAAATCAAAATTCCATACCATCCTTCGTGATCGGGACGCACCCTTTACATGAAATGAAAATGCGATGCAATTTCTTCCAGAATGTGAAGCCCCCCCCCCCGTCCGCGATTCACATAACACTTTAGCGTCCTTTACGAGTTATCAGGATTCCAAGAAATCGTATTCACACGTTACTCGTTTAGCAGCGCCGCAATTGACTTGGATATTGAAGAGTCAGCAAACAGACAAGCAAGTGCATCGGAAGCCTCTAGACGCACATTTGGAAGTTTATGCCACTCCGGTATACCACCATTCACAGAGAAACAACGCATTTATTGCCCGCTTTCTTTTGTTTACTGGTCATTTTCCACTCATGCCGGGTGAGCTTTGGATTTATCTTCAGTTAAGATGACATTCTCAAGTTGCATTCATGGAAAGACTTTCTTGTCTTCTGCATCGAATAACAGTATCAGCCTAATGTTCTTTAACTGATCTCAGCGGCATTTTACCCCCCGCCGCCCGCTAAAATGAATGTTGTAACCATTCCACCGTGCCTGTTGGCTTCAATCAAATCACTCAATGAAGACACAATTCGCTCTTTCAATGTCGCGCGCAAGTTTTATTCGTCTATCCTCTACCAACGTCCACTTGCATCTTGATTTCACTCGTTCTGGCACCAGATAGCTCGCGTCGTTTAACCAATACCTCCACGCGGTAAACATGATCTATATAGTGCCATCTTTCATCTCAAGAAAAGTGCTAATTTTCCAATACTTGCGTTAATGTATCTATGGGATTATATACAAAGATTTGTTCGAAAAATTACATTTATTTAAGAAAACAAAACCCAATCTTCGGTGGTAGAATGTACCGTCCGCTCTACTTTAATCTGCGTAGACTTATTTCACCGTGTTTTATATTGAATTACATTCGAGTGAATTTAAAATCCGATCATTTTTTTCCGCAGTATCACTATTCATTTATGTAATTTGTATTTTGAAATAAAACCATAACGCCCGAAAAAATTATCTAAAAATCTAGGCGAATCTTTTTTCGGTAAATGGCATTTCACTTTCAATGAAAAGTGATGAGAACTAGTCACACAACCAGGAAAATCCAAGAGCATCCAAGGTGGAGTGGAGTTTGTGGAATCCGCACTGTGCGGAAGACAGGTAGCTCCGCTCCCCAGGAAGAGGGTTAATCTAACATCAATTTCACCATCAACTTGCATACGCAGGTTAGAGAAATTGGGGGGAAACCGACCGAGGTAGAGATATTTTTTCCCGGGTTGCGAAAAGCAAGCACAGTAGCAAGTCGCCAGTAGTCTGGGAGGATAGCCTCTGTCCAGATCCTGTTGAACACACCTAAAAGAAATGCCATGTCGCGCATGAAGTGATAGCGGAACGCAACTCATTCAATGCAAATCTGTCGTTGAAGGATTTTACAGCTATGTAGGTAAAGTCCAGTAAGCGGCCTTCAGCTACATCAGACCTGCATTGAATGTTGGCGGAGGAGCAACTCGGCTATAGAAGGTAGAGAAAGCGATCGCGAAAGACTGCCACGGATGCGGAGTCATAGATTTCGATCCCGTACCTCTAGAGAACGAGGGGAGGGGGGGTCATGCGAGAACTGGCCCAAAATGCTTTTGATTCGCTTCCACACCAATGCAAGATGAGTCTTACATTAAATGAGATACGTAATGCCCGCCATGAATAGCAGCGGGTGTACTTTGAAACATACCGTAACCTAGCCATAGCGAAATTCATTGACGGTGAAATTGTCGGGCGGCGCTTAAAACGCCTGTAAGTATATATCTTCCCTCTAATTAATACCCGTCCGAACACCTAGGAAGCGTAGGGTATGCAAAACGGCCACACACCTATCTCAAAATTTTCGATCAGGTCGGCAAGGACCTGACCCCTGCAATTTATCGTGTATTACCCTTAAAGGGGGTGCCTACTGTTCTAATTCACGGAGGATAGAAGGTATCGCCAACAAATACCACGACGCGGCTAAAGTCCCCCTTGTCAAAGTTGGCTGACAGTGGAATGTAGGCAGAAATGAATGGATATCTCCTATCCAGGTGTAGCGAGTAAGTCTTTCACACATTATAAAATACTGTATCTGTACCCCCATCTTTACCAATCCTACTTACCAATACTAGGGAAGGATTCGTTCCCGTCGGCATCTTGTCATAAATTCGATAAGAAAAATATGCAATCCATCGTCTACAATTCCAAGCAGTTTCTCCTCCATCAATCACTCACCTGTGCCTCTACGGACCGGGCACCCATTTACCTCAGCACACTACACAAGATGGAAAACCAACCAAGCACTCCGCCTCGCCGCGGAATCTCCCCCTCAGCAGTCCAATAAACTTTTGCACTCTAAACCGGGAAGAGGGGTGGGGATTTATCACTACTAAGCGAGGGAAAAGGGTGCCCGCCCATGACAAGTGGTGCGGAAGCAAACGAAGCTAGAAATAAAATTATACGAATGCATGCGCAATAAGCTCAAGCGTCAGAAAAGGTACTAATGCTACCAGGGCCTTCTGACTTGCTTAGTGGGAGATGAAAAGGTGAGCCGGGGAGGAGGGATCTTCCTCCCTTGTTCTAAACCACAAAGGTCGAGCACATAAAACATTACCTTAGCTCCACATGATGCATTTCATCATCATTGGTGAAACTAGTCATTACACACAACACCTATGCCATCCACCCTGCAACCAGACAACCTCTACCCCCCCCCCCCCACCACCACATATAACACAACATAGCATCCAATATTTAGGGGAAAAAAAACTCCGCGACGCCGTTACATCAGATAGCGACTCAGAGGAAACCCATGGAAAGACCCCACCCAAAAGAGGCGCCCTTGAAGAACTACGATGTAATAAGAAACGAGGCGCTCTCGAAGGACTAAGGTACAGTACCTACCCAAATGAGGCGCGCCGGAAAGCATAAGAGGAGGTCAGAACCAAAAATGGCGCCATGGAACGCCTACGACGAGGTGAAAACCCAAAAGTGGCGCCAAGGAAACGCTAGGATGCGGATACCACCCAAAAGAGGGACCCTGGAAAGCCTGCGATGCAGTCCTCACCCCAAATTAAACGCATACAAATACCTACAGCACCGGCACGACCGACGCAAACATCTGCCCCGGTTCTCACAAGGGATCATCAAAAGTGCAGATAACACGAAGTATTCGAGAACCCGATCCAATGGGCGGTGTTCGTGGAGGCTGAGAGCCTAAGATGCGTGTAAATATCAACTGCCACTGGAAAGCGGGGCAAGATTTTTTTTTAAAAAGTAGTAGATAGAGAGAATCGATAGACTTAAGGCAGGGTGCTGTCAAATTTTCTCCCTGAACAACGGTCAGCGATCGACTTGGGAATTATGACCGAAGAATGGGTTCCAAGTCCATTTCACGCATGCGCGCAGCTTCTGTGACGTAGAACTGACACCTGGGTATTGGTAATCCTCTTCCAAGGCGCGAAGTAGCAAGATTTGAGTCGACGAAGTGAATAGTTAACTCAGAAAGCGGGTCAAAATTACTAACATTTTTACTTTTATTTCACACATAAATTGGCTTTATTTATTATAATCTTTCACACAATCGTCCTATAGTAAGGAAAAAAAAGGCGTTGAAAAATACATTTTATTGCCATGAAAATGGTGGCAAAATGAACGTTTGCCAAATTATTTCATAAATTTTGTTAGTCAACCGATTATATTGCAACATCATTTCATGGATAAGAAAATGGGAACCAAAACATTCCACACTTGTTAAATCGCACTTGTGTTGAGGACATAAATGAGTGAAATGATAATAATTAATCAACAATTGATTGGAACAACTGCGAGTAGGTGGATACATAGCTAATAAAAAAAACTTTCAGACCCGCATTATAACGGAAGGGGAGCCCGGAACATGGATTTTTAACGCGCCCATCTGACGAATGCCTTCAAGGGCATATGTCGCCGTAATTTAAAATTTCAGCCTAGTACTAGGCTACTGTAAACACCCTCCGGAGCGGGGGGGGGGGTGCGTCTCTCCCCGGCTCAGGGACATGCGATCTACAACAAAGAGTCGAAAATATGGAAGAGGCCACCCTACTCCAAAAAGTCAGATAATTCACAAGTCTGTGTACAACAGCCCGTCCCGAGTACAAGGTAAGGTAGCAACCCTGCTAGTCCCGATGCCGAGACAGGTAACGTGCGCGAAGATCACCCAGACGGACATTCAATAAAAACGCGTCAAACAGTCTTGAGGACAACGCAGTCGTCGCAATAAGGCGCAGACGTGCGTTCCATCAAATGGCGGTGCATCCCGAGAGCAATGCCCAATTCGAAGAAGCCAAAAAGCGACCTGAAGCCATCGCGGCATTAGGGGGTAGATACAAGGGAACAGTCGCGGGGGAATGACACGCATCCTGCAAGTTCCGCTCGGCCGTCTGCCATTTTCTTCGCCAGGGAGCCCGGAAAGCAGTCTTGATTCTTTCCATATAATCGGTGAGAAAGAGCCAAACGCTTGTCTGGTCGCCCAGTCTTGGCGGACTTTTTGGCACCCTAATTCTCCACAATTCCGACATGTCCAGGAACCCAGCAGAAGATCTACACATCCGCCCGGCTCGCGGCAACCGTGGCGTCACGGATATCGCAAATGAGGTGTAGAGATTCCAAACTCCTGAGAGCACTCAGGGCGCTTTGTGATAATCCGGTATCCGAAAGGGGCAAGACACGATATTCGCCATACCGAGAGGTGTATTACAACCAGCTCGGCAGTGAAGAGCTCCGCTGACTTCAAATAGAGAAAATACAACGTGGAAAACTAGCCCCCTTCCCCCGCTCCTGGAAAGACCCTCACAGGAATGGCTGTACACATCCCGCAGGCAGAACTTTGAGTGCTGTCGCCTTCGATGACATATCAGGAGAGGTTGGGCTCGCCTATGCCAATCTTTTCCCCCCTCCGCCTCGAAACCTTCGGCGGGCAGAGCGGCTTCGGGGGGGGGGGGTCCCCTCCTTTAGAGGATCCACTGTGTCCGAGCGACCCAGCCTTAGCTGAGGGCGTAGCTTTAGGAACCTCACGCCTTACGGGAAACAGTCACGCTGGGAGAAGGGGTGCCCTGGTTTTAGCCGAGGCTAGGTGTGAACCCTTTGTGGCGCCAGCTCTAGCAGGAAAGGGCCCGTAGAACAGAGAAAGGTTCAGAATGGGCGCGTTTCATGGCGCGCAGGGTTTTTTTTTCTTTTAATTGGGGCAAAAGACGTCCAAGGAAGCACCGAGGGCGCCAGGACCAAGTCTTTAGTCTCGTGAAATAAGAGACGCTCCATAGCCTGAACGGCCAGGATTGCCTTCTCCAGGAGTAACGCACCATACCATATTCCCTCGAAGAAGCGGGGTGCGGCTCTCCGCAATTGACACACTTGGGCTTACACATTATCGTGCACGACTTTGGAGCAACTTACACAGAGTTGTGGTAAATCCGAGTTTGCACGTCTACATGAACGATTGATTCGTGTGGCCAAAGCAGTGGCACGAATGCCTTCACGCGGTAGCGATACTCCCAGCACGCAGCGCCTCAAGGAGCCTGTCATAGTGGAACGTGACGAAAAATGTAGGGGTGAGTTTCGAGGCCGCTCCCTACTTCTCATCAGACGTTAGAGTTAAACCACTACATGTTAGGACAGATCTAAGGTGAAGTCGGCTAAAGAGTAGTCCAAGCGAGGCATTAAGTGTCCGAAGGGCAATAATCATGGCCGCTTCGGATGAACCTGACGCATTCGCCAGAAGGCACCCGTCGAGAAACGAGTCACACACGGCAGGTAGTCTCTCAATGAGGGGCCCCGACGTAATCGAGGCTCTGTTAGGCGCACTTGCGAATTTGCGGCAAAGGGGAAGCCCCAGTGCCGCATATGAATAGTGAGAGGGGAGCCCCTCCATCGGTCAAATGGGGTGTATCGTGTTACCTCATCCTCCCCCGACTCCTAGGGAGGGCAGGGCCTCACATGAAGGCGGATCCGGAAACACAGTCTCACTATACTTTCACTTGTAGCCATATTATCAGAAGAGAAAAAGGAGCTCCTGGAAAGTAGATACTATGACCTCCCAATGAGTTGGGAGGTTAAGAGAAAAGTCTCCATAGGATCACAAATTGCAGAATAAGATCATTTACACACACACACTGTGCCGGTGCAGCGTTGATGGGCTTTGCCAACCCGGCCCGCAATTCAGGCGACATTGTCCTTGAGCTTTAACCATAAAGGATGTTCCCGGCGTAGCCACCTTATATGTGTACTAGAGGAAGGTGAGCAGAGTCGAAGGACCAGCGCACCTCGTACCCAAAACTTGCCCTAGCCAGCGGGCTTTCGGCCCTGCCACTCGATTAAGGACCCACAAGTGGAGGAAAGTGCGCCGGGGAACAAGAGCCTCTGTGGATGAAAGAGTAACTTTCAAAAGGGGTAAGAGAGTATTTAATAAAGAGAAGTAGAGATAGGCGGGGCCACTAAGGAGTAGGGTGGGTCATCACCTATTATTATCATACACTGGTGGTAGGTCATTTCAAGATGGCATGCAGTCCACCGAGGCGCCATGGCTAGCGGACCGTACGTACTGTCCATGTGGGAACAGTTCTCCTGGTACAAAAGGTTGAGGGGGTAGCCGTAATAATACACAATAATAATACCCAGTAAGTGATACAAAATAATTATAATATAAAATAATAAAATAAATGATAAATTATAATTAATAAAAGTAATGATAATACCTCGAAATAATAAGAATGCTAACAATAACGCTAATAATAATAAAAAGGTAAAATGTTGCTGAGTGAGGGAGCGAGGGAAAAGCGCATCAAAAACAATTCCAGGCCCCATCCGAGCGACGGGGCTTCCCTGATCTGTACTCAGGCCAGGGAAAGGAGGTGCAACTCTTCCAGGAACAAATGAAAAAAGCTACACAGGCTACCCCCTTGCGGGGCCCCGTACCTGGAGAAGCGGCACGCCTTCCCGACCCCAGTGCCGCCAGCAGACTATATTTAGTCTACCTAGGCTCTATTAACCATTTTCTTTAACAGCCTCATCTCCCACATTTTCTTGGCCAGCATCTAATTCCGCAAGCTAGTTAGTCGTCGATCAGCTTTCGACCATTCACCGGTGCCTTTTGGCTCTGGTTGGGATGTTTTAAAGTCTTCCCACCCGTTGCTCCTTATTTATCAGTTTACGCACCCAGAAAGAGTTGTGCCCCCCGGGCCCCTATGAGTGCAGGAGCACCTGCAAGTGTCTTCTACATATTTTCCCTTCCACTAATTCACCACTTTTGTTCGGATCTTTGCCTGCAAGCTGCAGATGCCCTTGGTGGTATTGTGTTTTAAATTCGAGGTAAACCCGTGTTTAGCTTCCCTCCTATCGCCATATTAACCCTAGCCTGTTCGCGACACGACCCCGATACTAAACTTGGGCCAATCAAGAGGACCTGAGCCTCGGAATCGACAGGGTACCGGCGAGCGAACGATGATGCGGAGATGAATCAAGGAAACGGAGGAACGGATCAATATGTGTGAAAGTTTTCCATTTGCAATAACGTTTCGAACATTGGGGGATGAATGCTTCGGACGTGTGTCTTGAGGTTGTATTTGTTGCTGATTTTCTTGCCGCAGAAAGGACACACCACTGGAATGTACACGAGGCGACTACGATTGAGAGTCACGTGGCCTGCAATAACAAAGTCCGCGTCAGTCACGATATTCCAACACAGGCTAGCACGCGCGCGCACTCCACAGAAGAGGAGCGTCCTTTCGCTCTATTAGATGAACAGGAGGGACACAAGAACAAATCGAATTTCACTGTTCACCCGGAATAACCCCCACCATAACGCACCGGTTAATCCACATCCTTTGAACCCAGCTCGAAATTTTTTCGGAGACGCAGGGGAGAAAATCAACACTCGAGAATGATGGTACTCAAAACTAGAAAAGTTCTCGACACCACCGAGTGGTGCTGGTGTTACTCCTTTGGTAGGGAATCCTGGAAACAAATATCAAACCTTTCATATACCTACTAACTGCTATTCTTTCATCAAATCAACCAACAAGTGGTCTTATGGAGGGGGTGTCGGGATATATGTGCGAGCTCGGGCCCTCTAGCCAAATAAGTACCTTTGTATTGTCTAGTCGAGATTTTCACTTCTTCTTAACCGTCCCCCGCCTCCAAAATTAATGAAAAATATTGGATTATGGACTGTCCTTTAAAGTAATGTTGAAAAGGTCGCACAGAGAATGAAGTGATTCAAAATCCTCTAAGTATCCTAGGAGGTACGCCGCAATGACGTTTGAGGATTTGTTGGACTTGCCTTGAAGATGATTTTAACCGATGGCAGATTGAAACTGAGATACTGGAAGTGTTGAGATGCCCTACAACACACTACATTGGCGTCGTTAGATAAGAAACTACGGTAGCAACGGAAACGCGAAATTGCGGTTATTTGCCACAAGTCGGCTGAAAAAATATACACACTTCTAGTTTCCCACCAAGTTACTCATTTTCAGAAGACTTCAACATGTATGACAGCATACACCCCGTTTGTCTTGGAACAATCTGTGTATACTTCCATTGTGACAAAATGTACACATAGAAGAAATATGAAAGCACTACTCCCCTTGCTGCTGCAAAATCTCTGGGAGAAGAGGCGAGACGACAAATGCTCAAAGTTAGTATCCTCAAGGGTGGCGGCGTCTTCGACAGAACTATGGAAGTCACCGGCCCGAGAGCTAGACTGTGATCTCAAATGCATTTCCTAGTCGTGAACCCGAAAGGTTACGGGCGTCGACGACGAAACTGCAATTGAAATGAGAGCAGTTGGCAACTGAGAGACACTCTGAACATGCGCGTACGAGCGTTAGTGGCATCTCGGGACGCCGACAGGATTTTTTGTTTTATTTTAAGGACTCCTTTGGTGAAAGCGAGGAGGGGCAAAGCTGCCGAAATTAAAAACTAGCCTATCTTAGGGCGGCATGAAAGGGGGCAAAAAAAAGAGAAGCAAAACACAACTACCTCACAAAACAATAGAGAAGGGGCTCACTCCCAGGTGGCAGAGCCATGCAGCCCAAAATAAAAAGAAATAGGCCATGGAGAAGCGCCACCTAAAAACAACGTCATACCAGTCAATGTAGAAGTCCCTCCCAAGGAGTAGTGACAGGCGGTAGTAACCTGCCTGACAAACTATTGAGACAAGTGCCGCTCACCAAGCCTCCCCCTCCCCACGCCCAAAGACATTCAACCAAAAGGCGTGTCATCGTATGGGTCCATGGAAAAACAAGCCATCTTCAGAGCAACTTCAGGGACGCGAAGCCATCAAATGACGCCCCGTTCCACGACTGTGTCCGATTAAATGGCGACAAAAAAAAGAAAAAGGCAGAAAACATCGAAGCATTAGGGATGAGTCAAGGGAAAATTCGGGACGCAATGACGCGCAAATTTAAATTAAGGTCCGCCCTCTCCCATCCTCTACACAATGCAATCCCAAGAACTGCAGTGATTCCTGCAATTTAGTCATTGGGAAACAACAAAACGGTGCAGACAGTCTGGCGGCCTCATCAGCGTGCTCATTTCACGCAACCCATACATGATCAGGAGGAACCCGGTATATAAGACAATCTCAACATCTCCCCAACTCGGATACTATAATTTGGGGATACAAATGTTTTATTTTTTTAATGCACCCATCTGGCAAATACCGGGTTTCGCAAAAGCTCTGTTACACTTGGGGGGGATTTTATCTTTCGAGAGGTTTATGTGATATAAAATATTCCGTCAAACAAACTTAGTTTTACTTTTCCAGCACCTGTCAGTAAACGGCTTTTTCATTGTGTACAGGTGTGTTGAGATGAAAGTCAAAAGAATGGAGGTCTCTGCTTTCCTGCGCGAGGGCCACAACAAGTCAGACATAACCAAGCGGCTCAACGTCAGCCGGGTGACCCTCCACGAGGTCGATCTTTGAGAAGGACCTCAAATAGTCAACCGATTGGTTGAGAAAGGCATTCGAAAGTGTTCCGAAGCTCAGTTTGACAGCGCGCTCTCGAAGAAGAGCATCTCGGTGGCCGCGTTGTCCAGTGCCATCAAGGAAGACCTTGAGGTGCGTAGAAAGGCCTCTGCTTACCGACCGTATGCGAGAACAACGTTGCGAGCGCGATCGTCGCCTTCTCAACGACTTGAAGTCATGGCAATCGAATTCTCACTTTTTTCTGATGAAAAACCTTCACAGTCGATCCGGTCATCAACAAACAAAACAACCGCATGGTAAGCTTCAGCCAGGACGTCTCCGAGATCCGCTACGTGTCCACGACCAAGCACCCGGCCTCCGTGATGATGCTCGGCGTCGTGGCCTTGAATGGCGATAAGATACCGCGAGTGTTCGCGGCCGGTTACTGGCTTGCTACGGTAGATTACAGGGATATCTTGGCCACGAAAATCCTGTCCTGAGTGAGAAAGATCACCAAGAAATCGGAGTAAGTTTTTCAGCAGTACTGTGCCCCGGCCCATATGGCCAAGACCGTGCAAGAGTGGTTGGGGCCTAACAAGAACTGGCGAAAGACTTTTGGCCGCCGCAGTTGCCCGACCTCAATCACTTCGACTACATCGTGTGGGAGGCCGGCAAGGTCCGCCACAGGAATGTGGACGAGCTGGTCATCCGCCAACCGCGTGTGGGCCAGCATGAGGAAGGACTTCGTTCGCAACGTGTGCATGTTCTCCGCCGAGGGCGGCCACATTGTTTAATATTACAATTTAAGAACACTAATTTATATGTTGAAACAACATAATTTCTTCATCAAAACTATCATTGTGACCTTTGTTGAGAGAGTCGTAACGAGTGTAACAGGATTGTTGCAATACCCGGAAGATGTTTAAGGCTAATAGTCAATATATTGTCAGGGCAAGAAGCTGTAGGGGTTTTTGCCTGTCGTTATAAACTGGGAACCATTTCAGGGGTGAATAGTGTGGGCATGTTGTGGTATAGTGCGAGTGTGTTTGTGCGAAAGGTGATCGGGTGTTCTGTTACTAATTTTTGGGTAGTTTTGTACGAGTCAAGTTGAAGGATTCGTGTCTGTATGACACCAGGGGAGATCTGCGGCTGTCTCGTCCACATCTTTGGCATTCCTCTAAATTCTGAGGGCTGTGTCCCGGTTTAAAGTTTTGTCAAAATGGTCATCAATGTTGCTTTCGGGTTGAAATAGTCATCAATGTTGGCAAATATTAAAAAAAATAAAACGGACAAGAGCATCTCCTCCAGCAGACTATTTAAAAAAGTTACATAGAGAAAGCTTCCATCGGTTCATTAAACTCTTCATTGAAGGCGCGCTACTCTCCCAACCACCTAAATTGCATCGCCACCTCTACCGGGAAGGTCGTAAGAAAAAGAAGGGGGAGGGGGGGCAAAATAAGTGAGGTAGACCGGCGACGTCTTCTCGAGGCCAAGCTGGAGAAAAGAGGAGGCACCGGCCGGCCGGCTCAAATGCGTCTGCTCTCTTTTCCGTTCAATACCGAGGCGATTTCGATTTCTGGTCGTCTCCGTTTTCGCCACCTCACCCAAATCCGCAGTTTTCCAAAATGGGGGAAGCGGAGACGGGGTTTAAGATCATAATTAAGTATAAAAAATAATATAAGCAGCATATTCCACCAAGCCTCGACCCAGTGCATTAAAAAGGTTTTATGCTCTCTTCCACTTTTTGTTGAGTCCAATAAATCGCAACATTCGAAATGCACCCCCCCCCCGCCCCACTCGAATTGGACAATAATTTAAGATAAACAAACAGTTTCCATATGCAAATATGCAAAACCATCAGTTGACTCAAACCGCTGATATACTTTTATCCAATCGCACAGATTTGCCTCGGAACAATCAAGAGTCGTGCGAACACAATAAAAACAACACTTGGCGGAAGGGGGATAAACTCCTTCTAGGTCCCCGTTTTACCTACCTGGACCACGAAGCTTTTGGACATAGAGTTTCACTTTCTCTAACTTTACAAGAGTTTGTAAATAAAAAGTGACAAAACTTAACGACGCTCAGTCATACAGAATACAAACGAGAATCCATCTTGTTACTCCATTTAACAAATCGCACTCTTTTTAAGGAGCAAAACCACCGGGATAATTTGGAAATGTGATCAGGGAAAATCCTCAGAAGGTTTAACACAAATCTACTTACATAATTCTTTAAAAAATTCAAACCTAGAGCAAAAACACCAATTAACTTAGAAAACACGAGCAAACAGCACTATATTAACAAGAAACCAATCATTCCCGACACAATAAAGAATATGCCACACATTCCATCAGTTACCACCCAGAATAATATTAAACCACACTAAAATCCTGGAGAGAATGAAATTCAGGAATATTCTCAACCATTTTGCTTTGTGATTGCGGTACTGAACATACACTATCGTCCAAAATGATCAGAACGCCTGTATCTCTATCGCAACTTCCATAACTTTTATCAAAGGAAATCTATGGTTTGCAAAGTTGGTGTGCGATAAACTATAGCTATAAACTACATATATATAAATGTTATGCAAATTTGGATGAATAAAAGTAAAGTTAACAGCAGATAAACAATTTAGTTGAATAATTGAAGTGTCCATAAGGACCCGAACATTTAGGTTTCTAGTAGAGAAAACAACATTGTTTGCATAGCACGTCGTATATATAAGTTCATGTTGTAAAAAGCAAAGATCATAGATTCTAACTAATTTATCTAATGTATTGGATCATCGTAAATTAAACTTCCCTATAAGCAAAAAAAAAATTAACCTTGTGAAGATGTAACCAACAATGTATTCATTAGTGACAAGGGCTTCATCCGCCAGAAATAGGGACAGTATTGAGAGCAGTTTATTATCGTCTATTCGGTGGGATCTTTTTATGGAACATTTTGATGCTTTCTTACTCCTTTCTATTATCCTATACCCAAATTTTGTATGGTTGGGGTACGTAAAGGATGCCATATCTATTTGGCCTATAAACAATTTAACATCATTCTATAATTTCTTCAAAAATCTTAAAACCTTCATCCCCCAACAATTTCAAAGTAGAATGGAAAATGAATATTCTCTAGCATTTCTGAAGTGAAAATTATTTGCCATGGATCTTATAATTTATCGTAAATCGACCTATTATAATTCATACATCCATTTTTTCCCTAATTATATTAACGTTAGAAATGCCGTTGCAATAGTTATGTTTTTAAGAGCACTTCACATTTGTGATCCTTGCTTTTTACAAGATGAAATTACATTTACGACCTGCACATTCATCGAAATATATTATCCCTTCCACATCATTAACGAAAGTTTATCCAAGGCCAAATCTATATGATACTGACCCAAGGAAAAAAAAAACCATGAATTGTTTATCCGTCACAGTAGCTGCAGTGTGCAGGCAGTTGATTAAATCAACCTTTTGAAAACTCCTCTTCTTATATTATCACATTTTCTTCCTTACTCAAACAATTAAAGCAGTATCAGTTCTCACAACCGAATCACTTAAATACTCTTTTTCCATCCTCAAATCTTTCCTTTCGATCAAACCTAAGGAACAACCAACTGATCTTCGTTGTATATTGGAGACTGTGAGATCATAAGAAAGATGAATTTAATCACGTCGAGAATTATAACCATGCAATAGATTATCTCGTCTCAAACATAAATAATTTATCATTAAAATGATTCTCGCAAAAGGAAAAATTGTAGAATAAAGATTAGAGAAGTCACCAATTTCAACCTTTGAGATGAGCACTTTAATTAAATGCAGCCCCTGTCCAAAAACAGAGTAAATCACCTCAGAACCACACATTCTGATTGGTTAAGGATGGAGGGGGAGAACGATTTTGAGAATGTACCATTTACATTCTCAGGGTATGATACAATTTGCAAAGAAACTTAGTCTCATAAATAAATATGTTTCTATACAGTGGTTTCAACATCAGTTAAATATCCCGCCAGTTCCTTTACACACACACACACATATATATATATATATATATATATATATATATATATATATATATATATATATATATATATATATAACCTCTAGACCAGACACAATGAGGACCAGTCTCAGGTGGCCTAGGACTTCCCAGCGAACACCATTTTGATCTTTATGCTACTTTCAGTATTCGGTCAGGGGATCTCGTGCCCGAATGAAGGGTAGTGACCTAAATTTGGCGCAGGGGGGGGGTCTCCCCAAACCCCATACCACCTCCGTCCTACTCCCCAATGTTTCTTTGATGCAATCGTAATGATCCTATGCTGATCGTGGCATTGATGGTCGCCAATTCTACCTTCTGCTTAGGAGGTGCGCTCCTTAACTGTTCATTTTGTTTCTATTCTTCTTCTTTTTCTCCACGATTTTGGTACTTTTTTTATAAATTTTAATGGAAGACATTTAGAAGTACTATTGAAATACCCCCCCCTCCTCTTTCCCCCGGCTGGTACTAAGTATTGCGCTATTCATTGGCATCTATTTCCCTTGCTTTCTCCACTAAAGGGAGAGGTACGCGCTGTAAAATAATAAATGGCTCATGAGGATGTTTCCATAACATCGTCCAGGGGTAGTCAAGCCCTTAAGAATAGATTGTGCGCGCCATGACTGCTTTTGGAGCACGAGAGCGAGAACGCGGTTATAGTTCGTTGCCGATTGAGATCCTGCATCGAAACCCTTGGGAAAAGGTGAGAGTCCATAAACTTCTCCACTAGCAAATTCCGCCAATTTTAAAATAACAGCAGAGATACCCTTTTACCAGGGACCTTACTACTATCTATATCTTCATTTAAATTTTTTCACCACTCAACTCTCCTACTAAATACTCCAAAGTTTTTCTTCACTTTTTTATGTTCAAGGCCAAGTCCAAACTAATCACAGAACTACGAGGAATATAAACCCACCAGAGAAGAGTTGCCCCTCGATCCTTAATGCACATGGCATCAACAACTACCCTGAGAACCACCATTCGTTTTTTTAATATCCGCAAGTTTGCCGAACCGAAGAAAACTCAAAGACAAAACACTCAATACAGAGTTTTATTTATAATTCACATGTCAGTATAAATGATCACAAGTAAAACGGCCTAAACGGCGATAAGTAACGCTAAAGTTCCTAAAAGTCAAATTAAAATTAAGTAGTAAAAAAATATACTAGTCTCTTTTTACTAAAAGGAGAATATAAATGAATACTTTATTTTATACTCTAATGGGCAAATATCAAAATAGTTTCAACCGAGTTCCAGCAAAAAAAAAAAAATAAGTGCAAAAGAAATGCTCGCATTCATTGGCAAATGTTGGTAACAAAACTGAACTCAACCGACTCTGGTGAGTTCGTGGCTGCATCGATGATTGGTGTGAGTAAGGATCGGGCCGTTGAGGGATTGCGGGGGGGGAGGAGGGGGGCTCTATTGATTTCTTGCGTGCGTCTCCTTTTTGTGCGTGAGCGCACGCCACCGGTCTTGTGCAACCAGCTTCATGTTCGCCTCCTGTGATGAGTCGTCTACACACGACCCTCGCACATCCTCAGACGGCCCCATTCTTGTCAGGGTAGACTCAACGGGGGCCAGCTGGGCGGAGACAGGCGGTGGTACCGAAACCAGACTTGGGACCAAGCTCGGGTCGTCGTCGTCGTCATACGTGTCAGCGTGGGGGGAGAAGTGATTGGGTTTGGGTGAAGGGACGAGCTGGGAGTGTTGATGGAGGGGCCCAGCGAAGGGAGAGTCTTCGTTTGAGCAGTAGGAATCGTAGCCGAGAGTGGCGTAGGTGGTGTAAGGACGCGTAGGAATCAAGTTTTCCCTGTGGGCGTGGATCATGTGTCTTTTAGCTGAATACTTATTGAAGAAGGAGCGCTTGCATATTGGGCAATCGGCGGGGGTGTACAATATGCTCGGCTTTCCTGCAAGAGGAGAGAGGAGATAGAGTTACACAATGGCTGCAAGAGGAGCGAGAAACGGCCTCGCTTACATCCACGCCACACGTCGACCAGACACCAAAACCGCGAGCGTTAACCTGCCGAAATGCTTCCCCCTCCTATTTGGGGAACTACATACACCCAGCGGGTGATTTGTACCCGTAAATATAAACTCCAGGACATTGTTTTTTTCTGTGGCTCGCCCCCTCTTCGTGAGATTACTTTGCGAATTTGGAATGGAAGAGCGCGGTGGAGGCCCAAGAATCCAACCGACTCCCCCCTCCAGGCGTGTCAAGATTGCCAACGAGCTCACTCGGCCGGCTAAGGGGGGCAACACTCGCATCCGGGGACGCCTGGGAAACGGGGCTTGAGAACAAGAGGGGCTGTTCTCTGCTGACCTGATTGTCGGAGGATGACGAGTATCTTCTGTGGTAGCGACTGTAATGGTTTTGCAAACTATTCGGGGTCCGATAATGTTTATGGCAAACGTGACAATCGTAAGTTGTGAGATGAACAGTGTGCATATCTTCAATATGTTTTCGCAGACTCGACGTTTTCAGCAATTTAGGACAATGAGGACACTGGGATCGGCGGTGAGCGTCACTCTCTGCAACAGAAGAAGACATGCGACCATCATTCAAGGGCCAGAGTACAAGTAGAGTTCGAGCTTTAAGCTACTAATACTTTGCTTCTCTTCTTAATCATTGCTAACATCAACATCATGGACGCTTCTGAGCAGTCACTCACCATCGTTCAGGTAGCGAGAGTGTTATACGTATGTTTCTTCTTGTGGTAAACGTAAATGTGGTTTTGGAGACTGTTCGGCGTTCGGTATTCCCTGTGGCAAAGCGTGCACGGGTAGCTCATCAAATGAACCGTATGTTTGTCATCTATGTGACGACGCAGCCCGTGGCTGCTGCTCAGCGATTTCTTACAATGTGGGCATTCGTACTTCGCCTTCGGCACCAGGCTTTGGCCCCCTAAACGCAATCGGATCTCTGCAAACAAGCAATAAAACTCCTTAACGCTTTTTAGCCACCCATGCCTAAGCTACTCATATGCACAGGTTATACAATAAATCCTTCAAATTAGGGCCGAAAAGAAGATACAGACGATGAGTCGCCTTTGTGATAGAGGCTCATGTGGTTGCTTAAAGAATTTTGGTTGCGGTAGAACTTGTGGCAAATACCGCAAGAGACTTGCTTATTAGCGGTGTGTTGGTCGCGAATGTGAGTGCGCAGACCAGAATAGGAGCGGAGACCTTTGCGGCAGTAAGGGCAGTTGACTCTGTTCTCACCCGAAAAAGCGCTGACTTGTTCACACGTCAGCTCCTGAATTGCGTTTCCGGCGCCGATACTCAACGGGAAACCCGATGCTCCAGAGTTTGGGCGGGACAGATCGGGCGAGGCTTGGGGAAAGGGGCCGCACTCGGCATCCACGGAGAACTGACGGTGCGGAGCAAGCCCCCTCAGTTTGGAGGGTCTCCACCTCAGATCTCCACCGCCCTCAGCTCCACCTGCAACACGAGACCCTTCCGTTACGACTCTTCCACACAACGCTAATACAGCCTTCACCAGATAAACGCCAGGCCAATTCTCAAGAAAGGTTCAAGTGGAAGTTTCGGGTGAGGTCTTCGGAGAGGAAAACGAGCCTTTGTACAGCCCTTTTCATCCTGTTCCCTACCTAGTCACTTTAAGAGAATTTTCGAGTGATAAACTATCGATGGTCCTGTACAAAATGCCGCCGCTAATGTCTTTGTGGATTTGGCCAATGAATAATAGGTGCATTAGAGTATTGAGTAAGAAGTTGGATACGTTGCTAGTTTAGCCAGTATCTTTTTTGTGCGGGTTTCCCACAGATTTGCAATTGTATTTTAAGGATCTATCTCCCTCTACCTAACTAAACCCGATGTAGTTCAACTTTGCTCGAATTGGTTGCAGCACTATAGGAATGTATGCTAGGTCGAACTATTAGGTAATAAAAAGTGATACTAGTCATCAATTGAACCCACAAATTCAACGTTAATTTTATTCTATTTTCGGTACTCGGGTTATGTACCTTCACACGTTACGAACCAGTGTACCATAAATTCTGCCGTTGGTTCTCCATTTATTTGATAAACGGAGCATATTACTGGGAATTGCTCGCCCGGGAACGACTAAACTACGGACAATGAAGCTACAGGTGGAAGAAGCCCGAGGAAAGAAAGAGGAGCATGTAAGAAGGAACCGAGCCTCACGTCGTGAAAGAGGGGGGGGGGGCGCAACAACAACAAAAAAAATAGCACCATTTTCTCATCGGGGTGAAAAATTAGCGGGTCGATCATTTCAAATAGTACTGAGCGTTTCAAGGCGACACATTAAGAAATCATTTTCCTCGTTTGTTATGGCCCACTTTCATCTTCTCGAGCCCTTAAAAGAATTTTGAGGATACAGTACTCAAAATCCCGGAATAATTTCCTTGCTTCTAAGGTCAAATTTCACTGAATAAATAAATGGCTTAAAAGGAGAATGAGGAAAATTAATAAAGCAACTAACCAACCTCCAGGCGTCAATCAATCCCAAAGCATTAAAAAAAATCCTAACCCGACCATTAGGGAAAGTTATTTCACAGCAATATCCAAGTGGTACTTGAATCCTAAACTGTTTCATTATTTGTTACTTTTTCTACCCCCAGTTTTCCTTCAGCCTGTTTCCCCCTGCATTTTTTTCTTGTTAAATCCACGTATTCGAGAAAATAAATTTAACTTCTTCCTCTTAACCCATGGGATAGTAATTATCATATAGGTCCTTTTTATATAGACTCAGGGGTAGAACCATTTGGGAGAAATGTATATAGATTTGTTTTGTTCGACAGAAATATTCTTAAGCACTGGACAAGAATATGAACCTCATGAAGCGTTGACTACCACAGATGCTTCTTAATCGTCTTTGAGAAGTTTCAGTTTTTAAAGGAGAATTAATTGCCTCGAGTCAGCAACGAATGAATCAAAAACTCTAAAAAGGACCCGAATGACGGAGGGCAAAGGGGGGCGGGGGTCTGTCTTTCACACGAACAAACGTTTGGGTGATAAGGATCGCCAGAAAATGAACCGAGGACACTAAGAAAACGACCGAAAAAGGTGGAAGGGCAGTTTGTAGAGAAGGGGGAGAGGGTGCTGCAATGCAGCCTGAGAAAGATGTTTATGAAGGTGGTGGTGAAAAGGGGGAAAGTGGAAATGGGTGGAAGGTATAGCAACCCCTGAGGTGAGCAAATGGTAAAATAGGAAGCTGGCTACTCTCACTCTTGTCTTATCCCAACCCACCGGCAAAAATACACCCGACCACAGTATTTTTACGGTTTAGAGCTTGCAGCTCCCGAGTTGTGTTTTCCGATCTATTTTCTTATAACCCGTTGCTTGGCTGAAGCTAATTTGAAATGAAAATGGGAGTAACTTCCCCCCATCTCGAAATAAAGCTACAAAAGTGATTCGGGAACAAGGAGGGCCATGATACTGGGGGGAGGAGGGAGGGTCGTACTTCTACGACGAACGGAGTTACCTATATATAATAGGGATGTTTAGTCTTCAAAATGGGAGTTCGAATGTGATAAAACGACGAAAAAAGTAATTAAAACTCCAGATTTGAACATCATTTGCTTTTGTTCCGAATAAACAGTACTGATCTAATGAGTCGATGCGGCCGTTTTCTTCACACGAAAAGTCTACGAAAACCGAAATGGCAATAAACAAAGCTTTCTGGGGAATAGGAATTAAGGGACCGACAAAGAAATACTTTAAGAGAATTTCAAAGGGCGATAAGTGAACAGGTGGGAGGGAATATTGGCTTGTGAACAGGTGGGAGGGAATATTGGCTTGTGAAGAGGCGGGAGGGAATATTGGCTTGTGAACATGCGTGGGGAAAGGGGAGAAATATTGGATTGTGAACAGGTAGTGAAACGCGCGCGTTAACGTTAGTCTAACTCATAGCATTTCATAAGAATAGTTATGAGATGTGGGACACTTTTAAGACAATATATATTAAACCTAGTCCAGGAGCAGTGTATTCCAATGAAGGCTATTAGGAAGAAATGGAGGAAGCCATTGTGGTGGAATCAGAAGATAGCTAGGGAAGTTTCTGAGAAGAAAAGGGCATACCAGAGATTACGGAGAGTAAGTAGTTTTGCTAATTTAAATCATTATAAGTCGACCAGAAATGAGCTAAATAAGATTATTAAGAAGAGCAAAAGGGCGGCAGAAATTAATATCTCAAAATAATAATAAAGATCCGAGAAAATTGTTTAGCTATTATAGAATCAATAAAATAGGGGCTATTAAATATGAAGGGGTTTTGAATGAATCTGATGATGAAATAGTAGAGGTTCTTAATGATCATTTTACTTCAGTATTTACAGAAGAGAATAGATAGATTAATTGGTGATAATTCTAGGTCAAGGGAAGTAATGTTTATTATTAATGTAAACAAGGAAATAATATATTGGATTTAAATACTAGTAAGGCATCTGACCCAGACAACATTCATTCTAGGTTACTGAAAGGTGTAGAAAGTATTGCAGTAGCTCTTGAGAAAATATATACTAGATCACTAGAGTTTGGAAAAAGACCTAATGATTGGAAATTAGCGAATGTAGTGCCAATTTTTAAAAGGGGAGATAAAGATGACCCAAATAACTTTAGACAGGTAAGCTTAAATTCTATAGTTTGTAAAATTCTTGAGAAAATAGTAGGTTAATAAATGATGCTCAGCATGGGTTTAGAAAAGGTAGATCGTGTTTAACAAATTTACTAAATTTTATGGATTATGTAACTAAACAATTAGCAAAGGGTGAGAATGTTGATAAGGTTTCACATAGGAGACTAATTCACAAATTAAAAATGCATGAGATATGTGGGAAAGTTTTGAATTGGATAGCTGAAGGCTGAAAGACTGGAAAAGGAGAGTGGTACTGAATAGGGTGAGGTCACAGTGGAGGGACGTTATCAGTGGCGTACCTCAGGGATCCGTTCTAGGTACTTTATTATTCATAGTTTATATAAATGGTCTTTGGGAGGCTGTAAATAGTAGTGTCAATATTTGCTGATGACCCTAAATTGGCAGCTGTAGTCAAAGAAGTTGAGGGTAGCTTTAAAGTCAGACTGACTCAAATAAGTTATTAGCTTGGGCTCAGAAGTGGCAGATGACTTTGAACCTTAGAAAATGCAGTTATTAACATGGGAAGGGATAATAGGGAATTTAGCTATGAAATGGATGGGCATTGGCTGAATTAAATTGAGGATGACAAGGACTTAGGCGTAGTAATAGATAGGTCACTGAAGTTTTCCAAGCAGTGTATTGAGGCAAAAAATATAGCAAATCAGGTGCTAGGATACATTAAGAGGAATGTTAGCTACAAGAGTAAAGAGGTTATCCTTAAAATCTACAACTTATATGTAAGGCCACAGACCACATTTAGAGTATTGTATACTAGCATGGTCACCACATTTTAGACATATCAACCTGCTAGAGTACAAAAGAGGGCAACAAAAATAATACCTTCTTGAAGCACCTTGAATATGAAGATAGACTGAGAGTATTAAATATGTTCTCATTTGAGAGAAGATGTGTGAGTGGAGATATGATTGAGCTATTTAAAATCTCTTCTGGGATGGATAAGTTGGATTTAGTAATAGGATCCTTAGTCATAGGACTAGGGGTCACCACTTAAAAATTAAAAAACAGAGGTGCAGGTTGAATGGATGTCAGAAAATATTTTTTCACCAATTGAGTGGTAGATTACCGTTATAGTTTGATACCTGAGGCGGTAGACAGTCTAAACCTAAATGTTTTCAAACGCAGAATAGATGATTAAGGGTGTTAAAATTTTTTTTTTGGGGGGGGGGTAATTATTCTGGGCTCATTTCTGTGTATGCAGTTTTTTTTTATTATTGTATATTATGATTGATTTGGATATGGCGAGTCTTGATGATATGATGATTATTTTTGTTTTCGACACATTCCTGTGGATGGTTCAAATTGTATATTGTAGAAGAAGCATGATCTGGCGGCACAATTCTATGGATGCATTTTATGGGTGGGTTTCGACAGATGCGGATGACCTTTGATAGGCCCCTGTGGCTTTAGTTATCCGTGAAATTATTTTATATTAATATTGGTTTGTGAACAGAGCAAGTATTATCACACTTTTTGATATTCGAAATCCTCGCCTGCAAGGGAGGGCGAGAAGGATAGACAATGTTGCAGCCGACATCTGGAGGATTGCGCGCTGGCTTAGTCCAAGGACAAGCAGTTTTGTACCCTACAAGCCCCAATAGCTGTAGGAGGATATGGGGCTATATACCTTTCACACATTTTCCTTCCTCTATTTTCACAGATTTCTCCTTACTGACTTTAAGCGGGAAATACCCTCCTTGGTTTACCTCTTTAATTTACTTAAAATATTTCGAGTTTTCGGGAGGGGACTACACGCTGGACCAAAGGTTTGTTGCCAATAAGGAATATAATCATTTTTTGTCAATAAAAAAAAGGTTGGTCACGGGGTTAATTTTTAACAAAATATACCCTTAAAACCCACCTACCCTTATCAACAAACCTTTGGCCCACCCTGTTATGGGCCTATTTTTATAAAATTTAATATTTTATTTAAAAAAAAAATAAATGAAGCTACGAACAAAATATTGCTTCAATTTTTCGCCTTGAAATAAGGTGACAAAAGGTAGTAATTTCGGCCTAAAATATGCCAAAAGAAACTTTCTTTGTCCTCACCAAGCTGCAAAAAATCTCTTTGGGAAACGACAATTTAGGGCTCAGCTAAAAAACAAACCCAAACAAAACTGCATTTGATGCGCTAAGGCAGGCGACGGAGACACGGCCATCCTTCAAGAGGTTTTTGCCATGAGGACGAAAGCGCTCGAAATCTTCATTTCCTCCTCCTTGACGCGAGTTTCAATTATTCTTTTTAAAATGAGGAATAGGGACGATGCGATTCGTTAAACGTCTTTAGGGACAAGGAAAACATGAAGCGTGCTCAAAACATCTTTCTCGGTCCAATACTAACAATTTCTGGGGTTTCCGGGTCCTTGAGTAAGTAAAGATAGAGGGAGCCAAGTGAAACGCTTTCGTTGCTTCCAAGATTTATTGAGGGTATGTTATCAATAAGATTGAATATTAAAAGCACGAAGATGCCAGACGGGCGTGTAGTCAGTCACGTTACTTTGAAACGCGAAAGAAATGAAAAATGGCCATTAGAATTTAGCGAAAATTTTAATCTAGGCGGCAAACCAAATAGGCACAAATGTTCATTATTAAAATAATCGAAAAGTAAAAACATCGGGGATATACATGATTTACCTCGGCAACATTTGTTTCGAAAAATATCCCACTTCTGACCGAGGCAAAAAAAAAAAAAAAAAACCACACGGAAGTTAAGGCCAGTCGTTGTAACCTACGCGTACCATCAACCTTCAACATATAAATTCATTTAAATTAACGCCCCATCAAAACTGAAGCGCGAGCACCGGTTGTTCTCATTTAGTCTCAGGACTGGGAATGTTTCATAGTAGTGTCATTTGTAGAGAGGAAAACATGGGTGCCATTTGAAAAGTCCCGATTTTCGATTTGTGCAAAACTCGGAAATTGGACGCAAAGAATTGATTTCGGCTTCATTAATTTCCACCCGGTCATATTAGAATTCTGCGGCTATTTAACTTAAGGTGGATGAAATCTAAGAATCAAATGACAAGGAAGAGCATGGAAACGGCATGTATCTTCTCTGCTACGTGATGAATGGTATGGTGATTGATTGATGTTTATCATTGCATTTCATGGCATGATATTGCATTATATTCACCCAAAACATAATTTTGCGCTACTAATGCACAATGCGTACAATAACATACACTGTCGAGCGTAAGGTCAAGTTTTCATATATTTGGGCACTAGTGCACTCCTGAATCTGCCACACGAACTATCACAAACATCGACTTTACCCCGTTAAAGTTCACAATGCGACATTTTGACATGGCTACCTATTCCCCCCCCCCCCGAGTAAACAAAAAATAATCAGCGAACCCCACCTAGAATGGAAGGTAAACATTGATAAAGCCTAGAAAGAGAAAACAAAATTGATTGTAAATCCATATTTTTTTTTTAAGTCGGTTAAATTTGCGACACAATCAACTGCACAACGCGACGAGAAAAATAATTTAGAACATCACAACAGTTTCATCATCGACTAATTTTTGAGGCATTAAATTTGTGGAATAATTCAAGCTTGATTTCGTTTCCCATCTTATCGGAAGTCACCAACAGAGAATAGGTTAACTTTTCATCAGAATCATTAGTGAATTAGAAAGTATGTATGCATAGGCTAAACAATGTATATATGTAGATTATTGAACGGCTTTTATCCGCATAAAATGTAGGCGTGTGTCGGCAACGGGTGTGAGGGCATGGACTTTAATGAGTTGGGCGCGTTGGACAAGATAAAGGACCAAATAGCGAATTAAGTTCTGAGGTAGAGATGCGAGAAGGGTTACGATTGTACCCTAGCAGATAGTCACGCCGTCATCAATTTTATTTGCCCCCAACAAAACGCCAAGACATTTCGATTAAATTTTATCGAAAGGGGGTCAATCAGGCTAATAGAAGAACCTGCGTCTTCCAAAGGCATATCTACCCTAGGGACCTCGAAATATTTACTCAGTAAATGACAACAAAAAATAAAAAAGTACAACTTTGGTGGCCGAGCTTTCACATAGATCTACCACCCTAGATGAATAGCGCATTTTTTTTATAGTAGGAATACTGGCGCCCCTCTCTCTGCTTGGACAGAAATCGCAGTAGAGAGATCTTGGCCTATTAATCAGGCTATATGATAAAGCGAAATTCCCTGATTTACTACTAATGGTGTGGAAAAGGAGAAGCGTATCATCCAGAGTTCAGTGAAACAATGAGGGGATTTCCTTTCTCCAGTAATAATATGGAGAGCCATTCATTGGATTGAGAACACGCACTATATTAACCACTCGGATGATGGAAAAAAAATTCACACTAGGCGCCTCGATAGTCTCTTAAGATGGACTCTTCCCTTGGGAGAGCGAGTCATACTGCACTGCTTGCGACTCAATAGCTCCAGCACCAATACGAGACGACACTTCCATTCGGCCTCCACCGCCTACCAGAGGATAACTCAGGGAAGGGAGGTCTTGTTGACTCCGACTGGCAGGGAGGTGCTGCTGCGTTGAAAGGAGAATCTGAGGAAAGGGTGTCATCGAAGGCTGGGGATGGTGGGCTTGTGACGTCTGAGAACAGGAATTGTAGCCGTGCAGAGGAGAGGAGCTCTGAGAGTGCGTGTTGCGACTAGTCTCTTTCTCATCCTGGTGAGAACCCAGCATAATGCACTGGGAGGGACCCAAGAGCAGGCTCTCGGAGGGATTCATAGGCGGCACGGGGGGTTGGTGAAGCGACGGCGTCCGTGAGCTCATGCTTAGAGGCCCAGATGGAAAAACGTGAGAAGACTGAGGGTCCATTTGCTGCTGTGCTCTCTGGGGAGATGGGGACTGCATTTCCTGAAGGGACTGGGGACTAGGGGATTGGATGGCGTGCTGAAGGTGTGCGGCAGAGGGAGAAGGAGTCTCCTGTTTGGGCACAACGTGCCCGAGAGGGGGTGAAGCAAGGTTGTGGGGCGACCTCTGATAGTGTAAAGGCTGCTGCTGCACCTCGGGGCCAGGGTAGTGGGGGTGCTCGTTGCGGTGCTTCAAGCTCATGTGGACGCGGTAGGAATTCTGCGAGGCGTAGACTTTACCGCACAGCGAGCAGGAGAAGGTGCGCCGCACGTTGGAATGGACATCTCTCATGTGTACCTGAAGAGCGTACTTCGAAGAGAGCAGTTTGCCACACACACCACACTGGCGACGGCCCGACCACCCACCACCACCTGCAACACAGCCGCAGTCAGGTTGACTCCACTCCCTAAAGAACTAAATCGCTTTCATCAGACATGCGCTACATACCTAAAAACAACCACGCGATTGTTGCTTGAAGACGTCTTCGTTATAAAGTTTTTCATTTGAAATATCCAGGTCAAAACAAAGCATCATAAAAAAAAACATTTTTCTAATCCATCCAACAGCATTGCTCTCAAAGGATGAGCACGAAAGAAAAGGTAAGACCATCAGATGGACAAAGTGAACAACAACAACAATCCTGCGTAGGGGTCTCAATGGTCTCAAGAATTACTACTAGTGATTATCTATGCTCAATCATCGATTATCGTCTCTCCATGTCTTTCGTGATCTTGAGATGTACCTTTCTTACATTTTCACTTACTTAGCCATGAATCTCTATTCAACACATTTCAGAGGGAGATTTATCCTCGAGAATTTTGAAGGTGATGGAATTATCGTTCGGAATACTAAAGTTAGTGTCTAAGAAAAACTACCAACGCAACTACTTTCCATTAAAATGAATTACAGTCAAATTGCTCGCTTGATGCCTAGGATGGAAGAAAGTGATTTCACAATTAAAGAGGCATATGAGACTCTTACTACCATTAACTTTGATGACGATCTTTGAGATATCAAGCAGTACATTGAAAGAACTACCTAGGCCTGAAATATCACCAACAATTTATTCTTATCTCCTTAAATGTCAGCCAACAACAGCGTCTGTGGAGATCATTCTCCATGCTTAACAAACTCTTAAATAGAGACCGCAACTTTGTCGGAAAATATTGCAAAATACTTTATTATGTACCACAATCAGCCAACGCTAGAATAAGTAAGTAAAGTTTCGTTCATCAGTCATTGAAAATAAAGTCAACTTTTCACAATTTTTAGGTCAACTTTTTACTGCCCTAATGGTAACCCTCACTTTCTTTTTACTTTTTAGCATCGTTTGTCACTTACATGGGTTGTTTAAATCTACATAATAAGCCTCCCACCCCCGATTGTTACAGATTCCCCTCAAGAGTCGAATGATTTGGAATCCTGTTGTTGTAGTATTAGTGATAGACAAGTAGAATCGATCATGCTTTGGTGCATTTTGTTAATAAACTTTCCATAAAGTATCGAAAATTCCACTCATTTTACATAACTCTAACACAAATTAGATGAAAATGGCTCACAAAGTGCACGTGAGTCAAAGTTATACAGATATACCCACTAATGTTAATATCCCTAAGTTTCAGGCCAAAAACTTATTAGTTTTTAAGTACGATATTACAATTATCGCATCCTTGTCAAAAATCCTCCCCCCGACCTGGCATTGTTTATTCGATAGGGTGCAACAACTGCCAAAAATGACATTATGGACAAACCGGGAAAGAACTAGATGTCCGGGTTAAGCAACATCAAGCCGATGTACGTAATCACAGTGAACAACCTAATAAGAGTAGTTTCACTCTCGGTCAGCCTATAAAGAGCACTTTCCCTTTCAGTCAACCTAATAAGAGCTTTTTCCCTCTCGGTCAGCCCATTTGTCTTCCAAACCACCAATCAATCTTTCACAAACCGGGAAATTCACTCTTGTATAATCCGCGCCAAAGTCTATTTTCATCCCTTCATTTTACATGCCCAGACCGCCACAGAACGTTTCAGTCAAACCTTTTCCCACGCCATTGATTCATTACCGCTAGCACACCCAGTAAACCTTGTTGGCACCAGCATACTCTCTCATGCAACTTCCTGACATATTTCACACTCAACTCCTTATCATTCTCCGATCCCCCCTGAGGAGTTTCTTCAATTTAAAAGTTGTCGCAATCTTACTCTCCCATACAAATTATTATCATTCACCCCACACCTTGGATACTTAAAACATTGAGTGAGTGCAACGAGTACAACACCGACTCTACTATTACATCCCTACACCAAAACCATACTCTTTTCCGTCACTTAGTCCACACACACATACCGTTAAATATTTCAGAATCACCCTGTCACTCTGGAAGCTCCTGTTAGCCTAGTGAATACGGGGTTGAGCTTCCGCCGCCAAGTGACTGGTTCCATCTCAACGAGCGCGGACAGAAGAATTTCAGGAACGTCCCCCGTCCCGACTGCAGGTATTCCTTACCATCTCACCGTTGCGAGGTTAAGTAGCTCCATTTGCATCATCACGACGCGCATATCCTATCACCAATGTGGTTTGATGTAGGAGGCCAATGGAAAAGGATGAAGGATCGGGAATTAATTTCCCTTTTAAAAGGATGTTGCCTTTTTCAGGAGCTCGAAAACAGCGTATGCTCAGGGGGGTTCCCTTGCTAGTGGAAATGAAGTCAAAATAGGAATATGGTTAAAGGTTTGAATAAGTCTCGCGAGTGGAAGTTTGCCACTAGATCAATGAAAATTACTTAACGTTGTTTGACGATCATCGAGATACGAGACAAATAATAAAAGTAAACGCTTAACTTTCAGCTTGATGTGAGAATAATCTTACTATAAACACACAAACTCGAGGTGGGACCGTCGAAATTTGAAACTATAAAGAGGAAGGTTTTAAAATGCGATGGAAATTGGGAAAGTTGAAAGTTTCGTCGTTCGTCTCGTGCCTCTCGCTGGTCTCTGATCTTCTCAGAAAACGGTGGGGGGTATGAAATATCGAAGCGTTCTGAAGCTCCCCCATACTCATGGAGTTATGGTATATGTTAACTTCACGCATACAACTAACCCTGGGATCGAGGGAAAAGCCATAGGAATGGGAGCAAGGCAGCAAACGCCCCCTTGCCAAGCTTGAAGACCAGGAGTTAAAAAAAAGAAGGTTGGCAAACGAAGCGAGGATAGAACGGAGGTAAGGCAGTATAAAATATAAACAACTTCCCCATCATAAAAAGCTTTAAAGCTTAAAGAAATTGGTTTATTTTTTTGTTTGTTTTTCAGCGACTTAATTTGCTCTTAAATCTGACAATAAAAACGAGCGCGAAAATGATACGAGGCAAAGGAGAAGAGCTTTGAAGGTTACAAAGAATTCTGAATTTAATTAGACCCTGATCATAGACTCCCCTTTCTTGTGTTCCCTGACTCGGCTAATTTAAAATTCTATTCACCAGCAACGGACTCGTATCCTGCTTTCTTATCTCGAACACCCAATGACTAAGCAAAACTCATTTCAGTCCACATCAGATCAGTAAGGGGAAGATGTTGAAAATTGCCCTGATCGTAACTAATAACCTTTTTCCAAATTTCTTAGTGCAATGGCTCGATACGAGGAGCCTCACCAGCGTATTATGTAGGTGTAGGATGTTAATGAAAATAATAATAAGCAATCGGAAATTAATTAATTTCGGTTTGAATAAGATTGTTGCATTTTTCAGAGGGGTCCGAAAACGGCCTTCGCTCGCTAATGGAAATGAAGTTAAAAAGAAGGTTAAAGGTTTGAATAAGTGTCATCACCATTCTAGTGTGAATGATTGCAAGTTTGTCACTAGAGCAACGAAAAGTTACTTGTAACGTTCAATGTTTGACGATTATGGAGATACGACAAATAATAAAAGTAAGCACTTACCTTTCCGCTTGATACGAACTCATTTTATTTACGGTAAACACACAAAATACTTATTAGGTTGGACAAGTTAAAAAGTGTAAAGAGGTAAGGTTTAAGGACGAGGATGAAAATTGGGAAAGTTTGAAGTTGTTTGTCGCCTTGTCTTCTGTTCTCGTTGGAGGTCTCTCGTCTTCTCAGAAAATGAGCGGGGTCACGTGAGAGTGGGCTATATGAAACCTCAAAGCTTTTTGACTTGAAATTTTAACGAATGGAAAGGCCCCCATATACCTCGATATAGGAAAGGGTTGGCCCAACTTTACCCACAGTATAACTCCGGATCAAAAGCAGAGACCCCACCCACCAAGATCCCTTGTTATGAGAACAAGCCGGCAACCAACGGCTGTCAAGCTTACCGGTTGAAAAAGAATCTCAAACCTGTAGTCAACAGCTGGAGGTAGTTAATATAAACTTGAAGAGGAAGTTAAAAAGACAAAAAGAGCGAACGAGGAGATTCTATAAGTAGAAGGTATAATTTTAACAATACCATTCCTTTTCCGTCTTCACATCACAACATAGCCACTCACCTCTGTTCCGGGTCACTGCCGATGTGGCAGTTGTACCTTCTATAGAAGCGCTCATAGTCTATATACCTTGGGCATGGAATACAAGGGTCGCCCATGTGCACTCCGATCTAGATACCCATGACGCGAATGAGGGTGATATTTGAGTATTGTTCGGTCATTTTTTTTCTAGGGTATAGTTGACCGCCGATTGACGCGTATGAGTCCCACAACAAATTCAATATCAAAAGTAGGAAATATGCGGGGGGGGGGGGCAGAGAAAAGATCTAGATATATTATATGGGTCTGGCCAAGGATTAAACGCCAAGTTCTTTGAGTCAGGGTAAGAGGAAAGAAGCGGCGCAGTTTGGTAAGAGGGGGGGGGGATTACAGGAGGGAGAGATTGCGGGGCATAAGGTATCCGTGTATTAAATGCCTGCTGTGAACCACCAGACAGGCCAGCACCACCTCTATGGGAGTGGGGGACCGAGAGAACACTAGCCAGCTTAACAGACTTGCCTGGTGGGAAGAAATGTGTACAGATTCTTGGCGCATCATCCAATGGAGGAACATCCGTGAAAGAGATCGCATAGATTGGGGACATAGGGAACGGAAGAGCGGAGCCACCATCTTTGACAGGAGCCAGCGGCCTTTACTTCAACAAATGGCATGCTATCAATACATTTATGATGCATCGTACATGCTAGTTGTACATATGAAACAGATTGCAACGCTTGGAATGGTAGGAAACTTTCAGGATCGCTGTTAATTAAGGGTGTGTGTCTAATAAGGCAGCGATTCCAAAGCAGTGTGCCGCGGGAGATTTGAGGAAAGTTGATTTTCCCTCAAACAAGAAAGAGCAATGAACAAATTTCGGTACTGTACGAATGTATGATAAAATTTTCGTACTTGTGACAATAAAGTGGCCTGCCCTAAGTGTCCTACCACAGCTGTGGTTGCCAAAATTTTACTAATACGAGCGGTCAATAAGGAAAAGTGTTTTATTATTTTTAAATATAACTACCCTCGACTTCAATGCACTTGCGCCACTTGTCCCTGAGGCTTCGAATTCCCGACAACCAGAAATCTCCCGACTGCTGTTCAATCCACTCCTGGACGGAGAGCTGGACATCTTCATCGTCCCCAAACCGGCGTCCACGCAGTGCAGCCTTGAGCTGGCGGAATAAAAAGTAGTCGCTGGGGCCAGATCTGGACTGTAGGGGGGATGGTTAAGCTCCTCGAATCCGCACTCGCGCAGGGCACCTAACTCTGGCCTTGTGGACAGGGGCATTGTCGTGGAGGAGCAGGACACCGGGTGTCAACTTGCCGCACCGCTTCTGACGGATGCACTTCTTCAACCCAGCCAGTTCCTCGGCGTAATATTGGCCTGTGATGGTTCTTCCACGAGGCGCACAGTCCACCATCAACACTCCCTCAGAATCCCAGAAGATGGTGGCCATGATCTTCCCGGCTCAGAGTTGGGTCCGGAACTTGATGGGGGTCGGAGAGCCCGTGCTTCCAGGCCATGCTTTCGAGCTTGGTCTCGGGATCCCAGTGATGGACCTCATTTTTCATCACCTGTCACTATGCGTGACTCGAATCTCGTCGGGTCTTGGTTGTACAGGAGCAGCAGCTCCTCCGAACTTTGACGACGTTGAAGTCGATCATGGGGCATGAGGTTTCTAGGGACCCAACGGGCAGAGACCTTGGTCATGGCCAAATTGTCGTGGATAATGTTTATAACACTTCCATGTGATATTCCAAGTTCTCGCTCGATTTCTTCCACCTTCACCCGTCGATTTTCGACGATCATCCTCTCCACACGGGCCACATTGTCCTCGTTGGTCACGTCTCACAGGCATCCTGGACGGGGGTCATCTTCAAGGGACTCACGACCATGGCGGAACTCCCTATTCCAGCGAGAAATGGTTGCATAGGAAGGGGCGGTGTCGGTGTACACTGCAACCATGCGTTCATGGATCTCTTTTGCATTCTTGCCTTCCTTGGTCAAAAATTTGATCACTGCGCGGTGCTCAACCTTTTCCATTGTTGAAAAATTTGTGACTGACGATCTGCGATCAGCTACTGCTTCTTAAATAGACGAGGCAGGAGCGTGCGGCTGCAGGTCCTGACTTGTCGTAACTTGTCGTAACACCCCCACCACAAACAGCCATCACCCTTCCTCTGTTTTGTCCTACCGATTCGCAAAACTTATTGACCACCCCTCGTATACAAAATTCGTTTTCTATCTTTCAATATGCCAATTCAATATTTTATTTTTTTGTGTGTGAGAAATTTAAAAAAATTAATTCTTAAAGCGGCTGCAAGTGTGCTACGGAGATTTAAGGAAGGTATGTTATTAAGGCTGATGTTTACAATTGATATATAATTGCTTAATAAATGAGAAATTTAAGAAGTTTAATCGCTAAATTTTGTGTTTAGCAAATACTATATCTGTTTTTCATTGTTGTTATTCCTTGTTAATTAAATAAGTTGATAGATTTGTTTAATGGTATTTGGATTTAGAAATCAAGCTTTATTTTTTCTTGTACACTGAATGTTTTTCTTTTCTTAATTGCTTTTGCTGTTTATGTCTAAAAATCTTTACTGCATGTTTGGGGGAATGCAGTATGAATGTTTTCTTTACTGCATTTTATATTTATTTATACTTTTTTAAATTTAGTGTATTTGATCTAGGTAATTTGCACTATTATTTTTTTATTCTTTTCATGTAGTGTCTGCTTATTATTAATTTCTTTAAAATATTTTTTCCCTCATGTTAATGTACTTAAGTGTTAACCTTGACTTAGTTACATTTTTAAAAATAAATATTCAGTCATATTTTCTTGTTTCCAGGTCTTATGAGGCATGGATAGATTTCTTACAAAGAAATACTGATGGTGTGCCTCAACCATATTACTCTCTGGCATGATGTGCCGTGTATGAAGTTGAATGCAAATACTGGTGCCACATGAAAATAAATAAATAAATAAATAAATATATATATATATATATATATATAAATTCGAAGCACAAGAGTGGCTTATTTCTTCTAACATTACGTTTAACCAAGGCGAATAAATACCCCTTAAAAATCGTTTCCTTTCACTTTACTTTCTGCCAGATCCTCACTCCGCTCAGTACATTGGTAAAGGAGGCAAAGAATCCATAACGCTCCAAAGATGATCGAATAAGATCAAAAGCTTAGCAATTTAGTTTGGTTTTTACCAAACACATTCATTTAAAAAAAGAGGAATACTGGAGAAGTAATCCACCATCTATAACATGGAATAAAAAAGATACAAGAAAAGAACGTTGCCAAAGGAAATTATATATATATATATATATATATATATATATATATATATATATATATATATATATATATATATATATATATATATATATATAAATGGTTGAAAATAAGCATAAGTGAATTGATTGTTTGAATGACTGTTTGACATAAACGGCTCATCGAGGGGAAAATTGAGTGTATATGTATGATAGGGGTGCCGGGTGAGGATTTGTGAGGGGCCTCCGAGTGATCAGCCTTGAGCGGGCGAAATGCCACTGCAGATAGCACCCATAACTATGAAGGGGTAATTTCGAATAGGAAAAAAAACTGTATGCCTTTGTACCTTACAGTGCATAAAATGTTGGGACATTTTTTTTTAGAGGGGTGATGCGCATCACCCAACCCTCTCCTTGTGGAAAGTAATATTTGATGAAGGATATATAAGTGTGTTTGAGAAAATATTTAAATTCAAGTTTAAGATTACCAATTAATGAACAAATTTGGACTAGTTTTATTTCCTTGCCCAGATTGTTTAAAAAATCCTATGGACGAGATGGAAGGCGCAGGATTCCCTAACCTTAATATATTTAAAAAATCTCTTTACATATCCTTGGCTTTTGTGACCCCCTCCGCCTCGATTCGTGTGTTTTGGGTGGAGCTATGCTGCTGCAGTCCATTTCACCAATTCTTTAAGCTAGATTATTACTTATAATTTTATCCAGTGACACTCGTTTCATTGTACAGGACCAAAAAGTTCCTTTTAAACTTTTTTTTGCTCCACTTGGGCCTAGTTTCGTCTCCTTGTCTTTATCAAACTAAAACTCTAGCCTTACCCCCAATCTCCCACACAAGATACACAGCAGCCAACGGCCGCCCCCACCCGTATGCAGCTCCCCCCCAAAAGAACAATGCAGTGACCCGCACCGTATGCAGCCCCCCCGCCCTCCAAAGAACAATGCACCAGCCCGCACCGTATACAGGAGCCCCCCCCCCTCAAAGAAGAATGCTGTGACCCCCCCCGTATGCAGGAGCTCCCCTCCCTCGCAAAGAACAATACAGTGACCCGCACCGTATGCAGAAAGCCACACCAAAGAACAATGCAGTGACGCCCCCGTATGCAGAAGGGCACCCCAAAGAACAATGCAGTGACCCACACCGTATGTAGCTTCCCCCCCACACCCACCAAGAACAATGCAGTGACCCACACCGCATGCAGGCCACCCCTATACAGGGCGGACACATTTTTTTTGTGACCTAAAGGTACAGATAGAGGTAGATTTGGAACTTGCGCTTACTACATCACCTTATTCTCACTCAAACATGAGCGCCCATTAGTTAGGTCATGATATGGCCGGGGAAAAAAGTCTTTACACGAAGCAACGGTGGGGTCTTCGTTCCCGCCATCCTTTTAAATGAGTTGATATGGGGGTTATTACATCACTTTGAAATTGCGCAAGTGTAATGAACTGTCCCCCCCACAAATTCAGTTGATTAAAATGGTGAATTTGAATTATTATATGAAGGAAAACAGTTCGCCAAAGCATGAAAAAACAATTGCTTAGATTTTGATTGTAAATGAAGAGAAGGAAACGGGGTCAGTGACAGCGAGAGAACTTACATTGGCCTGGCGATGGCACGTTGCGAGTTAGGAGGCGCCCAATCTAAGGTGTAATGACCAGAGTGATTAAGGAAAGTCCCAGAAAGCAGGTGAAAAGTGGGTAGGGGAAGATCCAGGCGGCGAACGGTAGGAAAAAGGGAAAATGAACTTGCCGCTAAGAGGCAACTCCCGCCCCAGAACCTGGCAAGGGTGTTTTCATAACTCCCACTCCCTTGACGGGGAACGGGTGACTCTCCCTCGGGCCACGAAGTTTCTTGGTGGGTGACAACGCACACTATAAAGGCTTTTGCTGCCCATCACCCTTCCCCTCCGACGAGGACCGGCTTTCGGGCTTGCCTAAGCCAATTTCCTCATCTAGTCGGAGGACCTAGTTCACGAATGCAAGGGGAGGGGGAGGCGCCATTAACCTCGTTTCCTCGTTACATTTTCAATTATTAAAAAAAAATACGGTAAATGACGTATATATTAAAATATCTGTATTTACGACAATTATAAAAGCCTTTGAAGGCCACATAATAACAACTCTCACGCAATACATCTTTGCAAAAGGCGCAAGCCAAGGTTGAGGCCGGAGGAAGCGCACAGCAAATCTTAGGAACAGGTGCGTGTTTCGTCCAATTCATAGGCGAGACGAGGCTTGGCGGGCCAAATCGCCGTGGCTCTAAAAATCAAAACAATGCCCCAATACAAGCCATAGATCGGAAGTCTCTATAAAGAACTGCCATATCCACGAATCATAAAATATGAACGGATGATAATAATAATGAAAAAAAAAGCGAGAATTCGGGAACCACCGCCGCCCATCCTTTCTCCCACTACCACTCAGATGAAATGGCCCAGCGGCACCTTCAACCAACACTGACCCGGGCGAAACCTTAGGCACTGTTTATCACATAGAAATCCATTATATGTACATATTATTTTGTCATTTACGGCTCTACCGGGAAGTGTTTAAGGCCTTTGGGAGTAGCGCTGTCAACGAACCAGCGGGAATGTCAGTATCGAAATTCAACACAACGGGCGAGGTACGGACACGCAGCATTGCTCTAAACGATTCGCAGGGGGAGTCCCCTGTGGTATGTGTAATGGTGTTTCTGAAGTGCGTTCTTCGTCTTGCTATGAGTATTGCAGATGGCGCATCGGTAAGGCTGGGTCAACACGTGTTTATCCTCAATGTGTCTAAGGAGGCTCTGCCGGGAGGAGAGGATCTTCATGCAATGGGGACACACGTGAACGGGGCGAGGAGTTCCCTGGCTGAAGAAGGAAACTTGCCCCTGCAGCAGAGAGTGGCTGTTGGAGGGAAAGCCTGAAAAAACAAGAAAGGCTCCCATCAGTATCCAGCCACTCTCTCTCCTCCCCAGCTGTTTCTTAGAGCGGTTTAGACCACCACCAAGGGGAATAAGACCCATACTCTACCACATACTTTATTACAGCCTCTACTGTACAAATACCCTGTACATGAGCGGGTTTCAATGAACATTTCATTATGATAGCAACCAGTTGTGGGGCCTACATACTTCGTTATATTCGCAATCAAGCCAATCAAAGGACTTTCGAGGTGAGAGTGAAGCCATTTTAACTTCCAGCAAATGACAAGCACGGTCACGAATATAGAACCTACTGACGCTCACAGATAATGCAGCCATTCAAGACGACTAGGTCGAAACGCCTCTAACTTGAACGATCGCGAATAAACCAAAGTTCGGGTTGCATTAGATATATGTATGGGTTAATTGACATATCTTTGGCACCTACGCTTCTAAGTACTAAATACAATTGTGTTAACAGTCTCGCTGTTAAGGACAGTTCCTTTAACATGGGGCAGATAAGCAGTTAATACTAGATTACTTTTACCTTTAAATAACTGTGCTAGACTATTTTTTTTTCCACATAAAAATGAAAGCCTTGGACAGTACTATACATTATCACCATAACACAATGCTGATTACACAATACAATGATTTCCCCAATGACTTAAAACCTGTTGACCTTCAATTGTATTTTTAGAATTCTATGACTCGTTCCACAGTAACCATTTGCTGACTAGAAACAATCTGGTGAAAAACGCTTAGACTATTTGATCACATTTTGAGGAATAAGAAATTACTTGATTACATCCAATGTCAAAACTAGCAGTCAGTCTGACAGACAAAACAACCTATGTACAATGACAACAAAATAAAAACCATTAATGAGTAGCGAATTCAATTAATATATATATATATATATATATATATATATATATATATATATATATATATATATATATATATATATATATATATATACACGGTTACAAAATGAGGAAGTCTTGAGTTTTTTTCGCATTTTTGGAGTCGGTATAAAAATACATCTAACTTAGTTCAGTTTTAAGAATTAAAAGTAGCTCAATTTAGGATTTCTAGTGTGTTTCGATTGTGATTTTGGAATACAAAATTTTAAAAATACCTTCAACATTAAGTCATTTTCATGTGAAATAAATGGGGGAAAATGGCCAACGAGCATTAGACGGCAACATTAAAAAAATAGTACGCACCTGATTTCTTCTTGGCAGAAAAATATAAACAATTAAAACCGGCTTACAATATAAAGGCGAAGGCAAAGTTGAAACAGGGTAGGAATAGAAGGGCGTGTTTTCCGATCCCAACAGCACGGTCGAGAAAAACGAAGCCTTCCAGCCAAATACTTCAGTGTTTTAAAGGGGGGTAAAACCCCCCGCTGCGATTGATGGCTAATAACTAAGATGTTTACAACGAAATGGAATAATGGTACTTTAAAGCAATCGATTTGGCGCACACACAAATTTCGAATCCCCTCACTACTATACAATTTTCCAAGCAAATTTTTGCACGTGTAAACGATATTCATTCTTAAGCGCAATGACTAACAAAAATACGATTCGCAGCGGAGGAAACGAACAAGTTGGCCCCAGAAGCCATAATTTAGTAAGAACATTTTTTTTACCCCCTCCCCAAAAGATAACACAGAATACACTAATGCAAATTGTGGGCGAAACAAGTGGCTGTAGCGATTGTCTCAATGGGAGGATAACTGGCGCGGAGTTGATTACCCTTAACTACGACACAAAACAAAAGTACACTGGCCAAGTATCGGTTCCCAGACTCGCTTCTCAATCCACTCTTCATTCCAAATGTCGACTAGCCCCAGAAATACATTTAAAAATTTCGTTATGATGGCAATTAAGCGAAATGCGACGCTCAACGACAAAGCGGACATTTTTATAGCGCGAGAAAAAGGAGCTTTCCAGACATAAAACTTAAATGAAGCCGACAAAAGTAATCGTTTTGGGTTTTTTTCTGAGGATGATTCCAACACCACCTTATTTCCCTTTTTTATGGTTTATAACTCAAAACTACTTAATATTTTGTAGTCAAGGTAAATAAATTATTACGTTTTCTGCTCCAGAGAAACTCCCACCCAACACTCCCTTGCCCGTTCTTGCACCCATTACCCCCCCCCCCTCAAATAATTCGCCCTTTCCATTCTTTCACTTTAATTTTAAAATCGGATAATAGCGGCAACCAACAAGGGAGCAGCCACCGCAACCAAAGAAAATGTTATCTAATTACTAACGCAATATACCGCTAATCGAAAAGTATTCAGGCACCTATTCCTGGGATAAGCACTGTATCTCGCCGCCCCACTCACCGAATGGCCTTGGTTTACTCACCGCCGCCAATCTTTTGGTGGGCTTGATTATTTTCGCCAGTCAGCTCTCTCGCGCGCGCGGCACGCGAAAACATGCTCGCGTCGTTTTGGGATGAACGGCTTTCTATTTCATGTCTGAAAATAACCTGACTTGTGGCGTTAATTTTTTTTTCTCATTCAACCAACGCGTCTTGCAAATACATACACCTCGTTTCTCCCTCCACTCTAACATCTGAATAAATACAATCTAAGGGCGACACGCACAAAATTCGATAAAACTATGCAATATTTGCCTTAGTATACGACGTGTAGACTAACTTTTCCCCTTCATCCGCACAGTTACGTGGCTATAAATAAATAAATAAAAAAATATACTGCTCAAAGTCGCTCATCTTTTTCCTCCCGCTGGAGTTGTCCTAATGATAATAAAGCACCAGATCATGCATCTCAACTCACTTCGACACGAGGCGGTTAAGTTAATCGTAAAAAAATGCACGTTTATCTCATCATCACTCAATGAACACTTTATTGTTGCGATGATGCCTCAACACATGCATCCTCAGGCCCGACTTGCTCCTGGACACTTTATGACACAAGGAACACTGGTGCGGCCCGTAACTGAAGTGCGTGTCTAGAAGGTGTACGCGAAGGTTGCCTGCCGAGGTGTAGGTCTTACTGCAGTACGTACAGACGAGAAAGCCCTTATACGAGTTGCCCCTACCTGTAAAGAGATGGGAGACCTTATTCAACACTGGCCTTTAAATGAAATGATGGCACCGGAAGAACGGAACGCTCTGGTTAAAACTCCCTCTCAAATTTCCTTTCTATGAAAAGTTTGGGTGCTAGAGGTCTTCCCATTCTCGGTCTCGGCGAGGCAACTCGAATGAAGATCCAAAATGCGGAAAAGTGTCACTCAAGGAGTATTTGGCGCTAGACCCTCGATGGACTGATTTCGCATTTTGAGATGCCGCTCTGGCTAATTCTAGTTAAAAAATGAAGGACCTATCGTGTCCGAAGCGTGCAATTCTCTAAATGTTATTTTTATTAGCCTTTAATTAGGAGCTTATCTCTAGGGTTCACATTTCTGAATACGTTGTGTTTCATACATATCAAAGCTTCTTTGCCCCCCCCCCATGGTACAGCACTAAACACGAATAACAACTAGGAAAGCAACAATCATACAGCGCACTGCTACAAATAGCATCACATAAGCTATCACTACAATTCCAACCCATATGTATCTATCGCGGGGACACTTCACGGCTGGTTTACGAAGCGTTTGTGGTTCCGGTGGATGTGAACCCTCAGGGCGTTTTTATTTTTGGCTGGTTTGTTGCAAATGGGGCACCAGACAGGACCGCAAGCTGTGTGGATGTCCCTGATGTGGATGCGAAGACTGCCAGGACACGAGAATAGTTTCCAACATTGAGGGCAAGGTAGACCCGAGGATACAGCACGGACTGGAAAGAGAGACCAGAAAGGCCCGCTTAATTTTTTTTTCTCTCCTTGGTTGAAGCAATACTAATTACGATGATGTCTCTGGATGTGCATTCTCAGCCCCGAGCGGCTTTTCGAGGGTTTGTTGCAGTGAGGGCACCAGTACGGGCCACAATTATCATGGATGTCTCGGATGTGCGTACGAAGGCTGCTAATGCACGAGAAGGTTTTCTTACAGAAGCTACACACAACGAAACCAATGATAAGCCTCCCTGTAATAGAAGACATGGGGCTCTTAATGTCTGAAGGAAAAGGAGCAAGCATTAGGACAGGGGGCGAGGGACGAGGAAGAGGAGGAGGAGGCGGCGGGCGGTGGGTGGTATCCAGGTGGGAGCGAACGGTCGGGCTGCCGCTGGGCCGGGGAAGTGAGGGTGCGCGAGGAACGGAAGGAAAAAGAAGAGAGAGATGTCGGGGTGACAGAAATATTAGTTGGTATAGTAGAAGTATTGACTGTTGTTGCCACATTGTTCGGAATGCAGCTATTTCTTTTCACTTTCACGCCGGGGTGTTGTCTATATGTATGCGTCAACATGGAATTCTTGGTCCGAAAGACTTTAGAGCAAACTAAGCAATGGAACTGATAGTAAATTCCAGAATGCATGTCAGCTATGTGTTTCCGAAGATTACTGCGGTGTCGGATTACTTTCCCGCAATGGGGGCAATACTGGCTTGGTTCGTCTGAGGCCGGGCCGGGCCCTGCAAGATGGGAAATAGCTCTTTTAAAACGGGCTCGAACGGCCACGATAACTACGATTTAAGATCAAAATGTCAGTGAAACACCAAACAACGTCCAGGATTTAATATTCTTATACAACTACAATTTGGCCTGCAAAATAACTTCACGGCAAAGGGCATGGTTATCCCGAGATAGACAGAACGAAGACGAGGCAACAGTCAAAATTTCTGATAGCGCATGGAATGAATAATGGAGGAAAAGACTTTTCTAATAGAGAAGTGTTCGGAAAATTAACAATCTGGTAGCTATGACGCACGCTATTTATTAAATTATATATATATATATATATATATATATATATATATATATATATATATATATATATGACTAGATTATTAGGATATGATTATATCGACGTGGTGTGAAAGTTAAGACATTTTCATCACGATCACAAGTGCGATTCAATAAATATTTAAGAAATGCTAATTAAGTAAATGTCAGCAATATATATATAATATATATATATATATTAGCTTGAGTTTTTAATGGCATGTCAAAATCATCACTTCTTTCTCTTGATCATGTCACAGACTTTGATGGCCGGATGTGACTCAAGGAGGTGTTTGGAGAATGAGCGTCGGCAAAAGGTGCTAAAGTCGCACACAGTGCAACTGTATGGTCGATTGAAGCGAACTTTGATCCCTCCTGAAACGATGGGAAAAACCGGCAATCAGAGTCTGTTCTTCGAATGACAAAACCCCTCCCCCGCCTAAATCTCCCCCCCATTGCCAGACTCTTTCTAACCCCCCCAAAACAAGGATGGCTAAACACCTTGGCGCCAATGTGTGCGCACGCGAACGTCCGTGGGCAATGTTTTCTATTATTATTCAATTGAACGCATTCCTACTACACGACCCCATTGGCTATGCTTTTTTACACGAAGGCTTTCACGGCGGTCATTTTTGGTCTAGTTACATAAAAGGGTGAACTAGACCCCAAAAGCGACTGGTTAAAAAAAACAACATGTTTTCGACAGTGTTTCCGTTGCAAATTTTACGTTTTTTTGAGGTTCTACCGCAAAAGTAAAAATGCCAAGTTAATGCGCGAAAGCAACTGCAGTCAACCTACCTGCTTTTATAAAGAGGGGAGACGGGCGTGAGACCGCGACCTAATTAAAACGAACGTGAAAATACACAGTACACATATGTACAGGTAAGACCCAAGAAATTACCAATGTGATAGGGCAAACGAGAACAAAGGGGGGAGAGGGGTGTGCTCCCTATATGACCTTGAAGTTGCCGAAAAGATGAACGAGAGTAGAGCTCGCATGCTCCCCTCGCGCAAAATATCCTCTCGGCACCAAAAATGGCAGGGGCGCTAACGGCACCAGAGCCAGGTTAGGCGTAAGGGTGGTAATGTGAAGGGGCCACTGTCATCATGAGCAACATACACCACGTACTGGATGATCCCTCACTGACTCAATGCTTGCCCCCCTCCCTCGCACATCATCCAGGACTGCATCGGTGACCATGAACATCCAACTTCCTCCGCAAGGGCTGCTCGGTTCTTAAATTTACTCAACCTAATACAGGAGAGCAGCATTCAATCGTGGCTCTCTCATAAACACCGGTCGTCTGTAGGAGGGAAGGCGCATGTTGATGTCAGCCAACGACTAGGACGTTTTTGCATACAAACCGTCCCTCCGAGACGAACTACACAAACCTCAAAAACAAACAAAATAGGAGCAAACGGAGGAAAGGTTCATTTTAATTAGTCCGGCCCGATTTTGTGCGTCAAACACACCATTGATATAATTCCTTTGAAATATTACGAAGAATGAACCGTTCCTTTTTTGCTTAAATAATTTTTTTTTATAAGTATGGGCACATCACACTTATCTTAGAGCAAAAGCTTTCCCCGTGTCTCGAACCAAATAATATTTTCCCTTTTTACAGGAAAATCAAATTTTCAATTAAGAAGGAAGGGGCAGGATAGAAGAGATGGAAGGGGCATTATAACTTAGGACGGGAAGGTGATGAATTCATTGAGTTTCTAAAGACGAGATGGCAAAGAACTCTTTTGGGAACTCAGAGGGACGTTAAAATTAGTCGAACGATACAATTATACTGTTAGGTTGGCCCATCTTTTAACAGGATCGTTTCAAACCGTCTTAAACCTAATTATGAACGTATTGTTAACATGTATAAGCTGGAAACAAATTTAATTCAGGTGAAAATTGTTTCACCTGAACCCAAAAGTTAGTTGAGAATTTTGTCTTCAAAATAAAAAAAACTTTCTCTTATGATCAAGCTCAGAATTGTTAAGAGAACACCGAAAAGGGTGCCAGGAGTGGCTCAATTGCAACAACCCCCTCTCCAATTCCCCCCCTTCCCTACAATGCGTGATCGGGGCGCCTCAACGCTTCTAAAACTATCCCCTTATCTCCCAGCCCCTTTATACCCCATCAAGCACAAAATCATGCAATCTTGTCCGCACCGAACACACTTCATAGGGATGCGGTGTCTCTTCCAATCAGTCTCCATCCGTGGACAGAAGGGATCTAAGCACGCCCCCGCCCTTCCACCATCCACTTTCTGCTCACTGGGCCACCTTTCCCTCAAACATTGACACACACCCGGATATTCGTACCCCCCCCCCCACTCAAAAAAAATTACATCATCATACATCTCGTCTTCACCGCTCCCCAAACTCCCCAGTATGTTAAACCAGAACCTCCGACTTTCACCCGAAAGCACGGCTTAATTCTAACATTAAAACTCAACACTAACCAAAAGATTACCACTCACTATACTTCCTTAGAACTAACCTACACCATTGATCCCCTCTCGCCTCCTCAAAAACTTTCCATATCCATGAATCAAGAATTGACGTCACACCACCTATCGGGGGGTCGGGGGGAGGGGGCGCTTCAGCGGGTCTCGAAGCCAATAATTGAGCCACACAAAAACCCAATACCCGTTCTAGATCCTAAACCTACCTTGCCCACAATACCAATCCTGAACCCCCCCCCCCCACAACCTTTCCATTAAACAGGATATCCAACGAAAATGACAACCGAAATTTAAATATCGAAAAAAATGTATTTTTATATTATGTAAATGCGATTTTGTTTAGTACTTATTAAATCGGTGGTTTCAACCAGGGTGGCGAGGGATAGATACCCCCCTCCCCCCAAAAATTTTAAATGCCAAAAATATTTTTCAAACATTTATAAAAATCTAACGACACTTTAAAAGTATTTGGAAACCGATTCTCTGCATTGTGCAACATAAAAACAAGGAAAATGGAAATATTGCAGAAAGCGAATGAAGAAATGAGAGTTGCTTTGTTTATAAGTGCCATAAACAAATTTGCCATTAAACTTATAAAGGTAAGATTTATTTATTTTCATTTTTTTTGTCTTATTTCGATTAAATTAAGTTAAATGTCAATCGTGGTTAATTTTGTATTTATGTATTTATACGTAAATTATACTATATTGGGGTTCCGCGGCTGCTTATAGATAGCAATTAGGGTGCCACTATCATAAAAAAAAGGGATGGAAACCACTGTAGTGAATGCTAAATGTTTCACAAAGTTGTTTCCCTCGATTAGTTTACATTTACAGGTGGGGTGGAGTACAACTATTAATTAAATGAATCAATGAAATTTTCATCGCAAATCTTTCTCTCACGCCAATGCGGACGGGCTAGAGCACTATGATTACTCCACTAGTTAATCATGTTCAGGTAGAGGTCTGCAGTCATCTTGGGGGGGAAATTGAATTCTGGGTGGTAGTTCAGTGGTACCGACTGTCGAACATTAAGGTTATTCACTTTTCCATCTTTCAAAATAGCTGCCTCGTCATCCATCACATCATTCATTGTCCAACAAACGAGCGGCGCAGGAGGAAAATCAGTCTCAAAGAGCTGATGGCGGAGGTGGATCTTATAAGGATCCAATTTCAAATAAAGTTTAACAATACGAATAATATTTTGACATTTGCATTCATTCCATTCTTTCTCGCAGATACTTTTAGATTTTCAAAAAGTTGCCTTCTAACATCTTCAATATATATTTTTTTTTTTTTTTGGGGGGGGGGGGTTACCGTGTTACGGAAAGCAGAATGACCTTTGTTTAAATACGAGACTAGTACCATCCGTTTTGTAATTCATTGTTTCAATTGGTGGGTTTAGTTGGATATGAAGAATGTAACCTAAACAAATCTTTTTACCTGTTTAATGCTTTTAGTTTCCATAGAACTTGTGACTACGAATATGTTATTATTGTGTTACCTGTATGGTGCTCAAACATCATTTAGGTTAGCTGAACTAACATCAATATAGCTTTACCTTTAAGCAAACAAGAAAATTTTACGATTTAAAAATAGATTTTTCAATAATTTAAGTTCGCTAAGAGGATGGGGGGCACCTTGTATAATGGTAATATCGGCATTCTTCCAATCATCAGGCATTTAAAACACTTTTTTCAAGTCATACAAAGCCACCAGACTCAAACCAATAATTTCACCTCGGTGAGCCTATCATCTCCAAATGCCATATATCAGGCCACAGTTTCTATACCGACATTATACAACTTGTCAAAAGCGTCAACTACTTTTTCCACCTCATTGCTCTCAACCAACCAACCTTGCTTCCCACCCCCCCGCCTCTCTCTCAAACAGAATCACTTTGTTCCTATCCGGATCCCAATTCATCTTCCTACAAATCCTTCTTAATCTGCCGAATGTTTCCCTCTGATTAATCACACGTTTCACTTCTCTCTATACATTCACCCCCATCTCTCCTACCTACAAGAGGATGAATGGTGTAGGAGCGGTAAATACCGATGCACCGGAAAACCCTTGAGGAATGGCATGTTCTCCCGGCACCAGCATGTACCTTGCAAAGGGAGATCAAGTGTAGCATGAACTAGCATGCTGCAGCCGAGATCTCAAGTTTTATTATTACTACTATTATCATCATCAGTCAATGAAGCGACCCGTTGGAAGGAAAGTCAAAATGGCAGAACCTAAGAACCCTACAGGGCCCAACGATCGGCACAACATCGATAGAAGTAGAAAATATAAAAACCAAGAGAAACGAAAAGCATTCACTCGGCTTTTAAATACATAATTATCCGAATTAACGACATCATTAGGCAGTGTTACACAGACCGACGGCTGTAGGAAAGAAAGATCGAGAAAAGTGCGTCGATTTCACTAGAGCTACCGAAAAAGCACGGTCATCCTGCCTTAACCCTTTCGCTCCCAACGATTCTATATGGCATTATCAAAAATTATCTTCATAATTTTACTTATAAAGTGTCAATGCCATTGGGATCGCTGAATTAAACGTATATATTTGACTGATGAATATGTTAAGGTAAGCATAGCATTTAATTTCCATTTTATCACTTAGAAAAAGGTTTATAGTGTCTTTTTTTTTACGTCCTACTTTTGGAATTTAATAAAATCAAGAATAATTTTGTGATCAGAAGTTGTTGGTAATAGTTCTAAGTTTTTGGTCCTAAAATGGCTAATTGGTTCATTAAATTTTGTAGAAGTTATACCAGTTTTAGTGAATCATTGATTTTTAACAAATTTTCACCTAGCTTTCAGATATTTATCTACTATTAAAACCAATTTTATTTCAGTTAATTTTATTTGCTTAAAATTAACAAAAAATACTAATAATCAGTTTGCACAATAAACATAACTTAATTTATTTGAAGATTCTTCTTTTCAAATGATGACCAATTCTTCTCAACATTCATTTACTCGTGACGAAGTTGCTCTCATAACTTTTTCAAAGGTTCTTCATCGGTTATTATTTTCTTCAGCGATAAATTTTTTTTAGTTGTTGGATACTTCTAAGATTATTACGGTAAACACGATCTTTTAAATATCTCCATAAGAAAATCCAAAGGTGTTAGATCGGGGGATCTTGGAGGCCACTTAAATTCACTGTTTCGAGAAATGATTGTTTTCTCTCAAGTTTCGTCTTAGCAACTGCATTGTTTCATTCGATGTAAGTGATGTTGCACCATCTTGATGGAAACTTGTCTTATTTCGAAGCCTTCGAAAGTTCGGTAAAAAATATTCTTCAAGCATTTGTCGTATCTTTCGCCATTCACAGTGACTGAATTTCCATTCTCATAAAAATACCTCCCAATGATCTTCTGAGGTGTTATCGCACACCACACAGTGGTTTTTGCAGGATGCAGCCGTTTCTGGCGTATAGTTTCTGGGTTGTGAACCGGCCATATTCTGTTGTTCTTATTATTGTATCCGCTGATCAGATGAAAGTGCGCTTCGTCAGACATCACGGGCGGTACATCAAATTCCCCAAATTTTCGTCTAAATTCTTCTGCATACGATTTTCTTTTCGCGAAATCGTTGTCTTCTAATTTTTGCACAACCTGAATCTTGTATGGCTTATGTTTCAGTTTTTTCTTCATTCCATTGTATGTTGCACTTTTTGACAATCTCAGGGTCTTCTGTTCAATGATTTCTGCGGCGACCGTTTGGCGTTTTGACTCAACCCTTAAATTATATATTGTTCTACGCCTTTTCTGCCAACACACCATTTTCGTCCATCTTGTACACTACCGGTGTCTCGAAAAATTTTAATTAGTCTGCATAGGCGCTCGTCGTGATGGTAGGTAGTCTTGAGCTCTTTCACGTCCCATCCGTCGTTATGTTGAAACCACTGAACAGTTGCATCTCAAGAATGTTTAAACATTATTTTTTTTTTCGGCCAATCATTTCCAGGAGCTTCCATGTTTTCAGTTTGAAAAATTTCTGAATAATGGTTTTTCAATGATATTTAAAACGCTTTAGCGTTCAGGCCTTTGTTTTCTTAATTAAGGCAGTAGGATTATTATTGGATAACTTGCCAATGCACTTATTCTTATTTGGTTTCTTTCTTTACATTTTAATGATTTAATAAATTTTTGGTGTTATTTAACTATTTAATTTTCTCAACTTCAGGTTTTTTATTATATTGTAGCTGGTTTATTTCAATATGTGCATTTCAATTTTTTTTCTCTCCAATTCGGATCTTTTATTATGTAGTTTTTCTTTTTTTAGGTATATCACCACTAAATATAAATTTAAGGGGATTTTTTTTTTTAATATTTGAATAATAATTTCATCTTAGTTTGGTTATGACATGTTTTTTTATCAGTTATTTCTAATAATTCTTTTATAATATGAACCAAGCAATGGCTTCGCCACTTGCGCTTTGCTACTAAGATTAAAATCTAAAAAAAAAAGCAGCCTTGGTTAAATTTTTATCAATTTTCTGAACTTCGCCAATTATAAGAATTTTAAAAAGGAACTCTAAACTAAATTTTCCCCCCTTCAAAATATCACGTTGCTAAAATATAGTTATAGAAGAAGATATATAAAAATAAATTTTCTGAACTTCACCATTTATAATTCTTTGAGTTTTAAAAATTCACAAAATTCCGACTTATATTTATTTCTGAATTTCACCATTTTGTTTTTTGATATTATAAAAGAATTATTAGAAATAACTTTGATAAAAAAACATGCCATAACCAAACTAAGATGAAATTATCACTCAGATACTCAAAAAAATCCCCTCTTAAATTATACAATTAGTGAAAAACAAAATGGTGAAGTTCAGAAAAAAATACGCATCAAAATTTTGTGAATTCTTTAAAACCTAAAGAATTACAAATGGTGAAGTTCAGAAAATTTATTTTTTATATATCTTCGTCTATAACTAGATTTTAGCAACGTGATATTTTGAAAAGGGGAAAATTTATAAAAATTTAACCATGGCCGTTTTTTTTTATTTTAAATCTTAATCATGTAGCGAAGCGCAAGCTTGGCGAAGCCATTGCCTGGTATCTGTATAATTTCTCTTAGCGTCTTCAGCGGGTTGTTTTCAAACGCTTGTTTGAAGTATATATTAGGGTAGTCTTCGTTCGGTAGTCTCAGTTGATGTTATTTCTTCCGGCATATTTTGGTAATTTTTTTCCCATATAGCGATTGCTCGCTTGTGAAAAGTCACGTTGATTGAATCTATTTCGTTTATTGCCTGTAGTAAAGTTGAGGGAAGACGGTCCCAACGTCACGTTTGAGATAAAACCTCAGAGCTTCCCTTAGCGCTGTATTGCGAATGACAATGATGCTAGTTAATTTGTTACTTCACAATTTTCGCGAAAATTTTGCTAAAAATCGAGCATTCCAAAAATCACTTTTTTTAAACAAAACCTTTTACGCTTTCTGTTTCGAGCAAAAAATGACCGACTTACTAGAACTGGCATAACTTCTAAACTAATAAATGAATCAATTAGCCATTTTAGGACAAAAAACTAACAACTATTACCAACAACTTGCGAAAGTTTCATTGTGATCACAAAATTATTATCGATTTTATTAAACTTCAAAAGTAGGACATGTAAAAAAAAGACCCTGTAGATGAGATTAGAATGTTACTTATACCCTCTGCCTAGTCACCAAAGTGAAATGTCCCGTTTTTTTCCCTATATGTTTTTACGGGCTTTAAAGAGTTGTTAGTCCTGAATATATGGATTTGGAATTCTCCAATATCTTTGAAATTGGCCATAAATTATGTTAACATTATCCCTTTCTTCTAAACTGTCTATCCTGCAAAAAAGACGTTCTATAATAAAGTTCCTGCTAAAAGATTTTTGGTTTTACCTTTAGCTGATCGTTTTATTGACCTTCCCATTTTAAAAAAAAAAACATTTCTGTTGCTTTCAAATACGAGTAGACTATAGAATAGACTGGTTCACAATAATTGTAATAATATTGGTTGAGTCGATTCATATTCAGTCGAATGTACTGATTGTGCAAGTAAATATTTTGGACAGACAGGAAAGCAATTATCTGTCCATATTAATCAGCATAAATAACAGTACGGTTTTGTTTCATATGTCCGAAAATAACGACTTAATCAATTGGAATGCAGCAAAATTTTACTTTCACTCAAATGAGTCAATTAAAAGAAACTTTGTTGAATGTTCATGTATAAGTCAATTCGATAACTTTAACATTTCCACAGCCCTTTTTAAAATTGATGCCGTTATCAAGACTTATTCTTAAATAAATTAGTTTTGATTTATCTTCCTAGTTTTGTTTGCAATACTCGATTTGTGGAATTTAATTATCTGATTGGTTTTGTATGATTTTATTTCTCTCTTTAGTTTCTCTTTTTTTCGTTAATCATTTAACCTCTTTGGCTCTGTTCTTGACCCTTTCTGCCTCTTGGTTTGACCTTGCTACCTGTTATAGCTAAATCTTAATGTGAATTTAACTGGCCTTCTCCAATTTCTCATTGATGATTTCTCGTCTTAAGAGGGGGTCCTCTTTTTTTTTAGTCTTATATCATTTTCCCTTGTAGTTATCCTTGAGAATGAACTGAATTAAGTTGGAAAATACTCGCAAATACCTTTTCATTTTTCCTGGTGGACATTGCATTCATTACACTATATAAATCTATGTGTAGTGTATGTATATATTCTAGTATTTCTGCTATCTATAATTTGTTTTAGTTCTATAGGGCCTATTTAGCTAGAAGGCTGTCTACATAGTCTATAATCGCACAAACTTTGTTATTTGATATAAGTAATCTTCTTACACTATACATATATATTTTTATGTGTAGTGTATGTATGCATATATATTCTAGAGTCCTAGACCGAGTAGGAGTACATGGCCAGTCTCGATAACCTAACCTATAGTTACATAAAAAATACATTAGAGAAGTTCTCACTAACTAATGCTGGTAAGAATACAAGGCAAAAGATAGGCCTTCGAATGAGAGTAAAGTCAGTCTAAATGCAAAAAGAATGACTGCAACAAGGCCAGTCGATGATGTTCATTTGGATGGGTTTGATCATTTTCCTGTCCCTACTGAACTAAAGCAAAGATGCAAATGCTGCATCAAAGCTTACGCACATAGAAAGTGTAACAAGTGCAACATCTCATTATGCCAGTTGAAAGAGCAAAATTGTTTTATTACATTTCCTAAAAAATAAATTGTTTTTATTTTATTAAAATTAATGAAAAAAGAATGTTATTTTCTCAATGATTTTATTTTTTAGGTTTTTCATGTTTGCATCAACGCTTCCCAATGATGTCTTGTGGAATCATTATATTTTCATGCATTTCCTTCAATGTTCAATAAAAAAAAGTTGTGTGTGTTTTATGACCTAAAATGGAATGTTTTAAAGCAAATTTTTTTTTAGCAAAGCAATAACTCTGGAAAGAAAGTTAACGAATAGCGCTAAGACAAACCGGCCGTGAGGGAGCTGGTATGATCGGAATGAGTCAACGAAGCCTAAAGTTCAACTGTACATCGGGTAGCAGAAAACTAATCTGGTTGAAAGCTCTGTCAAGGAGCTTCAAATTGGTCTCCGATGCAGAAGGAATAAAACAATTTCTAACCACTCTGTATATAGAGTAGATCTGGCGGCACGTACGCAACAAACCAACTTTTTGAGAAATTGAGACGCAACAGTGCGCAAGTGCAGCTCAAAAGTCAGCTTGGAATCAAAAGTAACACAAAGCAATTTCAATGAGGAGCAATTAGGGATCGCAACGCAGTTGACAATGATGTCAGGGTGATGCGGTAGGATCCTTGATTGACCGATAACAAGGTTATGTGATTTATTTGGGTTAGGTTTCATACCTCAAACACCACACCAGGATAAAATTCTCTTGATATGCAGAGTAGCAATTCAGCGACTCTGTCTGTCCAAAGGGGAAGGAATTGTAGCATAAGCAACCATATTCGACTCAATCACAGAAAACATGTGTTATAAATAATGGAGAAGCGGGCCCAGGACACTACCCTGGGGAACACCAGAGTAGAGTTAAAACTACCATCAACAGACACACGCTGCTTTCTGTTGTCGAAAACTGGAGCAATAATCAAGAGATACAAGAAGAGATTCAGGACTAGCATCAAAGAGAACTTTGAAAGTCATTCATTGGTGATAAAACGAAGAGCATCAGAAGTACTAAGGCCCTCCCGAAAACCAAACTGTTTTACCGGCAGCAATTTATAATTATTCAAATGAATCATGCATTTGGCGAACAAACGCTCAAATATTTTAGACATAACCGGTGTAATGGAAATGGGACTATATTCCTCCGGATGAATTGATGGTTAAGAGCGTTTCGGGATCGGAGTGACATTTGCAGAACGCCAGCAATCAGGAAATGAACTCCGACAAATAAGAAATATAAATATAACAGCCAATTTGAGGGGGCCAATGATGGATCAAATCTTTTATAAAAAATGGGCAAAAAACAACAGCAAAGTATCACATCCGTCAAATGAATCAAGATCATTCAAATAGAAGGGATCTTTTAAGAGCAGACAACCAAGAGTGCGACAGAAGTAACAGTTAAAATATTTCTGAGATGATCATTATAGGCTCTTTAAGCCTCACTATAAGTAGGTTATGCATGTGGCCTGAGCTGCATGTAGTAGCTCCAAGATTCTTGGGAGCGCAAACGAGACCACTGGCAAAATGCAGCCTGCTTATTCCGCTGCGCCAATTGGCAGTCATGATTGAACCAGGCCTTGTCGGTACGACGACTTCGAATAGTTTTACGTGGAATCCTTCTCTCACTTATGGAAAGAAGAGTTTCATTCGGATCTATACACATCGCCCCAACAGATAATGTGAAAATCAGTATCAATGCCAGGACAGTTGGCATGGAAATTCAAATAGACCACTCAAGTAATAGACTCATCCGGAGGTAAAAATTTGGTTTGAATCTTAAAATTGAATCGTGATCGTTGTTAACAAGGGGCGGAACAACCCGTAGATCAACAACGGCGGGCACATCCATAAAAAGGAGATCCAGACAATTTCCTGAAATGTGGGTCGGATCAGGAACCAGCTGCTCACATCCAGCAATATTACAGAAGTCCAAGGCAGCCCGACTATGCTGGTTCGTCGCAGAAATGGAATTCATCCATTGCAGGTGATGAGCATTAAAATCATCAACAAAGACAAAAGAGGCCTTAGTTAGATTCTTGCATTCCTCCAGCCATAGCAGTTAAAAGGCAATCATAAATACTATCATCCAGGTCAGGGTTCCTATATAAAGCAAATAGATAATAATTGTTAAAACGGCCACAGATACGAATGGGGATCATCTCATGACAGCCACACTCAAATCCGCTCCGGCATTCCGTGAAGCACTAAATGAGGAGCGTATACATATACACACACATCCGTGAGCCCTAGGAATAGAATTGGGTCTCAAAAGTATAGTCTAGTTAAAATTTGGAATGAGAAGCTCAGACACAGGCCGAAAATCAGAAACTGAGGTCTCAGAGCAAAAAACTTTATCGTACCTATGAAGATTAGATTTCGTCCTCTAATATTAGAATAGAGGGCCAGGATAGGGGTGGATATCTCCTGCCCTCAACAAAAATAAACGGGAATTATGGCCAATACATTGTAAAATATGACAAAAAAGTAAAATGCATGTGTCTTCCGGGCCTCTGCTGCAGGAACAGATCGATGGGTATACATCTTTCACATTTTTCATTAATCTTTGTCAGTTTAACATCTCTCTACTCAATTATGTCGACTTCTACTCTCACATACCTTTTCCAATATCTCATTCAATTTCACTTATGATTCTCACTCCCTTTCCACCTTTCTCACATATCATCCATGCACCAACTAATTTAAGACCACACATACTAATGTGATCGGATAGTCATACTTCCTAGCTTTCACGTCAATCCTGCAGCCTCTTCTTTCTTACAAGACAAAGATAAATATTCGTACATCCCTGCCCCCACTCCTGTGGGGGCACAGTGCACCAAAAGCTAGTTAGTTAACTATTCCCATCCTTGTCACATTCATATCTGCTACAGTACAACCCTTTCTTACAAGTCATTCCAGTACCTTTCTCATCTTCACTTATCAACACAGTTTAACTTGTAAATCTCAGCTTCACCCACATAATGACAGAGCTCACACATGAAATTTACTGAATGAACGTTTCCATAAGACCCAATAGTCTTCGGGAACACGCACAGTATAGGCGCAAAATCCTACGGCTCATTATTTGCTACACACAAACACAAGGGTTTAGAGATGATGAATCAGCCGGCTTGCACAGTAGCGATTTTTAATAAGCAGGTAAAAAAAAGTACCGAAAGACCAATGCAATCAACGAACGAATGCACAGCCGAACATTACCTGTGGCACTCCAGTTGGTTTCAACGGGTTCGAATCCACATGGAGGCGTTGTGGTGACCGCAATATGCTCGACTAACTAAGAATGTTCAAGAACGGGATCTTAGCGAAGCAAAAGACACCAAAATGTAGTGACCACACAAGCGTGAGCCAAGTAACAAAAACCCTTACGGGGGATGGTTCAAATCCGCACTACAGTCCCTGTTCTAGTGCGAAATCGTTCGTGGGGGAGGTTTGGAATGCACAGCTTCCTATCAGAATGTTTCGCGTTTCGTCTGGCCTTTTCTCTCCTCTCCATTGCCTTCGTTAAGTGAAGAACCCCTTCGAGGAAAGTGTCGCACTTTTGACGTCCTCTGTTTTCGCATCCTGCCAATGTTTTCTAATGAATCCGGATTTCTCTGCCTAACCGGTTCCCTGTCTAATTTGTTACCGAAATAGCTTACTTAGTGTCTTTGGTGGAAAGAGTGTCAAGAAACAGGAAAAAGTTATCACATCGATCTTATTTGTGAATGTGAACCGGAACCATACTGCGGTAGTGATTGCGCCGACCACACGACCTATCTCTCAATCGCGAGTATTGCAAGACTAAAGCAAAATCGATTTTTAAGTCAGAAATTTTGGCGAGCCTCGGTTTAAGCGGGACAACCACACGAGACGTTAAATATCTGAAGGCCAACCATACGAAGTTGTTTGGTATTTCGGTCGGTCAGGTGGGAAAGATGTAGTCGCTGCTTAAAAAAGTCTTAGGCAGACAAATGCCAAGTGAGAATAAAAAAAAAGAGGCCCATTTGAGAGGTCAGAGTAGAATTGAGTGAGGATGGGTGGATGGTAGAAATTCCTACAAGTACATCCTCGAAGTTGGGTCACTCGCTCATTCAGGCGTCAAAAGCAGAGCACTAAAGTTGCCCAACTTCGAGCAAGAACTTTACAAGTAAACAGAGGGACAAAGCGTGATGAGCCCATACAATACAAATACAATCGTTACGTACCTTGGCTGGTGTCTTGACTAGCACCCGCTTGAGACATTGAGGGTCCTGGGAGAGCAGAAATCCCAGGAGGAAGGCCTGGAGTGAAAAAAAAAGAAAGCCCAGTGAGAAGTGAAGCACAATAAATCTATAAGTAATTGATTGGTGCTCTCAATTAGTAGGCGGTATACAAATATTCACATTTAGTGTGTGTTTGTAAACAGGATACCAAAGGGAGTTTCCTACCGATCTGCATTCGTTTTGAGGACTACAGTTGAACGTGGGATCCGAACGAACTACGGCGACTTGCCCCGCCCATACAGCTACATCGGAACTGGGGTTTCCAACAGTGGAGTTAGTGAAGAAAAATGTGGAGGGTGCATAGTTAGAGTATTCAAACGAGAAGACTCTGGATTGTAGTGGAACCAGACAAAATTTCATTTTTCAACCTACCCATGTACCGCAATGAAGACATGGCTCATGTGGTGTCCTTCAAGTTGGGTCCCCCATGTGAGCAACACAATACAAAAGACAACGCTCCAGTTTAGCCCAATAGAACATATTGTATATTCAAATGCACTTGTAAAATAACCTCATAAATGGCCATGATAACTTTGCTCTAGACAAGACAGCATTACAATACATTCATTTATATAGACTGAAGTGTCGCCAAAAGTCGTGGGATAGCAGTATGCAAAGATAATGATGGGCAGTGGCACTGTACAGTAACGTTATCGAAATTCCCAGACTTCGAACAGGGCATGATAGTGGGAGCCAGACAGATGGGAGACTGCATTTCTGAAAATGTGCAGTCATTCAACATCATTCGATCTAAGGTGGCACGTGTAAGGCATAAACAACCACCGTGGAATGCTCAGTGGCTGACCACGGGTGCTTAGTAGACAAGCAATGCTGGCTCCAATCGCATTCACATTCAATGGAGGAGGCCCCAGAAGAATATCCATCGGGTCAGTGCAACATTCTTTACGTTACATGGAACAGGGGGTCAGAAGACCCACCACAGAACTGCACCTAGGATCACGAGGCCGCTAATTGTTGCCTGGGGTCGTTGTTTTAGGATGAGGATATGGTTCGGATATGGCGCAGAGCCAATGAGGCTATGGGCACAGTTGTCGAGAAGATAGGCTGGTAGGGTTCTATAGTGTTGGGAGATGTGTTCACGTGGCGTGGGTCGGATCTGCCTAAACAGACCATGGATGGTGAGGGCTACGTGGCACTACCTAATGACCATTTGCACGCATTGTGGAGTTGTGTTCATTAAAAATGAGGGGGGGGGGGGGAACTGTCCAGCAGAAAAATGCAGTGTAAGCTGGGCGAAATCTGGAGAGTTGCCACCACGTAAATGCTACATGAACCCAATAGAGGATTTATGGAACGAGGTAGCCAGGTCTGTTCGCACACAAGATGTGTAATATTTACACCATTGGAACCATAGTTTTCGCGGGCTGAGTTAGAGAGGATTATATGAATTGCCCTTCGCAATAGTAGGCGTAACACATCATAAATATGCGAATTGGCACCTAAACTTTGTTTACGTTAGAAACGCTTTCTTAAGTTTCCCTGTCAGTACGAGGGGGAGTCAAAAAGTTCTCAGATAAATGGCATAAAATTTTTATTTGTAATAATACTGTAATCATTTTTCTACATAAGCTCCATTAACATCTATACACTTTCTTAATCTATGAATCCAACGGTAAAGACCATCTTTGTAGAATTCACGGGGTTGTCTCTGGCACCAAGTAATGACCTGCTTTTTTGCTTCATCTAATGATTGAAACCGGGTTCCTTTTAGGTGTCCCTTTAAATTTGGAAACAGAAAAAAGTCAGAGGGTGCTAAATCAGGGCTATAAGGGGGATGAGCAAGAGTTTCCCATCGAAATTCCCGTAGCTGAGATCTCACAGCTTTGGACGAATGTGCAGGGGCATTGTCATGGTGGAACAAGATTTGCTTGTGGAGCTTTCCTCGTCGTTTTTTGGCTATTGAAGTTTTCAGCTTCCTTAAAACTCCTTCGTAATAGCTGGATGTAACAGTTTTTTGTCCTTCTAAGAAGTCTATTAAAATAATTCCCTCCGAATCCCCAAAAACTGTAGCCATTATCTTCTTAACGGACCTCTCTGTCTTGAACTTGATAGGCCCTGCTGCCCCCCTTGGGTGCCACTCTTTTGATTGATTTTTACTTTCAGGATCAAACTGATACACCCAAGTTTCATCTCCCGTTACGAGGCGCTCAAAAAAACTATCCTCGTTTGCTTCAATCTTGGTCAAAATAGCCAAAGAAAGGTTGGCCCTATGATTCAGCTGGTCTTCTCGCAACGCTTTTGGGACCCAACGTGCTGAAAGCTTGCTCAGGCCAAGATTTTCAGTTAGAATTCCAAATGCTGAGCCATGAGAGATTTCACATGCATTGGCAACTTCATCAATAGTAATACGGCGATCTTTATCCACTAGATTCCTCACAAGCTCGACATTTTCTGGGTTAATGGAGGTGGAGGGTCTCCCTTCACGTGGATCATCTTCAACTTCTTCTCTGCCCCCCTTGAAGCGCTTAATCCAGTCGTAAACTACCGCTCTACATGGCGAAGAGTCACCATAAACCTGTTGTAGAGCGTCAATAATCTTAACAGGCTTCCAATCAAGTTTAGTCAGGAATTTAATGTTCGCTCTTATCTCAAAATTTGCCATTTTATGGGTTCAAAAAAGTAACCTTTTTGAAGCACATCTAATACAAAGAGTCTCGACAAATTGAATGACGAATTTTGTAGGAATTGTTCAGAAAACATGAAAGTCGTGTTTGACCCTGTATTTACTTGTACAAAATCGAACATTTCAATAATCTGGCATTTGTCTGAGAACTTTTTGACTCACCTACGTATGTGCGGTATTTTTTGCAGTCAAACTCTTGATTGGAGTAGCTATTGTCAATTAGTATTTGTTTGGATTTTCTAAATTCTTCATCTAGGGGGATGGGGGAGATGTTGAACGGTTCAAAGTAAATAAGAATAAAAATGGAAATCTAGCACTACAAAAGAAACCCGATGACGGACGCGTACAGAACAGACAAACGATTAGTATAAGATATCGTATAAACATTAGCCCAGAAGATGCCAAAAATAATAAAGAATCTACAAAAACCTAAAAGTTAGCAACCTACTGATGAAAAATAACCTTCGAAGGGGACGTCCATTAGGAGTGCAATGGATAAAACAAAAAGGTTTCTCCCGTACCGAGAGGTGTATTGTAACCAGCTCGGCGGTCAAGACAGAGGCAGCGCCTGTTGAGCCTCGCTGACTTCAAACATTAGTGATACATTGCGGAAATCTAACCCCTCGTGGAAAGTGAGTATATCCGTATAAAAAGGCACGGATCCAGAGTGACAGGAGGCGTGCTACAAAATGTTTAACGCAATACTCCCGGCGCTGGAACTTTGGGAGCAGAGGCGTGGCGATAAATAGTCAAAGGTGCTACTTTACAGGTTGACATCCTGGGCAGAACCAGAGGCGCTACCGAACCGAGAGCGAGAAACAGCTGAGTTTCCTAGCAGTAAACCGAAAGAGTTTAAGTGTATGACTTGCTTCTATCGGTGTCCCAAGCATCGCCGGGATCACCTGCAGATGCAGAGAGAGCCGTTGAGTCTGATGTAGGCGACAGGCTAGCGGGTACAGGCACATGATAAACTGTGTACGCTGAGCAAGTAGCATCGTGGCTACCTTCCGCAATTCACGTACGGTTGCGGATGCCCAAGTCCCACTCGCAGTCAAGCTTCGAAGGAACAAAGAACCGATAGAGAAGCAAGGCAGTACCCCCCTCATCACCCCTAGTGCTGAACGTCACGGAACAAATAATGTCCAAGGAGCGGATACAAGAGACCCTAAGGTTGCGAATATAAGACTCCCAGGTGAGGCGACGGTCGAAAACGAGACCAAGGAAACTGTGTGAATCCACTACTTCCAGGCGAACAATATTTAGGAAAATGCCCGGGTCGTGGTGGAGCGGTGGGTGGCGGCAGATGTGTAACACCTTAGTATTAGCCAAGGAAAACCGAAAACTGTGCGCTTCGGCATAGCGAGCGATGCGCTCCATTGCCAGTTAAAGCGGTCGCTCCAGTGTTGGCATCTGAGCCGCAGCATAAGAGATCGAAGGGGCTTTCAAGTAGAGCGTAACGAGAACATCTTCCGACAGCAGCAAAGGTGATATGGTTGATGCTCAGCACAGTGTGCGACACGGAGAAACTCTTCTTGCTCCATTGGGCCAGTGAGGGGTCCAGCCACCCGTATGCGGAATCGACAATCTCGCAAAAAAAACAAGAAATAAAGATTGGGAGGCGTCCCCTCGGAGCCAACGTGTGATCTACATGAGATCGTATCGCTATGAGTCATCATAGGGCTTCTCCATATCGAAATCACCGTGGCGTAGTGCTTGCATTCTATGAAAGAAGGCCTTGCACACGGAATTTTCCAATGGGAGCAGAGCATCCGAAGTGTAGTGGAACTTGTGAAAGACACGTGAACTAAGCTGTCCAGGATAGGGCCTAGACTAACATTTACCAATTTCTCCATCAACTTGCACAAGCAGGAGGTTTGAGAGATTGGGCGGTAACCGGCAGTGATCTGACCCCTGAATGCGAAAAGCAAGCACAGTAGCCATTCACAAGGAGTCTGGGGAGGATACCATCTGCCCAGATCCTGCCTGTTGAACAAATCTACAACTTCCCACCTCTAGTAGAGGGGTATTCCCGTTAAGAGAAGACGCGTATACCTGCAAGGATGAGCGGCGGGCGTGCTTCAAAACACATCAGAACCAAGCCCTAGCTCGAAGAAACTCGAAGAAACAGTTCGGGAGGCGCTTATAGCGCATGTAGGCATAACGCTTCTCTTTTGAGATTTTTTTTTTTAATTTTATAGAGCGCATCTGGCAACTGCTCACTTGGGCATAAGTCGCCGAAAAACACGACAGCCAAGAACTAGGCTTACTTTAAAATAAAAATATGAAAACAATAATGATATAAATTGGAAAAACTTAACAATCAGGAAGTAATCTGCAGCAGCGGGGGGAGGTCCCCCTCACCCCGGTGCAGGAGAGTGCAACCTACAAACAAAACAGTAACAAACAAAAAAGAACCTTAAATAAAGGGGAGAAGCCCGGCCTCCCCCCAAAAGTCAACAAGTCAATGTGCACGAATCCGTTCCGAGTACAAGGGACTGGCTGTAGCGACCCCGCCCATCCCGGTACCGGGACAGTTATCGTGCGCGGAGATCACCCAGACTGGGACATTTGACAAGAATGTGCCGAACAGTCTGGGGGACGACGCAGTCGTCGCAATAGGGCGCAGGCGAGCGCTCCATCAAATAGCGATGCGTCACACGAGTGTGTCCGATTCGGAGACGACAGACAGCAACCAAAGCCACCGCGGCCTTGGGGGATAGGTCCATGGGAATAGTCGCGGCGCAATGGCACGCAACTTTAAGTTCTCTTCGACCGTCTCCCATCTTCTTTGCCAAGCAGTCCGAAGAGCTGCCCGTATTCCTGCCATGTAGTCGGTGTGAGGAAGAGCGAAACGCTGGTCCGGTCGCAGAGTCCTCGCGGACTTCTCTTTGAGAGCCGTCTGACACTCGGCTGAACACTACGGTAGCGTTGGGCGTGCAAAAGGGGCCGGATTTTGTAGGAATATTAGTTAGGATCATGGCGATGAGGTTGCCTTAGAACTAAATGGACTCATCCTCCTATCAAAAGTCGTCGACTGGGACAGTGAAATCAGTCGTTTCCTGAAATGCAGACGAATGCATCAAACACGATCAGGAGGGGCGGGGTTCGGTTTAGTCCAGAAAATGATATTTGAACGAGGAACTGAGCATCACCATGGACATTGACCACCTGCCACCCGAAATGAGACTGCATCTGGTGATGCACAGGGATAGATCAAGAAAGGAAAATGAAGAAATTTTTTGGTAGTGATGAGTAAACTCATCCACATTTAGGACACCAATGTTCACCAGGTCGATCCCCTGGGATTGATCGAGTGGTCTCCCCAGAGTGGGGGTGTCTACCGTTCAAATCCCAGAGGAAGAGAAAGGGCCTCGGCAACCATGCCATGACGCTGCGGAAGTCTCCTCGCGTCCAAGTTGGTGACGGTGGAATATACGCAGAAATAACATGTCTACCTCCTAATTGGGTGCAGCTACATTGTTACTGTCTGAAAGGAGCTATTTATAGAAAATAGAAAAGACATCATGCCGGAAGTGTAAATGGCACATCCTCCTGTCCGCCCCCCATCTCGTGGTGGTGGGGTCGCAAAACACTTATAATCCACGAGGGTGGGCATGGGGGGTGGGTCACGCGCCCAGCATGGTCTCCTGCACTAAGATAGCTACCGGGAACGTGAGGAGAGGAACCTCCACAACTCCTTCCAGTTGGCCCAGACTCCGCGGCAATTCCAATGAAGGAATACGCCCAACAGGCCTAGCTTGGAGGAGATGAGGGGGATTACTTAGCAGGTGAATGCTCGTAGGCTTCCCAGAAGCAGACCTGCGGGGGTTATTGGCCAAACAAGGCGATGTCGCATTCGCGGGATTATCAGTGAAGGTTGGGAACTACGAGCCTTTTCATCCCTCCGTCTCTAAACCTTTAGCGGGAAGGCGGCTTCGGAGCAGTTTGTCGTTTTTAGAGGATCCAACATCTCCGAACCACTAAGTCTAGCCTTGGGTGGTACGTAGGAGCCGTAGCTCCTTTAGTGCTGCCCTCCCTTCGGGGGCAACCTTTAGTAACCATGGAAGATAGCCTCACGACCACTTTCAGGGGGTGATGCCTCCTGTGAGTCTAACGACTCAGTGGAGGAGCGCGGCCGCCAGATCTATGTACCAGGGCAGGGCCGGGGGTCAGTAGAACCTACAGAAGGGTTCCGAATGGCGGCGCAAACGACCTTGCTTGTAGGCCTAGAGGGCCAGGAGCAGTGGATGTCTTTAAAATTGTGACATAAGAGGTCCTAGGCAGCGCAGGGCGCGACAGAACAAGTCCTTATCCTGGCGAAAAGAGAAAATCCGTGACCTGAACAGCGAGGATTTCCTTCTTCAAGAGATACACTCGCCACATTGCTTCGAAGAAGAGGGGTGCGGCTATCGACAATTGACGCACTTGGCCATGCACGATAGGGAATTATCGTGTACTATGGAGTAGTCCACGAGTTCCCTCACATAAACCACTCATTTCACATAGTTCATGGAAAGTGTGGCGTCACACTCACCGACGAACCATAAGTGTCCGAAAGGCACAAACAATGGCAGCCTCGGAGGGATCGACGCATTAGCCATAAGGGTCCCTCTCGTCCGAGAAACGGGTGACCCACGGTTTTCTACCAATCTAGGAAATGCTCTCCCATGATGGATCATATTGCCCTTGGACAACATGCCATCCGTGGACGGCATAACAAAAAAGCAATTGAAGCCAGCGGGCTCGGAAATGCCAGGTATTCTCTTAATTCGGGTGCCTGATATAATCGAAGCTATCCTCATTCTGCATCCCCCCCCCCCGAAGAAGGACGTGCCAATCTTGGCCTTGCGCTTGCCGAAATGGCAGCGGAGCAATGCCTCCCCGAAGCCCCTGCAAAGGTAGAGGAACTAAAGTCCTCTTATATTCTTCATTTCTTTTTCAGCATAGCAGGGGTGGATGTGGAATGAACCCGCTTCTCTCCACGTCCGGAAGGAGCCCCTAGGCCGGACGGAACGGCATAGCAAGATCCTTCTGCGAGATGGAAGTCAGGGGAGCTCCCTACTCTCATTCTGAATCCTAGGAGGCCTGAGCCACGGAGAGAGAAGCTTGCACAGTGGCAGATCTAGGTTCGCCCCATTGAAGACCCTGATATAGGCGGCTGGGTCGGAGAGGGGGCCATGTGGCAACGCCCCCCTAAGCATCACCTATCCCAATCGAGGACCGTCTTGTGTTTAGTCTCGTGCAGGATTAAAATGCACGAGTGCACGGCGATAAGGGGCAGGGACCGACGGATCCTATTGATTCAAGGTCGCCTCCAAAGGGGGAAGCCACCGCACCCATAGGACGAGAAGATTAAACCTCTTTGGTAGAAGATGTTGGGGGGGAGGGTGCTGAGAAAGCTCTTTGGGGGGCTACGTCCTTTTCAGAGGTGGAGGTTCACGAGAGTGGCTCCAAAGATGGCAAATGAGAAGCTACTTTGCCGCATCGCGATTATGAGAGAGAAGCACCTCCAGAGAGCCAGTGTCTCGATTTTCTAAGTTATCCCAGATTTTTTTTAATAAATTTACGAGCCCAACTGGCGATTGCCTACTTGGGGCAAGCCTACTACTAGCCAATATTAAAAAAAAACAAGTAACGATAAAAGGAATCGGGCTCCGGCGTGACGGGACAGGCCCGTCTTTCCCCAAAGGAACATGCGACCTACAAGTCAAATAAAACTGGAGGAGGCCAACCTCATCCAAAAAGCCGTAGAGCCCACAAGTATGTGTGCTCGAACCAGTCCCGAGTACAAGGGCAAGCGATAACGTGCGCGAAGATCACCCAGAGTTAAACATTGAACAAGAATGTGCCGAACAGTCTGTGGGGATAACGCAATCGTCACAGTTCATCAAATGGCGGTGGGTCTCACGAGTGTATCCAATTCGGAGACCACAGAAAGCAACCTGAAGCCGTCGCGGCATTATGGGGTAAGTCTATGGGAACAATCAAGTTTCCCTCGACCATCTCCAACTTCTTTGCCAAGCATCCCAGAGAGCTGCCCATATTCGTGCCATGTAATGAGTGTGAGGAAGAGCGAAACGCTGGTCTGGTCGCCCAGGCAACGCGGACGCTTTGGCGCGATCAATCCCCGCAAATCATTCACAGATACGACATGACGTGGAAACCGACCTGTAGAAGCTGTGGGAATAGATGAGTGGTGACAAATAGTAAAAGGCGGTAGCCTCCAGGGTGGCGTCAAGGGCACCACCGGACCGAGAGCAATACCAACGTCTCGAAGGAGTTTCCAAGCCCTAAAACAGAAGGGCTTATGGTATGACTGGCATCTCTCAGCGGCATAGGTACCGTTGAGATCAGTTGCGGATGCAGTAAAAGCTGTTGGCGACTGAGGGAGGCGCAAGGCTCGCACGGTAGAAAGCGAGTGGCAACTCCCCAGCATCGACAGGTAGGTTCTCAATGGGCCGGTGTGGTGGATCTAGTCCACCTTCCGCAATACACGCTCGGCTGCGGATGCATAAAGCTACCATCTGCAGTCGAGCTTCGAACGAACAAAGGATCGATAAAAAAGTAAGTCGGTAGCCCTATCAGCGCCTGTTCAGCACGGAGCGAAGAATATCGATGGCGCGGATACAAGAGACCCTTAGAATCACAGCTGAGGCGTCGGTCAAATACAAGACCAGGCAAACGGTGCGAGTCCACCACTTCAAGGCGAACCACATTTAGAAATAAGTCTGGGTCAGGGTGGAGCCGTGGATGGTGGCAGAAGTGCACTAAGAAAAGTCGAAGCCTATGCGCTTTAGTTTGCGAGAGACGCGGCTCAATGCCTGTTAGAGTCGACGCTCGAGAGTTGGCATGTGGGCCGTGCCAAAAGAGATCGAAAGGTCGTTCACGTAGAGCGTATCGAGATCATCTTCGTCATCACCGAGGTGATGCCGTTGATGCTCAGGGCAAAGAGTGCGACACTCAGGATAGTTACCTGCGGGACACCCTCTTTCTGCTACATCGGGCAGGAGAGGGGTTCCCCTCTCCGTACGCGTAATAGACGATCTCGCAAAAATTCAGATATGAAGATTAGGAGTCCCCCTTCCCACCATGGTGTGGAGAGAGTACATGATACCGTATCATCGGCCTTCTTCAGATCGAAAACACCGTTGGGTAGTGCTGTCTACGAAGGAAGGGCTCGCTGGCGGAATTTTTCAGTCGGAGCAGAGAACCGACGTGGAGTGTAACTTGCGAAAGCCACAGTATGCAGAAGACAGATGGCCTCCGCTGTCCAGGAAAATAGCCAATCTAACATTCACCAATTTCACCAGAGAGATTGGGCGGAAACTAGCCAGGGTGGAGTGATCTCTCTCATGTATGCGAAAGGCTAGCACAGTAGCGATACACAGAACTGGCTAAGTTGCAGACGGCAACGGATGGTGGTGAATGGACAGGCTTCTGAGTGTGTGCCCGTTACTAGCGGGGTGCCTCAAGGTTCTGTCTTGGGACCACTACTATTCATCATCTACATCAACGACATGGACGGTGACATGGTTGCAAAGATTTCTAAATTTGCCGACGATACGAAACTTGGTATGAGTGTTGAAAAAAAGGAAATATTGCCCGGGTGCAGGAAGATCTTCAGAAGATTGGGGAGTGGTCGGACATGTGGCAAATGCCTTTTAACGTGAACAAATGCAGTGATGCATATCGACCACCGAAACCCCCAATCTCATTATATCCTTAAGGGCATTGCTTTTGAAACTACCGACACTGAGAAAGACTTGGGTGTAACTATAACTAGTGATCGTAAGTTCTCGAGGCAGTGTATTGAGGCAGAGAAGAAAGCCCAAAGGATGCTAGGTTATATAAATAGACAGTTTGGATATTGGAACAAGGAAATAGTACTCTGTACAATTCACTTGTCCAACTGCACCTGGAGTATGCCGTACAATTTTGGAGTCCTTCATTCCGAAAGGACATCGCGAGATTGGAACGCATCCAAGCCAGGGAAACCAAACTGATTCCCTCAATCAGACATAAAAGTTATGAAGATAGATTAAGGGAATTAGATCTGTTCTCGTTGGAAACCCGTAGACTGTATGGTCAGCTCATCGAAGTTTTCAAAGTACTTCGAGGGTTTGACAATGTTGACTTAATAAGAGCAGAACAAGAAATCACGGCTTTAAACTTGAACTGAAGCGATACCGCCGTGATCTGTGTGGGAAATTCTCCACTTACAGTATCTGCGGTAGTTGGAACGCACTTCCGACGGAAGTTGTCAACAGTGAATCTGTTGACCAGTTCAAGTTAAGACTATATAAAGTCTTGCGAAATCGCCGTTAAGATCCTCGCGAGTGATCTTCGAGGTTGCCAACGGACACCTTCGAAGATTGCGCCAAATGTACCCTCCTTGTATGGACCGTAAGGTCTTCTAGGGTACTTATTTTCCTTGTAGCTCCTTGTGGGAGTCTGGGGGGGTGTACCCTTTATCCAGATCCTGTTGAACAAATCTAACAGAAAGGTCATACCTCGTTCACCCAGGTGTCGAAGCATGGCGTACGGGACATCGTCCTGACCAAGGGCGGCGTTCAGGCACGAAGTGTGAGCGGAACGCAACTCACTCAGAGAAAACCTGTTTAAGTGTTCTCCGCCTCTGAGGTAAGGTCCGATGGACGGCCTTACGCGAAATCACGACGCGCATTAATGCTAGAGGAAGCAGCATCACGGCTAGAGAATGCGGTCGCAAAGGATTCCGCCAAGGACGTCGAGTCCGAGATTGCGGTCCCATTCTCCTGGAGAACGGGATGGGGATGGGGGGTCCTGTGAGAACTTGCCCCGAATCCTTTTGACGTTTCCACACCTCTGCTAAAGGGGTCTTCCCGTTAAGTGAAGACATTATGCCCGCCAAGAAGAGCGGGGGCGTGCTTGGAAATATACCGGAACCTAACCCTAACTCGACGAAATTGACAGACAGTGAAATAGTTCGGGCGGCGCCTATAGCGCATGTATGCATAAAACTTCTGTTTGAGGGCCGCCTCCCACGCGGCTGACCATCACGGGAGGGGTCGGCGTGCAAAACGACCAAACGTTCTACGAATAGTAGTTAGACCACGGTGATGAGGTTGCCGGAGAACTCGGTGCCTCATCTACCGACCAAAACTCTCGACTGAAACAGAAATCAATCATTTCTGGAAATACGGACCACCTCGCACGCCCCAAGCACCACCGGGGCGGGCTCTCAGGCGGCAGGAACCAAGAAAATGATATTTGAATGGGAAAGTGATCAATACCATGGAGGTCATCGACCACTCCCCAATCAAAATCGGGCTGTGCATCCGGAGAGCACAAAGTTAAATCGAGGCAGGAAAATGAAGCGGTTCTCAGGCAGTGATGCGTAAACTCATCCACATTTAGGACACCCATCTCAAGCTTGTCGATCAGGTCGGCAAGCACTTGACTTCTGGGATTAATCGAGTAGTCTACCCAGAGAGGGCGTCTACGGTTCAGATCTCCGAGCAAGAGAAAGGGCCTCGACAACCATGCCGAGACGCAGCGGAAGTCCCCGGGGTCGAAGGCAGCTGACGGTAGAATGTACGCGGAAATAACATTATACCTCCTATCTAGGTGCAGCTGCATAGGTACTGCCTGAAGAAAGGTATCTAAAGCGAAGAGAAGAACGAATTTATTTTTTGGAATGAGCCAATCTGGTGGGAGAAGAACGGAGATATCACGCCGGGTGTAAATCGCGCATCCTCCGACCGGCTCCCATCCCCTCGGGATGAGGTCGCAAAATCCTTATACCATGGGAGGGTGGGCAGGAGGCACGCGGCCAGCGTAGTCTCCTGCAAAAAGATAGCTAACGGGCAACGGAAGGAGGTGAGACTCAGCTGCTATTCCCAGTTGGCCTGGAGTCCGCGGCAATTCCATTCAAGTAATGTGCCCTCTAGGCCTAGCTCGGAGGAGACGCGGGGACCCTATTTGAAGAGAAGACCCTCACGGGAATGGCTGTACGCACGTTGTTCGGCAGCTTTAGAAACCCTGGAAGATGGCCTCACGACCAACTTCAAGATTTCATCATCCAGGAAATATGCTCCACATTGCTGCAGAGCAGCTTAGTGCGGCTCTCAGCAATCGACACAATTGGCCGCACACGATTTGGAGTTATACTGTGCGGCCTTGAAGCAAGTTACAGACTTTTGGTAACCCTAACTTTACGCGTCTACAGGAACCATTCGTATGGCCGAAACGGTTGCAGTAGTAGTACCTCCGTGGCAGTGGCATAAATGCTTTCACGCGGTAGCAAACCAACCGGCAGCAAGGACTCAGGGAGCTTGTCACAGTCGAACATGAAGAGCGTAAGGGCGGGTCTCTAAGCCCCTCCCTGTTTTCTCATCACACGTTCTACCTGACTTATACATGGTCGGCCAGCTCTAAGGTGATGTCATTTATGCAGTAGTCCACGAGTTCCCTCGTATAAACTACTCTTTTCACGAAGTTCATGGTAGTGCAGGGTCACACTCACTGGCGTGCCATTAAGTGTCCGAAGGTCACTAATAATGGCCGCCTCGGAGGAATTCGATGCATTCGCCAGAAACCTACCGTCGGAGAAACGGGTCACCTTTGGGTCTACCTTTCACACTAGCTAGAGCGCTCCTCTGATGGATTATGTTGCCAATAGCCACTATACTGCTATCGGTGGAGTGAATAACGAGGAAGTGTTTGAAACTAGCAGGCTCGAAAAACCGGGTAACCTCTGAATGAGGGGCCCCGACGTAATCGAGGCTCCACTCTGCCCACTTTTGGTCTCAGTCTGGGACTCCCACCCGGGCGAGCATCGGAGCCGGACGTTCCGGTCGCATAATGAAACGGCAGCGGCCCCGTCCGTCCCCGTGAATCCTGCGGATGGGGGTGAGCCCAGACCTTTTTGTCTTTCTATTTCTTTTCAGGAGAGAAGGGCAGGGAATGAACACTCTTCTCCCTTGCGCCGGCAGCAGCCCCTAGGCCAGATGGACCGGCCTCACCAAAAACCTTCTCTGAAATGGAGAAGGTGTTGGCTGTCACCGGGGCACCAGCCGGGGGGGGGGGGATCCCTCCTTTCCTTGTCAGACCTCAGTAGCCCCAGCCGTCTGAGGAGGACCTTACTCAGGGTTTAGTGCTTTGCACAGAGCCCAGGTGCGAACTCAGGGATGACCATACCATCTGGGGCTGGGTCACTTCAGAATTCAAAATCATCTCAGAGGGGAGGGCCTCGATGTGCCCCCCCACCCCCACCACGACACCACAGATCTCATTCAGGTATCTTTTTCACCTAATGCCGGCGAACCGGCATCCGTAGAGGAATAGAGGAGGGCATGTACAGTCACCCCTTTGTAGGCTCTTAACGCAAGAGTGCAGGATGTTAGAGGGCACGGACCGATATACACTGCCACCCCTTGCCCCCCTGAGTGGGTTGGCCCTATCGACGCGTTCCCACCGGGATCGGTCAATTTGGGGCCGCCAGCATGCTTTTTTTGGCAGTTCCTTGCGAAAGAAAAGGAGGGACTACAGCTGAAAAGGAGGGGCATTGGTGTCTCCAGAGAAGGGGGTGAGGAGTCCCATACACCCGTAGGCCTAGGAGAGGAGTAATTATTGGGCATAGTGACCCTATATATTTCACAGAATACATTCGCTCATCACCCTACGCAGTAGCCCGCTCTGTGGGGGGGGGGGGGGTATACAGGGCCAGCAGAACCAGCTGCTCCCATTCGAGGCTACTACTCCCACCTAGTCACCTCGCAACCCGTCGCCTCCACTTTAGGCACGGCGTAAATTTGATACACAGTGAAAGGAGAAAAGGTGGATGTGAGGAAGGTGTGGGTGGGGATGAAGCAAGTTGTCACCTCCCCCCCCCCCACAACCGGAGCTCGGGGATGAGGGGACGTCGTCCCCGATGGTTGGGCGAGAGAAAGATGGTCGTCATCTACCCTGTGTAATTAGAGGCCGGCCAGAGGAAGTTGTAGGAGAGGTTGTTGAGAAGCAGGGTAAGGGGACAGTATCAGAAGGAAGAGGCTAAACTGGGGCCGGACGCGGCGCTGAGTCCCGTCAGCAGGGCGGCCAGGAAGGCAGATCGCCGCGCCCCTTACGGGGTCGTCCTCACTAACACCTAGGAATAGGGGAAAAAAAAGAGCACATGAAAAGTAGATACCATGACCTCCCATTGACAGGGGAGGTTAAGAGAAAAGTCTCCAAAGGGGAGAACACGGCCCGCCATTCAGGCGACATTGTCCTGGAGCTTTAAACATAAATGATGGTGCCGGTGTAGTCACCTTGTGTACTGGAAGGTGAGCATAGTCGACGACCTAACACACCCCCGTACCTAAAACTGCACTAGCAATAGAGGTTTCAGCCCTGACGGTATATAGTGCCACTGAACTAAATCTCATAAGAGGATGACAGTGCGCTAGCAACCAACTCCGTGGATAGAAGAGCAAGTTTGAAAAAGGGGTCGTTAGAGAGACAGGTCCACTAACGCGTAGGGTGGGTGATCACATATTATCATACCCTGGGAAGGAGAATGAAGGGTCCGATTAAAAGGTAGAGAAAATGACTGATTAAAAAGGGGTGAAAGAGAGTTGGTAGAGAAGACGAGATCGGGGTTTGCACGTCAGCACGGCGGCGAGAAAAAAACTCCAAAAACTAGAGCTTAAGACTCGCCAGAATGTGAGTGGTGACGATAGGGTCTGCATTTGATTCTGCTGAGCGTTTTAATCCGCCTGAATTAGATACTGACATTGTACTTTGAGTATAGGTAGACCTTAGATTTAAATTTAGACCTGTAAGGTGTTAGATCTTACAGCAGTACATATGCGGTTTGTCTGTTGGGTGCTGATTAACTTGAGCGAGCAGAGCTTCATATCTAAACATAAAAACTTATTGGCTTTCAACACAAACACATGGGGGAGTTGGATGGCGTCCTCGGCTCGGGGTCTCAGTAAATTCCAGCAAAGTTCTTAAAAGATCCTGGATTTAAGCAGCCTCGCATTTATTAATTGGTGGGGTGAGGCAGATGGTACGTTTTACTTCCGACCGCGTTAGGGATATAAGATGCATATCCGAGATGGAAGAATGAATTTGTGTATATGTGTAGGGGAGGGGGGGGGGGGAAGAGACGGCGAAAATGGAAAATGGTCATTCTAATCTCATCCCTACACGCTACGACGGCCGGATAACTAGTTTATCTCTTCCAGAAATGGATTTGGGCCTGGAACAAGGGTTTAAAGTGAGGTTGCTAGACGTGAAGAATGTGGCACACATTTCGCTCCTGTGGTTCCATGAAATTATAAATGGGGTACACTCTAATTTTGGAACTAAGCACATTCAAAGTATAAAAAAAACTTTAACGGGCCTAATGCAAACAAAAGTTTTAGAAAAAGGTTCTGGAGGAAATAATCGAAGAGATTCGTATACCAGGTTTTGCCAAAGTTATGTTGCACTCGGGAGGGAGGGGCGGGGGGGGGAGTAATCTTTAGAAGAAGTTTGTGTCTGTGCTAGTATATTTTCAGTCAAACGTCATTTCCATTTTGCGCACGTGTGCCGAGATGGAAGTGAAAAGAATCGAATGTCTGCTCTTCTGCGCGCAGGCCGCAACAAGTCCGGCATCGCCAAGCAGCTCAACGTCAGCCGGATGACCGTCCATAGAGTCGCAGAGAGGTTCAGGCACAGGGAAGACCTCAAAGATCGACCTCGCTCATGCAAACTCATTTGTCAATCATTTGGTTGGGAGAAAGCCTTCGAAACGGCTCCGGAGTTCAACAAAATCTCTGTGTCCACGGTGTCCAGGGCCGTCAAAAAGGAGGGAGACAAGAGCTCAATGTGCGCAGAAACGCCTCTGCTAACAGACCGTAAGCGAGTGTCGGGAACGCTGACGACGCCTTCTCAACGACTTGAAAAATCATGGTACTAGAGGGTTTTTTTATCCGGTCATCAACAAACAAAAGTCCAGCCTTCGTGATGATGCTCGGAGGCGTGGCTGCGAATGGCAAGAAGATATCGCCGGTGTGGTTCACGGCCGATTACAGGGACATCTTGGCCACGAAAGATCACGAAAAAGCCAGACAAGTGCTTCACAGGGACTGTGTACAGCCCCACACGGCCAAGACTGTGCAAGTGGTTGAGGTCGAACATGAACTTCTGTTCGAAGGAATTTTGGCCGCCGAAGTCCCTCCCCCCCCCCCCCGACATAAATCTCATCGACTACAACGTGTGGGCACATATCAAGGGCAAGTCTTGTAAGGTCCGACACAGCACAGTCGACGAGCTGAATGGACCAGCAGGATGGACTTCGTCCACAATGTGTGCGCGGCCGTCAGGTCTCTGCAGGAGCGCGTGCTCGCCGGCGAGGGCGGCCAAATCGATTAATATTACAATTTAAACATTTATATATTAAAACAATAAAACCATTAAAATAATCGTTGTGTCCTTTGTTGAGAGGATTGTAACGTGCAACAGGACTTTTGTAATACCCCGTACGGGAAGTACAGCTGGGTCCGCCATCGCCAATCATTTATAAAGACTGCCGAACAAAGGACAAGGAATCGCTCGGTTTTCCATTGCAGCCTTAAAAGCGTAATTCTTCCACCATTTAATCCTATGAGGCTCTTTCCACCTATGACGGCTCGAGGCAAGCTTCTCCAGCTCGTGGCTAAGAAGGCTCAGTGGGACGAGAAAGTTAGTGACTTGGTCGTATCTCATCAAGAAGTGAGAAATCTCTTCGACGCAATTTGGCAAAATTGCGTAAAGTGAGAGGTGAACTCAAAGACTGCTGTGATACGATCACAGCCAAAGTTAACGCACAGAACCTATTATCTTGGATTCTTAACGGAATAAACAAATTAAAGAAAAAGTCAGTCAGTATGTTAAAAATTCTCCAAGATATTAATAATATTAAGGAAGAACTTTCATACAACAATTAAGTAAATCCTCCATGTATGGAATGCACAGTGAATTAGAAGTTTTACAAAATTAATTTGAGCTTTGGTGAAATTTGTCAGTATGGGGTAAGAAAATGCAAAAGAATGATTATATATATATATATATATATATATATATATATATATATATATATATATATATATATATATATATATATATATATATATATATGGGTAAAAATCACGAATAGGTATAAATATTTGGTTGTACCACGTAGGGGAAAATTAACGAAAATACTAGTTCCAAGCAATCTCTCTCTTTCCCTACGTGGTACAACCAAATATATATATATATATATACAGTGCCCGCAAAAGTTTACAACACACCATGAAAAACAGACGTTTATGTATTTGTAAGCACGATAGGTAAATGAAATTTTTATCACTGACAGGATATGTATTCAAACAATAAATTAAATCATCAAGACCATACACAAACATTAATTTAAGTTTTTGTTGAAGAAATACAATTAATTAATAACGCAAAAGTTTACAACATATCGATTTTTATCACTTAATCATAAATGTTCGAAAAGAAGAAACTTCTTACAATTTCTAGAACGTTCTACATATATCTACGCACATAATTTAGGGACTGGTATAAGCTATCGCGTCATTCTTTATCAGACAGCGTCCTGTAAACATGATGTAATGCACGTCCTGTAATGCACGATGGAGAAACAGAAACGAATCGATCAAGATCTTCGAAAACGTATTGTAGACCTTCATAAAAGTGGCATTGGTTATTGAAAAATATGTCATCAGGTAGTAGTTCCATTGAGTTCAGTTGGAACGATAATACGTTACTGGAAGTCTCAAAATTTACTCTTCCTATTATCAGTTGTGGCTGTCCTCGCAAGATAACCGAACGTGCAGGGAGATTATTAGTAAGAAAGGTCTGCAAAACACCCAAGGTTACTCTTAAAGAACTTCAGCGTGACTTAGAAGGGAGTGGAGTTACAGCGAGTAAAGACACGATTAATTGATTGCTTCGTAGCATGAGCATCTACTCATGGTCTCCAAGGAAAACCCCACTTCTTACAAGAAAACAGGTTTATGATCGTTTGAATTTTGCAAAAGAGTTTGTTGGTAAACCTGCAGAGTTTCGGGACTATGTACTTTGGTCGGATGAGACAAAGATAGAACTGTTCGGCAGTAATGGAGCTCCGAGGGTATGGTGAAAGAAAGGTACCGAATAAGCACCGAAGTAGACTACCCCAACAGTAAAATATGGAGGTGGCTCAATCATGATCTGGGGTTGTTTTAGTGCCGCAGGTGTGGGAAATATCGAAACCATAGAAGGAAGGAATGGAGAAAATTATAGAAGAATCTTGAAGAAAAAATTTACGTCCAAGTGTGCATTCTCTTAAAATGAAACAAGATTGGATCTTTCAACAAGACAATGATCCAAAGCATACAGCAAAACTGACACAAAATTGGTTTAGATCAAATGGTTTAAATTTCTAAAATGGCTTAGTCAATCCCCAGATCTGAACTCTATCGAAAATCTATGGAAGGAACTGAAGCTCAGAATCCAAAAAAAGAAAACCAACAAACATTTCTGAACTGAAGAAAATATGCATTGAGGAATGGAGTAATATTAACACAAACACATGTAAGAAGTACTTAGGAGACTACTCTAAGCCCCTACAAGCAACAGTGGTTATGCTACTAAATATTAAGAAACGATTTGATATATGTGTTGTAAACTTTTGCGTTACTAATTATTTGTATTTCTTTGACAAAAAAATATATTTATGTTTTTGTCTGGTCCTGATGATTTAATTTATTGTTTGAATACATATCCTGTCAGTAATAAAAGTTTCATTTATCTATCGTGTTTACAAATACATAAACGTCTGTTTTTCATGGTGTTGTAAACTTTTGCGGGGCACTGTATATATATATATATATATGACCTATAAATGAGGGATTCAGACCGGAAATTGCAAATTTAAGCACAAGACTCTTAGCTCGTTAATGTTTGCCTGCAAAAAAATTTATATATATTATATCCCCCTCCCCCTCCATAACTAGCATTAAGATAAGGGACAGATCAATTTTGTAGGATAATTAAATGGTTTCCACCTCTTTTAGTTTAAATTTTCAAACAAGAAATAATTCGCATTTTACCTCTCCTATCAATCTTGTACTTTAAACTAAATTGAATGTCTCATAGTTTTATCTAAACAAATTCCTGACCAAAGAAGACAAGTTGGGACGAGAATTAACTTCACATTCAGTGTGAGCAAACAAACATTTTTAACCTCAAACAACCATTAATATTCTTTCAAGTTTTACTCTTTACTAACGAACCCTTCAATGGAATCTCCATAATGGTGATAGTAAAAATCTAAATACGCTGGTTACGCTCCCCAACTCGGGGCTAACAAAAGACACTTGGGGCCAGCTACTATAATATTTGAACCAACCATCATGGGGAGGGACAACACAGTTTTTTTTAGTTCTCATCTAGCGACTGCCGTATTGGGAATAAGGTGTTGTAATCATCCATAGCTTAATGCTAGGCTAAATTAAAAAAGGTACAAAATACACAAAAAAAGCAGACAAAAAACAAGAATGCTCCGACGTTGGAGGGTGGGGCGAGGAACGGCAGGACTTATAGTTTCTTGTAGCAGCGCCATGAACATTCTTCATTCTGTGAAGTTGAACACTTTGGGTGCTGATAGGGGCTGCATTCCATTTCTACCAATTCTTTGTTCGTTCAAAGATTGATTACTGATGCGAGTTTTATGCATTCGGGGTCGACCGTGTAGGGAGGGTGGACTCTATCCACCACACAGGTATCCGCCTAGCAACCGGTGCCTTACGCGCGTCGACCATGAAGACCCTACTTGTCGATGCTGGGGAGAAGCCACTCACACTGCGCCTGTATGCGTGAGCCCAGCCCTTCCCTCAATCGCCAACGCCTCTCAATGAATCCGATCTCTACGGTGTCTATGCCACCGAGATCCTCAACGTCATAATCTAAACCCCATCGGACCGGTGGCGCCTCTGGTTTGCCCAAGACGCGACTTCGACTTTTTAGAGCACACTTTGTGTCACGCTGTCCGTGCGAGTGTACAAGGTGGCTCCAATACACAGGAAAGGGCTAGGCCGTATTCCCTCTCTGTTTGAAATCACATAGGGGAAGGGGGGTGCAGCTATACAGAAAATGACATTTGAATTTTTTTTTCCTTAACTCATCTCACCACTCGTCCTGGCAGTGGAGGAGGTAATGTGGGCGAAGATCACCCAGACTAGGACATTACACAAGAATGTGTTGAACAGTCTTGGGGACAACACATTCGTAGCAATGAAGTACAAGGGAGCGCTCCATCTAATGGCGGTGCGTACCGAGTGTGTGCCCAATTCGAAGAGAGAAAGTGAGCTGAAGCCATCATGGCATTGGGTGCTATGTCCAAGGGAACAGTCACGCAGCTTTAAGTTCCCATCAGCCGTCTCCCATCTTCATTACCAAACACGTCGGAGGGCAGCCAAGACTTCTGCGAAATAGTGGGTGTAAGGAAGAGCGAAACGCTAGTCTGGTCAAAGGCTTCTCGGACTCTAGACGCTCTCATTTCCTGCAATTCTCACATGTCCAGGAACCAAGCTGAAGATAATCTCAACATCCACCAAGGTCACGGCCACCCTGGCGTCAGGGATACCGCGAACCAGGGTGTGTCGATATTTCAATGCCCCGAGTGCACTCATAGCACTTTGCCAGTCGCTATAGATCATAATACGGTCTCCGGACCAATCACGAAGCTTTATCTACCGTACCGAGGTGTATTGCAACCAGCTCAGGCGAGAAGACAGATGCAGCGCCTGGTAGAGCTCCGCTTACTTCAGAGGGGATACGGCGTGGAAACTGCCCCTCCTGAGACTTGGAGCGCTCCAACAAGGCCAAACGCAATACTCTCGGTGCTGTGGAAACTTTGGGGGCAGAGGCGTAGCGACAAATAATCAAAGGTTGTGGCATCCTGGGGAGAACATGAGGCGACACCGGCCAGAGCTATAATGACCAGGCCTGCCATGCAATTGTTGATTAGAAGAAAAGACAAACGGCGGTCTACTCACCTAGTCAGAGCGGTCTCTTTGGCGCCGTAATTTCCAAAATCGACAGTGACCTAACCCTGAATGCCGTGATGGCTTCAGGTGGCTTTGTGGGGTCTTTGAATTGGGGACGGTCGTAGGACGCACCTCGCCTGCACTTTATTGCAGACGAGTGCATTGTCCCCCCCCCCCCGACTGTTTGGCACATTCTTGCTGAATGTCCCAGTCTGGGTAATCTTTGTTCACATTCAAATGCCCTTGTATTGGGACGAGAAGGGGGGCGTTATCGCTTGTACCATGTACTCGCGACGGGTTTGTGTACACAGGCTTGTGGACTATGACTTTTTGGAGGAGGCTGACATCCTCATTTTATTTGACTGTTGTAGGTCCCATGTTCATGCGCTGGGAGGAGGCAGGCCTCCCTCCCGACACCTAAGCGTGCTTCCATCTGTCTTTTTTGCTTTTGTTTCATGTTAGTTTGGTAAAGTGATTATTGCAACTTTGACTAAGCACTCTGTATTTTTTTTAGTTAGAGTTAGGAAGGGCTTCATACCTAGAAATGTACCTTTTCTGGAATTTAAACTTGTGTACATGCTCTAAGTCCTTTATTCCCCCCCCCCCCTGTAAGGGACACGACGAGATTGCCACCATAGGACATAAGCAAGTACTTTATCAGCAGGGTTCAGGAACACACGACTAAGTATGTTGTGCTGGGAAGATGGGGAGAATGATAGCTTGTAACTGGTGCTGAATGTTAAGCATCTGCACTTGCTGAGATTAAACTGTAGCTCAATGTTGTATCTATTAAGCTATCAAGACCTCCAGTGCCCTTTAGAGGGTCATATGGGGTATTTTAATCATACCATCAGATGGGGAAAAAGTAAACAGTGCAAAAGTGAACAAAAGAAGTTTTTACAATATAATCAGAATTATTTTAATATAAAGTTATTTGGGGCTATTTTTTTATATTTAAGCTTTAATAGGAAGTAAATAAATCATACAGTAGTGTGCAGATTAGCGGACAGTGGTGAAATAATACAATTATTTAATAATTGTTGTTTATATTTGAAAAGAATACATCAATCATAAGATAAATGGTATGATTAAAATACCCCATATAACCCTCAAAAGGGCACTGGAGCTCTTGATAGCTTAATAAATACATTAAGCTACAGTTAAATGTCAGCAAGTGCAGATGCATAATATTCAGCACCAGTGCTTTTCAAACCTGCATCAATCGCTCTGGCATAGATTCAACCAAATTTGAACAAATTTCTGCTAGTTCTTAGTTATGGTATAAGGCATTGATAACAGCACAAATCATCTTCTGTATTGCCAAACAGTCGCTTTGCTTGATTCTACGTTGAATTATAGCCCATCAATTCTCAATGGGGCTTAGGTCAGGAAAATTCCGAGCCCAATCTATAATGGTAAGTCTACTTTTTTTTCAAAGAATGTGCGCATTATTTGGGAAGTATGGCCGAGAGTCAGATCCTGCTGGAAAATGCCACCTCCACCAGGAAAGTCTTTCTGCAACGGGTGAAGCAAGTGAGTCTACAGGATTGCCTTGTATCTAACGCTGTTCATCATTCCCTCAATAGTAACAAGCCACCCTAGCCCTTTCAACCTAAAACAACCAAAAAACATCTTAGGTGGGTATTTTGGTGCCTGCTGAAGTGATTCATCTTTGCTTCGTCTTACTACCACTAGCCTATGAATGTGTACTTCAAAATGCGATTCATCTGAAAACATAGCTTTCTTCCAGTCAGTTGCCTTCCATCCAGCATAATTACGTGCCCAGCAAAGATGTTCTGTCTTCATAGCAGAAGCCAATAGCTGTTATGTACTGGTTTTCTAGCAAATCTGCCAATTTCAATGAGCCTTTGCATGACAGTTGAAGAAGAAACATTTACACCAGCTAAAGACTAATCTCTGGAGGTCTTTACTGGTTTTCTTGGGATCCTTCACACTATTTCTGATGAGAGGCTTGTCATCGTGAAGTGTTGTCTTTTGTTTTCTTCACATTTTCCTTGTTGCAATGTTGAATGTTTGCCAGTGTCTTCAGCTCTTTTCACAATGTCGCCAACAGTTGATTTTGCTATCTTCATTTCCTCAGAAATCAGTCTAAGAGCTATAATACTTGCACGCTTCTTGGGTGTGGTATCCATAATAAATTTATAGTCTAAAAATGATTGGAAGGTAAATATTCTGGCAGAGCCAAGTACACCACAGTACACTCCCAGCAATAATCATCCACGACAAGCTCTGGTGTAGTACTGTCGGGCTTAGTGCAGCTAGGGAACAACAAAACAGTTGCTAGATGTTGCCAGTACACTATTCTGCATGGAAAAAAGCAAAAAAAAAAGGGTTGCCAAAAATTAAGACATTATGAAATAGTCCAAAAATTTGGTACTGTCCAAACTAATTTGCACACTACTGTATAAATGTAAATTTTTAAGTTGTGGCTAAAAGTATGTAATTTCCTCAATTGTTTTCTTTTCCTTGTGTTTCAGGTCATAAACGACTAAGGCAAATGTGAAGTTGTACTCAACAACAGGATTATGATGTCATCTTACAAACATGTTTTCTAATCATTATTTTTTCCTATTAAGAGGATGACTAGAAAATACATCAAGAAAATGAATACAGGGAGACTCCAGTACTCCCAGGAGGATGTAACAAACGCTCTAATGCTCTTGGAGGAAGGAAACATGACCATCCGAAAAGTCAGCAACCAGTACAACATCCCAATCACAACTTTGCACAAGCGTCAACATGGTCTAGTTGGAGAACCTGGTCAGTCAGGAAGAAGTACAGCACTGCTGAAAAATGAAGAGCATTTCCTTGTTGATAACCTAGCTGCACTTGGTGATTCGGGGCTAGCAGCTCAACAATGACCTCGGCCTGTTTGTGCAATGCCATCTCAACATATCAAATTTCCATGTCTCAATTCTTCAAAGATAACCTGCCAGGAAAGGAGTGGGCAATGTCTTTTCAAAGCCCTCTTCAATAAATTATACTTTTTAAACTACCAGTTGTAGATGATGAATATGTAGTGGAAGAGGGCACTATTGTTAAGAAACTTAAAGTACAATCAATTTTGAAAACAAAATATGGCTTTAACAAAGCTAATTTTGCAAATATTGTTATTTGATGGAATTAATAGCTAATTAACTACCTAAATATTCTATTATTGAAGTGATGCTAATATTGCATAAAATACAAGGCATTTATTGTATTTAGTTTTAGCCCAGTCTGATTCCTTTTACTCCATTTTTGGTTGTTTACCTTTTACCCCTTATTTTTTTATTTTTAGTGCAGTGCGTTCACATATTTGTGAATAAGGGTAATTACTGATTAAAAGATTGGCACATATAAATAGAAATAACTGCGAGGAATGCATAATGAACGGGAAAGACCTCAGCATGGGGTAGTGACAACAGCAGCTAAAAGTTCTGATAGTAGGCACTAGTGACAGAAAATTATCCACTAATCAATCAGTAAATTGTAAAATAATGAGGATGTTAGAAGAATCAAAAGAATAGCGTAGAAAAAGGCAGTGTATACTTTTTATGAAACAAAGAAACGTGAGATTATACTTATAAGATGTCTGCTTACTATTAGGCAATCACTCAATAAGTGCTGCAGAAAACTACAACTACAGCTTTGATCATGTGGATCAGGTATTGCAAATATTTTCTTTACAACAAATACTACACAAAGAAATATGGTGAACAAGGACTTTTCAAATCTGTTTTCTCTGCTAACAGTAAAACATTAAGAGGAAATAAATATTCATAGAGGACAAAGCCATCTGAATATTGGGAAATAGTTGCTTGTATCATGATGATTCATGCCGGCTATCAACATCATGAGTGCTGTAAGATGTGACAGGCACCTATAAAGACTACAAGCATGGCCTGCAGAAAAGGACAGCAGGCGTACTGACTGCATACACACAGGAAATCATCCAGTTTCAGTGAGAGATGGGTGTAGAAGTTACAACCATGAAACAAACTGAATGAGGACCTTTGCTACCACTAGTAGAAGAGGCAAAAGAGAAATTCTGACAGCCAAGTAAAGTCAGGAATGGATGTTGGAGAATTTCTAAGACTTCACCAGCCCCAGTTTCTGGCCAAATTCACCTGAGAGTAATCCCATAAATTACATTGGTGGTGCAGTTGAGAAAGAAAGACACCAACCACTTTGCCTGCAACAAGTTCAAGTTGGTAGCCAACGTATTCCCAGGGACAGCGAGAAATGCATGGACCAGGTTCCAGAACCATCTTGCCGCTGTGGTGGAAGCTTTGAGTAAACAGCCATAATCTAGTCGATTTTTTTTTTTTAAATTTAAAACATTTATTTTTGGATGAGATCCCTGATTAATTTTCTTTATTCACCAAAATTTAACCTAAACAGCGGGTTTGATGTAATTTACTTTCTAAATATTTTAGTTTGTTTTCCAAGAAGGCACTACTTTCTGGATGACCTAATAATATGGCATTCCACAGAGTAGCTCAAGTTAAAAACATTTGGGAAATAAGTTTTTTAGACAGCGATACATCTAAAAGGTTATTTATATCATTTGGCTGCTTTAGTAAAATCAGAAAATGAGAATATGAAATATATATAATACCATGCTGTGAGGTCAGACAAAAGGGTGTGAGTTAGGCAGGTTTATCATGAACTGGGTATCATATAGGGTTATCTATTTGTGGGGTTTATTTTCAGCAGTCATGCATTTTTCAGATGTAATTTATGTATTTTCAACTTAAAAATAATCAGATATTGGATTTCAGTCAAATAGCTTCAAGAAATGGTAGACCAAATGATTATCATAAGTGAATGAAATGAAAATTAAATATATGCATGAAAATTACATTAACAGCATTTGCTAGAGATAACCAACATTTTCAAAAGTGGAATACAATAAGTTGCAGCACTTCTTGTATGCCATACATCACGGTGCATTCTAGACAATCAATAACAATTTCTTAGTCATTGGTGCAGAATACATTCACTGTGCACTACAATAGAGCAGAAAATAAGTGCAGACATGTCTTGGCCATGATAGATGGGTATCCTCTGTCATCTTGCAGGCAATCAGGACCATATATATCACAAAAGAATCTCCATAATCAAGATTTTGAGCTCTAAACGCAAAGGGATTGGGGGTATGAATGGCATCTCTCGGCAGCATGGACAGAGTCAAGATCAGTTGTGGAAGCAGAGACATTGGTGATAGATGCACCAGGATCAAACATACAAGCTTATAATGTACTGTGCATGACACAGTGAGTGGCATCTCCTTAGCATCGACAAGTAGGCTCTTAAAAGACCACCTGTCTTGGAAAAGGAAAACTGAAACTTGAGCGCTTCAACATAAGAGATGCAGTCCAATGCCTGTTTGAATCTGGGCTGCAACAAGAGAGATTGAAAGGTCATCCAAATAGAGGATAGTGAAAACATCTTCTGGTGGCACCAAGGTGATACCATTGATGTTCAGGGGAGAGTGCGACAATGAGGAAACTTCCCTGCCAGACTGCCTCTGCCTGCTCCATTGGGCTGGAGGGGCTCCACTCAGTTGTATGCAGAATTGTCCCCCCCCCCCATTGTGTGGAGTCTCCATGATAGTGTATCACCATGCAGTATCATAGGTCTTCTTTCTACAAAAGACAGTGCTTACAGACAACATTTTCCAGACTGAACAGGTGCATCTGACATAGATTGGAATTTACGGAAGCTGTGGTGTGATGAAGACAGGTGGCCTGGGCTGTCCCAGAAAAAGGTTAGTCTAACATTTCCCATTTTTTCCATCAACTTGCACATGCAAGAGAGAGAGATTTGACAGAAACTGGCCAATCTAGTGATTTTTCCCCAAGTCAAAAAATGCAAGCACAATAGCCACATAAATCAAACAGAAAGGCAATGACTCATTCAATTATGTATCGAAGCATAGCATATGGGGACCAGGAGTGGTGGCTGTGCACAAAGTGAGAGTGGAAAACAACTCAATGCAAACTTACCAAAATTACTTTTAACACTCTAACACACCTCAGCTACCCATAAGTGAAGAGCGACAGTGTGCTTTGAAACATAGCAGAACCTAGCACTAGCTCAACAAATTTCACAGCAGAACCTAGCACTAGTTCAACAAATTCCACAGAGTTAAATCGTTTGGGCAGCGCTTATAGTACATGTAGCATAATGCTTCTGTTTTCATCTCGCACTCACCTGACCAGCACGGAAGCGGTCGGCATGCAAAACAGCCTGAATTATAAGGAATAGTAGTTAGGCCCACTGAGATGAAGTTGCTGGAGAACAACTAAGCTGGCCCATCCACTGACCTAAACATTTTGACTGGGACAGAGGAATCCAACATTTCCTGAAAAGTGGACCACAGCGTGGGTGCCAAGCACCACTGTGTGTGCATGTGTGTCCCATGCGCAGCAGTTCAAGATCATCAACCACCTCACACCCAAAATGAGGCTGCGCATCTAGAGTACAGGGATGGATCAAGCCAAGAAAATTGAAGCAGTTCTCAGGCAGTAATGCATAAACTCAAGACATTTAGGAGACACAACTCTAGTTCATCAATCAGGTCAGCAAGGACATGAGCCTTGAGGTAGTTCAAATCCCTGTGCAGTAGAAAGAGCCTTGGCAATCCTACCACAATGGCAGGAGTTCCCCACACCAGAGATGGATGACGGATTGTTCACAAAATAACACTATAATCCTAGTTGTGTACAGCTGCACTGATACTGACTGATACTAGGGTTTTGAAGTAGAGAAGAATAGAGTAATCATGCAGGGTATAAATTGCGAATCCTCCTGCCCGAGCCCCATCCTGTGGGGTTAGGGTCACAAAATCCTTATACTCCTGGAGCTTAATATTATGGGTACTCCCAGGCCGATATAATGTATTGTAAATTTTGTACTATTACTACTATTTAACTCGGAGGCTTACTAGAAATAATATGAATGTAATACTAAATTAAGCAAAATGAGTTAATACAATCCTTAACTTATAACTCAAAATATTACAGCAGTCAACAATATATAGGGTGTTTTTTCTTGTGACAGGTCATGTTAGGCTATAGCATACATAAGTCAGGCAATAATGTTTTACTTATGGCATTTAGCTCTCAATCTATAAAATGTACTTACTGCACCCTCCTAATTACCATTTAATTAATCCATCACTAAACAATTTTAATTTTCTGCAATGCCTATCTTTAGTAATGATGAGATGGCAATAAGCATTGCCACACTATGATCAGAAATGGTAAAGAAACATTAATGAAGTCTAGCTTACCTTGAACCGCCTCCAAAGGGAAAGGTGGACGAGGCATCTCAGTAGCACCATGGGAAAGGAAGCCAGAACTCTGACTCATTGCAGGTAAAAAGGAACCAAAGGACTCCTGAAGCTGCTGCATTGCTGCCTGACTACGACTGATGGTGACAGACTCAGAGATACCAAAGTTGTTCCTCTCTTCACTGTCATCATTGAGTGAGGTGTCCGCTTTGATGTCAGCAGTAGGGGGAGCAGCCCCATCGATTACCACATGCCCCAACATATCATCATCATCATTAAACTCTTGTGGCTCATTTTTTACACTTGTCTCTCTCAAGTCACCACTTAACACTGTTTCATTGGTGTCTTCCGCAGACTGCACTGACGTGCCAGAACGCCGCCTTTGTCTCTTGTGAGGAGGAGGAGGAGGAGGAGAATCACTGAGACGACTATCTGTGGCACTAGGATCATCAGTGCGAGGGGAAGCCCCAGGATCAGGAGGATCACGTGGAGGACCAGGAGAACTTCCTTCAATATATCCATCAGAATCCTTTAAAAAGAAGTTTAACTCTAAAGATTTAGAAGTTAGTGCAAAAAAAAAAAAGATTAATTTTGCCTTTTCCTTCAACAATAAGAAGCAAACACATTTGCAGCTGGGCTACTAAAATGATTAATCTTAGTGAAAAAATTAGTAATTTGTGATGTTAAGAAATTCATGGGGCTTGACTCAAACCTAAAGCAACAGTCAGCATGTAAGATTAAATAAAATACACTATTGCTTCTAAGGCAAATGTCATCACTTGATCAAAGATTAAAACTTAACAGATTTAAACAGTTCTGACCTTCCCCTTGACATTGCTTAGCAGGGAGAGGAACATTACTTATAATTTCAATAAAGCTCACTAAACCCCACTTCCTCACAAACCAGCTAACTGTTGAGACGAAGTAAATTATTAATGAACAAGAAATACATTAAGTCTTGGGTGAAGAAAAGAAAGTAAATTAGGTAGAAGGGATATTTGAAGCTACAGCCTTCATTTAATCTTCATAACTATGCTAATATTTCTTATAATTAGTATACTAATAATCTCTTGGCATTTGTAGAAATGCTCACAGTTCTCTTTAACTACATCAGACCTATAAAAATATTTAACCTTATGAAGGCTAATGGGAGAATTAAGTGGAAGGACAAAAATGTGAAACATTGTTAAATTACAAGTTATATTTGATATGGATTTCGTCCTGTTTGGCAAAATTAATGATCAATTTGAATAGTTGATGCAATTTTGAACTATTCCTGACAAAGCTTATTCTAGTTCTCTCACCACTACTTGCAGAGCAAAGAATCCTTAAGGGGGCCGAGTAGTAGACTAGCCCGAAGTCAAGTCTCCATTAGGGCGTAAGAGAGAAGCCCCCAAAGCAGTATTGAAGAGGGGGAAATATACAGTGGCGGCAACAAAAAAAGTGACATTGAATATTGGCAATAGAAATCGATACATAAAATCGCTTTCACGATTTTACTTGCCAACAAGCCAATGAAAAGGGGCGGGGCTTATGCCACGAGTGGATGACTCTCCTGAGCTAAGACAACAGAACTGCGCTTTATTGGAACTCACTGTCTCGTTTGAGCTCGTACAGTGAGGTTTTGGTGTACAACGCTCCAGCGTGCTGATTTCCTGCATTCGTGCCTACATTTGACGTGCTATAACTTCTGTGCAAGTGGATACAATGGGGCGGAAGAAGCTTTCTATGACAGAGAAAAGCCGTGCCTTGACCCTATTAGAGCAGGGAAAGTCTTTTATTGATGTAGCAGCAGATTTAGGAACCTCAAGAAATACGATTTATCGCCTAAAACGGGCAGCTGAGTTATTGCCACCAGGTACCATACCAAAGAGGAAGGAGGGCACTGGTGCAGCTAGGAAGACATCTCCAAGGACTGATAATATCCTAAGGCGTGAAGTGATGTCAGACCCTTCTGTAACCTCCGCTTCAATCAAGAAAAAACACCCAGACCTTCTCCAGAACGTCGCCCTCAGGACCATCCGTCATCGCTTACAGAAGGACTTAGGCCTACCGGCTCGCCGCGCTGCCAAGAAGCCACTTCTTACCAAGGCTATGAAGATGAAAAGGCTCAATTTTTGCAAGACCTATAAACATTGGACAGCTGCCCATTGGAAGAAGGTGATGTTCAGTGATGAGAGCACCTTTAGGCTGGTCAGAGGAGAGTCAAAGATCGTGCGTCGTCCCAGCAATGTGTCTCGGTATGACCCAAAATATACCGTGAAAACTGTGAAGCACCCTGATAGTGTGATGGTGTGGGGTGCCTTTAGTGGAAACAAGGGCAGAGGAGGTCTGTACTTCCTTCCCAAGAATGTAACCATGAGGGGGACTAACTATCTCGAAGTTTTGAAGCAGCACATGCTGCCATTTTGGGAAATTCATCGGTGTGAATTTTTCATGCATGATGGTGCCCCTGCTCACAGGTCCCAGTTAGTAAAAAGGTTCTTCAATGATAATAATATTAGTGTTTTGGAGTGGCCTGGTAATTCCCCGGACCTAAATCCTATTGAGAATGCTTGGAATCTGATGAAATCCAAAGTTCAAGAGACAGCATCCGGCAGCATCAAGGACCTGATAGAATCACTGAAGAAGATCTGGGTTACGATCGACCCCACCTACTTCGCAAACCTCGCTGAATCAATGCCCAATCGACTCAGAATGGTCATCAAGTGCAAGGGCAACATGACCAAGTATTAACTTTCATGAAATATTCATAATAAAATATGTAAGTTACATTTTTCTGTTTCATTTTCCCCGAATTGTCACATGTCACTTTTTTTGTTGCCGCCACTGTATTGTGCTAGGAGATACTTTGAAGGCCACCTGAGACAGAACAGGGGGAGGGAGCACCTCTTTACAAAAGGCACAGCTACACAAGGGTGGCTCAAAAAGGAATAAAGGTGAAAATCCTTTATCAGTCAAGCTTAGTTAGGAAGAAGCACCTACACCAAAGGTGCATAGGGAATTAAGAGGGAAAATCACTTGTGCTTGCCCGGCTACTGGGACGGACAGTATACACCATCACTACCAGTCCTTGGGAAACCCTGACCCAAAATTACCAATGGCAGGTAGATCCGGCATAGTGAAAGGCCTCAGAGGGGTCAGGATCCCCACACCCAAAATTCAAGTGGCAATTTTATTTTTTTTTTGTCGTCTGAAAGAAAAGTAGCCATAATCAGACACATAGGCAGTCTAAGAAGGGGTCAATGAAAGGGTAGAGAAAGTGACAGAATGAATGCAGTAATTCAGGCTATTTAGATATATAAATTTGTGCTAGATATATATACAGTGGCCACAAAGAAAATTTACACAATGTTTGCGCAATAAAAAGTACCCATGCATGAATACGGGTATATTATAATTGCATCTACATTATGAAACATGGGAGGAGTGTGTGTTATCGTACAGTTCTGTAATAGTTCCCGCACTCCAAGTTCCAAAATTCCAAAAGAAGTCAGTGTATGCAGAGGTTGTATCGAGAGGTTGATTGTACACACCGTGCATAGCACCCCCTTCTTACTTTCCTACCAACTTTTGATCCTTGCATCTCTGCTTCTACTAGTGATAATGGGGCGCAGTAAGCTTTCAATGGAAGAGAAGAGCCATGTCCTTGCCCTCCTAGACCAAGGAATGTCTGTGATACGCATTGCCACAGGTATTAAGATCACGCATTGGGTAATTTATAAGCTCAAGAATGCTCAAGCCTCACTGGCACTGGGTACCATTCCAACAAGGAAACCTGCCCCGAGAAAGACTTCTGAGCCAACAGACAGGATCCTGGAGCGAGAAGTGGTATCAAATCCTGCTCTGACTGCATCTGAACTAAAAACATAACATCCAGCTTTGCTGAAAGACATTGCTGTCCACAAGATTCAACATCGCTTGCAGAGACTTAAAAATACCTAGTCAATGCACTGCCAAGCCCATGTTGACGGACGCAATGAAGAAATGGCTAGCATTTTGTAAGCAATACCGGAGCTGGACATCGGAGCAGTGGAAGAAGGTAATGTTGAGGGATGAAAGCACCTTCAGACTCAGCAGGAGCATCTCCAAAAATGTACAACGTCCACGTTGTGTCATAGTATAACCCTAAATATACTAACAAGACCCTCAAGCACCCTGATTCTGGTATGGTTTGGGGGGCTTTTAGTGGTGCTATGGGCAGGGGAGGAGTGTACTTTCTTCTCAAAAATGAAACAATGAGGGGGAATTATATCAATGTGCCATATGACCAATTGCTTCCTTTCTGGCCCCTCCACGAGTGTCGACTTTTTCATGCACCTCCACGAGTGTGACTTTTTCATGCACAATGGTGCCCTGCAGACAGGACCATAACAGAATATTAGCGTTGGACTGGCCGAGACTTGAACCCGATTGAAAATGCACGGAATATGTTAAAAAATGCAATCATGAAGGAACGAGCATTGAACATCAACAAAGATGTGGGTGACTATGGATGCCTATTTTGCCAACCTGGCAACATCCATGCCGAAAAGGATAGAGACAGTAATCATGTACACGGGTAACATGACAAAGTACTGAAAGAAAGTCTGTAAAACAAAATAAAAGAATGTAAGCTATATTTTGTCATTTTTTTTAACAAAAATTCTGAATGTGTACATTTTTTTGCACCCACTGTATATATATATATATAGAAATATATATATAAATATATATATATATATATATATATATATATATATATATATATATATATATATACACACACACACACACTGTGCAATAGTATTCAAACAAGTTCATTTTTTGCAACACTTAAAGTGTAATCTAAAAATAGGTTTGATAAATAAATGGAAAATTTAAGAAACTTAATTAAATTTAAGCAACAAAAAATTAATTATGGTTAAATAATAAGAACAAAAGCGCAAGAAAATCAATATTCAGTATGAGATACTTTTGCTTTAATCTCAGCTCTTATTCTATCTAGTATTGATGAGACTTTTTTAGAAGTTTCTTATGGAATTTTATGCCAAGAAGCCTATATTTGTTGCCAGGGTATTTCTTGTGAAGAAATTTTGACAAAGTTCCTGATCTGTAATCTATAACAGCGGTTCCCAACATGTGGCCACATAGCCAGCCAAAATGGGCCATGGCAAAATTCAAGTAGCCACAGAATTTTTTTAATTTTTAGTGGGCCATAGGGCTAATATATGGCCCATAAATCATTAAATGGGACAAAACTTTTATTGACTTCTAGTCTTTTGATTAATGAAATTAAATTTATGCATATAATTAAAATATATTTAGATTATGGTGATTTACTAATTACTTAGTGTTTTAATGATTTTTAAATCGTCATGGGTTGTTTTTTTGTTTTGTTTTTTAAGAGCTCATCTGGCGACTGCCTACTTAGGCATTAGTCGCCGTATTAAAAACTGGCCTATGACTAGGCTACTTTAAAATCAAATTCAAAAGGATAAAAAACAACCCGCCCCAAAAAATGGGAAAAAGAAGCGAGCAGTAAGCAAGCTCCTGCGTCGGGGCGAGGTACCCCCGGCGCAGGAGCGTGCAACCTATAAGAAAAACAAAACAAAAAACCTGGTTAAATAATAGGGAGAACGTCGGCCTCCCCCCAAAAGTCAACAAGTCCACCTGTCAGAGTGCACGCACTCGTCCCGAGTATGAGGGACAGGCGGTAGTGACCCCACCCATCCCGGTACCGGGACAGGTAACGTGAGCGAAGATCACCCAGACTGGGACATTCAACAAGAATGTGCTGAACAGTCTGGGGGACGACGCAGGCGAGTGCTCCATCAAATAGCGACGCGTCACACATGTGTGTCCGAATCGGAGACGACAGAAAGCGACCTGAAGCCGTCGCGGCACTGGGGAATAGGTCCATGGGAACAGTCGTGGCACAATGGCACGCAACTTTAAGTTCCCTTTGACCATCTCCAATCTTCTTTGCCAAGCAGTCTGAAGAGCTGCCCATATTCCTGCCATGTAGTCAGTGTGAGGAAGAGCGAAACGCAGGTCCGGTCGCAGAGTCCTCACAGACACTTTGGCACCCTCATTCCCATCAATTCCTACATGTCCAGGAACCCAGCAGAAGATAATCTTGACATTCGCCCGGCTCACCAAAACCGTGGCATCACGATATCGCGAACCAGGGGATGCGGAGAATTCCATGGTTTGTAAATACTGCACAGTTGATAATTGATAGCACCACCATTGCAGTTCTGTGACAATCTTGTTTATTACAGTTCTAAATGTTCTACACCGTTTTGTTATTATATTAGGTGAGCAACTTGTATTTCAACTGCTTTACTCAGCTCCAATAGTTATAGTTATCCAGGGTATCTACCAAAACTTAGTTACATCAATGGCAAACTTTGGCAAATATTTCAAGATCCCAATGGTAAATAAATGTTTGGCAAACCTCTAGGCACAATTTTTTTTAAAAACGTACAGATAGCCGAAGTTTTGTTTAAAGTCAAATAAGAATAGAGCAAGACAATAAAACAAAGTAACAAACATAATTAATTAAAATTAAGCCTTATATTTTTATGTTAAAAGGAAAACCCTCATACCGACTTAACAATATGAAGGTACATAAAAAGATATCAATATATTACTAAGCCCCTACAATTTGCTTTCCTTTTTGTTTGACATATTAGTAAAATTTATGACATAAAATACATAAACAAAAATTTTTGTCGCCATATCAATCTCAGTATCTATTGCTTCTTTCTAGCTAGCTCTTTAATCATATTTTCCTTCTTCTTTGATCACATTTCATTTTTTCTGCACTATCCTGTTGCTTTTTAAAATTTTCTAGATGTTTTCTTCTTAGATGCCATAGTCACAAATTTTATCATTTCTTTTGTTATTGCAATTTCTAAAACACTTTCATTTTTGTGCAATTTTTTGATAAATTAACGGCTGTGCAAATATTGTATTTTTATGTGTTTTCTTCTAATAGCTGCTTATTAATGGAAAATCCACACTCTGCTTGCATATTTTCATGAGATAAGACCAAAACTTAATAACAAAAAGTAGTTCATTGTATTCAACATTGCCATTTAAAAATTAATTGTAAAATACATAGTCTTATTCTCTGACCTGAAGATGCATACTCTGAGCAGTAGGACTTTGTTGCAACTTGAAATGTCTTTGAAGAAAGAAGCTCTTTCCATGAAAATAATGCTTTATCTGCGCATGTTGCAGTTATTCTACCAGCATCAATAAGGAAATCACATCGTTTCAAATCTTTTGTAACACAAGTCCTTAAAACTTGCCTTTATTAACTACAAATGGATCTATGCAAGAAATTCCTTTTGTTAGCTTGTATATAAGTGGGCTTCTCTCTTGAAGACTTATAGCAATTTCTTGACAGTCGATGAAATTCAATAAAGAGTTTATCAGGTATACCTTTAATATGAAGAGCTTTCTTTGTAGCGAATCCAATATCAATTACCTTCAGCAGAATAAGATTACTTGGTTCATTTATACTTACTAGCTGCAGTCCAGTTGCTTCCTCTATATATTCTTTTTTTATAAATCTCCTCATTAATTTTCTTACATCATTGTATAAAAAGGTAACTAATGGTTCATTACTCTGAAAATGACCTAAAAATTGTTCAAGGTCATTTGATATTATAATAAAAAATTGCAGCCAAGCTTTAAATAATGCGGTAGAATTCAGTCCTTACTTAGTTTTGAATAACTTTTACTGAGTGGTGGTGGAATCTTTTTAAGTTCAACTTGTTGCACTGAAAATTTTTGGGGGAGAAAATGCTGTGCAACTTTGCTATTTTCTAGCCAACAAATTCCAATAAATTTTTGAGGAAAATTAGTTCCACTAGTAGTTTCAGAGAAGTAAACCTTATGCACAGGAGTCTTTGAATACAAAATATGCTGACCTAAGTATATTTACTAAGTCCCACAAAGCCTTTTTAAATCCTTTTTTGAAAGGTGTAATCGGCAAGAGCCTATCTGAAGCAATCCGAATCCAGATTCTTTCAATTCATCCATTAACTTTGATAGTACTTATGTCTCCTACAGTGCAAGGTTTGTATCAATACTATGTTGTGTAGTCTTAACTTTATTAGTAATTAAATACGTATTACATATCCATACCGAACTTGGTTCATTATTTCCATTGCTTTTAACGCCCATCAGGTTTAACGAACAACCCCCCAGCCCCATATAGTTTGTTATATCAAGGGTTTACTGTATACCTTAAATGAATGTAAATTTGTGATCATTGTACAATTTTATTCAGTGATTAAAAAAACTAGACTACAAAAATTTCTTATTTGTGGGGAATTTCAGTCAATCGCTCCTTGAAATAATGGCCTAATCCATGTGTAATTATGTAAGCAGCATTGTCTTTGAAAATTGACATATTTTTAGCTATATCACTATCTAGAAACAGAGCGAAATAAATATGGCTTTACGAATAGCAGAAATTAATTCATTAGACTTTGAAACAAACGATTTGATAGTATTGACCGAGCTATTAGTATTCATACTGTTAGTAGAAACTTTTGATGCATTTGAATCTTAATTTGGTTTTTGTTGGTGCTAGCTCTGAACTAGATGAAGTAGGTAATTTACTATTTTTAAAAGCCTTGATATAAGAAATATGTCCTGTGCTGCTTGCATGTCTTCTTATATTATTAATCCCTAGATGTGAAATGCTGAATTCATCAAGACAAAATCTACACTTGCCATGTCATTTTTAGAGCCTTTCATCAGACACGGGTGAAATTCTTTAAATTTACACCATGCAATTTTGAGATGACAACTTCCGGCATTTCGACTAGTCAAACAAACTCTAAAACTCTAAATAATTATAATATTAAATTCAAATATAAATCAAAAATAAAATCATGCAAAAAATATATTAATATAAATAAAATATATATAAGAAATATAATGTAATAATACAATATAAAATGTAACAGCTTTAGCAACAAGAACCTTTAAATAAAATCTATCCCGATTGCATAATTTAAAAAATCATGAATAGATAGATTCAAAGGGGACATTCTGATTAAAAATTACTTTGGTAAGTTATCAGAGGAATTGACAAACTGTTGGTCAACTTTAAGCAGACCACTGATCAATGGCAAACTTTGGCAAGTAGTAGACACCCTGTAATATTTTGTATAACAAATTGTAAGTTATAGTTTTGAGTGGCGTATCATGAGTTCCGGAATAGGCTGTGCTTACTTCCTTATTCCACAAATATATTTTCAAGCAAATAGCAAAACCGGAAAACCTCATACTATTGGTGAAGATTGGATTTTACCCTCAATATCTGTTGCAATTTATACTGGTATGCAATAGTCACAAAGAAATTACAGATTCTATTCCGTTGAGCAACACTAGAGTATCAAGACGCATCAATGAAATGGCAGAGGATATTGAAAATTAACTAGTTGTACTTTTACAAGGAATTTTGAGTTACAGATTGATGAAACACTTACCTAATAATCAAGCCACTCTTATGGCACATGCTAGGTTTTTTTAATATAATAGTGAACAAGAGAAAAAATAAATGCTTTTTTCTCAGTCTTGTTACAGATATCCAAGGAGCAACAAGTATTAGCCTATTTACAAGAAAAAAATATTCCAGTGGCTAAGATCATAGTATGTGCAACTGATGGTGCTACTGCTATGGTAATAAATACAGGGGCTTTATTGCATTCTTAAAAGAGACTGTCCCTAAAGTGTTTTGCAAACACTGCGTGGTTCATCACCAGCATTTAATTGCAAAAAATTTGTTCTTGATAATGTAATAAAGGTTGTCAATCTTATCAAGTCAAATCCATTTCAAGATTGTCTTTTCCACCAAGTATGTGCTAATAATAAAGAGGTTAGAAAACTAATTTTGCACACAGAGGTGAGATGGTTGTCTGCCTCACTTCATTGAACTATGGGAAAGTTTTGAATTATTCCTGAATGGCAGGAAGCTTAGAGAAGAAACCCTAGCTGCAAAATCCATAATTTTCTACCTTTCAGATATATTTGAAAAGCTAAATATGCTGAACAAACAGCTTCAAGGAAAAAGCACAAATCTTTTAATTTGCCAAGAAGCAATCAGTGCTTGTTTGTTCAAGATTAACATCTGATGACATAAAGAGTTTGTCCTTTTTCCAATTCTTGCCACTCTAGAGGAGCTGCATGAAGATATTTTCATTTACATCGATCATTTGAAAAACTGCACCGCTGATATGGAAATTAGGTTTTAAGATCTCTAGAAATGAAGATTCCAAGTTGGGTGTTAGACCAATTTGAGACATGTAGCGGATGTTGACATAATACTACAAGAAAACAACGTAAGTTGCAAATCAAGCAGTTCAAGCTAAAATTAAACGGACTCCAGAACTTGTTGACAAGTAATGAAATTGCATCCAAATTTCCATTGTTTGGGGAGAATGTTCAATCATATATTATTGCCTTTCCAACATTTTACCTAGTAGAAAAAGATTTTAAGTCTCTCGGCAATTATCAAAAGAACGAATCCACTTAGAAATTGTAAATTATGATCATCTGTCTTTAACAAGCATGGATCCTGACATAGAAAAACTTGCTAAGCTGCATCAGCTTAGGATCATTGTATGGTTGATAGTAACACCCCTTGACCTACAAGACAAAGCACATTTGGTACATCATCTCAGATAAGAATTTCAGATAAGAATTCTCTGCAGCAATTTTTCCAATGTCCACCCACCATCTGTTAATGCTTTAACTCTACTTGTTTGAACAGTAATACATTACTTTCTCCTTGGCATTGAAGGTTCTGTCAAAAAGTTTTCAATCACAAAATTGCAACAAGAAATTAGTCTTGTGAATTGGCCAACATGAGGCAGTCAACTGATCAATAAGTTACCTCACAAGAAATGTTTTGGGAACATATAAAAGCTGTTTGGTGTTAAAGTGCAGAACAACTTCAAAGAATGTTTCATCAATGCTAAAAAGAATAAGAGCTATTAAGGCAAAAGGGTCTTATACAAAATATTGATTTTTAATTATTTGTCTATTATTAGTTAAAATAATTCTTTGGTTGCTTAAATTAACATTTCTTACCTTCACCATTTATTTCATCACAATAAAATTACTATTTAGTAACAAAGTACTGTACACAAGTATAATATACACAAGTAATTAAACAACTGAAATAACTGTTTTGCTTACCTATAGTAGTACTGTAGTATTTAAAGATGTATGTATTCACACTGTGTACAAGACTCAGAATACTTGTTATTCCGAGTCTAAGCCCAGGTACATTGATTGGGTTATCAGGGTCTTGAGAAAATCCCAAGAAGGCAACATCAGGTCCTGTGGCAGAAGTGCTCGGTCCTAGCTTTGGGTGAGGCACATCAGTGGTAGAAGTGCTGAGTCATGGCACTGGGTAACAAACATCAATGGCAGCAGTGGTAGATGGGAGATGTGGGGCAAAAAAGCTGGTTACCTTAGTCTGATGACCACCTGTGTGCTGTTCCTTGATAATGAGCTGTCGTAGCATCTGTAAATTACCATAGTGATATGATGTCCAGTAGTGCATCGACATAGATGAGCAAAGTTGACAGCTCCACTTTCTTTACTGGGATATCTTCCTCAATATCACTGTCGCTGTCATTCTCATCACATTAGACCACTGAAGCTGCGATCTCTGCGTCAGTGAGAACCTGGAACCCGGGAGCTGCTTCTTGTTCATTTACCCAATCTTGAACACCTTTGATTGTTGGTCCCGTCTCTCCACCTCCATGCATTTGCCGGTGGAAATCCTGTGCCTCAAATCCTTCAAATTCAGGAGTTTTCCTTATGATGCAACAGCATTTTCCAACTGTTAGCCAGTCTAGCGACTGTTAGATCAGCCAAGGAATAAGCAAAGTTAAACACGTGGAGTGGAGTGAGTACATTTTGATGTTAGCCAGTGAATGTGCCCCCCTTGTGTCATTTACAGCATCATTCTCATCCTCGAGTACAAGAACTTCATCCAAATACCTCCTAATGTAGCGTCTTTTGATGGCACTTATTACACCTTGGTCCATTGATTGTACCACAGAGGTGGTATTGGGGGGCAGGTAGACTACACAAATATGTCTGTCATCACTCACCATCTGTTCTGCAGTGGGGTGAGCGGGTGCATTGTCCAGGAGCAGGATAGCTTTCACATGCTCTGGCGGGATTTGTAAAACTTCAAGCTGAAATTTTGTCACTGCTTGGATGAAGTGATGGAAAAACCATTGTGTGAAGATAGCAGCCGTGAACCAGACCTTCTTGGCTCATGGCTGCTTTGACTTCCCCACCATAGCAACCTTAAGTTGATGCGTTCCTGAGGTATTGGCACAAACAAGTGCAGAAATACGTTCCTTACTGCACTTTTTACCTTGTGTTTTCCTCACCCTTCCTGAGCTGACTATTCTTGGGCATCGACTTCCAATTAAGAGCAGTTTCATCACTGTAATATACCTGTTTGAGACTTAACTGTTCATCTTCAATTAACTTATGGAGTTTGAGCCTGAAAGATTCCACACGAGCATGTCACCATCTCCACCTTCACCACTCACTTAGGCATCGAACAACCCATGTCAATTGTGGAATCCCCAAAGCCAACCATCACTACATGTAGAAGTTATCCATCCCAAGTTTATGGGCGAATTTACCATCAACAGTTTTTATTGTGGAACTTGTAACATTAACACCACATGATCTTTGTTGAACATACCATTTCATCACTGATGCATCAAGTGAATTATCTTTACAACTTTTCATGTGTTTTCTTAGGGCTACTTTTCCACTTTTACTAGAGGATGCATCGGCACAATAACTCACGGCATACTGCTGCAGCTTGTTTAATGAATATCAGAAACTGTTTGTTTCTTAACACCATACTCCTCACACACGCTTGCTACACTCAACCCACGTTCTAGTTTCTTCATCAAATCAAGTTTCTGCATCACTGTTAGATTCAAACATTTACATTTTTCTTGTTTGGGAGACAACTTTGCACAAAACAAAGACCAGAATCAAAGCAGCAACAGACAATGTACCTTCCTCAAGAGACAAGAGTGGACTGAGGCATGAGTGGCGATAGATTGCACCATGTTAACACAAATTATGTCAGCCTCTATACCTGCCTCCATTCAAACTTGGAACAATTTTTCTTTTAGGATTTTAGGATATATGTAGTATACATATTTTTAAATTAATTTTAATAGCATTTTATATTTGTTTGTTATTTTCAGATTTTGAGGTTTCTAAAGCCAGTCACACCAGACAAATATACCCAGCAATGGACAGAATGTCTGTTGCTTGGTATTTGTCCATTAAATCCAAAATCTGTTAAATCGGGGTCTGAGTGTGTGTGTGTGTGTATGTATGTATGTATATATATATATATATATATATATATATATATATATATATATATATATATATATATATATATATATATATATTGAATGCCTTTATGTGCCTACTAATCATATTTCTGAAAATATTTTAATAAAGGAAAACCACACTCTTATTTAGCTCAGTAATATATCTATGTATGTGTGTGTATATATATATATATATATCTTCATTTGTTTCCTCCTCCCTCCGTTACTTGTGATCTTTCCCCCATCCGCTCCTATATATAAACCATTTGTGTCCAGTCTTTTCATTGTATAGTTGAAGATGGTAATAGATACTGAAAATAGTCATGGAATGTAATAAAGTGATTCTATTAAAGTTTTTTTTTTAAAGAGCTCATCTGGTATAGCTCTCCGGCTGGAGACGACCCTGGTTCTGACCAGGACACCACCCTGGAGGGTACCACCTTTGGCTATTTGTCGACACGCCTCTGCTCCCAAAGCTTCTACAGTGCCGGGAGTATTGCATTTGACCTTTTAGGAGCACACCTCATCACGCTGACACTGTGCCAGTGTATACAGATGGCTCTAAGTCCCAAGAGGGATCGGCTTCCACACTGTATCCTTCTGTATGAAGTAACCTGGGCCCTCCCACGCACTGTGTGTCTTCATGGGTGAGCTGGTGGCAATACACCACTCAGTATGGGAGATTACACAACATGCACAGTTTGAAGACTGGATTGTGATTTATAGCGACTCACGAAGCGCCATGAGTGCTCTCGGGGTATTGCAATCTCTGCATGCCTTGATGCCATGGTTTTGGACAGCCGGGCTAATGTCGGAGATTATCTTATGCTGGGTCCCTGGACATTTAGGAATTGGGCGAAATGCATGCACCAAAGAGTTTGCGAGGACTGGGCGACCAGACCAGCATTTCGCTCTTCCTCACACTGACTACATAGCAGGAATACTGGTAACCTGGAGACCATCAAAGGGAAGTTAAAAGTTGCGTGCCATTGCGCCGCGACTGTTCCCCCCAATGCCACAAAGGCTTCAGGTTACTTTCTGTCATCTCCGAATTGGAGACCCTCGCGGGATGCACTGTCATTTGATGGAGAACTCGCCTGCGCCCTACTGTGAAGACTGCGTTGTCCCCAAGACTGTTCGGCACATTCTTGCTGAATGTCCCAGCCTGGGCGATCTTTGTGCATGTTACATGTCCCGCTTCTTTTTATAAGTGACATGTTCCTGTGCCAAGGACAGGTAGGACTACCCCCAATGCAGGAGCATGCCTCCTTGTCCTCTTGCCTTTTCTCATTTTTTATAGTTATTTGTTAGTTACATATTATTTGTTGTTATTCATTTTCTAATATAGCCTAATACTAGGCTGTTTAGAGTACTAAAGTGTGTTTAATAAAAAAATATATATATATATATATATACACACACAGTGCCCTGCAAAAGTTTACAACAAACCATAAAAAACAGACGATTCTGTATTTGTAAGCATAATAGGTAAATGAAACTTTTATTACTGACAGGATATGTATTCAAACAATAAATTAAATCATCAGGACCATACAAAAACATCAATATAGTTTTTTGTCAAAGAAATACAAATAATTAGTAACGCAAAAGTTTACAACATATATCAAATCATTTCTTAATATTTAGTAGCATAACCACTGTTGCTTGTAGGGGCTTAGAGTAGTCTCCTAAGTACTTCTTACATGTGTTGTGTAAATATTACTACATTCCTCAATGCATATTTTCTTCAGTTCAGAAATGTTTGTTGGTTCTCTTTTTTTTTATTGTGAGCTTCAGTTCCTTCCATAGATTTCCGATAGGGTTCAGATCTGGGGATTGACTAGGCCATTTTAGAACATTTACACCATTTGATCTAAAACAATTTTGTGTCAGTTTTGCTGTATGCTTTGGATCATTGTCTTGTTGAAAAATACAATCCTGTTTCAATTTAAGAGAATGCACACTTGGATGTAAATATTTTCTTCAAGATTCTTCTATAATTTTCTCCATTCATCCTTCCTTCTATGGTTTCGATATTTCCAACACTTGCAGCACTAAAACAACCCCAGATCATGATTGAGCCACCTCCATATTTTACTGTTGGGGTAATGTACTTCGGTGTTTATTCAGTACCTTTCTTTCACCATACCCTCAGAGCTCCATTACTGCCGAACAGTTAAATCTTTGTCTCATCCGACCAAAGTACATTGTCCAAAACTCTGCAGGTTTACCAACAAACTCTTTTGCAAAATTCAAACGATCACAAAACTGTTTTCTTGTAAGAAGTGGGGTTTTCCTTGGAGACCATTAGTAGATGCTCATGCTACGAAGCAATCAATTAATCGTGTCTTTACTCGCTGTAACTCCACTCCCTTCTAAGTCACGCTGAAGTTCTTTAAGAGTAACCTTGGGTGTTTTGCTGACCTTTCTTACTAATAATCTCCCTGCACATTCAGTTATCTTGCGAGGAGAGCCAGAACTGATCAAAGGAAGAGTAGAATTTTGAGATTTCTAGTGGTGTATTATCGTTCCAACTGAACTCAATGGAACTACTAACTGATGACATATTTTTCAATAACCAATACCACTTTTATGAAGGTCCACAATATGTTTTTTTTGAAGATCTTGATAGATCGTTTCCGTTTCCCCATCGTGCAAATGTTTACAGGATGCTGTCTGATTAAGAATGATGCGATAGCTTATACCAGTTCCTAAATTATGTGCGTAGATTAATGTAGAATGTTCTAGAAATTGTAAGAAGTTTCTCCTCAAACATTTATGAGTAAGTGATAAAAATCGATGTGTTGTAAACTTTTTCACTACTAATTAATTGTATTTCTTCAACAAAAAACTATATTGACATTTTTGTATGGTCTTAATGATTTAATTTATTGTTTGAATGCATATCCTGTCAGTGATAAAAGTTTAATTTACCTATCGTGCTTACTAATGCATAAACGTCTGTTTTCCATGGTGTGTTGTAAACCTTTGCGGGGCACGAGTACCCACATTTGTGAATAAATCAAGTTACTGGGTTGAAATTAATTTTTAACACATTAACTGCACACTCCCATGACAAGAATATCATACTGCACCAACAGTAAACTCTCAATAACTTCAGTATGGCTGTAGCCATCAGCATGAGAATAATGATTTCTTTTAGTCTTTTAGTGTGGAATATTATAGTTAAAACCGTGACCAATCTGTGACTCGTGTCGCATTAAAGACATAAACTGCCTATTTTCTCTGCTTTGCGACACCACAGTGGGTCACAGTTTGCGTCCCAAGGATGGGTCACAAAGCAGTAATCTATTCTATTTATTTATGGCAATGTGACACACACTTGGTTCACAATTTTTCTTGCATGGCATAGATATGCAAGTAATATTTCTGCTATTAATGATTACTTTTTTAATGTGTTGTACAAAATTGAAATTTTTTTGTGAACAAAATTTATATATATATATTAAGGAATTTTATTTATTTTATTTGGGGCGAATTTTAGTACTATCCGATCACTATATACAATAAAAAATGTTTATCCTAACCTTTCTTTTTTTGTTTTAGAATTGCATGACATAAGTATACAAGATGATTCATCTTCAGATGAAGACATAAATTATGGATTCAGGAAGCAATTTTTAACTAGAATTAGATTTAGAGGACAATATAAGCAGTGATGAAAACCTTATTAATGAAGATGCTGAAGGTAAAGAGAATGAAGATGAAGTTGAATACTCCATTTCAAATTCACAGTGGCATGCAGTCTCGTCAAAACAAAGGTTTTAACTTTACTGGAAAAGAAGCGCTTCCTTGCATTCTGTCCCATCAAATGATGGTAAAGTTTGGCCTAATGATGAGGCCACAAATTTGTATGAAGAGCATAGACTTAAGACTTAGGTTGCAACAAATAAAGGAAATAAAAAAAAATCCTGGGGATTATAATTTATATGGGTTTGGTTCCACTCTCAGAGTTGTTTTTTTACTGGTCAGAGTATTCTTTATGAGAATAAAATTGTTTCCCAAACAATACTATGATATTTTTAATGATTTTAAGATTAATTCATTTTGCTAATAATACTGAGACAAGGAGAAATATAGATAGAAATCATAAGATTAGAAAACTTATTGATACAATTTTTGAGAGGTATCAAATAGTATACAAACCTGGCTCAGATTTTGATATTGAGAAAAGTTTAGTGCCATTTAGAGGCAATCTTTCATTTAGGCAGTATATAACTGGGAAAAGCCATAAATATGGGTGCAAATTGTTCAAATTATGTACTATTGATGGATACACACTAAATTTACAAGTGTATTGTGGAAAGCAGCAATTTAATCCACCACTAAATAGAACTGAATCCTTGGTATTAAGATTATTGTCAAAGTAAGCTGATCAAGGATGCACATTATTTGCAGATAAAGATCTTATTGGGGCAAATTTTAAAACAGGTCAAATGAAGGCTTTAGAGAGCAGTGTGACTATCGATAGGTCACACTGCAGCAAGATGAACATTGTTTTGGCCCACACATGGGCCACATAGTAGTTAACGTGTTAAATGCTTCCACTTGAGCAAATTGTCAGGTTGCACATGTGGGTATCCTTTGTTTTCCCTGGTGCATTCAAATCTCAGAAGAAAGCCTGGCTCTAAGGGCCCTTTGTTTAATTGACTAAGCCCTCTCCTCCTATCTACCATCTGTGTCAGGCCAGCCATGACTTCAGAAAGGCAAAGTACAGGTTGATGTCTTTTAATATTATATTCTTTGTTTCAATTTTTTCTATATTACATGTTTAAAATTGTTTAATTGGAAATTATTGTTATTCTGTCTAAAATATCATGTTGGTTGGTTTTTATATTGATATTTTAGGGTGTTGAATGGATTAATGGGATTTCCATTATTTTTTATAGGAAAATTCATTTTGAGAAATTTCATGAGTAACCTTCTGGAATGAATTAAACTCCAGTTGAAGTACCACTATATATATATATATATATATATATATATATATATATATATATATATATATATATATATATATATATGCTAAACATTGAAGAAAATTAATGCTAGAGCAAGAGCAAAAACTTGAGGTAAAGATAAAGAAAAGAAAAAAAACAATTTGCACCTGCTTTTTTTATGAAGCAAAAGCAATGAATTACACCTCTCAATATCCTTATCCTAATATTTTAAATTTGGGGAATAAAATTTAATCAATACCTAAATACAGACAAAGTAGGAATAACTATAGAACAAACCTTTTTTTTGTCATCTTCTGCTAATCCCCTAACTTTTAAAGCCTCTGCTGTTTTCAGAAACGTTGCAAGTTCATTATGTGATACATTGACTTCACCATGATACATAAAATCTAATATGGAAGCTAAATTTGCAAATGTAACATCTTTTAAAAATACAATAGGATGCTGGCATGGATTGCCCTGTGAAATGAAAAGGTATCATTAAATTATTGCCTTATTCCATACTTTTGTTACTTCAATATAAGCAAAGAAAAAAAGCTGTACATCACTTACCTTTAATAAACTTCTGAAATAAGGACTACAGGCACTAAGAACCATTTTGTGTGCTTTCACTTGGCGCCCTTCACAAGCTAGAGTTATATCAACAAAGTCTTCATCATCTCTCAGGGATTCGAAAGCTGAGGTGATATTTGTGTGAAAATTGTTCCAACGAAGGCAGAACTGTTGATCTGCCCCCATTCTTAAGCCCCTCCACCTTGTATACAATCTGAAAGGAACAATAGTGCAAGTAGAAAAACAGATTGCAGGCACTATGATTGAGTAGACAATTCTTTATAGATTATACCACCATCCTCACCACTACCATAAAAAGTAGATTAACACAGATCAATACTACAGAAAGTACCATCTTTATACTTGACCAATAGACATTTATATTGACCAAGTGCTATATGCTGTAGCATTTCATCCAGAGCAGAAAGTTCCAAACATACTGTAAGGAGGTGCATCACCACCAGTCACCTTTATACATAACAATGCCCAAGCATAGTTGTGATCATCAAGGTTTCCCCCATAAGACATTAAGCAAAAAGAAGAGTATTCTACCACTAATGAAGTAGTGATTTCTAGTTTCTAAATATTGGATACTCACAAAGTAGCACATAAGGGTTACACATGAAAAAAGCCTGAGCATGAACTAGCCTTGTGGATACAGCGTAGGACATGCAGATGAGGCACAGGTTCAATCCATGAGCACAGACAACTTCACAACACAACATACACTGTCCTGTACCAGAACCCTTGGAATCACTCATATCCACATATTCCTGATTCAGAGCCTAAAAACAAATACTAGAGTCCTAGCTCAGGGAGACATGGGGTTTCAGATCAATTTAAAGACTTCCTGGAGTCAAATCTGGGGTCCTTTGGCTCGAGCTTGTAACGATACCTTTGAGGGGGGTACAGGAGGCAGCTCAGCTCCTCGTACAAGCTTTCTTGTACTGCTACTTTGAAACATTTAGCAAGCAGAGCAGCCTCAGGCTGAGACACCTATCCTTTGATGCCCCACTTTTAGGGAGCAGACTTAAGCAGCAGAGATGACACCAACCAGTTTCCAGAGGTTTGCCTCTCGCAAGTTAAACTGAGGTGTTTGGCCGATTTGCTTGTTGCTAAGGGGGGTGAATAGGGGTGGGTGTGGTTAAGAGCTTATGTTGCTTCCAGCTTTACCACGGTGGCACAGAGTAGAACATGCAAAGGATTCCTAATCTGCACAGTGGTTACCATATTCATAGGTCTAAACAGCCAGAACTTCCAGACATTAGTGCAGATATGGCAATTTACACAAGATAACCAACTTTATCATATAAGGCCTCAAAGGACTTTACACAACTTTTGGATTGGCCTGACCTAGCACTATCTGCACTTTGTTTGGAAACAGGTACTATGCAGTATCTGCCTGGCACCCAACACTGACAAACCCATGCAGACAAATATCAAACAAAGTACTCAAAATCATCACAGGCTGCATAAAACCACTTACATCCCACACCTAGATGCAAAAACAAAAATCCTACCAATTGGAGCGTACCTATATCAACCTACTAGTCAATGCAAAGAGCAACAAATATACTTTCTCTGAACACCTTGAATATGTAAATAGACTTGGGGGTACTGAATATGTTCTCCTTTGAAAGATGTGAGGTGATATGATTGAACTTTCTAAAAAGAATTCCGAGAGAGACATCAAATATTAGCATGTTATTGGATCTAAATGAAAATAATATAATAGGACTAGGGATCATCACTTGATTAAAAAAACAACTGTAGGTCAGAAGTGATGGTTTCGTCATAAGAGTAGTAGACAAAAAGAAATGTGTTGATAGACAGGTTAGGTAAGTGGGACAAAGAATATTATGGGGTTTGTAGTTTTATGTTAAGCCAAATTTTCATATTTTAATATCAATGTATATATTGTAGCTGCAAGTTTTAGTTAATGACAAGCCTTGATTGGTGATGATTTTGAAGCAGTATTCTCGATGCAATCCTATGCATTCTCTAATGTCAATGATGGAGGATTCTTGTAGAACTCTTTGATCTCTGATAGGCTTTTTCATCTGTTAAATTAGGTATGTTATAGGAACCCAAAACTACAGTGAGCACTCAACCAACCACCACAATGACCCATAACAGAGCTGAGAAGACAAAATACACAATTTCCTCAACCTCACAATGCACATTTTCTCAATCAGACAAGGGGTAGAACCACACTCTCTCGGATTTTGATTAAAATTTGGTATGCATGCAGATTTTTGCAGTAAACTACAGAGTCTGAATCAATTTTTCAACATCTTAATTAGAAGCGAAAGTATGAACATCTCAATTTGGGGATTTTGTCAGTCCTCCCAAATTATAAAGATCTTAGCCCCTAATTTATCTAGGTTAAACCAAAAGATATTCAAGAGAATTTTTAGCTGCCTAAAATTTATTAAGTCAATATTTTACAACGAAACAAAATTTTTAAAAAAGTTGCAGCCATCTAAAATTTCAAATGGGGGCAATGCCTAAAATATGGAAATAAGAAAAATTTATTTTTCAAAAAAGCACCATCCCTTGTGTTTCTTAAAATGCATAATTTCTTTGGTATATATACCAAATATACAAGGTCAAATATATTGAACTTTTAGCTCTTTTAACAAACTGTGCATAGCCTATGATGTAGAATCCCCAATCTCTTAATGTTAGAAGGGTTTTGCTACTTCTTTGGGGTAAAATAAATATGATGGTGAATGCTGTAGAGGAATATTTCCACTCAGAGAGGAAAGTAACAGCAGGGGAAACTAACTAAAGCTATATAAGTCAAGAGCAAGATTGAATGTAGGGTGGTGAATAACAGAATCAGCTACCTGCGTGGGTAGTTGCAGCAACCTCAGGATAGCAGTTTGAGTCGAGGCTGGATAAATTTTGGATTGATGAGGAATTAAAATATAATCATGAAGACAAATAAGCAACCACACACTGCCACAAGTTGAAAATTTAGATCTGGAGTCATAGGCCTAAGCCTCTTCTTCCAGAGGTCTTCAGCTGTTCCAATACAAATCCAACTCAAAAGATCCTGTTGGATTTTCCATATTTGCCAAGTTACAAAGAAAGTGGTGCATGATTACAGGACAACACTGCAATAGGCACAGTGCTTTGGGGGGAATTTTTTTTCTAGTTAAATGTACTCCCCCCCCCCCCCCCCGCATATAAACAAATTTGCATGGCCGCAAAAATTTTAAACATTTCTCTAAAATATAACCAATTTTAAAGAGCTAAAAATTCCCTTGAATAGCTTTTTGTTTAACTTGGGTAAATTAGGAGCTGAGATTGTCTTTATAATTTGGAAGAGCTACCCCCCCCCCCCCAAATGGGATGTCCATAACTTTGCTTCTAATTAAGATATTGAAAAATGGATTTCAGAGACTGTGGGTTCAACCAAAAATCTACATTTACACCAATTTTAATTAAAATCAGAGTTTTTCATATTTCAAAATTTCTGCTGGATTTGTCAAAGAATTGGCCCTATGGAAATTCCTAGGGAGACCATCAATGAAGTTCAATGCAGTTCAATAATCTAATACTATTAGTGAGCCAATTTCTACCACTCTTTCTTAAACTTGCCCAACTCAAACTCAGTACTGTGTGTTGTATCCTGTTCACTAGAAGTAAAACCTTACTCATGTCTTTTACCCACTTGAAGACCTCCAACAAATCCCCTCTCTAATATAAGTAGATTTAGAATGCAAGTGACTTAGGTGTCCTTTGAGACACGTGCAAGGTTTTTATTTTTAGTCAACAGGATAGCAACAGGTTTAAGCTGGACAAGTTTGGGAAAGAGAGTGGTAGAAATTGGCCAGGTGGTGAATGGAACAGGCTCAATAGTAATGTGATAGAAGCATCTTCTTTGGGGAATCTTATGAATAGATTGGATAGATTTATGAAAGAGGATGCTAGGTGGGACCAACTTGGTGACAGTAACAAGAGTGCCTCATATACGCTATCATTAGCCTTTTGCAGACCTTTCTTAGGTTGAATCAAATATTTTTATTCTGAACAAATATAACAAATGCTATATAAATACATAGCATCACTAGCTATGCTGCAGAAATCCATATGCTGTTCTAAAGAATAGATTTGGAGCCATCTTGTCATTTATAGCCACCTCTAGCCATGTTTGCATGACATAACCCTCTGATTTAAGAAAATTGTATTCCCCATGATGCTTAGTAAAAAACTAACTGCAATGTAGGTTATGGGTAGAAGTTTATTTAAATCATTCATGCTATTAGTCTATTGTATAATTCCAAGTTTTGCAAGTGCAATAAAGAAAAACATGGCTATACCAAAGTTTTCAGCATTAGAGCCAAGGGGAATTGTAAAGTTAGCCCATTAGCTAGGAGTAGGACTGGTGGAGAAAGTAGTGAGGAGGGTAGTAAAGGGAGAAAGGCATCAGGTAGCTAATGAGGCATCTATTCCAGATAGAAGTAGTGATGGTGTTAAGGGGGTGGGGATACTGCCTAGGTAGACAGTAGTTCTGTGCCTATTATTTGTAATAATAGTTTCAGTGTCTTAAGAGAAGGGGGGCTATAGGTGCAAGTGAAGCAAATGAAGTGCTAGTAGTGGGGGATTTACAGGTTAGGCATTTAGACAACCTTTAGTGAACTTGAGTGCTAGAGAAGAATGAGGGTGTAACATGTGAGTGAGAATTGAAAGGGTAGTAGATGGAGTTGAACGGGATACAGTTGTTTTATATGTAGGAGTGAATAACATAGGGAAAACTAGGCCAGGAGCTAGTGTCTAGATATGGGGATTTGTTAGGATAGTTTCAGGATAGGAGGAGGAGGCGTATAGTGTGTGGACTTTTACCTTGACTTAGAGTAGACAGTGAGTGGATGTCACACGCAGATGGGATAAATGAAGTGAAGTATTGTGTGATAGTATGGGACAAGTGTTTTGGGAATGTTTCTTTGAAGGGGTTGATTTGTATGCAATAGATGGATTGCACTTGAGTCCCAAGGATAATGTAAGTGTTAAGTGACTGTTTCAAGGGAAGTAGGTAGGATGAGGCAAGTATGTATAGGAGCGAGGAGAGCAAGAGGCTGGGAATAAGCAGAGGAGAGCAAGAGGCTGGGAATAAGCAGAGGAGGACTAGGAAGATACAGTGTAGTAATAAAACCATAAAGAGTGATATATTGAAAATATAGTACACAAATAGTGAGAGCATAAGGAATAAGATGGATAGCGAGTGTGGAGAATTTTGATGTTATTGCAATAACAGTTGTGGCTTAATTTAGCAGGTAAAAATTTTAGACCTGATGTCCAGATTGAATAGGAGGAGTGGTGATTATCTTAGAGATAATCTCCAGTGTAGTGAAACAATTAAAATAGACACTAACACATTCCCTCATGTGGTTTAACACACCGGCTGAGGCAGTATATATATGTATATATATTCTAGTACTCCTACTACCTATAATTTGTTTTAGTTCTATAGGGCCTATTTAGCAAGAAGTACTGCCATACTAAGATCGGTAATGGTCTGGGAGGGCAGTCTTGGCCCCTGAGTAGGAGTACATGGCCAGTCTCGATAACCAAACCTATAGTTACATAAAAAATATAAACTAATTTTCATTCATTTAGTCTTCAGATGCCTCCTAAAAAATACATTAGAGAAGTTCTCACTAACTAATGCTGGTAAAAGTACAAGGCAAAAAGGTAGGCCATCAAATGAGAGTAAACTCAGTCTAAATGCAAAAAGAATGACAGCAACAAGGCCAGTCGATGTTGTTCATTTGAATGAGTTTGATCATTTTCCTGTGTCAACTGATCTAAAGAAAAGATTTAATAGCTAAAACACCCAGTTCAAGTGATGCTTAACACTCAAGAAATCAAAGCAAGCAGAGGTTCGTTCAAGAAGTTTCGCAAATCATTGATGAGGCTGCCAGTTCCAACAAAGGTGCTGATAAGTTTGTGGGTGAATTTGCTGCTTATGTGAAAAATGCAGGTTTCATCGCACATTATGTTTTAACTGTGATGAAACTGGATTTTTGTGGAAAAAAAAAGGCCAAAAAGAACTTACATCACTCAAGAGGAGAAGGCACTCCCTGGACACAAGCCAACGAAGGATAGGTTTACCCTTTTATTGTGTTAAGGTGAGTGGCAACTGTAGAATAAAACGACTTCTTGTCTAACATTCAGAAAATCCACAAGTCTTCAAGAGGAATAATGTGCACAAGGCTAAACTACCAGTAATGTGGAGGCTTGGGTGAGTAGAATTCTTTTGTTGAATGGTTGACAGAAGTGTTTGAACAGGCAGGGAAAAAATAGAAGCAAAAAAAATTTAATAAAAAATGCACTCTTCTCGTCCACTATTTTGTAAGGAGTTACAACTTACAATATTGTGGGTATCAAATGATAGCAAACTTTAGAAATAGTGGCTGGGGGGGGGACTTTGCACCCCCACACACCCCTATATTATTTTGTTGGTAGGGGACTGTGCATCCAACACACACCCTTTAGACAGTTAAACAAAACATATTGGGAAACTCGAAAAGATATTATGGTAAAAAGGACCTAAGAACTCCAAGGTGGCCAGAAGCTAATATGAAGTAATACCAAATGATCTTCTGGAGGGTGTAAATAGTAAAGTGCCAATTTTCACTAATGAGAATTGGCAACTCAAGTAAATAAGGCAGATGAGTTTTTACCTTAAAAATTTAAAAATGATTCACATGAGAAGAGATAATAGAGAATTTAGGTATGAAATAGATGGGAAAGAGGATGAAAAGGACTTAGGGTTAGTAGTAGATAGTTCATTGAGGTTATCTAAGCAGTATAGAGACAAAAAATAGAACAAAAAAAGTTAAGGTTATCCTTAAACTATATTAGTTGGGAAAATGTTGCGAGTATGGGCCTACATAACATAACCTCATGGATGACAAAAGCCACAAGGGCCTATCAAAGGTCATCCACATTTGTCAAAACCCACCCACAAAATGCATCCATAGGATTGTATCAGATCATGCATCTACAATATACAATTTGAGCCATACACCGGAATGTGTCAAAAACAAAAGGCATTATCATCAAGTATCGTCAAAATCCAAATCAATCGTAATATACAATAATAAAAAACTGCATCCACAGGAATGAGTCCAGAATACCCCCCAAAGTTAACCTCCCTCCCCATAAAATCATATAATCTGCGTTTGAATACATTCAAGTTTGGACTGTATACCCTCTCAGATGGTAACTCTATTGGTGAAAAAATGTTTTCTAACATCCAACCTGCACCTCTGTTATTTTAAGTTTTAAGTGGTGACCCCTAGTCCTATTACTACCTTCCAACTCAAATAACTTGCCCACTCCTTAGAAAAATATATACATATGTACATAAAAAAGTCAGTCCCATCTAGCAGCTTCATTCATATATTTATCTAATCTATTCTTAAAACTACCCAGAGAGGAGGCTTCTATCACATGTCTAGTGAGCCTATTCCATTCATCTACCACACGATTTGTAAACCAATTCCTCCCAATCTCCTTCCTAAACCTATACTTATCAAGCTTAAACCCATTGCTACGTGTCCTGTCATGTTCACTAAGTATAAGAACCTTACCCAGATCCCCTTTATTATATCCTTTTACCCATTTGAAGACCTCAATCAATTCCCCTCTGACTCTTCTCCTTTCCAATGTATGTAGATTTAGTTTTCTGAGCCTTTCACCATAAGGTAAGTTCCTTAGCCCACCAATCATCTTTGTCATCCTTCTCTGCACAGACTCAAGCAAATCAATATCCTTCCTATAATATGGTGACCAAAATTGTACTGCATAGTCTAGATGAGGCCTAACTAGCGCCAGATACAGTTTTAGAATGACTTCGGCACTCTTTGCTTACACTCCTCCTAATGAATCCCAATATCCTATTAGCTTTATTCTTAGCATTTAGGCATTGCTTTCTAGGACGAAGGTCTGAACTTACCAAAATACCCAAGTCCCTCTCACAATCGGTCCTCCCTAAATTTCTCCCATTTAATTTATAACTATTCAGTGGATTATTTCTACCTATACTAAGTACACTACATTTGTCTATGTTAAACTTCATTTGCCATTTCTCAGCCCAATTGGACAGAATGGTCAATTCCTCCTGCATTACAACAGCATCAGAATCAGCCCTAATGGCCCTACCTAGCTTAGTATCATCAGCAAATTTACTCAGGTCACTACTTATACCTATGTCAAGATCATTAATATAAATTAAGAATAGCAAGGGACCCAAAACAGATCCTTGTGGAACTCCACTGCTAACACACCCCCACTCAGATTTAACTCCATCTATACTAACTCTTTGCTGTCTGTCACCAAGCCATGACTGAATCCACCTAAATATACTGCCATCGATCCCGTGTGCTTTAACTTTGCTCAGAAGCCGTAAGTGTGGCACTCGATCAAAAGCCTTACTAAAGTCCAAGTATAAAATATCATAGTTTTCATCATTATCTGCTGCTTCATACACCTTACTATAAATAGACAGCAAATTAGTCAGGCAGGATTTACCCTTACTAAAGCCATGCTGTGATTCTTTTATCAACTTATGCTTATCCAAGTGATCCCTAATATTCCTTGCTATAATAGATTCCATCATTTTCCCTACCACTGATGTCAAACTTACTGGTCTGTAATTAGACATATTTGTTTTATCCCCTTTCTTAAATATAGGTATCACATTGGCTTTCTTCCATGCCACTGGCACAATGCCACTCTCCAATGATTTTCTAAAGATGCATGCTAGGGGCTCACTTAACACATCCTTACATTCTTTCAAAATTCTAGGAAAGACCTCATCAGGACCGGGTGCTTTACTACTTTTGATTTTATCAATTTCCTTTGTCACTATCTCCTTTGTGATCAAGATATCCTTTAATTTCTCTTCATCATTACCCCGAAAGATCATTGACACCTCGGGTATATTTAGAGTATCCTCCTGTGTAAATACTGAGAGAAAAAAGTCATTTAGCATTCCAGCCATTGAGTCCCTATCACTCACTAATTCTCCATTGGAATCTATAAGTGGGCCTATTTTATCTCTAACCTTAGTTTTGTATAATTGATAAAAACTTTTAGGATCTTCCTTTGCCCTATTTGCCACTTTAATTTCATAATTTCTCCTTGCTACTCTAACTAACTTTTTAACATCTCTTGCTAGTTCATTATATCTCTGCCTTAAGTGATCCTCTCCATTTTTTATTTTCCTATAAATGCCCTTTTTAATGCCAATATAATGCTTAATTTTATCTGTCATCCATTTTGGGTCATTATTTTTAGTCCTAATCTCCTTATAAGGAATGTTAATCATCTGACCTGTAATTAATTGCTCAATTATTCTTTCATACTCCTCTTCAATTGTAATCTCTTCCTCCTGGTGATTATTGTCTCCACTAACTGATATCATTGAATCTATTCCTGAATTGATTTCATTGCCTGGTTTCTGTACAACTGCCTCCAGGTAAGTCCTTAGCCCATTATAATTTGCTCTTCTAAAGTCAGGAATTTTAACATTGTTCATGTTACTATCAATACCATTCCATTTCATCTTGAATCTAATTTCACAATGGTCACTATTACCCAAATTTCCTCCAATCTCAGTATCCTTAATAACTTCTTCCCTATTTGTGAGAACTAAATCCAGTATATTATTACCTCTAGTGGGTTCGTTAATAATCTACCTCAGAAAATTATCTTGGACAACATTCAAAAATTCCTCAGCCTCCTGATCACCCACAAGAGCTTCCCAGTCTATATTTCTGTAATTAAAATCGCCCATTATACACACATGCTTACTTCTACATGCCCGTTCAATCTCCTGCCACAGAAGATTTGAAGCTTCCTTACTAAGATTTGGTGGTCTGTATAATAATCCTATGACAAGCTTGTTTTTACCTTCCTTTACATTTAGCCATAATGACTCTGTGTTATCATCTAATTTAATTGTACTGTTTACACAACACTGGAGATTATCTTTAATATAAATAATAACCCCTCCTCCTCTCTTCCTATTCCTATCTGTATGGAACATGTTAAAGCCCTCAATCTCAACCTCGGGTTTAAAGTGATTTCCTGCCAAATCAAGCCATGACTCTGTTATTGCAATTATATCAAAATTCTCTTCACTCGCTAACGCTCTTAAGAGATCTATCTTATTCCTTATACTCCGACCATTTGTGTAGTATATTTTTAAGGTTTTTTTATTATTCCCATCTTCATTGCATCGTGCTTTTCTACTTTGGAGTAGTAGTAGATAGGTCACTGAAATTTTCAAAGCAGTGTATTGAGGCAAAAAATAGAGCAAATAGGGTGCTAGGTTACATTAAAAAAAATGTTAGCTACAAGAGTAAGGAGGTCATCCTTAAACTATACAACTCTTATGTCAGGCCACATTTAGAGTACCGTATACAGGCATGGTCACCCATTTTAGACATGATATAAACTTATTAGAGTCAGTACAAAGGAGGGCAACAAAAATAATACCATCCCTGAAGCACCTTAAATACGAAGATAGACTGAGGGTATTAAATATGTTTTCATTTGAAAGAAGGTGTGTGAGGGGAGATATGATTGAGCTTTTTAAAATCTTTTCTGGGATGGATAAATTAGATTTCAGCAAGTTATTTGAGTTAGAAGGTAGTAATAGAACTAGAGGCCACCACTTAAAGATTAAAAAACAGAGGTGCAGACTGGATGTTAGAAAATATTTTTTCACTAACAGAGTGGTAGATTATTGGAATAGTTTGCCACCCGAGACTGTAGACAGCCCAAACTTGAATATTTTCAAGCGCAGATTGGATGATTATATGGGGATGGAGGGTTAATTTCTTACTTTTGGTATGGCGATATGTTTCTTGACTCATTCCTGTGGATGCAGTTTCTTTTTATTGTATATTTTGGGGGACTTTGATTTTGTTTTTGACACTCCTATGGAGGCTTTAAATTATATATTGTAGATGTGTGGTTGGACATTCCTATGGATTGTTAAATTGTATATTGTAGATGCATGATCTGAAAAAATCCTATGGATGCATTATGTGGGTGGGATTTGATGGATACGGATGACCTTTGATAGGCCCTTGTGGCTTTTGTCATCCTTGAAATTATTTTATGTTATGTTAAATACGACCGGGGTGTGGTCGGAAAGGTATTGACATTTTTTGGGGGGACAGAATTTGTAAATGTGTTTCTTGAATTACACATATATAGTAATCAAAACACATACTGAATGCATCCTTTTGGAACAAGAATCAAAATGAAGGTTGTAAAAATACAGAGGCAAAAAAAAGTCATTTTTTAGTCCGAATTAAGAAGTCAGGCTTTGTTAACAACACCAAAATATGGTTTTATCGAGCATTAAACAATGGAAAATTAAGAAAAAAGACTAAATAATGTCAGGCATAGGGTAGTTAGGATATATAGAAAAGAAATGAGGAAAAAAACATGAAAATAAAAAAAACTACTTTTGATCAAAATGAAAAGCACAAAAAGCATTGAAACAAATAGAGCTTTCTGATTGGTCATTGATGGAACTGAATACCGATCTGTGATTGGCTAGTCGGATAGCAGAAAAACACTGAAAAATAGCCTCTAAAATAAGCTAGAGTCGCATCCACCCAGACTCGCAAGATTTACCGAACCATGGGTGCTTTTTTTTAGATTTTAAATTTTAAAAGTGGCGAATGCTTTTTGTGCTTTTTATTTTGATCAAAAGTAGTTTTTTTTATTTTCTGTTTTTTCCTTATTTCTTTTCTATATATCCTACCTACTCTATACCTGACATTATTTAGTCTTTTTAATTACTTTTTATTTAATTTTCCATTGTTTAATGCTCGATAAAACAATAGTTTAGTGTTAACGAAGCCCAACTAAAATGCGACTTATTCTTTTGTTTTGTCTACGTATTGATTTCTCTTCTTTGATTCTGTAAAAAGTTTTTTTTTATGACCTTAATTTTGATTCTTCCAAAAAGATGCATTCAGTATTAATGTTTTTATTATTATATATATGTGTAGTTCAAGATGCACAAATTTTCAAATTCTGTAAAAAAACCTGATGACCCTGAATTTCAATCCTTTGTGGAGGGATCTGGGGGTGCACAGGCATCCTGTATATAATCAGAAATCACCATAAACTTCGTCCACATAGATTTTGACTCAGAAAAAGTAGCTAGGAAAAATAGCCCCTAAAATAAGCTAGAATCACATCTGCCCATACTCTACATTAGAAGACAGAAGATGCCATGCGATTAAAAAAAACCATGGTATTGGTTGAATATCGCCAAAGGCTGTATGCGTAAATTGCCTCTAGATCTTAAAAGCCCAAGTCTAGTTTGTAAAATTCTTGAGAAGATATTTAAGGGAATTTCTGACCATGGGTTTAGAAGAGGTAGATCGTGTTGAACAAATTTACTCGATTTTATGGATTATGTAACTAAACAATTAGAGAAGGGAGAGAATATTGATGTAATTCACTTAGATTTTAGCAAAGCTTTTAATAAGGTTCCACATACTAATAGTGGATGGATATTATCAGTTGCATACCTCAGGGATCAGTTCTAGGCCCTTTATTTTTCATAGTTTATATAAATGATCTTGGAGGCTGTAGTCGAAGTTCAGGGTAACATAACATAATTTCACGGATGACAAAAGCCACAAGGGCCTATCAAAGGTCATCCGTATCCATCAAATCCCACCCACATAATGCATCCATAGGATTTTGTCAGATCATGCATCTACAATATACAATTTAACAATCCATAGGAATGTCCAACCACGCATCTACAATATATAATTTAAAGCCTCCATAGGAGTGTCAAAAACAAAATCAAAGTCCCCCAAAATATACAATAAAAAGAAACTGCATCCACAGGAATGAGTCAAGAAACATATCGCCATACCAAAAGTAAGAAATTAACCCTCCATCCCCATATAATCATCCAATCTGCGCTTGAAAACATTCAAGTTTGGGCTGTCTACAGTCTCAGGTGGCAAACTATTCCAATAATCCACCACTCTGTTAGTGAAAAAATATTTTCTAACATCCAGTCTGCACCTGTTTTTTAATCTTTAAGTGGTGGCCTCTAGTTCTATTACTACCTTCTAACTCAAATAACTTGCTGAAATCTAATTTATCCATCCCAGAAAAGATTTTAAAAAGCTCAATCATATCTCCCCTCACATACCTTCTTTCAAATGAGAACATATTTAATGCCCTCAGTCTATCTTCATATTAAAGGTGCTTCAGGGGTGGTATTATTTTTGTTGCCCTCCTTTGTACTGACTCTTAATAAGTTTATATCATGTCTAAAATGGGTGACCATGCCTGTATACGGTACTCTAAATGTGGCCTGACATAAGAGTTGTATAGTTTAAGGATGACCTCCTTACTCTTGTAGCTAACATTTCTTTTAATGTAACCTAGCACCCTATTTGCTCTATTTTTTGCCTCAATACACTGCTTTGAAAATTTCAGTGACCTATCTACTACTACTCCTAAGTCATTCTCATCTTCAACTGAATTAAGTCAATACCCATCCATCTCATAGCTAAATTCCTTATTATCTCTCTCCATGTTAATAACTTTACATTTATTAAGGTTAAAAGTCATCTGCCACTTCTGAGCCCAAGCTAACAACTTATTTAAGTCACCCTGCACTTTAAAGCTACCCTCAACCTCTTTGACTACAGCTGCCAATTTAGTGTCATCAGCAAAAATTGACACTTTGCTATTTATACCTTGCCCAAGATCATTTACATAGATTATAAATAATAAAGGGCCACCCAGGCATTTTTCGCGCCATTAGTCAAAATGTCTTTTTCCTGCGTAGTATTTCATTAAATTCTCACCATTTAGGTGGTTTTATCCAATAACGATAAATGTGTTGCTTTTCTCGAAGCGCATGGGCTATTAAAACAAAATTGGGTGGTTCGGTGCGATAAATCTTATATTGACGCTGACGGCAAAAACAACCCTTGTAAATACAAATTGATGGCTCGGAAAGGAACTTTTTCCACAGAAAACATTGTCATAGTCATGTTTTGGTTTATCATGAATAGGGTACCTATGACAGTAATAACTAATATAACAAGTATCTACTGACAATTATAATAGTGTAAGAAACAATAGTTGTATTTTGAGCGTCGGCTCATTGTTGGGGACAGCTCATCGTAGGGATGCGCCTACAATTACCCCGAGTTTCAATCCTTGGGATGGGGGTCTAGGGGGCACAGCCCATAAGCAAAAATTGCCATAAACTTCATAGATTTCAGTTCAGAAAAAGTAGCCCAAAATAAGCTAGGACTCGGATCCAGCCATACTCTACACAATTACCTAAATTTTTATCAATTTTCTGAACTTCGCCCATTAAAATAACTTTAAAAAGGAACTCTAAACTAAATTTCTCCCCTTTTAAAAAAATAACGTTAAAATATAGTTATAGAAGAAGATATATAAAAATAAATTTTCTGAACTTCACCATTTGTAATTCTTTGGGTTTTAAAAAAACTTAAAAAATTTTGATACTTTGTATTTATTTCTGAACTTCATTTTATTTTTTGATATTATAAAATTATTAGAAATAAGTGATAAAAAAACGTTATCCCCAAACTAAAATGAAATTATTATTCAAATACTCAAAAAAATCCCCTTCTTAAATTATAGATTGTGATGATGATTTAGATTTGAAGAAATGCTATGTCACACTTAGCTGGGTTAAAGTTTAAAAGGTTGCTTTTTTTTCAGTGGTGAATTCTACTAAATTTGGTTAGGTGGTAGTGTGCAAAAAATTAGATTAGAATAAAGGAAGGAACAATACAGGCATAACGATATATACAGTTCTGTGGTGGATAAATCTTTTGAGAAGATAAGCAAACATAAGGCACACCCATCCGCATATGGTAGCAGGCCCAAAAGCTTATATAATGCCATTAAACCCAGCACAAAACTCGCCACTCTTTTAGTACAATAAAAATAGTCGATCGTAATAACAACTAACATTATAGAGGTAAGATTGAAAAATTCAATTAAAACCGGAACCACTTATTAATAGAGCAGGACAATTAGTACAATGAGTCGAGCACTATAAAACATTATACCCTATGCCACATTTACAAAATAAGTTGATTATCCGAAAATAGAGCAATATAAGTTACAATATTTGATATAATAAATTACTCACATATCACAGCCAGACAGGAACGTGCGGGACGTTTGCAAATGGCGGGCGGCTTGGGGAGGAGTATTGACGCTTTAGTGACGTCATCAATCAATACACACATTCATCGGTTGTTGGAAATTTCTAATGTAACGATTATACATAAAGTTAAAAAGAATATAAAAATGAATTGTTGAATATTATGTAAAATAACGGAAGCACAGCAAACGGAATTATTATAAAATAGCATACTACACCTCCGGAACCATACAGCTGGCTTGGGTGCTGCCTCTGTGCTTATTAGTTTCTCACCCAAAAGTTGAGTACCCTAAATCTACAGAATTGCTTGCTCTTTTTCCTCTTTTTCCTGCCCCCGGACTTCTTCCCTGCCATTACTCTCGACATGATCCCCCTCTCCCCTACACACACATATATATATACACGCGTACGTACGCACACATGTGGGAAAAGACGTTTTATTTAGATCGGATTTATTTTCTAATCACTGAAACAAAAATGATAGGCGCTTTAAGAAAATTATATAACTAATTCAAAATGTAAAATATGAGAGTGATGCTTCATTATGGATATATAATGAAATGATTCAGAAACAATATGGGTAATGGACATTTTGTTTCAATTTCTGGAACTCCTCAGGATTTATTAAGATAATTTTTAAAATGTCATTTCAAGAGGGCAAGGACGGGGGAAGTCATTCGCCCTGTTAATTTTCTTATTTTCATAGGTTTATGTATACCTTCCCATGCTTTTTGACATGAAAAAGCCGGAAAACAATTATTTTGGTCTATGATGTAATGAATCATTGCCGTCTAGAGCTGTAGGGACCACATTGCAATATGGAATAAGAGAAATATAAGAGGTTAAATGGGGTGACCGGGCTAAGGCGGACTCTTTATTTTGTGATGAAGAATTCACCAGCCTCCTTCTTCTCCATCTTTCGATGGGTCACCGGTCATGGAGTCTACCTCCTTGGGAGAGGAACACCCCCATAACCGCTGAAAAGGTCTACTTCTTCAGGCCTACTCAATGTTTAGGCTGGCAGTTGTCCTTGTGATGACCTTGTTGTCTGAATGTGGGTAGTTGACTTGATTGTATACAGTATACTAACTACTAATATTAATGATACTATACTAGTCAAAATGAGAATAAGAAGAATGCTTCTGTCCACCTATTTATACTAACGCCAATTAAAGGGGTGTGACTTCTCTTCTCTTAATCTGAACACAGGGCGAAGCTTATCGCGTCAAAAGCATGTGCGTGTGTTCTCTACTAAGACTACTGAACGACTCAAAGGGTGTGTGCACGTTCAGTGTAGACACGTGTGCACCAAAAGAGCATTTGCCTTTGAACACCTGACAGGACTTATCAAGCCAACATCCATAGCATGATTGATTTGTTTCCTAATGTGTGTATGTTTGTATATTCGAGTGGAAACACAATAAATTCACTTGCCTCATTACAAAATATTCTGCTTTGCATTGATACATATTAAATTGCGATTTAACATTATTTACAAGTATTTGCTTTGTTTTACATCAGTTAATTGTTACAAGATGGCATATTTTTTCAATGTTCAATTTGTCTGCCCAATTGCAAGATTTCATAAGGCCAACGAGGTGCTCATTTCTATTGGGGGTCTACTCTACCTTGCAATTTTGCGCCACAGACTCAAACAAACCTCAAAAATGAGCACTTTGAAGTGTTTTTTGAAATCTTATAATACGGCGAACCAAAATAATATTTGATTTGGGGGAATCCGAATGGAAAAGTACTCTGAAAAGAGTACTGTTTCCGTATTGCAATACCTCTCTTTGGGAAAAATTCCGAATGGACAGTGGTCAAATTACCTGTTTTTTTAGTCGCGAGCGACTCTACATCTCACTATAAGAACATAAGAAAAGAAGGAGACTGCAAAAGACCATTCATGGCCTACACTTGGCAGCTCCTGTTCCAGTCAACACACAAAAGATTTCTTACCAGTAAGTCGGTCAGTCAGTCCTCGTTTTGCTTTTTTTGCTTTTTGTAATGAAATCATAACTATTCGGCCGATTCTAGCGAAATTTGAACCTCATAATGTTTTACATTCTCTTTCGAATGTTATAATTGTCAAAGTCCTCCCAAGATAAGCCCAGGATTTTTTTCGTTTTGGCAATAGCATCATAACTATTCGGCCGATTCTAGCGAAATTTGAAACCCTTAAGGTGTTTATATTCTCTTTCGAATGATAGAATCGCCAAGGTCCTCCCAAGGTTACTCCGGGAATTAATGAAAGTTTTGAAGGTCGTAAGGTCATAAATCAGAATTAGTGATGGCACGCGACTTTTTGGTCAGCAGACCTTGTTGTTATCGTTCCGTAACTTGGAGTGATTTGTGCAAGCGATGCAAACTACAATAACAAATATATGAAATTACAAAATAATAACGAGCGCCTATAGATACTGCTAGACCATTTAAACAAATGAAGAGAGCTTGTGCTGGATTTTAGGAGCCAAAAAGCAATTAGTAAATTTGTATAACAGTATATACCGTCAATATTATAATATATATATATATATATATATATATATATATATATATATATATATATATATATATATATCTTCTAACTTAAAAAAAAATAATTGGAAAGTACTCCATGATAAATAATAGCAACATAAGAAACCATTTCAGATCTTACCACCGAAGAATAAAGAATATACAGAAGAAGAAGAAGACTTTCACCGCATAGAAGAACATCTGATCACCAGTTATAGGGTGCACCTCTGTCAAGGAGGTAGACACATCCATGGAGCTTAAATCACGATTCGCACTATAACTTTTGATCTAAACAAGATAGAACAAATATTATGTATCAAATAAAAAATAATAAAATTATTAAATAATAATTATCTATCATTATTCAGAAAATAAGAGAAACACAACCAGAATTTATAACATCTAAAAGTTATAATATAGCAATGGCATTAAGCAAGGACGTAAAGGACCTCCAAGAAGGGAGCACACCTAATATCTCGCAATCTAAACGTACTCTCCACAGGTAGATGTTAAGTGGACCTCTACCGGATCTCATACTCAAACTTTCTAGATTGGATATCCTCCAGCTTTAATTAGTGGTTCCCAACTTCCGACAAACAAACAGGCGTTCCAATATTTCTGAAATCTTCAGAATTTATCGGAAAATGCAGGGAGATCCAAGGTTATTAAATTGGCTTATACATGAACATTCAACAAGGTTTCTCTTAATTGAGTTAGATGTCCGTATTAATCAGCATAAGTACAATTTTAGGAGAGCTGTAAATAATATTACGTTTTTTGTGCATATGTCCGAAAATACACTTAATTAATTGGAATTCAGCAAAATGTATTTTTCGCTAAAATGACTCAATTAAAAAGAAACATTGTTGAATGTTCATGTATAAGCCAATTTAATAACTTTAACATTTCCCCTGCCCCTTTTAAAATTGATGCAGTTATGAAAAAACTCATTCTTAAAGAGATTAGTTTTGTCTTATGTTCCTAATTTTTTTCTTTGCAATTTTCATTTTTATGGGCACTCAATTTGTCAATTTAATTATTGCATTGATTTTGTATAAACATTATTCTATTTCTCTTGGTGGCACAAGCAAGATAGTTGCGAGATACCAAAAAGACACTTATAAGTGTTGAATACGATACCGTACTATTGAAGGCGAGACAAGAATTGATCAAGGTGAGAAAGGTGTTCCTAGAGTGAGGAAGATGATATTAGCAGGTCATCAATGTAGCAAAAGACAAAGGGAAGACCTCTTAGAACTTGGTCTATGAAACGCTGGAGGGTCTGGTCATAATTTCGCAAACCATAGGGCATTCTAGCCATTTCAAACGAACAAAACTGAGTGGTGATGTTAGTTTTTAAAATATTTTTATGGGCACCCGATTTGTCAATTTTTAGTTATTGGATTGATTTTGTATTAACATTATTTTATTTATTTTGGTGGCACAAGCAAGTGAGTTGAGAGACACCAAAAAGACACTTAGAGGGGTGAGTACGATACCGTACTATTGAAGGCGGGACAAGACTTGACGAAGGTGAGAAAGGTGTTCCTAGAGCGAGGAAGATGATATTAGCAGGTCATCAATGTAGCAAAAGACAAAGGGAAGACCTCTCAGAACTTGGTATATGAAACGCTAAAAGGTCTGGTCAAAAATTCGCAAACCATAGGGCATTCTAGCCATTTCAAACGAACAAAACTGAGTGGTGATGTTAGTCTTTGAAATATCGTCTGGGTGAATATGGATCTGGTTGAAAGCACGAACTAGATACAGACGAGAAAAGATTGTACAGCCGGAGAGAGATGAAGTGAAATCGGCTATGTACGGCAATGAGTAGCAGTCAGGATTTGTTATCGTGTTTAATACTCTGTAATCCCCAACGGCTCCGAATTCCTCCGGCGTGAATTTGGAAACGATATGGAGAGGTGAGGCCCAATGTGAAGAGGAATGCCTACAAATTCCAGCATCCATCATAAATTGGAATTCATCACGCATTGCAGAAAGTCTAATCTGCGGCTAGACGACGAGGTCGGGAGAATGCAGGTCCTCCTGTTGTCTCGATCCGACGCACCACATTATATTTAATGGGCCTATCCTTCGAAGGTGGAAGGGTAAGGTCGGGGAAACTTTTTCAGAAGGTACTGAAATGGTGAGCTCGGTGGGTGGGAGACGAATAGAAAGGAAGGAACTCTGTGAAGGTAAGTTCGCATCTTAAACAGTAAGTAAAGTTTTGCGATCGACAAGCTTACGGTGACGAGAGTCGAAGAAGAGGTCGTGAGCCGAAAGAAAATTGAGAGCCAATATTTGACAATCTACCACCGCCATGTGAAGGTCTATCGAAAAACTCTACAGAGACCGAGTGAGACTTAAAAGGTAGGCCTCCCATAGGTCCTATTATTGTTCTAATTAGCTGCCTTCATAACTAAATCTGAGGGATCACAAACTTTCCCGCCCTTAGAAATTAGTATAACACTGAATTCTGCATCAGTGTCCACCAGGAATGAGAAACCAGAGAGTGTGTAAGAAATGTGAAAGGGAGGGCCTACCTGAGCAAGTGAAGTGAGGGCAGGGGATGTAGACCCTTTTGTCCCATGCATTTTTAGTTTAAAGGAGAATTTAAGGTTGAAATTGAAGTTTGGAAATTTGAAGAGTTTGGTTGAGATGACTGATGTGTGGGGAGTGGAGATTTGAGATTAGGTGAAGGAAGAGGTACCGGCTGTAAATATGTGCACGGTTGTAAGCAGTTTACAACTTGTGAGTCATATTTGTTGTGGTACCAGCACCATTGATTTGATTGAAAAAAGTTACATTATGCCGAGAGAGACTACTAGGCACAGTATGGAAAAAAACATATTGGTGGTTTCAAGGCTGTGTACAGCGCTGTTACCATACCTTTGATTGTACCATGGCCCTTGAGAGAAAAAATGTGCTGGTTAGAGACCTTTTTTGGCTCCCCTTATAAATTATAAATCATAAATGATTAAGAGCTTCATCAGCTTTTTAATACTATAACTAGAAAATGATATGCTTTATTTATTATAGTTTTACATTATAACTATGTACCAATGTTATTAGTTAATTTCAAAATGTCCCAGGCTAATCTCAAAAAATACACATAACACATTTTCTTTGAGAATTTCTCAACTATATGTCTAATTAAACATTAATAGAAAAGCAATTCTCGCTAGCAAAACAAATTTAATAATTCTATAACCCTAATACCAGTAATAGAAGGACAAGAATTTAGCAAAAACTCCCTGTATTTTCACTTCTTAACGTAATAATGAACATAAAAAATGTACAAGCATTGCATACATGATAATGGAAAAAAATTAAAATCACAATTCACACTTAAGCATATCCATATCATTAATTATTTACAAATATACCTAAATTATTCATCACCTGAATGCTCACTGTTTCATCAAGGCTACAGTCGACAGAAAATATATAAATGATAGTAAACTTAGTAAATAGACTAATTTTATTAAAACAGGGTTGCCTTGCTTGCTCTTTTCTTGGCAAAACTACGAATTACAGTGTCAAAGTCTATATGTTTTTCAATGTCAGACTCAATACTGAGCCTAGCCAGGTTGTTTAGGCGACCCTAATCCATGGTCGCCTGAGATAATTTTTGATGAGCTTAAGCTTGCTGAAACTCCTTTCTGATGATGCTACAGTGGTTGGTGCTGTAAGGAACATCCTCAAGCTGACATTGAGGTTGGGAAATATACTTTCTAATCTGTACTCTGCCAAAGCATTTGACAGTTCCAATGCACCCAACTGTTTTCTACCAAAATTGGCATTGTGAACCATTGTTATGTGATTTATTTCCTGCACAAGGTCTTCACTGCAGATGTCTTTAAAATATTTCTCCGCTAGTTTAGCTGCTTTACGCTTTAATTCCTCTTATGACATGAGGAAGAACAAAGTCAGTTGGAAGATATTTTAAGCAAGGCGGTTCCATTATTGCTCAGCAATTTAAGAGAGTTTGCCTTAATTCTAGGGAAATTGTTTAATATAGGAGAATTCTAAATTGAGTCGTGTTTATTCATTCTTGTATCGACCGATTCTAAACAGACTTTCGATTCAGGCGCCCAAGCACAACTTCCATCCAGACTCAATTCCTTATCGTGACTTGATTGGAATTGTAATGGTTTCACCCCTACAAGTTTGTATATAAATTTCCCCCCCAAAACCAATATATATATATATATATATATATATATATATATATATATATATATATATATATATATATATGGAATGTATCAACTGGCAACATTTCCTTTCGCCATGCGCACGAAAATCCAGGCATCTTCCCATTTGGATGGTGCCCCCGATTCCCTAGGCTAATTACCATTAAAAACGTTCAACTTATTATTAACCACTTTATAAGCCACACACCAACCGCTTTATTGGTTACCCAGACCCGTTCGATAAGTTACAAAATTGAGTGAATTTCGGTACGACGCGTAAGCAAGGCGCCACTTTAGAGTCAAATCCCCCCATCCTTCTTTCGTTTTTTTCTCATATATATATATATATATATATATATATATATATATATATATATATATATATATATATATATATATATATATATATATATATATATATATATATATATATATATATATATATATATATATATATATATATATATATATATATATATATATATATACCTTAATGGCTTGTCTAGGCAGCACCACTGGCATATTTTCCTCCACGAGTGGCCCTCATTCGAGCATCCTTCCGCAGCAATCCTTCACTCACCAGCGGCCTGCCCTTTCCCCTACGTCTGCCATTCTTCTCCCAACCTTCGATGCAGAGAACCCCATTGCATGGTTGGAGATGGCCGACTTCATCATGGGCAACCACGCCATCCCCGATCAACATAAAACGCTCTGCATTACCCAAAAGTTGCCCCTAAGTATCTTTTTTATTTGTAAGCTCATTATGCTTGAGGGCGGCAATTCTGGGCCTTGGGAGAAATTGAAAGTGGCATTTAGAGAAGAATTTGGGAGGTCGAAAATCGAGGACCTGCGTATTGTCCTCAAAACACAGGAAATGGGTGCTAGGCATCCCTCGCGTTTCCTGGAGCACCTCAAGAGCTTAGCTCACGCTAAGGGTGAACAGTTGGAGCAGTTAGATCCTTTGCTAACTGAAATCTTTATGCGTGGGGTCCTGGAGCAAGTTAGGCCACTAATATTAATGGCGTCACTTGCTAACGTGGAGGACATAACAAAGGCTGCCGATGAGATTTTCAACAACCCATACGTCAGCTGGGGTAACGTGAATTATAATACAAATTGAACTGCCAATCATTCGGCCTGCAATATGTTTCAGCCACAAGACACAGTGACACGTTCTGGACGCCTTGTAAGGAGACCTCGCCGTTATATGAATTAGATATCATTGTAAACATGTTTTTGTGTAGGGCGAGTTTTTTTCCCCGTTGGGAGAGTATTGTAGTGGTTTCACCCCTACAAGTTTTTATATAAATTTCCCCGAAAAAACAATATATATATATATATATATATATATATATATATATATATATATATATATATATATATATATATATATATATATATATATATATCGGGAATGTATCAACTGACAACATTTCCTTTCGCCATGCGCACGAAAATCCAGGCATCATTCCATTTGAATTGTGTGCCCGCGATAACAGATTGGTCAAAATTTAAGTATAATTCTTAGTTTGGTTTTTATCAAACTTAAATTAATTATGTGTATTTTGCCAATTACAGACCCCAAAATTCACGTTAACCATTATCATAGACATTTCGCTCACCTCAGAACTAATTATCATAGAACTTTCGCGCTTACCCTAGAAGTAATTCATCCTACGTTATATATATATATATATATATATATATATATATATATATATATATATATATATATATATATATATATGTATACATATATATATATATATATATATATATATATGTATATATATATATATATATATATATATATATATATATATATATATATATATATATATATATTATAAATTTCGCCTTATTTTCAATATATTGTATTCGGCATATCATCCCCTAATTTATTCACATACCCTATAGTTTCAATTATCAATCGCCAATTCTTCTATTTAATAATTGTCCCCACAAACATCATCACAAATTTCAAGTCCCCCCATTAAGTGCATTTTCTATTCATTGATTAATGACATTGCCTGTTTTCAAAACACCATAATTGTCGTACTGCGAGAATTCTTAATTTTGTAATTTAAAGGACCTAAATAACTTAAGCTCTTCCCTTATTATATTACCTCAATTAAGATATTAAAATATTTGATTTCTCAAATAAATATATTTTGTCAAAACTTAGAATTAATATCCCTTCCGAAGAACTGCTTTTATTTCATCCATTCAATTTTCAATCTCAATTCATTGCCAAAGTAATTTCTTACATTGTATGGTCCCCCGAACCGCTTTAGAAATTCAAGATATATATGCTGGTGGAATCATCATATCACTGTTAATTATTTATCATGGGGTCATATTTATTAATGTTATTAAAGTGATGTTGCCTATATTTAATTTATCTCGACTTGGGGGCAGAAGAAGGAAGTTCGATTGATTTTATATCAGATTAGTTGTAGAGCACTTGGGTAAAAGAAGCAAGTAGAAATGGAGTTATATTCGTCACAAAACAATTATATATTATTAGCACTGCGCCAACCTCTAGTTTTATGGAATTCGCATAAAGGTGTAGTGGATTATACTTCATCTTAAAATATCCAACATTCCTTACAAACATAAAATCACATTTTGTCAATTCCATTTTAAACAGATATAGTTTTTTCCTATCCATCGTTTAAACATCTACACTATTTCCTATAGTCTGGAAACTTCTTCAAGGCGAGTACATTTCACTCGTGCTTCACCTCCAGCATCAAAAAGGTTTGTTTTTAACAATGTTCTAATGTGAACGAGAACGATTCACAAAGATGTAAGTAACGTAAATTATCTCATGTAGTTCCATTTCCAGACCACTTTAACATCAGCCCACACTGCAGTGTACATCTTCCTAAATTTATTGCAGATTCTTATCAATATTACAAATCCATACACAAAGTTACATACATAGCCACATTGTCCGTGCATCCATCCACTATTACTTATATAACTTACTTACTACTATGATATATTCATTCCATTACTTATCTTCCCGATAAGGGATCAACAGAGGCCCGTTATGAAAACACCGAATCGTCTATCAACTTACGCACGAATATTGTACACTGTAGGGAAATCGATACTCTCCCTCCTCTTTCAGTTGAGCCACGGGACGTTGACCACAAACATCCTGGCAGTGTAGACGCCATTGTTTAAACCCTTAACCACGTCGCTCTCGCCCTTCCTCCCGGTTAAAAGCTGAACGACCTTTCGATACCACGGAAGGCAATAATCAGCTCAAGTCGGCCTGGAGATCCTAACATCGGTTTAAAACTGCGAGATCTCCCCTAAGAGCGGGTATTCAATTTCACCTCAAGTGCGAAATTGGAGACGAGTCTCCCTCATGCCCGAAGGTCCATCAGGACCAGAGGCAATGCGCCCTGAGAAAAACCGTTGGAGAGGAATCTTCATGCGGCCTGTCCACAAATCCTCCCCCCCCCTCCTACCCCTACCCCAGTTGGGTGACGACGTATCTATACCAAAAACTTTGGAAAAACGGGGTAGAATACGTGAATCAGCAGGCTACAAAGTTCCCGGCAAGAGGCCCGGGCTACCAAGAGAAGGGACTAAGGCGCAGCTCATCCTCGAGCTAGTTCCTGGTGATCACACAGAACTTTAAGTTAACTTGTGCAAGTTCAACTTACTCTAGTTAAAGACCCCCCCCCCCGCCTATCCTGTTATAGCCCAAAGAACCGAGATAGTCCTCGCCCTTGAGGAAGACTGGACCTAAGAAGAAGAAGCTTATCCTCGAGCTAGTTCTCGGTGGTCACACCAAACTTTAGGTTAACTTGATTTAAGAATCGAGTTCAACTTACTCTCGTCAGAGAATCCCCCCCTCCCCTTTATCCTGGTGAAGCCTAAAGCAGAGGGATAGTTCTCGCCCTTGAGGAAGACCCCGAGTGAACTCCCCCAGCACTCCCCTGAGTCAAAGGATTCCACCTGGCTCATCGCTAGCCAGTGCGAATTATTCCCCAGAGTAATCCGAAGAGGAGAAAGGAACATTCTTTCACAATCCCGTGGTGATATCACTTCCTGTTGAAGGCGAGTGGCTTCCCCATCTGCCACACTTGCCAAAGTCCTCTGTGGCTTTAAAAAACATTCCGTCCGCACCCACCATCTGGCCGAGGCACGCGTCAACCAGACAACAACTTCCTGAGGTGACGTAGCTCATTGAGTTCAAGGTCAGACTCAAACCCGTCGCAAGAAGGACAAAGGTATTTAAACTCCGGTATCCGGTCGGTAAAGGACGTTAGCATTTTTTTATATTGTAATGAGAGGTTGGTCAACCGTCACTATATTTTCGAGAGGTCAATTTAGAAAGCCTTACTTAAAAATTATTGAAGTCATTTATGTGTATTTAGTGTGTCGTATTTCTTGGGTTCATGTTTATTTTTTTTTGTTTTAATTAAAGTTTCAGTTTGTTTAAAAAAAAAATATTCTATCCTCGAAACGCTAAGTATGGCACAAGGAATCCTCCAAGTTTAAATCAGTAATAATCAAGATAATAAGAATCAAACTTATATAGCACTCTTAGAGAGATATAACGTTAATCACGGAGGTTTCTTTGGATAGTACGTAAACAACCCATACGTACGAACTCAATCCATCACTCGGTCCTTCCTATACCACGACATACACCTATTGGCCCATTAACTAATTACTGTTTAGAACAAATGGTAACCCCATCACTTCCCCTTTCCTAAACTTCCCGATCGTCCTTTTGTTTTAATTTTAATACATATTCTTTAAACTACTGCTAAAATGAAAAGATCAATTAATGTTGGGGAAAGCCGAGAGTAGCCCTAAAGGTCAAAAGGCGTAACATCGTTCAACCCAATTTAGTTCAGGAATTGAAAAGAGATTGTTGTGATATAAAGTTTCAGTCACTGTGCTCTTATTCCAATATACTCGATTTTTTATGCAAGTTTAACTAACTCTAAATTTAACCTTTACTAGAGTCACTACTTTACTACTTTCGTACTATTTTCCATCACTCAGTAGTTATTGCATTATTAGTAATATATTACAGTTTAAAAGGGTGAATAAATCCATATCTATGTTTATATATATTATTATTCTATATATATAAAAGTTGGCATACTAGTCAAACATCTTGTTGTTAAACTATAGATTACCTAACTACTTATTGTGGTATCTTTAAGACAAGGTTACCACATATTTGCAACGAAGTATAACATATTTGCGATAAGTTTATCATATGTATATTTTAGAACTCAATCCAAACGTCCGCTATATTGAATAGCTAGATTGTCTACTGTAGTGAACTTGGTACATATTAGGTTGTTTGTACTTTAATATCACTAGTATTATGTGTCTCTGCTTCGGGGGGAGAAATTCTTTGGCAGCCAAGGCACTTCAGCTAATTTAGTGCCAGTAGTTTAAAAAATCAAGCAGATTGCCATGGTTGGTGTCTTTGATGAAAATGTTGAAGATTTTGACACGTATGATAGACGAGGACAGTTCTTTTTCGTGGTTAATTACATTAATGTTGATAAGAGAGTGCCATCTTTTCTCACCCTTGCATGCCCGAAGTTGTAAGATCTAGCCAAAAGTATACTCTCACCTACTGACCATGATGATGCTAAATATCATAACCTAATTAAAGCTCTCAAACACCATTACAAACCAAAAGTTATCATCATTATTTAGCGTTTTAAATTTTACTATAGAAGTCAGAAACAAGGGTGAATCAGTCACTAATTGTGTACCGGGTATCAAAGCCTAAGCTCACACTTGCGATTTGGGTGATCAGTTACAAGACATGTTGATGATGGGACTATCTAATGAGTCAACACAACACACACACTCTCCTAGCGGAACTAGATCTCACGTTTAAGAATGTTGCGGCTATTGTTATTACTAGACAGGCCAATTTCCATGTTATGGGGCATCATTTCGTTCATAGGGTACAGTCGGTTGGTAAAAGTTCTTATAACACTAAGTTACAAATTCCAAAAGATGTTACACTTGCAGCTTTAATCTACCTCTTTTAGTCCTAAATATAGGCAAAAGACAACTTGTAACGGTTATTGAAAGCTGCAATAGAAAAATGATTATTATTATAAAGATATTGAGTGCTACTTATATTAACGGAAGGAGCATGTTAGGAAGATGTTTCCAGGATAGAAAACAGGGCACATAAGTCCATGTATCTCTTCCTCGAGTTCTAGAACACTTTGTCAGAATTGTGTATTTACAATTAATGAATGTTATGAATGGTTTCACTCTTGATTCTAAATTTTAGCAGATCACTATTGAAATACTGTTCAATGGATCACTGGTGGAAATGGAAGTAGATACTGGAACAGCTAGGTCCCTAATTTCTAAACCACCCTATGAATCTTCAGGACCAGTAGCATCTACTCTTCCCGTACTACAGTCCATGGAAGTTCTCAATTACAGGTGGCTGGGGAGATTGTATCGGTAAAATTATCAGGTGAAAGTACTTACACTGCCAGTACAAGGCTAAGTTGGTGGTTACTAATGACCACAGTCCTTTCTTATTTGGATGTGATCTGCTAAATGATCTAAAGTTGTTTGAAGTTAAATAAGCTCAAATAAATAGGGTGACTTTTCTCATTCACACCTTATAAAAGAATTTCCAGACATATTTTCTATAGGTTTGGGGTGTTTAAAGAATAGCACCTTTGATATTGAAATTGACACTACTTTTCCCCCCGAAGTTCTGTAAACCCCTAACGGTCCGCTATGCTCTAAAGGAGAACGTGGATAAGGAATTTCAGCGACTGACTAAGGAATGTATCCATGGGTAATGGGAAGGTCCTGTTATTTGTATGTGCATGCTCGGTAATTATAAGGGGGGGTGTAATGAAGTGTCCTCGTTGGTGTTGCACTGTTCAAAATCACCCGTCTAGAGCAGTGTGCGGGAGAAGGTTCCAATAGAGTTAACTCGACGGGTAACGATAACCTAAGTATTGGACCTACTTTATGTCCCTGTTGAATTGGTTCTGACTCCTTATACTCCTTATAGTTTTTCACGAGGGATAATGCGTTAGTCTGGGCTTACCGAAGGTGTCTTCATGATCGGGATAATAAAAGGACTTTGAAAGGACACGGCAAAAGAAAATAACTTTATTCTTAAGTTGGGCTACTAAAAGGAGCAAGCGGAAACGTCTGAAGTTCTTTAAGTTCATTGAGTAGGCTTCTGTTTTACGCGAAGTATCGAGACTAAAGGCGGCAACATTTAGGCGAGTTAACAGGACTTCGTAACGCTACTGAGGGATTGATTGATTCTCAGATTAGCCGATTCTGATTGACTGATCTTGGCTACTGAATGTTTGACTTAATGATCGAATGAATAAATCACCGAATTGAATGTCTCTCTCTCGGTCTCTCGCTCTATATAGTGTGCCGTCTCTAAGGGGCGTGACCTTGACTTGTCCGTGGGGAGGACCCAGCGATCTAATTTGTTCGTTACTTCCACCCCTTGGGGGGATTCAGGGTTGGAGAAACCTTTTCAAAGTGGGGGGGGGGCAAGGGCCTAGCCTGGTCAGCGCGCCCCGTCATAACTGAGCATGTTTGAATAACACAACTACACAGGCCATTGATATGTAACAACAATCGTCAAATTTTAGCAGTTTAATTCAGTATAGATTCACAGTGCAAAACAAACACAAACATGAAATTGTATTCAGAGTCAATAATTATATTCCCGAGACACAAACTCACTGAATTATGAATATAATAGATAGACAGAACAGTATTATAGCTTTTATAAGAGTATATGTAATACAATTTGTTTTCAATATGATACCCATGTTAAATGCAAGTATTTACAGATTTCTTCCCCCAAATCTAATTCTACGATCATTGACAGTGCAAGGCCTGGACTAATCAGGAGAAAACAGCTGGGATATGCATGTTTGCCTATTGGAACTATATTTTTGTAAAATAGCTTACACTGCCTACAGGTACCATTAGGGAGATGAACTTATATTTTTACATTTCTGGAGTTTAAAAGTGGAGGGGCCAGGCCCCTCCATCAAAAAGGTAGGCGAGGCCAGGTTCCGCAGGCCCCCCTTGTTCCTCCACCTATGGGCGGAGTTCCGACAGCTATGTGTACCTGTTTGTATCTACATATTTCCCATGTCTCATATTTCTTCTTAATTATAGAGAATCACTTGTCTCTTACAGTTCTTTGTGAAACTTTGCTAGCCAAAGCTTGTATTTGTTCAGCTTGCCTGTTGTCTCCCGTTGTGACCTTTTTGCTGATATTCTCAGCGCGTGTATGTTTGTGTGTGTGCGTGTGCGTGTGCGAGACTCGCATTTGTTCGGGTAGTGACTTTTGATAGCTGTGCATAAAAAAAAAATATATATATATATATATATATATATATATATATATATATATATATATATATATATATATATATATATATATATATATATATATATTATTCTTTTTTTAATTCTCTTTGGTTCTTTATTTATTACACGTGTCACATATTTCCTTAATTTACACAAATAGCCATTTTTAGGATTTGATAGATTTACCGAGCGTCCATTTGTGGAGTTCTTCACTGGGCATATTGAATCCTGCAATTTGGGTGCCACGGCCCACAGGCCTACCTGTTTTACATCATGAGCCCTACTTATCAACACTAAATTAACTCATCTCCATGGGCCGCTGCCATTGTTCCTGTACTAAAATCAGATGGTTCAGTTCGTATGTGTGGAGACTACAAACTCATCGTGAAATGACCCGCGAGAATGGATACTTACCCAATTCCTAGATTGAAAGATTTTTTTTTAACAAACTCTCAAATAACTCTATTTCATTAGATTATACATATCTTAAACACATTCACAATTAGTTTTGGATGACACCTCTAAAACCTACAAGTCATCACTACCCATCGTGGTATATTTGCCGATAATAAGGTGTGTTTTGGCATCTCATCGGCAACCAGTATTTTTCAATCGGCCATGCAGCAGCTACTCAAACATCACCTTGGCATGTCGTGCTATTTGGGCGATGTTTCAATTGCTGGTTCCAATCCTAACGAACATATCCAACAACTCAGCAGGGTCATTTCTAAACTGCAGTCTGCTGGTCTCAAATTGAGACTAGAAACATGCTCCATTGGTGTTCTGCAAGATACCTACTTGGGCTATTTGTTGAGAAAGATGGCACTCAGCCCACTAAAGAAAAGTTCAATCTATTCAGAATGCACCAATTCTGCGCTAATCTTAGTTTTCTAAATTTCTACAGAAGATTCTTACTTAACGCTTCATTTAAGCTACACCCAGTAAACACCTTACTAAATGCTAATCAGCCGTGGTTTACGGGTAAGGAACAAGAGATTGCTTTGTCTCTCTAAACAAACCCAATTAGAGTCAAATGCACTGGTGCATTGTGATCCTAATAAAGAAATAGGGATAGTTGCAGACATCTCTGCTTAGGGGTCATGTGCTGTTATATGTTATTTGATTAATATCTTAGACCGCCCTTTGTTTTGCCTCTCGTTCCCCCTACGTCAGCTAAGAATAATTAATCCCAGTTGGAAAATTAGGCGCCAGCTTTGTTTTGTGTTGCACAGATTCATTGTATAGCTATGATGTCAGAAACCCCTTTTTATTGTTGACATAGCACAAACCTCTTCTAGGTGGCCTATTTTCCATGCCTAATAATATTCCACATCAAACTTCTGGTCGGATTCAGCTGTGGACGCTTATATTACAAGCTTACCAATTTACTCTTCTGCTTCGATCAGATTGTCTGTTGGGTACTGTTGATGATACTAGCAAACAAATTATCTACGCCTATAGATATCACACTAGTTATGTCAAATTGGATTACACTGGTCTATTTTCTAGATTGTAGTCAGTGACTAGTAAAAACATTCGGCAGCATACACGTAAGGATTGTGTTCTTTCCAGCCTATATCGTTGCTGGGAACATGGTTGTTCTGCTTCTTCATTTGGTTACCTTGATTTAATGCTTTACGTTAGAGAGAGGGAAGAATTGTCCATTTAGAACGGTTGTAGGGCACTCGTCTCATTTTTCCCTCTAAGTTACTAAATGCTCTACTAAGGTAACATCATGCGGGACATGCTGGATCATCTCGTATGAAAGAGTTGAGACGCAGTTGCATATGGTGTTCGAACCTTAACAAGAACCTGAAAGACCTTACGAAATCCTGTACATAATGTTCATTACGCTCTAATCCTCCAATGGCTGATCCATCCGATTTGCATAGTTCTCCATGGTAGTGACTGCACATAGACTATGAAGGTCCGGTGGATGATCACCACTATCTAATTATAGTGGATGGTACAACAACAACGCAGAAATCAAATTCCTCCGGGATTCATTCTTTACTTTTGGTCTTCCAATTTCTATTGTGGCTGATAATGGACGCTGTTTTATTTCTCCGTGGTTCAAGAACTTTGTTTTAAGTCACATCCGCCGCATTGCTTTGTCGTCTACAAATAGCTAAGCAGAGAAGATGTTACATACTTATAGGTACAACTTCTGCTCCATTTCTACTATTATAGACATATTCCTATTAAGTACCGCTTGGTGCCTCATACTATTACAGGTGTTTCGACAAATTAACTGATGTTTGAAAGTGGTTTCAAATCTTGTTTTTACTTTTTGTAGCCGGGTGAATATATAGCCACACACACACACACACATACACACACACACACACACACAACTAGATGATCGGTAACAAGCTCAGAGAGATCATCATTCTCCTATGGCTCGACGTAAAACTCTTTCTCCTTAAACGCCTATTGCAATTCGTAACTATTTTCTTAAAGGTTTAAATGGATACCAGCTACTGTACAGTCTGGCACAGATCCAGGGGAGGGCTGAGGGGGCTGATCCCAGGTTCCAAAGCCTCTCTTTTGACACGGCATGAGGTATTTGGTTAGGTCCTTAAGCCTAGACAGAGGGTTGAGGGAATATTCGTAGAGAAAAATGAATGCTGAGAGGGAGCGAGGAGGAAGCGCACCAATAACTTCCTCAGGCCACGGAAGATAGTTCAATTATCCAGTGACGGGTTGTCTTTTATTTATACTTTGTCCGGGTGAGAACAGTTCCTCCTGGTACCAAGTGCATGTAGACAAAAGGTTGAAGGATAGTCGTAGAGTAAAATAAAAGTAGCGTTCAGAGGAAGCATGGGGAATGCGCGACAACAACTTTCCAAGGCCCAATCAGAGAGTTCTTTTAAACTTAATAACTGGACTTCCCTAATGTGCATTCAGGCCGAGAGGACGTGGAGCTTCTCCAAGTAGCAAGTGTAACAGACTACATAGAATACCCCTTGCGGGGAACGAATAGAGTAGGGATGGGTATCGCCCCCCTCCCCCTTATCACACGGTCGATCTTAACCACTTATTGGTCGGCCAGCTCTTTGGTGATATCTTCCAAGTAGTCTACGAGTTTCCTAGCATAAACCAACCCTCTCACGAAATTCATACTAGAGGACGTGGTCATTTGCACGAGAGTCATTGAGCGTCTGCCCAATTCGCCAGAAGGATCCCGTGTTTGTTTTTCTCTGGCCAGCGCCTCGCATCCCGCGCGAGGGCGTCTAGTTACTGAACGTGCCAGTCATGGCCTGGTCAGCTACCGAAGCGTTAGAGGGCCCGTCCTCTCAGGAGCACCCCTGGAAGGGGAGGACCCCCCCCATCTTTCTTAACTTGTTTCTTTTGGGGGAGGAGGGCAGGAAGCGAGTCTGTTTCTCTCCACCCCTGGTAAGTATCTGTGGGCTGGGCAAACCAGCCCCAGCCTTATCTTTCACTAATATGGTGAAGTTTGGGTCAAACAAGGGTGCGCCAAACGAGGAAGAAGGTTCTTCATTTCCTCTTGGCTTTGTTTGGGCTCATACTGACACAAAAAGGTCTTGCACATAGGCGGACTTTGGCTGGGGGAAGTCTCTTACCTAGTTTCGGTTCGTCCCTGCCATCTGGAGTCGGGGTACCTCCGGGACCATTTTCCCTCCAGGAGGAGCCTCTAATTGGCCATCCGGGCCAGGGACTGAAAGCACCTATTGCTTCTCAAAACCGTCATTGGGGCTACATGCCGACCTCCATTGGTGAAAGTGGAGCCCTTCCACCAATCAAAAACATGCCGTAGTCTTCCTCGCAAGCCCCAATACCAACCGGGCCGTAGTCACTCATTGACGTAACGTTGACTTCACTGCCCCTGTCCGCGGCCGCCCTACTTTGACCTTTATATGGGATAGGCCTAGTGAGGCAACTTCCGTGCATCGACCGATACCACGATGTTGAGCAATATATGTCTTCACCGCAACTCCTTGGGAATCTCATACCAAATCCTACCGATGGCGTGGTAGGCAAGTCAGAGCGGTGGATGGGGCTTGGTGATAGGCCTCCGATAGCTCGGGGTCACCACGCCCGACAGCCAGTGTAGGGGAAAGACAATGACAAAATCAAAGTAGGGCAGCAGAAGATTGGGCAAATGAAACGGGTAAAGAAAGGGACCGTTGTAGTGGAAAGGGTACAAAAGGGACCGGAGACATGAACCAGCTTCTCCAGAGTTGGACACGGAGTGGAGGTTTCTTACGTGATCAAGTCCTTTCTTTCCGGCACTCGAACAGGCAGGACAGGCTGCTCCTCTAAGTATAAAGTGTAACAGTCTGCACTTCTTCCTTTCCTCTCCCGTCTTCACAGCACAACACACACACTCTCTGTTCCAAGGAATCCTGCCAATGGGAATTTATATCCACATACTTCTGACGCGAAACAGGTCCCTCTGCCCAGGGGCGACGAAGATTCCACCTGAACGATGTTTGGTGTCAAAACACAAAACTTCCTGGCACCTCTCCCCCCAAAGAGGACCGGCCCCTGGTTCCCTCGAGCCGACCAGCGATTGTCATACTGACCTTTATGTAGATTTCATTAACCGGTCGTGGATCCTCTTAGATAACAACACCCACTATGCCAGTTACCTTGCTGCGGTTAAAAATAGTGGTAGAAAAAAAGGGATGCTGAGATAGACCAGGATGTAGCGTTTCAACTACCCAAGGACCAGTGGAAGAGTAGAAATCAACCCAGTAGGCGGGGCCTTTCCTCATTGAATTCAGGCCAAGAGGACGTGTAGCTCTTCAGGTATCAAGTGTAACAGACTACATACGGCACCCTCCTGCGGGGTGTACGCAGGGGGAAAGGTGGGAAGAGTGCTTCATTGTTATCAACTAATCAGAGATAGTTCTGGCATGTTGGATTGCGTCAGAAAATAATGGATATTGTGCTGAGGTAAACAATTAAATATGTGTGAGACATTTTGAGTATTTCTTGTAATTAGGATTATTGTCTTAAGGCAAATATAAACATGTCCTGATATGAACTCCACGGATGTTTCACTTATCTTTCCAACATGACTATAATTGGTGGCGTTATAAGCTAATAATGTTATAGCAATGCCTCTGGGCATTCTTATAATAAAAACTTCCTGTGAAACTTATATATATATATATATATATATATATATATATATATATATATATATATATATATATATATATATATATATATATATATATATATATATATATATATATATATATAAAATAATTTATTATGTATAAAATTCAATTATTTTGTCATTTAAATAATTCATGCAATCCTTTAACTTTGTTAATTTAATCACTCATTTATTTTACTCTAACTTTGTCAATTTAATCTTTCAATTAATTTATTTCAACTTTTGTAAATTAAATCATTTTATGTTAAACTTAATAATTAATTAATTCATTTATTTTACTTGTCATTTTATTTAACGTATACCGTTCCACCTGGCATTTATGAAAGACATTTACGAATCATCACGAAAATCTAAGTCTGGAGAGAGTAAAGGATTATATTCAATAACCAATTAATGGAAAAAATAACACGAGATTTGGTTGTTTAGGTGAGTATATGATATTACATTAAAAACTTTAATATATGCAATGCAAATGAATACAAATATGCAATTTCTATGCGATATTATCATGGTCAAAGAACCATATTAAATAAATAATAACTCAAGCTACTTAAACCCAGTTTCAAAAATGACTTGTAACATTATTATTATTAGCATTATTATTATTAGTAGTAACTATTATATCAAATCATTTGAAAAAATAACACAACTGAAAAGAAGATGAGTAATTTAGTGCGACGTAAACCGGGCTGAAGTTGTAGATCAGATGTTTCTTTTCTTCGTCTTCAGAGTCGAAGTGATTCAGGTTTTGTCGAGCTGAGAAAGGCAAAAGGATTAGAGCAAGACCTTAGGAAAGTTGTGTCCGCGCTCACTAGGCTCGAACTCTTGCCTCGACGCTAGAAGTCCAACGCTGTATCCAATACAATGTTTATAATATTTGTCTTAGACGATATTTTTCAGCTTGTCATATCCATCATGCAAAAAAAAAAAATGCGTCTATAATTTCATGTATTTTGACCCCAGTGTTGATCCAAACGGAGTGGGCTTATTTATGCCCCCCCCGCCCCCAACGCACATTTTTTTTATTAGTGACAAGAGAAGACTGAGAGTTAAAGATATCGATTAGGAGAGGAGATGGAGGATCCTTTTCATAATTGAAGGCCACATTGAACTCTAATCGCCTGAAATAAGGCCAGAGTCAAGAAATTGTTTTTCATTTTGTAGTAAATACAGTCAAGGAGAACCTTCTGTTAATAGTCTAATATTATATAAATAGTTTTATGAATGATTATAATTAGTAATTATGCACCTTTGGCAAAAGGAAAAACACCCTATGGAATAATTCATATAATGTAGTTAGACATTTGTGGTAAATGAATTCAGTATATGTACATATCATATACGAGGGGCAGTCAATAAGTTTTGCAATTCGGATATAAGGAAACGAGATAATGAGGAAAAGTGTTTTATTATTTTTCAATATAATTACCCTCGACTTCAATGCATTTGTGCCACTTGTCCCTGAGGCTTCGAATTTTCGACAACAAGAAATCTCCCGACTGCTGTTCAATCCACTCCTGGACGGCGAGCTGGACATCTTCATCGTCCCCAAACCGGCGTCCACGCAGTGCAGCCTTGAGCTGGCGGAATAAAAAGTAGTCGCTAAGGGCTAGATCTGGACTGTAGGGGCGATGCTTGAGCTCCTCGAATCCGCACTCGCGCAACTCTGGCCTTGTGGACTTTGACGACGTTGAAGTCCATCATGGGGCGTGAGGTTTCTAGGGACCCAACGGGTAGAGAGCTTGGTCATGGCCAAATTGTCGTGGATGATGTTGATAACACTTCCATGTGATATTCTAAGTTCTCGCTCGATTTCTTCGACCTTCACCCGTCGATTTTCGAGGATCATCCTCTCCACACGGGCCACATTGTCCTCGTTGGTCACGTCTGACGGGCGTCCTGGACGGGGGTGGGGGTCATCTTCAAGGGACTCACGACCATGTCGGAACTCCCTATTCCAGCGAGCAATGGTTGCATAGGAAGGGGCGGTGTCGGTGTACACTGCAACCATGCGTTCATGGATCTCTTTTGCATTCTTGCCTTCCTTGGTTAAAAATTTGATCACTGCGCGGTGCTCAACCTTCTCCATTGTTGAAAAAATTGTGACTGACGATCTGCGATCAGCTACTGCTTCTTAAATAGACGAGGCAGGAGCGTGCGACTGTAGGTCCTCACTTGTCATAAGTTGTCTCAACACCCCCACAAACAGCGATCCCCCTTCCTCTGTTTTGCCCTACCGATTCGCAAAACTTATTGACCACCCCTCGTATTTGTTTATTTTGAACTGTTTTAATGCTCAGTTTGAACCAGTTTTATTTTAATAACAGTTATAATTCTTTGTGGCATGGATTTCACCAAATTTCTTACCCCACTTAGCTTGTAATTTCTCATAGTTCTGTTTATTTGTATTTGTGGTGATTTTTATTGCCTTTACAAGCACTCACCATAAAAGTGTTCTAGAAGATTTAAGCCTGGGCTCTGTAGTGGCCACTTTATAAGGGTGATCCCCATTTCTCCAAACCAATTCTTGTTGTGGCTGAAGGTATGGCATGGGGCATTATCATGCTGAAATATAACTTTTTCTTTTGTTGTTGTGAGATGCACTTCATAGATATGTGGCGCCCAGAGTGCAAGGAAAGTAGGCATGTGACCCAATGAGGAAGCCCCACAAATGGGTGCTCATTGGATCTATGAAATCCTAAGATTGAACACACAATTAACTAATTAGGTAATATGACATGTAATAAGTAATAATCGATTGTAAAATAGAGAAATACTTATAACATAACTGTATATTTATTAGAAATTCATAAGAAAAGCGAGCGAATAACTGGTTCCCACGCGGATACAACGCACACACACACATAGATATACAAAGGAGCAGCTGCGGGACGGATAGATACCGATGCTTGATAATTAAGGAAGCCGAAAAAATACAGTGAGAAATATGCTTTAGGCAGTCGAGTATTTGAGAAGGTGTCAAAGGAAAAATAAACAGCCATCTCTTGATAGGAAACCAGCGCGGTCTAAGAGTGTGCACAGATACTCGAGAAGCACATACACCTCTGAACTCCGTCCAACGGTCAGCACTGAACCTAACAAGTGAGTCTCCTATCGTTAGCTCCGACCCCCGCGCTTTGAGAAAAGAAAAGTTGCCACGCCCCATTAAGCAGGGAAATTACAAATGAACGAAGGACATTATGGGCAGTCAAGAAGTCCTGTCAGCTTGCCTAAGCTACCTCAACATTAGTAAAACATACATACCGCCCCACAGAACTCTATTTATTTCACTACGCCTAATAAGGTAGACGCTATTTCAAGAATAAAACAACTATTTATCGTCGCTTTCTCTTTGAGTCCTTTCCTGTAACCCAGAAGTAACCAAGGAACCTTCTGGAACTCAGCCTAGAAGCAGAATCTACGTAAACCTAGGGAGTCAGAGCAAACTCGACGGGGGATAAAATAAAGTCACCCGTCACGCCAACCGAAATCCGACCAAACATTTAAAGATCTTTAAATACCGTTACGTAAACCCATAAGACCACTGACGGTCCCCTTTTCCTTTTAAAACCCCATTAGCAATCGTAAACCTATAACTTCACCCCCCGTAGATATATGGCTCTACAACTTGTGCCACCATGGTGATATAAGTTATGTAGTTGATTCTTTCCTTACCCCACTCAGCTTGTAATTTTTCACAGTTCTGTTTATTTGTACTTGTAGTAATTCTATGAAGTCATGGATCCTCTATGATAGAATCATTATACTTCACAGTTTGTACCACACACGAAGGTGAAATGCCTCTCCAACTCTTTGTCTCACGAAGCACCAGAAGTGATGAAAAGCTGCAAAATTGTTACATATATTTAAAAAAAAAATAATTTGCTTCCAAGATATAGTTACATAGAATTAAATAATTTTCATATAAAACAACAATGTCTTCCTTACATACCTGATCATTTAATCTGACCAAATAACATAAGACCATCGTTCATGTCTCCAATTTTTGTAATTTTTGGCACACTGTTGACGTTTTTTTCTTCTTGACCTTGATATCCATGGCTTTTTCTCGCTGTGCATCATTTCAGCCTTTGATCTTTAAGTCTCTTTCTAACTGTTATGAATGATGTTTTTAAACTGAAGCTTCAGTGAACTCTCTATTAAGTTCAGATGTTTTTTATGGTATTCTGTAGATGTCTTCCCTAGATGTTGTAATAACTTTTCTACCACGTCTTTTCCTTGATACAAAACTTTTGGTATTTTAATAACGGGGAAAAAAACCCTCATCTCCATTGAAAGGGGTAAAAAATCAATCAACTTATATATTTGGAGATGTTGAAGGAGAAAGTCATCCTTTGATTGGATGCCATAATAGTAAATCCTGATGTAACCTTCAACAAGATGAAGCAACCTCACACACAGTTAAAAAGTTGAAGACTAGTGCCAGGCAAATTTGAAGGGATTTTAGTTAATGGAACTTTGGCCTTCCAGTTCCCCAGATTAGAACACCATGGAATTTGGAGTGTGGCCAAAGTTTGAACGTAAGGCCTGTACTAAATCTCATCAAACTGTTGAAACTCTGAAATGCAAACTGGAAAAGTTCCTATGCAGAAGTTGGATTTGTGCTCTCTGTGCTCTTGTAAATTCTTTAGTTTTAGTCATATTACTCATTTTAGAATAATATTAAATACACAATAGTTATAAATTTTAGTTAAAGCATAAGAAATATTGGTTCAATTCTGATTTTAGAAAGCATATCATTTTATTAATTACACACCATTTAGTAAAATACTGAGTAACTCAAACGTGTACAAAATATTCAAACATAGCAAAATACCCATTATTATCATACATATTTATCAATAATAAGATAAATTTTAAAAAGTTTGATTAAATATGTTAAATATATAAATCTATTATGCTGCTATATATTTTTGGCCAAGGGAGTATATTTTATATTGCTTCATTTTGATGTTATTTTATTGTTTTATTGGATATTAATGGAATTTATACGAAATCCAAGATTATTGGACAAGGTCGCTGATAGTAGCCCTTCATGATCCCGAATCCCAGAGGTTCCTTCCTTCCTCCGACCTCCTGCCTATGGGAATCTAGTTCGGTTCTTAAATGCCTGAGCTTAATGGAATCTAGGCATCCCGGCATTGTTCCATTTCATCACACTTGCACCCTAGCTTTTAGTGTAAAGACAAAAATGGACACCTTTTTGAATGAAGACTTCAGCTAGAGCTTGGGATGCTCTGATTGCTTCCGGGAAGTGAGGAATGCCATTGTGATGAAGGTCATCAGCCCACTCGAATGCAGCCTTTTCGGGGTGCCACTGAGTGCCAAAAATTGGCAGCGTTTTGTGTTCGACCGTTGATACGTATTCAACTCCTCTTTTGTCAAATGAGGTCGAAAGCAAGGAATAAGATAGGCCCAATCCGGATTGATAGAACGTCTGAAGGAATAAAAACATTTAACTTAATTCGTGAATGAAATGGAGTGAATGAGATTTTAATCATCAGAAAGACAAAACAATCTATGGATGGAGGAAGTAGAAAGTGAATTGTAGAATGAATGTAATTCAGAAAGCCAACCGTGCAATGGTTGGCAGCTAGGAGCTGAAAGGTGGAGTTCGAAACCCACGGTTCCAGCATATGTAAGTAAAGTAGAACAGAAAATTCCAATTTATGATGTTAGAACCCTTTGATCTTTGAGGCATTTGAGGCTTCAGGGAGGGGGTTACCTAGAGTAAATTCTTACTTGAGGCAAGACACATTCTTGGTGAAAGTTTGTTGTAATATTCTTGGTAGACAGTGCATTCAAAATGTCTCCACTCAATTGTCCAAATAGCTGTGATGTCCGAAAACCTAAATTAAAAAAAAGAAGTCACTGTTACAAATGAATTAATAATGTCACAGTAACGGAAAATAAGAGTAATTATCTAGCATTTTGCAATGAACACAATAAATTTCTTGACTGTAGGACAAATTTTACGCCATTGGAGTTCAATGTCGCCTTCAAGCGACATTTAACATCATTCATAAAATCAGAGAACCTAACTTAATTTAACATAGGTTAGGTTAGGCATTCGGATTTTATGAATGAAGTTAAAGTTGTTTCCACTAAATATCAAAGATTATGTTTTATTGTTTTTATTTTTTTAGTTTTAACATAGATCTTTGATAATAAACTTACAATCATTATTATCTCAATGTAACCCCCTTACTTATCTATAAGTGTAGTTAAAAAAGGTTGATAGATCACGTTATTGGAAGAGCACCAAGATTTTCCCACAGGTTTAGTTTTTCAACTAATCTTTAAGATATAGGTCAATTTTAGAGCAATAACTTGCCTTTGACCACCAGGAAGGTTCTCGCATTTTACCTACGAAGTCCATGAAACTTATTCAACAAATGGAGAGAAACTTTAAAAAAAAATCGGTGAAGCTTAGGAGCCAGAAAGGACTATTTAGTCCAATCAAAGGCCAGTCCCATTCTATACTAATATGCTAGTAGACCTCCTTTGAACATTGTCGCCACGATGCTCACTCAGGCGACATTCAATCCACAAGAGTGTTTCGTATTTAAACGATATCATTATTCGTAAAATAACTGTCCATTTTGTTTTTAAAACTATTCACACTAGTACCATTTACTACCTCCGCGGGGAGTGCGGTCCATTTATCGATGATTTTAAAGGTGAATTTTTTTAGCTATGTTCGTTTGAAACTTCCTCCGTCCTTTCAGTTTAAAACCGTTGTTGTTACGTGTGATACCAGATGGGGTCATACTTATAATTTTTTTTATAATTTACGTTTTCAAATTTATTTAAAATTTTGAATACTTCGATAAGGTCACCTCGCAATCGCCTAGTGTCGAGAGTCGGTGGTTTTAGTATATTTAATCTTTCGATATACGACTTATTTCTAGTTGAGGGAATTAGTTTAGTTGCCCGTCATTGAATTCTTTCCATTTTATTTATGTTTACGTGTGTAAAATGTGACCACAATTGTATCGCGTATTCTCGGTGTGGCCTTACTAAACTTTTATATAGAGGTATTATTATATTTTGATGTTTGTAGTAAAAACTTCTCGCAATAAATCCAACCATTCGGTTCGCCCTCTTACACGCTCCGTCACACTGTTTGTTAAACTTAAGATCCTTTGAAACCCGCACCCTTAAATTATTTTATTCGTCCACGGAGATAAGATTTTTACCACCCATTTTATAGTTAAAACTTGGGTTATTTCGACCTAGGTGCAAAACTCTACAATTGTCTAAATTGAATTTCATGTTCCATTTATTCGACCATTCGAAGATTTTATCTAAATCCCACTGAATTAATTTACTATCGTTCTCATTTAAAATTTTACATCCCCTTTTGGGTCGTCCGCAAATTTGGATAATCTACCAAGTAGGCCAGTGTCCATATCATTTACATTAATAAGGAACAACAATGGTCCCAACATAGACCCCTGGGGCACGCCACTGGTTACATTTTTCCACTGCAAAAATTGACCGTTTAAAACTACTTTCTACTTACGAGTTTCCTTTGTAAACTCCAAGTAAATTTTCTAAGTAATTATTTCAATATTCATACGGCTATTTTTCTAGTCTTTATCGCCCAAGTGATGAAAAACTTTGGTAATATTAACCTGGAGTGAATCTGAGGGAATCAGCTTTGTTTAAGGCTTTGCAATGGGTGCGAGGATCGAACCCCGCCGCGAAGTACATCAGATTTTCGAACCCGAGACACGTGGCCCACAATGCAAGAGGGGTCGAACTCCACTTGGTGTAATGTGTTACAATATTGAATATCTTCTTTGCAGCCTTGCTGTAGCCACTGTCCAAGGGCAGGCTTCCGCCAGGAAGAAGAAACCTTTTTGAACGAAATAAAATCAAAAGTGAGCTTCAACCATGGGTAGACCATTTGCACAATCGTTTGAAATAGCCATAAATACGTTTTTAACTTAAATAATTGCTATTAACAAACATTTTGGGTTATTAAAAAAATTAAATGTAATTCTTCAAAGGAAATTTGTTTTTGCAATCTATTTTTTAACCTCAACGAAGAATTTTGATACCGAGACTAAGTCCAATGACTGCCCGAACTCACTACCTTGAATTCCGCTCTCTAATCAAGATATTATAGAGTTATAGAATCAAGCCTAGCGAGAATCCTAAGTCTTGAAGGAGTAGGGAAGGTATTGCAAGGGGTTCTTGGGGAGACATTTAGGCTTAAATATTGTTTTATTTCGTGTGCTTAATAAGTAAATAAGTTTTCATCCCATTTGTTTATAAACATGTTTATCGATGTGCGGTAAAGTACAAATGCCTACAGAGAATTCCAAATTGAGACGATTTTCTAAGTAAAAAAGTTTAACAAAGATATTCGTTTAATTTCAATTTATGTCCATTTGTTTGGCCTGGTGTTTTCAGTGTGTTCAAAAAGTGAAGAAAATTTTATATTATCGAAACTATTCGTAATTTGAAGACTTCTATCAATTGGCAGCCAAGGCGCCTATCTTTAAGAGAGTGCAATTTTAATCCTTTAAGTCTGTCTTCATAGGGTTTGTTTCACATCTCCGAAATGAGCTTTGTCGACATTCGCTATACTCTATCTAATGTATCGATGTTCTTTTGCAGAAAAAAAGGACTAGAAATGACCTGCATATTCCAGCTGTGGACCCACGAGGGATTTGAATAATGGGACTGCCATTTCTCTACTTATATTCTAAATTTATTCTAAATATATTCTAAAACCGAGTATTATATTTTAAGTCGCTCGAAAAATAATACACCGAAATAACGTTCATCTGACACTTCTCAGTCTTGCTTAATAGTCTTGAATCGCTGTCGTTTACAAAGATAAAAAATAACGCAGGACCCAAGACTGACCCATGAGGCACGCCACTAGTGACTTTTGACCAATGAAACGATTCTCCATTTACCACCACACTCAACATATGGTTTATACAAGTGGAAACACGAAGTGTAGACAGCTTTTTACAAATCATTTTAAATATGTAGATATACCATTAATAAATTACTTTCTTGCAATTTCTATCAGATTTTTGTGAATCAAAGTGTAAATTGATAAAAAGAACAACACCCGTTTACAAATATGACATGAAAATGTGAAGCAATCGTGTATCTGTATAGAAGCGGGGAAAATTTTCAAAATGTTGAACCGCATTGTGAATAGATCTAGACGTTTTAAATCTATCAAACGATTTAAAGAGATAGACAGTTCTCTTCCAAGAGTGAGGACGGGCCTGTCCCGATCAGTGAGAACCCCAACCCTAACCAAGAACATAATGAACAAGATCAGGCGAAGGCCAAGGAGGTGTGCCAGACACATTGCTCTGTAGGCCAAAGTGAGTCAAATTACCATGCCAGAAAAAATGCAGAAAGACGATCTGAAACTTCGATCATTCAAGATAGCTAAATGCCATCTCTTTTCCAACCCCAAGAGGGACGAAAGAACAAAGCTGATCCTCCAACATCTCCTTGATGACTCGTAGCATTCAGTTGTATGGACGGATGAGAAGTTGTTCACTATCCAGGCCACCTACAACACAGAATGATCATGTTTGGGCACAAAATAAAAATGAGATTCCGGGTGAACATCGGATTTCTTTGATGAGAGAGAAGCCCGCTTTAGGGATGGTAAGATCAACGTGGAAAAAAACCTCTTCCATTTCCTTTGAAGGAAGGTAAAGAACAACAATCGTGTTTAATTGGAGATCTTGAAAGAGAAAGTCATCCTCTGATTAGATGCCACCATAGTTAATACGAGTGTAACCCTTCAACAAGATGAGGATCCTCACACAGAACCAAAAAGTTCATGACTGGTGCCAGGCAAAATTTAAGGGGTTTTGGTCAAAGGAATTTTGGCCTTCTAGTTCGCCAGATTTGAACACCATGGGCTTTGGAGTGTGGTCAATGTTTGAACAGATGGTCAGTACCAAATCTCATCAAACTGTCGAATTTCTGAAGTGCAAACTGTAAACGTCTGGGAGAAAATATCAATGAATCCCAGTGTGTCACTTACACTCGTCATTACCTAGATTTCGTTGCGTCATCTTGTAGCATCTAACATTTTCTGATATTACATTACGAGTATATTCTGAATATAATTTAATAAATATCAGTCTGCTCTTCGTCTTTTCACCCTGCAAGCCAGTTTTCAATCCAGCGCAATAGACTACCTCTTGGCCGTGCGCTCTAAGCTTTTCTCTGTCTCCATTGGGGAGCCAAATCAAACGTCCTTTTAAAATGAAGGTAAACATTATCTACGGTTTCATGACTATCATAGCATGAAAAACTTCTAAAAAATTCATTAAATACGAGTGACGTCTTCTGAATTCGTGTTGGTTATCTTTAATCTAGTTACGTTAATCTAAATGAGCCACGATTCTGTCTATAAAAATTGTCTCCAAAATTCTACTTTTTCCATTTTTTAAAAAAATTGGCGTAACATTTGTTAACTTAAAGTCTGGAGGAACAATACAGTCTTTTAGGGATTTGTCAAAAAGTCTTGTGAGTGGATCTATGATCTCGTTTTTTAACTCCTTAATATATGACCCGGAAATTTTGAATTGTTTTTTGGGGGGGTCTATAAAATTTGAGAGTTCGATCTTTGTGCACTCAATATTGACACGTGTGCTTTCTTTATTGACGTCAATAACATCGGGAGAAACAGGAATGTGACTTAGGTTTTCCTGCTTAGAGGACTCAAAATATTTCCGAATTATGATTTAAGCAATACCTCCTGTGTCGCTAGCTAGCGTTCCATCGTTATTTTTAATTGGTTTTAGCGAAGCTCGAATCGATTTCAAATTATTTACATAGGTACAGAACTGTTTAGGATTTTATTTACACGTTTTAGAAAGATCAATTTCGTACTATCTTTTGCTTTTTTACTTCAATTTTTACTCGACACCGATAATGAACGTAATTTTTAGTGGTTTACGATATTGATATTCTTTAGCGAGTGAAAGTAGCAGTTTCTTCTTTTAAAGCAAATTTCACAGAATTATTGACCCATGACGATCCTCTATGAGACTGCTTCCAGTCTCATACGGGACGTCCTTCGTCTTTTATAGGAAAGGTTAGACTTCAGAATATCAATCTAGCTAGCTCCCAAAAGCTAGGTCGAATGAGACTCATAGCTTTGGACTCTTACTGTCTCAGAAAACAAAAACTGTTCTATTTATTTCCGTGGGTGTCTATGCTAAAACAGTTTACCATAATAATTGGTGCGGTTAGTGTAAAGTAATAAATAACACCACCAACTGCTTCTAGTCTCCTGCAATGCGTACCTCTTCTATAGGAATAAGTTGCAGTCCTTTCCCACTTACTTTTTCTTATTTAACACTATTTAGTTCCTTTTTATTTATGTTCTCCGTGCCCTTTTTTCCTGAGGACAATACTTATGTTAGCCAGCGTTAGTTTCAGTTTTTTCATTAATTCTTTCTTTATATTCTTTCTTTATATTATATAATCCTTAAGCTTAATGTCAGTAGCCATCCCCTAGTTTATGAAAAAAATACAAAAATCCTTGTATAAAACTGTGCTCTTCACAGTTCCAGCCACGCGGTGTTTGGATGTTGTGCGCATGCTCACATGTCCGAGATAAAAAAGCTGCACGCTAGGGAGAGAGAGCACTATGGCTCACCAGTGCCGACCATGGTGTGCTGGTGGAAGGTAGTGTTTCGTTTTTACTCCGCGTGTGTTGTGCTTAAAAACGTGTTTATATTCTTGAATGTGATAAGGTGTAGAACTTAATTCATATATATTTTTCGGTTCTTTTATTAATTAATTGAGATGCTGAAATTTATCTCTGAAAATAATCTATAGATGATGTTCTTAGTGAAATTACGAAACTGATAAAAATCCTCTTGGCAATTCCCATGACTAAATCACAGGCAGAACGCTGCTTTTCAACAGTGAAAAGAATACAAACTTTTCTAAGGAGCACTATGAATTCTGAAAAACTAAATGCACTTGCAGTACTTTCAATGGAGAAAGAATTCCTCACTAGTCATCCAGAGATCAAGGAGAAAATAATTAATCTTTTCGCGCAAATTAAAACAAGAAAATGAATTTCGTTTTTACATGAATGGATTAAGCTTGAACTGTAACAATTTAGGCTATTAGTAAGTAAGATTTTTTGGATTTTGTTCTGTTTAAGTTTTTATCAAGTTTATCTATAGTTTTTATATGTTTATTTCATTTTACACAATATTAAAACAATGCTAAAAAGAATTCTGATGCAGCACCCCTACTAATTTTAGTTACGAGCCGTCAATGGTTAGTTTCTTTTTTTTCAGGCAATCTAGTTCTGTCGTTCTTCCGGCACTATGTTACGCCTTATATAGTCTCTTAATGTTTCATTCTTATGTACAGTTGCTTTTCCTTTGTTTGGAATTTTCATCCCACAGAAAAAAATCAGCCATTTTTTATTGTTTTTGTAGTGCTTTGTGGAATTTTTAAATAACAGAAATCGTTCTTATTAGAGACCATGATTTTCCTGTCATTTGAATTCACATATACATTAAAATTCTGACCACTCTCATAGTGTATGACTATTTATTTTTATATAAAAGCGAAAATTAATGAGGGCATTTCCATCATATATTTTTGGAAAGAGAGTTATGACGAAATTAATGAAATTAAAGGAAAGCTGTAGAAGGTACTTAGCCGAGTGAGCGAAAGTAGAACACTACTTGTTATGCTAGTTTCCTGAGCCCTTTCCTGGTTTGACTGAAAGATGATGCTGTTGCCTTGTGTAAGAGATAACAAATTTAACTAGGGCGAAGTGGGGCAACACTACCTCTTTATGGTGTGATCGGTGGGAAGATGAAGAAAGGTATAATTCAGGTGAACTCTATGGAGGTAAAAGTGAGCCCCGGATTGTCAGTCGGCGGCCCATTAAGAAAGATGATCGGTTCAAGGAATATGTTTGACTTCTGAAGAACATTTTGGTTTTGGTAAGATCTGATCAGCCATTAGAGTCGTTCCTGGGACAAGAGGACGTTGTGGTACTCACCCGTTTAAGGACTTGGCAAGGTGATCATAATAGTCATCAGGTTGATTGATCCTAGAATGAAGGAAAATAACTAAATTCAAACAATCTTTCAAAAATCAAGGAATGATTAGGTAATAAAAATATAATTTATTTTACAATTAAATAAATATTTTGGTTATGTCAAGTAGAAAAGAGATAAATTAGGCTGAGGACATATTATAGTGCAAGACCAAAATAATAATAATTATAATAATAATAATAATAATAATGATAATAATAATAATAATAATAATAATAATAATAATAATAATAATAATATAATATTAATAAATTTCTTATAATGCGCTCTTCAAGGCCAGAGGCCTTCACAGAGCGCACGTTCGGCTGTGGGCCAAGATCAGTTGGGTGAGTAGGCAATCCTGAACAGATGCGTTTTCAGGAGTCGCTTGAAAGTGGTAAGTGAGGCAGCAGATCTAATTTCGGCTGGAAGAGCATTCCAAAGCTTGGGGGCACAGACTGAGAAGGAGCGGTCACCCATTGAGCAGAGGGGCGAGCGAGGAGTATTCAGGAGAGGAGCATGAGATGACCGAAGGGGCCGAGGGGCGAGACATTGGGAAAGAGCAGAGGAAGGGTAAGTTGGGGCCTTTTGGTGAAGGATCTTGAAAGAGAAGAGAAGAATCTTACAATGAGAACGATATCTAACAGGTAACCAGTGCAGTTCCTGAAGCAGAGGCTTAGAAGGGGAGAAGCGAGAGCGACGGAGGAGTAGTCGGGCAGCGTAGTTCTGGACTAGCTGAAGGGGACGTAGAGAGGAAGATGGTAGATTTACAAGAAGAGAGTTACAGTAATCAAGGCGGGAGGTAGTGAAGGCATGGACAGCAGTCTCAGGACTTTGGCGATCGAAGTGAGAGCGAATGCGGGAGAAGGTACGGAGGAAACAAAGGAAAGATTTACTAATATTGTGGATGTGGGGCTTGAAGGAGAGATGCTCATCGAACACAACGCCCAGATTTCTAACAGAGGCAGAAAAAGCGACCGAGTTTCCACCCAGAGGGAGGGAGGGAAAGAGGGATTTAACTTTGTATACTAGAGCGGGGGTACCAACCAGAAGAACTTCAGTTTTGGAGTGGTTAAGTTAGAGGAAGTTAGCCGATAGCCAGTCCAAGATAGAAGAATAGGCAGATAGGAGGTCACATATTGAGTGAGCAATGATCGAGGGGGAAGAGGAAATAAAGATTTGAGTGTCATCGACATGGAGGTGGAAGGATAGACTGAGATTACTTTAGGAGGGAGCTAAGAGGGAATAAGTAGATATGAAAGAGGAGAGGGCCGAGGACAGAGCCTTGAAGGACACCAAAGCAAATGGGAGTGGGGTCAGAGGAGACATCGTTAATCACCACAGATTGGGTGCGAGACGAAAGGTAAGAGCGGAACCAGTCAAGAGCAACGCCAGAAATGCCAAGGAAAGAGTGGAGGCGATCAAGCAAGACGGAATGGTCAATAGTATCAAAAGCACAGGAGAGGTCAAGTAGAATGAGGATGGAGGCGCAACCCCTGTCAGCAGCTCTACGTAAGCAATCGTAACATTGAGTAGAGCGGTTTTGGTAGAGTGCCCAGCTTTAAAATCTGATTGGTAAGTCGCATTAATGTGGGGATTAATGCGCGAAACAACTACTCTCTCAAGGACCTTGGAGAGGAAGGGAAGTTGCGAGATCGGGCGATATCTAGCTGGGTCGGAAGGGTTAAGCTTCGGCTTTTTAAGGATCGGACGGATTTGAGTACATTTGAAGGAATAATGGACAATACTAGTAGCAAGGGAGGTATTGGACATGTAGAAGAGCATTGGGAGTATGACAGACAATATTTTTATTAATAGCTTGGGAGGGGGGGGGGAATGAGTCACAAGAGCTAAGTACCAGTTGCCAAGAACAGGACAGAATAAAAGAACTAGAATGTGACTAGGTGAAGACGAGGTGGCTAAGTCTAAGAAAATATATTTACTTTCCTGACTAATTCTCTCTTCTTTGTTGGTATATTTACACGATCGCATATTCCATGTTCTCTTACTATATTTTTCTATTCAAAAGAGACGGAATATTTCTTCCAAATTTGGCTAAAGCTTTTTATATATTGGTGTTTGAAATTTTCTAAACATTGAATCAGCTCTCTACTAAACATAAATTTCAGTGAAAAGAGGATTTATATGGCTATTGATGCTTGCTGTCGCCATAACATAAGGAAAGAAGGAGGCTGAAATAGTCTCATCAATAGCCTATACGAGGCAGCTCCTATTCCCATCGCCCAGTTCAGTCACACCTCGCAGCATCCTCATCCATAAATCTATTATTGCAACCCCACAGGGGGGACATTTCTATCACATGACTAGTGAGCCTATCCATTTATCTACCACTCAATCTTTTAACCAATTTCTACCAATCTATTTCCCTAACCTAAACTTGTCCAGCTTAAATCTATTGATATGTGCCTTATCTTGTTCACGCCATACACAAACAATTATAGACGAGAAGACAGATTATGAGGATAAGTGGCTCATAGCTACGAGTCCCCATAAGACACAGGTGACACTCTACGGCGTTTGAGATCACTACATACACAATATGCAAATATACATACACACCACACCCAATAAGACTCACATACACATCTCACACCAAAATTCTAGAGGCAACATTTGAAAAGTCCCTAAAATTCCACACAAAATTCAACCGAAAAATTATACGAGCATAGGCCAAAAACACAAAAAGAAGCTCCGCAGGTTCTATCCTGCCAGCCGAAAACTACAACTACACTGATATAAAACACTAGTCAGACCACTCCTCACATATGCACTGCTTACACTCGTAGCTGAGAGTCAAACATGGCAGAGCGCATTGACAACTCTGCTCTGCTTCCTATTATAATCTTTTACCCGTTGAAGATTTCAATCAAGTCCCTTCGAACTCTTCTCCCTTTTAACGTATGTAGATTTATCCTCTTAAGCCTTTGACTATAAGGGAAGCTCCTCAACCCATAAATCATCTTAGACATCCTTCTCTGCAAAGAATCAAGCAAAACAATATTCATCCTATAATATGGTGACCGAAATTGCCCCGTATAGTCAAGATGAGGCTTAACTAATGCCAGGTACAGTTTTATAATGACACCAGCAATCCTATTAATTACACTCCTCTCATTAAACTCCAATACCCTATTAGCTCTGTTCCTAGCACTTTGGCACTACTCTCTAGGCCAGAGGTCTGAACGTAGCAGAACACCTAAGGCTCTTTCAAATTCAGACTTTCCTAAAACTTTCCCATTCATTTTATAAGTATTTAGTGTTTACACTTACATATACAAAGTACACTACACTTGCTCTTTTTAAATTCTATTTACCATTTCTATGTCCATTGGAATAGTGGGGTCAATTCATATTGAAATACCTATGCATCAAAGTCGGATCTTATAAGCTTATCTAACTTAATGTCATCGGCAAATTGCTCAGGTCGCTACTTATACCTAAGTCAAGATCATTAATATAAATCAAGAAGAGCAACGGTGCCAACACCGAACTCTGAGTAACCCCACTGGTAACATGCTCTCACTCAGACTTAACCTATTTATACCAACTCTTTGCTGTTTGTCACTAAGCCACAACTGATTCCTAACCTAAAAATATTTCCATCGATCCTAAGCGCTTTAACTTTATTTAAAAGTCGTAAGTGTGGCACCCTATTGAAAGCCTTACTAAAATTTAAATAAACAATATCGTAATTCTCATCTCTAACCAGCAACACCGTCCACTTTTCTAAAAAAAGACAGTAAACTAGTCAAACACGATTTGTCCCTAGTAAAGCCGTGTTGAGATTTCTTGATCAACTTATGTTTATCTAAGTGATCCCTAATAGATTTCGCTATTATAGACTCCATCATTTTCCCCAACATTGTTGTCAAACTCCTTGGTCGGTAATTAGACATATTTGCTTTATCCCCCTTGTTAAATATAGGTATCACATTAGCTTTCTTCCATGCTCTGGATACAATGCTAGTTTCTAAAGATTTTCTAAATATGCATGCTAGGGGCTCACTTAACCCATCTTTAAATTCTTCCAAATTTCTAGGAAAACCTCATCAGTTCCTGGTGCTTTACTAAATATAATTTTATATATTTCTTTTGACACTATCTGCTTTGTAATTAAAATATCCTCTAATTTCTCCTCATTACCCCTGAAGATCAAGGTCCCGGGGTCCCCTCAGGTACAATTAGAATATCCTCGAGTGTAAATACTGAAAGAAAATACTTATTTAACATCCTAGCCATTGCACTTCATTGTTTATATTTTAGTGCGGGCTTTACCACCGATTTGGGGACCTACAGTTTAACGTGGTATCCAAAGGATCCGTATCTACAGCAAATGGCAGCTGTAGGAAAATCAACCCTTATCAGGGCTCTAACAGGAGAATCACCACACACGATGTGGCTTAAATTTACTTCCATCTGTATAAAAATACGGACAGAGAACACTTTGGAGGAGGTACACAGAAACGGGGTCAGATAAAGTGATAGTTTGGATTCTTCAGCTTACATCACTGGTATTACGCGGGCTCCTGCTGACTCCACAAACTTCACGTATGAAGCTGCAATGTATGAGGTGTAATTTTCTGCTTCGTATGCTTTCTTCATCCGGTGAGTCAGTTCCTGCGCGAGGATGCCTAAAAAGGAACACCGGTTCAAATTAATATTGATGTCTTGGAGAATATAGAAAAAGTGGTAAAGTAGATGTGCATGAATATTCAGAAGAGGTAAATCAGGGTCCTAAAACGGACCGTCTAATTGTTTTGTCTAATTAAGATTGGGGCAAACACAAACACACACGCACTCTGCCCCCTCTTTCTCTTTCACTCCCTCCCTCCCTCCCTCTCGTAGACTGCGTGGTCAGCTCATCGAGGTTTTCAAAATACTTCGAGGGTTCGACAATGTTGACTACCGGGATATTTTCACACTGAGTGAGAACAGAACGCGCAATCACGGCTTCAAACTTGAACTGAAGCGTTACAACCGCAATCTGTGTGGAAACCTTTTCACCTACAGTGTCTGCGGTAAGTGGAACGCACTTCCAGTGGAAGTTGTCAACAGTGAATCGGTTGACCAGTTCAAGTCAAGACTAGACAAAGTCTTGAAAAGTGGCCGTTTAGGGACGCAAAACAATTGAGCAGCCATGTGCCCGCTAGATTGCTAGTCCAAAGGTACCCTCCTTGAATGGACCGTAAGGTCTCCTAGGGTACCTTCTTTCCTTGTTGTTACTCTCTCTCTCTCTCTCTCTCTCTCTCTATATATATATATATATATATATATATATATATATATATATATATATATATATATATATATATATATATATATATATATAATATTGAGGATAAATCCCAGAGCCACGAGAAACGGATGCAGCATCTTTTTATTTTTCACAACGTTTCGAAAACTACAAGTTTTCATCTTCAGGCTAAAATCAGTTTACAAAGTTAATACATAGGAAAAAACTTGAAAAGGCCAACAAGACATTATTTTAAAGGGCGCCAATTATAAAATATCAGTAAAATGTACTATGAGTTAAATTTTTTGTTATTAAATATGACTTGGCAACAGTTAAATTTGCTTTAAAACCGACTCAAAAATTAGTTAATAAATTTAAGGATTATTGCAGAAATTAATTAAAAACTATAAGAGAAATTGACCTGGAATTATTTAGAGATAGTAAATTCAAACTTTGTTTTTAATTTAGTAAAGACTGTAAGAGTTAAAAAACATTTAATATAAAAACGGTAAATTTGGGTACTTACTAAAGTGGATCCATCCTAAAGAGTGAATGGTGGGTTTAACCAAAAATTTAACTTATAGTACATTTTACTGATATTGTATAATTTGTCGCCCTTTAAAATAATGTCTTGTTGGCCTTTTCAAGTTTTTTCCTATGTATTAACTTTGTAAACTGATTTTAGCCTGAAGATGAAAACTTGTAGTTTTCGAAACGTTGTGAAAAATTAAAGATGCTGCATCCGTTTCTCGTGGCTCTGGGATTTATCCTCAATATTAAATGCAGTCTTCACGGCCGAGCTCCATATGGATGTATATATATATATATATATATATATATATATATATATATATATATATATATATATATATATATATATATATATCCCCTCGATCACACACACACACACTCTCTTTATCACTCTGTCTATATCACTTTCAATATCAATTTCAATCTCTTTCTCGCTTTAGATCATTCAATCTCCATCACCCTCACCAATGATAATTCTCATTCTCGATCACTCTCACCCCCCCCCCCCCTTCACTCTATCTCACTCTCAATGTGTCTCTTTATCTATCAATCTTTTTATTTCTCCATATTTCTCCCTCTCCAGTAATGTCTCTCTAAATATATATCTCTCTTAATCTCGCTCTATCTCAATCTCTGTTTATATATATATATATATATATATATATATATATATATATATATATATATATATATATATATATATATATATATATATATATATATATATATATATAAATGTGGAAATTGGAACATCCTTCGGAAACCTCGATTTTAGTATGTAGGTTAAAGCCAGAACCAGTATTCAGAATATATATAATTTGGAACGTTTCGAATATTAGCTATGTTCATCTTCAGCCTATAATGGAGTGAAACAATATGAAAGCAAGCAAGCTTAGAATACATAAAGAGATATATGTATTAATGACTGACAATAAGTTTAAAGTTCGTTGAATTTGACAGAAAATAATGCGACAATATAATAATGAATAAATTTAGAGTTTAGTAAAACTTTCAAGAAAACAATGCAAAAATTACCGAGAGAGGACAATGCGAATTTACAAAGAAAACACTGCAAAATTATAAAACAAGCTGAGAAAACAAAGCAAAAATTAAAATGAAATAAATGAATGAACACTTAGGAGTACCAACTTGAGAGAAGGACAGGAATCGAATGATTTAATATGTGGGAAATTTGAACTAAGCTAAACATGGTAGTTGTTTAAAATAACTGAAATATGGTTAACAAACTAATAGAACATTATAATAGAACATTATAGTTGGTTAACCATATTTCAGTTATTTTAAACAACTAAGAATATAATAGTATAAGACAAAAGTGGACTTAGTTAGTCATGGGACCTACAGCTTAACGTAGAATCCGAATCACGATATGTCGCTTGTCTCTAACTATAACTATAACAGTTTACCGTGACCCCTGCCCCACGTATCACTGTGAGTCCCGTGTGCAAATATGATAGTGGAAAACGGAGAGATGCACAAGGCTGAAGGAAGTAAGAGGTTTGCAAAGAGATCCTAATTGCCTGGAGGTCAGACTTATCTCTGTCCATTTTAGGTAGGATAGCTAGCGTGATAAAGTTAGAAAGTAGTATTGTTATTTATGAGGCGTTCAAACCGTTATTAGTAAATATTCTAATAATTGACTATATACTATTCTCTGGTTTGCTTCGGTTAATTAATTACTCTTAGTCGTCGTCGAGTATTAATCTCTTTCTCTAAGTGTAGATTTCTTCTTCGTCTTCTTCTCCTCCCTCCTCTATCCTTGGGGAACTTGGGAATAATCTGTGCGATCTCCTTCCTTCTCTTTGGGCAATTTGGTTGGTTAATTCAACTCCTACTTCATCCTGTGTCTTTTCTAAGCCTTTCCTTGCTCTTTTTGCAATTATTCTGTTAAGTGGCTTCATCCTTGCCTCCCTGTGCAGGTCTCGTAATCTTTTTCTTTCTCCTCTTCTGGTGTTTGTTATTAAGTAGATAGCTTTGTTTTGGACTCTTTGGAGTCTTAATAGGTTACTTCTTGAGATCGTGTACATCGCTGTGGTTGGATAAATAATCGCGGACTGTACTATGGCTTGATAAATGTTCCTCTTGTTTTTCATGTTTAGGTTAACTAACTTGTACAGTGATGCCAGGCCGCTCTTCCCTCGATTTACACTCTCAGTTACGTGCTTTTTATAACCTTATTTCCTAATGGTTATTCCAAGCACCTTACATTCTTTGTCGTATCTGTAGCGCTGTCCTTCTATATATACATCTGAGATGCTCCTCCTGTACACGGGTACCATTTTACATTTATCCCTGTTGGTTTTAATTTTCCATTTTCTTCGTATCTATTAATGCTTCTTATCTCTTCTGCAGTCATCCTAACTTGCATTGAGCCGTTCCTGGAGGGGCAAACTATGATTTGAGTGACGTTGTCGGCAAATTGTATGTTCAAGCAGCCTTCATTTCTTGGTAGTGGTATATTTGCTGTGTAGATTGAATAGAAAGACGGACTCAGACATCCCCCTTGGGGCAAACCCGCAGCGAGCTCGAATATTTCACCCTGATGTCGTCCTATTTCCACATAAGCACGTCTCTCCATTACATAATCACATAAAATCCTTTCGATCTTGTTGTTAATTCCTAATCTGAGTATCTTGAGTTGTATACCCCTCTACCATACTTTGTCGAATGCCTGCATGTAATTTAATCTGGTGAGTCCCGATCTGCCTGGGGCTCTCTGTCGGAAGTTCTTTATGGTTTCTTTTAATTCCTCAGATGTAATGATTGCGTCTATTCCTTCGTTGTCGTTTCTCCTTTCATCGACAAAGTGGAAGGAGTATGTCCTTTCGATCTCTCCATTGAGTTGGTCCACGATCTGATGTTTGAACTCAATGTCATAGTCCTCATTCACTTCTTCGCTAATTTTGAATACATATATCCAAAGCTCTCTAAATAATTCCTCTATTTCTTCCTCATCTTCTAAAATGTTGTTCCCTGCATCCTTAATTTTCATTTTATCCCTTGTTGTCTGAGTTTTTAATATGTTGATATATTTCCAAAATTCCCTTGGTGATGTTTCCACATCTATTTTCTCAATGTGCTGATCCCATTTCTCTTTTTGATAAATTAGTGCTATTAGTTCTCTTTTCTGTCTCCTGAGTGCGTTGTATGCTTCCCTTGATGTTCCGAATCCTCTTATATTTTCTGCCGCCCGGCCGATCTCCTCGCTTAAAGCCACCATTTCTGGTGTCCACCTAAATTGTTTAATGGTTTGGAACGAGTTAATATGGACAGCCCCCTTCTCTACCCTTTTCATTTCTTCTTTGATCCTATCCAACTCCCCGTCAATTTCCTCTAGAGTGATTTCTCCGAGCGGGCTGGGCACGTACATCTGAAGTAATTCTTTGTACTTATCCCAATCCGCTCTATGGTATGCCTTCTATTTCTTCGAAGGGATTTGTATATGATTCTTGTTTATGTGCATTAGAGTCGCAGTGTGGTCACTGCAACGAACATCCACTGGTTCCATAAAATAGTTAAAGGGCAGATTGAAGTTAGCCAGGCAGATGTCCGGTTTTGTTGCCTGATCTCTTCGTAAGTATGTAGGGAAATTTAGTTCCAGTCTTTGCAGTATACGTCTATTGATAAGCGTGTTAAGTTGTCTTCCGACTCTGTTTGTATTTCTGTACCCAGAAGCCCCGCAATGGGCGTTTAAATCGCCAATAAAAATGACTAGTATCCTATAGTTGAAGAGTTTAGTAAAGTTTTGTACCTGTAATTGGGGGCGCCTGGGTGGCTGGTATCCAGTTGCGACAATGATGTTGCTTAATTCCATTTTAATTTCTATAGCTAAATATGCATCCTCCAATCCTTGTATTGTTTTGTACTGCAATCCTTGCTTGACCGCTATTGCCGCACCGTCGTGTGTTTCTCCTGAAGGATTTGTGTTAATAACATCGTAGTTCCATATCTTTAATTTCTCGTTTTCTTTGTTTCTTCCATGTTCTAATATTAGTATACCATCTGGGTCAATCTTTCTGAATAAGTTTCCGTACATAATTTGCTTGTCTTTCCATCCGTATGTGTTAATTTGTAGTATTTTTAATTTCTTAATATACATAATCCAATTGTCCATTTCCGTTCGTATATTCGTTTTCCGTTTTGTGTGTCTTATCTGTAGAGTTATCGGTGTTTCTTCTTCTTTTTCTGGTTCTTCTTTTGTTTCTCCTGGGTTTCCCCTCTGCTGGTTGCGTTCGAGGACCCTTCTCGTAATTCATCTCTGGGTGATGGACCCCTTTTACTTGCGGATTTAGATCTGTTAGCTCTTTGCTTTCCTGCGAGTAGCCCGTGTGCACTCTTGCTCTGTGTCGTCGTCGGAGTTTTCAGTCTCTGAGTCTTCGCTGATTGTGTCCTCTTCTGATTCTTCTGCCTGTTGATTTCCTTTTGCCTCTTCGATTTCCTCATGTTTTGTCTTTTCTGTGATTTTGATTCTGAAAATGGCCGATGAGTCGACTTCTTTGGGGAATTTCATCGGTTCGAGCCCGTTTTCTTGTAACATGCTGTTGACTGTTGTTGCATAACTTCCAGGGTTAGCTATGTTCATCATGTGCGCATGTAACATACAAGTAAGTATTTTTACGTTGAGCGTACCATCTAAATTAATATGAGTTGCCGGTCCTTGTTGGTCACTTTTTGCCATTGCTGCGTATGAGTTTTTATTTACGTTCGTATTATTTCTTTTTGACTCTGTTTCTTTTCTCTTTATAATTTCTTTTCTTTTGGGACAAATCATTGCCATAGTTCTGTGTCCCCCTTGGCAGTTAATGCATTTTTTAACTGTGTTGTTGTAGTATCGCTAAGAATGGCCTCAAGTTCCACATTCAGAACAGATTATAAGGTCTTTGGGGGGGGCAATTTTACGTCGTATGTTCTTTCAACGCATAACATCTGAAGCATATCTGTATACTTGTGAAGACGTCTCTTTGTATGTGGGCGAATGGACTCCTCACGTTGAAAGCAAGAATTCCCTGTTCCATAATCCTTGAAGCCATTTCGGTAGATTCACAAAGGACCTTGAAAACGTGTGATCTTTAAATTTGACCATCTCTGTTACTTTGAGCCATTTCTGCCTCTCCTGCAGTTCTTCTTTTATTTCTTGGGCATGGGTGCTCTCCTACCCAAGACTCGATTTTTCGGCAGATGACACTTCTGTTAGCCGTGATTTTTGGTGGCACTCTAGCTTCCAAGTCCAACTTCCTTAGCGTAATGCTCCGCCGAAGGCACCGCCCTGGGCCTTAAAATCACCGACCATGGATACTCGAGACACTACACGGAGAGGCGGAACATGGCAAGGAGAGAAATCTCCAAGCTATACAGGTTTGGAGATCTTATCTCGGCCAACATCAGGAAAATATATCTGATGTATGTCCGGGCTAAGCTCATCTACCCCGCAGTGGTTTCTCAAGCGGCCAGCAAATCCTCGATGAAAAGGCTACAACGTGTCCAGAACATACATATCTGCTTACCAACAAAGTCATAAGGCGTGATCACCTTAGGCAAAGAAATTTGCACAGGAGGTAACGTTTGGAGCCTATCACTGTCGTCACCCCAAAACTTGAAAAAAAGGTCTGGTCCACTCTAATGAATGGTGTCATTCCTGAGCTACAGGGAACAGGTGGCAGACTTAATATACCTGCAAGGCTACGGGCGAAAGTCTCACGCCAACGTCGGTTCCCGAGCACAAAATTATGCACACAAGAAGTCATTACACTAATTTATACATAGAAAAAACACAAAACAACATATAAGAACATTTCATCAATACATACATAAATTAAAACAGCGAACAATACAATTATTACAACACAAGAAACAATTAGAGCTAACAAAGGCTTGAAAGTTGAAGATTTGCAAAAAAAATAAGTACAACTAATATTTGAGAACAAACAATAAGAAGAACACTAAAGCTCATGAAATTACACAAACATAGGATAAAAAGTTCAAACAAACAACAAAAGCAAAGGTAAAAATAAATAAAAAATAAAGCAATGCGCTCCCTACTAGGGCAAAATACCCCCCCCCCTCCCCGCTTTAATTTTCACCTACTATATCTTCCACTATCCCAACTTCTACTAAAAACTGAGTATATCATACTCTTTCACTCTGCCAGATCCTCACTCCACTCATTACATCGGTAAAGGAGGCAAGAACATTTCAAAACGCTCCGAAGATGATCGAATAAGATCGAAAGCTTAGTAATTTAGTTTGGTTTTTACCAAACACATTCATTTAAAAAAGAGATAAATACTGGAAAAGTGATCCACCATCTACAAGATGGAATAAAAAAGATAGTTAGAAGAAGAGAAAGTTGCCAAAGGAAATTAATTAAGGCAAAATAAACAATGGTCTTCAACAAAATTTGCATATATATATATACTCGTGTATATATATATATATATATATATATATATATATATATATATATATATATATATATATATATATATATATATATATATATATATATATATATCGCAATATCCCTCTCTCTCTCTTTCTATCTAGCTATCTAACTTTCTCTCCCCTACCCCTATTCCTTTCCCTCTCCTTCTTTCTCACTATTTCTCTTTTGATCAATCTTTTGATCGATCACCTTCTATCTCAATCTCCTTATCACATATCTCTAATATTTTTTCAATCTCTCTTTATCGATCTTTCTAACACTCAATTTCAATCTCTACTTCTGTCAATCTCTGACACAATCTGTATCAATTTCTTTCTCTCAATCTATCTCTCACTCTTTTATTTATCAATCTCCCTCTCGCTCAATCTTTCTCTTAATTTTTCTCTCAATCGCAATATATAACATTTAAAAATGATTAGTAGATCAATCGGTTTTACAATTAATGGGGTGTTAGCGAATTGCCCAATTTATAATAAATTCATTTGCCCTGGATGTAACCAAGGGAAGTATATAGGTAGCACCGTGCGCTCCTTGAAGGCCAGAGTTTGTTCACATCTCGGCATTAGCCTAAGAACAGGTAATGAAAAGAAAAGTCAACAATTCGCCAACTTTCCCTTAGTTTTAAAACTGCGATATCTACAAATAATTTAGATCTACTCAATACCCTACATCACTCAGGATTTTGGAATCTCTATATATTAAGCAATACAATCCTTCTCTCAATAGCGACTTATCTTCCTTCTCATTAATAATTATCAATCACAATTTCATCCAACTAAAATTTGCCCGACACCGTAAACTAACCTTAGTTTCTTTGCTACTTCTCTTCACCTACTCAGTCTTCCTTGTGTTCATTCAATGGTTCATAATTTTTTTTTGTTTCTTTGGTTTTAATTTATAACCTCGATTTAATTTTAAACTTTTATTTTATATCCACTGTTTATAATTACTTTTTATTTTATAGTACCCGAGGATGGACGTGTATAGGCCGAAACGTCATAATAATCATATGAAGCCTGCTCTACTGATATTTACTTTCATCCTGAATATATATATATATATATATATTAAACCACATTGAAACAGAAAACGGAATAATTTTTCCTTGCAGTAATATTTTTATTACCTTTTTTCGAAAAAATCCGTGCTGGGAAGCGATTCGAACCATGGACACTGAGGCAGCGAGCACCGCTTTAATCACAGTTGAAAGTATGCCGTTAGTACACTACGCTACGCAGAGAACCAAAAAATTATCTGAATATAATAGCTTTTAAGGAACACTTTCGCAAGCTCGAACGGAGACTATGAAAGAAATAGAAAATTAATTGGGAATTCCCAATTAATATAAATTTAAGTTTGGTTTTTACCAAACGCATTTATTAGAAAGAGATATGAATATAGGACAAATTATCTACCATCTACAAGATGGACTAAAAAAAGACAGTAAGAAGAATAGAAAGTTGCCAAAGGAAATTGATCAAGGCGAAATATACCATGGTCGTCCTTCAACAAAATTTGCTGCATATATATATATATATATATATATATATATATATATATATATATATATATATATATATATATATATATATATATATATATATATATATATATATATATATATATATATATATAAGTGTAGATGGGTAGCAGTATTCTTGGATGCAGCAAATTTTGTTGAAGGAAGACCATGGTATATTTCGCCTTGATCAATTCCTTTGGCAACTTGCTATTCTTCTTACTGTCTTTTTAGTCCATCTTGTAGATGGTAGATAATTTGTCCAATATTCATATCTCTTTCTAATAAATGCGTTTGGTAAAAACCAAACTTATATTGCTGAGCTTTCGATCTATTCGATCATCGTCGGAGCGTCTTTAGGTATTCTTTCCTCCTTTACCAATGAAGTATGTTGGAGTTTGAATCAGGATGAATGAAAATAAAACAGTTTTTAGGGGATATTTATTCCTCCCCAATTGAACGTAATGTCAATGGAAACGAGCCAATCCGGTGAGTGGAATTTTTAAAACAACTTTAATGTTCGATTCCAGCTCGTAGCCTGGGTGTTGAGGGCTGGCTTTTCTTCTTTTATTAAGATGGCTTCTAAGATGTCCAGCCTAGCTCTCTTTCCCTCTTTTCTTTTAATTGTGGTGTTTTTAACCAGAATATCTCTAGTTAGGTTGAAGTTATGTGCGCTCTCCATATGATTTTCGAGTCCTCCCTTGGCAGATGCATGGTTAAACGCCTCGAAAGGGTGGTGGTTGTCATTCCAACATATTTTGAGTTATTATGAAGCTTGCAGTCTTCATGGTGGCAGTTAAACTCGTAGACTATGTTGGTTGACTTTAGGTTGTAGGAGTTTTGGCAACTGTTGTTTTCCATAAGGAGATTGTTAACTTTTGTCGTTATATAGTATATAAGAAGTTGAATTTTGTCCATTTGATTATTAACCTTAATTTTACGCTTAACAATCTCTTTGATGTTTTTTTCGTCTATTTTATAAGCCGTAGACATCTGATTTCTGTAATACAGTCTGATGTTATTTACTCCTTCCTGATTACTTTTCGTTTTATCCGTATCTTTGAATTGTATACTTAAAAATGATTGAAATTGTTTTTCAATCATGCTGTTCGGGAAACCGTTGTTCACGAGGGTTTGTTTTACGAGGGAGATCTCTTGATGGGAAAGTTCCCACGTGGAGCAGCATTTGTATGCTCGGCGGATATATGAGCCGATTACACCTTTTTGTACCTTTCAGGACATTCACTATCCGCGTTGAGGCATCTTCTCATGTCCAAACCTTTTCTATATACTTTTGAGATGTAGCTTCCATTGATGTTTTGTACTTCAACGTCCAGAAAAGTGAATTTATTGCCTGTGCTCAATTCAAAAATGGTAACCTTATAGACAACTCCCAAGGATGTAGAAGCACTGACATCAGAGAATGCTGTGAACCTGCTGAAGAGCATAGTTCTGGCCCCTAGAATCCCACCCCAGATACTTACACATAGGAGCGTAATATACAGACGCCTTGATCCATGAGTGGGTTCACGGAACCCGATGGTAAAGTTTGAAACATATACTCATGTATGCAAGATTGTCTTTAGAGACATTGGGATGGCCCCAAAAAGCCACAGGGAACGGACTCCTAACGTTCAACGTAAGATAACACCTGAGCAAATAGAGAGGGAGGAGTTTACTGAGGTACAGATTTGCTTCAAGTGTTATAGCCTGTAGGACCACTCGACAAGGGCGTGTCCCCAGGAAAAAGAGCGATGCTCGGAATGCGGGTCAGACCAACATAACTGGCGCAACTGTGATAGTGAGCATAAAAAATGCATAAATTATGGTGTCAATCACCGAACACTAGCAATGTCATGTCCAGTGAAGAGAGACATAATGGAAAAGAAGAGTGGAGAAAAGAAGCAAACAGAAGAGAAGAAGAAAAACGCAAGCTACGTCCAGGTTGCAAAAGCTACCATAACAGAACCGTCCAAAGAAAGAACTTTCCTACAAGTCGAGAATGATAACTCGACACATATAATGGCGTGCATATATTATGCACATATTGCTAATCTGACGAGGCCGGGAACATTTAGAGCAGAATTAAACATGATGCTCCGGAATAATGGGATGCCGCAAATGTAGTTCACGGATAATCTTCCCTCTGGGGAAGTTCTAAAAATGAAATTTATAGAACCTACCCAAGGACAGACAATAGTGCAACCAAATAGGACCAACACTCGTGATCCAAGACTTGCCGCGCATGAGGCCCGAAGGAAAAGTGAAGAAACAGAGAAGAAAAATATAGAACAACAACAACAAGAAAACGAGGAAATGGAAACCGAAGAAGCACATATCATAGAAAAGAATAAAGAACGTAAGACAAGGAAACGGAAACGATCTCAGAGCCAACATAGAAAGAGATCGCCAACGTCAACCCCAAGAAAGCAACAGGAAATCAATGCAAAACAATCAACCTGAGACTGTACGCTACAGGAAATACACCCTTTCCCACTGAAGCCCAACAGAGACTATCACGGATGGAATCATTAACGGAAAAATGAAATAGGACTACGAAGGCCAGATGCCCGAGAATCAGGTCGAAGAATCTCTGTACTGAGGTAGGGTAAAAAGCATCCCAGAGCTGTACTATACAGTATCCCAGAGCGAATTCAACAAAAAAAGAAACGGAATACTATCTCTAAACAAGGCATGAGGCAGAATAAAGCCAAAAGAAAAGAATAACATAAGAAAAGAGTCACAACAACAAAAGAAACAACAACACATACGAACATGGCTAATTTAAATAAAAACCTTAAAATTCTATTCATGAACGTTAATGGATGGTCTAGAAAAAGCTCAGTACTTGGCAATATTATACAAAAAACAGACCCGGACATAATCTTAATATCCGAACACGGGATAAATACAACTAACAGAAGCATCAAAATATTTTAATATGATGTGCACACAACCAGCCACACAAACGAAGCTCACGATGGCGCCGCACTGGCAATTCGAAAAGGAATTACATGAAAAATCCTTCCTACAGTTGACGAATCATATGTGGCAACTGAAGTACAAACTACCATAGGACCCTTAATAATTGCTACAGAATACCAGCCCCCAAGAAAAGGGTACTTACCAATCCACAACTTTTGCAACTTTTCACACACAAAAAGAGTAATATTTGAGGAAGCCTAAAGGCTAGATGTAGGGCCTTTGAGTACACCAGCAGCAGCAAGGCTGGGAGAAACCTGGAATTGTTTCTGGAACGGAATGTTGCAGCACGCATAGGTCCGGAATTTCAGACCTACTCTGTAAGAGGCGCCACAAAACCTGCCATAGTGCTACCAAGCACCTAATTTCCATTTAACTACCATATTCATCCAGGATCAGTAATCCCCAGTGACCATAAAGAAATAGCAATTACCGTACCAACCAGCCCCATCCAAACTCCAATTAGAGAAAGAAAAGCTTACGGGCGCACCGACTGGGAAATGTACAGAGTCACTTGTCAAGACTATGTACCAGGCCAATTGGATGAAACAACACCAGAAGGACTTGATGAAAAGCTAAACCGCATAACAACAACGTTGTTAGAAGCGGACAGATTAGTTGTACTAAAGAGCAAACACAAACTTGGCCAGCACCAATCTGGACCCCAGAAATGATTAACATGTAAGAATACAGAACAGTCGAAGAAATCAACAGATGGGGACCCAGTAGATAACTGCACCTGATTCTACGGGAAACATGAGTCCACGGTAAAAAGGTATCGGGGGAAACCATCAACAAGGTAAATGAAAATAAAAAAAATCATAGAGCGGGGGGAGGATATCACCAAGTCATAACAACTGGAAACCGAATTTAGAAAGTACTGGGGAAAATATATCAATGATTACCCAGGAAGAAGAAGAAAACTTCGACACCGAGTTCGGCAATGACATCATTGACCAACTAAACGATGTAATAGAACATCGTACCCTTTTATCAACGCCACGGGAGATTGATCCATGACAGGCTATGGAAGAAAAATTACCCACCAGGAATTAAGCCAAACACTGAAAGGATTTAAACAACGAGTCCCAGGCTACACCGGATTGACAAAGGCAAATTACGCTAACAACCCACCCAACATTATACAAGGGCTATTAAATGGGATGAATGCGGCCCTCAATACAAGTTACTTACTACCCTGACGAATGGAAATTATCTAAAATGATATTCATTCAAAAATCGGGAAAGAACCCAACCTCTCCGGCTGACTATCGACCAATCTTTCTGCTTAAGTTTGGTGGAAAGATTATGGAAAAGATCATTGCCGGCAGAGTGCAGACCTACCTTGAAGCCAACGAACTACATAACCAACAATATGGGTTTAGGAGGCAGAGGGGCACGGACACTGCACTGGAAATGATCACAGAGGAGCTGGTAAAAATAAAAGAGGAAAAGAAATATGCTGACCTAATGTTGAGGTATGTAAGGAAAGCGTTCGATAAAGTATGGCGCCGGGGGCTACAATATAAGATTCTCCAACTAGAGTTAAACCCCATACTGGAGAAGATAATTTGTGACTATGTCATAGACCGTAGAGCCTTCGTCACAATCGGAGAGCTCCAAGGCCCAGAATTTATACTGGAAGAGGAAGTGCCCCAGGGTGGGTGTCTCAGCCCACTCCTATACTCGATTTTCACCAGAGACCTAGCAAGCCCTAGACTTGAAGAATCGATTTATATCCAGTTCGCGGATGACGTGTCACAGATAGAGAAAGAGAGAGAATTATGGCTAGAATGACTGCGTGGGAGATCGAAAATATCAACGCGTACGAACGTCGCTGGAAGATCACGACAAACCCCAACTAATTCCCCATCATCCCAATTAAAAGAAACAAAACAACCTCAATACGAATTGTTGACGAAAGATACGCATACAAACTATCAGGCATAGTTTAGGATTGTAAATTAATAAATACAGATACTCTGATTAACTCAAAAGCATCACAGCACGAACCAAAAAGACCTCAACAAATTTTACAGGTTTAAAAACTTAAGCACAAAAAACAAGAAAAAGATCTACACTGCCTACATACGACCCAAGATTATGTACCCTCCTATGCCACTGATAGCGGTACCAAAGTCTTGGCTCAACAAGCTACAAACAATACAAAACAAAGCAACACTAATAATTACAAATACTAGAAGAAGAGAAAGAAAACGTCAACAAGCGCTCCATGAGAATATCAAATTAATGGCAATTAATTGCGACCCAGGAAGGAGAACACAAAAAATATGGAGAAAAGTAGAAAGTATTACAGAACCAGATTTACTAAGAAATCACTATGAGATCCCTAATCCAAACCAACCACAAGCTAGGCGAAGATTTCCCAGCAGCAGAATAGCTGCAAGGAACAATCAATACCCAATATACACAGCGAAACAACAGTAAAAACGACATTATGTAGAACATCACATAAAATGAATTTGACATTATGGCAATGCCTCTGGGTATTCTTATAATAAAAACCTCCTGGGAAACTTAAATATATATATATATATATATATATATATATATATATATATATATATATATATATACATCAATTATTATGTAAAATTCATATCATGCAATTCTTTTACTTTTGTAAATTAAATCATTTTATGTACAACTTAATAATTAATTAATTCCTTTATCTTGTCAATTCATTTAACGTACTACTGTTTCAAACATCATCTCTTAAAATTTCACACACAAACAAACAAACACAGGCTGACAGCTCGACCAAATAGCACACTATTCTTTCTCATTCGACTCTCGCCATTCTCCGTATAAAGGTCGGTAATCATTCCTTCTACAATTAGTCGGTAATTATTCCTTCTACAATTAGTCGGTAATCATTCCTTCTACAATTAGTCGGTAATCATTCCTTCCACAATTAGTCATTTACCTCCAAACAAATCATATTTAGTTAATTCCACATCCTCACAATTCTCTGCAAACGACCATACGAGAGTAGGTCCTAATTCTATTTACTTCTCATATTGCAGCCCTAATTCAGTCCATCATAGTCACCATATTATTTCAAATTTATTTCACGTACTTCAATTCTCTTCGCATCTTGTTACTGTAAATCATATTTTACCATATCTTACATTGTATACCTAATCCAACTTATCCCATTGTACATTTGTTGATTCTATGAATATATTTATATTTGTTTAATTGTCTTTCTTAAACCCAGTTCATTATTTCAAAATTTACTTCGCTGTCATCTTGGGCCTAAAAACTATCAGGCGACAACTTTCATCAAACAAATTTATGGTTATGGTTTTCGAAACGCTATTTAGGCTGATTTATTAATGGAAAATAAATCACATGAATAACCATATACTATAACAAGTCACAGTAAAATCCACTTTAAAAGGCTTGAAAGCTACAATCAATCTAATTCACTCTAAACTAGAATTGTATATGTATAAATGCACACGTGTATGTACACATGTATATGTATAAAGAAAGAGCGAAAAAAAGAAACAACAATAAGAGGAAGACAAGAAAAACGAAAAGGATAACCAACAAAGGCATTATAAACAAAAATACTGGAAACGGACAATGAAGATAGAGCAAATAAATAATGATACTACGACATGAAATTTATATTATTAAAACAACTTTAAAGGCTCCGAAGCCAAATCCAAAAGAATAATAAAACAAAGTAATAGACAAATAAATAAATAAACTGAGATACCCTTTCACGAGGGACCTAACCTATTACCTCTATATCTATCTTCATTTCAACTTTTTACCGCTTATTCTCCTACAATACCATATATATTTTCAAACTTGTTATGTCCAAGTCCAAGTCCTTCTTTTCATTCAACCTGATTCAGACTCCACCATACCTCATCGGCAAAGGAGGAAAGAGTACCTAAAGACACTCTGAAGATGATCACATAGAGTGAAAGCTCAGCAATTTTAATTTGGTTTTCACCAAAAGCATTTATTAAAAAGAGATATAAACATAGTACAAGTTATCTACCATCTACAAGATGGACTAAAAAAGACAGTAAGAAAAGTAGAAAGTTGCCAAATGAAATTGATCAAGGCGAAATATATCATGGTCCTCAACAAAATTTGCATATATATATATAAATATATATATATATATATATATATATATATATATATATATATATATATATATATATATATATATATATATATATAAGGAATCCTAAGAGAATAAATGATGAAACAAATAAGAAATAGTACGAAAGAATATAGAACAACAGGTCCACGTGCTCTGTCAACACCCAAATTAACGTCATAAAATGATTAGCGATAAGCCCCTTCCGGTAAGTGGCTAAGTAATGCGGCTCTGTGTAGGGACTGTGAGTGGGGGCGTACATAAAATCCATATACCTATGCACGCAAACAAAGCGTTCATAAACGTTACATACAATAGAACGTATTCATTTACGATTACGTTCACCCAAAGCGCCTTGAGTGGGTCCCACTACTACTACTCTACTACACTGTGCTTTTGGCAAAAATGTATTGTAGGGGACAGTATTTTTGCATCGCTGTTTATCCTTCGAAGTCAAAAGAAGGGAATTAACGTCCTCATCACGGCTTTGAAGCTCGCAGTAAATTGAGGTCTGCATTTGAGCATAGGCCCTTGAGGCATAGAAGTTAGATGGCCCTGTTCTAGCCAACTATAATAATTAATTGAGTTTAAATTCTAACATTTATAGTAGAGGGTGTTAGACGGGGGAGATGAAAGAGATGGTGAGAGGGGTCGAGAGGCGGGATAGGGGGAGAGGGAGGAGAGGCGAGATAGAGGGAGAGAGAGTGTTGGAGAGTGGGGAAACGGGGAGAAGGAGAAAAAGAAGAAGGGAGAGAGCTATTTTGGCAGGTAGCGGTACCGTTTTGATCCCTGTTATTCTTTATTATTTCTCCATTTTCTTCTCTTTTACTCACTTCCTTCTTTCCGCACCGAATTAACACATTCTCCTTTATTTTTGTCTGACCACATCCCACAAGGTCACCTTCCTTCTTATAGAACTGGGGCATGTTCACAAAAGTTGAACGCCCTCTAGCTTTTCAACGCTCCAAGTCGTCTCCTCTTTGGGCATTTTTGGCTAGTCACTACGCACAGTTTCGCTTCTAACTCCACTACATTGTGAACCTCTTCTCATAAAACCTGGTTAAGATGCCCCTCTCAGTTTCTGCATTATTTGAAAAAGTTAAAAGAGGTTTTGTTTTTATTTAAGAAATCCGGAATTAATCAAGTTTAGAAGAGAATTACTTTTCATACCATACAACTTACCAGTACCCTATTTGACTTACCAATGATAGGTCGGTAATTGAATTTGGTTCTCTGTTTCTTCACCTTCATTGTTGAAAATGGGTAAATTTTGCGATGATTTTTTTCCCCAAAATATTCATTGTTGGCAGAAACGAGGTTTTTGGCGGACAAATCCTCTCTTCCGTTATAAAATGCGCTGACAACTGAAATGGCTGATCCTTGTCTCGGCGCCAGGAGAGAGAAACAAATTATGGACAACGCCAATAAACTAAGCATTTTGACAATGGTTTTTTGCATCGTTATTTCAACCAATCTCTTTAAGGTTAGGGGAAACGTCCTGTTCACTAGACTATCATGTACACTAAACTATTACACACCAAGCTATTTACATCTAACGTACGGAATTCCAATGCTCTGCCAGACAAGGGGTAATTACGGGTCTATGGATAAAGTCGTTCTAACTTGAGTCAGTCTCGTTTGGCCACTTGGCGGACAACAACTGATTGCCTTGAAGTTTGGCGAGATAAGATACACGGTGAGCTTTAGTGTCGGCAGAAAATATTTCACAACTTTATGATCTTCATAATATTAAATGAGAGTATTAATACAAGCTTCCATCAGCAAGGAATTAAGATCAAGTAATTTTTTAATGCCAAAAAAACAAACCCAAGGTATCTGCCGTAGAAAGCCTGTAATGAGAGATCAAATAACGAAAGTAAGGAAATAGAATCGAAAATGTGTCGAAGAGATATAACTACCAATTCTTCTGTTTGCATTGGGGACGGGAGATTACGCACTCGTCCATGTTCAGCTGAGTATTATATTAATCTTGGTCATTTATTTTAAGCGATTGGAGGAGACGAGGAAATTTACTCAAAACATTGTAATAAGGTAAGACAGCTAATTTTTGGAATCATTCTAAAATTATCGTAGATAAAAGGATTTTTCAAAATGTTTAGGAAATATAATCGATGTCGCTAAAAGATGCTTTTATCGTGTCATTAGAATGTTTGATGCCAAAAAATACGCTGGCCTTACCTTATAACAAAGTTTTCATTATGATTCCTCGCCTCCTCCAACCGCTAAATATAAATGTCATATTTAAATATGATTCATAACTAAATCGCATCCTTAACCAGGTATGTTTAAAAAACACCATATCAATATACGCAACTATAGTGGACAATCTGCTTTATTTTTACACATGTACAATTGTAATCACTGAGTCAGGTATGATACCTTCTTATTTACTCCTTGAAAAGGAATTCGTAAATAAAGACGATAACGCTAGTAATCTGCTTTCTTTTCTTTGTTAGTATATATATATATATATATATATATATATATATATATATATATATATATATATATATATATATATATATATATATATATATATATATATATATATATATATATGAAAAACTCACAAAGTATCACTTGCGGGACATTAGAGTGGGCAGCGAAAGCAGTGGAATATTTTGCCATGTTAGAGACAAGAATCATACGATCGATTTCAATGGAAGTAAAATGGTATTTAAATCGGCTAACTATGTTAAGAGAAGAATCGTAGAATCGAGCTTGATATCGTCAGTTCCTAATTTAAATCTATCTGAGGGTCAATTTTCTTTTAATCCTGTAATAAGAAAGCAAATAAACAAAATAGTAAAATGTCAGCCCTTCAATATGTTTAGGCCTATCCCCCCCCCCCCCCCGATTAGCCACAAGTAGGGGATTGGGGGAAAAAAGAGGGGATCTTGTGTTATGCTTATATGCACTTCTCTTATATTTTCTACCCAGTGTCAGTTGAAAAAGGGTGTGAGATACAGCGAAACTGTTCTGAATTAAATTTTCTTCGGAGAATGTGGTTTAATTCCTCATCTTTTCTTGCGATATTGCATTAATTTTCATCATATATATATATATATATATATATATATATATATATATATATATATATATATATATATCTCAAAGTAGCGCGAGAGAATGATGAAAATGAATCAATTAAACCACATTGAAGGAGAAAACGGAATAATTTTTTCTTGCAGTAATATTAATATTACTGCAAGGAAAAATGATTCCGTTTTCTCTCTCAATGTGGTTTAATGGATATATATATATATATATATATATATATATATATATATATATATATATATATATATATATATATATGGTGACCCCCTGCCCCCCCCAAAAAAAACGGGCCTGCACACACCTTTTGTGATATATCCTTCATTCATTCACTAATCACCCTTACTTTGCACAACATGAGAGAAGCAACGCCTGTGAACACAACTAGATCTCAATGGGAGCTCCAGCAAAGAATTTACTGCTTCAAAGATTACTACAAGACAGGCTCGTTCAAGAAAGTGCAGGACACTTTCGTGTATCAGTTCGAATGCGAAAAAGCCCCCTCCAAGAGCAGAATTCAGAACTGGGTGGACCACTTCGAGAACTCTGTGGCAGTGGAGAACCTCAATGCAGCCAATGACAACCGTCCAAGCCATTCAGGACGTCCCAGGAAGCGTACAACTGAGCTGGTTGAGAGCGTGAGAGAGTCGGTTCAGCAGAGTCCAAAACGCTCTTTGCGCAAGCCAAGTCAGTCCCTCGGTATATGCCGTGAGAGTTGCAGGATAGTGCTAGTAATGGATGTAAAGGCCTACCCATACAGAATACAGACGAAGCATAACCTTACAGCCTCATACAAGGAGCAGAGAAAGGCTATGGCAGTCAAGATACTGGAGAAGATTCAGGAGCCCTCAACTTTCTTTAACCATAAAAATCTTCAGCGAGGAACAAGTGGGTGCTGAACCAATGGTCAGCCCATGAGTAAGAAATGAATGAACAGATTTTACGCAGCCTGCTCTGGGTGTCAGGCATCAGAATGAACACAATAAGGGCAAGAATAGCACGAGAGTTCCAACGTGCATTGCTGATGTTTGGGATCTTTTGAAACTTTACAAAGGGGACCTCATTCATCTCAGTGAAGTGACGGGAGACACGCGTGAGGTGATAGAAAAACTTCATGTCGTCTCTCCAGCCGCCTGTTTCCTAAATCTCAGTTTTACCGATTATCATAATTGCTCATCAAATCCTGCACAAAGAAGTACTCTATGTTTGGTGGTTTAGTCGACTCATGGAGCTCATCGTCCATGACAACGCGAAGAATCCGATCAAGGACATGGTGCTGGCAACTGATAAACTTGGGTTTGGGGTGACCTTTATCTTCGAACATTTGCTGCAGTTGAACAACAACGCCTGTCTTTTTGCCGGTATTCACGCTTGTTGTGTCGGCGACAAGCATAACAAATGATTACCACAGGTTGATCTCCTCTAACACACCCTGGAGCCCTTTTGCAATTGTTACAGCTTTCCCATCCTTCAATTTGAGCGCAGCCAACTTTATTTCTTTCGCTTCATTCTTGAGGACCACGACCTAATATTCAAAGTCCTCAATGCGTTTGCCGTCAAAGTGTAAGCTCCACTTTTCCAGATGAAGCGTGCTCACCAACTGCTTCTTCACCTGAGCAGCTCTGGTGTAGATAGCCTTGTGGATTGCTGACTGACATGGAGTTGGGATTTCAATGCCCTCATCAGAAAGCTGGCGACATACGTTTGCTGCTCTGTGGAACGACAGCTTTGAGCTTGTAGCAAGGAGTCTTGCTAAGCCTGTTGGGTTATGCTTCCTTTTCCTCGTTGATGCTGCATTCTCATCCTCCAAAGAAGTGTCTTCGCTGTTATTGGATGAGTCCGTGCTAGTTTCGGAGCAATCAGGTGGTGCTGAGCTGGAAAGTGAGGACACGTCGCTTCTCTTGCCTTCTTTCGCTTGGATGGATGGATGGTCTTGGAACTAGCAGGTTTACCAGTGGAATAACCAACCAGGCCTTTGGTCAAAATTTGCTGTTTATAGAGGTTCTCATCTTCTTTGTACAACCAGTTGCCTTTCACCTTGGTCACGTCAAACAGTTCATTCAAAGAATTAAAGTTTTGTTTCTTTCTGCAGTACTCATAGTCTTTCAGAAGGTTTTCTAGTTTTGCACAAATGGCTTGATCAGATACATGCGGGAAGTTCAATGTTTTGCTCCTTAGGGCTTTTAGCTCCATAACAATTAGGCCGATCCTCTCCCTCCGTTCTTTGGCGGTGGATTCAAGAAATTTGAAGCGTCCAACGACGTGGATTTTCAGGGGCATGCGACTCCGTTCACTTAAGGGTGCTTCATAAACTGCCACGTTGCCTCTTATTGATGGTGCTTGAAACTGGATTGAGTTATTTGTCCATGTTTTCTTGTTCTTCTCCGTGTTAAAAAAGCTCTTCTTGAACATGTTTTGTACTCAGGAACTGAAATAGAAAATGAACCTAAATATTAAATAGGTAACAAACTAAAGAAACTGTTATTGAGCTTTTATATATCTTATTAAAAAACAAACAAATTACAATTATAAAAAATAAGAGAGAAGGCAGAAACTAATAAAATATTATATGCTATTATATTATATAATTAGTGAGGGTTAAATGTAGCTTACCAAATAATACCAGGATCTCTTTACAATAAACGCTGGAGAATACACAACAATTATAATGAGGCAATAATAATATCAACGCCGTTAAAACTGAACTAGTAACTACCCGCTTTAAACATCTCGCTTATATACCGCACGCGAAATGGCTGAAGAAAATTCTGGAACTCTACAGAAATCGCCCAAGCGATGACGTGATGATTTTCTGGAAAATTCTATACAATTCTATGGTACATAAATTATTGCACAAGTCTGTTTGATGACTTATATATTTAATAAAAATATTTTTAAAACATATAAAATGCTAAAGTGGCCTATATTACATTTCAAAATGGTTTGTGCGTCACCTTTTTCAATATTTCAATGGAATAAAAGTAATTTTTGTCATTAATAGGCAAAAGTTCATTCATTCGTGCTACAGGAAATAATTTTTTAGCAAAAAAGTTAAAAAGTCATCACCCTAATATATATATATATATATATATATATATATATATATATATATATATATATATATATATATATATATATATATATATATATATATATATATTAATAAAACAACTGTTTAGGAGCGTAGTATTTTATTCACGAAACCAATTTCGGCATGGAGTTTGTTATGCCATCTTCAGTCGTATACTAAGAATAGATGCATTCACACCATACATGAAATATATATAAGAACAAGAGATCAGATTGAAATTCCTAATCAGGGGGTGTGAATTTGAGGTCATTAATGATCTCTTTCGAGATTAAATTTTTGATGTAGGGGCTGCATTTGAATTGCCCATCCGAAAGGGTGAAATTCGGGATTTCGTTGATAAGGATGGATTCAACTACCTTTCTTTTGCAAAAATCTTTACACGGGTAAATTAGTTTACTCTGGGGGAAATCTATTGGGTGGTTAAAATTATTGTAGTATGTGAAAATACTAGAAGCTGTGCTTGCTCGCCTGACATCTCCTCCGTGCTCATAAATCCTCTTTTCCAGATTTCTTCCTGTTTCGCCTATGTCTGATGAAATTACATTCATTACCTGTATATTTATTGACTTGAAATATCCCCTCCATATCATTAACGAAAGCTTATCCGGAGCCAGGTCAAACTTTTATTGCGTCAAAAGTAGGAATCCTGAGTAAGAAAATTGTTTATCCCTTCCATTTTCCTCATATTAATAAACGAAGATTTTGAAATTGATGTAATAAGTAGGAAATGTGTGGTAGGTATATAAAGATAAAAAGAAGTTGAGTTTTGCCCTGGTGTAGAGGGCTTCTCTCAGGTTTTCCTTCTGTTAATTTGTTTTTTCTTCCTCCCATTTATTATTATTATTATTATTATTATTATATATATATATATATATATATATATATATATATATATATATATGTTTTTTTTGTTTTTTTAAATGGTGGTCACTTCACCTCTTTCTCTTCAGTTTTTATTACCTTAGGTGTTTGTGCTTTTCTTGATCAAGTATATATTTCAATTTGATCTTCTCGGGAGCAGTTTCCTCCACTTGGGAATAGGGCTTACCTGGTGGCGCGTCCCCTAACTACTCTCGGAATGTCTAGGTCGAGGTTCATATTCGGGAGTATTTCATTTTCGATCTTGTCCCAGGTCTTTCTCCCTAGCCATTGGAGTTCCATATTCAGTGGATTCAGACCTGCTCTTGCGTGCAGTTCTGTTTTCTGTATATGGTCCATCCTTTGAGCTCCAGCTATAAGCCGGGCTGCTTTGTGCTGCACTCTCTGCATTTGTCTGAGAGAGGTGGAACTCGCAGCCTGCATGACCACTGCCGGGTACACTGAGGTTGAGCGCACCAGAGCAGTGTATAGCTTTTTAAGATTTTTGGAGCTGAGGTTCTTAAATCTATACAGTTTTCCGAGCTGTATTTTGGCTAGGGAGATTCTGCTGCTAATGTGCACTTTGTATCCTTTGGATGTTAGGTGCAGACCTAGGACTTTTCCTTCATTTCTGTACAGGTATACTTCGCCGTCCACTAAGACATCCACAAGTTTTCGGCGTTTAATTGGAAGGATCTGGAACTTTCGGCGGTTGGTCTTGATTTTCCCCTTTCGTTCGTATCGACTGATGTTATCGATTTCGATGGCTGTCTGCCTTGCTTGAAATCTAGCATGTTTGTAGTAACTAAGGATGATTTGTGTGATATCGTCTGCAAACCGCAGGTACATCACTTTCTTCCCTACTGGATCAGGTAAGTCCAGTGTGTACAAAAGGTACAGCAGCGGACTCAGAGAGCCACCTTGTAGAACATCCGCCTCAAGTTCAAACTCGGGTTCTCTGTAACCCTCAATTGAAATTTGGGAATTTCTGCGCATGATGTAGTCGCAGAGGACTCTTTCCAGGATTGGGTTCAGCAGCTAGAGGCCTAATATCTTGTATTGTAGACCTCTTAGCCAAACCTTATCGAAGGCCTTTTGTACATCTCGCATCACCACGTCTACATATTTCCTCTCAGCTTTACAGCGGGCGAGCTTTTTGGTGAGAAGGGCAAGGGCTGTGTCAGTCCCCCTTCTCTTGCGGAACCCGTGTTGCTGAGGACTGTTAGCTTCCAGCTCGGTCAGTTGGTCTTGTAACCTGTTGGCTAGAAGCTTCTCGTAGACTTTGCCTATAATCTCCAGGAGGAATATTGGCCTGTAGTCCACCAGTTGATCAGGCTTCCTCCCTTTAGGTATAAAGATGATTGTAGCTATCTTGAAACCGTCGGGGAAGTAACCCGTATTCAGGGAATCATTGTAGATGTTCGTGATTCCCTGAATGATCTGCCGGGGGGCATGTACCAAGTTATTTTTGGTGATGCCCGTCTAGCCTGGTGCCTTTTGTTTGAAGGTTTTTATCACTGCCATGACCTCTTCAGGTGTAGTTGGGCGGCCATGGTCTGCAAAAATCCCCCTTTCATCGACATAGGCATGTGGGAGCGTGCGATGCACAATCTGATTAAGATCTTCAATCAGTTAGCCCTCGAATTCCTGGTCGGATTCCGCATTGTCTTCTGGTGTTATCTTGAAGACAACCTTCCAGAATGTGCGGAATCTTTCTTCCAATACCGCAAGGTCTTCCAAGTAGTCATCGCCCTCATTAATGCAGGTCTTTTCTCTACTTGTAAGACCCTTTAACTTGTTCACAAGTCGCCAGAACACATTGGGTCGCACCTCGCTGTCGACTTTTTCAATAAGGCTGTCCCAGATTTCAGCCTGTTGCTGGTTAATGGCCTGCTTAAGTTCTTCACTTAGGCGTCGTAGCAGCTGGTTCTGTCTCGATTTGTACCTTCTCTCCTGATTTCCTTGTACACCTACCTGTGCACTCTAGCGATCTCTCTCATTTCTTCGGTCCATCTGGGTTGTGGGAGAGTTTTGTAACTCTCCATCGGTACACTCTCGCGATATGCTTCGATGATGTGAGCAGTTATCTTCTCCAGCTCATCATCGATCCTCTCTAGCCTTGCTCCGTTTAGGTCAGCTGGTTCAAATCTAGCAAGAATTTCCTTGTTACGTTCCCAGTTGGCCGAAGCGTAGCTTTTTCGAAGAGGGATTGGTAGCTGTATTGGCGCGAGAGAAATGGTCGTCAAGATCGCTATGTAGTCGCTGGGGACTGTTGGGCCTGGCTCACTACATTAATTGAAAGGGAAGCCATCGCTTGTTATGATTATGTCGGGCTTTGTTGCTGACCTTACGGTGAAATAGGTCAGAAAATCCGGACCTATCCGCTGGATGTTTTTCCTTTGCATAATCATTTCCAAGTTATGGCCTCTTTCGTTCGTGTTACCATAGCCAGCCGTTCGGCATCTGACATTGAGGTCGCCCCCAAGGAATACCATTCTCCCGTGGCCAAACAGGGTGTAGAAGCTCGTGAGAGGAAGGTACTTTCTTCGAGGTGGTTGGTATGCCGCCGCGATTATGAGCTTGCCCACTAGTGTGTGCAGCCCTACCGCCACGAAGGACTCGTCCATATCCGGAAGGTGTCTGAACGAGAGATTCCTTCTGACAGCCACGGCAGCACCGTCGTACCTCTCCTGAGAATGTTTTTTTTTAGATCACTCTGTCGCCTGGTATCTTTAACTCCTTGTTAGTCGTATCGATACCATGCTCCGTGATTAATATGATGTCGGGATCAAATACACGGAATATGTTTCCGTATGCCGTGGCTTTCCCCTCCCATCCATACACGTTGAGTGTCAAGATCCTTAACCTGTTATTCTGGTTTTCCATTCTCTGTTCTGGCTTAGGTGGATGACTTAGTGTTTAGGGGTTATTGACTTGCGTTTCCCGTTCCTCTTCTTTTTGAACTCTGCTGGGGAGAGTTCAATAAATGTTTTCTGGTAGTAGTCGACGTTTAGTTGTATCGGGCCTCCTCAACCGATTCTTCCTCGCATTGAGAGTCGAAGTCCCATTTATAGTATTTCCTTTTTAGTCCCACGCAAATTTTGTTTGCGCCCCAGTCCTTCAGTTCGCTCGCGTAGATGCAGAGGTTAATTTGGCCTGCATCTATCTTTTTCTTTGTTCCTCTTTTACCCTTTTTGCGTCGTACTTCTTTTTTTGCGTTCTCTGAGTCTGAGGTGTCCGTAGTTTCAGAGGATTCAGTTTCTACCTGTTCCTCGTCCTTTGGTTTGGTCGAGTGTGCTGCTTTTGTGGCCGCCCCTCTCTCTTTTTTGGCCTCAATTCTTAGGTCAGGCCGTCTATTTTCATCTTCTCTTCTTTTCTCTTGGCTCTTTCCTGGCATCTGTTTGGGATTCAGCTGCAGTTGCAGTACATCCTCTGAAAGAGGGTTATCAGGGAACCACATTTCACTCATGCCATTCTTAGCGAGCATTTGGTTGACTTCCTTGGCGAATACTCCTGGTTGAGTTAGATTCCTGACGTGAGCGTATAAGACGCAGGTCAGTATCTTCGTCGAGTTTTCGTTCTCAATTCTCAAGTATGTCTTTTTGTTTTCATTTTCTGTGAATACTTCTTTTGCCACCTGAGCATATGATGTTTTGCTTCTGCGTTCATGCTCGTCTTTCTTTAGCTGCACCTTCTTTTTTATAAGATCCTTTTTCATTGGGCAGGTCATTCCCATGGAACGATGTCCTTGGCCGCAGTTTAGAAACTTCTCCCTGGAACTGTCGCAGTTCTTCCAGTGGTGCCCAGGCTCGCTGAACCTTGAACATATTTCCCTTGGCTCTGTGCATTCTTGTGCTGTGTGCGTCTCCATTTTATAACAGCGGAAGCAGAATTGTATGGGAGTGAATCCTTCTCTCTCAATCTGCTCCCCACTGATCTTTAAATTTAAAAGCAGTAATCCATTCTCCTATACCTTTTGCACCATTGTGGTGTCGGAGAAGACAACCTTAAACACGTGAGTGTATTCAGAATTGTCCCTCTTGTTCCAAAACTTAATAATTTCTGATACTTTGGCCCACGGTTGATTTTTTTTATTTCCTCTTTTATCTCTTCCTTAAAGTGCTGTCCTATCCAAAGGCCCAGTCGTCGACAGACTACGCTCTTGTGGGGTAGGATCTGCGGTGGAATTGCCAGTTGTAGGCCTATTTCACGGAGTGTTTCGACTGCTTCTTCGTTTGCAATCCACTCCACATCCTTCTCCTTTTCACATATCGCAACATAATCTGTTGTTACTTCGAGCAGTCGTAGCATTGCGATCTTCAACTTTCCGTAAACTACTTCGAAGACCTTCTCTCGGCTAGGCCTGCTGCTTCTGCTGATGGTGCGCAGCTGGATCCGAGTGGTCCCATTTTGTTTCATTTTTCCCCAGGGGGCGGCCCCTCGGGCTATCCTTTTTCTTGTTGTGTTTTATATGCGGCTTCTGGTTATTCGTCGCTGTATTGAATGTTTTCCATTTATTCTAGGGTCCGTTTCTTCTTCTTGTTAGAGCGCTTTGAAAGCCACCCCCTCCTAGTTGCAAGCGAGTCTCCATTAACATGAACTTCGGGATGGAATAGATGAATGAGGGGGAGGGGGGACCCGGGGAGGACACTCAGACGGATGGAATGTGGCGGACTTAATGATGGGTGGTGATCGAATTAACTACCACCACCCGGGGGTGCCACCCCGTCTTGGGTTTGGTTATCGATGCTGCTTCCAACTTACACAGGGAGGGTTGTTTGTCCCCGTGCGGTGCTGGCCGGAAACTACCCTTAGAGATTAGAGCGTACTTTTCCCCAAAGCTTTCAGCATCGCCTCGTAACCGGGTGGTCCCTTCCGTAGACTTTTACAGTGGGCTAATCCTCAAACCTGCTTTCCTTTACGTCTCCAATTATGTCTATCCAAGTGGACCACCATAGTTGGAACGAGACTAGGTGAATGGCAGTTCAGTTCATTTCAGCTTCCTTGCCCAGATGAGGGGGCTGCGGGGGAGGGGGGGGGGGGCGTGTCCACCAGACATGGGTCGGCTATCCGTCGTTCTGCAGAAAATATATCTTGTCGTCCCCCGATTTATTCCCTTTACCGGCTGTAACTTCATGTTGAGCATAAAAATTTCAAGTTTTCTTCCAAGTCTAAACGAAGATAAGCCGGCCATCAACAGTCAAGCGACAAACTGGAGTCAAACATAAAAATTATTTAACAACAAAAAAAACCATAGGGTTAAAAGGTTCCTCTGCTAATATGAATCGAAGACGGATGTGTTGCGGGATAGTTAAAAGGGTCAAGAAACAGGAAAATCGGAGAGTGGCGAAATGAGTGCAGTCTAATAAGAGGTGGGTAAGTGATTAGTCCCCACCGCAAAAAAACGACAGCAAGGGCTGATTTGAATATCACCCGAAACAAGATGTCCGTGAGTAAGTCTTGTGTGGCCAATGCGAACTCGGCAAAGGGCTACCTCCAAAGACCGCAATCTATGACGGCTCGAGGGCCAAGAGTGAATAGAATTTTTAATTTTGTATAGTTTGGATGATGAACAGTCATCCAATTCATTCTGCCACAGTTGAAAAATATATTTTCTTATTGAAGGAAAGTAGTCCCTAAAAGGCAGAGCCGTGTTCTAAGGGGACACAGAATGTGCTGAGCGGGCCAGCCGATGAGCCCTCTCGTTGCCCAGGACCCCCACATGCCCAGGGAGTCAGCAAAAAATAATTCTATATCGGGACGCATTTTGGATCAGCCAGTTACAAATTTCTGTGACTAAGGGATGGGACGCATTAAAAGATCTAATTGACTGCAAAACACTCTTTGAGTGGGAAAAAATTACAAAATCATTAGAAGGTAAAATTTGGATAAGTCTAAATGCTAAAAGGATGGCTAAAAGTCCAGCGGTAAAAATGGATGTTGCTGGCGGCAGAGATAAAGCTAGGAATTCTCCTCCTGGGTAGATGGCTGCGGCGCCCACGCCACTGTCCGACTTAGAGCCATCCGTGTATAATAGGCAGCATTGTTTGTGTGAGGTCGAATGCTCTAAGAACAGGCTTTTAATGATGCGAGGGTCCATGGAAGACTTCTCCAGGCTCCACATGTTGGTACATACTGTGGGGAGAGGAGAACGCCAACTAGGGGTCAGTAAGGATGGAAGGGTAAGGACCCTTGGAGCACCCAGGTTAGAGAGATGATCTCCTATGCAAAGGTTTAAGGGGCGGGGTAAAGATGGCAACTTATCATATGCTGCCATTGATTCGGCAGCATATAGGCATCTGTAGACCTCTGATACAGGGGCTTGCCATACTCGGCAGAGGTATCGCAGGCAGATTTGAAGTCTATGGCAGGGCAATAAAGGCTGTTGACAGGAGAAGTACGGAAGGCTCCACTGGAAAGGTGAATTCCGAGGTCTAGAATGGGGTTGAGCATTTTAAGGGCTGGAAGGGAAGCCGAGGAATAAATTTGACAGCCATAATCCAATTTGGATTGGACGAGGGCTGTGTATAATGTACACAATGTTTGTCGATCGCTGCCGCACAAAGTGTGTGAGAGGACTTTCAAAATGTCTAAGAGCCCGCAGACAGCCCGTTCGAAGTTGGCGTAGGTGTGGTAACCAGAATAACTTTTGGATCGAGAGTTACGCCAAGAAACCGAAGCTCGGAGACAACTCCATATCTTCGCCTTGTAGGGAGATAAAGGGCGGAACAAGAACCCCTCTGCCCTGGTGGAAATCCATTGCTTTGGTTTTGTTCGTGGAAAAGCAGAATCCCTCAAGTTGTGCTCTTTTGGAGACAGCATCGACGGCCAGTTGTAGCCGATGCGCTGCTGATGGAAAGCGAGGTGAGGAACAGTATAGTGCTAAATCATCGACAAACAGAGTTGCCGATACACCCTCTGGGAGAGACGAAATAATATCATTGATGGCAATTATAAACCATAAGACAGTTAGAACATTGCCCTGAGGAACTCCCTCCTCTTGGGGTTGCAGGTCATAGTATGCGTCTACAACACGTACCTTGAAGGATCGAGATGCTAAAATCTCTGAATAAGTTGCGGTAAAAGGCCTCTCATCCCCCAGACGTATAGCTGCTTCAAGATGCCGTATCTCCATGTTGTGTCGTAGGCTTTCTCGATATAAAAAAATATGGCCAGGATCGGTGCTTTAATGAGAAGGCTTTCCGGACCGATCCCTCGAAACGTACTAGTAGGTCAAAGGCACTATGACCTTTCCGGAAGCCACATTGAAATGGAGAGAGAAGGTGATTGGTTTCTAGGAACCAGTTTCAGCGCTCCAACACCATTTTTTCCAGCAACTTACTCAAACAGCTGGTGAGAGCTATAGGGCGGTAGTGATCTGCGTCCAACCCGTCCCTGCCCGGTTTGAGAAAGGGAAGGATGATCCCAATGCGCCATAATGAGGGGTAAAAACCCTTCACCATTATAAGGTCGTACAAATCAAGTAAGAAGAGAGTAGAGTGTAGATGTAGGTGCTGAATCATATCGAAATGGATCTCGTCAAGGCCAGGGGAAGTAGATCTGCAAAGGTACAAAGCGCTACGCAGCTCATGGATGCTGAATAGAGCGTTATATGGAAGGTTGATTTTGTTGTGAAGTTGAGAGAATGAGACTCTTCCTTTGATTTGTAGGATTTAAAAGCCTTATCGTAACGGTTGACACTGCTGACGGCGCGGAAACGGTACCGGCGGAAAGGGCCGTATACCCAGTTTATTCTCCTGAAGACAAATAACAGCGGGGTGGAGAGTCGTCAAAAGAATTTTGAGTTTTTCCCACTATGGAAGAACGCCTTGACAATTCCATTGTAAAATGGTAGATATTATGTGGGACGGTAAGATACCACTGTGGATATCTTTTTCTCTTTTATGGCCGATATTGTATTTGAAGTTTGTCCCAAAGAGCGTGGGAGACGGAGAGCAGATTTTGAGGGGCCTGCTTTTGCAGGGGGAGAGATCCTAGAGGGAGCAGTAACTACGGCTTTTTTTGATGTCTTTGGAGAAGCGACCGAGGCCCTTGATTGTAATTCGGGCTCACAACCTGGCGGAAAAGGAAGATCGAGAAGGCATTTTCGACCGGTAGATCCAGATTCATGGGTCGAGGGTATTTTCGGTGTCTGAGGGGTTGGTCCAACCGCCGCGAGGGGTGATGTTGGAGTATCAACTACTTCCATCGGATCATGGGTGGAAGGGTGAGTGGAGCGGACAGGCGATATGAGCGAGGTGTATATCTTCCATCGTTTGGATCAGGATGGGGACTAAGTCCTGTGAAGGGTGGGGCGGACTTAAGGGCATATAATGTTTAGCCATAGAGGAAGATTCCATTGAAGATTCTCGCGGTTCGGCCGAGTCAGCTCCAGAGGCTGCCCGCTTATTGGTGGTCGATGACCCAGGTGAGGAATCCTTCCTCTTACCACTGGGCTTTGGGTCTCGGGGCCGGGTGGATGAACCTTCACTGGTCGATGTTGAGGATTCTTTCAGATAGCGTCTGATGTCTTAAAGTGTCTCACCCTGAGCGTCTCTCCCAGCCAGAGATGCTGGAGAGAGGGGCGATACATTGGTTATCTCAGTGTGAGAGCGATGCTTCGACTACATATCCTGAATGTTTCTGCCGCTGCGAGTAGATGTAGGATTATGTGCTTCAGGCTGGTCAGAACTCGAACGTGATGGTTGGTTTCGTCCAGCGTCACGTAAAACGTCAGAGAAGAACCGGCCGAGTGGTGAGGTTTGTGCTCGAGCACGCTGGCGGGCCTCTCTTATATCTAGACGTAGGGAGTCGCGCAAAGCGAGCACCTCCTTTTCATATCAAAATATAGAGCAAAGTTTTGACGCAGCACTGTGGGTATCTCCGCAGTTGGCACAGCGAGGTGTTTTGGTGCATTTGAGGCCATGGTAGACAGAGCTACAATTCACGCAGGAGTGGGGGTGCCCACAGGCACGACAACATGTCCAAATTGATTTCAATTGAAGCAGCGTCTGGGTAGTTCGATGTAGGGACTTACTGGGACACGAAGGTACCCAGCTTTAATATACTGCGGCAGTTCTTGTCGTTTGAATGTTAAAATCAGTGTGGCGGTTGGGACTCTAGTGGAGCCTAATGTGTTAGTTACCCTGTGTACGTGTGTGGCACGTTGGGTACTAAGCTTGCTCTGAAGGCAGGTGAGGTCGTAGTCCCTTAGTTCGTTTGAACGGACGACACTTTGACAAAATTCAGACGCGGATGGGTCGAGACAGTTACTGGAATTTCAGCTATCGAAGATAGATTTCGCACAAGGTTGTGTTGAGAGTGGGATGACAGTTCGACTACGACATCACCACTACCTCTTGACCACATCAGGTGGGGTTCACCACAGCGGGAGTCAAAAGATTAATTGACTTCAAACATATCGACTTTTGTAAGGGGGGTGTCGGATGATGAACTCATGACAAGAAAGAGAGGATAATCTAGTTCTGGGTCTACTTCGTTGGAATAGGGGTTCAACGAGCGAGGGAAGGCTGAAAGAGGAGCTAAGGAACGCTTGGCTCCCCACCATGGAGGCCAACAAGGGTCCGGCACTACTGCAATATAGCAATGCCTCTGGGCATTCCTCTAATAAAAACCTATGTGAAACTTTTATATATATATATATATATATATATATATATATATATATATATATATATATATATATATATATATATATATACATCAATTATTAGGTAAAATTCATTTATGCAATCCTTTAACTTTGTCAATTTAATCATTCAATTATTTTACTTTAACTTTGTCAATTTAATCTTCCAATTATTTTACTTAACTTTTGTAAATTAAATCATTTTATGTAAAACTTAATAATTAATTAATTCATTTATTTTGCCAGTCAATTCATTTAACGTATACTGTTCCAAAAAACATCTTAAAATTTCACACACAAACAAACAAACACACGCTTCCAGCTCGACAAAATAGCACACTATTCCTTCTTAGTCGACTCGCAGCTTTCTTCGTATAAAGGTCGGAAATCATTCCTTCTACAATTAGTCATTTACCTCCAAACAAATCATACTTAGTTAATTCTATTTTCCACTTTCACATTCTTTGCAAACGACCATACGAGAGTAGGTTCTAATTATATTTACTTCTCATTGCAGCCCCTAATTCACAGTCCATCATACTCAATACATTATATATTATTCACCTTAGTATTCACCATATTATTCCACCATATTAATTTCACATACTTTAATTCTCTTCGCATCTTCTTACTGTAAATCATAAGTTAAAATATCTTACATTGTATACCTAATCTACTAATCTCATTGTACATTCGTTGATTCTTGAATATATTTATATTTCTGTAATTGTCTTTCTTAAAGCCCAGTTCATTATTTCAAAATTTACTTCACTGTCATCTTGGGCCTAAAAACTATCCGCCGACAACTTCGATCCAACAAATTTATGGTTATGGTTTTCGAAATGCTATTTAGACTGATTTATTAACAGAATAAATCACATGAATAACCATATACTATATGCAACTCTACAATCAGTTACGTCCGGTATATCCTCTTGGAGAATGGATACGGATCCACCACACCATCTTTAGAAACCTAAGACGCTGCCCGAGTTCTCCTACGCACGGAGAAAAGGGGCCAACGATGGGTTTCTCCTTGGGCATTCGGTAGACAAAGGCGGTGGAGATGCCCAGCCTCTTCCATTCTTCATGAAAGAACAATTCGGAATCAATCCATAAGACGAGCAGAGGTCGGGTATCTATAAGGGTCACTATTTTTTTTTTTTTAAGAGCTCATCTGGCGACTGCCTACATGGGCATTAGTTGCCGTATTAAAACTGGCCTAGTTCTAGGTTACTTTAAAATAAAATTAAAGAAACGAAAAAAACGCCCCAAATGGAGGAAAGGAAGCAAGCTCCTGCGTCGGGGGGAGGTCCCCCCTGCGCAGGAGCGTGCAACCTAAAGGAAAAAAAACAAATGCAAAAAACAAAATAAAACAAAAAAACAAACCCTGCTTAAATAAAGGGGAGAAGGCCGGCCTCCCCCCAAAAGTCAACAAAGCCACCAGTCGATGTGCACGCACTCATCCCGAGTACAAGGGACAGGCGGTAGCGACCCCGCCCATCCCGGTTCCGGGACAGGTGTCGTGCGCGAAGATCACCCAGACTGGGACATTCGACAAGAATTTGCCGAACAGTCTGGGGGACTACGCAGTCGTTGCAATGGGGTGCAGGCGAGCGCTCCCTCAAATAGCGATGCGTTACACGAGTGTGCCCGATTCGGAGACGACAGAAAGTAACCTGAAGCCGTCGCGGCATTGGGGGATAGGTCCACGGGAAAAGGCGCGGCGCAATGGCACGCAACTTTAAGTTCCCTTCGACCGGCTCCCATCTTGTTTGCCAAGCAGTCCGAAGAGCTGCCCGTATTCCTGCCATGTAGTCGGTGTGAGAAAGAGCGAAATGCTGGTCCGGTCGCAGAATCCTCGCGGACTCTTTGGCGCCCTCATCGGCGCGCTCATTCCCCGCAATTCCTACATGTCCAGGAACCCAGCAGAAGATAATCTCGACATCTGCCCGGCTCGCCAAAGCCGTGGCGTCACGGATATCGCGAACCAGGGGATGCGGAGATTCCAATGCCCCGAGAGCACTCAGGGCGCTTTGTGAGTCGCTATACATCACAATCCAGTCTCCGAACCGGACACGTCGCGTAATCTCCCGTACCGAGTGGTGTATTGCCACCAGCTCGGCCGTGAAGACAGACGCAGCACCTGGTAGTGCTTCGCTGACTTCAAACAGAGGGGATACGGCGTGGAAGCCGACCCCCTCTTGGGACTTGGAGCCATTCGTATACACTGGCATGGTTTCAGCGTGACACGATGTGTGCTCCAAAAAGGTCAAACGCAATACTCCCGGCGCTAAAGACGCTTTAGGAGCAGAGGCATGGCGACAAACAGCCAAATGTGGTACCCTCTAGGGTGGCGTCCTGGGCAGAACCAGGGGCGCTACCGGCTCGAGAGCTATATCTACCTCTCGAAAAGGGCATAAGCACAATCGAGATCAGCTGCGGATGCAGTGAGAGCTGTTGGCGACTGAGGGAGGCGCCAGGTTCGCGCGTACAGGCGAGTGATGCACTGCACGCGGCGCAGAGCGAGTGGCATCTCCCCAGCATCCACCAACAGGCTTTCAATGGGGGAAGTGCGGAAGGCACCGGTCGCAAGGCGAAGGCCGGTGTGGTGGATCGAATCCACCTTCCGCAATAAACGCTCGGCTGCAGATGCATAAAATTCGCATCCGTAGTCGAGCTTCGAGCGAACACAGGATCGATAAGAAAGTAAGGCAGTAGCCCTATCAGCGCCCCAAGCGCTGAACGTCACGCAACGGAGAATATCCATGGCGCGGGTACAACAGACCCTAAGGCTGCGAATATGAGCCTTCCATGTGAGGTGTCGGTCGAATGCAAGACCAAGGAAACGGTGCGACTCAACCACATCCAGGCGCACCCCATTAAGAAACAAATCTGGGTCGGGGTGAAGTCGTGAATGGCGGCACAAGTGCACCACCTTAGTCTTAGCCGAAGAAAACAGATACCTGTGCGCTTTGGCATAGCGAGTCACGCGATTCAATGCCTGTTGGAGTCGACGCTCCAGAGTTAGCATCTGGACCGCGCCAAAAGAGATCCAAAGGTCGTCCACGTAGAGCGTAGCGAGAACATCTTCCGGCAGTATTGAGGTGATGCCGTTGATGCTCAGGGCAAAGAGTGTGACATTGAGGACATTTTCCTTGGGCACACCCTCTTCCTGCTCCTTTGGGCCGGTGGGCGCTTCCCCCACCCGTACGCGGAATCGACGATCTCGCCAAAATTCAGATATAAACATTGGGAGGCGTCCCCTCGCCCCCATCGTATGGAGAGTCTCCATGATACCGTATCGCCATGCGGTATCATAGGCCTTCTCCAGATCGAAAAACACCGTGGCGTAGTGCTGTCTACGAAGGAAAGCCTCGCATACGGCATTTTCCAGTCGGAGCAGAACATCCGACGTGGAGTGGAACTTGCGGAAGTCGCACTGTGTGGAAGACAGATGGCCTCCGCTGTCCAGGAAAAAGGCTAATCTAACATTTGCCAATTTCTCCATCAACTTGCACACGCAAGAGGTTAGAGAGATTGGGCGGAAACCGGTCGGAGTAGAGTCATCTCTCCCCGGTTTGTGAAAGGCGAGCACAGTAGCGATTCGCCAGGAGTCTGGGAGAAGACCTTCCACCCAGATCCTGTTGAACAAATCTAACAGAAAGGCCATGCCTCGCTCACACAGGTGTCGAAGCATGGGGTACAGGACATCGTCCGGACCATGGGCGGTGTCCGCGCACGAAGCGAGAGCGGAATATATAAGGGCCACTAGATAGGTAAAGGAAGAGGGTGAAATAAAGGGCAGTGGAAGAACGTAATAGGGGAGCAAAGAAAGAGGGGCATGTTAAAAATCTTGTTGGCTGCACCATGGGACCATAAGGGGCCCAGGGCTGACTTTCCCTCGCCACGAAAAGGCCAGAGCCTCTCTGGGAACCCCATCCTGAAGAAAAGATCCTAGAGAGTGAGAAGGGGTTACGAACTTTGTAAGAGCTTGCAAATATGTCAGCTGCTACAGTTTCCATTTACACAAAAAGGTTTTAGACTTCCATCGATCATAGCTTGTATTCCTAACAAGCGAGCCTTGAGATTTTTGTTTGATAAACCAACCAGATAGAAAAGGAGCCGTTAGGTCTTGACGTGCAAGGCAATGCATCCGAGATGCTGTACCCCCGTGCTCACCCAAAGAGCCAGCCTGTCGTTGAAAGACCGCAGATGTTCAAGATAGTCATAAGGGCCGCGGGATAATGGTTAACCGATTTATTTGATTAAATTTATCTGTAGCCATTAAGTTTACTATACATATCTAGTAAATCCAACTGGAAGCCAGCTGACGGAGGATGGATAATTTGTATCTCATTAATCTCTACTCGTACGCCGAATAAGAGCTAGGTTCAGCCCTTATCAAAATCAGAATAACTTGTTTATAGTTGGAGGTAATCTTGTGTTAGTGTAATGGTACATTCGCTGGGTAATTTCGATTAAAATACATAAATTTCCCTTATTTGGTATATACTCAATCAAATTAAAACCCGAGAAAGCAATTATTTTAATTTCATAATAGCGTGTAATACCTCCGCGAACCGAGATAAGGTTCTGGATGTAGGGGACATCGATGTTCAGCTACTCTTGCGTCAAAGAATTATGTAATTAGGCCAGATTGCGTGGATGCCTTCCCTGACACTTGACATGTTGTTTGTACTGGTTCAATATATTTTCGATGGGGTTCAAATTCGGCGATTTTGCGGGCCGATCCAGATGATTGTTTCTGCATGTTCACCATACTAATCAGTTATAGGTGGTACCCGTTTATGGTAGGTGGAATGAATTTGAGTGCTACATAGTCAGTTTTAATCCGGTGAATGCGGGAGTTGTCATCTTGGAACACATAAATTGGAATGTTGCGTTTTGCGTGAGATGAAGGGCAAACAGCTAAACCTAGTTGTCTAACAGCTTGATATAGTCATACTGACACAAATTGTTTTTCACTTCAACCAAAGGCCCCCTTTACGAACTCTCAGTACATCGCAAAGCCTCCTCACCCTGTACGGTCTTCCTTGAAAGCCTCATGAGGTCTACAATGAACACAACGCCGGGCATCATTCACATACAGACAGAAACGTGATTCGTCTGCCTAGATAGCGTTTCCAACTCTACACACGGTCCACTGTAACCGATCAGCTTTGTGGGCAGAAGTAAACAAAGGCCCCTTGCGTTCCCCTTTGCTTCATATGCTAATGCTATGCAGTTCTCTGCGGAATGTTCTTTCAATGGATGACGAAGGACCGACGTTGACGTCTTGTGGCAATTCCTACCTTAGAGCGAAAAGATTTTTACCTATAAGACGTGAAAGCGGAAATTTCCTGTAGATCCGGTTTTTGCGATTGCAGGTTGATCCGTATGATCGTACGCGTCGATAACCCCCCCAATTTTACTGCATCTTTCCAACGATGCCTCAAATACAATCACTCCTTTTTGCCACTCAGTGACACATCGATTTGCGTCCAGTTTTACCCAGCGTACGAGGCAAGCACTGCGCAGTACCACCTTTGCGAAATCTATTAATTCCGTCACACACTTCCCAGGTAGTTTGCTCCTCCTCGTTCAATGCTAACTACAAGTATCTGTATTTTAAACACGCCAAGTGACTATTTTTTTTGTCCAGTGTGCTTATTTAAATAAGCGTTTGGTTACTGGGGTTAGCAGTCATTCGAGATTTTCTCGAGGAGATTAGGTTGATGAGACTCAAGAACTTAGTCATAACTGTAGGAGAATAGCATAATGCCCCCAAGTTTTGCCCACCTCCTTTCCGGGCGGGCCGCTAATCAACCCTTGCCCTTCCGGCCCAATATCTGGTGGTCTTCAGCTGGAAGAAACTTCCTGCCATTTCAGCTAACCACCGAGTTCCTTCCCGGACTGTTTATCGATAAATGGGAGCCCATCTTCGCTTCCGATAGTTGCCGGAAGTTTATAAAAGACGAAATGGAGTAGCTTGACATCTAATCTACTTCCGGCGCCCTGAGAACCTCTCCCGAGTTTCGAGTATAAAAGACGAATTCTTTTAACCCTCAATAGTAGAGCTTGCACAGCGTCTGGCGGGGCAGGAATTGCCATCTATCAGTGTAGTGGTAATTCGTTAAAGCATCAAGTCTTCAGAGAGGAGATCGGTCCCAGTTAGGGAGGATCCTTATCCCGTTGGTCCGCAAGGCAGTGCGGACCCAAGCTCGTACTCACGTGTAAGAGCCGAAGCTACAAACAGCCTCACTCTGGTTCCCTAAGCGAGAAAACTACATCTCGGCTTTTCTCCGTGACTCTTATGCGTCGATAGGTCACTTCGCCTCCCCCCCATCACAGAGGCACCCAAGATTCCTCGGAGTTCACGAGCCTAGGGCCCTCTGTAACAAGAAGCTCCCGTCACCGCCTTCTTCCAGCAAGAATCGTGACGGAATTGTGGGATCACGTCGGTCCCTGGAGAACCTACCTCATCGTCTCCACCACTTATCTCACCACCTTCACTCACCAGCGCCACCTGAACATCAGGTTCCAAGGTAACCCTTCCCTTTCACATTCCCCGACTTCACCGCGAAGCTTACCAGCATTACAAGTGTATAGGGATTTGTATGGTAAATGTAGATGGAGGGGAGTAGGAAAAAGGGCAAAGAAAAAATAATAGCGTAGGCGAGTTGCGAACAGCTTCCCGCGTTGCTGGACCACTGTTAGCCAGCGGCGAATCCACTCCCCCATCCTGAGTCTCAAAAAACAAGACTCATTCAAACGAAGCTTTTAAGCCACTCACCTGCACTTCTCGTACGCTATAGTGAATAGTAATTTTCAAACCAAGTGAGATATCCGAGATTCCCTTATTAATTTATCTCTCAAAGCACATTATTTGTATATATATATATGTGAGAATGGATGGGGAGAAAGAAAAGTCCAGACACTGCACAGAGCTCTTTATTGACGTTTCGCCTCTTGGCTTCCTCAGAATGGAACTGACAAGAGAGATGGAAGATCGCCGCTCGACCATTCGTAAAGTTAGTCTGGGTCGCGGTCACTTGCTCTCCCCCGGCCGTTTTCCCCTCGTCTCGACCCTTCCGCCTCTTCATTAATGAGCCTTGCCGCACCTGTCGCCAGCTTGAAGAAACCGTCCCGGTGATTTGTCGACCTACAGGAGAGAATATATATATAGGTCGACAAATCACCGGGACGGTTTCTTCAAGCTGGCGACAGGTGCGGCAAGGCTCATTAATGAAGAGGCGGAAGGGTCGAGACGAGGGGGAAACGGCCGGGGGAGAGCAAGTGACCGCGACCCAGACTAACTTTACGAATGGTCGAGCGGCGATCTTCCATCTCTCTTGTCAGTTCCATTCTGAGGAAGCCAAGAGGCGAAACGTCAATAAAGAGCTCTGTATAGTGTCTGGACTTTTCTTTTTCCCCATCCAGGCTCACCTATACGTCGAGTCTTTCATGCCATATATATATATATATATATATATATATATATATATATATATATATATATATATATATATATATATATATATATTTTCTTGTTTAGTGTTCATTAAAACTTTATTTTCATATTGTTGTGTATCTAATATCTAACTTCCTTTGGGTCACTTGCTAGCAAAGTTTATTCCAATCCCTCTGTAGCCAACCTCTAAGCACTCTGAGTCAATAAACCCATTCAGGACACGGGCCGAACGAAGTATAAGTAGTACGACGATTCCTCCGCATTCGGGATAATAGGATATATATATATATATATATATATATATATATATATATATATATATATATATATGAGTTGGGAAAAACTCCAAACACCCTTCGGCCTTTTCCTCGACAATAACCTAACGCATATTTTATCAAAAGTCTAAATTTCAGACTACTCATTGAAAGGTCTTGTATTCATAAATTAAAATCATAATTCTAAATCACGGAATTCAATAGTCAAATTACTTACTGCCAGACATCTCACAATAAACCCATGTTAAATCCACAAATTATTTTCTCGAACTCTAATTCAGCAGATTCCCTTCTCTACCCATTCGAGGGGCGATGACATTCATTACTCTAACTGGCTACAAATCGACAGATTACCGCTGATACTGTGACTGTCCGCATGAACGTGACATTGGCTTTCAAATTTCAGCTTTTCGAATGATCGTAATGGACGTAATGAAGACACCAGCCACAACATCGCCCGATATCTGGATGGTTTTAGTTTACCTTAAATCAGACTTGTCCTCTTTAGACCGTATAGTTATTTGGAAACAAGTTTTCAAAGTTGCTACGTGGTTTCATTCCCAGTTTTTTAGATTAAATACTACAAAATTACGATACAAGTTAAGGACGATAGAATTTACACGCTCCTTTAAACGCATCCTCCCCGTCTTTCTTTATCTTTAGAAATTTTATTTACATATGGAATCATAGTGAGGAGTTGTGGCAAATTTTCCCCATTCCCTTCAGTTAATGTTTCTGATTTGGACATCTGGGAGTTGTTACGATGAATCAGCCGGCAAGGGGGTGATTGGGGTTGCTGGTAGGGATATTGGGGCACGTGATTACGACAGATGCAGGTATCACAGTGAGGTCTGATTCTTCGCTTTAGTGGAACAAGACATCGCTCAGAAGCTAAAAAAAAACCCAGCAGCGTCTGTGTTCGAATCACTCTCGGGAGATAGAGAAGTCTACATCTTGAATAGGAGGTTTCATTGTAGGTGAAGTAGTGCTGTGATCCCTTTCTTTCACACCGTGGTCATCTGTTCATCCGTCTGAGTGGTGGAAGGGGAAGTCGTCGTAGAGTTCCAAATAAGTTTTAATTTCTTCTAAGGTTTCGGGTGTATCCCTAAAATTATATGATGCCTCATCCTTCCTTTGGAGAGAGAGAGAGAGAGAGAGAGCTTGAAGGTGGCGTTTAACGTCTGTCTAGTGATCACGTTAATTCGTAGGCAATGGTACTGATGTATTGCGAGTTATATCAAATTCTGTTCTGTCACTGGACGTAAAGTTGTTGGTGGGTGTCTCTTGGCGAAACGATGAGCTGTCAGTTATGCGGGGCGGTTAGCTACCGCCCGGTGAGAACATCAGATAAGCGGACTCCATTGGATATAGTGTTCGCGAGTCTCAAATTTAAAATTATCTCTGTGATAACATCGTTTTTTTTTGTCAGATATAAAGGAGGCAGGAGGAGAAAGAGGCGTTCTTTATCCGCAGTTAGAACATTTCGTAGGAAGATTACAAATTGCTGATAGAGCTCAGCGCAACCTGCGAGGTTCACTGTATCTCAAGTACTTGGTTATTCCTACAAAGCAAACAGAGACTGGAACTGGCAAGGGAATCAAACTTACTTTCTCACAAAGATCAAGATACCAAGCTCATCTCTGGGAGCCACCAAAAGAAGTCAGCTTCGCTACAGGCTTACAGCGTTCTTAAGTGCAAGCTCCAAGAAATTTTAAACAAGTGGTGGACCGGTCTTGAGGGGTCCGCAACTATGGCCAGACGTTGGTTACTACATAGCTTTTTATGAGGCCCTAACGGGAGTACTTGGCCCTGTTCTCCAGTTCAAGTCCTTTACGTCACAAGGATGTGTTAACGGACAAATGATCCATCCGGAATCGTTGGTCAAGACACTTCCAGGCTCTTTTTAAGTACAAAATGATGCTATAAAGAATGTCAACAGCCACTCAAGCTAGAGCTGGAATTGTCTACACCAACGAGGAAAGGGTCAAAGCTATAGATTTAATGAAACAAACTGGAAAAACAATCCCCTTCGCAGCACAGCACACCCACCATCACCTAAGTTACAGAACCCTGCCGATGTAGTAGTCTCACCGTATGAGGGCACTCATTTATACATAGCACTGACGCAGAATAGGTGCCAACCCCCTCGGGGTAGGAAGGGATTTACCATCGCTGGTTGTGTCAAAAAACTACGAAAAAACTTGCCCAACCCCACCAACGAGAAGCAGCTGCTGAGGCCTTCGGATTCACGAGTCATTATATGCAATTCATCATCCGGTCGGGGAATCTTGTCCAGGATGGGAAGGACGAATGGCGCTACCTTCCGCAGATTTCCATTTCATTGAATTTTCATCAGCGATGCGCCCGCAACATCACCAGAGGCCTTGCTAATTTAGGTACAGCTATACTGGACATCTATAGAATAGAGAACTAGTCTGGAACATCGACCAGAGTTCTCAACATACCTGATCGCAGTGCGTGGCGTCAAAATCATCCACCAAGCTATCATCACTTCAAGACTCCCGCAAAACCAGTTAGGAAAAGTGGAACGCGGAAACAAGTTCGTCTGGTCAATCCGAAACAAGATTTTCTCTACATTCGGACCTATTGCATAGACCTTTATCAGCCATCAACGCGCCTTCATCTCGTTCGTGAAGCAGAGTGGTCACAGGCAAGCCGGTTAATCTCTCTCACTGTAGGGAGGGGGCGGGGGAGAAGCCCGTCGGAAGAGGAGGGGGATGTGGTGGTACGACCACATAATAAAGGTATACTTCGTTACCTACACAAGCCAGCTAACTCTTCCCCCCATGAAGAAGGTATTAGTAGTCCGTCTGCACACAGCCCAAGTAAGACAGCGGCGAAGGGGGTACTAAAGGATAAATTATGTCCGTGAGTATGCTGGCGTGCGAAAGGGTGAACACTGTAATATGGCTTTATTAGGCAAAAGCTGTAGTGGTGTATGTCTAAGAGAAGGAATGTGGTGAAATCCTCTAACTCGTATTCCAAATACAACATAAAAGAAATAACTACTCATTTCTACTTTTAATATAATCACAGATTATAGTCATGATAAAAACTGACAAGGTATTTAAATGGAATCATAGAAATACTTCATTTTAATAGAATGCAAAAATATCTGTGACGAACGATTTTTCTATACAATGTGAACGACTAAAAATTGATTTGGAAATATTTTCATGACGATCCTTACAGAAATGACAACCGATTTCCTTCTTTCTTAAAAATGGGTCAAAAAAAGCTCCGAAATTGGATACAAAGTGTTACTCTCAATTTCTCTCTCAACTTTCAACATGGTTTTGTGCAGAAGTAGTAACTTAATTACTAGATCTAGAATGAAAGATACTCCTTTAAACAATAAATGGTTCTCTACTAGGAAAACTGGTAGGTAATGATGTAAAGGGCTGAAAGGGCAGTTGAGCAAATTTAAAATAATTAAAGATGATTCAATTAAACATGAACAAGTATGAAAGAGCTCTTTGAAATGGAGTCACTGGTACAGGTTAGGTTTAGAGGAAAATGTTTGATCCATAACTAGGAATAATTCAATCAAACTAGTGCGAGCAATCATGAGAGTGAAATGTCGTTGACAATATGTGCGATTGCGGAGCCTACCTCTGCCTTACAGGCAGAAGTGGGCTCCGCGATCGCACCTTTGTTGACCTTTCAGTACTAGTTTCTTTTATTAACGATATTTCCGTATTCTGTTACACATCCACTACTACTATGGTACCGACAATTAAACAGTTTGCAAGGTCGCACCATACATACATACATACACAACCCCATACTCTATCCCTATAAAAAGAAAAAGCATATAGCACCGTGAGAATATTTAACATCAATTAGAGGAATCCAGAATCGGAGCTAAAAGATTCTAAACTATAAAAATGACCACGTATTTTAAAGTTATTAAGGCTATGTTACATTATTACCCAGAATACTTTGAAATATAGCTTCTAGGAAAGGCAATTAGCCCAGAAAAAGTTAAGGCATTGTGACGAGACTACTATATATTAATAAATTCTTATATGGGGAAATTACCATAATTATAAAAAACAAACTAATACTCTTAAGATCGCGTAAGGCTAGACTCATTGTGGTCTATATGTTTTTCATCTCCTAAATTAAGGAGCGAATGAAGGAATGCTGCAATCATGATGAAAATAATTAGGTTAATAGGCAGGCCCCTGAAAAAGCCACTAAAAGTGCCAGACAGATCATCCCTGGAAGGATCTTTTCGGGGCACTAAAGGAAATAAGTCGCTGTAAACTTCCTTGGGACGAGACACGGAACAACAGGAAATGGCGGTGAGGGAGATAGGACATAGAAAAGAATATCAACTGCATTCTTTTACCCATTTATTTTCGGCTATCCAATTGGGGTTAAGTAAAGTGAAAAACAGACTAGAAAACAAAATAAATGAGCAACGGTAGTTAAAATGATCTGGAGTGAAAATGCGATAACAAATCTAAGGCAGAAACGCTGGAGCAAAGGGAAAAATGAAGATGCAATCTTATGATTAGATTTTGTGTGTTTTAAACTCAAATAAGACCACTTAAAAAACACGTGAGCAGACCACCTTAGGGTCTTTGCTGGTCCTTGTTTCTGTAATTTAAGCAGCTAAAAAGGCGAAGAGAGTAGATTTTTAATGGCTAGACGTCGTTTATTCTGCTTTGCGTGTTTCCATGGGGACGGAGATGATCGAAACATTACAATGCAATCACCCTCACGCACATTAAAATTAGAAATGACAGAGAATGATTTGTCAATTTAGCCCTTTCGGTTCTTGAGGGAACCTAAAAACTACTGACTTTCAACAATGGAATGGTGCTAATGAGCAAGGGTTGAAAAAATGCACGCCAAAAACTTGGAATTACTAAATACTTCACTACTCTCCCTAAACCTACAAAATGAGGCTGGTGCGCATCAACACGCGCTAAAGTACCTTGGCCATCGTGGTCTTTTATGAGGGATTAAGCAAAAGATAGATCGACTAAATACATTGGGTGAGGAAAATTGTAACTGTCTTATTGAGATTAGACCGACGTTTCAAGTATCAAAACGAAGGCAATTGAAAATGAATGGAAAAATATCAGACTAGTGGAATAGGGGAGTCCTATAGGGCATTAGATGGATAAGGGTCGATGGGTCAATCTAGTTGCCCAGTAAAAATCGTGCTAGTAAAAGACCTTTATGCCAGGAGTAGTGAAAGTAGGAGGAGGCCCAATAACAGGGGTTGCCCTTTATTCAGAGTCTAGTTAGGGAAGGGTATTGCCACTCGACGAGGCATTTTGAGTTCAAGAACTTCTCGAAGAGTCGAAGAAGGACAAAGCGAGCTTGGTCAATTCCGTGAGCTGCTTAGTCAGTCTCCTTATTGCCACCCACCCAGAAGAAGACACAGAGTTCATAGGGGTGGGAATAAGAGCACTGAGAGTGCGGAAATAGTACTTCAGGAAACTTGATTCTCATCTCCACTTGGATGGGAGTAGGCGGACAAAACGGAAGGTCTCCCGTATGGCATAGGGGGCAGAAGGAAGAGGTAAGCTAGGGCCATTCTACAAGGACGGCCGCCGATGAACTATGGTAGGAGCATATGTCATCGGTAAAAATGGGCATGTACTGTGAATGGACGGATGCGTGACTAAGAAGTCAGCTCAGAAGACACTTGCCAATTGGACGACTTGCTGACTAGCTACTAGTGGGTAATTACACTTGCGTAAGTCAGCATCCATTAAGGGAGTCGCAAAAGACCTTGTAGAGGGAGAATAAAGGGAATGGGCGGGCCGTGAGGAGCGGAGATAATATTATTTCTTATTGGGTGGAACGCCGGAGACAAACGGGAAAGACGAGGATGAGAACATTCGGTGAAGATGAAGGAATACCTCTGATGAGAGGAACAAACCTCGACCTGATATGGTGATAAGAAGAGGACATTACGCACCACCCGAAGACTAGCCACGGGGAGGAGGGAAGCGTCATGAAACTAAGCGAAGAACGCATTCGAGATAAGTCAGCGGGGAATTGGTGTGCAGCGCAGACGGAGGTGTAAAACACGCACTCTAAGTCCAGTAAGGAATGAACTAAGGCACGGTAGAGACGGAGTATCGTGCTGTAATCAAGCCTCGAGATACGCTACTTATGAGGATGAATGGATCGGGTGGTAGGTGTTTCCAAGGCAGATTTTAATTACAGAAAAGACCAAGAACTTCACAGGATATGGGCAGGATGATGCACCGGTAGTAAGGAGCAAAATATGAAGAAAGAAGATTTGCGGGTGGGAGAAAAAGATCGTTAAAGAGGGAGTCCACGCAAGGGTCACAAGGATGGCAAGTGGGAACTGCCGAATGACCAGGTAAGATGATCAACCACAGTAGTAAATTACAAGGTCGTCTGTGTAAAGCGTGCTAGGGAAAGGCAAAGAGAATGTTTAGGAGTGAACCATGTGAAGATAAATTGTGCAGGAATTTGGAAAAGGTGTGGATAAGGAAAGACCCACGAGGACAGAAAGGGTCAACGCTAAAAGGAATATAAAATCGTCGGGTAGTCGTAAACCTTGCGGATATCGAGAGTGACAGTCAGCGCCACATTACGACGCGAGTGGATAGAATGAGCTTACCTTGTTTTGCTAAAGATTTACTAACAATTTTCACCTTTTTCTGGGGATTTTCAGTCTAGAAGTTAGCTCAAATGAGAGTAGCCAATTCAAGTAGGCTGCGGAATTGGCTGAAGTCGGACAGTACATAGAAGAGAGAATATTCATACTGTTGTGAAACCTACTAAGTTGATGACTTGACTGAGAATGAAGGATTTGGAAATCTTGATTTAAGAGTTTGAGAGAGAATGAATTGGTGCGTGAGGAAGTGGGTAAAAGTAAATGCCAAAAAGACGAGGTGAAAGTGTTTGAGGGTGATGTGTAATATTAGAGACGATGGTATGCACAAATGCAGTAATCAAAGATTTCCATGGATAGTGGTACGGATGAGGCAAAATGCGATGTTTTGTAGCAAAGTTTCAGGGGCGTTTATAGTTAGTGAATGGTAGGAAGAATGTTCTGAGGGGGTACTGGATAATCAGAATGAATAGACTTGTGAGAACATGTAGGAAAGTCCGACTGTGCTGGTGTGTAAATGGTTGGAAGAACACGCAAAAGATGGATTGCTAATTAATGCGTGAGGGTGCCTAAGAGAAAGAGGGATAAGTGGGTAATATTATGGAGAATTGGGTGAGGAAGTCTGGTTGAGGCCTTCTGTCAGATGATCAGCCCTGACTGGACAAAATATTACAACATAAGCACATAACTAGGAAAGGCGAAAGACTTTGCAAAAAAAGGTTGAGTATCATTTTGTTTACTAGGGGCATAAAAAGGATTGGATGAGAAAGGTGTTCATTAACGCAAATCCCACCTCTTTCTGTGGGTATGTTAATGAGGCATCTATTACCTAGGAGTGGGGCTGGAGAACCGCCGGCCCTAAAATAACTTGAAACGGTCTATGAGTGGCAACCAATCTTGGTGGGTAGAACACGAGTGAATGACAAAAGTGTTAGGTTTTTGAGGTTCAATAATTATACAGAATTAGTATCATGAGTGTGATTGGAAAAGTGTATAGTAGAAGACAACCGTTCTTCCCTTCCAACCAGCATAGTCAACATCATCCAACTTTGAACTCCACAGCCACAGGACCAGACTTCATCTCAAACACAAACGTGTCCCAACGCGATCATAGACTTCGCAAAAATATTCAACTACTCCTGGCTCCATAAGCAAATCCTCTCAAATGACCCCCCCCCCCACAACCCACCGCTTTCACTACTCCAACTCTTACTATTCAAAACACCAAGCCTCATATCCCACTGGCGCCAACTCAACAGAGATTAGGATAAAGCAACCCTCGTTACAAACCTGAAAACCTATTCTAGACAGCTTCAACTAAAATCCACCCCCCCCCCAAAGAAAGAAGAATCCTATTCGCCAACATCAACACAACAAAGCATTCAGCACGACCTCACGCAAAAAGTGTCTCTTCAACTTGATCTCTGCCAAGCAAGCGAGTCACTCAAAATACTTGCCTCTACAATGGTGTTCGTTAATAATCCAGTACTATGGACACGCACGCTTGAAATAGCCAAAGAGGAATACATCCTAGTCACCCTATCCAGGGTCGGGTCTGGCCACCACCTATCCTTACAGTCTACAAGCAACCGGCTAGAGGTGCAACCACCACAGCGAAAACACAGAGCAGCACCTTTTGGAATGCAGGAAAAATTGCTTGATCATACGATAATGATTGTGTATTACAGGTGAACATGAAGTCTGCCGAAATCCGGATGAGTATGTCTTGGTTCCAAAGACTAATGACGCCTTCGAAGCGATGAATATCATGACTGTCTGGGTCTATAGCAGGTCTATGGGAGACGGTGAGGGTGGTTTTACTATTCCTATTCCAGTTACATATTACTGTTTATTTTCTTTACCATCCTAAGGACTTGATCCCTATTCGATAGGGATCGTGATGATAATGCATGACAAGGAACATAGAGAAATAAAAACAAAAAAAATTCAGGCATTGACTGAACTGTGTTCGGCTTTCTTTCCAAGATTCAATTTCGACCCATACTAACCTAACCTTCACAGAATTTCCATGAAAACAGCATGAAGAGATAGTAACAAATTTGGATGTTTGACAATCCATTCTTACACACCAAATTTCATAAGAAAGTCGTTATCTTTTAAGATCCCATCACTGCGATCCTAAGATAGTCCCTGGAATGCTTTAGATGTACTGGAATGACACTCTTCACTCAAATGGAAACTTAGTTGATCAAAATAATAATAATAATACTTTGGATGAAGCGTGGAGCGATCGTCTCTCAGTCTTCATGTTTCACCTTCATACTCCATCCCACAATTTACACTTAAATGCTTTACTTAACTTAATGAAAATAAAATAATACTTTCATTTTCGCGTATATATATATATATATATATATATATATATATATATATATATATATGTGTGTGTGTGTGTGTGTGTGTGTGTGTGAGCGTGAGCGCTTTGTAAAGCTTCTAAACAAATACTGACTCTTTTAAAATATACAGCATATACGAGTATATGGTGGGGCAGTCTGGCAGACGCGAATCAAAATACTCGGTCGGAGGAGGGAAGGGGCGGGGGGATGTGGAAGAAGGTGGCCTTTTGGCATGTTGGAATGAGGTTTGCGTTCGTTCGCCGAGCTCTTCAGAGGACAAGCATGGCTTCGCGAACAGCTCCGGCCATACCCACGGGGGAGGGTGGCGCAAGATGAAGCGTGGGTGGGTGATGGAACCAACCGTTGGGCGCTTCCTCTAGGTAGTCATGCAATTAATTAATTGCTGGCAGAGCTGACTGTACTGGGAGTCGTCGCCAGAGACCCGGCGCATCTTGAGGGCACGGGCAGCCGGGCCACTGGACACCTCGACCTCCACCTGGGTGCCGGCCTCGGGGTCCCGCAGACTAAGGCCGGCCTCGCGCACGCCCTCGCGGATCAGGGAGGGGGCCCGCGAATCTACTAGCGCTACGATGGCACCCACGATGTCGCGCACGGGCAGCCGCGACCACTTGTTGGGTACCCCGACAAGAAGAGAGCCACTGCCAGTGCGCTGGGGCGCGCTCTCGACCGCATCGGGAAATGGGCAGACCCGAGGGGATGCGGGGGCGCTCACGTTATTCTCAGAGTCACTCTTAAGGGAGTCCCCCTCCTCATCTGGGGTTCCGTCCCCGCCTAGTGGCGGGAAGCTTTGCCGCAAGAGTTCAGAGGCCTGGACAAAGGCTTGGTGCCGGTTCGAGGCGTCCGGTGGGGGTACCGCAGCCCAGTTGGGGCGTCTCTCGTTGTCGTTGTGTGGGCGGGACAGGCGCGCTGCGCCGGTGCCCCTCGTGATGGATGGGCGTTCGTCAGAGTGGCAGCGGCAGGCGAGAGGAGAGTCGAGGCTGCCTCTCCGCGACAGGCAGTGGGGAGCTAGGGTTGGAGGGGGGTCTGGAGTGGGGGGCGACGGAGGGGGATCGGGGGTGAGGGGCGACGGAGAGGTGTCCATTTCGTCCTCAGACAACGATGCAGCGATGAACGTCTGGGCACCAGTGTCGCTCGTGATCGAAATTTGTGGGGCTGCCGCCAGGGCCGCGAGGGTGCGGGAGGGCTCTTCGCGAATGCTGTTGAGAGACAAGAGCGGCGGGGTCGCCACGGCCCTCAGTAAGGGCGAGACGTTGCCAGAAGGAGGTTGTGGGGAAAAGCACAAGGGCGGGGAAGGCTGCTGGAGCGGACTGTGGGGGCTGCTGGCACCGGAGGTAGTCTGAAGATGCAATTGGCTCAAGCTCAGCACCGTCCCTTCCACGTATGTGTGGTGAAGAGGGGATCCTGCAAGACACGCAAAAGCAAGTCAGGACTTCTATTAATGCCCTAAACAAAGAGGTCCAAGCACAAATGGGGCAGACATACTGAAGAAGAATTGGGCGGAAAGGTCTTTAATAATAAATGATGCTAAGAAGCGCATCTCGCTCTTCAAATTTAAATGAGGACCTACTGGGATGTCCCCAAGAATGGTTATTACAGCAAGACTGCGACCACCACCGTGGATGGTCGAGAAGCAAAAATAACAAAACTGACTGAGAAAATGTTGAGCCTCTGTGTGCGGAGTCTCAAGTTTTGGGCATCTTGTCATTTAGTGTTTTCTGAAGGGTGGTTACAGTGTAGTTTTGGTTGTCTGTTTGGTTTATAAAGTGCTTGCAGTATTGCAATTTTTGGTGGTGGCCTGTTTCTGGGGAAGGAAGATTCTTCCTTTGCTATGGCTGAGGTAGGTGAGTGAAGTATGAGGTTGATTGAGAGGTTGTGCAAGTGGCGACTATTATTTGGGCGTGTGTTGTTTATCTTTGTTGCGGTGGGCAGGGAGGTAGTAAGGTGTAGATTTCTTTGAAATGTGGTTGTGTTGGTTTGTGTTGACGCTGTGGCATGGATGTGATTGGGAGAGTGTTTTTGTGCAGAATTGTGTGTCTATCAAGTGCGTATGTATGGAAAGAATTTTGGTTACAGACGGTAGGTGGGTCGAATGAGTGATGTGTGTACAGTCAATGATTATGTGCGTTATTTTACGCCGGTTCTTTAATTAGATTTGGCAATGGTGGCGTGTCAGGGAGGTGATGCATAGTTTAGTATGGTGGAGATAAATTGTTTGTGGCTGGTGTTTTGTTATCCCAAAGTTGCTCCTGTTCGAGGGCGCAAGATGGCATTGAGTTTTGTTTACTTCGCTACCGATTTTTGTGGCGTGGCTTTGCATAGGTCGTGTGTGCATCATAGGGGAGGCCTAATATTATCAGCATTTTATTAATTTGGATGGAGTAATTTTGTAGTGTCATGGTAGAGTGGCGATTTGATTTGTGTCTGTGTGAGGTGAATGTTACTGTGAATTTTTGTGGGAGAAAACTGCCATTCTGTTATTTTGGAGCCAGTGATCTATTTGTCCGTTTCTCTGGGCTGTGATGTAATTGTTAGATCATGTGCGTATGGTTGGTTGTACTCTTACGAAAGGAGCGTCGGAGTTGTATAGCGACAAGTATTTTTAGTTTATCTGGTTGTGATTGACCTTGGCTTCTCATGTGACGGTCGGTGGATTTTATGTTTAGTATTTTTTACATACGGCTATGTAGGGGAACCGTGTTGTTTGCAGTTTATGCCAATGGCTACTAGCCTGGTTCTTTCTCCTGGTAAATTTGGGAGGAAACCTTCTACCATGTTTGAGTTAGATTTGTGAGTGATTTTTTGCGGAATCCATACAGTGAGGAGTCAAATGGAATAGCATAAAGATTAGTTTGCTATTTAGTTTCTCTGTTTTTTGTATAGCGTTAAGAGGAGGGAAATGAGTCTGTATGATGAAGATTCGTTGGGTTTCATGAATGGGATTTTTCTTTTCAAAAGAAATGAAAAATGATGTGCAACCAGGATTGGTAGACAATATTTGTTTGGGCATGGATAACTCTGGGGTAGTTTTTTAAATATCCCCTCTGGCGGCTGATAACAAGGGCACAACCTCCGAAAGTGAAAGGAAAAGCCTATCTTTAGGGTACTTTAAAAACGTCATGAGCTGGTTGCCCATTGGTGGATACACATAAAATTACCCCACACCTGGCTAAGTAGCTACACACACATCATGAAGCAGATAGCTAATCCCAATAATCCAATCATTCCATTCCCATCTTTACATCAAAGAATATCCACTCTCTTCTGATATGGAACCCTACCGATAGAGTAAAGGTGTTGCCTACAGGGGCCACGTATATCCACATACTTCAATACTACCCCTCCCCCCCTGAGCTTGCCAGCAATTGTCATTCCGATCTTTATGTGCATTTCATTATCTGGTTGGGAGTATCGCGTCAACGGTCCGAGGGAGGGAGGGAGGGAGTAACTCGCTACTATAAACAAAACAACAATAAAAGTGAAGAAAAAAAACATGATCATGTGTGGGAGGAAAGACTGCTCAGTCCGAGGCCCGATCATGAACTGTCATCAAGGGCATAAATGGCGCCAATTAGAATTTTAGCCTAGTAGGTACTAGGTTACTTTAAAATTGGTGAAAACAACCCCCCCCCATAACAAAGAACAAAAGCAAGAATAAGAAGGGAACATGCGAACAACATTAAAGAGTCAAATAAAGTGAAGGAGGCCAGCCTCCTCCAAAAAGTCGTATAGTCCGTAATTCGGTGTGCACGAACCAGTCCTGAGCACAGGGGACAAGCGGGAGCGACCACGCTCGTCACGATACCAAGACAGGTAACGTGGCCGAAGATCTCCCAGACTGGGACAAATAACATGAAGATACTGAACAGTCTAAGGGAGAAGGCAGTCGTCGCAGTAAGGTGCAGGGGAGCGCTCCATCGAATGACGGTGGGCTCGGCGAGTGTGCCCAAATTCGAAGGCGGCAGAAAGCGACCTGAAGCCATCGCGTCATTGAGGTAGATCTGTGGGAACAGTCGCAGCGCAATGGCACGCAACTTTAAGTTCCCTTAGGCCGTCTCCCATCTTTGTTGCTAGGCAGCCCTGATTGATGCCATGTAGTGGTAAAGAGGAAGAGCGAAATGCGAGTTTGTTCGTCCAGTCCTCGCAGAATTTGGCGCCCTCATTCCCACATGTTCACGAAGCCTGCACAAGATAATCTTGACATCTACCCGGCTTGAGGCAACCGTAGTGTCATGGGTACCGAGAAGCAGCGTGTGTGGAGATTACAATGCCTCAATAACACTCAGAGCGCTTTGTGAATAGCACAATCCGTTCACCCAACCGGACACAACGCGTTATCTCCCATTTCGAGTGGTGTATTGCAACCAGCTTAGCCTGGTAGAGACCCGCTGATTTCAAACAGAGGGGGTACGGGGTAGAAGCCGACCACCAACTGGGACTTGGACCCATCCGTGTACACTGGCATGGATTCAGTGTGACAGGAAGTGTGTCCAAAAAGACCGAACGCAATACTCCTAGCTTTGTGGCGACAAATTGTCAAGGTGGTACCCTCCAGGGTGGCGTCCTAGGCAGAGCCAGAGGCAGCACCGAGCCGTGAGCTAAACAGCTCTAGTAGTAGTTTCCTAGCCTTAAACCCAAAGGGCTTAGGGTATGACTTGAGTTTCCCGGCGGGATAGATATAGTCAAGATCGACTGCAGATGCAGTGAGAGCCGTTGGCCACTAATGGAGGCGCCGGGCTTGCACGTACAAGCGCACAATGCAGTGTAGAGAGTAGCATGAGCGGCGTCTGCTCGGCATCCAAAAGTAGGTTCTCAATGGGGAACGTGCGCAAGGCGGAGACCGGTGTGGTGGATCGAGTCCACCTTCCGTAATACATGTTCGGTTGTGGGTTTTCTTATTTAAAGAGGCAGGGGCCTACAAGGGAAAAAGTCCCCGTAATCATGTTACCAGCCTCTTCCAAAAAAGTCAGATATTCTAAAGTTGGTCCTTATACGGGGACAGGTAACCTGCGCGAAGATCACACAGCATTGGACCTAAAAGCAAAAAGCAAACAAGAAGGAAGCCCGCCTCCCCCAGGCTCCAGAGCATGCGACCAACAAGAAACAGTCAAATAAAGGTGAAGGAGGGCAGCCTCTTCCAAAAAGTCGCAGAGTCCGCAAGTCGGTGTGCACGAACCAGTCCCGAGTACAAGGGACAAGCGTTAGCGACCCCGCTCGAGGTAACGTGCGCGTCGATCACCCAGAATGGGACATTCAACAAAAAGGTGCCGAACCGTTTGGGGGACAAGGCAGTCGTCGAAGAAAGGCGCAGGCGAGCGATCCATTAAATGGCGGTGCGTCCCGCGAGTGTGTCCAATTCGGAGACGACAGAAGGAAACTTGAAGCCGTCGCGGCATTGAGGGGTAGGTCCATGAGAACAGTTGTGGCAAAATGGCACGCAACTTTAAGTTCCCTTCAACCATCTCAGATGATCTTGGCCAAGCCGCTCGGGAAGCAGACGATATTCCTGCCATGTAGTCGGTGTGAGGAAGAGCGAAACGCTAGTCTGGTCACCCAGTCCACGCGGACTCTTTGGCGCCCTCATTACCCGCAATTCCTACATGTCCAGGAACCCAGCAGAAGATAATCACAACATCCGCCCGGCTCGCCAAACACCGTGGCGTCACGGATATCGCGAACAAGAGGATGCGGAGATTCCAATGCCCCGAGAGCACTCAGGGCTCTTTGTGAGTCGCTATAAATCACAATCCGATCTTCGAAACGGGCACGTCGCGTAATCTCCCGTACCGAGTGGTGTATTGCCACCAGCTCGGCCGTGAAGACAGACGCAGCGCCTGGCAGAGACCCGCTAACTTCAAAAAGAGGGGATACGGCGTGGAAGCCGACCCCCTCTTGGGACTTGGAGCCATCCGTATACACTGGCACGGTTCCAGTGTGAGAGGAGGTGTGCTCCAAAATGGCCGAACGCAATACTCCCGGCGCTCAAGAGTTGGCATCTGGGCCGCGCCAAACGAGATCGAAAGGTCGTCCATATAGAGCGTAGCGAGAACATCTTCTGGCATCACCTTCATCGCAAAGAGTGCTACACTGAGGACACTTGCCTGCGTGACACCCTCTTCATGCTCCATTGGGCCGGAGAGGGCTACCCCCACGCGTACAGGGAATCGACGATCTCGCAAAAATTCAGATATAAACATTGGGAGGCATCCCCTCGCCCCCATACTGTGGAGAGTATCCATGATACCGTATCGCCATGCGGTATCATAGGCCTTCTCCAGATCGAAAAACACCGCGGCGTAGTGCTGTCTACGAAGGAAGCAAAACATCCGACGTGGAGTGGAACTTGCGGAAGCCGCACTGTGCTGAAGACAGATGGCCTCCGCTATCCAGAAAAAAAACTAATCTAACATTTACCAATTTCTCCATCAACTTGCACACACAGGAAGTTAGAGATATTGGGCGGAAACCGGCCGGGGTAGAGCGATTGCCAGGTATCTGGGAGGATACCCTCTACCTAGATTGTGTTGAACAAATCTAAGACAAAGGCCATTCCTCGCTCATTCAGGTGTCGAAGCATGGCGAACGGGACATCGTCCGGACCAGGGGCGGTGTCCGCGCACGAAGAGAGAGCGGAACGCAACTCACTCAAAGTAAATCTGTCGTTGACGGGTACTCCGCCTCTCGAGGTAAAGTCGAGCCGGCGTCCTTCTGCGACAACACAAGGCGCATTGAATGCTGGCAGAGCAGCATCCCGGCTAGAGAATGAGGAAAAAGCGGTCGCGAAGGATTCCGCCACGGACGCGGGGTCAGAGATTGCGGTACCATTCTCCTGGAGAACGGGAGGTTGGTCATGCGAGAACTTGCCCCGAATCTTTTTGACTCTCTTCCACACCTATGTTAGAGGGGTCTTTCCAGTTAAGTCATGACACGTAAACCCGCCAAGAAGAGGGCGGGCGTGCTTCGAAATATACCGGAACGTAGCCCTAACTCATCAACGAAATTTCCCGACAGTGAAGTCGTTCGGTCGGCGTTTATAGCGCATGTAGGCATTACGCTTCTGTTTGAGGGCCGTCTGACACTCGTTTGACCAACACGGCAGTGGTTGGCGTGCAAAACGGTCAGACGTTCTATGAATAGTAGTTAGGGCCAGGGCGATGAGGTTGCCGGAGATGAACTCAACGGACTCATCTACCGACCTAAACTCCTCGACTGAGATAGAGAAATGTCATTTCCGGAAATGCGGACAACCGCGCCCGCGCCAAGCACAACCGGGGTGGGCTATCGGGTGGCAGCGGCACATAAAATGATATTTGAATGGGAAAGTGATCACTACCATGGATGCCATCACCCCCGCTCCCTCCCCCCACACACCCAAAATCAGGCTGCGCATCCAGAGAGCACAGAGATAGATCGAGGCATGAAATGAAGCGGTTCTCGGGCAGTGATGTGTAAACTTATCCACATTTAGGACACCTATGTCCAGCTCGTCGATCAGGTCGTCAAGACTTGACCCCCGGGATTAATCGAGTAGTCTCCCAGGGAAGGGGAGTCTACCATTCATATCTTCGGGCAAGTGAAAGGGCCTTAGCAACCGTGCCACGATGCGTCGAAAGTCATACGCGTCGAAGTGGGTTGACGGTAGAATGTATACGCGGAAATGACAGTATACCTCCTATCCAGGGGCAGCTGCAGAACTACTGCCTGAAAGGAGGTGTCTAAAGTGAAGAGAAGAACGGAGACATCAGGCAGGGTGTAAATAGCGTATCCTCCCGGCAGGCCCCGATCTCGTGGTGGTGGTGGGGTCGCAAAACCCTTATACAACGGGAAGGTGGGCAGGGGGCACGCGCCCATCATGGTCTTCTACAAAAAGATAACTAACGGGAAATGGGAGGAGATGAGCCTCCGCAGCGAATTCCAGTTGGCCCAGAGTCTGCGGGTTTCAATATGCCCCCCAGGTCTAGCTCGCAGGAGATGCGGGGGCCCTCTTCGAAGGGAAGACCCTCACGGGAATGGCCGTGCGCTTACCGAAGGCAGAACTCCGGGCGCTGCCGCCTTCGAAGAGTTATCGGGGGAGGTTGGGCTCCCCATGCGAGTCTTTTTCTCCCTCCGCCTCAAAACCTTAGGCGAGCGGGGCGGCTTCGGAGGATCCACCGTCTCGACAGGTACCCAGCCTAGCTCCTTTCGGGGGGGCTGCTTTAGGAACCCTGGAAGATGGCTCACGTCCATCTGCAGGGAAGTTGCCACCTGTGAGTCTAACGACTCGGTGGAGGCGCGCTGCCGTTTCGCCTTACGGAAAACGGGCCCGCTGGGGAAAGGGAGAGGAGCCCTGGTTTTAGCCAGGGCTGAGTGTGAAACCTTTGTGGCGCTAGCTTTACCAGGGGAGCGCCCTGGGTGGGTAAAACCCGCAGAAGGGTTCCGAATGGGCGCGAAAACGACCCTGCTCGTATGGCTGGAGGGGGCCAGGAGCAGAGACTTTCTTAACATCGAGGCATAGGACGTCCCAGGCAGCGCGGGGCGCGCCAGGGCAAAGTCCTTAGCCTAGCGAAATGAGAGACGATCCTGGGCCTGAACAGCCAGTAGTTCCTTCTCAAGGAGAAACGCACCATATTGCTTCAAGAAGCGAGCTGCGGCTCTCTGCAATTGACACAGACTTCGGGTAACCTCGACTTTGCGCGTCTACAGGAACGATTAGTATGGCCGCAGCGCTGACAGTAGTAGCATCTCCGCGGCAGTGGCACGAATGCCTGCATGCGGTAGCGATAACTACCGGCACGCACCGACTCAGGGAGCTTGTCACAGTCGAACTTGACGAAGAGTGTGGCGGTGGGTCTCGAGGCCTCTCCCTGTTTTCTCCTCACACGTTCCACCTTGACCGCTCCATGGTCGGCCAGCTCAAAGGTGATGCCATCTATGGAGTAGTCCACGAGTTCCCTCGCATAAACTACTCCTTTCATGTAGTTCATAGTAGAGTGCAGCGTCACACTCACAGGAGTGCCATCAAGTGTCCGAAGGGTAGTCTCGGAGATTCGACGCATTCGCCAAAAGGGTCTCGTCCAGGAAACAGGCCACCTTCGGCTCTCTACCAATCCCACTAACTAGAGCTCCAATTTAATGGATCATATTGCCCTTAGCTTACATCAGTGGAGCGAATATCAAGAAAACATTTGAAGCCAGCAAGGTCGAAAACGCCAAGGAAGCCTCTGAATAAGGGGCCCTGATGTAAACGAGGCTTCGCTCTGCTCAGTTCTGGTCATTGTCTGGGACTACGCACCCGGGGAAGCAACGGTGCCGGAAGGCCGATCTTGGCTTGGTCGCATACCGAAACGGCAACCCCGTCCGTCCCCGTGGCTCCCGCAGAGGGAGAGAGGAAGAGAGGAGGGGCAGGTACACTGATCCCCTGCAAACTTGTCGTGAACGCCTGCAGTACATTAAGGGGCACGGGCCGACGGGCCCTGCCGTTCTTTGCTCACCTAATGGAGTTGGTACTATCGAGCCGCCACAACCGGGAGCGGTCAATTATGGGTCACCTGCCTGCTTTCTTGGCAGTCCCCTTGGAAAGTAAAGTGGGAACTGCCGCTGGAAAAACTGACACAAGGGGGTGAGGGGGAGTCTCCTGCACCAGTGGGCAAAGGAGAGGAGTAAGCCTCCTCTCCGGTAGAAGAAATTTGGAGGGTCCCCTGAGAAAGCACAGGGAGTGGGGACCTCCATTTTTTTTCAGTGGAGCCTCCCGAAGACAACTCCAGTGATGGTAGAGGGAAAGGTAAAGGAAGAGAAGAATTTTTTTTATGGACTATTCAATGGGCATGGGGTGACCCGTTGTAATTCACGGGATGCACATACTCATCACCCCACGCAGTAGCCCGCTCTGCGAGGGGTGAATACGGGGCCGGCAGAACCAGCTGGCGCCATTTGAGGCCACTCTTCCCGCCTAGTGACCTGGCAGCCCATCGGCATGGCGGCTCCACCTTAGGCACGGCGTAAAAAATGATAAGGTGAAAGGAGGGGGGGGGGGTGAAGCAGGTTGTTAAAATTAAACAATCCCAAACCGGAGCTTAGGGGTGAGGGGGCGTTGTCCCCTCGCTCCTCAGCCCGATCGGGATGGTTGGCAGAGATGAAGCTGGTCAGCGTCTACCCTGCGAAATTAGAGGCCGACCAGATAAAGTTGTATGGGAAGTGAGGAAGCAGGGTAAGAAGAGAGGGTGTAAGAAAGAAGAGGCTATGCTGGGGTCGGACGGGTGCCGAGTCTCGTCAGCACAACGGCCAGGAAAGCAAATCGCCGTGCCCCTTACGGGGAAGCGCTCAATGAAATGGCGGTGCGTCCCGCGAGTGTGCCCAATTCGAAGATGACAGAAAGCAAACAAACCATCGGGGTATTAGGGGGTAGGTCCATGGGAACAGTTACAGCGCAATGAACGCAACTTTAAGTTCCTCTCGGCCGTCTTCCACCATCTTTGCCAAACAGCCCTGAAACCCGCCATGTAATCGGTGTGAGGAAGAGCGAAACACGCTGATCTGGTCGCCCAGTCCTCTCAAACTCTTTGGTGCCCTCATTCCCCCAATGTTCAGGAACGCAGCAGAAAATAATCTCGACATCAGCCCGTCTAGCGGCAACCGTGTCATCAGGAATACCGCGAACCAGGGAGTGTGGAGATTCCAATGCCCCGAGAGCGCCCAGATGATGTGTGAGTCGCTATAGATCTCAATCCGATCTCCAAATTGGGCACGACGTTTTATCTCCAGTACCGAGCAGTGTATTGCAACCAGCTCGGCGATGAAGACAGATGCAGTTTCTGGTAGAGCCCGACTGACTTGAAACAGAGGGGATACGGGATGGAAACCTACCGCATCGTGAGATTTGGAGCCATCCGTATACAATGGCATGGATCCCACGTGACACGAAGTATGTTCTGAAAAGGCCAGCGCTGTGGAAGCTTTGGTAGCAGAGGTGTGGCAGATCGAGTCCACCTTCGGCAAAAGAAACTCGGCTGCAGATGCATAAAACTCCCATCTGTAGTCAAGTTTCGAACGAACAAAAGATCGATAGAAAAGCAAGGGAGTAGCCCTATCAACACCCCAGGTGCTAAACGGCAGGCAACGAAGAATCTCCATGACGCGGGTACAAGAGACCCTAAGACTGGGAATATTGGCCTCCCAGGTGATGCGTCGGTCGAAAGCATGACCAAGGAAACGGTGCGAATCCACCACTTCCAGTGAACGCCGTTTAGGACCAAGTCCCAGTCAGGGTGGAGGCGTGGATAGCGGCAGAAATACAATACCTTAGTCTTGCCCAAGGAAAGCCTGTGCGCTTCGGTATAGTGAGACACGTGGTTCAATGCCTGTTAGAGTCGAGGCTCAAGAGTTGGCATCTGGGCCGCACCAAATGAGATCGATAGGTCGCCAAAGTAGAGCGTAGCGAGAACATCTTCCGGCAGCACCGAGGTGATAACGTGATGCTCATGGAAAAGAATGTGACATCGAGGACACACTCTTCCTGCTCCATTGGGCCAGAGAGGTCTCCCCTTACCCGTACGCGGAATCGAAAGATTGAGAGGCGTCCCCTCGCCCCCATGGTGTGGAGTCTCTGTGATACCGTATCGGTATCATAGGCCTTATTCGAAAAACAACGTGCAGTAGTGCTGTTTACGAAGGAGGGCCTCGCAGACGGCATTCTCCAGTCGGAGCAGAGCATCTGACCTGGAGTGGAACTTGCGGAAGCCACACTGTGCGAATGACAGGTGGCCTCCGCTGTCCACGAAAATGGCTAGTCCAGCACATGCAGGAGGTTGGAGAGATTGGGCGGAAACCGGGCGGGGTAGCGTGATCTCTCCAAGGTTTGCGAAAAGCAAGAACAATAGCTATTCGCCAGGAGTCTGGGAGGATACTCTGTCCAGATCCTGTTGAACAAATCTAACAGAAAGGCTATGCCTCGCTCACATAGCTGTCGATGTATGGCATACGGGATATCGTCCGAACCAGGCGGGATGCCCGAGCACGAAGCGAGAGCGGAACGCAACTCACTCAATAACATGTCGTTGAAGGGTTCTCTGCCTCTGGAGCTAGTCTACTCGGCGGCCTTTAGCAATATCACGACGTGCAGTGAATGTGGAGAAAGTGGTCGCAAAGGACTCAGCTATGGTCCCATTCTCCTAGAGAATGGTAGGGGTGGCCTGAGAGAATTTGCCCCGAATCTTTTTGACTCGCTTCCACACCTCTGCTAGAGGGGTATTTCTGTTAAGTGATGAAAGTTATGCTTGCCTTAGCTCGACGAATTTCACACCGAGTGAAATCGTTCGTGCGGCGCTTAGAGCGCATGTAAGCATACCACTATTTGTTTGAGGGCCGTTTCACACTCTGCTGACCACCACGAAAACGGACGGAGTGCAAAACGGCGACGTTCTAGGAATGGTAGTTAGGCCCATTGCAATGAGGTTGCCGGAGAAGAACTCAACGGCATAATCTACCGAGAAATCAGTCATTTCTTAAAATGAGGATAATCGAGCACGCGCCAAGCACCACAGGGGCGAGCTCTGAGTTGGCAGCGGTCCAGAAAATGATATTTGAATGGGAAAGTGATCACTACCATGGAGGTCATCGATCACCTCTTACCCAACATTAGGCTGTATACCCGGAGAGCACAGAGATAGATCAAGACAGGAAAATTAGGTGGTTTTTGGGGACCCTCCCTGTTTTCTCATCACACGTTCGACCATGACAGCTCCATGGTCGACCAGCTCTAAGGTAATGTCATCTATGCCGTAGACGAAGAGTTCCCTTGCATAAACTAATCCTCTCACGAAGTTCACGGTAGTGTACGGCGTCACATTCACTGGTGTGCCATCAAGTGTCCGAAGGGCATGGCCGCCTCGGAGTGATTCGACCCATTCGCTAGAAGGCTACTGTCCGAGAAACGGGTCACTTTAGGCTCTCACCAACCAAGCTTGCTAATGTTCTCCTCTCATGAAAAATCATGTTGCCCTTAGCCAACATGTTGCCATCAGTGGCGCGAATAACCAGAAAGCGTTTGAAGCCAGCGGGGTCGAAAACGACAGGTGGTATCGTAACGAGGGGCCCCGACCTAATCAAGGCTCCGCTCGTCGCACTTGTGTATTGGTCTGGGGCCTTGCACCCCAGGGAGCATCGAGGCCGGACGTGCCGATCTTGGCCTGGTCGCTTGCCGAAACGGCAGCGGGTCCATCCCATCCCTGTCGAGTGAGATGGACCTTTAGTCCTCTTAGTTTTTTTTATTTTCTTTTTTGGGAAAAGGAACACCTGCCGTGGTAGGAAGTTCCTCCTTTCCTTGTGAGTCTTCGCACGCCCAAGCCGTCGAGGAGAAGCTTGCACAGGGGCGGACTTGGGTTCTTTGCTTGGTACCGAGTCCAGGTTCCACCCAATGGAAGATCCTACCGTCTGGGGTTGGATCACCTCAGGGACCATGTCTATCTCAGGAGGGACCTCCATGTTGCCATCCCTTTCCCCACCAATACATCACAGATCCCATTCGAGGTACCTTTAGTCTTCTCATCTAGGGCGGGCGAATCGGCATCTATCGGGGAAGAGAGGGGGGGGCAGGTACACTGGCCCCCTGTAACCACAGGATACATGAGTGCAGGACGTTAGGAGGTACGGACCGATGGGCCCTACCATCCCTTGCCTCCCTAAGGGGGTTGGCTCTATCCTGCCGCTCCCGGTCAATTATGGGCAGCCTGCGTGCTTTCTTGGCAGTCCCCTGTTAAAGTAAAGCGAGGAATACCGCTGGAAAGAGGGAGTTGAACAAGGTGGGGGGGAGGCCTCCAGAGAAGAGGATGAGGGCGAGTTCTCTGTACCCGTAGGCCTAAGAGAGGAGTAAGCCAAGCCACCTCTCGGGCAAAGAAGTTTGGAGGGGCCACTGAGAAACCACAGGTGGTCGGACCTCTTTTTCTTTAGTGGAGCTACCCGACAGCGGCTCCGACGGTGGTAAAGGGAAAGTGAAGAGGGTGTTTATTAAATTCTCATCAGTGGGCACGACGGCACTATAATTTCCACGGGATGCAAACGCTAATCACCACGCGGGGTGAATACGGAGCGGCAAAGTTAGTTGCCGCAATTTGAGGACACTCCTCGCGCCCAGTGGCCAGGCAGCCCATCAGCATGGCGACTCCACCTTAGGCTCGGAGTAAATTAATTATCCATGAAAGGAAGGGAAATGTGAGGATGTGGGCGAGCAAGGTTGTTAAAAACCGACCACCCCTAACCAGAATCGTTGGCTGAGAGGAAGCTGGTCGATGTCTACCCTGTGAAATTAGAGGCCAACCGGAGAAAGTTGTGGGAGGTTGTATGGAAAATAAGGAAGCAGGGTAAGAATACAGGGTGTCAGAAAGAGAGGCTAAGCTGGTCCGGACAGGGCATTGAGTCCCGTAGGCACGGCGGAGAGGAGAGCAAAACGCCGTGCCCCGTATGGGGACACAATTAACAAACACACCGACTGGAACGGCATTAATTCTCATTTATACAATAAAAATAGCCTTTGATCGGATAAAGAAACCTGCCTTGCTTTAGCTACTAAATATTATATACATCATCTTCATGTGACGAAGTTGCCTCAATCTAATCCCATTAGGAGGAATGGATTGACGGCAAAGTGAGCGAAAAAAGAGGCTACCTAGGTTACACGGGACTGAGAGATGATTCAACTCGGACGAGACATTCTTCAAAGAAGGACGGTGCCTTATGAGGGTTAATCAATTGGGCCTAGGCAAACTTGCACCCCATTTAGTCCCTTTGAGTGCTTACAGGATGGCACCGAACGATAGATATTAAGAGGCAGGAGGACCGCACGGATAGGTCGAGCTTACCTGGAATCGAAGGTGGAGTGTGAGATGGAATGGGCGGTGACGGCGTCGGAGATCTATTTGGAATTGGGAGGAGGGGCCAGGGGCTAAGCGGTGGCGCTTGGGAGGTCCTCGAGGCACAGGACCCTTTCGATTGAGACCCATGAGACATTACCGAAGGCGTGGGGGACAAACTTCCTCCTCGTGTGTTCCCCGTCTGCCAATGGATGGCATGATCTCGCTGCAATTCGGCCTGCACGGTCGCGTCCGTCGTACCACTGTACCTCTACAGAAAGTGCCCCAGGGAAGGGTTATTATTAGGGGAGAGGAGCTGATACTCAAGAAAGGAATAAGGGATAAAAAAAAGAGACCCACGAAAGTGGTGGTGAGGGCCACACCCAGAGAACATGAGCCCTCTATAGGCACAAGTCAATTATCTTGAAATCAGTAGATTCTAATCCTACGTCTACCTCGGACTAAAGTAAGCCAAGAATGCTCAGTAAGGAAAAGGCGAAGATAAAAGAAGAGATGGAGTTAAAAGCGTAAAGGTCAGACGCGATGGTCGCAACATTGGGGAGCTGTAAACGTCAGATGCTGAGGAAGAACCGACACAAAGCAAGAAATAGCAAGTTTAGAGAAAATATTGCAAAGTCATATACGAAGGCGACTTAACTGAGAGACAGGATTAAAGGAATTCATTTCCCTTAAGATGAAACAAACGGGAAATAGGCGGGTCAAAGATTTTCACAAGGACTCGAAAATCGGTCAAGTTGGACAATGTGGATAAGTATGGGCGGAAAAGAGCAGGGAGGGGGGGGGGGGGGGAGAAGGACAAGGGATTAGGAGAGCCATTGAAAGGAAAAGGTGAAAAGTGATCAATAGCATGGTGTAGCAAGAATTATTTTTAGTCAAGTTCACAACTCATAAGTACCATGAGAAACAACGGGGGTGGGTGGGTCAGAGGGAGCGGGAAATTATATTTTATGGGTGGGGCAAAAATATCAGTACCGTCAGCCAGCGTAAAAGGTGACTAAAGCCGGAGAGCCAGCCGCGACCCCGGTGTCTGTATTCTAGGGGAGCAATGGCGCTTTTTTTTTATTCAGGCGCTTATCTGGCGACTGCCATCTAAGGCATGAGTCGGCGTAATCATCCATAGCCTAGTGCTAAGCAAGATAAACAAAGGTACAAGAGACATAAAAAACAAAAAAAAAACAAGAAGAAGGAAGCACGATCCGACGTCAGAGTCAGCCTCCTCTAAAAAGTCAGATAGTCCACAGGACTTAGTACACGAACCCGTCCCAAATACGAGGGACAAGCGGTAGCAACCCTGCTCGTCACGGTGCAGTGATAGGTAATGTGCGCGAAGATCACTCAAAATGGAACATTGAACAAGAATGTGCCGAACAGTCTGGGGGACAACGCAGTTGTCGCAATAAGGGGCAGGTGAGAGCTACATGAAGTGGCGGTCCGTCCCTCGAGTGGGTCTAATTCGGAGACGACAGAAACCAACCTGAAGCCGTGGCGGCATTGTGGGGTAGGACCATGGGAACAGTCACGGCGCAATAGCATGTAAATTTAAGTTCCCCTCGACCGTCTACCATCTTCTTTGCCAAGCCGCCCGCAACTCCCAGCATGTAATCGGTGTGAGGAAGATCGAAACGCTAGTCTGGTCGTCCAGTCATGGCGGAAACTTTGGCGCTCTCGACCCGAGAGCTATACTGAGCTCTCGAAGGAGTTTCCTAGTCCTAAAACAAAACGGCTTAGAGTATGACTGGAGTGTCTCGGCGGCATAGGCACCGTCGAAATCATTTGGGGATGCAGTGAGAGCTGTTGGCCCCTGGCTCGCGCATATAGACGAATAATGCACTGTGCATGGCACAGAGCTTAACAATTAGGAAGCAATCTCCGGCATCGGGGGGAGGTCCCCCTCACCCCGGTACAGGAGCGTGCAAACTACAAAGAAAACAATAACAAACCCCCCCAAATAGAACCTTCTTAAATAAAAGGAAGAAGCCCGGCCTCCCCCCAAAAGTCAACAAGTCAATGTGCACGAACTCGTCCCGAGTAAAAGGGACAGGCGGTAGCGACCCCGCCCATCCTGTTACCGGGACAGGTATCGTGCGCGAAGATCACCCAGACTGGGACATTCGACAAGAATGTGCCGAACAGTCTGGGGGACGACGTAGTCGTCGCAATAGGGTGCTGGCGAGCGCTCCTTCATATAGCGATGCGTCACACGAGTGTGCCCGATTCGGAGACGACAGAAAGCGACCTGAAGCCGTCGCGGCATTGGGGGATAGTAGGTCCATGGGAACAGTCGCGGCGCAATGACACGCAACTTTAAGTTCCCTTCGACCGTTTCCCATCTTCTTTGCCAAGCAGCAAGAAGAGCTGCCCTTATTCCTGCCATGTAGTCGGTGTGAGGAAGAACGAAACGCTGGTCCAGTCGCAGAGTCCTCGCGGACTCTTTGGCGCCCTCATTCCCCGCAATTCCTACATGTCCAGGAACCCAGCAGAAGATAATCTCGACATCCGCACGGCTCACCAAAACCGTAGCGTCACGGATATCGCGAACCAGGGGATGCGGAGATTCCAATGCCCTGAGTGCACTCAGGGCGCTTTGTGAGTCGCTATACATCACAATCCGGTCTCCAAACCGGGCACGTCGCGTAATCTCCCGTACCGAGTGGTGTATTGCCACCAGCTCGGCCGTGAAGACAGACGCAGCGCCTGGTAGAGCCCCGCTGACTTCAAACAGAGGGGGATACGGCGTGGAAGCCGACCCTCTCTTGGGACTTGGAGCCATCCGTATACACTGGCACGGTTCCAGCGTGACACGAGGTGTGCTCCAAAAAGGTCGAACGCAATACTCCCAGCGCCGTACAAGCTTTGGGAGCAGAGGCGTGGCGACAAATAGCCAAATGTGGTACCCTCCAGGGTGGCATCCTGGGCAGAACCAGGGGCGCCACCGGTCCGAGAGCTATATCTAGCTCTCGAAGGAGTTTCCTGGCCCTAAACCCAAAGGGCTTAGGGTATGACTGGCGTCTCTCGGCGGCATAGGCACCGTCGAGATCAGCTGCGGATGCAGTGAAAGCTGCTGGCAACTGAGGGAGGCGCCGGGCTCGCGCGTACAGGCGAGTGATGCACTGCACGCGGCGCAGAGCGAGTGGCATCTCCCGAGCATCGACAACAGGCTCTCAATGGGGGAAGTGCGGAAGGCACCGGTCGCAAGGCGAAGGCCGGTGTGGTGGATGGAGTCCACCTTCCGCAATAAACGCTCGGCTGCGGATGCATAAAACTCGCATCCGTAGTCGAGCTTCGAACGAACAAAGGATCGATAAAAAAGTAAGGCAGTAGCTCTATCAGCGCCCCAAGCGCTGAACGTCACGGAACGGAGAATATCCATGGCGCGGGTACAAGAGACCCTAAGGCTGCGAATATGAGCCTCCCAGGTGAGGCGTCGGTCGAATACAAGACCAAGGAAACGGTGCGACTCAACCACATCCAGGCGCACCCCATTAAGAAACAAATCTGGGTCGGGGTAAAGCCGTGGATGGCGGCACAAGTGTACCACCTTAGTCTTAGCCAAAGAAAACCGAAACCTGTACGCTTCGGCATAGCGAGAGACGCGGTTCAATGCCTGTTGGAGTCGACGCTCCAGAGTTGGCATCTGGGCCGCGCCAAAAGAGATCGAAAGGTCGTCCACGTAGAGCGTAACGAGAACATCTTCCGGCAGCACCGAGGTGATGCCGTTGATGCTCAGGGCAAAGAGTGTGACACTGAGGACACTTCCCTGCGGGACACCCTCTTCCTGCTCCTTTGGGCCGGAGAGAGCTCCTCCCACCCGTACGCAGAATCGACGATCTCGCAAAAATTCAGATATAAAGATTGGGAGGCATCCCCTCGCCCCCATCCTGTGGAGAGTCTCCATGATAGCGTATCGCCATACGGTATCATAGGCCTTCTCCAGATCGAAAAACACCGTGGCGTAGTGCTGTCTACGAAGGAAGGCCCAGCAGACGGCATTTTCCAGTCGGAGCAGAGCATCCGACGTGTCTTCTGCATTGTGTTGCGGAAGCAACACAGTGCCCCTCCCTGTTTTCTCATCACACATCCGATCTTGACGCTCTAAGGTGATGTCACATTTATGGATTAGTCCAAGAGTTCCCTCGCATAAACCACCCCTTTCACGAAGTTCATAGTAGAGTGCGGCGTCACACTTCCCGGCGTGCCATCAGGTGTCCGAAAGGCACTAATAATGGATGCCTCGGAGGGATTCGACGCATTCGCCAGAAGGCTCCCGTCCGAGAAACGGGTCATCTTCGGATCTCTACCAATCCGGCTAGCTAGTGCTCTCCTCTGATGGAACATGTTGCCTTTGGTCAACATGCTGCCATGAGTGAAGGGAATAACCAGGAGGCATTTGAACCCAGCATATTCGGCTCGAAAAGGCCAGATAGTTTCTCAATGAGGGGCTTCGCTCAGCGGATTTGCGATTTTAGTCTTTGTCTGGACCTCCCAACCCGAGGAAGAATCGGGACCGGATGTGCCGATCTGGGTGTGGTCGCCCTTCGAAACGGCAGCGAACCCGTCCCTCCCATGATGGAGAGGAACCGTTAGTCTTCTTAGTCTTTTTCTTATAGGTGAGGAGGGCCTCGAATAAACCCACTACTGTCCATCACCGAAGGAGCACTTAGGCTGGATGGACCAACCTCAGCAAGAACCTTCTCGCATATGGAGATGGTCTTGGCTGTCAAAGGGGCACCACCTGGGGAAGGAGGTCCCTTCTCTCCTTGAGAGTTCTCGGGGGCCAGATCAGTCTGAGCAGAAGCTTGCACAGGGGCGGACTCAGGTTTGGTGCTTGGCACAAAGCCCGGGTTCAACCCCATGTAAGATCATACCATCTGCCGCTGGGTTATCTCTGGGACCATGTCCATCTCAGGGTGGGCCTCCATGTGGCCATCCCTCCCCCCCTGTAAGAAAACATGGATCCCAGTCTATAGCTGCCGAACCGAATCCAATCGGGGAAGATATGCTGGCCGCCAGTAGCCTAAGAATATAAGACTGCAGGACATTAAGGGGCAGGGACCGACAGGGGTTGCTATGCCTTGCCCCTCTAAGGGCGTTGGCCCTATCAAGCCGCCGCTTCCCCACCGGGAGCAGTCAATTTTAGGCCGCCTGATTGCTCTTGCCAGTTCCCCGTGAAAGAAAAGGAGGGACTGCGCCGTTGGGCGCCTACATAGAAAGGGGTGAGTTCGCTGCACCCGTAGGCATAGTAGGAGAGGAGTAAGCCTCCTCTCCAGTAGAAGGTTGAAGGGGCCCTTGAGAAAGGACGGCGGAGGAGGGGGGGACCTCCTTTTCTGATTTGGAGCTGCCCGAGAGCGGCTCCGATGTTGGTAAAGGGGGGTAGTTTTTTTTTTAGACTCGTCCATGGCTGTAAGCATAAACAAGGGAACAGCACTACTGGGTGCCTTTGATTAGTCCCGGCCACTATCACTGGGCGGGGTGGTATATGCGTTCTCCACCACCCATTGGGAAAACCCGGACCAAATCCTACACTCGGTGTGGTAGGCCGGTGGGGATGACAGATTCAGCTTGGTGACTAGCTTCTGAGTGAATGAGGGAAAGTTGGTACAGGAAAAGGAGGGAAGAAAGGCTAAGCAGGGGCTAGATGGGGCACTGAGTCCCGTCAGCATGGTGGCTAGAGAAATATATTGCGATGCTCTGATCGGGGGCTTGGCTGTCCCAACTCTCCTTGTGATTATCAGGGGGCCTAACCCAAATGAATGGAAACTTGCAGAGAGGCGGATTCAGTTTCGTTTTCGATACCAAACCCAGGTTCTCCTCCATAAAAGATCCTACCATCTGTGGCTAGGTCACCTGCGGGATCATGTCTAGATCGGGGGGGGGGGGCTCCCAATACACGCAACTTTAAGTTCCCTTCGACCGTCTCTCATCTTCTTTGCCAAGCCTCAAGAAGAGCTGCCCGTATTCCTGCCATGTAGTCGGTGCGAGGAAGAGCGAAACGCTGGTCTGGTCGCAGAGTCCTCGCGGGCTCTTTGGCGCCCTCATCCAAGCGCTCATTCCCCGCAATTCCTACATGTCCAGGAATCCAACAGAAGATAATCTCGACATCCTCCCGGCTTGCCAAAACCGTAGCGTCACGGATATCGCGAACCAGGGGATGACGAGATTCCAATGCCCCGAGAGCACTCAGGGCGCTTTGTGAATCGTTATAGATCACAACCCAGTCTCCAAACCGGGCACGTCGCGTAATCTCCCGTACCGAGTGGTGTATTGCCACCAACTCAGCCGTGAATACAGACAGAGCCTGTATTCAGAGCCCCTCTGACTTCAAACAGAGGGGATACCGCGTGGAAGCCGAACCCCTCGTGGGACTTGGAGCCATCCGTATACACTGGCACGGTTCCAGCGTGACACGAGGAGTGCTCCAAAAAGGTCGAACGCAATACTCCCGGCGCCGTACAAGCTTTGGGAGCAGAGGCGTGGCGACAAATAGCCAAATGTGGTACCCTCTAGGGTGGCGTCCTGGGCAGAACCAGTGGCGCCACCGGCCCGAGAGCTATATCTACCTCTCGGAGTTTTCTAGCCCTAAACCCAAAGGGCTTAGGGTATGACTAAACTCTCTCGGTAGCATAAGCACAGTCGAAATCAGCTGCGGATGCAGTGAGAGCTGTTGGCGACTGTGGGAGGCGCCGGACTCGCGTGTACAAGCGAATAATGCACTGTGCACGGCGTAGAGCGAGTGGCATCTCCCCAGCATCGACTAGTAGGCTGTCAATGGGGGAAGTGCGGAAGGCACCGGTCGCAAGGCGAAGGCCGGTATGGTGGTTCGAGTCCACTTTCCGCAATACACGGTCGGCTGCGGATGCATAAAACTCGCATTCGTAGTAGAGGTTTAAACGAACAAAGGATCGATAAAAAAGTAAGGAAGTAGCCCTATCAGCGCCCCAAGCACTGAACGTCACGGAACGGAGAATATCCATAGCGTGGGTACAAGAGACCTTAAGGCTGCGAATATGAGCTTCACAAGGTGAGACGTTGTCAAATACAAGACCAAGAAAACAGTGCGACTCAACCACTTCAGGCGTACCACATTAAGAAACAAGTCTGGGTCAGGGTGGAGCCGTGAATGGCGGCGAAATACATCACCTTAGTCGTGGCCAAGGAAAACCGAAACCTGTGCGCTTCAACATAGCGGTTTAATGCCTGTTGGAGTCGAAGCCCCAAAGTTGGCCCTTGGGCCGCGCCAAAAGAGATCGAAAGGTCGTCCACGTCCAGCGTAGCGAGAACATCTTCCGGCGGGAACGAGGTGATGCTGTTGATGCTCAGGGCAACGAGTGTGACATTGATGACACTTCCCTGCTCCATGGGGCCGGGGAGAGCTCCCCCCAACCCGTACGCGGAATCGACGATCTCGCAAAAATTTAGAAATAAAGATTGGGAGGCGTCCCCTCGCTCCCATCCTGTGGAGAGTCTGCATGATACCGTATCGCCATGCAGTATCATAGGCCTTCTCCAGATCGAAAAACACCGTGGCATAGTGCTGTCTACGAAGGAAGGCCTCGCAGACGGCATTTTCCAGTCGGAGCAGAGCATCCGACGTTGAGTGGATCTTGCGGAAGCCGCACTGTGCAGAAGACAGATGGCGAGCACAGTAGCGATTCACCAGGAATCCGGGAGGAGACCCTCCACCCATATCCTGTTGAACAAATCTAACAGAGAGGACATGCCTCGCTCACCCAGGTGTCGAAGCATGGCGTACGGGACATCGTCCGGACCATGGGCGGTGTCCGCGCACGAAGCAAGAGCGGAACGCAACTCACTCACTGTAAACCTATCGTTGAAGGCTTCTCTGCCTCTGGAGGTAAAGTCCAGCCGGCGGAGCAGCATCCCGGCTAGAAAATGCGGAGAAAGCGGTCGCGAAGGATTCCGCCACGGACACGGGGTCTGAGATTGCGGTCCCATTCTCCTGTAGAACGGGAGGGGGGGTCCTGCGAGAACTTGCCCCGAATCTTTTTGACTCGCTTCCACACCTCTGCTAGAGGGGTCTTCCCGTTAAGTGAAGACACGTATGACCGCTAAGAAGAGCGATGGACGTGCTTCGAAATATACCCTAGCCTGACTATTCAGTGAAGGTGAAATCGTTCGGGCGGCGCTTATAGCGCATGTAAGCATAGCGCTTCTGCTTGAGAGCCGTCTCACACTCAGCTGATCACCACGGGAGTGGTCGGCATGCAAAACGGCCAGACCTTCTATGAATAGTAGTTAGGGCCAGGGCGATGAGGTTGCCGGAGAAGAACTCAACGACCTCATCTACCGGCCTAAACTCCTCGAATGAGATAGAAAATTCAGTCATTTCCTGAAATGCAGACCACTGCTCCCGCGCCAAGCACCACCGGCCCAGAGAAATGATATTTGAATAGGAAAGTGATCACTACCATGCAGGTCATCGACCACTTCCCAATCAAAATCGGGCTGTGCATCCGGAGAGAACAAAGATAGATCGAGGCAGGAAAATGAAGCGGTTCTCGGGCAGTGATGCGTAAACTCATCCACATTTAGGACACCCATCTCAAGCTAGTCAATCAGGTCGGCAAGGACTTGACCCCAGGGATTGATAGAGTAGTCTCCTCAGAGGGGGTGTCTACCGCTTAGATCTCCGAGCAAGAGAAAGGGCCTCGGCAACCGTGCCATGACGGGGCGGAAGTCCCCCGCGTCGAAGTCGGTTAACGGTGGAATATACGCGGAAATAACAGTATACCTCCTATCAAGGTGCAGCTGCACAGCTACTGCCTGAAAGTAGGTATCTAAAGCGAAGAGAAGAACGGAGACATCATGCTGGGTGTAAATCGCACATCCTCCCACCCGCCCCCATCCCGTGGTTGTGGATTCTCAAAACCCTTATACCTCGGGAGGGTGGGCAGGGGGCATGCGCTCAGCATAGTCTCAAGGAGATATGCACAACATTGCGGCTCTCCGCAATTGACACACTTGGCTACAGACGATTTGGACTTATCGTGCATGGCCTTGGAGCAACTTACACAGGTTTCGGGTAACCCCAACAGGAGCGATTAGTATGGCCGAAGAGGTGGCAGTAATAGCACCTCCGCGGCAGTGACACAAATGCCTCCACGCGGTAGCGTTATCAACCGGCACGCACAGACTCAGGGAGCTTGTCACAGTCGAACGTGACGAAGAGTGTAGGGGTGGGTCTCGAGGCCCCTCCCTGTTTTCTCATCACACGTTCGACCATGACCTCCCCATGTAGGAATTGCGGGCAATGAGTGCGCCAAAGAGTCCGCGAGGACTCTGCGACCGGACTAGCGTTTCGCTCTTCCTCACACCGACTACATGGCAGGAATACGGTTGTAGGGGAGAAATACAGTCTGTCTGAAAGAAGGAAAAGCTAAGCTGGTGCCGGACGGGGCGCTGAGTCCCGTCAGTCAGCACGGCGGCCAGGAAGGCAAATCATCACGACCCTTATGGGGGTACGTTCAAAAAAGTCACAGTAAAGTCTCTAGCAATCAAACCGACCTCCATCGGGGGAGGGGGGGGGGCAGGCACCTTGCCCCCTTAAAATATAATACATGACTGCAGGGGGTATGGCCCGATGGGACCCCAAAAGGTTGGCCCTATCAAGTCGCTCCCGCCTCCTCACCTAAGGAAGGCAAGGCCAGGCTTGGAACTGGATCCACAGTCCCACTATTGCCTTCGCTATATTTGTAAAAAAAAAAAAAAGGCAAATGCAAAGTAGATACAATGACTTGGGAGGTTATGAGAAAACTCTGCATAGGATCAGAAATTCCTAAATGTCATCATTTACACATAATTGGCTATGACCAAACATTGATGTGCTTTGCCAACCCGGCCTACCATTTAGGCAAAATTGTCCTGAAACTTGAACCATAGAAGATGGTGCGGGCGTAACCACCTTATGTGTGTACTGGATGGAAGTGAGCAGAATCGAGGGCCCAACACACGCGGTAACTAATACTTGACCTACATAATCAGCGGGCTTTAGGCCTTCTTACGGTATACAGCGCAACTTGCCTAAGGTTCATAATAGGAGGAAAGTGTGCCACACAACCAGAACTTGTGGATAAAAGAGCAAGTTTGGAAAGGTGTAAGACGGTATGTAATAAAGAGAAGTAGAGATAGGTGCGTCCACTAACTAGTCAGGTGGGTGATCACCTATTATTATCATACCCAGATGCTAAGCGATCCCAGGATGGCATGCAGTCCACCAAGGCACTATGGCTACCCAACTGGTGTGGGTAGAAAAGGTTGAAGGGATAGCTATAATAATAATGAATAATACTAGTAATAAATACTAATACTAATAAAAAGGTAGAGTAGCGCGAAGAGGAAGTGAGAGGAAAGAGCACCAACACTTTCTTAAACCCCATCAGAGAGTTCAAGTCAACCCAGTGAGGGGACCTCCCTCATTTGTACTCAGACCGGGAAGATGTGCAGCTCCTCCAGATACCAAATCTAACAAACTACATAGGGTACCCCCCTGCGGGGTGCGGGAGCAGAGTGGTGCTGGAGAATGGAAAGCTTTGGGGTGGTTACTTGGTCCATCCAAGGCTTGATTAGTCTCCAACTTCAATCTAAATGCCTGTATTAACCTCGAGTCCCTGAGGGGAGATGTACAGAGACACGTTGGCGCACTTTATTAGCTCTTAGACACTTTTGTATCGATTTACCTGAAATGCACTGTATTTTTACAATTAAAGATTTAATACAATTTGGCATAAGTATAAACAAAGCCCCCCTCCCCCCCTCAAAAGAAATTATGATATCAAAGTGAATTTGAAGGAAATGAAGGTACAAGGAGCATTGTTCCCTCTACTCATGCCTGCTCTTCTACACTCACTTGCAGCATTTGGAACTCCTGATTGATGTCTGAGAGACTTATGGTGGCCTCGGAAGCCCGGCGGATGTTACTCACAGGGGAGTAGCGTTCACAGGAGAGATGGTGTGGAGATGCATCTTTGTAGCTCTCTCGGCCTTTCAATGGGGAAATGGGAAAGTAGTGTGTCAGGGCAGATAATAGAACAGGAGGCAAGAAATTAAAGAGAAAAACTTGACAACTGACCCCCAGCCCCCCAAACTTGATCCTACCTAATGGGATCTTGGTTGACATCATCAAACCCAAGTTCTGTACTTGGGAAAGCAACTCTAGAAACTTACGAGGAAGTTCATGCAAAGAGGTGGATTTAAATAATACCAACCTTCAAATACAAAGGCATTTAACTTTTGTTGCACTGCCTTTTGCACCTGATGTCTGATGCATCAAAGTCCTGCACTTTAACTTCTTTCTTAGCTTCATTTCTATCATTGGAAATTCATACACTACAACTCCACCCAGTTTCACACCTGCAAATCTCAGTTTCCCCTACAATTCTCAAACCCGTACATCTATACCTATACAATACATCATGTCACTTCCACGCAGAAGCAGTAATGAGAGGGGGTTTCAGAGATGGAATTCAGTTAATCTGCATCTAAATATAAAGTAAGTAGGTGTATGGTAATTTTTAGAAGACAAGAAACGAGTCATATAGTCAAAAGAACCTCAGTAAATTTTACAGAAATGAACTTCTCAAGAACTTATGAGATCCATAAAACCCACAAAGTTGAACGCAGTCCTTGAGAACATTCACACCAGAATTTTGTTTTAAAAGTTATTAACCAATAATGATGTACTAATGATTTCTTAAATTTGGGAAGGATTCAGAAGTACTTCTCTTGAATAAGTAAATAGAAAGGAACAATAAAATCACTCCCATCACACATTGGTTCCATTAGCAGCCAAACTACTTGATACCTTGAATAATTACAATTACTACTTTCACTGGAAATGCAAGTTGGCTTGCATAACCCATTGTTTTTACTACTACTACAGTCAGGCCTTTTAATATGAGACCACAAACTCAAGCCTTCCTTACAGTAAAATATAAAAACTGCTAAAAATAAAGCCTTCATTATAAGCAACAAGTAATACAAACTCTTGAAGATGGAAGAAAACCTGGCCGCAGGATAGGCAAAACAAGAAAAACACCATGGGAGAAGGGATATCCGCCAAAGCTTTACCTTATTAGTTAAAAACCTGTGAGCGAAGAGCAGTAGTCTTTTGACGAACATCTAAGATGCCAAGAAGAAACCATGAAGGAGAGGAAAGCTACAAAGATTAAGCAGTGCAAGTACTTCTTAAGCAATGTGACAGCAAGCATGCATCATATGCTACTAGTGGAAAGAGAGTAGAAATGGTAAAATCAAGGGAAAAAAACAAATTGGTTCAAAATAAGTACAATTGAAGTCAAATTGGGGCTAAAATGTTTTTCATTGAGATCATGTGAGGTAAAAAATTACTTCTTACATTTTTAAATTTTTTATTTTAAGATCCCCTCTGGTGGCTGCCAGCAAGGATACAAGACCTGAAATCACAGAGAAGAGACTCTCTCTTGGGCTACTTTTAAGAATAAAAAACAAAAACTAAGCCAATAAAATCCCCTCTCCACAAAGAACCCCCCCCCCCAACACACTAAGGTACCGGAGTGAGGCTAGCTTTTCCTAATGGCCTAAGAATGCAGAGTTCAGTTTAAATACTGGAGGAGGTCAACATCCTTCCCCAAAACTCACAATAGGTGGTAGCAACTCTGGCTGTTGCAGTGCTGGGACAGGTATCACTCAAGAAGCTGCACCAAAGTAGGACATTCAACCATATAGTGGTGTACAGTCTGGGGGACCAAGCAATCTTCACAGAAAGGTTCAGGGGAGTACTCTATCAGATGGTGCAAAATTCTGCGAAAGTGTCTAATTTGGAGGTGACAGAAAGCAACCTGAAGCTGTAGAGGCATTGTGGGTAAGTCCATGGAAATAGTTGCAATGCAATGGCAAGCAAGTTTAAGTTCCCTTCAGCCGTCTCCCATCTTCTTTGCCAAGCAACCCAAAGGGTTCTCCTGATTCCTACCAAGTAGGCAGATTGAGGAAGAGCAAAATGGTGTTACAGTTAGTCTGTGCAGATGGTCAGGTGCTCTAGTTTGCAGAGCTGGGCGTTGTGGCAACGAGTTGCGACTTTGCCACACTATGAATTTCGAAGTCGCAAACGTTTTGAAAAGGTCGGACTAAGCAAAGTCACACCGCCAATTTTCCGCGACTTTGAACAGGAACGAAGACGACTTTTTTTTAAAGAAATTGTCACGGCTATTTTAAGCCAGCTGTGGAAAGGCTATTCAGTACGGCCGGGGACTTCCTCAGGGCCAAGAGATCCTCCCTGGATGAGATCAAATCTGAGGAGCTTGTGTTCCTCAAAGGAAACATGAACTTCCTGGAGGAGAAGATGGGCCAGGAGGAGATGGAGGAGGAGGAGGACTTGTAGATATTAGTTTAGTCTGTGTTTGAACTAAAAAATATGTTTTTCTGCCTTATAAAAGCATGTTTCTGTTATCGCGCTAAAGTTTACTTTGTAATTTAGCAGAGTCGCACTTTATCGATGCCAAGCAACTAACTGTATCAAATAGACCAATCTAACAGACAGCAGTGTAAAGATGGCTATTTATTGCTATACAAAGTGCATAACATCACTATGTACATTGCATATTTCCTTACTATTTAAATGGTGTCAATCTCAGAATTTTAATTGATTTATTCTCATGTCTAGAAATTGCTCACAGGTAGAATAGGATAGGAAACTTCTTGACAGGAATTTATCCATTATTAAGTATTTGATAAGTAATCATGAACTTCATCATAAAGGTTTGTTGTGCATGTTGTATAAGATTTATCACAACAAACACCAATTCATCGCTTTTGCCCCGACATTATTTATTTTCTAAATAATATACCTATATATTTTAATATTTTGCTTGTCTGTTATCTCTTTCCAAGGCCATAATCTTTAAATCAAATTTAACTCCCCAATCAAACCTTAAAGCATTCTGCAACTACACTACACACAACTTATAAATGCTAAATGGAATTTAACATAAGCAAATGTAGTCTATTTAGTATAGGTAGGTGTAATCCATTGAATAATTCTAAACTGAATGGGAGAGTTTTAGGAAGGTTAAAATGCAAAAGACTTAGGTGTCCTGTTAAGTTCGGACCTCAGGCCTAGAAAGCAGTGGATAAGTGCTAGAAGTAAAGCTAATAGGGTATTGTGGTTTATTGGGAGGAGTGTCTTGAGTAATAGGGGTGCTGATGTCATTCTGAAAGTGTACCTGGCATTAGTTAGGCCTCATCTTGACTATGCAGTGCAATTTTTGTCACCATATTATAGGATGGATATTGTTTTGGCAAAAAGAACAGCACAGGAACATGCAACCTGCCACAAAGAAAGTCAAATATAATGGAGGAGGACAGCCTCCTCCAAAAAGTCAAATAGTTCGCAAGTTTCTGTGGACGAACCCGTCCCGAGTACAAAGACAAGAGGTAGCAACCCTGGTCATCCTGATACCAAAGTGAAGATCACTCACACTGAACCGTCTGGGGAACAACTCAGTCATCCCATTAAAGTGCAGGCCAGTGCTCCATCAAATGGAGGTGCATCCTGCGAATGTGCCCAATTCGAAGACGCCAGAAAGCAATATGAACCCTTCGCGAGATTGGGGGTAGGTCCATGGGAACAGTCGTGGCGCAATGGCCCGCAACTTTAAGTTCCCCTCGGTTGTTTCCCATCTTGTTTGCCAAGCAGCCTCGAGGGTTGCCTTGATTCTTGCCATGTAGTCAGTGTGAGGAAGAGCGAAATGCTTTCTGGTCACCCAGTCCTCGGAGACTCTTTAGCACATGTCCAGGGATCCAGGTAAAAATAATCTTGACATCTAGATGGCTTGTGGCATTGTGCCATCACATATACAGCGAACCAGTAGGGGTGAAGATTCCAAAACCCTTAAAGCACTCAGGGCGCTTTGTGAGTTGCTAAAGATCACAATCCAATCTTCGAACTGGGTATAATGTGTTATCTCCCGTACCGGGCGGTGTATTGCAACCAGCTCGGCCGTGAAGACAGACGTAGCGCCTGTTAGAGCCCCACCTGACTTAAGCAGAGGGGATATGACATGGAAATCAACCCCTTACTGGGACTTGGATCCCTCCATATACACAGGTACAGATACAGCGTGCCCCTAAATTCCTAGTCCAAATGATCTCAAGTGTGTGTGTCCCAAAATAACTAGTCCAAAATGGGCTAGTGCAACAAAAACCCTAGTCCAAAAAGAGTTGTAATATTATAGCTAATGCCTCGCAAAAAGTATTGAGCTGATATTTGATTCTGTGTGGGGTTTCTATTCAATGTCTTGAATCTTGCGTTTCTTTCTTGTCTTTGAGAATTTTAAACACCCATTCATATATCGACTTTTCTTATTTGATAGTAAAATATAGAAGCACGCAAATAACTATTCATTTCAACAGCGTGAATTATATCGGGGCCGGTCTCAAGGCCTCTCCCTGTTTTCTCATCACACATATCACCTTGACCGCTTGATGGTCGGTCGGCCGGCCGGGTCTAAGGTGAGCTCATTAATGGTGTAGTCCATCAGTCCCAACCATAAACCACTCCTTTCACAAATTCATGGTAGAGTGAGGCGTCGCACTCACTGGATAAGGGCACTAATCATGGCCACATTGGAGGAATCTGATGCATTCGCAAGAAGGCTCCCATCCGCCAAACTGGTCATCAACATGCTGCCATCAGTGGAGTGAATAAGCAGAAAGCATATTAAGCCATCAAAACAAAAGCAAAGAAACAAGCAAAAAAAAAAAAAAAACGAAAGAAGCAGGAAGGAAGCACACTGTGACGGCGGGAGGGGGGCGTGCCTGCCATAAAGGTTTCGACTACATCATCCACTACTTTGCGGGTGAGAAAGTTAGTGAGAGATCTGAAGGAAAAGTGGTGAATGCAGCTGTAGTGAAAATAATGGAAGATATAAAGCTGCAGGTCCTGTAAACAGTGAAGCATGGAAGGTACATAACTGTGTCAATAGGGCGGAAGGAGACATGCTGCTCCACTCTACATACAGGGTCAAAGCAAAGAGGTTCCTATCTGTCGTGTTGTGAAACAATGGGGGAGGAGGGGGAAACACTCTTCATCCCTAGCACCCAAAAACATATCTGGATAGGAAAGCTGCACATCTTCCAGCAGGTACTTTCCTTTGTTGACCAAGAAGATTTTGGGAAGATATGTCCCTGTTCTTTCTCACCTCTTGGACAATAAATAAATCTCCACATGAGACACACTGGATATTTGATTGGCCATCCAAAAAGCCTAGTCTATGATTGACCATCAAACAGAGCGAAGGCGAAGCTTTTCTTGATGCACTTGGTGGGTGGTTCAAATCAGTGGACAAGTTGTGAGTGACTGATTTAAAAAAAATAATGTAAGCACAAGTTATGATATAGGCAAGAAACTGCTGATTTATTATGTAAGTTGGTTGTCATCGTGTTAGTTTATAATACTATTGCTCGATCAATGCGGAAGCTTATCTAGCTATCTCCTCACCTAGCAAGTTCATTAGTCGAAATGAATGACAACTGAACTTCCTGTTAATCTATATCTTTGCTTTTTTTAATTTAAGGTAACATCTATATCCTTAACGAACTCTGTAGTATAATGAAGTACCTCCAAACCTCAATGGTAACAGTAGATAGCTGGCAAACAAGCAAGTCAACTTTTTAAGGCTTTTTTTCAATAGCATTTAATATATTCAAATCTATCCAGGGTGCCATCCTTGAATGAATAAGTGCCTCAATCAGGCAACCAGTCAATAGAAGTGAGATTTAGAAATTTCCTTATGAGAGATAATCTCAGTCGGTTCGTGACTAAATATCACTAGACCCCAATCAAATAAAAACTATACAAGAATCACTGTCAACACGACCAATAAAACCAACAGAAACATGCTTTAATGTTGAACAAATAAAACCAAGAGGGTTGTTCATTAATGACCATTTCCCAGTAGGCTTTGAAGGTGAGGGAGGATAAAAAAAGGACATTAGTAGCAAGAACACTAGAGAAGAAAATGCGAGAAGTGAGCACCAATTTAGAGGGCAAGCAAAAGCTAAAAAAACAAACCCCCCCAGAAAAAATCCCACAACAAAAAACGCAAGCGATCGCATTTTTGGTGAGGCCTAGAAATTAGGGACGGGAAGGAGGAACCCAAAATAAGAGCGAGTGAAAAATTGAAGGTGAAAGGATGGGGCAAAGGAGGGAAAGGGCGCGCGTGCGCACAACGCAACAGAAACTAGTTACCCACAAGGTCAGTCGTCTCCATGTCATCTTCGGAGGTGGCTTCCGCAGGGGAACACATCTCTACCACCGTCTCCAAACCAGTGGCCCTCCACTGGTGTCCCAACGAGACGGAGCGGAAGGGGCTGGGGTTAGTGTGTGCGCCCCTGCCAAGCAGGGATCTACCAGGAGGGGCAATCGGGCATTGCTGGGCAAAGGAGGCACTCATGCTTTGGTGTAGGACGCTCATCCGCTCGCTGACATTAGCACTGCAGGAGGAGGTCGAAAGAGGGATAGAGAAGGGGTAGGGGTGATAGCCCCCCTTTTTCGAAGAGCCCCAGGCGGTGGTAGAAGGCGCGGGGACTCCAACCAGCTCGGCTCCCAATGAAGCCCGCTTTACAGTGGCACTTTTCGAGATCGACCTCCCCGCGATGATGCCGGAGGAGGACGGCAGGCACTGTGGGGGCTCCTCGTCCCCTGGCGGGCGGTTGTGGAACCCGAGCCGTCCGTAAGTGAGCGGAGCAGAGACGCAGCGGCGCTTAAGGTCGTGCGAAGAGAGAGGCACTCCAGCGGTGATGCCACCCCGCAGAGGCGGGGAGGGGGAAAGGTGGTAGGGATCAGCGTCCCCGCGCCGGATCCGCTCTTCTACTTCGTGGAGCAACTCGGGGGGAAATTCTGGCAGCCAGGGCAGGGGGAAAGTACAGATAGAGATAGAGAGGGAGAGAGGGAGAGAGGAAGAGAGAGAGAGAGGGAGAGAGGAAGAGAGAGAGAGAGAGAGAGATAGAGAGGGGGTGAGAGAGAGGGAGAGAGATAGAGAGAGAGAGAGCAGAACCAATAAAAAAAACTATTAAAAAAACAACAAAACTTTAAGAGGGGGATATATATATATATATATACACCAAACACAAGCAATAAAAAATACACTGCATCAATTTAATTACACAAATGCTCATAAAGCTTTAAGATTAAGAAAAAGAACTACATCCATATATATATGTGTGTGTGTGTGTCCATGAGCGCGTCTATGTATGTGTGCACGGAACCCGGACCATTTATGAAGATTGTGATGTGGAAAGTTTGTCCTTTTCTGGGGGCGGTTGGCCACACCTTGATACAGATTCATTTTGCCCTTCATGACCCGCAAACGAACCAAATTCTTGTCTCTCTCCTAATGACACATATGTTGGTTTGAATTCCGAGAAGATTTCACGCCCTACGATGGCAACATTTGATATGCAAACTATTTATTCTTAAAATGAATTATATCATTATACGATAATTAAAGTGGACACATATTATTAAAAAAAACAAAGGGAAAAGTTAAACTAACTCCCGAGAGTGTCTCCTAGGGCACAGGAAGAGAGGGAATAGTCATGCCTGCACGTATCCAATGAAACGCACACCATCTACCAACACAGTCTGTTGGTAGAGTTGGGGAGGCATCTTTACAGTGCACAAGAATAAAGTGGAACAGATGATATAAAAAATACACACCTGGAGTCCTATTGACAAAATGAGACAAAATCAAGCAGGACTTCAGAAGAGGGATAAAGGGGTAGAACATGAAGGAAAATGCTGAGAAAAGGAAGGTTATCAGAGAGATGCAGGGCAGTAGATGCACAAGAACTCAGTGGAGCACATCGGGGCTAAATGGCGGACTGCGTATGACTTCTTATAAAGCTAGATTTAGTGATTTTGTCAGTAGGATTACCTCATATTGCATCGCTTTAAATTTTCGAACTGTAAATAAGAGAAAAAGGGAAATGGAGGCCACTTTTTTAAGGATTTAATATGTCGGCTGGAAACCTTTAAGCATCGCTACAGCGGCGAATCTAATATCAAATTCTTATCTGTCGGATGGGAGGTGTCACGATTTTTAAATCCTGTGAAGAAATTGTCAAAGGGAATATGGTCATGTTTATGTGACAGATGAAAGAAAAAAGGAAACGAGTAGTAGCTCGCAAACGGAGGAATAACATGCGTTGATGAGAAAAACAAATTAGCTCATAATTAAAATGTAAGAAAGTGCGACTACGACTACTGCAGGGCGGTTCAAGTCATGTTGCTGTGCTTGCAGGAGAACATCCGCTCAGGCAATGACTTCAAGGGATCAAACAAGTGAAAAATGAGGTGCATATGACTCACAAGACGAAAGGTAGCACACTTAATTCCAAGGGCATTTCTTGGTACATACCTTAGTGTATAGACGAGGTAGCACTACCCGGACTTACTACACTCTTGGCTGTACACGAATAAAACAAGGAAGATAAAGAATCGAAATCGAAGCTACATCAAAATGGGATCATATGGATATGGTGGCCAGAGAATCCAAATCGTTTCAATTCTGCTGTGCCCGGATATCCACCAGTCACGTGGAGGGCAACTAACACCCGCGACGGGGCAGGAAAAGTGTGACCGAGAAGGAAAAAAAGAGTGCATGTGGATGAGAGATCTACCTGGCGGCTTCTCAGTGACGGTATGGAGGCCTGTTCTCCTTGCTCGACTCGTCGTCATCTTGCGCTGAGACTCACTCGCCACATCTTTCGGACTCACCCCAATGGGAAGGGATCCCCTTGGACTCTCCCTCCGCCCTGATATGTAGCTGGTCAACAAAAGAGAGCATCAGTTTCCATATGACTCGAATGAATGAAAATACTATGTAACATAATTTCTTTTTTTCTTCTTGTCCCTGGGGTTAAAAGTATTATTTCCATTGTTCATAACTAAAGGAAATGAAAAAAGTCTATTTTGACCCCCAGACTTTGCTTTTGTGGCTAGTAAGGCACTGAATTTCTAAATTTGGCCATTTTAAAAACAATGATAGAGTATTATTAATTTAGGGAAAATATAGAGAAGATATAAAAGGCTGTAGGCTTTAATTGTTTTCAAAGCATGGTAGAAAATTGTAAATCTTAATTTACAATAAGCATTGGAATGCTGTAAAATAATATGTTTTAAGGAAATCTTCTAAAACATTATAGATTTAATAGATTTATATGAAGTTAGAAGAATGTCGCAGAACTTGCCAGAACACACACCTACAAACTTCTAAAACCTTCTGTAGTATTACTTCAGAAACATTTATACAGGGATTCACATTTCAGCTCTAGCTACCATAGTGAACACATCAGAAGAGAAATGGTCTCAAGAGGCTGCAATCATTCTTGAAATGCATTTTGTTATATCTACGGACAGTTCATCAAAACATGAGCAAAATCGTTTGGTGTGACAGATTCTTTAGGAATGTGTGAAGCTTACAAAGCATACTTTGGCATGCAGTTGGGGACCAAAACAAACCCTGAGCACCTCATTTTGCTTGTGAACGTGCAAGAAAACTTTGGAAGGTAAGAAAATTGTTGTAATGAGTAAAATATTAAATGTCACAAGTATTTATTAAGCTATTATGTTTGTTTGCGGGTAAAAAGAGTAATAAAGTATATATTTTTTACTTTTACAGTATGGTATAGAGGGGAAAGAAGAGCCATGCTTTGCCATTCCCAGAATTTGGCATAACACCACTGACCACTCAAGCAACTGCTACCTCTGCAAGGCGGACTCTTCTAAACATCTAAGTGGCCAAAACACCTGCTATTTCCTATCCCGATCTTCCATCCTTTATTGCATGAGTACCACACTGCTGATCTTCCTGTACCTACACACCCAGAAAGGAATAAATCACCCTGAGAAGAAAGCAACAATTCAGAAGCTGAAATGATTAGTGACAATGTAGACTACAGTGTCAGATATATGGCTGTTGAGAAGAATCCATTCTATCTAAACCAAAGAGACTGTCAGAAATCTTGGCTTGTCAAAGTCAAATGCTGAGCTTTTGATTTCCAGACACAAAGAGTGGGATTTGCTGGATGAAAATGTGGAAGTGAGAAGCCAAAAGAAACATCATAAACATTTCTCGAGATTCTTTATTTATAAGCCTGGCGATGTTACTGCAATGATATAGTTGGTCTTTTTGATGCAATTGGAATTACATGCAATCCAGATGAGTGGAGGCTCTTCAAAGAAGCATTAAAGCTGTACTGCTCCATAATTGGAATAAGCATCCATCACTTCTCTTGGGTCATCAATATATCTCAAGGAGGACTAGAACAGTGTCAAGCTTTGAATTATAAGGAGTATGGCTGGAAAATGATTGGAGACTTCAAAATGGTAGCATCTTGATGAATCTCCAGCAAGGCTTTACCAAGTTCCCATATCATCTGTCTTTGGGACAGTAGGGATACCACAAGAAGCACTGGAAACAAAGAATTGAGTTCTCCGTTGAAGGTCATAATGTCAACCATGAGCAAATGATAGACCCTCAAAGGTGTTGTTTCCTCCAAGCAGTTTGTTAGAGCTCGTAACAGAGTCTGCAGCCTTCAAGTACCTTCAAAATTTCTCTCCAAAACTCTGAGGCAAAAGTGAACACTGGTGTCTTTGTTGGACCACAAATCAGAAAAATCATAGTGTTCAGAATTCTCTGAAAAGCTCACATAAAAAGGAAAAAGAAGCGTGGAAGTTTTTTTTGTTTCGGTGTGTCGGGGCTTTTTGGACAACCACAATAATAATAGGTATTTATAATGCGCCCTTCAGGGCGCAGGTTGTGTAGCGAGTGTAGAGAAGGCAATTCTGAAGAGACGAGTCTTCAGGAGACGTTTAAAAGTAGCAAGGGAGGGAGAGGATCGGACTTCGGCAGGAAGAGCATTCCAAAGTCTAGGAGCATAAACTGAGAAGGAACGGTCACCCATCGAGCAGAGGAAAGAACGAGGAGTGTTCAGGATGGGAGCGAGGTTAGATCGGAGTGCCCGAGGTGTTTGACGACGGGAGAGGACAGACGAGAGATAATGTGGAACCTCGAGGTTTAGGGCCTTGTAGGTGATGAGAAGAATTTTATAGTGGGTACGGGAGCGAATAGGTAACCAGTGTAGCTCCTGTAACAGAGGCATCGAAGGAGAGAACCGGGGGCGGCGAAGGAGGAGCCGGGCAGTATAGTTTTGAACTAGTTGTAGGGGGCGAAGTGACGAAGAAGGGAGATTCACTAGAAGAGAGTTGCAGTAGTCTAAGCGTGAGGTGACGAAGGCATGAATAGCAGTCTCAAGGCTTCGTATATCAAAATGGGATCGAACACGTGAAAAGTTACGGAGGAAATCGAGGGAAGACTTACAGATACGATGGATGTGCGGTTTAAACGAAGGTTGCTCGTCGAAAATAACACCAAGATTACTGACGGTAACAGAGAAGGCGACATTGGTTTCCCCAAGGTTAAGGGAGGGGAAGAGAGCTTTAGATTTCTCCACCATCGAAGCGGTACCAACAAGGAGAACTTCACAAGGCTGACAATTATGTGAAACTGGTTGAGAACATTGTGAAAAGCTATGGCCAAATGAGCTGCAGGATGTCCTTGAAGGTGTACATCCTTGATGCCCATCTTGACAAATAAATAATCAGAGGAGCAAGGGGAGCGCTTCCATCAAGATATACTAAAGTTTAAACATAGACACCAAGAAGTATACAATGAAAACATGATGCGAGAATACATTTGGGGGCATGTACAGGAAAGCGATTGACATTACAAATGGAAATCGAGGAAAACTGTTTTTTTATTTGTTTTTATATATTTCTTTTGGAAATTTCAATAAGATTATATAATTTTAACTTTCTTTTAAGTCCTATTATGGCTGAATTATTTTTTGCCTATTTTTAGTAAATATTTCATTATACAAGCCACAAAAGCAAAGTTTAAAACAATTGTTATTTTATATGGTTTTGCAATAAAAGGAGTTAGAAAATGACGAATATTATTAGCCAGGAACAATAAGTGTGTTACATAGTGAAATCAAGACGGGATCAATTAAAGAAATAATCTTCATTATCATACCCCTAAACCAGGCATTAGCATGTGTCAAGACTCATACGAGGTAAAAAGTGGAGTGACAGTCGGAAATGACGGAGACACAGTAGGTAGGCTCCCTCCCTTAAAGAGTAGGGGGCTCCAGGAATATATTACATTGAGGTACTTAAAGGAAGCCCACCACCATCAAACCATTTCATCACAGACAAAACAAGCCTTCCATATCTGGATCCAAACCGTCTCTTAAAAGTTGTTCTACCGGAAATACCCAAATGAGACATCCCTCTGGAATGGCTCAGTTGGGTCACCATCTAAAACTCAATAAACACAAACGCTGACTTCTACTTTCGGACATAAATTTACAAGATGCCCAACCTTCGCACAATTTACACATCTGCAGATACAAAGTGTTGAATCTTTGGAAGAACCCAATGTGGATAGTCAAGGGCCACCTCACCTTAGGGGCGGCAACTCGTCTGACCCTCTTAAGAGAAGCGAAACCCAACAGAACTTACTAGTCTTATTTCTTTCTTTCAACCACACAAATAAAAGAGCAGGAGAATAACTAGCCATAATCAAAGTCAGAGCATTAATTCCTTGAGGTTATCACTGTAGCCTCACTGCAGACTTCATGCATTAGTAAACTTGTACTTGGCAACATTCTAGGATGCGCGACTGACACAAATGTGTGAAACCAGTAGGGCCATCTCAACCAAAAGGTTTTCGTGGAGAGGTTCGAAGTGAAAGATTAGGGTGGGGGCTGCAAAGTCGACCTATACACGAATGACATCCAGTGCCTAACTAAAATCAATCTCATTTAACACCATTTAATGTGAGAAGTGGCGTTTCCAATCGACTAGGAACAGGGTCTTGTGGGAGGCGCATGGCTAGAGTAAAAAGCAGACTACTTTGGGGTATTATGGTGATACAGCCCTTTGAACACCTCCCTTTAGGGCCAAATGGGGAGGCACTTGATGGCTGGAAGGTTTTTATGGGCAGAGGCGAGAGGGAGTGGAGGCAACAGTGAGACTCACTTGTCCAGTGGCGATGTGTCGATAACCTCATCCCTGATGCCCAAGTCCTCAGTGTAGAGAGGGGGGGCCTGCGAGAGGCCGTAGGTCACACCTGGTGGTACCTTCAACGAAACAAGATGAATAAGGATTTCTTTCTATGGCGGCTCTCCTACTAAGACTGCCATAAAGGACATAGCCAACAAAAAATTACATTAGGCTAAAGATAGGGTGTATAAAAAAAACAACAAAGCAAAATAAGCTAAAAACAATACAGAAAAAAAACTGAATAAAATGAAAAAAAAAGGGTAAGATCAGGGGGAAGCGGGAGGCTTATTCCCTCAGGGGTGCGAGCATGCACTCTAAACCTTCACAGGCAAGAGTTACCTCAAGCTCTGGAAGGAGTTTCCTCGCCCTAAACCCAAAGAGTGCAAATGAGCCTACCAGGTGAGGCGTCAGTCGTGAACAAGACCAGGGAAAAGGCGCGAATCAACCACTTCAAGGCGAACCCTGTTTAGGAACAAGTCCGTGTCGGGGTGGAGCCATGGATGGCGGCAGAAATGCACCACCTTGGTCTTGGCATAACGAGAAATGCGGTTCAATGCCTTTTGTAGTCGACGCTCCAGTTAGCATCTGGGCTACACCAAAAGAGATCGAAAGATCATCCACGTAGAGTATAGCGCGAATATCCTCCGACATCACCAAGGTGATACAAGTGATGGTCAGGGCAGTGTGTGACACCAAATTTCCCCACGGGATACCCTCTTCCTGCTCTATTGGGCATGAGAGTGGTCCCCCCACCTTTATGGGAAATCGACCATCTCGCAAAAACTCAGAAATAGAGATGGGGAAGCGTACCCTAGCCCCCATCGTGTGGAGAGTCTCCAGAATACTGTATCACCATGCAGTATTATAGCCCTTCTCCCATCGAATAACATCGTGGGGGTAGTGCTGTCTAGGAAAAAAGGCTTCCCAGACGGCATTTTTCAGTAGGAGCAGAGCATACGGCGTGAAGTGGAACTTGTAGAAGACAGGTAGCTTCCGCTGTCCAGGAAAAAGGCTAGTCTTTAACATTTGCCCATTTCTCCATTAACTTGCATACGCAAGAGGGAATAGAGGTTCGACAGAAACAGGCCGGGATACAGTAATCTCTCCCTGTTTTGGAAAAGCGAGTACAGTAGCCATTCGCCAAGAGTTTGGAAGGATACCTTCTGTCCAGAACTTCGCTCACCTGTTTCGAAGCATGGCATAAGGGACATGGTCTAGACCAGAGGAGGTATCCCCGTACGAAGCGAGAGAACAACGAAAATCAGTCAATGTAAACCCGCCGTTGAAAGGTTCAACACATATTGAGGTAAAGTCAGGTCGGCATCCCGGCTAGAGCATGTGGAGAAAGAGCGGGCGCAAAGGACTCCGCCATGGAAATAGGGTCCAAGATTGTAGCCACATTCTTCTCGAGAACGGAAGGAGCGAGAGGGGGCGCGGAGTTGACCCGAATCCTTTTATCTTGCTTCCAAACCCTTACTAGCCCAGGTTCACCCCATGGAAGATCCTGGCATATGCGACTGTTTCACCTCATTTCCGACGGGGCCTTCCATGTGGCCTCCAAATCCCCTTCCCCCCCAGGCATTACAGATCCCAATTGGGACTCAGTCTTGTGGGTCAGGCCACACTTGGAGGGGGGATCCCCATGAGTTTTCCACTATTGCCTTCTAACGGTAACCATAGTATCAGTAAAAAGAGAACCCATGGAAAGTAGGTAGATACTATGACCCCACAACGCCTTGGGAGGTTAAGAGGAAAGTCTCCATAGGATCAGAACATTCCAGAATGTGATAATTTACACATAATCGGTCCCGTTCCAGTGTTTTGATGGGCTTGGCCAACCTGGGCCACCAGTTAGGTGAAATTGTCCTGGAACTTTAACCATAGAGGATGCTGTCGACATAGCTACCTTATATGTGTACTGGAGGAAGGTGAGCAGAGTCGAGGGCCCAACATACCCTGTACCTAATACTTAGCCAGTGGGCTTTCAACCCTCATAGCAGGTGGGAACCTAATGCCATACAGTGCCACTCGACTAAGGCTCCTCATAAGATCAAGAATGTGTACCGGGCAACCGAAACTGGATGAAAGAGCAAGTATAGAATGGGAATGGAGGATATGTAATAAAAAGAGGTACAGTTAGGCAGGTCCACTGATGAGTAGGGTGGGTGATCACCTATTATTCTTATACCTTGCTGGTAGGTGATCCCAGGATGGCATGCAGTCCACCGAGGCACCATGGCTACCCGATCAAACCCTGCACAGGTGGAAACACTCCTCCAGGTACAAAGTGCAGGTAGAAAAGTTTGAGGGATAGCCATAATGATAATAATAACATACTACTAATAGTAATTAATACTAATGATATATATAAAAATAAACAATAATAAGAATGTGATAACATTAATAACTAATGATAATAAAGAAGGTAAAGTAGCGCTGAGTGTGAGTGAAGGGAAAGTGCACCAACCACTTTCCCAGGCCCCATCAGTGTGTTCACATCAACCCAGTGACAGGGTCTCCCTAATTTGCACTCAGGCTGGGAGGATGTGCGGCTCCTCCAGGTACCAAGTGTAACAGGCTACACAGGGTACCCCCCCCCCCCCCCCGTGGGACCAGCATGGAGTCATGCAAAAAAATAGATAACGGGGAATGGGAGGAGACGAGCCTCTGCAGCTCCTCCCAGTAGGCCCAGAGGTCACGGCAATTCCAGACCTAAGATGGAGATGCGGAGGGTCCTTCTTTGAAGTGAGGACCCTCACGGGAATGGCCGTACGCTTTCCCGAGGCAGAACTTCGGGCGCTATCGCTGGCTGGGCGGCTTCCGGGGTAACTCCTTTGGAGGATCCATTGTCTTCCAGCCTTGAGTTGGGACATAGGACCCGAAGCTCCTTTGGTGGGAGAAGGGGGGGGGGCAGGTTTAAGAACCCGGAAGCCGCCCTCACAAGCATCTTTAGGGCTGTTGCCTCTAGTTAGTCTGATGAGTCTATGGAGGCGCGCGGACGTCTCTCCTTACGAGGAAGGGTCATGCTGGAGGAGGAGGAGGAGGAGGAGGAGGAGGAGGAGGAGGAGGAGGAGGAGGAGGAGGAGGAGGAGGAGGAGGAGGAGGAGGAGGAGGAGGGAGGAGGAGGAGGGAGGAGGAGGAGGTGGTGGGAGCCGCGGTTTTAACCGGGGTGAGTAAAATCCACAGAAGGGCTTTGGATGGGCGCGGAAATGACTGCACTCGTAGGCCTGTAAGGGCCATTAGCAGAGGATCCCTTCTTTAATATTGAGGTATAAAACATCCCAAGGAGCGCTGGGCGCACCAGGAGAAGATCCATAGCCTGAATGGCCAAGATTCAGGCTGATACACTTGGCCATATGCAGCAATAGGCACATTATGTACAGGCTTGGAGCAACTTACAAGACTCCGGGTAAACCCATCTTTGCACGTCTCCATGAGCGATTCGTATGTCCGAAGCAGTGGCATGAATGCCTTCATACGATAACAATACACACCGGTAGGCAACGACTCTGACGTGATGAAGCGTGCGTGTAAGGCTGGGGCTCGAGCCCCACCCCCGCCTGTTTGCTAATCACACGTTTCAACTTGACCGATCTTTAGTCAGCTTTCTAAGGAGTGGTCAACGAGTTCTCTCTCATAAACTACCCTTTTCACAAAATTCACGGTAGAGTGCGGCGTTGTAGTAGTTTGGTTGTCCGCCTTCCATCCCCTACGTCTAATCTCTTTCTTCTTTTGCAGAATGTGTGTGTGTGGATCGTGTGATCACCGTCTTCCTTTGGGTGGGGGGACTCGATGGATCTCTATCGTGCTCCCCCATTCATCTCTTATTTTATTTTTAGGCGGATTCTTTCAGCGTCACTATAGCTTTGTATTTAGTAATAGTTTGGAAGTTTGTGACTGGATGGAAAATAGGTGAGTGAAAATTGTGTGAGAGTGGGTATGGTTGAATGTGTTAGGAGTAAAGATGTGTGAGTGTGGCAGTGAATAGGTGACTGAATGTGCCTTCTTTTTTCCAGTTGTGTGGTACCGATTGTCGCCGACATCTGGCTTTCGGAGACGGCTGAAGCCAATCCTGACCCTTGCTGCAAGTGCGCCTACCTTTTGGGGCGATTTTCTAAGGTGTGGACCTTGGAGAGCACCTCCCAGTCTCCAGGGAGTAATTGAAGCAGCGCCCCACCGACTGTGACCAACAAGCGTCCCAGGTATTTAAAATCCTTGGCTTTGCCGAGTCCCGGGCCCCTCAGAATACCGCAGAAAGTGAGCCACCTCCCATTTTCTCCAACTCGTCTCGCTTTATTAGTTAGTTAAGGTTGCACCCGTCTTTCGCGATATCTTGGTTGTATATAGCTATTCGTTTGCGTGGCCAAGATCTTATGTAAGGCCTTTTGTAAATATATACGTGTGGTGGTTAGCCAGAGTATTGTAAGGCCAACTGTATGTATGTATGTATGTATGGATATATATATATATATATATATATATATATATATATTCTGGTTTAGGTTGAGGGTTGTATAATATTTCGGGTTGATTATTTTGTTATAATTACTGTTTCTAAATTAGAATAGAAAATACTCTCTCTTCTCAAACCACCGAGCGGACCTTGTCAGGGCGGCGGGAATTTTTGGCTGGGAACTCGCGATCCCGCCGCTACAGCGTCATACTCACCGGCATGCCATTAAGTATTCGAAAGGCACTAATCATGTCTGCCCCAGAGGTAACTGACGCATTCGCCAGAAGGCTCCCATTCAAGAAACGGCTCACCTTGGGCTTTATACCAGTCAACCTAGCTAATGCTATCCTCTGATGGAACATGTGGCCTTTAGCCAACTTATTGCCAATCAGTGGAGCGAATACATAAAAAGCATTTGAAGCTTGAAAATGCCAGGTAATCTCTAAATGAGGGGACCCGACATAATCGAGGTTCCAATCACTACACTTGCAACTTTGGTCTTTGTCTAAGTCCTCCGCCTGAGGGCACCTTGGAGCCGGACGTGACGATCTCGGACAGGTCGCATGCCGAAACAGTAAAATATGAGCCATTGATTTTTCTGTATAATTTTACCCTTGCCCTAGTCCAATTAGTTTGTGTAATTTTCAGACTATAGATGTTTTTGTTTTTTTATAAACTAAAATCCCACAGAACTATTTTTAGTAATTGAACTACAATCCTCATAAGACCTTCATTAATATTGATACCTCGTTGGGTAAGATGACCTCGCATTTTCACGTTTCTATATGTCTGATGAATTTTCATGATGGTTAATATTTAAACGACAAAAGTTTCGTTTTTGAGATTATCGTTTATTATGTTTGCTAATATAGTAATAATGTATATATTATTTTAGAGGTTCAATGTTGAGGCTCCCTTTGCAGAGTTGAGTTGATCATCAATTAATCTTAAGTTGATGCCTCCTTACAAAGCTGGGGCTCATGTTCAAGACTGGATCCCTCCCTACAGAGGGTGGCATAGCAGGCTGAACCAGTCTGCTGTGAATTTTGTAATCTCAACTCTCCCTGGGAGCCTCCCTATAGAGGATGGCATAACAGTTTGAACCGTGCAGAGTAACGAAATAAACGTCATTATTGAGATAAAAACGCTAAAGTTTCATTCTCCTTCAATCATATTTTCGCATTGGTGTTGTGGGACCATAACCCCACCAACGGTTACAATAGTAGCAGGCCCGTAGAAATTGTTTTATCTATTGTTTGTTTCAGATGGTGATGGTGATGAAGGATAATAGGAGGGGAAGGGGGGGGGGGGAGGGTCAGAAGAAAAGAATACACGTAAAGTATATTAAATACTTTAGTTGGAAAAAGGGTCATAGGGAAAGAATAATAATTAGGTTTTGTTCTTTACAGAAATTACACAAGGTGAAGGTGACATAGGAATAAGGAAACTTTACCCAGTGCCTTTAGTGGATTAAATGTAAGAAAAAGGACTTAGGGTGAAAAGTGATACAAAGTGGACAATCTGTGAATGTTAAGTAAAGAAGGAAAGAAAGAATAAGGAGAAAAAGATATATAGAACTATTAAAGAAATAGTCAGATTAACTAGGATAAGTGGCTCTAAGGGGGATGGTGGGTCGCCCGACACCAACGGGAGTGGCGGAAAACGAGGCGGGCGAATCCTCTGTCTTGCATTGTACTTGGCGGGCCCCTGAGAAAGCAAAGCCCGCGGCAAATGGAGGCAACTCTACAAGAGGGGGTAAGAGCACCCTCCCCACAAACCGTCAGTAATGGAGGGGAGAAGCAAAATGGGGCAAAGGGCCCCCCCCTCCCCTACGAACCCGTCAGTAATGGAGGGAAGAAGCTCCCTATCTGTTAAAAGTCTTGGAGGAGACTCTGAGAAAACACAAGGGCCGGGGGCGGGGGCAATTCCAACTCATAGTGGTGCTAGCAGGGGGCTGAGTTAGAAGATGGTAAAGGCGAAACTCCTTTGCTGCGATCAAATGGTTGTAGGGGAGCTCCATCCACCGGTCTGAGTATGTGCTTGTACGCAAGTTCCTCAGTCGCTAAAACTTCAACCAAGGCTAATCTCAACAGTCACACCGCGAAACAGGGTGTGTGGAGATGATTGTACTCTGGAAAGATTCATGCGCATCTGATTATGCACTGGCTGATTTTTTTGAGGCAGGCCTTTTCTATATTATTTAAACATTTATGTGTTGGCTGCTTGTTCGAGGACCTGAGAGGCAATGCATCCTCCTAGTGCCTAAGTGTGTGTGTGTTCTTTTTCATAAACATTTCAGTCTATCTGGATGGCGCTAAAATTATCCTTCATAGACTAAACACTGGAAGGCAGTCACGAGATCAGTAGCACAATAAAAAAAAATAAGAGGACACCGACCCATTTTTTTTTAAGAGCTCATCTGGCGACTGCCTACTTGGGCATTAGTCGCCGTATTAAAAACTGGCCTAGTACTAGGCTACTTTAAAATAAAATTAAAAAGACAACCCCCCCCCCAAAAAAAAAGGGAAAAGGAAGCGAGCAGTAAGCAAGCTCCTGCGTCGGGGGAGGTCCCCCCGGCGCAGGAGCGTGTGACCTATAAGGGAAAAAACAAAACAAAACAAAAAAAACCCTGCTTAAATAATAGGGAGAAGGCCGGCCTCCCCCCCAAAAGTCAACTAGTCCACCAGTCAATGTGCACGCACTCGTCCCGAGTACAAGGGACAGGCGGTAGCGACCCCGCCCATCTCGGTACCGGGACAGGTAACGTGCGCGAAGATCACCCAGACTGGGACATTCGACAAGAATGTGCCGAACAGTCTGGGGGATGGAGCAGTCATCACAATAGGGCGCAGGCGAGCGCTCCATCAGATAGCGATGCGTCACACGACGGACACCGACCAAGAAGAAACTAATAATATATGGTCATCCTATCATGGTTACAAGGTATCTACCAAGCCAAAGTATACACATACAAACTAATCTGACCTACACAACTGCCCCCAGAAATCAGACAACCCTCAAAACATCCAAACATGCATGGAACTTACACAAGTTAACTACATTCATAAAGAGACAAGTGCTAGAGGTTGGAAAGAATCTGATCCAACGGGCAGAGCTCATCAAGGCCATTGGCCTAAGAGGGGGGAGGGAACCAGCCATGGCAAACTCAACTGGTAGCAACACAAAGGAAAAACAAGGAAGAAAAAATCAAGCATAGCTAAGAAAATTATTACGTAAAAATACAACATGGACACCAACAAGGGTACAGAGTGGAGGTTTGTAAAGGAAGTGGTCGAGATAATGAGAGGGAAAATTGACATAGCCCAAATGGTCTGAAGACTGTCAGGGGTTCTCGGACCAGGAGTCATGCAACTCTCCAGAATTAAGGCAGATCTAGCTGCAAGCATTGGGACTACCAGGTCAGCTTCAGCAAGGTTTGCTCATGCTACACATGACACTGCCTTGCAAGGTGGCTAGAACTAAAATGCACGGCTACCCATTATGACAACCTCCAGTCCAACAAAAGTGAGAAATTATAATAGAATGTTTTTTCTTTCACAAAACCCACCATTACAGAAGTGGAAATTTGAGCAATGTCAACTTACCGTCCTCAATGTGGAAGAGAGTTGATCCTGACTGTTAGTTTGAGTCCAATCGCCCTCGGACACCTGTTTCTGGAAGTAGACTTGAAAATTTGCGCCACCATCTGAGGCCCGACGTCCCAAGCCCCCTGCTGTGGAAGAACAAACTTGAAAGGCTCATGACAGTCAAATGGTTCAAATTTCACACCGCCAGAAGATCAGCTGGATTACCATCTCCAACAATGCTGCCACTGAACAACCATGTTACCCTATTCATAGATCTCCAGCCCCCCTCCCCCCCACCCAATGAGACATGGACAAGAGAGAAAAGACCCAACAAAGTGAGAAGATCCCTGCTTCTCTCTCTAATTTTTTGTTGTTGTTAAGAGCTCCCCTAAAAGGTATTTAAAAACAGAACTGATTTTGCTTTTATCTAGCTTGCTCAAGGGACGATTGACACAGATGCCTTAAAACCAATTTTCTAAGGCAAGATTTCATCCTTGAGAGATAATTTGCAAGCGACTTAAATATATTTCAAGGACGACTTGCTGAGCCTCCATTCACTCTTGCTAGGCTTTCTCAAGCATGAACATGAAAACACTGGACATAGCAGTACCTCACCCATTCTAAAAATGTTAGTTCACTAAGTGTCAAAACCCTCAGAATCAATCCATATCTTACCAAAGTCCAACCTATGCGGCGCGTATGAATGAGAGCCACATATTCATGACAAATTTACCATGATCCTTCTTTTATCGTTATATTGAGTTTGACAGAGGCTTGCGACACTTTAATGACATCAAAGCATCTCCTTTTGCTGCCAAAAGTTTAAAATTGTCTCAGTTGCTTGTGGGCTTGATCTGTTGTGTTGCTCTCTTGGACTTGTGTTGATTTATTGTGATTAGGTGTGGTTTGTCACCTGTTATTTAAAACTATGGGGATTAGAAGCGAATTCTCAAAGGAAAGGAGAGCTCATATGATAATGCTGGTTTTAAACTAAGAAAATTAGTGAGCAAATTGGTATAGAAAAGTCAACAGTACAGAAGTACTACACATGTTTTATGGAAGGTGGGTATCAGGAGATGCTATCTCAGAAACCAAGGACTGGTTGCTCATGGAAGACATCCAACAGTGCTGATGCTCTGAACGTACATTAGAGCTTAACCAATGTGTTACAGCAAGAGTTTTGAAAAAATATAACCCGGGGGTGTTTGGGGATGTATCTGTTTCAACAGTATATTTCCAGTACAGAGACTTGGTTACAGCAGTCGCAAGTTGATATGCAAACCTTTTTCTGTCACATGCACAAAGGACTCGCAGAGCTATGTTTGTTGATAAATATTTAACCTGGGATGATGAGGATTGGTTAGATGTAATGTAGTCAGATGAAGCAACCTGTAACCGAAGAGGAGCGGTACACCATTGCAAGGATAGCGATCCACTTGACTCACTGTATCTCAAACAAACAGTAAAACACCCTGATTTTCTTATAGTTGGGGTTGTTTCTCTGGTAGAGGGTTAGAACTTGTGCTTCCCCAAAATGAAAAAGTATACAAAGTTCTATATTTAGAGCTTCTATGTGACCATCTACCGGAGTCCTTTGAGCTCACAGATGCAAAGGTGTTTCAACAGGATGGAGCACCTGGTCATACTGCAAAATCCATTACCACCTGGCTTGATGATTGTGAGGTACCCTTTATAAAGGATTGGCCACCCACTAGCCCTGATATTAATCCAATTGAGAACCTGTGTCATCTCATCAAGAATGATCTCCAGGGAAGAGACGTCCATTCAATCCCAAAGTTGGAGGTTGCGATTCAGGAATCATGGGCTAATTTCTCCCCCTTGATATACTTTAAAATCTTCCTTTAGTCCTTTCCAAATATCTCCAAGTTGTCAAGAAAAATAAAGGATGCATGACAAAGTACAAATTGTAAGTCTACTGCATTAATTAATTGTTTTTGTAATTATTATATTTTGTATCTCTACCATTATTATGCCATGTATTATAATACCAGGCGCTGCATACTTTTGTCTAGTACTGTACACTCATTCAGCCCAGACTACCTGAGGATGAACAAGATGAGGCCTCACCTGCACCCATAACTGGTGGAGGCTTCAAGAGATGCTGATCTTTGATCGAGAAATTTTGTAGTGGAATATCCTGAACTGGAGGCAGGTTTTGGGGGAGGTTAGTTTGCGGAAGGAGGGAAATTGGGTGACGCTGATACGGATCCAGAATCCCCATTCCAGGGCCACCCCTAGAAATGCCAGACAGAGGTAGTTGTCCGAACAAATGCGATTCCACTACCTAGAAAGAGTTTTAGCATTTATTTGTGCAGCCTGCGTGTGGGCAAGGAGGAATAACTATATTTTCCTCAAGGGCATTGGCTAAAAAGCAACTAAACCTGCATAGTGGGCCGCTACCCCGGGAAGCTGTGGCCCCCAAAGGGATCTTAGGGGTGCAACATACAATGGGCTGATGAGTGGAAGACACAGTCCAGTCATGCCAGTTAATATGCATCAATGTGTGCATCCCTTAGTTTTATGGAATTTAAGTGTCATATGTGATGTGAGAAAGAGGGAAATGGCAGGAAATGTCTTTAAAACATAGATGATTGCTCCATGTGAGACAAATATGAAAGGGAATGAAGACAGATGTGAGATATGTGAAGTAGGTGTAGATCAGTGGGGCAAGATTTCTTTTTTCAATGAGCTGAGCTGGCAAATGCCTACATGGACACAAGTTGCCGTGATCACACTACATTTTAATACTAGGATATAATAAATAAAAACATGCAAAAACCAAATGGGAAAACAAAAAGGCAAAGAAACAAGCCCCCCCCACCCCCCCAAAAAGCAAGAAGGAAATACGCTCAACGTTAGGCGGAGGACACTCCCCCCGGCCTAGGAAAATGCAACCTACAACAAACAAAAATATAATGGAGGAGGCCAGCCTCATCCAAAAAGTCAGATAGTCCACAAGTATGTGTACACAAACCCGTTTCGAGTACAAGGGACGAGAGGAGTCGCTACCGCTCGTCCCGATACGGGGACAGGAAACGGGCACAAAGATCACCCAGACTGGGACATTTAACGAGAATGTACCTAGAAGTCTGTGGGGACAACGAGGTCGTCGCAATAAGGTGCGAGCGAGCGCTCCATCAAATGGTGGTGTGTCCCGCAAGTGTGGCCAATTCGAAGACGACTGAAAGCGACCTGAGGGACAGTCTCAGTAAAATGGCACACAACTTTCAGTTTTCCTCGGCCGTTTCCCATCTTCTTTGCCAAGAAGACCGGAGGGATGCCCTGATTCCTGCAATGCAAATGGTATGAGGAAGAGCCAAACGATGGTCTGGTCGTCCAGTCCTCGCGGACTGTTTGGTACCCTAATTCCTCTCAATTCCCACATGTCCAGGATCCCAGCAGAAGATAATCTCGACATCATCCCGGCTCGCGAGAACCGTGACGTCACAGTTACGGCGGAAAAGGGCGTGTGGAGATTCCAATGGTCTGAGAGCACTCAGGGCGCTTTGTGAATCGTAATAGATCACAATCAGGTTTCCGAACCCGGCACGTGGCGTTATCTCACAAAAATCAGATATAAAGATTGGGAGGCGTCCACTCGCCCCCAACGTGTGGAGTCTCCATGATACCGTATCGCCATGCGGGTATCATAGGCCTTTTCCAGATCGAAAAACACCGAGGCGTAGTGGTCTACGAAGGAAGACCTCGCAGACGGCACTTTCCAGTCAGAGCAGAGCATCCGACGTGGAGTGGAACTTGCGGAAGCCGCACAGTGCAGAAGACAGATGACCTCCGATGTTCAGAAAAAAGGCTAACTAACATTTACCAATTTCTCCATCAACTTGCACATGCAGGAAGTTAGAGAGATTGGGCGGAAACCGGTCGGGGTAGAGTGATCTCTCTCCGGTTTGCGAAAAGCGAGCAGAGTAGCGATTCGCCAGGAATCTGGGAGGATACCCTCTACTCAGATCCTGTTGAACAAATCTAACAGAAAGGCCATGACTCGCTCACACAAGTGGTGAAGCATGGCGTACGTGACATCGTCCTTACCAGGGGCGGCGTCCGGGCACGAAGTGTAAGCGGAACGCAACTCACTCAGAGTAAACATGTTGAAGTGTTCTCCGCCTCTGAGGTAAGGTCCAATCGACGGCCTTACGCGAAATCACGACGCGCATTAATGCTGGCGGAGAACTTGCCCCGAATCCTTTTGACTCGCTTCAACAGCTCTGCTAGGCGGGGGCTTCCCGTTAAGTGAAGACACGTATGCCCGCCAAGAAGAGCGGCGGCCGTGCTTCGAAATATACCAGAACCTAGCCCGAATATATTCAGCGACAGTGAAATCGTTCGGGCGGCGCTTAGAGCGCATGTAGGCATAACGCTTCTGTTTGAGGGCCGTCTCATTCTCCGCTAACCACCACGGGAGTGGTCGTCATGCGAAGCGGCCAGACGTTCTAGGAATTGTAGCTAGGCCCATGGCAATGAGGTTGCCGGAGAACTCAACGGCTTCATCAACCGACCTAAACTTCTCGACTGAGATAAAGAAATCAGTCATTTCCTGAAATGCGGAGCACCACACCCGCACCAAACACCACCAGAGCGGTCTATCGGGCGGCAGCGGCCCAGGAAATGATATTTGAATTGGAAAGTGACCACTAGCATGGAGATCATCGACCACCCCACACCCCAAATCTGGCTGTGCATCCGGAGAGCACAAAGATAGATCGAGGCAGGAAAATGAAGCGGTTCTAGGGCAGTGATGCGTAAACTCATCTACAATTAGGACATCCCAGGGATTAATCGAGTAGTCTCCTCAGAGGGGGTGTCTACTGTTCAGATCTCCGAGAAAGAGAAAGGGCCTCGGCAACCGTGCCACGACGCAGCGGAAGTCCCTCGCGTCGAAGTCGGCTGACGGTGGAATGTACGCGGTAATAACATTATACCTCCTATCCAGGTGCAGCTGCACAGCTACTGCCTGAAAGAAGGTATCTAAGGCAAAGAGAAGACTGGAGACATCATGCCGGGTGTAAATGGCGCATCCTCCTGCCCGGCCCCCATCCCATGGTGGTGGGGTCACAACCTTTATACCCCACGAGGGTGGGCAGGGGGCACGCGCGCAGCATGGTCTCCTGTAAAAAGATAGCTAACAGGAAACGGGACGAGATGCGTCTCCGCAACTCCTCCCAGTTGGCCCGGAGTCTGCGTCAATTCCAAGGAATATGCCCTCTAGGCCTAGCTCGAAGGAGACGAGGGAGCCCTCTTCGAAGAGAAGACCCTCACGGGAATAGCCGTACCCTTCGCGGAGGCAGAACTCCGGGCGCTGTTGACGGACAAAGTGGTGTCGCCTTCGAGGACTTATTGGAAGAGGTTGGGCTCGTCATGAAATTCTTTTTGTTCCTGTGCCTCGAAAGCTTATGTGGCTTCGAGACGGGGTTACCTCTTTTGAAGGACCCACACTCTCCGAGCCACCCAGCCCACAACTGTGTATGGGCGAAGGAGCTGAAGTTCCTTTAGTGCTGTCCTCCTTTCACAGGGAAGGACACAGCTTTAAGAACGCCGGAAGATGGCCCCACGACCAAATTCACGGGCGTTGCCTCCTGAGAGTCTAGCGACTCGGTGGAGACGCGCGGCCGTTTCGCCTTACGGGAAACGGTCACGCTGGGGAAAGGGAGGGGAGCCCTGGTTTTAGCTGGGGCTGGGTGTGAACCCTTTGCGCCGCCAGCTTTACCAGGGGAGCGCCCGGGGTGGGTAGAACTCGCAGAAGGATTCCGAATGGGCGCGGGAACGACCGTGCTCATAAGCCTGGAGGGGCCAGGAACAGAGGGTGTATTTTTTAATATTGAGGCATAGGATGTACCAGGCAGCGCCGGGCACGCCAGGAACAAGTCCTTAGCCTCGCGAAATGAGAAAGGATCATGTGCCTGACCGGCTAGGATTTCCTTCTCAAAGAGATACGCACCACATTGCTTCAAAGAAGCGGGGTGCGGCTCTTCGCAATTGACACACTTGGCCACACACCATTTCGACTTATAATGTGCGGCCTTGGAGCAATTTACACAGACTTCGGGTAACCTCGAATTTGCACGTCTACACAAGCGATTAACATGGCCGAAGCAGTGAGAGTAGTAGCACCTCCACGGCAGTGGCAATAATGCTTTCACACAGTAGCGATATCAACCGGCACGCACCGACTCAGGGAGCTTGTCACTGTCGAACGTGACGAAGAGTGTAGGGGTGGGTCTCGAGGCCCTTCCCTGTTTTCTTATCACAGCATCGACCTTGACCACCCCATAGTCGGCCAGCTCCAAGGTGATTTCATTTATAGAGTAGTCCACGAGTTCCCTCGCATAAACTACTTTCACGAAGTTAATGGTAGAGTGCGGCGTCACACTCACTGGCCTGCTATCAAGTGAACGAAGGGAACTAATCATGGCCGCCTCGCAGAGATTCAACGCATTCGTCAAAAGGCTCCCGTCCGAGAAACGGGTCACCTTCGGATCTCTACCAATCACACTAGCTAAAGCTCTCCTCTGATGGATCATGTTGCCCTTAGCCAACATCTTGCCATCAGTGGAGGTAATAACAAAGAAGCGTTTGAAGCCAGCTGGCTCGTAAACGCCAGGTAGTTTTTGAATGAGTGGTCCAGACGTAATCGAGGCTCTGCTCTGCACACTTGCACTTTTGGTCTTTGTCAGGGACTCCGCATCCGGGGGAGCAGGGGGGCCGGACGTGCCTATCTTGGCTTGGTCGCTTACCGAAGTGGCAGCACACCCATCCGTCCCCGTAGCCCCCGCGGATGGAGAGTAGCCCTAGGGCCAGATGGACCGGCCTCAGTAAGATCCTTCTCCAACATGGAGAATGTCTTGGCTTTCACAGGGGCACCAGCCAGAGGAGATCACTTCTCTCTTTGTACAGCCTTGGAGACCCGAGCGGTCTGAGGAGGACCTTGCACAGCGGCAGACTCGGGTTCGGTGCAAGTTCATCCCTATGGAATGTCAGACCATCTGGGCTTTGGGTTGCCTCAGGGACCATGTCCATCTCAGGGAGGGGGGGCTCCATGTGGCCATCACCCCCCCGGGACAACACAGGTCCCATCGTCTTTGGTCGGGTAAGAGAGAGGGGCACGTAGGGTGACCCCCTCTAAGCTCAAAATTCGAGCCTGCAGGTCTTTGGAGGGAAGAGGCCAACGGGCCGTCTTCCCTCCTCCTCCTAAGGGGGTTGTCCCTACCGTACCGCTCCCGGTGGTCAATTATGGGCCGCCTTCCTTTCCTAGCAGTCCCCTTGGAAAGTAATTGGGGGACTGACGCTGGAAAGAGGGAGGCACCCGAGGGCACCTCCAGAGAAGGATGGGGGGTCCCCTACACCCATAGGCAAAGGAGAGGCTCTCCAGTTAAAGAGTTTTGGAGGGTCCCCTGCGAGAGCACAGGAGGGCCTTCATTTTTTCAGTGGAGCTGCCCGAAGGCGGCTCGGGCGGGGGATGAAGGGAAAGAGTTTGAATTTTTAGGTTCTCATCATTAGTTATACGGGAAGCAAACGCTAATCATCCCCTGCAGTAGCCCGCTCTGTGAGGGGTGAACACGGGGCCGGCAGAACCAGCTGCCGCCATTTAGGAACACACCTTTCCGCCCAATTGCCAAGCAGCCGTTCGGCATGGCGGCTCCACCTTGGGATGGGGGTAAAATCGATAGAGATTGAAAGGCGTATGTGAGGAAGGTGTGAGTTGGGCTGAAGCAGGTTGTTAAAAGTTCCCACCCCAAACCAGAGCTCAAGGGTGAGAGGTCATTGTCCCCTACCCTCCCAGCCCCGATCCGGGATGGATGTGTGAGAGGAAGCTGTTCGGCGTCTACCCTGTGAAATTAGAGGCCGACCAGAGGAAGTTGTGGGAGAGGTTGTAGAGAAAGTGAGGAAGTAGGGTAGAAGTGCAGGCTGTCTGAAAGAAGAAGAGGCTAAGGTGGGGCAGGACGGGGTGCTGAGTCCCGTCAGCACAGCAAATCGCCGCCGACTTCAAACAGAGGGGATATAGCATGGAAATCGACTCCCTCTTGGGACTTGGAGCCATCTGTATACACTGGCAAAGTTCCAGGGTGACACGGCTTGTGCTCCCAAAAGGCCGAACGCAATACTCCCAGCGCTGTAGAAGCTTTGGCAGCAGAGGCGTGGGGACAAATAGCCAAAGGTGGTACCTTTCAGGGTGGCGTCCTGGGAAGAACCAAGGGCGCCACCGGCCCGAGAACTATACCAAGCCCTCGAAGGATTTTCTTAGCCCTAAACCCACAGGGCTTTGGATATGACTGGCGTCTCTCGGCGGCATAAGCACCGTCGACATCGGCTATGGATGCAGAGAGCTGTTGGCGGCTGGTGGAAGCGCCGGCTGGCGTGTACAGGTGCATAATGCACTGTACACGGCGCAGAGCGAGTGGCATCTTTCAAGCATTGACAAATAGGCTCTCAATGGTGGACCTGCAGAATGCACAGATCCCCAGGCGGAGATTGGAGCGGTGGATTGATAAAATTGCGGATCCATAAAACTTGCATCTGTAGTCAAGCTTCGAAAGAACAAAGGATCAATAGAAAAGCAAGAGAGTAGCCATATCATCACCTCAGATGCGGAGTGTCACAGAATGTCCATGGCGCAGAAACGCGAGACCCAAAGGCTCCCAAGTGAGGGGTCGGTCGAAAACAAGACCAAGGAAACGGTGCGAATCCACCTCGATTTTCCTCATCCTCCCTGACACCTAGGGAGGGTGATGCCGTGCTTAGAGGCGGATCTCCATGCGCTTTCCCACTATTGCCTTTAGTTGTCACCATGATCACAATAATAATAAAAAAAGGGTCTCATGGAAAGTAGATACTACGACCTCCCTCTGATTGGGGAAGTTAAGAGAAAAGTCTCTTATAGGATCAGAAATTCTAGAATGATCATTTACATATAATCACTTCCAGTCCAGCATAAATGGTCTTTGCCAACCCAACCCATCATTAAGGGGCAACATTGTCCTGGAGCTTTAACCATAAAGGATGGTGCTGGGGTAGTTACCTTATATATGTACTTGAGGAAGATTAGCAGAGTCGATGGTCCAGCACACCCAATACCTAATACTTGCCTTTGCAGCAGGTAGGAACCTCATGGTATACACTGCCACTGACTAAGGCTTATAAGAGGAGGAACGTGCACCGGACATCCAGAACCTCTGTGGATAGTAGAGCAAGTAAGCAAAAGGGTAGGAGACTATGTAATAAAGATGAGTAGAGATAGGTGGGTCCACTTGTGAGTAGGGTGGGTGATTACCTATTATTATCATACCCTGGTGCTAGGTGATCCCATGATGGCATGCAGTCCACCAAGGCACCATGGCTACCGGATCGAACTCTGTACAGGTTGAAACACTCCTCCTGGTGCAAAGTGCAGGGGAAAAAAGTATGAGTTGATAGCTGTAATGCTAATAATAATACTAATCATAATAAATAATTATAATACATGATTAGTATTAATATCATAATAAATATTAAAAATAATACTAATAAAAAGGTAAAGTATTGGTGAGTGGGGATGAGGGAAAAGGGCACCAACACTTTCCTAGGCCCCATCAGAGAGTTCAAGACAACCCAGAAACGAGGCCTCCCTAATTTGCACTCAGGCCGGGAGGAGGTGCCACTCCTCCAGATACCAAGTGTAAGAGGCTACTCCCCTTCGGGGCAAGTCAGTAAGGAGATAAATCTGAAAGGAAAGCGGTGAATGAAGACAAGATTTAAAATACTGGCAGATAATAAGTCGCATATCCTGCAAACAGTGATAGTGAACTGGCATGAGGTGTAGCAGCATACAGAGGCTACCCGCAAATGGGTTGGATTATGAACAGCCTCACCACCCTTTCACCCATACTAATCAGTCACGAGTTCACCTTTTCAGCTCTGCAACAAAGGTAGGTTCACTTGTGTTCTTTCAGATAATGACTACTCTAGCTGCGTTATATCTCATACCTGAACAGGCCTATACTTATACACAGATTTATTAACCCCACTTTCCTATTGTCAAGAATGTGGTTCATTTCCTGGTCCTCCGTTCCTATCATTTACAAGAAGCACACTATTATCGCATCTATTCCACACCTATGGACATATACACTTGGAGTAGCAAGATACTTGACAATTATTTGAATCTTGTAATGACAGAGGGCTCTTGATGGCAAGTAACCAAAGTAACCCATGCAATCTCAGTAACCACACAATTCAGCTTTACTTGAGGGGGGGAAGAGGGTACTTTTAAAATTTAACCCATTAAAAAAATTGAAGAAGTCCACTAACTGCACTTGCCTGTTCGTGTTGGGTATCACCAGGGCCGACTGTATGCCTGCGCAAGCAGAGGTACTTATTTACGGTTCTTTGGGTTGGTTCATCGCTGTCACTCTCCCCACTCAACTCATAGTCACCATACTGCAAAGAGATCACATTAAAAAAAAAAATCATTTATGTAAACTAATGGTTTAGGCAAGAAGAATTTTGTGCTGCAACTAAGGAGACGTGAAGGTGGAGTAGATACATAGAATGATTGCACAACTTGGAGTACTAGGGCCCCTAGAGCGTAGGAAACTACTAAACCTGCCCCATACTGGATTGAAGTAAAGTCCCATAAGAGGAGTTAATATCAACTGAGAAACACCTACAAAGTACATAGTACAACAAAGGCTAAAAGGTTTTTTTAGAGGAAAAATTCCATGTAAACAACACAGTCAATTTCGCTTAGGGGAGAAAGAAGAGAGGGAGAGACAGAAAGAAAAAGGAAAACCACCTGCAGAGGCAAAAAATAGTGAGAAATTAAGTATCTCCTCACCACAGTGTCGAAGAGCGTGGCAATATTGGTGGGGCTCGAAGGTGGGAACCGGGGGGACAATGCCACTTGATCTTCAGTATCAGAAGCTGGGTTTCGATCGACAACTCCTGAAATATAACACGTGAAAACATCTCTGGTACTGTGCCATATTTTCGATGCAAGACTAAAATTTGAAAAGATGAGAAAATAGATTGATGTTCAAAGTGGTGAAGGTGAGGCATGGGGAATCATCAAAACCAATCAGCTCAGAGTAGCTAAAAGCCTAAAAAAACACAGCACAATACTGATAGCCACCAACGAGGACACCATGTAAAATCTCTATGGTTTATAACCATTCTGTGATGAAGGCAGGTCCATCTATAGGTAATTACACTATGAGGGAGTCCAGAGAGGACCTCTACCTACCTGTCGTAATCGAGGACTTGCGCTGGGTTGTGAGGATCACTGGCAGATTGGATAAGTGAGTAAGGTGTGTGGGCGATGTGGCTGAGGGACTAGGAGAGGCCTTCAACTGGTCAACGAGGAGGTCGTAAATAGCACTAATGTGATCGAATCTCTGCAATCGCACTGACTAAAAACAAAAGGAAGGCTGAAAACCAACATAAAGACGATACCTCAATATCAACACTGCACAATAATCATTTCTGTATGATCAATTAAAATGTGCTTGGTTAATTCAGCGAGGACATACAGATACATGAATATGTCTAGGCAACACCTATATCATTCATATTCAAAAATATTTGGGGGTATAGACATCACTTGCATAATATATAGGTATTACATAAGCTTCCTTCTCCATTGCGACTACATATCAATAGAAAATAAAAGAGTATAATAAAGATTTATTTATCAGCGGCGAAAAAAGGGGGAAAATTCTAAATATTGGCAACATGAAATTAATATCTAGTATGATCCCCTTTAGTCGGAATAATAGCTATAATCCATTACTTATAAAAATGTGCAAGATTTGTGCGTTTCTAGACGGATTTTATTCGACTCCCCTCCCTTCTTCAGCCAACTTTTCCAATTCAACAATGTTGCGAGGGCCTTGTGCACACACTTCTTTAGCTCCTTCCACAAATATTCAATGGGGTTCAAATCTTTGCCAGGCAGCCTGGCAGGATGACTTAATTCCTACCATGTATGCAGTGTGAAGACAATCGAAATGCTGGTATGGTCACCCAGTCCTCGTGGACTCTTTGGCGCACACACTGAGCTTTTGAACGAGTTTCCTAGTCCTAAGCCAGAAAGGCGTCTCTCGGCGGCAGAGCAACCATCGAGATCGGGCATGGATGCAATGAGAGCCGTTCGCGACTGAGGGAGACGCGGGACCGCGCGTACAAGCGCATAATGCAATGGGCACGGTGTAGGGAAGGTGGCAGCTCCTCAGCATCGACAAGGAGGCTCTAAATAGGGAACGCAGAAAATGCACTGTAACCAGTGTGGTGGATCGCGTCCACCTTCCACAATTCATGCTCGTCTGCGGATGTGTAAAACTCTCATCATTAGGCGTGGTTTGAGCTTACAAAGGAATGATAAAACAATGAAGCAGTAGACCTATCACCAGCCCAGGTGCTGAACGTTATAAACTAGCTTTAGAAAAAGTGCGGGTTCGGGTAGAGGCGTGGATGGGGGCAAAGAAAAGCAAAACTTATGTGGTTCAGAATAACAATGCAGTTCACTTCCTGATGGAGAGAATGTTCCGGGGGTGGCAGCTAGGCCGCAACATATGTAAATGATTAAACAATCACCTACATAGAGCGTAGCAAGAACATTGTGCGGAAGCACTGAGGTGATACCACCGATGCTCAGGAAAACAAGTGCGACACTGAAGACACAACTGCGGGACACCTTCTTCCTAGTGGGCTGGACAGGGCTCTCCCCCACCAGTACGCTTACAAGGGCATAAGTGGCCATAGTTGTCTTATAGGCTTAATTAAAATAACCCTCCCCCAAAAAAAGAAAAGAAAAAAAAAGGTAATAAATACGAATAAAAGCAAACAAAACGAAGCAAACCAACAAGCAGAAAGCACGCTTCTGCGTGAGGGAGGGGGGATTTGATGAGGGAGCACAGGAGTAAAAGCAAAGTGTTAAATAGTGCACATCTGTGTGTGTGAACTTGTCGCGACTACAAGTGACATGCAGTAACGCCCTCTCTCAAACCCAATACCGAGAGGTAAAGAACACCCAGACTTGGACATTCAACAAGAGTGTGCTCAATTTGAAGACAAAGCACTTCAAAGATGGCGCGGCATCAATGGTAGGTCCATGGGAAGAGTCGCGGCACAAAGGTACGCAACTTTGCAACTTTAAGTTTCCCATCTTCTTTGCCAAGCAGACCAGCGGGATGCCCAAATTCCTGCCATGTAGTTAGTATGAGGAAGAGACAAACGCTTGTCTGGTCGTCAGGTCCTCGCGGACTCTTTGGCACCCTCATTCCTCTCAATTCCCACATGTCCAGGATCCCAGCAGAAGATAATCTCGACATCATCCCGGCTCGCGAGAACCGTGACGTCACAGATCCCGCGAAAAAGGGCGTGTGGAGATTCCAATGCCCTGAGAGCACTCAGGGGGCTTTGTGAGTCGTAATAGATCACAATCCGGTCTCCGAACCAGGCAGGTCACGTTATCTCTCATACCGAGCAATGTATTGTAACCATCTCGGCCGTAAAGACAGACGCAGCGCTCCGCTGACTTCAAACAGAGGGAATATTGAGTGGAAGCCGATCTACTCCTGGAACCTGAAGCATTAATGTACATTGACAAAGATTTTTTTTATTTAAGAGGCTATCTGGCGACTGCCGACTTAGGCATGAGTCGCCGTAAAAAAACAGCCTAGTTCTAGGCTACTTTAAAAAAATTGAACAGGAAACAAAAATAAAAAGAAATAACAATAACAAAACAGTAACAAAACAATAACAAAAACAATTAAACCTGGTTAAATGAAAGGGAGAAGGCCGGCCTCCCCCCAAAAGTCAACAAGTCCACAAGTCGATGTGCACGAATCTGTCCCGAGTACAAGGGACAGGCGGTAGCGACCCCGCCCAGCCCGGTACCGGGACAGGTATCGTGCGCTAAGATCACCAAGACTGGGACATTCGACAAGAATGTGCCGAACAGTCTGGGGGACGACGCAGTCGTTGCAATAGGGCGCAGGCGAGCGTTCAATCAAATATCGATGCGTCACACGAGTGTGTCCGATTCGGAGACGACAGAAAGCAACCTGAAGCCGCCGCGGCATTGGGAGATAGGTCCATGGGAACAGTCGCGGCGCAATGGCACGCAACTTTAAGTTCCCTTCGACCGTCTCCCATCTTCTTGGCCAAGCAGTCCGAAGAGCTGCCTGTATTCCTGCCATGTAGTCGGTGTGAGGAAGAGCGAAACGCTGGTCCGGTCTCAGAGTCCTCGCGGACTCTTTGGCGCCCTCATTCCCCGCAATTCCTACATGTCCAGGAACCCAGCAGAAGATAATCTCGACATCTGCCCGGCTCGCCAAAACCGTGGCGTCACGGATATCGCAAACCATGGGATGTGGAGATTCCAATGCCCCGAGAGCACTCAGGGAGCTTTGTGAGTCGCTATAGATCACAATCCGGTCTCCGAACCGGGCACGTCGCGTAATCTCCCGTACCGAGTGGTGTATTGCCACCAGCTCGGCCGTGAAGACGGACGCAGTGGTGGTAGAGCCCCGCTGACTTCAAAACGAGGGGATACGGCGTGGAAGCCGACCCCCTCTTGGGACTTGGAGCCATCCGTATACACTGGCACGGTACCAGCGTGACACGATGTGTGCTCCAAAAAGGTCGAACGCAATACTCCCGGCGCAGTACAAGCTTTGGGAGCAGAGGCGTGGCGACAAATAGCCAAATGTGGTACCCTCCAGGGTGGCGTCCTGAGCAGAACCAGGGGCGCCACCGGACCGAGAGCTATATCTACCTCTCGAAGGAGTTTCCTGGCCCTAAACCCAAAGGGCTTAGGGTATGACTGGCGTCTCTCGGCGGCATAGGCACCATCGAGATCAGCTGCGGATGCAGTGAGAGCTGTTGGCGACTGAGGGAGACGCCGGGCTCGCGTGTACAGGACAGTGATGCACTGCACGCGGCGCAGAGCGAGTGGCATCTCCCCAGAATCGACCAAAAGGCTCTAAATGGGGAAAGTGCGGAAGGCACCGGTCGCAAGGCGAAGGCCGGTGTGGTGGATCGAATCCACCTTCCGCAATAAACGCTCATCTGCGGATGCATAAAACTCGCATCCGTAGTCGAGCTTTGAACGAACAAAGGATCGATAAAAAAGTAGGGCAGTAGCCCTATCAGCGCCCCAAGCGCTGAACGTCACGGAACGGAGAATATCCATGGCGCGGGTACAAGAGACCCTAAGGCTGCGAATATGAGCCTCTCAGGTGAGGCGTCGGTCGAATACAATACCAAGGAAACGGTGCGACTCAACCACATCCAGGCGCACCCCATTAAGAAACAAATCTGGGTCGAGGTGAAGCTGTGGATGGCGGCAGAAGTGCACCACCTTAGTATTGGCCAAAGAAAACCGAAACCTGTGCGCTTCGGCATAGCGAGAGACGCAGTTCAGTGCCTGTTGGAGTCGACGCTCGAAAGTTGGCATCTGGGCCGCGCCAAAAGAGATCGAAAGGTCGTCCACGTAGAGCGTAGCGAGAACATCTTCCGGCAGCACCGAGGTGATGCGGTTGATGCTCAGGGCAAAGAGTGTGACACTGAGGACACTTCCCTGCGGGACACCCTCTTCCTGCTCCTTTGGGGCGGAGAGGGCTCCCCCCACCCGTACGCGGAATCGACGATCTCGGAAAAATTCAGATATAAAAATTGGGAGGGGTCCCCTCACCCCCATCGTGTGGAGAGTCTCCATGATACCGTATCGCCATGCGGTATCATATGCCTTCTCCAGATCGAAAAAGACCGTGGCGTAGTGTTTTCTACGAAGGAAAGCCTCGCATACGGCATTTTCCAGTCGGAGCAGAGCATCAGACGTGGAGTGGAACTTGCGGAAGCCGCACTGTGCGGAAGACAGATGGCCTCCGCTGTCCAGGAAAAAGGCTAATCTAACATTTACCAATTTCTCCATCAACTTGCACACGCAAGAGGTTAGAGAGATTCGGCGAAAGCCGGTCGGAGTAGAGTGATCTCTCCCCGGTTTGCGAAAGGCGAGCACAGTAGCGATTCGCCAGGAGTCTGGGAGAAGACCTTCCACCCAGATCCTGTTGAACAAATCTAACAGAAAGGCCATGCCTCGCTCACCCAGGTGTCGAAGCATGGCGTACGGGACATCATCCGGACCATGGGCGGTGTCCGCGCACGAAGCGAGAGCGGAACGCAACTCACTCACAGTAAACTTGTCGTTGAAGGGTTCTCCGCCTCTGGAGGTAAAGTCCAGCCGGCGGCCTTCTGCGACATCACGGCTAAAGAATGCGGAAAAAGCGGTCGCTAAGGATTCCGCCACGGACGCGGGGTCCGAGATTGCGATCCCATTCTCCTGGAGAACGGGACAGGGGTCCTGCGAGAACTTGCCCCGAATCCTTCTGACTCGCTTCCACACCTCAGCTAAAGGGGTCTTCCCGTTAAGTGAAGACACGTATGCCCGCCATGAAGAGCGGCGGGCGCGCTTCGAAATATACCGGAACCTAGCCCTAGCCCGACGAAATTCAGCGACAGTGAAATCGTTCGGGCGGCGCTTATAGCGCATGTAGGCATAACGCTTCTGTTTGAGGGCCGTCTCACACTCGGCCGACCACCATGGGAGTGGTCTGCGTGCAAAATAGCCAGACGTCCTAGGAATAGTAGTCAGGCCCACGGCGATGAGGTTGCCGGAGAAGAACTCAACGGCCTCATCTAACGACCTAAACTCCTCGACTGAGATAGAGAATTCAGTCATTTCCTGAAATGCAGGCCACCGCGCCCGCGCCAAGCCTCACCGAGGTGGTCTCTCAGGCGGCAGTTGCCCTGAAAATGATATTTGAATGGGAAAGTGATCACTACCATGGAGGTCATCGACCACCCCCTAATCAAAATCAGGCTGTGCATCCGAAGAGCACAAAGATAGGTCAAGGCAAGAAAATGAAGCGGTTCTCGGACAGTGATGCGTAAACTCATCCATGTTTAGGACACCCATCTCAAGCTCTTCGATCAGATCGGCAAGGACTTGTCCCCTGGGATTTATGGAGTAATTTTCCCAGAGAGGATGCCTGCCGTTCAGATCTCCAAGCAAAAGATAGGGCCTCGGCAACCGTGCCACGACGCGGCGGAAGTCCCCCGCGTCGAAGTCAGCTGACGGTGGAATGTACGCAGAAATCAGAGTATACCTCCTATCCAGGTGCAGCTGCATAGCCACTGCCTGAAAGGAGGTATCTAAAGAGAAAGGAAGAACGGAGACATCATGCCGGGTGTAAACCGCACATCCCCCAGCCCGGCCATCCCGCGGTGGTGAGGTCGCAAGACCCTTATACCCCGGGAGGGCGGGCAGGGGGCACGCGCCTAGCATGTTCTCCTGCAAAAAGATAGCTAACGGGGAACGGGACGAGTCGAGCCTCCGCAGCTCCTCCCAGTTGTCCCAGAGTCCACAGCAATTACATTGAAGGAATATGCCCTCCAGGCCTAGCTCGGAGGAGACGCGGGGGCCCTCCTCGAACTGAAGACCCTCACGGGAATGGCCGTACGCTTCCCGGGGGCAGAACCCCGGGCGCTGTTGGCCGGACAAAGCGCTGAAGGCACTGTCGCCTTCGAGGACTTATTGGGGGAGGTTGGGCTCGCCATTCGAGTCTTTTCCTCCCTCCGCCTCGAAACCTTAGGCGGGCGTTGCGGCTTCGGAGGCGGGGGGCCCTCTTTTCGAGGAACCACCGTCTCCGAGCCACTCGCTCCACCTCGGGGCGTGGGCGAAGGAGCCGAAGCTCCTTTGTTGCTGTCCTCCTTTCGGGGAACATCTTTAGGAACCCCGGAAGACAGCCTAGCGATAATCTTCAGGGGTGTTGCCTCCTGTGAGTCTAACGACTCGGTGGAGGCGCGTGGCCGTTTCGCCTTACGGGAAACGGTCACGCTGGGGGAAGAGGGGGGAGCCCTGGTTTTAGCCGGGGCTGGGTATGAACCCTTTTTGCCGCCAGCTTTACCAGGGGAGCGCCCGGGTTGGGTAGAGCCCGCAGAAGGGCTCCGAATGGGCGCGGAAACAACCGTGCTCGTTGGCCTGGATGGGCCAGGAGCAGAGGGTGTTTTTCTAACTATTGAGGCATATGCTGTCCCAGGCAGAGCCATGCGCGCCAGGACCAAGTCCTTAGCCTCGCGGAATGAGAGTCGATCCTGGGCCTGAACGGCCAGGATGTCTTTCTCAAGGAGATATGCACTACATTGCTTCGAAGAAGCAGGGTGCGGCTCTCCGCAACTGACACACTTGGCCACACACGATTTGGACTTATCGTGTGCGACCTTGGAGCAATTTACACAGACTTCGGGTGACCCCGACTTTGCATGTCTACATGAGCGATTCGTATGGCCGAAGCGGTGAAAGTAATAGCACCGCTGCGGAGGTGGCACGAATGCCTTCACGCGGTAGCGGTACCAACCGGCACGCACCGACTTAGGGAGCTTGTCACAGTCAAACGTGACGAAGAGTGTAGGGGTGGGTCTCGAAGCCCCTCTCTGTTTTCTCATCACACGTTCGACCTTGACCGCCCCATGGTCGGCCAGCTCTAGGGTGATGTCTTCAATGGAGTAGTCAACGAGTTCCCTCACATAAACTACTCCTTTCACAAAGTTCATGGTAGAGTGCGGCGTCACACTCACCGGGGTGCCATGAAGTGCCCGAAGAGCACTTATCTTGGCCGCCTCAGCGGGATTCGCCGCATTCGCCAGAAGGCTCCCGTCCGAGAAACGGGTCACCTTCGGCTCTCTACCAATTGCACTAGCTAATCCTCTCCTCTGATGGATCATATTGCCCTTGGACAACATGGTGCCATCAGTGGAGCGAATAACGAGGAAGCGTTTGAAGCCAACGGGCTTGAAAACGCCAGGTAACCTCTGAATCAGGGGCCCCGATGTCATCGAGGCTTCGCCCTGTGCACTTTTGGTCTTAGTCAGGGGCTCCGCAACCGGGGAGGCGGAGGGGCCGGATGTGCCGATCTTGTCTTGGTCGCTTGCCAAAGTGGCAGCAGACCCATCCGTCCCCGCGGATGGAGAGGAGCACCGAGTCTTCTTAGTCTTTTTGGTCTTTGTCTTCTTTTTTGGAGAGGAGGGCGGGGAATAAACCCGCTTCTCACCCCCGCCGGTAGAAGCCCCTAGGCCAGATGTACCGGCCTCAGCCAGGTCCTTCTCCAAAATGGAGAAGGTCCTGGTGGTCGCAGGGGCATCATCCGGAGGAGATCCCTCCCCTCCTTGTACTGCCTGAGAATCCCCAGCCGTTTGAAGAGGACCTTGCATAGAGGCGGATTCGGGTTCGGTGCTTGCCGCCGATCCCGGATTCCCCCCCATGGAAGGCCCTACCGTCTGAGGCTGGTTTTCCTCAAGGACCATGTCTATTACAGGAGGGGCCTCCAGCTGGCCATCCCCTCCCAGGACATCGCAGGTCCCCTTGGCAGCGTCATGAGTCTTTAGTGGGGAGGCACAGGCCTTAACCCCGGCGAAGTTTAATATTCTTGCCAGCAGGTCTTTTGAGGGAAGCGACCGAAGGGGCCTGGCTTCCTTCTCCCCCCTAAGGGGGTTTGCCCTACCGAGCCGCTTACACGAGGGGCGGTCGGCAGTGGGCTGCCTGCTGGCTTTCTTGGCAGTCCCCTTGGAAAGAAAAGAGGGGACTGCCACTGGAAAAGGGGAGGTGCCTGAGAGCACCTCCAGAGAAGGGGGTGAGGGGGAGTCCCCTGCACCCGTAAGCGAAGGAGAGGAGTAAGCCTCCTCTCCGGTTAGACAAATATGGAGGGTCCCCTGCGCAAGCACAGGGGATGGGGACCTCCATCTTTTCGGTGGAGCTGCACGAGGGCGGCTCCGTTGTTGTTATAGGGGGAATTAAGGGGAGATGGTGTTTTTTTGCATCATTGGGCATGGTGACCCTCTTTGTTTTACGGGACGCAATCGCTCACCACCTCTTGCAGTAGCCCCCACTGCAAGAGGTGCTTACAGGCCCAGCATAGCCAGGCGCCGTCATTTGGGACCACCCCTCCCGCCTGGTGGCCTGGCAGTCCTTCGGCATGGCGGCTCCACCTTGAACACGGCGTAAAAAGATAGATTTTGAAGACGAGAGGAAAAGGGATGTGAGGAAGGTATGGGTGGGGATGAAGCAGGTTGTTAAAAGCAAACCACCCCAGACCGGAGCTCAGGGGCTAGGGGTCATTGTCCCCTACCCCCTCAGCCCTGATTGGCTGAGAAGAAGGTCAGCTTCTACCCTGTGAAATTAGAGGCTGACCAGAGAAAGTTGTGGGAGAGGTTGTATGAAAAGCAAGGAAACAAGTGTTTTGAAGGAAGGAGAAGAGGCTAAGCTGGGGCCGGACGGGGCGCTGGATCCCGTCAGCACGGCGGCCAGGATGGCAAATCGCCGCGCCCCTTACGGAGCATTGACAAAGAACCAGCGTGAGATGAACTGTACTATAAAAAGGCCGAACACAATACGCCCGGCGCTGTGGAAACTTTGGGAGCAGAGGCGTGGCGTGGCGTGGCGTGGCGACAAATATTCAAAGGTGGTACAGTCCAGGGTCGCGTCCTGGGAGGACCAGAGACGCCACGGGCCAATGAGCTATACCGAGCTCTGGAAGGAGTTTCCTAGCCCTAAACACAAAGGGCTTAGGGTATGACTGGTCTCTCAGCGGCATAGGGAGAGTCAAGATCGGCTGGAGATGCAACGAAAGCCGCTGGCGACAGAGGAAAACACCAGGCCTCAAGTGCAAAGGCCTAATGCAAAATGTATGGCGCAGAGCAAGTGGCATCTTCCCGGCATCGACAAGTAGGCTCTCAATGGGGGACGTGCGGAAGGCACCGGTCGACAGAATGAGATCGTAATACACACTCGAATGCGGATGAGTAAAACGGCTAGGAAAGATGAATGCCCATAGTGCGGATACAAAATACCCTAAGGCTGTGAATATAAATAAGCCTCCCAGGTGATGTCAAGGCAAAGGTAAAAACAACAAAAAAAAAACCCTGTGCGAATCCATCACGTCCTGGCAAACTCCGTCTTGGAACAAGTCCGGGTCGGGGTGGGAGGAAATGTTGGGAGAAGTGCACCAGATTAGTGCTGGCCATGCTAACGTGTGAGCGTCGGCATTGTGATAGATGCGGTTCAAAGCTCGTTAGAGTCAACGCTCCAGTTTTGGCATCTGAGCCGCACCGAAGGAGTTTGAATTATCCTCCACGTAGAGCGTAGCAATAACATCTTACGACAGCACAGATGTGATGCTGTTGATGCTCTGTGCAGAGTGCCACTGAGGAGACTTACACGCGGGACACCATCTTCCTGCTCTATTGGGCTGGAGAGTGCTCCCCCAACCCGCACGGGAAATCAACGATCTGGCAGAATTCAGAAATATAAATTGGGAGCCGTCCTCTAGCCCTCATCATATGGAGGGTCTCCATGATACTGTATCACCATGCAGTATCATAGAGCTTCTCCAGATCAAAAAATACCGTGGCGTAGTGTTGTATACGAAGACTCTTAGACAGCATTTTCCAGTGGGAGTAGAACTTGGGGAACCCGCACTGTGCGGAAGCAGGTAACTTCCACTGTCCAGGAAAAAGGCTAATCTAACATTTTCCAATTTTTGAATCAACTACCATATGCAAGAGGTAAGAGAGATTGGGCGGGGTAGAGTGATCTCTCTCCGGTTTGCAAAAAACGAGCACAATAACCACTTGGCCAAGAGTCTGGGAGGATACCCTCTGCCCAGATCCTGTTGAATGACTACACAAAAATGCCACGCCTCGCTCACCTAGGTATCGAAGGATGACATGCGATGCATCGTCCGGACCAGGAGCAGTGTCCATGCATGAAGCGAGAGCAGAATGCAAATCACTATGTAAATCTGCGTTGAAGGATTTCCTGTCTCTAGGAGGTAGAGTACAGTCGGCGGGCTTCAGCGACATCACGACTTCATCGAATGCTGACGGAGCAGCATTCCGGCTAGAGAATGGGGTCGCGAAGGACTCCGCCACGGACACTGGGTCTGAGATTGCATTCCCATTCTCCTGGAGAACTTGCCTCGAATCCTTTTGACTCGCTTTCACACCTCTGCAAGAGGGGTTGTTTCCGTAAAGCGAAGACACGTATGTTCGCCAGGAGGAATGACGGGAATCTTCGAAATATACCGGAACAGAACCCAAGCTCGACGAAATTCAATGACATTGAAGTCGCTCATTCAGAACTTATAGCGCATCTAGGCATATCGCTTTGTCTGAGGGCCTCTTAGACTGGCCTAACCACCAAGGAAGCGGTTGGTGTGCAAAACTACCAGATGTTCTAGGAATAGTAGTTAGGCACACAGTGACTAGGTTGCGGGAGAAAAACTCAACGGCCTAATCTACAGCCCTAAATTCCTCAACTGGGAAGAAAAATCAGTCATTTCTTGAAATGCGGACCACTGTGCCTGTTCCAAGTACTAATGGGGAGGTCTTTCAGGCGGCAGCGACTTCAAACAGAGGAGGATACGGCGTGGAAACTGACCTCCTCTTGGGAATTGGAGCCATCCGAATACAATGACACGGTTTCAGCGTGATACCAACTGTGCTTCAAAAAGGCCGAACTCAATACTCCCGGCGCTGTAGAAGCTTTGCGAGCAGAGGCGTGGCGACAAATAGTCAAAGGTGGTACCCTGCAGGGCAGAACCAGGGGCGCCACCGGCGCGTAGACGAATAATCAACTGTGTACGGCGCAGAGCAAGTGGCATCTCCCCAGCATTGACAAGTAGGCTCTCAATGGGGTACGTGTGGAAGGCACAGGTCGCCAGGCGAAGGCTGGTGTGGTGGATCGAGTCCACTTTCCACAACACACACTCGGCTGCATATGCATAAAACTCGCATCTGTAGTCGAGCTTCGAACGAACAAAGGATCGCTAAAAAAGTAAGGCAGTAGCCGAACGTCACGGAGTGAAGAATATCCATGGCGCGGATGCTAGAGACCCAGAGGCTGCGAATATGAGCCTCCCAGGTGAAGCGTCGGTCAAATACAAGACCAAGCCAAGGAAACGGTGCGAGTCCCTTTTAGAAACAAGTCTGGGTCAGGGTGGAACCGTGGATGGCAGCAGAAAGAAGTACACCACCTTAATCTTGGCCAAGGAAAGCCGAAGCCTGTGCACTTTGGCATAGTGAGAGAAGTTCAATGTATGTTGTAGTCGATGCTCCAGTTATAGGGAATAAAAGGGGGGAGGGGGAGGTAGTTTCTAGTGGCATTGAGCATGCCGACCTCACTTTGTGGGAAAGTGGTCAATTTTTTTTTAAGAGTCAGTCCGGTGGAAATTAGTAGCTCTCTTTTATAATAATCCAATGAAAAATACATTAAATGATGTGGAATGGGTTTGGAGACTTGCCAGTTCTGCCCCACAGAACTGGTAACTAGTTTAATGGACATTAGGACAGTGCCCAATCATTGGGCAACATGGTTGCCATGATGATTAATCAATTTTTTTACATTTGTACCAATTCACATACTCATTCCCTACCTGGATACAATTACCTCTGCTTAAACTCTACTACTGCAATTACCTTCAATATCTCTTCTCTTTCTAAGCCTGGGAGTTGCAACATATGTTCTAAAACCATGTCATTCACAGTATTCTCTTCTTTTTCTTCATTGTATATATTTTCTTGTAGTTTATGCCATTCTTCTAATTTAGGGTTGTGCCCAAACTGCAGCAATAAACAAATGTGTCATTAGTGGAAAGACCGACTATCAGCACTAAAGTCATGTACTCTTAAATTATAATATGCAGTCATGTATAAAAATATTCATATACCAATATTAGTCATAAAAAAGAGGCCTCTATGATTTCAATTTCATAAATTGTGACTATTAACCCTTAAAGTGACATGCTAAGAAAATGGAGGACCATGTCAGTGCAGGAGAAAAATGGTTAAAAAAAATCAAACGTCCTCATATCGAAAAACCCATGAGTAAATGATTTGAAAAGGCAATATAAATAAAACTGAATGTGAGAAAATACATTTGCCACCCCGGACCTTTTAGTCTGTGTGGTGTTTGAAGGGTTAAATATGATTCCTGCATTTTATTTTCTCTCAAATTTAAAGTGCAATAGCAATGAGGTCATATTACAGGAAAAGCTTGATAAGAGAGCTATGTAAAGAAGCTGTTGTGGCGGCAGTTCCAGGGTACTGCAATCACACCACCTGCTGCGCAGGTAGAGCCACCTGGGTGAAACTTAATTTTTTTTTCAGATAACAAAAACAGAAAATACTGACAAAAGAGATATGTAAAGAAAGCTGTAAATATGGAGGAAGTGAAGTGTGTGGAAGATATGAAGCCGCAAATCCTCCTGTAGCTAGTGGGTCTGGGGTAGCAAACTGCATGTTGTGGCTGGGAGAACACACAAGTCTCCCAATATCACCCAACATCCTCCTGTAGGAGTTTAAGAGGATGGCTGAAAAAGAGGAAGGTGTTGGAAGCGTGTGAAAAGCATAGGAAGAATGCAGACATATTAAAACCCACCACCACAACTAGAGCCACGAGAGAGGAAGAAACCATCCCCTTTTCCATGCCAGTCAGAGACCAGCCAACGAAATCAACCGCTGGGCAAGAAAAGAGGCATGTAAAGAAAGTGAAGGGAAAAGGAGTAAAATCGAAAAGTCTAAAAGGAATAAAATCCAGGTAGATTCAAACTAATTTGAGACATCCAGTTTAAAGTGTGTTACCACGCCTACAATTTTAAACATTTTTTTCCAGCACCCATCTGGCGACTACCTACCAAGGCACAACTCACTAAAATAATCTTACAGCCTAATGCTAAGCTAGATTATAAACTAAAGGAGCCAAAGAGCAAGAAGAAGAGCGCACACTCCGGGTTGCAGGAGCATGTGACCAACACTAAAGAGTCAAATAAAAATGGAGGAGGCAAAAGCATCTTCTAAGAAGTCATCTTTTTTTCAGCACTATTCTGGCGACTGCCTACGAGGGCATAAGTCACTATAATCATCCACAACTCAAAGTTAGACTAGATTAAAAAGAGAAAGGTGCAAAAGATGCCAAAAAAAAACAAAGAAATCCAAAACAAATAAAAAAACAAACACTTAAACATGATCGGAATGTAACACCAGCAGGGCACTAAACCAATCCTATCTTAACTACCACCTCATAACAAATTCACCTCCACCTAGACTAAAATTAACCAGCCTAATACTACTAAGTACAATAGGCCCATTTTCCTAACTATATTAAATATATCCACACTATTTTCTTCTCCTACAGACACTTGGGGCAAACTTCCTCCAAACAAAATCTTAAACAACCTAACCAAATTGATAACTCAGAAAAATTGCTACACATGTCACAGAGTAATTCTGGCCTAACTAAGAATAGGTCACTCTTTTATCCTGCCAAAGTAAAATTACAGAATAAACCTCTATACCCCAAGAATGTGGGCAGAGAGAATGCACCCAAGAGTGCTTCCTGCATCCAGACTGCTAATGAGGAATGGGCGTAAACAAGTATGCCCAATACTTAACAATTCAATTGCAGGAAGATGTCCTCCAGGCCTATTTAGGAGCTGTGTAGGCCTTGTTCAATGAAAAGACCCTCAGTGAGATGGTCGTAGGGCACTCAAAGAGACACCTCCAAGGGCTATTAGCTGCAGGATGCACTGATGGCTCTCTCACCTTCAATGACATAGCAGAGAAGGCCTGCATTGGCACACGAGTCTTCTCATGCCTCAAATCCTTCTGCTGGCAGGGTGCCTTTAGGTTGGAGTTCATGCCTTTTAGGGAAATGTAACCACCAGGAGTGTTCCATCTGGCTTCGGGTTGGGGCAAGGAACACTTCTTGGGTGTTTGATCCTACAAGTTAAGCAGCTGGGTGGAGGAGTGTGACCCTATAATTTTTTTGAAAGGCTGGCATGTTTTTTGTCTTTTTTTTTAAGGGCCATCCTAGCGACTGCCTGCATAGGTATAAGTCACTGCAAAAAATATAATAATTAAGACTACTCTAAAACAAAAATCAAACCAAAAGCAACAAACAAAAATGGTAAAACTCACAGAGAATAAACCAGGAATAAGCACACTCCCTCTCTCGGCACCCAAGCAAGCACCCATAACAAAAAAAGCTAAATAAAATGGAGGCCAACTTACTCCAATCTGATGTACACATCCTTTTATTGAGTACAAGGGAGAAGGAGTAGTGATCCAGCTCATCACAAGGACACTGACTAAGAATGTCCGAAGACTGTTCCCCAGACTAAGACACTAAAAAAAAATGCTAATCTAACATTTACCAATTTCTCCATCAACTAGCACATACAGGCAGATAGAGAAATTTGATGGAAAATGGGCACAGCAGAGTGATCTCTCTCTCCATGGTTTGTGAAAACCAAGCACAGAGCCATTTGCAAGGATACCCTCCTTCCAGATCCTGTCGAATAAATCTAGGAAAATGGCCATGATTCACTCGCCTAGGTGTTGAAGCGTGGTACAGAATATCAATTGGAATGGGGGCTGTATAGTGCACAAAGTGAAAGCAGAATGAAACTCACTCAATGTAAACTTGTTATTGAAGGGTTCCCCACCTTTGTAGGTTAAGTCCAGTCATGACCTTCAGTGACTTCAAGATGTACAATGAATGCTAGTGGAGCAACATTCCAGCTACTGAAGGTGGGCAAGCAGGCGGGAAGGATTCTGCCATGGAGGTGCAGTCCGATATTGGGGCTCTATTCTCCTGGAGGATAGGAGGGAGTCCTGCAAGAACTTCTCCAAATTCTTTTGACTCACTTCCATACCTTTGTAAGAGGGGTCCTCTCATTAAGTGAGACAGATATGCCTACCAAGAAGAGCAAATTGAGTACTTCATTCAAAACATACTGGAGCCTAGCCCTAGATTGAAGAATTCACAGATGGTAAAATCGTTTGTGCAGCGCTTATAGGACACATCGGCATATCACTTCTTTCTGAGAGCCATCTCACACTCGGTCAGCCATCAAGGAAGCAGAATGTGTGAAAAAAGCCAGACATTCTAGGAATGATAGGCCTACAGTGATAATATTGCCAGAGAAGAATTCTATGGCCCCATCCAACGATCCTAACTTCAGCTGGGAAAAAGAAATATCTTTTCTTGAAATATAGACCACCGCTTCAAGCCCCACCAGGGTAGTTTTTCAGGCAACAGTGGCCCAGAAAATGATATTTGAATGAAAAATGGTCACTACCATCAATGTCATCAACCACCTACCCCCTAAACTCAGATCATGCATCTGAAAAGCACAGGGAGAGTATAATTTTTTTTAACCCTTAAAGTGCCAACTAAGAAAATAGAGGATGTCGTCAGAGTCGGAGAAAAACTAGTCAGGAATTCATTTTAATTTTCCATAGGTCTAAATAAAACCCCCCAGGTTTTGGGGTCTTTTTCAAGTGAAATTTGAAAAAATTTTATTCAAAATGCATATTTATGTTATAATTTCAACAAATATGTATCAAATTAAGATTATTCATCTGATTCTGGTACAGACTCATAATTCCTCTCTCCTTCTACAGGTTATGGCTATCATGGGTACCCACAATTCTCGATCAGTGATCTGTTACTGTGATCTATTCTTACTATAATATAATTATTGAACTAATTAATTATTAATATAAAAATAGAGATAGCTATTCTTTTTTCTATGTTATTTTAATGCTTGTAGTGTTTGTTTTTTGAAAAAAAAACCCAGAATAAAACTCGGGTTTTAATTGGGTTTTGGTCCATGCGGCGCTTTAAGGGTTAAAGGAGACTTTCATAGACTGCCAACATGGGTGTTAGCCTATATTAAAAAAAAAAAACCCACACACCCAAACAAACAACAGAGGAAAAAGCATGGTCCAGCATCAGAGGGAGGCGTACCTCCACATGGCGAAATATGTGGAAGCCTCTGTGTTTGTAGGCCTGGAAGGGCCATGTGAAGAGGGTGTCCCAGGTCACTCAGGGTGAGACATCACAACCTTCCCAGGCTGTCTGTACCTACTCTAAGTCTAATGACTAAAGGGAGAGTGGCCACTTTGAGCTTCTCAAAGTGGTCGCACACACACAGAAGCAAAAGGTATGTGTAAAGAGAAAGAGAAATCTATACAGAAAATGAAGTTAGAGATAGTAAATATGAGTGGGAGATATATAACTGCAGATCGTCCAGCAGGCATTAATGCCAGGATGGCATACTGCAGGCATTGGGGCTGAGAGGGCATACATCTCTAGATGTCACTGGACATTCCCTTGCATATTGCTGACAGTCATATCGGGGAGGGGAGGAAGCAACAGGTTGGAAGTAGAAGAGTGATGAAGGTACCAAGGGCAGAGGGTTCTTTCTTAAGTTGGAAAGAATAGTAGGTGCAAGGTTGCACAGATCTCACAATGGTTTGAAGGAGTTTGCAGCTGCCACAATTCACACAGCCTTGCACACAACAGCCCTATTGTGCAAGGAAATGGAAGAAGAGTTTGCACATATCTGGGATTTATTTATATAACCAAAGCAGTGGCAGATAACCTATCTTGAGAGCAAGCTCTCCTATAGTGTCTTCAAGGGAGTAGTTTATAGTTGGCTGGCATAAAATACTCCTATTACAGAATTTACCTGAGGGGTTACCATCACAGGTGTGCCATTAAGTGTTTGGAGACAAATCATTTTGATAATCTGTGCAGAGTTAGGTACATTAAACTGAGGGTCTCATCTGAGAAACATGACAGGATTGGCTCTACCAAGAAATGATTTGGACTTGTAAAGCAACACACAATGAACAAAGGTTGCCTAATGGACAGTCATTCACCAAAGGTTGCAGATCCCAACTGAGCAGCTAGAGTGGCAGAGCAAGATTTTTATTTTTGTTTTTTAGCATCCATCTGGTGACTGCCTATAAAGGCATAAGTTGCCAAAACTATCTTATACACTAATGCTAAGCTAAATTGGAGCAGAGCCCCCTCCACCCAAAAGAACAAACCAAACAAAACCAGGTGTTGGACAATGTGACCAACACCAGAGTGTCAGATAAAATGGAAGAGGTCAGCATCCTCCAGGAAGTCAAATAGTTCAATGGCCGTGTGCACAAATCTGTCCCATGAGTACAAAGGCCAATCCGTAGCCACCCTGCTAATCCAAGTATTGGGACAGGTAATGTGCAAAGATCACTCGGAATGGGACATTAAACAAGAATGTGCCAAGCAGCCTCAGGAACAACACAGTAGTCACAATAAAGTCCATCAAATGGTGGTGCATTCTCTGTGTGTGCCCAATTTGAAGATGACAGAAAGCGGTGTAGTAGGTCCCCCCCCCCGCGCGTGCGCGCCTCAACTCACCTATGCCCACCTTTTATTTCACGTTTCAGTGGATGGAGGACAAAGCTTTATGGAAGCAGTATCAGACGCCCCCGTCTTCTGTCGAGGACTCGAGGACTGATTTTCTCTCTCTCCATGTAGAATATTAATATACAGGCCAAAAGGAATAAATAAATATATATATATATATATATATATATATATATATATATATATATATATAAAAGTGTAAATCTGGAAAACTGTTGGAGCAAGTGCAGGACAACAAGTGGAGCTGGATGTAAAGCCAGGTGTGTATTGGTGGGAATATTGTGTGTGTGTGTAGTATATATGTATATATGGGAGGGGGAGATACATAACACCATTAAGGAGCAAGCAAGGTGTAATTCCTTTTCTCCTTTTTTAGCTCCTAAGCTACCGCTGACTACTCTCATGGAGTGGGGCTAAGAGGCGTGGAGTGTGGAGCGAGAGACCTCTGTATGGCTCGATTTTGGTGACCCCAGCAGTCCTTTTCCCTGGCCTGTCATTAGTGAGAAGAACACAAGGATGAGACGGATCTAGCCAGATGCCAGCGCCCTCTCGCCCCTCAAGGAGAGACGCACAAGAACATTAAGGGGACAGCCATAGGGCAAATTAGTGTTGAGGCGGCTGTAGTTGTGGTTGGGCCAAAGCGCATTTGAGTGGGAGAGCTCGCTGGGAGGTCATGTGTAGGCCTTTATAAATATTGTATTATTTGAAGTACAAATTAATTTACTTTGTATGCACTTATTCTTAATTTAGTGTGATTTCAGTGCTTTCTTGTTTATTCTGTATATAATTTTTTTTTACTGTAGATATTTGTGTGAATGCATTTGGTGGTGGGGATAAATACGAGGGCCGGTCAATAAGTTTTGCGAATCGGTAGGGCAAAACAGAGGAAGGGGGATGGCTGTTTGTGGGGGTGTTAGAACAAGTTATGACAAGTCGGGACCTGCAGCCGCACAATCCTGCCTCGTCTATTTAAGAAGCAGTAGCTGATCGCAGATTGTCAGTCACAAATTTTTCAACAATGGAGAAGGTTGAGCACCACGTAGATAAAATTTTTGACCAAGGAAGGCAAGAATGCATGGTTGCAGTGTACACCGACACCGCCCCTTCCTATGCAACCATTGCTCGCTGGAATAGGGAGTTCCGCCATGGTCGTGAGTCCCTTGAAGATGACCTCCGTCCAGGACGCCCGTCAGACGTGACCAACGAGGACAATGTGGCCCGTGTGGAGAGGATGATCTTCGAAAATCGACGGGTGAAGGTAGAAGAAATCGAGCGAGAACTTGGAATATTACATGGAAGTGTTATCAACATGATCCACGACAATTTGGCCATGACCAAGGTCTCTGCCCGTTGAGTCCCTAGAAACCTGACGCCCCCTGATCGACTTCAACGTCGTCAAAGTCCACAAGGTCAGAGTTGCACAAGCTACCCTGCGCGAGTGCGGATTCGAGGAGCTCAACCATACCCCCTACAGTCCAGATCTGACCCCAAGTTACTACTTTTTATTCCACCAGCTCAATTTTATTATTTTTTTTTTAAGAGCTCATCTGGCAACTGCCTACTTGGGCATTAGTCGCCGTATTAAAACTGGCCTAGTTCTAGGCTACTTTAAAATAAAATTAACGAGACAAAAAACACCCCCAAAAGGAGGAAAGGAAGCAAGCTGGTGCGTCGGGGGGAGGTTCCCCCGGCACAGGAGCGTGCAAGCAAAAGGGAAAAAACAAACAAACCCTGCTTAAATAATAGGGAGAAGGTCGGCCTCCCCCAAGAAGTCAACAAGTCCACCAGTCAATGTGCACGCACTCGTCCCGAGTACAAGGGACAGGCGGTAGCGACCCCGCCCATCCCGGTACCGGGACAGGTGACGTGCGCGAAGATCACCCAGACTGGGACATTCGACAAAAATGTGCTGAACAGTCTGGGGGACGACGCAGTCGTCGCAGTAGGGCGCAGGCGAGCGCTCCATCAGATAGCGATGCATCACACGAGTGTGTCCGATTCGGAGAGGACAGAAAGCGACCTGAAGCCGTCGCAGCATTGGGGGATAGGTCCATGGGAACAGTCACGGCGCAATGGCACGCAACTTTAAGTTCCCTTCGACCATCTCCCATCTTCTTTGCCAAGCAGTCCGAAGCCGCCAGCTCAAGGCTGCACTGCGTGGACGCCGGTTTGGGGACGATGAAGATGTCCAGCTCGCCGTCCAGGAGTGTTTTGAGCAGCAGTCGGGAGATTTCTGGTTGTCAGGAATTCAAAGCCTCAGGGACAAGTGGCGCAAGTCCACTTGTCCTTATATCCAAATTGCAAAACTTATTGACTGCCCCTCGTATATATATTGAATTTTTTTTTTTTTAGAAAATGAATTGAGTATTCCCATTTCCTTGAGACTCCTTCTAATCTAACAGGCGTTTCACGAGCAAGTGAGCAGACCCTTGTCGTGGGTGATTTCCAGGACCATCCGCTACATCGGCATGATGCAGTCATGGCATTGGGGAGTAGGTCAAAGGAAATAGTCATGGTGCAATGGCACACAACTTAAGTTGGCCAGGCAACCCTAGGTGGCTGACCAGATTCCTGCCATGTAGCCAGTGTGAGGTAGAGTGAAATGCTGGTATGGTAGCCCAGTCTTCACAGACTCTTTGACACACCACTCTTCGCAATCCCCACATGTTCAGGAACCCACCAGAAGATAATATTGACACCCACCAGGCTCACTGTAACGGTGGCATCACAGATACAAACCAGAGGGGCAGAAATTCCAAAGTTGGCTAGCATCCAAGGCACTTTGTGAGTGGGTAACGATCACAATTAAGACTCAGAAATAGGCACGCCATGTTACCATGAGGTGCATTACAACCAGCTCAGCCATGAAGACAGACAGATGAACTGGTAGAGCTCCGCTGACCAAACAGAGTGGATAAGGTATGGAAGCCGACATCCCCCCCCTATTGAAAACTTTGATCCATCCATGTATACAAGCACCAATCCAGCTTGATACAAAGTGTGCTTCTATATGACAGAATGCAATACTCCTGAAATTGTGGAAGTTTGGGTAGGATAGGCATAGAAACAAATAGTCAAAGGTGGTACCGTCCAGGGTGGCATCCTGGGCATAACCAGAGGCAGCACCAGGCCTGCGAGCTACATCGACTCGCGAAGGAGTTTAAGAGTCCTGAACCCAAAGGGCTTAGGGTATGACTGGTGTGTCTCATTGGAATAGGCACTGTAGAGTTCGGCAAGTGAGGCGCTGGACTTGCATGTACAATCATATAATGAATGCACTGTGCATGGTGCAGAAAGAATGGCATTTCCCCGGCATCGAAGAGCAGGCACTTAATAAGATATGCAGAAGGCAGCAGTTGGAAACGGTGACCAGTGTGATAGATGTGTCAATGTTCCACAATACACACTCCGCTACAGATGCATAAAACTCTCAGCCATAGTCAAGCTTCGGAGGAACAGAGGATCAGTAGAAAGGTAAATTAAAAATCTCCATACCCCAGGTACAAGAAAGAGTAAGGCCAAGGAATACATGTCTCCCATACGAGGAATTAGTTAAAAACATGACAAAGGAAACAGTGCAAATCGACCACTTCAAGGTATAACCCATGTAAGTGTGAAGCCATAGATGGGGATAGATGTGCACCACCTGTCTTAGCCAAGAAAAACTGAAAACTGTGGTCTTCAGCATAGCGAGAGCAGTTCAATGCCTGTTGGAGTTGACATCTGGGCCATATTAAAATAGATCCAAAGGTCACCACATAGAGCATAGCAAGAACATCTTCTGGCAGCACCAAGGTGATACCCTTGATGCTCGGGGCAACCCTTTCCAGCTCCATTGGGCTAGATAGGGCTCACCTACATACACCCTTAGGTAGTATTGAAGATCTGACAGATATTCAGAAATAAGGATTTACAGGCATCCTTTTAACACCATCACCTGGATAATCTCCATTATATAATATCAGCATGCAGTATCCTAGCTCTTCTCCAGATGGAAAAACACTGGGGCGTAGTGCTGTATATGAAGGAAATACTCACAAACAGTACTTTCCAGTAGGAGCAGAGCATCTGATGTCAAGTGGAACTTGCAGAAGCAACACTGTGCAGTAAACAGGCAGCCTCCAACTTGACACAAAGTGTGCTCCTATAGGGTAGAACACAATACTCGCTGTCATTGTGTAAGTTTTAGTAGGAGAGGCATGGAAACAAATAGTCAAAGGTGGTACCTAGGGCAAAAACCAGAGGCACCACCAGCATGAGAGCTTCCTAGGGCTAGGAGTTTCCTAGCCCTAAACCCAAAAGGATTGGGCAGAAGTGGGCAAACTGTAGCCCAAGAAGGCTTTTCATGTGGCTCACACTTCATTTCAGATATTGAAAATAAATTATTGAACATTCTGCCAAAATCTCATCATTAATTTTTTATATAAGCGCTAGATTCTAAAAATCAGTCATTTTCAAATATATTTCATTTGTAGATAAAATATTGTTAAAAAAAAATACGATACTTTATAAATACTTGTTCTTATTACCATTATCAACACGCTGTTTCACTCACAAAAGTTAAGCTTCATTGATTGATTAGTACTTGGATGGGAGATGCCTGGGCCCTGGGTCATAATCACACAATGTAGAATTGTAAATTGTGGTTCAGATTCCACATTAAGCTGTAGGTCTCCACTCTGATAAAGTCTGGAAACAGTTTAAAGGAAGGGGGGGCAATTAAAAAAAATTACACTTTGTTATTAATATGTAGCTATAACTATGACTATCTAGTATATACAAACAAATGCATGAAGGTAATTAATTGTATATAATTAAAATAAGTATTAGAAATTTGCCTGTTTTTAAGTGCAGCCTGCAAAGTTTTACACAAGCTTTAATGTGGCCCGCTGCTTAAAATTAGCGCCCATCCCTGGCTTAGGGTAAGAGTGGAATCTCTCAGTCACTGGCAAGATGGCTGCCGATGCAGTGAGAGCTGTTGGCAACTGAGGCACTGGACTTGCACATAGAGGCATATATATATATATATATATATATAATGCACTGTGCTTGACAGATAGCAAGTGACCTCTCCCTAGCATCGACAAGTAATCTGTGAATGGGGGACATGCAGAAGGCACTGGTCACTAGGTGAAGACCAGTGTGGTGGATTGAGGCCACCTTCTGTAATACACACTCAAGTGTAGATGCATAAAACTGACATCTGTACTCAATCTTTGAATGAACAAAGGATCAGTAGAGAAGTAAAGCAGTAGGCCTATTATCACCCCAAGTGCTGAATGTCACAGAATGAAGAATCTCGATGGCATGGGTACAATCTACCTACGAATATGAGCTTCCCAGGTGAGGGGGGTTGGTTGAAAAACAAAAACGGTGCAAATCCACAACTTCCAGGCAAATGCCATTTAGGAACAAGTCTGAGTCAGGGTGAACCATAGATGGTGGCAGAAGTGCATCACCTTATTCTTGGCCAAAGAAAACTGAAGCCTGTGCACTTAAGCATAGAGATGTGGTTCAATGCCTTTTAGAGTTGACACTCCAGAGTTGGTTGGCATCTGGACCACACCAAAAGAGGTCAAAAGGTCACCTACATAGAGCATAATGCAAACATCCTCCAGCATCACTGAGGTGATACCGTTGATGCTCAGGGCAAAGTGTGCGACACTGAGGACACTTCCCTGTGGGATGCCCTATTCCTGCTCCATTGGGTTGGAGGGCTGCCCCTCCCTGTATGCAAGAATTGACATCTCGCAGAAACTCAGAAATAAAGATTGGGAGGTGTCCACTCATCTCCATTGTGTAGAGTCTCAATACCACATTGCCATGCAGTATCATAGGCTTTTTCCAGATGAAAAAACACTGTAGTGTAGTGTCTATGAATGAAATCCTTCCAGAAGTTATTTTCTAGTCGGAGCTGAGCATCCAACATGGAGTGAAACTTGCAGAAGCTGCACTGTGCACAAGACAGGTGGCCTTTGCAGTCCAAGAAAAAAGCTAATCTAACATATACCATTTCTTCAACTTGCACACACAGGAGATTAGATGGAAACTGGCTGAGGTAGAGTAGTCTCTCCAGACTCGCAAAAGGCAAGCACAGTAGCCACTCAACACGAGTCTGGGAAGGATACTCTCTGTCCAGATCCCATTGAACAAATCTATTAGAAAGGCCATGCCTCATTCACCTAGGTCTCAAAGAATGGTAAACAGAACAACGTCTGGACTAGTGGATTGTCCGCGCATGAAGCAAGAGCGGAATGCAACTCACTCAATGTAAACCTATTGTTGGTTCTTCGCCTCTAGAGATAGTCTAGTTGGTGGCCTCGAGCGACATCATAACTTACATTGAATGCTCATGGAGTAGGATACTGGCTACCGAATGCAGAGAAAACAGTCACAAAGTCTTCACCACAGACGCAGGGTCTAAGAATGTAGTCCCATTCTCCCGAAGAACTGGAGGAGGGTCCTGCGAGAACTTGTCTGAATCCTTTTGACTTGCTTCCATACCTCTGCAAGAGGGATTTTCCCATTAAGTGAACACACATATGCCCACCAGGAAGAGCGGCATGCATGCCTCAAAACATACTAGAACCTAGTCCTAGCTTGACAAAATTCACCAATGGTGAAATCAGTCAAGTGAATATACTGCATGTAGGCATAACACTTCTGACTGAGGGCCGTCTCACACTCAAATGACCACCAAAGAATCGGTTTGTATGCAAAATGGCCAGAATTTCTAGGAATAAAGAAATTAAAGGGAAAACTTCTTTACCCACAGATGTAGATGTGGGAGAAACTCATACAGCATGAGAATTTTGGAAGGCCTCTTGCTTTAGAGTATGTTTGTGTGTGGGGGGAGGATGAAAGAGCTGCTTGGGGATAGGAGAGCAGCTCATAATAAAAGAGCTATTTGTTTTTTTTAATAACCTGATATAAATACTAAGTGAAAAGCCTGCAAATATTAGCCATCATCCAAGAAAGATTTTGAAAAGGGGGCAAAAGAAAATGTCTACGAGATTACAGCCAAGGCCGGCTAATTATAGTTTCAGACATATAGAGGCTCTGGGGCCACGAGAGTGTGCCACTCTTCCAAATATCAGGTTCTTCAGGTGACATAGGGCTTGCCCTCCTAAAAGACTTTTATGGCAAGATAAAAAACATCATCCATCCTATTTTCAGCTTTGATATGTTGGAGATAATGTATAAAAATTAAAAAGGCTTCAGAGGAATTTGAAATGAAAGTAAAGGTCACATTTGCAAGAAAATCCAAATGTGTAGACAAACACAGAAAAACTGAGATGCTAATTTCATTTGATCAAAACATATTGCCATAGAGATTTATTTAGTTTCTCAGTCAATGCTTTAACCTACCAAAAGTGAATATAGAGCAACAAACACTAGCTTATTAAGCTAAAATAACCTAAAAAGTGAATAAAACAGAGGGTCTATAATTACTTTGGTAACCCATTTATTACTTAGAATTTGTTCTAAACTTAATCGCTTTTCTGGATCAATTTGTAACATCTTTTTCAGCAATTCTTCACACTCTGAGGAGAAAACACAATATATAAAAGTAAATCAAACCACATTTAATATTATCCCACCAGCTGTGACCATTACATGAAAAAAATGGCACACAATAAAGAATAACAAAATTCCTATTAATTATGCAACTACTAACCTGATGACATAAAAAATGGTATTCGAAATTTTCCTGAGAGAACTCTTGCTTTAAGAGTATGAAGTGTCTTGGCACCAAATGGAAGGTAACCACATACTAAAACAAAAAGAACTACACCTAAACTCTGAAAAGATAGAAAATGACAATTAAAACAAGGGCAATGACCACAAAATCAAGTATGCAATGAATGATCACCATCTGTAATGATAGAAACTAAATTCCATTTAATTTTTTAGAAACTCCCATCAAGGTCATAAGTCACCAACCTCATTATTTTTTTTTAAATTTTATCCTGCAAATAGGCTAATATTAAAAGGAAAAAAAACAACCTAAAAGCAAAACAACCAACTGATACAATAAAAATATAAGCAAAAACCAACAGATACAAAACCTACAAAAGAAAAAGCATGCCAAGGCATCAGATTGAGGTCCACTTCCCTCTGGCATTGGAGTGTGGCCCATATCCCTTTGGTCAAATAAGATATATGCAAGCCTGTTCTAAAATGTCCACAAAACTGTCCTGGGTACAAGAGACAAGCAGTAGTGACCCGGCGAATGTCCCAAACAGTCTGGGGAGATAATGCAAACATATCAGTAGGGTGCGGAAGAGCACTCCATCAAATGGTGGTGCATCCCACAAGTATGCCCAATTTGAAGATGACAGAAAGTGACCTGAAGCAGTTATGGGAATGAAGGGTAGATCCCTGGGAAGAGTGATGGTATGCAACTTTAAGTTTCCATAGGCAATCTCCCATTTTCTTTGCCATATACTGTGTGAGGAAAAGCACAATGCTGGGCTAGTCACCCAGTCCTGGCAAACTCTACAGCACTCTCATTCCCTGCAATCACTACATGTCCTGGCCCAAAAGATAATCTTGACATCCACCTGCCTCTGGGCAACTATGGAAAAACTGATGCCATGAACCAGGGGGTACAGTGATCCAAATGTTATGAGAAAACTCAGAGTGCTTTGTGAGTTGATATAGATCATGATCTAGTCTCCAAACAAGGCACAACCTGTTATCTCCCATACTGAGTGGTGAATTGCAACCAGATGAGCTGGCAACATAAATGCAGCATTCGGTAGAGCCCAGCTGACTACAAGCAGAGGGGATATGAAGTGGAATTCAATCCCCTCTTTGGACTTGGAGCTATCTGTATACATTGGCAGGGTTCCAGCATGACACAAAGTGTGCTCAAAAAAGGTGGAACGCAATACTCCCAGCACCGTTGATGCTTTGGGAGCAGAGGCATGGTGACAAAGTCAAATGTGGTACCCTTCAAGGTGGTGTCCTAGACAGAACAAGCAGTGTCACTGGCCCAAGAGCTAAACTCAAAGGGTTAGAGTATGGCTGGTGTCACTCAGAGACATAGATACCATAAAAAAGGCCACATGATGCAATGAGAGCTGGCAGCGAATGATGAAGAAACTGGACATGTATGTACACACATATGTACTGTGAGCAAGCTGCATCGCCCTGTCATAGAGAAGCTGGCCGAAAAGGTGGGTCTGGTGGATAGAGTCCATCATCTTCAATTCATGTTCACCTGTGGATGTGTAAAACACATCCATAGACATGGTTTGAATGATCAAAAGAATGATAGAACAAGGCGGTAGTCCTATCAGCACCTTACGTGCTTACTGGCATGGAATGAGAAATGTGCAAGGCATGGGTAAAGACCCCAAGGGTGTTGTAGTAGTTAGTTGTAGTCTGCCTCCCCTTATATGTAATCCCGCTCTTCTCTTTCAGGGTGCTTGGAATGAAGAGGATGCTGCAATGTTGCTTCGGGTGGGAGACTTGATAGACTTCTATTGTACCCCCCCCATTTATCTCTGTCTCACACTCCCACAGGCGAAATTTGAATCAAAAGATATTTTATTGAATTTAAAGACAGTTGTAATTATGAATAAATTTAAGTGAGAATTAATTTGTATAATAAAAAACTCATCTGGGGTGAAAGTTAGAGAGAGGAAGCTGGATAGTCGTTATCCAGGTAAGAATCAGTGCAAATAGGTGTGTGTGTGTGTGTGTGTGTGTATGTATTTTGGTGTAGGGTTGTTTGAGTGTGGCAGTGAATCTGTGACTGAAAATGCCCTCTCTTTTCCAGCTCTGTGGTGCCGGTAAAACCAGTTGATCGCTATCTGGCTTTAAAGAGGTGGCAGCAGCTTCTTTACCCTAGTGTGACAGAAAAGGAACTGTCCTGAACTGTGGGTTTTTGAGAGTAGCTCTTACTCACCGCATTGATTGGAACCTACACATCCAAGTTCCCTGAGTGTGGAACGCTTCACACAATAACTGGAACTCACACATCTCAGTCCTTTAAGACAGGACACCATTGAGGAACCTCCTTTCCTAAAGAAAACAGGCCCGCCTCCCCTTCCCTCTCCCTTTTCTCCCTCAACTTGTGCGCCAGGAACATTTAGTTTGAGGATAAACCCAGTACTGTATCCTATACGATTTATTTATATTTTGCATCCGATTCTTTTTCGGCATTGGCTGGTATATTTTGTAGTCATATATATATATATATATATATATATATATATATATATATATATATATATATATATATATAAAATTAATTTTGCTAATGGTATATATTATTTGTTTGTTATTCATATTCGCGTTAAGATTTCTATTTCTGTGCTGGTTGATATTTATATTCCTGATATTTATACTTGCGATTTGTTTGGGTTTTTTTTTCATTATTTACCAGTTTTCTAATAGAGTAAGTTTTAGAGTAACTCCTCATTATCCTCCCCTAAAACACCCAGCCAAACCTGTTGGAACGGCAGGGATAGTAGTGCGAGTTTACGACCTTGCTGCCACAGTGTGGATATATGCCTCCCAGGAGAGGCATAGGCTGAGCAAAACACCAGAGAAACGGTGCAAATCTCCCACTTCAAAGATAAATCCTGTTTAGGAACAAGTCTAGGTAGGAGTGGAGCTATGGATGACAACAAAAGTGCACTACCTTAGTATTGGCCCTTCTGCATAGAGAGAGATGTGGTTCAATGCCTGTTGGACTCACTGCTCCAGTTGCATCTGAGCCACACCAAACGAGATCAAAAGGCCATCCATGTAGTGTAGTGAGAACATATTCCAGCAGCACTAAGACAATACCATCGATGCTCAGGGCAGTGTGTGAAACTGAGGACACTTCCTGGGGGACACCCTCTTTTTGCTCAATTGGGCCAGAGAGGACCCCCACCCTCACCCATATGCAAAATCAACAATCTTGCATGAATTCAGATATGAAAATTGGGAGGTGTCCACTTGCCCTCATCGTGTGGAGAACCTCCATGATACTGCATTGTTTTGCCATGCAGTATCATAGGCCTTCTCCAGATAAAAAAAAAAAAAATGGCATAGTGCTGTCTATGAAGGATGGCCTCGCAGATAGCATTTTCCAGCCAAAGCAGATTATCCAACATGGAGTCAAACTTGCCGAAACCACATTGTGCAAAAAGAGGTGGTCTAGTAATAGTTGGTGTAGATAGTTTGCTTCAACTCACATGTGAATGTGCCTAATTCCCACCTTTTGTTTTATTAGGAATGACCATTGCAGGAAGCAGGAGGAAAAGATTTGTGTGGATGATTGATGGAGATCCATCATAGCCAACATATGATTCTCTTTCTCATCCCCTCAGTTAAGAATGTTCAGTTTAAAGAAAAAGTGGTGATATAGACTAGATTTGGGGGGAACATTAGCTGTCTTGTGAGCAATTATATGCATCTGCAGAGGAACTGGACAGGATTAAAGGTATGTGGATGATTACGGAGTTGAGTGGGCATGCAAGGAAGATTAAACAAATAATTAATAATAATAAAAGTAATGTAAATTAATAGAAAAATAGAACAAGTAGAATTATTTATTTTTTTTGTTTCTCAAGTGAGAATTGGATAGTTTTGTATTCTTGAGCATGATTCTGAGTACAATGGTGCTGTGTGCCCATTGATTGGGAGAGAGGAGAAAGTGAAGTTGGGCCCCAAATTCAAGACAAAAGACCCTAGGCAAAGTATTAAAATGTGTACGCTGGTCTAGTATAAACAAAAGACCTGGAGTTGATTTTATTGTTTGAAAATTTTTCTTTTTTCAGAATTATTTGAGTTGGGTAGATCCATACATCTTAGAAAGGTTGTTTTATATGATTTATAATAATTTTAAGCTTGAAACAGTTTTTGTCAGCAATTCTTCATTTATACACCCTATATTCATTTTGGGGATTGGGTGTTTAATAGGGTTTGTCAGTGTGTATTTCATCTCATCTCCATTTAGGCAACCCAAGAGCTGTAGCTGCAGATTTACCAGGACCCACTTCCATATATATCCTTAGGTGCCTAAATAGTAATGTATATGAGCTGGGTCGGGGAAGGAGTGGATTGTTCCTTTATTCTTTATTAAAATAAATTACAAGTAAAAAATTGGAGCAAAAAAGAAATGAAAGCTTGGAGGTTGAATTAAAGTGAATGAGAGAGGTGCTCTGGCAGAAAGAGAATGTTTAGTTTAGAAATGATAGCTTGATGAGGAAGATGGAAATTTGGATGGAGAATAAAGATAGCAAAATTAGACTTAAGGAAATACTAAAGTGCAAATAAAAGTGTAAATGGAGGAGAGAATGATAAGAATGATGGAGATGAGGGGAGACCTGAGTGTAATTTGTGATGGTGTGGCCTCAACTCTAGTAGTAGTAGGTTAGGTTGGTCTTCAAATTATAGTGAAAATCAAATTTTTATTTTTTCATTGGTGCTCATTGCTGCTCATTCATTGATGCTACATGAGTGAACATATGAGGTGAAATTAGAAGGAAATCGGACTTTGTTTAGGGTATGCCACGCAGCAGCAATGTTTCAACTCTATTGTGAATTGTGGTGATCATCAATTCAGGTTAACTATTCTCTCAGTTGCCAAAGAATGATGTGTCATGATGTCCTAGGATTCGTTAGCAGGTGAACATGGCTTCTTCTAAAAGAAAACAGACGCTGGTGTATGCTGTTGGTTCAACTGTGGAGAAAATCCCAGAAAGCCACCTTCCAACAAGCCATCGGGTAATTCAGATTTCTTGGGACACAATGGGAGAGGGCCTTTGCCGGTCTAGTTCTGATTCTATGAGGTTATGTCTACTTTGTTTTCTCACTATAATTTAAGTTTGCTTATTTCCTGAATTATTATACTAGTAACATACTACTGCATTGCAGAAACTGTCTCATCTTGTTTCTTGACTGGGCATCGTTGCTGGATGAAATAGCTAAGTAATTAATTATAATTTTTGTTGTGTCTCTGCTGATGGCCTTTGTCCACCTTGTTGTTTTTCTGAATTGTGCCCCAAATAGTAGCAAGCTCAATAGTTCATTAGTGGGCTTTTGATACATATGCGCTATAGTGCAAAAATGTTGTATGATGTGTGCTTTGTTTGTAAAATAAATATGCTGTTTGTATCAAAATAAAGTTGAATTTGAATTAGTTTTCCCTGGTCTTGTAGCAACCCTTTCCTTTCATCTTTCCAGGTACTTCAGCAGTAGTTCCACCCCCTAAAGATGGGGACACCAAGGTCCACTTCAAAGTGCTTGGTGGCAGCAGAGACAGTGTGTGAAGTGCTAGGGATCTGGGAGAAGGTTCGGATACCAACTATGGAGGAGAGGAACACTGTTCGGAAGCTGGAAGGTATGGTTGGAGAGTGGGAGCTCTTGAAGAAGCAAGAGAAGAATCAGGCGGCTAACCAGAAGACCAAAGAAGCCACTTTTCAGGGGAAGATTGATTCCCTCTTTAACATCAAGCACAAAGATTGGAACTCCCTAATCAAGATTCCTGAAGACAAAGCCTTTCTCTTAGACCAGGAAACCCAGCGCAAGGGATACATGGGTCTGGAGGACAAAGAACACACCAGAGCAGAGATGAAGCGGGTGGAGAGGGCTGAATGTGATCAGGCACATCAAAAAGCTGAAGCACAGCAGCAGGAGACCTCCAGCGAGGCCATCATGCTCCTGTTAGGCAGTTCATCCTGCCCTTCTCCACTGAAGACCCCTCGTCATGGAGCAGACCCAGGTCTATTTTGCTCCGCTCCTGGTCCATCAACAGCACTTTCAGCCCGTCCCAAGTCCATAGTCACCCCTGAGATCGCAGCTGCTCTTGTCAGAATGAAAACTAGCGATCAAAATGCATTTACGTCTTGACAGCCTCAGCAGAAGCCCTGGGAGGAGTTGCAACTGCTGCAAGTGACCTCGCCATCAACCGATCCACCATTCGGCATTCAAGGATGCATCATCAGAGCACTACGGTGTCCTCCATCAAGGATCGATTAGCAATGTGCCAAGTGATGGCTCTCATCGTCCATTGGGGCAGAAAGATCCTTCCTGATGCCATTGCTGGAAGTGAAATGGTGGACCAACTGCCCATCTACATGATGGGAGCAGATATTCCTCAGAAGAGGGATTCTGCCCAACTTCTTGGTGTTCCTCGGCTCCCTGGAGGAGGAACTGGTGAGGCACAAGCGGAGGCAGTGGTGTCAGCATTGCGAGAGTGGAACCTGGAGAACATCGTGGCTTTGTGCTTCAGCACAACCTCATCAAAAACAGGGTCCTCTGCGGGCTGCTGTGTTCGACCTAAGAGACAGCTTGGCTGCAAACTTTTGTACTTCACATGTCGTCACCACATCCTCAAAGTTGTGGTTGGGCATGTCTTCACGGGTCCTCCACTAGACCAGACATTCTTCTTTTCAATAGATTTAAAGATCATTGGGCCTTCGTGGACCAGGGAGACTACAAGGATGGATGGAGCGACCCGGAAATACATACAAAAAGCGTTCAAAACCAACAAGGAAACTGTGGAGAGTACAAAAGCATTCATTGCTAATGAACTTCAGACAAAACAGGACAGGGATGACTACCACACCTTCCTTGAGCTGGTGCTCATCTTCCTCGGGGTAACTCCAGGTTGTGGGGTGAAGTTTCCCAAGCCTGGACCAATTCACCATGCTTGTTGGATGGCAAAGGGTTTGTACTCCCTCCACATATTCCTGTTCCGAAAACAATTCTGACTGACAGCCTGAGAAGAGACCACCATCCGCGAGTTCTCCTTATTCTGCAGCCTGGTGTAGTGCTGACTTGGTTCTTGGCCCCGAGCCTGACAGAAGCGCCAGCCAACGATCTCCAGTTGCTGCAGGAGCTGAACGCGTTCCGTACCACCAATGAGACCGTGGGGAAGGCAGCACTGACCGCTTTCAATCGCTACTTGTGGTATTTACACCTTAAATGATCCCTCTGTCCTATTTCAACAACATTGACCCCAGCAAAAAGTCGAACATCATCCGTGCAATGGAAGCAGATGGGGGTATCGTCAGGAACACAAAGTGGCTTAACATCAAGGGAGAACTAATTCCCCAATCCCTCAGTGAGTTGGCCAATGTGACCAACACTTGCTTCTTCGACATCGTCGGACTAGATAAGACTTTCCTTGGAAAGGACCCTGTCTCCTGGAAAGAGGATAAATCGTTCCAGTCTGGTTTGTGTACCCTCCAGAGGATGAACCCCCTCAACAATGGGGCAGAGTGGGGTGTGAAGCTGATTGAGGACTACAACGCCTTGATTACCAAAAATGAAGACCAAAAGCAGTTCCTCCTTCAGCAGAGCTCCGAACACTGCCAAAACTTCCCCAATCCGAAAAAGGGCACTGTTGTCATGAAGAAGTGAAGGGTGATTTTCTTATTTCACATGTGAGAATGCACTCCTGTTTCGATTGAATAAATGTAGAACATTCATTTTTCTTTCATTTCCGATGTTTTTAGCAAGAAACAAGTGTCATAAGTGTACTTTCAGCTCGATTTTGGAACTTTAGTCATGTGTGGTTGGTATCATACAGAGGGCTGAACATTTCCTGTCCCATGGCATACCCTAAATAGTGTTTGATCATGGAGAAATTTTAGCTGGGACTTTTTCCAGAAGTGGCATGTATAGAGCAATGAGCACCAATCCCATCGTCCTCTTTGAATTTCGGGACCACCGTATAATAGACGTTAGAAAAAATGAAGAAAGATGTCTGAAATGGATAAGCCCTGTGTGGGTAAGATGACCAACTGGTGCAAGTTAAATTGTCAGTGTAGATTCCCTTTATTCTATTATGAATGAAAGTAAGGAGTCTAAATGTGAGGAGGGTGAAGAGAGGGAAACAGAGTGCAGTTGATGTGCATAGAAGTGCATCGATGAGAGAAGTTCCCAAGATAAATAAGTTTAATGTGTATAGACCTAAGGATGTGAAAGAAACTTTTAAGCAAATTTGTAAAGAATATGCAAGCTATTGTAAGGAAAAGTTTGGTAAGAATAATGCATTTGGGGTAAAAGAACTAAGTGAATTTTTGGAAGGGAGATTATGTAACTTTTACAAGACAATTGTGAGTGCAGGTGAACCAAAGTATGAAATGGTGAAAAGAATTATGGACTAAGTTAAGAGAGTGAATGCTGGTGTGAAGTATTGGAAGACAAATGAATTTGGGAAAACAGCAAAGGGAAAGAATGAAAAAATGAATCTGTATTCATATAGGTAGAGTTACTCACAAGAGAAATATTCAGTGAGAAAAAATTAATGAAGTTCTTAAGCACTGTTCCAAATGATGCGCTTATGTGAACTCAAAAGGAAAAACAAAATGTGATGGACAAGAGAAACATTGTTGAGGAGTATGAATTTGAGAGATAAGGCAGAGGAAGCCTCCGTATATTTAGGGGGCAAGAGAATTAAGAATGTCATACCTGTTTCAGTCATACAAGGACACTTTGGTGATGGATAGATTTTTAGATGCTTATTATGACCAAATCAATGGGTTGCAAGAACAAAAAGAAATATATGTAGGCCAGGAAAAGAACATAGGTAGAAGTATGCTAGCAGTTGGGAATAAGAATGGTAGAAGCATGAGTGGGAAAGGAAGGATAATTAATAATAATAACAACTGAGTCAGATGACTCACAATTTGAATGGGATGAATGGAAATGTGGATCTGCAAGTAGTGTTTAGGGTGTAGCAAGGTTAAGCATGCAAGATCAGTGTCTCTTGTTTTGGCTGTGGTCAGATGGGTTACCTTATTAAAGACTGTGCAAGAAGAATGATCAGATGCTACCAGTGTGGACAGAATGAACATTTTGAACAGAATTGCACAGAGTGGAAGTAAGGATGGAACCAGACAAGGATGTGTAAATTGTGGTTAAATGGCGCATTATGCTGATGTGTAAAAATCAGAGGAATGCATGTAAAAAAATCTGGTGTATTGGGCATGTTTGGCCATTTGACAAGATTGTGTAGCACTGGGAATAATGAGAGGATGAATGCTGATATGATTGGATGGGAAAATGAAGATCAGGAAAACTAAGGAGATGGAGAGGATTCTTTCTGATGAATCATCTGATGTACAAGTGTATGTAATGAATGCAAGAGAGGACTTTAGTCATGGAGTGTATTGGGGTAAGAGAGAATAAATGTGTGTATATGTGTGTGTGTGTGTATAGTAGTTAAAACCAGATGACAAGATATACTTGCATCGATAGAATGGTTGTAAGGTAAATGTAGTATTTTGTGAAGGGTTCAAAAGCATCAATGTTAATGGAGTTTATGAAAGTAGGTGTTGGTTAAGTGGATTGGGAGAGCAAGATTGCCAATCCTGACAAAATTAGGTAGAAAGTGTCAATTGGTACAATTTGATATGTTGTTAGATTACAGATTTTTTTAAAGGTAATGGAAATATAAATCATGTTTTGAAGAAGCAGAGTGCAATTGGTCACAATTCCCACACTTGGAATTGAACGATAGTTTCATTGCACACAGCCTTAGAGCAATTATAACATCTTAAGATGTCCCAATTTGCCAAGATGATATGTTTGTTTTATTAGTGTTGCCAAAGTGGTAACAGAGTGAGGACACAAATGCCTTCATGCTCTAGTGGTACCAGCCAACTCACACTAACTCAGGAGTTTGGGTCTTTATTCTGAGCATCCCCAGTTGACCAGTTCTTCTGTGATATATCTTCTTAATAGAGTACTAAACTAGTTCCCTAGCATATACTACTCCATTTACAAAGTTCATGATAGGATGTGGTGCTACCCACATATAGTGTGCCATTGACTGTCCAAAGACCACTCAATTTGGCACCCTGTGCTGGGTTAGCCACATTGACCAGGTGAGCCCCATCACTAAAATGAGACACCTTTGGCTCTCTACCGAGAAAGGAGCATGTGTCCTCTGCACGGATGATTAGGAACTGCTTGAAGCCAATGTGATCAAAGACTCCCAGGAATCTCTCAATCAAGGGCTCTGAGGTCCCTAAAGGCTGTTATTTATATATATTTTTTTTTTACTAGAGTGGTAGTGGGAAATTAGCCCCCTAAGCAGATATACTGGCCTTGGCCTGGTCACCTGCTGAGCTGGCAAGAGAACCATCCAGCACCAAAAACCACCATCCCCCTGGAAGAAGGAGATCTCTAGTCTCCTTACACTTATTTTCTTAGGGAAGGAGGGAGGGAGGGGAGGGTTTGCACCCACTTCTCTCCCCCTTCCTGAATAGGTTGCAAGGCCAGATGTGCCTGCCTCAGCCCAAACCTTCTCCGAGATGAAGAAGATCATGACACCTACGGAGACCTTCCAGAAGGAGTTAAGCACAGGGTTATTTCTGACTGAGCTACTGTTCCCTCACAGGCAAAACCATGCCACTTCAGTAGGGCTCCCCTTGCACCCCTCCCCTCCCAAGGCATTGGGAATCTTAATTAGGGACCCATAAGCTTGTGGTCTATTTATATATGGTCTGCAAGTCTGGGTGGGGGCATGCCGATCTCCAATAGGAAGATACGGGACTTAAACGCTGGCACCCAAGGATGTCACAATTTGCAGGTCTAAGAAATGAGGCAGAGCCCTGTGGGGTCTGCCATGCATACTCTTCCTCAGAAGGTCCCTAGAGACCCATGAAAAAACAGAGAGGAGGGGGGGAATTAAAATCGAGGATAGAAGAGGTAAAGGGGAAACCCCTTTGCAGAGGTCTTGAATAGAGGGGGAAACTCCCTCACTATTCACCAGTATGAGGGCATGCTGTCATTTTCCTCACTCCCCAGCACCTAGGTAGGGTGAAGTCATACTTTTCCTGAAGCCATTACTTAATCACTCCTAGTTGTGGCCATTGTAAGTAGTTTGAAATAACAAAATGTATGAAAGAAAGAAACCATGCCATCCCAATGTCTTGGGAGGTATAGGTAAAGTCTTCATAGAATCAGAAACATCCATACTATTATCATTTACACATAATTAGCATCAGTTGTGAGCTAGGATGGACCTTGAAAATCTGAATAAATTTGACCTTGTACTCTGTTCACTGGAAGTGGTGAACAGAGTCGGCAGTCTGGTCCCCCCTGCCCCATCATACCTCCCACAGACATCAGGATTTTGGCCCTCACAGTGTGTGTATCCTGCCAGTGGACTGGATTCAAATAGAAGGCTGGTAGTGCACCCAGACACCAGTACGTATCTAAATAGAAAGGAGAAAAGTTTGGAAATGTAGAGTAGGGAAAGTATTAAGGTAGAATAAGGATAGGTGGGTCTACTAAGAAGTAGGGCGGGAGACCACCTATTATTACCTTACCCTGGGGGACTGGAGTGAGGAGGTAATGGCGATCCTAGGGCAGGACCCCCTTGCAGGAATGGGGAAAGTGAAATGTGTGAAAGGTATATAACCTGAGTAGCTTAAAAAAGGACACTCCTTAAAGGTACTCCAAACTAAAAGGAGGCAAATCTTTGTAACCAACCTCCAAATTATGGCAAATTCCCCTACATGCATTTGGGCTGGGAAGGCAGGCATTTGTTGAGATGAGATGGGCTGCAAACTGATTGCCTGTGTCATGTCTGACCCCTCTTCATGGGCCATAGAATAGAGGGAATGAGAGCATCAAATGAGTATGCTGGTTTAAGTCAGTTCACAGGCGCACTGAGAACCAGATCCGACACAAAGTTATTTAATAATGCATTGACCAATTACTTATTATACATGGCGGCAGGTTCCTAAATGGGCCTTTTATATATTTATGCAGTCACACTTAGTCACCCTCTATGATGGACTGCATTCAAACTCCACAGAGAACCTTAGCTAATTTTATAGTAGCAAATGTTTTGGGGAGGTACTTACCCAAATATCTGCCTTCGGACCATCATATTTTTTTCCTTCAAATAGTTCTGGTGCTGCATAAGGAGGAGAGCCACACCAGGTTGAAAGGAGAACACCAGGAGTATAAAAGTTACTAAAACCAAAATCTGGGGGAAAATATAATTGTAGTGTTGTAACAGGTGGCTACTAGAAATGCACAAATTTAAGATCCATTTAAATCATTGTTTTAAAACTGGAAATAATTTAATGAAGCATCCAAAGGAAGCTTTTGTTCAAGTACATTTTACTTTTGAAATCACTTTATTTTTATTCAATACACTAATTTGTTGTACTATAAGAAAGATTTTCAACACTGAAAATATTATCCTTAATAGAATTTTTTTTTCCCAAGTACATTCTTGAAATGAATGATAGACAATCGTACATCTCAGAACACCGCACATTTTTATCCTTCAAACATTAAAAATAAGACAGTTGTAATTGCACCCTGTATAAATAAATTTAATGAACAATTTTTTTCTACAGTAATATTACTTTCATATACATTAACTCACTGTCTTATGAGTAGTATATAGTTCAGAATGACAAAGTAATATATTTATTTTAATTTTATGCTCTTCCGGCGGCCACCAGCGAGGGCACAGCAGTCCAAATTACAAAAAAAAAACATCTTTCGGCAAGTCAATAAAAACATGCAGCCAATAATTAGAATAGTTAACTACTATGAAAGATTTTTATTACTATTATTTACAAAATTATGAACCAGCAAAGACCCTAAGATCCACTCAAGGAAAAGAAAGAGGTGAAGGTAAGAAGAGAAGGATTGGTAAAAGAAAGATAAGATATATAAATGGAATTAGTTTGACACCTTTTTTTTTAAAGATATATTTTAAAATAATATTTATCTTTTTTATTCTTGTATATATTTACTGATGTACTTTCAACTACATGGCTTCGTAAACTATTCCATATTTAGGTTATTTTATAGGAAAAGAAATTTGTACTACCTACCATTTTTATCAATTTTAGTTTTGTTAACTATTGTAAGAAATTTTACAATATCTTTTGGCATATATGGAGAACAGAATTATCTGGCATACTCTTAAATTAGATCTTACAAGTGCTTTATATACCAAAAGAATGATATCTCTTGATTTAAATACAAAATGCCTAGATTGCATCCTTAAAGCTATTTGCCTTTGGGGGAGGGAAATTTTTTAGCGCTCAAGATTAAGACATCCAAATCCCTTCCCATGCAGCATGTATTTAAAGTTTGACCACCCATATTGTAATCTATTTGGGGTTATATTGACCTATGTGTATTACCTTACACTTGTCCTCATGGAATTGCATGTATCATCATTTATCTTTTCAACCACCAGATTACTCTACCCAATTCGTTTTTAAAATTTTTTACTCAATATATTTTGCCCTCATAGCTAATTTTGTGTCATCAGGAAATTTTACTATATTTGTGTCAAGTTGGTTTATACATATTATAAAAAGCAAAGGGGCTGAAAATAGATCCCTAAGAATGCCGCTAGTGAGTGAAGCACATGATAAACAATTCCCATTGACACCAACTCTGCCTCCATTTATCCAGCCAGTCTTCAATCCATTTCAATAGGCTACCCCTTATTCCATGGGCTTCTTAGCTTTATCAATTCTTCTATGTGGAATGGTATCAAATGACTTTTTGAAATCTAAATAAACTACATCTAGAGCTTTATCATGATCAAACATTGTGATCATTTTGTGTAAATTATTGAGAAAATTACTTAAACCGTGCTGCAAGTCCTTTATTAAGTTATTTATCTCTATATTTCACAATGCTATCCTTAAGGGGATATCACATTCATTTTTTCAACTTTTTACTACATTAGATTATCATATATGAAATTAAAGTTCATTAAAAGCCCTTTTATTCCTGCCAAAATCATAATAACCTACGGCGCCATTTATGAGATACAGGGAGACCTTTTAGACCCCCTCCCCCCTTGAAACCTGATATCATATAAATGGCTAGAGAATTACTAAAAATTATGCAAGCAAACTCAATTCATGAGTAAAATATGCAAATATGACTTAGTTAAGCTCACCGGACAAAAAATTAAGTCACCTGTAACCATAGTAAGGGCCTCTTGCACGCCCCTTTGTTCCATATGTTCATGTCATGGAATTCCCTGTGTAATGTTCTTTCTGAAATGGGTGGTGAAGGACCAGAATTGACTTTTTGTAGCCATTCCTGCCTGGAAGCAAATCGATTTGCAATTACAAGCCTGGAGATTCTACGACAGTCCCTGTCTGTCAACACCTTTTTCCGTCCGCAATTCTGGGGAGAGTTTTTTGCATTTTGGGAGTTCTGCCATTGCTTGTAAATCCGGATGACTGTACTCGTTTAAACACTGCCAAATTCCGCCATCTCCTTTACATGATGACCTTTGGTGCGGCCAAATGTAATCACACCTTTTTGACATTTCATGATGTCGCTTTTCTGGGCCATTTTAAGTAGAGCTATCTACAGATCTTCACACCGTCCACAACACAAATAAAGCTTAACTAATGTTTTGACATAAACTAAGCTATGCTTCTTGGCTGCCTAAGGTTTCCACACACTTCAGATGTTAAATTATGTTTTTCCTCCCTAGGAGACTATTTTTTTGTCCGGTGAGCTTATCATTTGAAATCAGTTTTCTTTAGTTCCATCAAAATCTGTTTTAATGGTGGACTGAAACATATATTTTTTCAGATATGGATAAACTATAGGCTTTGTTCTCAGTTGGAAAGAGGTATACTTTGACTCTCAATAGCGTCAGTGAATTTTTAAGATTTTATAAAATCAGTTTGTTTTTTTCCTTATAAAAATTTTAATGTTACTATTTATCTATGGCACCTGATTTGATCTATTAGATGTCTAAGATTAGTGTACTATTTTGTTATTTATAGTAAAGAGGGGAAAGTGAAATTTAGAATACACTTCCTGGGCACTTTCAACATTTAAAATTTCATTCCAATTTAAAACTAGGAGGATACAAAAGAGTTTAAACTTGAAGGATCTATAATCAGTAATGAGTTGAGAGCTCTTGTCAGAATATTCACATTTATATTAAAAAAAATGTTGGATCACTATTATTAAAGAGGATGCATGCTTTGGGCACAAGCATGCAACCAGCACCAAAAGGAAGAGGTCAAATAAAATGATAAGAGGCCAGCCTCCCCCAGATTGACCAAGCGATCATATGTCCATGTGCATGAATCTGTCCCAAGCACAAGGGACAAGCTGTAGTGACCATACTCATCCCAGTAACAGAACGGGTGAAGATTCCCAGAATGGAACACTTAACAAGAAGGTGCTAAACAGTTTGAGGGAATACAGTCATAGTGGAGGGGAATGCTCCATCAAATGGCGGTGCATCCCACAAGTATGGTCAATTTGGAGATGAAAGAAAGCAACCTGAAGCCATCAAGGTATTGGGAGGTAGGCCCACAGGAACAGTCAAAGTGCGATGGAGTGCAACTTTAAGTTCTGATTGGCCATCTCCCATCATCTTTACCAGGCAGCCCAGAGGGTTGACCTGATTCCTGCAATGTAGTAAGTGTGAGGAAGAGAAAAACATTCTTCTCATCAACCAGTCCTTCCAGACTCTTTGGTGCCCTTATTCTCTATATGTAGATGAACAAGGAGAAAATAATTTCAACGTCCACCATGCCCACAAAATCTGTGGCATCACAGAAACAACAAAATGAGGGTACAGAATCAAATGCCACAAGAGCACTCAGGGCATTTTGTGAGTCATTATAGATCACAATCCAGTCTCTGAACTGGACACAATGCATCATCTCCCATAATGAGTGATGTATTGCAACCAGCTCAGAGGTAAAGATAGGATACAGCCTGAAAGCCAACTCCCTCATCAGAATTTGAGCAATCGTGTACACTGGCATGGATCAAGCATGACATGAAATAGGCTCCAAATAAGGTCAAATCGAATACTCCTGCCTTTGTAAAAGCTTTGAGAGCATGGTAAGAAATAGTCAAAGGTGATACTCTCTAGGGTGGCTGCTCGGCAGAACCAGAGGTGCCACCAGACTAAGAGCTACATTAAGCTCTGTTTCCCAACAGTGCACCTAACGGGATTAGGTGGCATAGGTACAGCTGAGGTCAGCCTGAATGCAATGAGAGCCATAGCAACTGAGGGAGACAATGAGCACTACTATCATTTTTCAGGAATACAATAAACGCTCTTTGAGAACCACCATCAGCCAAATTAGCAAAAGCTGCATCCGAATAACACTTCAGAGAACAGGCTTTCGAGTGGTCCAAGCTTGAAAGTCTAAACTCATTTTGTCTCTTGAACTATTAACTTATTCAATCTTAGCAAATCACCTTGTTACATGCAACACTCAACTGACAAGTTACAAAAGCAATGCCTGGTCTGGTATATGTTGCAATCCAGTTCAGTTGTCCAATCAAAGCTCTGTACTTAGTCTTTTCTGCCAGTGTTAAGTTGCTTGTTTTAAGAAGAGTACGCTGATGACTGATTCTGACAGGTGTCAAAGTTGAAGCATACTGGAACTGATCAACAGTCAAGCCATCAGCAGTCAGGTTGATGTTCAAACCAACATATTTGAATGATGCTGATACTAAGCTGCAAGTCAAGAAAATGTGATGTAATTTCTTAATAACAGCATCCTCAAAAGCAGCAGTTCCCGCCCAAAGAAAATCATCAACGTAGACACAAATTATGCCCTCAAAATTGTTGTCATTGTACCACTAAAACAAAGAATTATCTAATGAACACATGTGAATACCAATACTCAATAATTCACCATTCACTCTTAAATACCAAGCTCTGGATGCAACACACAAAACGTAGACAGTTTTTTTTAATTTCCACAAGTTACCATTAAAATATTCAGCAGGTTTCAAGTAAATCTCACGTTAAATAACATTGCCCTGTAGATAAGCAGCCTTGATGTCAACAGTGTGACATTCCCACTGCTTGAAAGATGCCAGAGACAATACCATATGTACTGCTTTCCTGGAACACGTAGGTGAATCCTTGCGCAACTAGATAGTGTCCTCTTCAAAGCCAGGTGCTACTAATCTTGCTTTAGTAACTGTCTTATTATCTTTCACTTTCTCAGTTATCACCCATCTCACTGATACGACATCTTAACCAACATTTTATATTTCTTCATAAACATTGTTTTTTCTCGTTTTGCATTTCAGCTTCTTTCACTGCCATCTTATCATCTCTATTAAACATTACAACCATCTCTACACTGTCAGGTATCACAGACAATTCAACAATATCAAGTCAATCCAACCAACAGTACCATCAGAATCATACCTGACCTAGAAACAAGTATGATATTTGTTATTTGTGGCTTTTCCCATTCTACTTATCACCTTACCAGAGACAAGGTCACCAGTAGCTAAACTCACAGTCCAACTTTGATTTGCACTGCAGAGTTACTGCCGATGTCAACATAACTATCTTCATGTTGATTTTCATTACCATCAGCCGGCTGATGCACTTCAGCAGCCTCAAGACTGCCATCCTTGTTGGTGTCATGGCTGTGATCATCATCATCATCATCATCCACAAGAGGAGAGCAGTCCTCTTTGCCACACTGCCATTGCTCTACACCATCTGGTGTAGTCTCACTGGACATGGCCATGCTGACTTGATCATGGGTTAAGTGACAAGCATGAACTCTGACATAGACACCACCATGATGAACCAACACCTGCTTTCCGTCACATCCGTTTACAACATTGGGCGTGTGCCACTCATTGTCACTGCACTTATAGAAAACTTCATCACAATTACTTAGATTTTCCACATCAGTAGTATGCACATTGCTTCTTAATGCTCTATTCAGTCGTTCATTTGACTCTATCTTCAAAAACTGCTGCCTGGCAGAGTGAACAGCATTCAAATAATTTCTTACAAAAGTGGAAGCCATCACCGGTTCACACACAGGAAGTTTATTGCAAAACACATTAGGCATAGCAGGGTTAAAACCAAATACTAGTTGGTTAGGTGAAAATCCTGAATTATTCAACAAGGCATTATATGCAAAAATTGCCCAGGCAAGCGTGGTCTCCAGATCACAACTAGAATCAGCCATAATTTTATTTACTAGATTACCAATGACTGCATTGAGCCGTTCACAAGTCCCATTACTCCACAGGCTATCTGCTGCTGTAGTCATCACCTTTATATTGAATGCTTCACCAAGGGCTCTAATCTCATCATTATTACCCCCCTTCCCCAATTATCAGTAAGGATCTTGTGGGAAGAACCAAGTAGACTAATCCAACACATGAACAAACCTTTAATGATTGTTGAAGCAGTTTTGTTTTTGATTACTGTTGCTGTATAAAATCTTGTAGCCATGTCAACTATCACAAGGAAGTAACATTGACCCCACACTTTCAAATCCATTGCAATACTTTTGTTAAAACCTTCTTGTCATTGGTAAACATACAACTGATCTAGGAACAGGTCTTTTAAATTTAAGATGTGTTTCACAAACGCTTGATAAATCATTTCCTGTTAAAGATCAGTATTGTTGCTACCCACATTTCTTGAAGCTTTGTCAATTTTTCAGCTGTGGGATATCCAAATTGTTCGTGTAGCTTCAAGGAAACTTTCTTCACATCAGGATCAGTAGAAGCCAACATCACATCATGAATGTTAGCCTGGTCTAATCATCTACACAATAGTAGTACATAGTGTCCAGATGAACTAGAACCTAGCTTGACCCATTTCTTGGCAATCCTCACGGCATCATTCGCAAAATCCAAAACCATGCCAGCAGTTTCCATAGAGTTCTTGCACAGCAGCAATGGAATATTAGCCCCAACAACATAGGTAGTAATTTCCACATGCATGTTATTAATCCAACAAGGAATTGTTAATTTCTTCAATGAAGGTACAGAGGTGCCATCACCAAACGTAAATGTTGAAACAGATGGCTGCTCTCTAATCAATGACTGGTCATATTCAGATAGGAAATTTAGGTATCATTGCAGCCACAAACTACCACACACTGTAGTAGAACATTTTGAACCATCAATACTGATTTCTGAAGAGGCTACCCTAGCCCTTCTAGTCAAGGAAAGATGAATCGCTAATGCATGTTTAGTTTTCAGCAAGTTTGCACCAAAGACCAATATCTTTTTTCCAACTGTCATAGTACCCATCATTGTCAGGTTTAGGCGGCCATTTCGATGAACAGGCACCATTTTTTTTTTCATTTATTTTTTTAGAGCTCATCTGGCGACTGCCTACATGGGCATTAGTCACCGTATTAAAACTGGCCTAGTTCTAGGCTACTTTAAAATAAAATTAAAGGAAAAAAAAAAAAACACCCCAAATGGGAAAAAAGGAAGCAAGCTCCTGTATCAGGGGGAGGTCCCCCGGCGCAGGAGTGTGCAACCTAAAGGAAAAAAAACAAATGCAAAAACAAAACAAAACAAAAAAAACAAACCCTGCCCATCCCGGTACCGGGACAGGTGTCGTGCGCGAAGATCACCCAGACTGGGACATTCGACAAGAATGTGCAGAACAGTCTGGGGGACGATGCAGTCATCGCAATAGGGCGCTGGCGAGCGCTCCATCAGATAGCGATGCGTCACACGAGTATGTCCGATTCGGAGACGACAGAAAGCAACCTGAAGCCGTCGCGGCATTGGGGGATAGGTCCATGGAAACAGTCGCGGCGCAATGGCACGCAACTTTAAGTTCCCTTCGACCGTCTCCCATCTTCTTTGCCGAGTAGTCCGAAGAGCTGCCCGTATTCCTGCCATGTAGTCGGTGTGAGAAAGAGCGAAACGCTGGTCCGGTCGCAGAGTCCTCACAGACTCTTTGGCGCCCTCATCGGCGCGCTCATTCCCCGCAATTCCTACATGTCCAGGAACCCAGCAGAAGATAATCTCGACATCCACCCGGCTCGCCAAAACCGTGGTGTCACGGATATCGCGAACCAGGGGATGCGGAGATTCCAATGCCCCGAGAGCACTCAGGGCGCTTTGTGAGTCGCTATAGATCACAATCCAGTCTCCGAACCGGGCACGTCGCGTAATCTCCCGTAACGAGTGGTGTATTGCCACCAGCTCGGCCGTGAAGACAGACGCAGCGCCTGGTAGGGCCCCGCTGACTTCAAACAGAGGGGATACGTCGTGGAAGCCGACCCCCTCTTGGGACTTGGAGCCATCCGTATACACTGGCACGGTTCCAGCGTGACACGATGTGTGCTCCAAAAAGGTCGAACGCAATACTCCCAGCGCAGTATAAGCTTTGGGAGCAGAGGCGTGGCGACAAATAGCCAAATGTGGTACCCTCCAGGGTGGCGTCCTGGGCAGAACCAGGGGCACCACCGGCCCGAGAGCTATATCTAGCTCTTGAAGGGGTTTCCTGGGTATGACTGGCGTCTTTCGGCGGCATAGGCACCATCGAGATCAGCTGCGGAAGCAGTGAGAGCTGTTGGCGACTGAGGGAGGCGCCGGGCTCGCGCGTACAGGCGGGTGATGCACTGCACGCGGCGCAGAGCGAGTGGCATCTCCCCAGCATCGACCAACAGGCTCTCAATGGGGGAAGTGCGAAAGGCACCGGTCGCAAGGCGAAGGCCGGTGTGGTGGATCGAATCCACCTTCCGCAATAAACGCTCGGCTGCGGATGCATAAAACTCGCATCCGTAGTCGAGCTTCGAGCGAACAAAGGATCGATAAAAAAAGTAAGGCAGTAGCCCTATCAGCGCCCCAAGCGCTGAACGTCACGGAACGGAGAATGTCCATGGCGCGGGTACAAGAGACCCAAGGCTGCGAATATGAGCCTCTCATGTGAGGCGTCGGTCGAATACAAGACCAAGGAAACGGTGCGACTCAACCACATTCAGGCGCACCCCATTAAGAAACAAATCTGTGTCTAGGTGAAGCTGTGGATGGCGGCAGAAGTGCACCACCTTAGTCTTGGCCAAAGAAAACCGGAACCTGTGCGCTGCGGCATAGCGAGAGACGCGGTTCAATGCCTGTTGGAGCCGACGCTCCAGAGTTGGCATCTGGGCCGCGCCAAAAGAGATCGAAAGGTCGTCCAAGTAGAGCGTAGCGAGAACATCTTCCGGCAGCACCGAGGTGATGCCGTTGATGCTCAGGGCAAAGAGTGTGACACTGAGGACACTTCGCTGCGGGACACCCTCTTCCTGCTCCTTTGGGCCGGTGGGCGCTTCCCCCACCCGTACGCGGAATCGACGATCTCGCCAAAATTCAGATATAAACATTGGGAGGCGTCCCCTCGCCCCCATCGTATGGAGAGTCTCCATGATACCGTATCGCCATGCGGTATCATAGGCCTTCTCCAGATCGAAAAACACTGTGGCGTAGTGCTGTCTACGAAGGAAAGCCTCGCAGACGGCCTTTTCCAGTCGGAGCAGAGCATCCGACATAGAGTGGAACTTGCGGAAGCCGCACTGTGCGGAAGACAGATGGCCTCCGCTGTTCAGGAAAAAGGCTAATCTAACATTTACCAATTTCTCCATCAACTTGAACACACAAGAGGTTAGAGAGATTGGGCGGAAACCGGTCGGAGTGGAGTGATCTCTCCCCGGCTTGCGAAAGGCGAGCACAGTAGCGATTCGCCAGGAGTCTGGGAGAAGACCTTCCACCCAGATCCTGTTGAACAAATTTAACAGAAAGGCCATGCCTCGCTCACCCAGGTGTCGAAGCATAACGTACGGGACATCGTCCGGACCATCGGCGGTGTCCGCGCACGAAGCGAGAGCGGAACGCAACTCACTCACAGTAAACTTGTCGTTGAAGGGTTCTCCGCCTCTGGAGGTAAAGTCCAGCCGGCGGCCTTCCGCGACATCACGACGTGCATTGAATGCTGGCGGAGCAGCATCACGGCTAGAGAAGCGGAAAAAGCGGTCGCTAAGGATTCCGTCACGGACGAGGGGTCCGAGATTGCGGTCCCATTCTCCTGGAGAACGGGAGGGGGGTCCTGCTAAAGGGGTCTTCCCGTTAAGTGAAGACACGTATGCCCGCCAAGAAGAGCGGCGGGCGTGCTTCGAAATATACCGGAACCTAGCCCTAGCCCGACGAAATTCAGCGACAGTGAAATCGTTCGGGCGGCGCTTATAGCGCATGTAGGCATAACGCTTCTGTTTGAGGGCCGTCTCACACTCGGCCGGCCACCATGGGAGTGGTCGGCGTGCAAAACGGCCAGACGTCCTAGGAATAGTAGTCAGGCCCACGGCGATGAGGTTGCCGGAGAAGAACTCAACGGCTTCATCTACCGACCTAAACTCCTCGACTGAGATAGAGAATTCAGTCATTTCCTGAAATGCAGGCAACCGCGCCCGCCCCAAGCACCACCGAACTGGTCTCTCAGGCGGCAGTTGCCCTGAAAATGATATTTGAATGGGAAAGTGATCACTACCATGGAGGTCATCAACCACCCCCCAATCAAAATCAGGCTGTGCATCCGAAGAGCACAAAGATAGGTCAAGGCAAGAAAATGAAGTGGTTCTCGGACAGTGATGCATAAACTCATCCACGTTTAGGACACCTATCTCAAGCTCTTCGATCAGATCGGCAAGGACTTGTCCCCTGGGATTTATGGAGTAATCTCCCCAGAGAGGATGCCTGCCGTTCAGATCTCCAAGCAAGAGATAGGGCCTCGGCAACCGTGCCACGCCGCGGCGGAAGTCCCCAGCATCGAAGTCAGCTGACGGTGGAATGTACGCAGAAATGATAGTTGTCGTAGAATGCCCCCCCATTTTGTTCTATTCTAAGAGTGCTAAGAGTGTCTAATATATATAGATATCTGAATATCTTAATGAACAGAGCCGTTCCAAAACACGTAAGGATATATAAGAAAAACGCAAAATACTCCCAAAATAAACTTATATTTTAACTTCATTAATTGAATACACAACGTTTAAACATTAACTACGGCAATACTCGGAATATTATTATATACAAGAATTAATTAAATTAGTTTACCCACAAAAATGGGTTAATTTCTCTACACACAACAATAATATAAGAATTAGGCTTGCGGACTCATGTGGAGTTTAAAGGCTTCAGAAATGTTATTGACTCACGACGCGTGCCGTCCGTCCAGATGTAGATGGGGGGAATCACACGGTCGTTTTGGCGAGGGTAGCAGCTGGGGGTCCACACAGCATTCCGGGAGGGAAGAGGTTCTTCAAGGATGAGAACAATTACGGTGCTTTATGAAACACCTAGGCAGTCGGGGTCTCTCTGGCGAGAGTGAGTCGAACTTGGTTCTTAAATCAAGTTAACTTGGAGTGCGGTGTGACCACCGAGTAACGAGCTCGAGGAGGAGCTTTTCTCCTTCATTACTTATTTCCTTATGGATGAGGACTGAACTTGGGAAGGGTCTTCTTCAAGGGCGAGGATAATGGAGGGTGGTTTCTCTGGCGAGAATAAGTTACTTAAAGTTGGGTTTGATAACCGGGAACTAGCTCGAGGATGAGCTTCTTCTTAGTTCCAGTCTTCTTCAAGGGCGAGTATAACGGAGGGGGATTTCTCTGGCGAGAATAATTTGAACTTGGTTCCTTACCAAGTTAACTTAGGAGTTCAGTGTGGCCACCGAGTAATGGGCTCGAGGGGGAAGCCTTTTCCTTATTTTCTAAATTCCTCAAGGACGAGGAATACCCCTGGTGTTTAAGGTGCACCAGGATATGAGGAGTCTCTCTGGCGAGAGTAAGTTGAACTTAACAAAGTTAACTTATCGTTTGGTTTGATAAGCTGGGACTAGCTCGAGGATGAGCTTCTTCTTAACCCCTTAAGGTAGGTAGCCCTGCCTCTCTTGCAGGGTACTTCTTGGTCTGGCGAGCCAAGTACACTACCTCTCCAGTCTCGGTAGTTCGGTTTGATCCGAAGACTTCGTCACCTAGAGACTGACGTATACTACCTCGATTTTCCTCAGAGTTCCTCATTTATACCTCATCACCCCACTGGGGGAGTGGTAAGGGAAGAGGGGCTTGAGGACGGCCCCAGGAGTTCTTTTTCCAAACGGTTTTTCCCACGAAGTCAAACATCGGCTCCTCGTTAGCCTTCGAGATTGGGAGAAACACGTCTCCAATTTCTTATTTGACGTAAAACTGGATCTCACTCTCCTTGGGGAGATCTTACATTTTGACCTTTAGGTCTTTCATGGCACCGAGTTGAGCGACGCTGTGATCACGCTCTTGGCCCACCGATGCCTGGGAAGATGCCTTTGCGGTAACCGCCTTGTGACTGCACCAAGAGTGAACAAGGGGGAGGGGGAGGGAAAGTGACGATTCCCCTACAATAGTATACCTCCTATCCAGGTGCAGCTGCGCAGCCACTGCCTGAAAGGAGGTATCTACAGAGAAAGGAAGAACGGAGACATCATGCCGGGTGTAAACCGCGCATCCCCCAGCCAGGCACCCGCGGTGGTGGGGTCGCAAGACCCTTATACCCCAGGAGGGCGGGCAGGGGGCACGCGCCTAGCATGGTCTCCTGCAAAAAGATAGCTAACGGGAACGGGACGAGACGAGCCTCCGCAGCTCCTCCCAGTTGGCCCGGAGTCCACGGCAATTCCATTCAAGGAATATGCCCTCCAGGCCTAGCTCGGAGGAGACCCTCACGGGAATGGCCGTATGCTTCCCGGGGGAAACCCCCGGGCGCTGTTGGCCGGACAGAGTGCTGAAGGCGCTGTCGCCTTCGAGGACTTATTGGGGGAGGTTGGGTTCGCCATGCGAGTCTTTTCATCCCTCCGCCTCGAAACCTTAGGCGGGCGTTGCGGCTTCGGAGGCGGGGGGCCCTCTTTTCGAGGAACCACCGTCTCCGAGCCACTCGCTCCACCTCGGGGCATGGGCAAAGGAGCCGAAGCTCCTTTGTTGCTGTCCTCCTTTCGGGGGACAGCTTTAGGAACCTCCGAAGATGGCCTAGCGACCATCTTCTGGGGTGTTGCCTCCTGTGAGTCTAACGACTCGGTGGAGGCGCGTGGCCGTTTCGCCTAACGGGAAACGGTCACGCTGAGGGAAGAGGGGGGAACCCTGGTTTTAGCCGGGGCTGGGTATGAACCCTTTTTGCCGCCAGCTTTACCAGGGGAGCGCCCGGGTTGGGTAGAGCCCGCAGAAGGGCTCCGAATGGGCGCGGAAACAACCATGCTTGTTGGCCTGGATAGGCCAGGAGCAGAGGGTGCCTTTCTAACTATTGAAGCATATAGACGTCCCAGGCAGAGCCGGGCACGCCAGGACCAAGTCCTTAGCCTCGCGGAATGAGAGTCGATCCTGGGCCTGAACGGCCAGGATTTCTTTCTCAAGGAGATATGCACCACATTGCTTCGAAGAAGCAGGGAGCGGCTCTCCGCAATTGACACACTTGGCCACACACGATTTGGACTTATCGTGTGCGACCTTGGAGCAATTTACACAGACTTCGGGTGACCCCGACTTTGCACGTCTACAAGATCGATTCGTATGGCCGAAGCGGTGACAGTAATAGCACCGCCGCGGCAGTGGCACGAATGCCTCCACGCGGTAGCGGTACCAACCGGCACGCACCGACTCAGGGAGCTTGTCACAGTCGAATGTGACAAAGAGTGTACGGGTGGGTCTCGAGGCCCCTCCCTGTTTTCTCATCACACGTTCGACCTTGACCGCCCCATGGTCGGCCAGCTCTAGGGTGATGTCCTCAATGGAGTAGTCAACGAGTTCCCTCACATAAACTACTCCTTTCACAAAGTTCATGGTAGAGTGCGGCGTCACACTCACCGGGGTGCCATGAAGTGTCCGATGAGCACTTATCTTGCCCGCCTCGGCGGGATTCGCCGCATTCGCCAGAAGGCTCCCGTCCGAGAAACGGGTTACCTTCGGCTCTCTACCAATTGCACTAGCTAATCCTCTCCTCTGATGGATCATGTTGCCCTTGGACAACATGGTGCCATCAGTGGAGTGAATAACGAGGAAGCGTTTGAAGCCAGCGGGCTCGAAAACGCCAGGTAACCTCTGAATCAGGGGCCCCGATGTCATCGAGGCTCCGCCCTGTGCATTTTTGGTCTTGGTCAGGGGCTCCGCCACCGGGGGGGCAGAGGGGCCGGTTGTGCCGATCTTGGCTTGGTCGCTTGCCATAGTGGCAGCAGACCCATCCATCCCCGCAGCCCCCGCGGATGGAGAGGAGCCCCGAGTCTTCTTCGTCTTTTTCTTTTTGGGAGAGGAGGGTGGGGAATGAACCCGCTTCTCACCCCCGCCGGTAGAAGCCCCCAGGCCAGATGGACCGGCCTCAGTTAGGTCCTTCTCCGAAATGGAGAAGGTCCTGGTCATCGCAGGGGCATCATCTGGAGGAGATCCCTCCCCTCCTTGTACTGCCTGAGAATCCCCAGCCGTTTAAGGAGGACCTTGCATAGGGGCGGATTCGAGTTCGGTGCTTGGCGCCGAGCCCGGATTCCCCCCCCATGGAAGGCCCTACCGTCTGAGGCTGGCTTTCCTCAAGGACCATGTCTATCACAGGAGGGGCCTCCAGTTGGCCATCCCCTCCCAGAACATCGCAGGTCCCCTTGGCAGTGTCATAAGTCTTTAGTGGGGAGGCACAGGCCTTGACCCCGGCAAGGTTTAATATTCTTGCCAGCAGGTCTTTTGAGGGAAGCGACCGAAGGGGCCTGGCTTCCCTCTCCCCCCTAAGGGGGTTTGCCCTACCGAGCCGCTTACACGAGGGGCGGTCGGCAATGGGCTGCCTGCTGGCTTTCTTGGCAGTCCCCTTAGAAAGCAAAGGAGGGACTGCCGCTGGAGATAGGGAGGTGACCAAAAGCACCTCCAGAGAAGGGGGTGAGGGGGAGTCCCCTACACCCTTAGGCGTAGGAGAGGAGTAAGCCTCCTCTCCGGTTAAAGAAGTATGGAGGGTCCCCTGCGCAAGCACAAGGGAGGGGCCTCCATTTTCTCTGTGGAGCTGCCCGAGGGCGGCTCCGTTGATGTTCTTGGGGAAGTTGTTTTTTTTTTGTTTTTTTTTCATCATTGGGCATGGTGACCCTATTTGTGCTACGGGACGCAATAGCTCATCACCTCTTGCAGTTGCCCGCACTGCAAGAGGTGCTTACAGGCGCCGCCATTTTGGACCACCCCTCCCGCCTGGTGGCCAGGCAGTCCATCGGCATGGCGGCTCCACCTTGAACACGGCGTAAAAATAGATAGAATGTGAAGAGGAGAGGAAAGGGGATGTGAGGAAGGTATGGGTGGGGATGAAGCAGGTTGTTAAAAAAACCCCATCCCAAACCGGAGCTCAGGGGTTAGGGAACATTGTCCCCTCCCCCCTCAGCCCCGATCCGGGACGGTTGGCTTGAGAAGAAGGTCAGCATCTACCCTGTGAAATTAGAGGCTGACTATTGAAAGTTGTGGGAGAGGTTGTATGAAAAGCGAGGAAACAAGTGTTTTGAAGGAAGGAGAAGAGGCTAAGCTGGGGTCGGACACGGTGCTGAGTCCCATCAGCACGGCGGCCAGGATGGCAAATCGCCGTGCCCCTTACGGGGTGAACAGGCACCAGTATTAACGCTTTCCATAACAGAGGCTATAACCTAAGAGCTCTGCTGCCACTGTTAAGAATGTCTGCACATGGCTACCTTTGAACAATGACTGCCACGGAGTGGGTACTCGGCCACCATTACACCACCAACTATGATGTCACACTATGACATAAACAATTAAACAGCCAGATATTAACACAGCCACAGGCACTGTAACCAGGAGGGTTCTTAAGTGTAGGTGCTTGGGCGAGGAGGATGTGCCATTTTGCCAGGTAACATGAGTAATAGTCTACACAAGGTACCCCCACCCACTTGCTGGGGAACTGGTAGTGGTGAAGAGTTGGCAACCTCCTACACTCACCACCTAATACCTCCCTCAACCTTTGAGATTTAACCCCTGACATCTTGCATGTCTTCAATGAGTGTCACCCATCTGAATATTTGGGAGGCACGATGGTCAGCACTTTGAACAAATACTTTAAACTTCACTATTCCCCATGGTGCGCAACTTGAGGTGTACCCTATACTAAAAAGAGTAATGATAAAGATCAAGAATGAAAAGGATTGATAGATAAACTCTTATCCAAGTGGTGTGATGAGGAGGGAATACTTGAAAGCTGCCTGAACAAATATATACAACTGTTCAGTATTCAAAAGCACAAATTTAAATACCAGGAGGGGAAGGGGATTTACAATTTATGATTAGGTTTTGGTTCCCAATAAAAATAAAGACCTAAGTTTTCAAAGACATTAGAAAGGGTAGCATCATACCAAATTGGTATATCCTCCTTTTTAATTTGATAATCCTTAATTCATCCCTTATTTAAACATTTTGACAGATTTGCCCATCTTAATAAATAGATCATAATTTTGAGGAGATAGAATTTTTATTCAGCCTCCCGGCTAGTATAGTGGTTAGCGTGCTTGTCTGGCAATCACTGGGTCAGCAGTTCAAATCTCTGTCCGAATTCTTTTTAAGCTGACACTATTTACTAGGGAGGTTACCCCAGTGACTTGGCATTACATGGTGGGGAGTTGGGGCTTGCCCAGGCTGATGTCCGCCTGATAAGCAGCAATACAGCAGCTTGATATGAGGACTGAAAACTGAAACCAGCAAACTTTAACTTTTAAATTACTTTGGGGATTCAGGAATGGCTGACTTTCATATGGCATCATGCCAATGACAAGAATGGTTCTAGATGCTCAGCCATCCATCCCAAAACTAAGAGCTTAAAGGTATTTAAATTTGCAGGAGCCAGATGACTAGGAATTGCATTTCAACTTTTTATTTTTAGACAAGCAAGAAAACCTTGAGGATGGACCACATTTTGAATATTGGGAGGGGAAAAGGGCAAACTTGATTATTTCCACTATAGAGTTGTTGTCAATCCTCAGACTATTTGGCCGAGCAGGCCAGAGACCTTGAGGAAAGATATGGGCTTAGTGTTTTCTAACAGAGCACTCAAGGAGTGTGATTGTGTACACTAAAGTGTTTCATAATTGTATAATTGTGTGGGGTACAATGTTTCATCCTGGACAAACATCAATCTTTTTCTAATAGCTCAGAAGGGTTAGACAATGTGCATACTGCAGCAGACGAGATGGATTCTGTTTTAATAAGGAAAGATTCAAAAGGGTGGATGCCAGGGTGCCATGCATGCAGCAAGGTGTTGCATGAGTGACTGAAGTATTGAAATTTTTCTATTATCTCATCTGGTGACTGCCTTCTAGGGAATGTTGCCGTACTCAAGCTAGCATGTATCTAGGCTATATTAAAAAATGAAAAAAAACCCAAACAAATAGAAAAAATATAGAGCGAGCTCCATGGACGGGGGAAGCCCCCCCCCTCCCCGCCGAAGAAGACCACGATCCATATTTGAATATTAAATAATGGGAGAAGGCTGGCCTCCTCCAAAAAGCATAAAAGTTCACAGGTCGGTGTGCACGAATCCGTCCCAGGCACAAGGGACAGGTGGTAGCAACCCTGCCCATCCCGGTACTGGGACAGGTAACGTGCACGAAGATCACCCAGACTGGGACATTTGATAAGAATGTGTCGACCAGTCTGGGGGACGATGCAGTCGTTACAATAGGGTGCAGGCGAGCGCTCCATTAAATGGCGATGTGTCACATGGTGTGCCCGATTCGGAGACGACAGAAAGTGACCTGAAGCCACCGCGGCATTGGGGGATAGGTCCATGAGAACAGTCGCGGCACAATGGCATGCAACTTTGAGTTCCCTTTGACTGTCTCCCATCTTCTTTGACAGGCAGCCCGAAGAGCTGCACATATTCCTGCCATGTAGTCGGTGTGATGAAGAGCGAAATGCTGGTCCAGTCGCAGAGTCCTCGCAGACTCTTTGGCGCGCTCATTCCTCACAATTCCTACATGTCCAGGAACCCAGCAGAAGATAATCTCAAAATCTGCCTGACTTGCCAAAACCATGGCGTCACGGATATTGTGAACCAAGTGATGTGGAGATTCCAATGCCACAACAGCACTCAGGGCGCTTTGTGAGTTGCTATAGACCACAATCTGGTCCCTGAACCGGGCACGTCGCATAAACTCCCGTACCGAGTGATGTATTGCCACAGCTCAGCCGTGAAGACAGAAGCAGCGCCCCGCTGACTTCAAACGGAGGGGATACAGCGTGGAGGCCAACCCCCTCTCTGGACTTGGAGCCATCCGTATACACTGGCACGGTTCCAGTGTGACATGAGGTGTGCTTCAAAAAGGTCAAATGAAATACTCCCGGCGTTGTACTCCAGGGTTGATTGATTGTTTAAGGGCTATGCAACTTCAATCAAGAATTATTGTCGCCCGACAGAAGGAAGGAGGAGAGGTTAAAATGGGGCCGGGCGGAGCGCTGAATCCCATCAACATAGCAGCAAGGATGGCAAATCGCTGCGCCCCTTACGGGAAGATGAAGTAGGGGTTAGCAGGAGGAGAAAAAGGATGCCAAGCTGGGGCTGGTACCCTCCAGGGTGGCATCCTGGGCAGAACTAGGGGCACCACTGGCCTGAGAGCTATGCCTAGCTCTCTAAGGAGTTTCCTGGCCCTAAACCCAAAGTGCTTAGGTTATGACTGGCATCTCTCGGCGGCATAGGCACTGTCAAAATCAGCTACAGATGCAGTAAGAGCTGTTGGCGACTGAGGGAGGCATGGGTTCACGCGTACAGGCGAGTGATGCACTGTACGTGGCATCTCCCCAGCATCGACTAATAGGCTCTCAATGGGGGAAGTGTGGAAGGCACTGCTCGCCAGGCGAAGGACAGTGTGGTGGATCGAGTCCACCTTCTGCAATAAACGCTTGGCTGTGGATGCATAAACCTAGCATCTGTAGTCGAGCTTCAAATGAACAAAGGATCAATAAAAAAGTAAGGCAGTGGCCCTATCAGTGTACCAAGCGCTGAATGTCAAGGAGCGGAGAATATCCATGGCACGGGTACAAGAGACCCTAAGGCTGCGAATATAAGCTTCCCAGGTGAGGCATCGGTCAAATACAAGACCAAGGAAACAGTGAGATTCAACCACTTCCAGGCGCACCTCATTAAGAAACAAATCTGGGTCAGGGTGGAGCTGTGGATGGCAACAGAAATGCACCACCTTAGTCTTGTTAAGGAAAACCGAAACCTGTGCGCTTTGGCATAGTGGGAGATGCGGTTCAATGCCTGTTGGAGTCGACGTTCCAGAGTTGGCATCTGGACCGCGCCAAAAAAGATTGAAAGGTCATCCACATAGAGCGCAGTGAGAACATCTTCCAGCAGCACCAAGGTCACTTCCCTGCAGGACACCCTCTTCCTGCTCTATTGGGATGGAGAGGGTTCCCCCACTCGTACACGGAATCGACGATCTTGCAAAAATTCAGATATAAAGATTGGGAGGCGTTCCCTCGCCCCCATGTGGAGTCTCCATGATACCGTATCGCCATACGGTATCATAGGCCTTCCCCAGATCGAAAAACACAGCATTTTCCATTCGGAGCATAGCATCCGACGTTGAGTGGAACTTGCAGAAGCCGTACTGTGCAGAACACAGATGGCCTTCACTATCCAGGAGGTTCCGCACCTATGGGGGCAGAAGGGCCGGATGTGCCGATCTTGGCTTGGACGCTTACCGAAGCAGCAGACCCATCTGTCCCCGCAGCTGGAGAGGAGCCCCGAGTCTTTTTAGTAATTTTTTCTTTTCTTTTTCTTTTTACAAGAGGAGGGCGGGGAATGAACCCACTTCTCCCCTCCGCCGGCAGGAGCCCCCAGGCCAGATTGACCAGCCTCAGCTAGGTCTTTCTCCGAAATGGAGAAGGTCCTAGCAGTTGTAGGGGCAATAGTGGGAGGAAATCCCTCCCCTCCTTGTACTGCCTTGGAAACCCTAGCCATTTAAGGAGGACCTTGCATAGGGGCGGATGCTGTGCTTGGCACCGAGCCCAGATTCCCTCCCATGGAAGGCCTTACCGTCTAAGGCTGGGTTACCTCAAGGACCCTGTCTATCTCAGGGAGGTCCTCCAGTTGGCCATCCCCAGGACATCACAGGTCCCGTTGACAGAGCTGTCTCTAGTCACATCTGGGGAGGCACAGGCCTTGACCCCGGCAAGGTTTAATATTCTTGCCAGCAGGTCTTTTGAGGGAAGCGACCAAAGGGGCCTGGCTTCCCTCTCCCCAATAAGGGGGTTTGCCCTACCGAGCCACTTTAATAGGGAGCGGTCGGCTATGGGCTGCTTACTGGCTTTCTTGGCAGTCCCCTTGGAAAGAAAAGGGGTGACTGTGGCTGGGAAAAGGGAGGTGCCCGAAAGCACCTCCATAGAAAGGGGTGAGGGGGAGTCCCCTGCACCCGTAGGCGTAGGAGAGGAGTAAGCCTCCTCTCTGGTTAGAGAAGTTTGGAGGGTCCCCTGCGCAAGCTCAGGGGGATGGACCTCCATTTTTTCTTTTGACCTGCCCGAGAGCGGCTCCGTCGATGTACAAGGGAAAATTAAGGGAAGATTTTTATTTTTCTCATCATTGGGCATGGTGATCCTAATTTCTACGGGATGCAATAGCTCATCACCCTTCGCAGTAGCCCGCTCTGCAAGGGGTGCGTACAGGCCTGGCAGAGCTAGGTGCCACCATTTAAGACCCCCCCTACTGCCTGATGACCTGGTAGCCCTTCAGCATGGCGGCTTCACCTTGGGCACGGCATAAAATTGATAGTGTGTGAAGGTATAGGTGGGGATGAAGCAGGTTGTTAAAAAGCCACCATCCTGAACTGGAGCTCATGGGTTAGGGGACATTGTCCCCTCCTCCCTCAGCCCCAATCCAGGCTGGTTGGCTGAGAAGGTCAGCATCTACCCTGTGAAATTAGAGGCTGACCAGAGAAAGTTGTGGGAGAGGTTGTATGAAAACTGAGGAAACAGGGGGGAAACAAGTGTTCTGAAGGAAGGAGAAGAGGCTAAGCTGGGGTCGGACGGGGTGCTGAGTCCCGTTAGTATGGCAGCCAGGATGGCAAATCGCCGCACCCCTTACGGGGGACTGAAGTATTGAGTGGTGGGTATGGATATATTTCTTGAAGCTATTTTAAATAGATGATTTGACAGTTTATCTCTGATGTAGTATTAGTTGTTTTGAATGTTTCTTTATGGGAGTGGGTGTTCTGCCATGTATTGGATCCTTGACTTTGAGAATTGATTTAAAAATGTAGGTCTGTGGGTGTTTTATGGTTTGGAGTGTTGAGAAATCTTTGAGAGAAGTTAGGGAACCAAACAAAGCTTGCATCGTCCATTACTGAAAAAAGGTTTATGGAGAAAATGGAAGTGAAAATATCCAAAAAATATGTCAATGATTGTAAAATCAGAGTAATTATTCATAATTTCACCCTTAATTTCTAACAAAAGAGTTTTATAACTATTTAAAATACTATGCCAAAACTTTCTTGGGAGTTTAGAAACAGGACAGTAATCCAAGAAATGAGTAATTTAGCAAAGAAAAGTGAGTAAACTTTTTTACTTTTGTCAGGAAAGTGAGTAAGAGTTTTTCCTTTTAAGTTGAGTGCTGATGGATATGGCTGGAAAACTTTCCCCAAACTGGTGGCTTCTTATATATTTAATGCATTCTAAGTGGAGCAGTGTTATAAAAATTATACCAACAATAAATAACTTACCAGCTAGTTTTATAATGAGGTCTTTATCTAATAGAAGATTTTCTGCTTTCAAATCTCTATGAACAATTCCCTTTTTATGGCAATACTGTAGAGCTGCTACAATTTGAAGAAATTTGTTGCAAGCTTCTTCTTCTCTCATTCGACCATGCTGAACTAAATAATCTGCCAATATATTAGTGAGTGAATATTTTTTCCCCCTTCAAATTTTAAATATAATACCAATGAGGGTGTATCATGCAGGTTTGTAAGAAGAGATCTGTAAAGGAAGCAGTGAGGCTAGAGAGAGAGTAGAAATCTGTGCAAGATGGGATAATTATTTTTCTGGAATAATTTTTAAATTTTAGTTCATCAATAAAAACTTTATAATTTAAAGATTGGAGAAGTCTTGAAAAATTGGTCTAACAATATTTTTGGATTATATGCATTTGGACAGGAGCTCCATTGTAGGTAAGTTGCACCATTCATCCTTCACATCATGGATGAGATTCCCTGACTGGATAATGAAAATTAGATAAAGATCAGAATCAGTGGTGATCCCTAAAGTAGAAGGGCCAGTCCTTGTGGCAGGGAATGATGCCCCGTATTCTATTTTTATACCATCAATCAGAGAAACTTTGACCCAGAGAGGGCATTTGATAATGCTCTAACTTTCATTTAGAGAAGTTGAAGAAAAAATATTTGGTTGTGAGAAAAGAATAGAACTTGGCTTGGTGACTATTGGGATAAAATTAGGCTGAAGAAAATACTGCTGATTGAATTAAAAGCATAACTGACATGAGTAACCACCAGAAATTGGTATGATCAATGCAATATGAGGTGGGGGGGGGGGGAGATAAAAGTTGGATGGAATTTGGAACAAATATACTTTATTAGGCTGTCTTAATTATGTTAAATAGTATTACTCGCAAATGTTTTCCTTAATGATTTAACAATTAAGAGCAATATCTCACAACACAAAAGACTTTATCAACTAGTTTCCCCATCAGGTGGGGTTGGAGGCTTCAAGTACCACTAAAAACTACCTACCCTTCCTACCTACTTACCCTATTAAGCTTAAGACTACTGATCTTCATTCCCCTAATTTACACCTTACTTCCATATAAATATTCTTCACAGCATACAATAGTTTACCACTCAATCCATACATTCTAAGCACCTGCAATAGTGATTCTCTAGCTACAAAATCTTAAAGCTTCTCCAAATTCTTTGTTTTTTAAATTGTTTCTGTGCAAATACTTGATCCATACAGCCTCTACCCACTATAAACACCCCTTGTTCATCTACTATTTTTAACCTATAAAGCTCTATTTTTAGACAAAATAGGTTTTCTCATTTGTAGGCTTTGAATAACATGCTAACCTAAGGCATTTCCTCATTTTAATTAGAGGAAAAACAAAAAAATATAAGTGTGTTGAACAAAAAATAGGAAGTCATCAAAAAACGGTTGTTTACACACGTATGAACCATAAATCAGCATTTTTTTATGCAGGGTCTCCTTGTGGTGTGGTCTAGAACCAAGTCAATTTACTCTCATTTATAAATCTTGGTTTACAAACAAAGAAGCACTGAACTAAGTCATTTATGTATTTTAATTGGATGATTAATCAATAACATAAGTGTTTAACAAAGAAAAAAAAGAAGAGATGAATCATCATAACAATCAGGGTGAATAAGAGTTTAAATAGGAAAGGCCACAAAATACCATGGGTGATTATGTAGCACTGAATCAGGGGTTTTGAAAGGCCCTCAGGCGACTAATGGGTTAAATAGCTATTTGGGTATAACCTAAAAACTAACAATTTCTGACAATCTGATCCAATCCAAACATAAAAAATACTGTAGAGAATAGGTATCTCCACAGCAAAGGTGAGAAAAAAAAACTTGGGGGAAAATTGTGAGTCATGTAGGTTGTAAGTCAACTGCCTGTATTTTTTTTAACATTATTTGACATTACAATATATAAAAATAAAAAGGTTAATACCATAAATTATTTAATTTCATTTACCTCTTATAGATGCCAAATGAACTTGTTATGGGTAAAAAGGTAATAACTAGTCATTCTATACCTATCATGCACAGTCCCTTTCTTAAATTTCAATCAGCTAAACAGAAATCTGGCATAATAAGGTATGCCTTAACAAGTAATAATAATCAGTTGAAATAAAGTTACATAATTTATTGGCTATGAATTTGATGGTAATTTTGTTTGAGATTGTCTATAAAGTATGGTTTCAACCCATTTAGCAGCAGATTGCTGAACTGGCAAGGAGCAGTAATATGATAACAGAGACAGAATAAGTGAAATTGTAACATCTTTACCTTGCAAACATTTCTGTACTTCATTAAATTTGGAATATAGGTCTGCCAAATAGAACAGATGGTTTTTACACATTTTTAACTCATCACATAGTGATGTGTCCACATTCGTAAGAAACTCTACAGTTGCGCCATACAAGTCAACATGTTTTTGCAAGCTATCACCTCTTGAAAACCACCTTTCCTCAGTATGCAAAAGCAATTGGTTAAAAGTTTCATCATTTTCTTCATATAACATTGCAAACAGTCACGAATTGAGAGGATGAGCTTTAATTTTATTTGTTGACATGATACACACTTCTAAGACATTATGCAGTTCACCACTGAATTTCTTGAACAAGATAGTTTCTGTGTAAAACACAGTAAACAATATGTACATTAGGAACCTTTTCCTTCAGATGCACTAGGTTACATTAAAAGAAATGTTAGATACAAGAGTAAGGAGGTTATCCTTAAACTATACAACTCTTATGTCGGGCCACATTTAGAGTACGGTATACAGTCATGGTCACCACATTTTAGACATGATATAAACTTATTAGAATCAGTACAAAGGAGGGCAACAAAAATAATACCATCCCTGAAGCACCTTGAATATGAAGATAGACTGAGGGCATTAAATATGTTCTCATTTGAAAGGTGTGTGAGGGAAGATATGATTGAGTTTTTTAAAATCTTTTCTGGGATGAATAAATTGGATTTCAGCAAGTTATTTGAGTTAGAAGGTAGTAATAGAACTAGAGGCCACCACTTAAAGATTAAAAACAGAGGTGCAGACTGGATGTTAGAAAATATTTTTTCACTAACAGAGTGGTGGATTATTGGAATAGTTTGCAACCTGAGACTGTAGACAGCCCAAACTTGAATGTTTTCAAGTGCAGATTGGATGATTATATGGAAATGGGTTAATTTCTTACTTTTTGGTATGGGGATATGTTTCTTCACTCATTCCTGTGGATGCATTTCTTTTTATTGTATATTTTGGGGGACTTTGATTTTGTTTTTGACAGACTTATGGACGCTTTAAATTATATATTGTAGATGCATGGTCTGACATAATCCTATGGATTGTTAAATTGTATATTGTAGATGCATGATTTGACAAAATCCTATGGATGCATTATGTGGGTGAGATTTGATAGATACGGATGACCTATGATAGGCCCTTGTGGCTTTTGTCATCCATGAAATTATGTTATGTTATGTAGCCACTGCAGTAATATTTCTCAAGGGAAACATTGTGTTTCTTCAAATAATCTTCCAAACATAAAGAATTGTCTCACCTTTAAGGTATTTAGCAAATAAAAATTCATCAACAATGCCCTTCAGGCTTGGAATATAGTATTGGGTTAAGGAATAAGTTCTTGCGGTTTTATCAAATTTATTCATTACCATTAACAATTTTAGAAAAACTTCATTTCTAATTCATAAAAATATGCAATTTAATCAATAATGTATTCTCAGTTGTTATTTAAGACTTCTTCCAAACTTCAACTAGTTTTTTGATGCCTCTGCAATAAAAATCTCTGGATTTTGACTTGAAGAATTCATCTGAGCAGGTTCTTAATTCCACATCAGTATTGAACGAAACGCCGTGCAAGTTGCTGGAGAGCGATCGGAACAGATGGAAATCCCATGGAGCCAAGTCTGGCCAATATGGATGATGCGGCAGGATTTCCCAATTAAGCGTTTGGATGGCCTCTTTTGTCATATTGACAATGTGAGGACGAGCATTGTCGTGTTGCAGAAGGACTGCATAACGTCAATGAGGTCACTTTTCACGAATAGCTTCGGCGAGTCGATAGATTTTTTGAATGTAGAGTTCTGCATTGACAATCTCGTTGTTCACAAGGAGCTCATAAAGAATGATGCCTTCACAATCTCACCACACACACAGCATTGTCTTTCATGGATGAAGTCCTTGCTTTAATCACGCAAGTGGTTTTTTATTGGGGCTAAGCCATTGTTTTCGATGGTTCATGTTGACATAAACACACCACTTTTCATCGCCAGTGATGATGCAGTGAAGAAATCTGTCCTTATATCCTCGAGTATGAGTAGCCCTGTGACGAGCAAGCAAACCTGCAGCAATCGTGGAGTGCTGAAGTTTGTTGCTTTCATTCAAAGCGTGCGGAACCCATGCACTGAGTTTTTTAACTTTCTTCATCGAATGAAGGTGATTTACTACAGTTTTCTGATCACACGCCAATTGTACAGCCAATTCTCTAGTTGATGGATGAGGATTTTCATGAAGAAGGTCGTTCAATCGATCTTCATCCAACTTAATGGGGCAACCAGAACGTTTTTCATCATTAAGATTGAAATGACCATTTTGGAAACGTGAAAAGCACCATTGAGGTGTCCTTTCTGATAAAGAATTTCTCCGTACACAGCACAAATATCGCAATGAGCTTTGGCTACGTTTGCATTGTTCCCATCTCAATTGAAAATGAATAACAACAAGTGTCGAAAATGAGCCTTTCTTTCAACTTGACATTTCATTTTGAGGGTACAGAACAAAAATTAAATTAACACAACTTTTAAATAAACCGCAATGACTTATTACTAAACTTCAAGATGTAGCCTAACCTTTGCAAATTTTGCTCTCATTATTTATTATTATTTCTTAATATGTGCACAAATCATGTCAACAAAACTTAAATCAACACAACATTAAAATAACGCAAGAACTTATTCCTCAACCTAATACTTCACATAGGCCATGAGAATATTTGAACTGCCAAAAGTTGATTCATCAAGTTGAATAGAAAACTTGCAATGCTGAAGCTCAAAGTTCTCTCCACCCCATCGGACATCTCCTCAATAGTCAGTGCACTGTATTTGCACTAATTGTATACATTTTAGAACTGGTTGCGAGTCTTTCTTCATAATATTTTAAACCCTATCTTTTATTGCTGGTATTATGATCTCTTCACCAATAGTATATAGTTTTCTTTTCTTTGCTATATTAAGAGAGATGTTGTATAATATCTTCAGTCCTCTTTCACTATCAGCACTGGCAGATGCTTTACAAAATTACTTTAAATTTGGCAGAGTTATTAATTTCTCTTTCAGCATTTGAAAATAATAAGATCTTTGTTTTCTTATCAGAATGAATCCTTTTAAGAAAGGATTTCATTTTCGTGGGTTTCATGGCATCATTACCGAGTCTTTTTGCATAACAAACACATAGGCATTGTTTCATTAGTAAAAGAAGGTACAAAACCAAATTTTAAATACTCCTGTGAATATTGTATGCACTTCTTAGCATTAGTAGCCGCCATTGTACTCATTAGAAATGGGCAAGTTTAAATAGTAAATACACAGATATAAGTTCACAGCACCACACCGATAGCTAAGAACGTTAGGTGTCAGAGAAAGATGCCCGCTGCTGCACCTTCAATGGAGAGAGAGAGAGAGAGAGAGAGAGAGAGAGACAACAGACACCTGGTCGACCCTTTTTGCCTGTGCTAATGCAAGTGCTAACTAAATCATGAGACACTGGTGGGCTGAAAGGCTGCCATTGCAGTAAGCCACGATAAGTTTGAGGGCCCAAAAGGTCCCATCTGGAGCCAGACATGGTTTCACCTTGCCGACTTAGGAACCTTCTCGCGATCGTGGTAAAAGGGCAAGACTACTCTCACCTGTCAATGCATCAGACCCTGGAACCCTCCCCTTCAGATGGAGGGGAAAAAAAACCCATTTGACCCCAATATAAATCCTGGGGCGCCATAGTTGAAAGGCAGTATATGCCGCCTGCCCACCTCATCAGTACCTGCTATTCGCATCCCGTTGGACTCTGCACAATTCTCGCAGAACCCCTCAAACCCCATACTCATTCTGCCCACTTAAATGGAACGCATCCAGTCTCAATTTGTGTTCTAACTCGAAAGCAAGATCTAAGTTCATCCCATAATAGTCATTGTCAAGAGACTTATTATTTGAACTTTGCACCAAGGCAAGGATCATTCCCTTGCACCAAATCTCAGATAACAGCAATGCGTAACTCTCCTGTGTAAGCGCTCTCTCTACTACCCCCCCCCCCCCAGTGAAAGCCCCCATCACCGGCTTCATATACGCTCAAGGTCATTAGAGCCCCCCTTGGCCAATTTTGTTTGTTTGTTTGTGCAGCAACCATCCCCGACAAGTCTCCCCCCCCCCTTTTTAGTCACTGAGATTCGTGTATGTCTAATATGTATATAGCTTGTTATAAAACACTTTTTAACCTTGTAAAAGAATATTAATTTGCATATTAGTAATGTTATTTTTGTACCCATTTTTCTATTGTACCAGAACCTCCAAGATAGTAGACTATTTGGCCAACCTACATTGTTAATTTGCACTCTGCTTGTATTATAAATCTCCCATGCAAATAACTGTCATTGACCTCGACTTAGAAATGCAAAAAGGGTTAACTTGACGCTATTCTACGACATTAAGTATACACTGGTTGTCCTAACTCATGTCAACATGCCAGCAAACCAAGACAGAACGAAAACAAAACGCATTCATTACAGAAAATCATAGAATAGCTGCCAGTCGACAGGCATTATAATTTGCAGATTTACTTAATTACCGGTTTATGTTCTACCATCAATATTATAATAAAAAAACATGATTAAAATATCTTTAAAAGAAGAGTTCATCTGGAATTTCAAAATACAGTAAGCCCTCGATATAACAAACTATATGGGGCAGGAGGTCATTTGTTAAAGCTGATGGGCATTAAAAGCAATAGAAATAATGAACCAAGTTCATTATGGATATGTAATACATATGTAATTACTAATAAAGTTAAGTGGACTACACAACATAGTATTGATACGAACCTTGCATTGTAGGAGACATGTAACACATCAACACTTACTCAGGATGGTTGTAACGCTTGCCTGTTAAACCTGATTGAGTTCGGCCAGGAAATTTGGTTCAGTATATCAAGGGTTTACTGTATATCAAAATTGAGTTTAATGGATTTTCTACTGTCAATAAGTATGAGGTAAGTTATCAGATGGCAGTGTCATTTTTTTTCTAACTCCACAAATTTAAATAACCATGGGGGCAAAGTTTTTCAAAAGGACAGTAGCCATGCCTGTTATTTGTAGGGGATAGAGGCTTGTTTTTGTGCATATTTTTTATTATTTATATATGTTTATAAATTAAGTAATACCATATCGTATGTCTGGAAGCATTGCATAACATTATGGGACTACTGTTATGCAATGATGTGTGGGTTGCATACATATACGTACAGTGGCACAGGTCAAATACAAGTTACAACTAGGATGTCACTCATGGTAGTGCTACAGTGCTTTGTAGAGTTCCACAAAGAGAGGGCATGCACTCTGCTTGGTATTTCATGTCCTCCAGTTCCCCCTCCCCTTCCCTGCAAACATTACAAGCCTAAGATCTTGATAGTTTTTGTCAAAATCCCAGGAATTTCAATTAAAAATAAACACAGCTTAGGATAGTCAACAATTGATTCTATCAATATTTTAAATTCTGAGACAAATGTCTCCTTTTGACCTCTAAAAGTTCAATTGACCCTCCTTAGCATTAATCAACCACCTTTCAACCCTCAAGGGTTGATATCTACCACTTTGGAGACTTGGTTTAGACATAGAATTTTCTTTTGTGCCTAATGATAAAACTAAATTTACTTATATAATAAATAATACAGCATATTAAGAAAAGCTTAGCTCTGAATTTTGTAGAGAATCAATTCTAGTGAAGTTGTAGTTTTGCCAAAGATCTTGTTTCTTCTCAGTTACTACATGTGCTCCTAAATGCTAATAAAGTATATTCCCAAACTTCTCCTTTATACATATGATCGGTTCTACATTTAAAAAATTAAAATTAAGAGATCATATAAAAATTATATATTTCTACTCCATTATACAGTCATAAACACCAAATACTTGCCCTGAAAACAGTGCACTAACAACTATCTCCATTTTGAACCACCATTAACCCCTCTGGAAACTGCTTGTAACTTCCTCTCAGAGGAAAAAGCCAGTTGCTTTAGCTAAAAAAATTCTTAGCTTGGGACCCAGTAAAAGTGGCAGAAGGTATGGAGTAATGAGGACAAAGCATGAGCAGATCTTCTCAACCCTAGGTACACTCAGGCCACCATGAAACACTGATAGTATTAAGGTCTGGGGTACTTTGGGGTATCATGGTGTCTGCAAACTTGTGGTCTGGGAGAACATTACTGTGAATAAGAGGTACATAGCGCTGCCCTGTGACCACATGGAGGATTGTTTTGCTGTTTGCCAGAGTGAGGGGTTTGTGCAGGATGGTGCACCTGGGCACATGGTTAAGCTCATACAGAAGTGGTTTGATATATGTGGGTTGGACTACATGGGAGGACTGGCCGGGAATAGCCTAGATTTTAACCCCCTGAGAACCTCTGATCCATTTTAAAGGGTCATCTAACAAGGAGTAACAAGGAAAGTAAGTACCCTAGGAGACCTTACGTCCATTCAAAGAGGGTACCTTTGGACTATCAATCGAGCAGGCACATGACTGCTCAATTGTTTTGAGTCCCTAAACTGCCACTTTTCAAGACTTTGTCTAGTCTTGACTTGAACTGGTCAACAGATTCACTGTTGACAACTTCCACTGGAAGTGCGTTCCACTTACCGCAGATACTGTAGGTGAAAAAATGTCCACACATATTGCGGTTGTAACGCTTCAGTTCAAGTTTGAAGCCGTGATTGCGCGTTCTGTTCTCACTCAGTGTGAAAATATCCCGGTAGTCAACATTGTCGAACCCTCGAAGCATTTTGAAAACTTCGATGAACTGACCACGCAGTCTACGGGTTTCCAGCGAGAACAGATCTAATTCCCCTAGTCTATCCTCAGAACTTTTATGTCAGATAGAGGGAATCAGTTTGGTTGCCCTAGCTTGTACGCGTTCCAACCTTGCGATGTCCTTTCGAAACGAAGGACTCCAAAATTGTACGGCATACTCCAGGTGCGGCCGAACCAGGGAGTTGTACAGACAAAGTACTATCTCCTTGTTACGGTATCCAAACTGGCTCTTTATGTAGCATAACATCCTTTGGGCTTTCTTCTCTGCCTCGATGCACTGTTTCGAGAACTTGAGGTCGCTAGTGATAGTAACACCCAAGTCCTTCTCAGTGTCACTCGATTCAAGAGCAGTGCCCTTAAGGATATAATGAGATTGGGGGTTTCTGTGGCCGATATGCATTACTTTGCATTTGTTCACATTAAAAGGCATTTGCCATGTGTCCGACCACTCCCCAATCTTCACAAGATCTTCCTGCAGGTGGGCAGTATTTCCATCCTTTGCAACGTTCATACCAAGCTTGGTATCGTCGGCAAATTTGGAAATCTTGGCAACCATGTCACCGTCCATGTCGTTGACATAGATGATGAATAGTAGTGGTCCCAGGACAGAACCTTGAGGCACCCTGCTAGTAGCGGGCACCCACTCAGAAGCCTGTCCATTTACCACCACCCATTGCCGTCTGCCACAGAGCCAGTTCTCGATCCAGCCGGCTACTTTTCCGTCTATGCCCAGCGCTCGCACTTTCCGGAGAAGGCGGCGGTGTGGTACCTTATCAAAGGCTTTCTGAAAGTCTAAGTAAACCACATCCACCGCCTTGTCCCGATCTTGCTCACTGAAAACGAAGTGGAAGAATTCCACAAGGTTCGTCAGGCATGACCGTTGCCTTCGGAAGCCGTGCTGGGAACTCCTCAGTAGCAGGTTTGACTCTAAATACCACGTCATTTTGTCCACCATCATGCTTTCCATGAGTTTACCGACTATCGAAGTCAGACTGATAGGTCGGTAGTTTAACGGATGGCTGGGGTCTCCTTTCTTGAAGATCGGAGTCACCTCCGCCTCACGCCAGTCTCTAGGAATGCATTCCGGTCCGGATTAACATGTTAAAGATAGCGCACAGATGTCGTGATACTTCATCGCACACTTCCTTCAACACCTTGGGTAGAAACCCGTCGGGTCCAGGGGACTTATTCGTCTTTAGGTCAGCGATCTTTTTCTTTATTTCTCCTTCAGTGAAGTCCATTGCCTCCAGCTTTTCCCCCGAGTAGGAATACGTGGGCTGGGGGATGGGACCGCACTCTTTAGTAAACACTGAGGAGAAGTAGTCATTGAGAAGGTTAGCATTTTCTGCATCTGAGTGAGTTAATGCACCCTCCTCGTCCACTAAGGGCCCAATCCTACGATGGACTGGTTTACGGCTATTTACATAGCCGAAGAACTCCTTGGGATTCTCCTTGCAGAGTCTCGCCACTCGGAGTTCCTCAGTACGCTTAGCCACCCTTATGCTGGACTTCACTCTCCTGACTAGCCTCCGGTACTCGTCAAAGGCACCCGAGATCTTCGATCGCCGGTACGCATTTCTCTTCTCACTAAGCAGTTGGCTGATTTCTCGATTAAACCACTTTGGTTGAACAGAAGACCGACGGAGGCATTTCAGAGGGATGCAACTTGATTGAAGACTCATGAACTTATTTTTGAAATTGTTCCACGAATCCTCAACCTCTTTGCATACCGCTAGCCTTACATCAGTCAGCCCAGCATGAAGGCTTGCAAAGTCTGCTCTTCTCAAGTCAAGTTTCCTTGATTGACTGGCAACAGACCTTACCTTCGGGATCTTGACGGTAAATCTAACTAGCTGGTGATCACTGCCACCGAGCTCTTCGCCTACAGAGACATCCTCAACGATATCTCCTCAGAGGTGAAGACCAAGTCGAGGATATTGTCTCCTCTCATCGGTTCTCTGACCCATTGAGTGAGGAACTGGTTGTTGGTGAACTCCAGGAGTAGCGCGCTCTCGCCACAGGCTGCTCTGGTTTTCCAGTCAACTTGTCTGTTGAAGTCGCCCATAACGATGCACACTCTGCCTTGAACAAGCTCACCCAGCAGCTGATACAGTTCCCTGTCCTTCTCAACGGGTTGGGAAGGGGGTCTGTAAAGCAGCAGGGTCCTGTATCTGACAGGACCTATCTCTAGGTCAACGCTACACCACCTTTGTGTCTAGTCTAAGCTCATTCATCACCTCCATGAGTTGTGGAGCAGTTTTGAGCCATTCTTGCTTTAGCAGCTAGCAAAATCTATCCCTAATCATCCCCAAGAGTGCATCAAACAGAAAGGACACCCCACAAAGTATTAATCCCTAGGCATGTACCCCGAAACCCTTTTACCTTTTATTTTTCTGACCACAACAAGGGGGAAAAGGCCTGACTGTAAATGCTGAATAGTAAGGCTTCCTAAAAGTTCATTGAGTAAGGAAAATAACCATGACTAAGAGATTTTCTTATTACTGATAGAGATCACCAGAATCTTACCAAATAACTCTCCAGTGGATGCATACTCAGTAACTAAACATATGGTTTTTTCCGTTTCCATCACTTGATAAAGTCTTGCTATGTGTGGATGTTTTAGCTTCTTTAATATCTCAATTTCTCTAACAATTTTTTGCAGATTCTCTTCATCCAGTTTCGCTTTATCAATTATTTTGATGGCAACCTGCAAAAAAAAAAAAAAATCAAGTTAATTATTTTTTATGAAACATTCCATTTGAATGCCATGAAATTGTTCTATTGAACATGAAAAAAACAATATTCAATTCTTGAAAACAATGAGGCCTCATTTTCACTTTTAGTAAAAAAAAAAAAAAGCAAAAAGAACAAAATACCTATACCATATCAAGAAATGGCTTCAATTTCCTATGGCATGATTATTTCCCCATCCAATAGAATCACAAACCCTAAATTCAAATGGCAAGATCCCATGTGAAATTAACTCAGCTCAGAAAAAAAAGGGTAGGAAGGGACTGGGCTCCCAACTTCAGATATCTGCTTCTGGTGCCCAAGGCTAGGATATACGAGGGATGGTCAATAAGTTTTGCAATTCAGATATAATAAGGAAACGAGATATGAGGAAAAGTGTTTTATTATTTTTAAATATAACTACCCTCGACTTTAATGCACTTGTGCCACTTGTCCCTGGGGCTTCAAATTCTCGACTGCTGTTCAATCCACTCCTGCACGGCGAGCTGGACATCTTCATTGTCCCCAAACCAGCATCCATGCCGTGCAGCCTTGAGCTGGCGGAATAAAAAATAGTCGCTAGGGCCCAGATCTAGACTGTAGGGGAGATGGTTGAGCTCCTCAAATCCCACTCACGCAGGGCAGCTTGTGCAACTCTGACCTTATGGACTTGATGACGTTGAAGTCTATCATGGGGCGTGAGGTTTCTAGGGACCCAAAGGGCAGAGACCTTGGTCATGGCCAAATTGTCGTGGATGATGTTGATAAAACTTCCATGTGATATTCCAAGTTCTCGCTCAATTTCTTCCGACCTTCATGCATCGATTTTCGAGGATCATCCTCTCCACATGGGCCACATTGTTCTTGTTGGTCACGTCTAATGGGCATCCTGGACGGGGGTCATCTTCAAGGGACTGACAACCATGGCGGAACTCCCTCTTCCAGCCAGAAATGGTTGCATAGGAAGGGGCGGTGTCAGTGTACACTGCAACCATGTGTTCATGGATCTCTTTTGCATCATTGCCTTCCTTGGTCAAATATTTGATCACTGCGCGCTGCTCAACCTTCTCCATGTTGAAAAATTTGTGACTGACGATCTGCGATCAGCTACTGCTTCTTAAATAGACGAGGCAGGAGCATGCGGCTGCAGGTCCTGACTTGTCCTAACACCCCCACAAACAGCCATCCCCCATCCTCTGTTTTGCCCTACTGATTCACAAAACTTATTTATTGACTGCCCCTCATACACACCTTCAGGATTTTTTAATTGCTCATCAATTAAAAAATATGAAAAGGGATGAGAGGATTACTAGTTAATTAATAAAAAAACTAAGTTAAAGGGAAATTAGTAGAAGTTTTCAGAAAAGTATACATTTCAGAGAAGACATACAGTCACTGAAATTGATCGGGTTGGGCCAGAAATATACGAAAAAGCGCGATCAAATTTGATGGCATTTCAGAGCATACAAATGCTTTATTTACAAACACCCTACATCTGAAAGCTCTGTACAGCCTCGTGATTTGAAAGAAAATGACACCAGCTCTCAGTAGCATGTGTTGCTTTGCTGCTAGTCTTTTTCTCAGTTGGGCTATTTTGTTGTGTTAGTGACTATTATTTGTGTGTGATTTGGAAGATGCCTAACCACCTCTCTGAAGCGGTGGATACTCGCTTTGAGGTAGAATTTTTCTGCAAAAGAGATATCGCAGGACAGGAAGAGGAGAAGTGACCATCAGGAGGGTGGCTGCTACGGCTTGTGGTTTACCACAATTTTTTATTACTTTTCTTTTGTGTAACTATGGTAAATAAACTTTTGACCATGTATCGGATATTTATTGCATCCGCTGTATATATATATATATATATATATATATATATATATATATATATACTGGTAATTGATTTGTTCCTTGGGAATCTGATATAGGTTTGTCTCATAGGACTGGTATTCCTATTTCTAAACCTGAAGCCTCTTCCATCAGGCAACATTCTGAGTATCACCATCATCCTCTTAATTCTAATTCATTTACCATATTATCTTCAGCCTTTACTTCTCACGATTTGAAAATCTCAAAGAGTCACTATATATCATTAAAATAAATCCAAACCTAAGTAATTACTCCTCCTCAATTAAACCATTTACAATATAACCAACCAACACTTCAATAGATTAACGCCAACCGACCAAATTTCATTAGTAGTTTTATATGTTTATTTAGTTGATTTCTCAACTCTCACGATAAAGGTTAGTCACTTTGTTCATTCTGATTGGTTTGGGGGTTTTTTGTTGTTTTTTACAATTTAATATAATAGGTTATTTTTTGTTTACTCCAGTAACTTTTAATATGTGATATTCAAGTCAGTTTATGTTATAATTTCACTTTCTATTATTTTTTTTTAAATCACACTAGGTAGTATTATTTAATTCTATATATTGTTATTAGTTTTTACTTTAATTTTTTATAATTATCAATTTTATTATTTTAACTTGCCTTCTTCCGCTTTTTTAGCCGCTATTAATGCATTATTTTAACTTATCAATTAATGTTCCTTCCCCTTCTCATTAGTCGACATAGTCGCTGAAGATGGTCCTAGTAAAGGTCCGAAATGTCTGGCCAATAAATGATTAGTGTAATCATCTGGGTCTTCATATTCCTGCTATATATATATATATATATATATATATATATATATATATATATATATATATATATATATATATATATATATATATATGATAGTGAAACCACTGTATAGGAGCCAAAAGTTTAATTTATGAGTCTAGTTTCAGTATGTAGTTTGTCATACCCTCTTCAGTCGTATACTGAGAATGCAATTGTTACAAAAGTCTATAAAAAGTGTACAGATCAGAAAAAAACAAAGAAAAAACCATAAAGAAACAAAACAGGGGGAAAAGGTCATTAATCAGGTGGTCTAAATCTAATATCATTGACTAAGCTGTTTACGATGAGGTTACGGGAATGGGGGCTGCATTTCAATTGCCCATCTGACAAATTAAAATTGGGAATTTCTCCTATTAATATAGATTCTACTATTTTTCTTTTATGGAAATCTTTACAATTATATATGATTTGTGCCTTTGAAATTCCCTAAAAGAAAAATAGTAGAATCTATATCAATAGGAGAAATAGCCAATTTTAATGAAGCTTTTCACACATGCTCCATGTGATTGTCCATTGTCTTGTATCATTAGGGAGCTGAGGCATCATTCCACCTTTTTCTTTCAACTAACCCTCATATTTGAATTTAATATACCTAAAATTAAAATTGAGGCCAAAATGATTTGAATAACCTCAATAGGACACAGAAAATGCATTTTAATTTTAAAGAATTGATAGATTTCAGCAAGTTATTTGAGTTAGAAGGTAGTAATAGGACTAGAGGCCACCACTTAAAGATTAAAAAACAGAGGTGCAGACTAGATGTTAGAAAATATTTTTTCCTTAACAGAGTGGTGGATTATTGGAATAGTTTGCCACCTGAGACTGTAAACAGCCCAAACTTGAATGTTTTCAAGCGCAGATTGGATGATTATATGGGGATGGAGGGTTAAGTTCTTACTTTTTGGTATGGGAGTATGTTTCTTGACTCATTCCTGTGGATGCAGTTTCTTTTTATTGTATATTTTGGGGGACTTTGATTTTGTTTTTGACAAACTCCTATGGAGGCTTTAAATCATATATTGTAGATGCATGATCTGACAAAATCCTATGGAAACATTATGTGGGGGGGATATGATGGATATGGATGACCTTTGATAGGCCTTTGTGGCTTTTGTCATCCGTGAAATTATGTTATGTTATGTTACAAGACAGCAATGTCTGGGGTGCATTTTTGCTTCCTGCTGTACTACCTCAGGGCAGGCCACTGTTAAAGGTTAGTAAAGGTCCAACTGAAGGGCTAGTTGGATGACTAAGGACAGACCTATAGCTAGTTTTCACTAGGTCAACCACCAAATGCCCTCTGGGATAAAAGACCATCAAATTTCAAGTAATAGCGTTAGACCGTAGACTCATAGAAATATGGCAACCCCTATAGTGCCTGTGCACCATGTAGCTATGTATTTTAGAGAAGAAGCCTAACAAAATTATAAAGCATTTCATTATAAAGGCAGTTATAAACTAGAATAGTTACAAATAATTACAACATAATTCACTTACATGTTGTTGGTGATGCTTCCTGAAATATTTTTGGATAGGAAGTATGTGCTTTAACACTGTATTGGTGCTACCTCCTTTTCAACCAAATTTAACAGGTGAGCAGAATAACCGTAAGTGAGAAGCAATGGATATTGTTCATGCAGAAGCTCTTTCATCTTCACTATTTTACTCTCATTATCAGTGCAGACAGTGAAGTCATTATGCTTTTGAATATTATTGACAGATCAAAGTGATATTTTATTATGTTATTATTTTGATTTTTTTCAGATTTAAGGGCTCAAAATAAATGATATTTTTCCATTATGCCGTGAGGTTCCAATAATTGGGTCATTAGTAACTGAGGACCATCCATCTGGCATAAGAGTTATTGTTGCATTTGATAAAGCATTTTTCATGCCCTCTTCTACTTATTGATGAACATCATCAAGCAGCTTCCCTGCTAGTGCCTTTCTTGTTGGTGGGTCATGCAACCATTGCTTTATACTGTTTAGAGTCAGCTGCTAAAAATGCAATGTTGTTGGCATAAAAGAATTTAGGTATATTTCTGTCACATTTTTTTCTTTGCGAATCAGTTGTTTTTGTTGCAAATTGATAATTGAGCTTGAATAGAACTTCTTTTCACTGAGATGCTTCTAGTCCCTTGTGAATATTGTTGAGCATATTCACCTGATACAGAAGACTTTTTATGAGTAGATACTATAACTGGCATTAATGTGGGTGATTTGGGTGGAAGAAAGAATGATGAAATATCAGCCACATTCCTAGAAGATGAAGTAGCTGTAGGAGTAGGAGTGTGACTGCTATCAGCAGATGTACTACTTCCACAAGCACTGATACTTTCTAATTCTATTATATAGCTCATTTCTGTGTCTGTTGCGGCATATAATATTGCGGCTTGTACATTTTTTTAGATGAGCTCTTATTCTCACAATTTTAGACATTAGTGCCTCTGAACAGTGCTTGTATTTAACTATACTACTATTGCTCATTCTATTCACTTCTAACCACTCATTTACTTGTTTTCTACCAGACCCCACTATTTTAGGCATTTCTAATTCAATTAGTTTTTATACCAGGAAAAATAGAATATATAAAAATAAATACAAGATTTACACACTTTTTCTGAAAATAAAACATGTGCTCATCATGTAGATACTGATGCTATAGGGTAGTAAACTATAATTAATTTAAGTACAAATAAGACATTAAAAATTCAATGCAGCTAACCCTCATTTATCTAGAACACAAATAAGTGAGGTTATGCAGTGATCATATGTGATACAAAATAAAGTGATAGGTGCGAGACTACTGCCACATTCGCTGACCAATCAGCAGCCAGAATACTGAACAGCATGTTCTCATTGGCTGCTTCAAATCCATTGGCCAATAGTGTGGCATGTATGCTATCATCTGGTGAAACTAGCTCAAACATGTACATAGTATGTACATTATGTAGACTGCAGCAATGTGTACATGGAGGTTGAAATCTTGTTGCTAGATGTGTGATAGTTTCCTACATGTGCATAGTTAGAAACTAGTTGGTTAGTGTATTTATCTGAGTATGTGGAGAAGTAACTGTGCAGTTATTTATTACTTTTTCCAGCAATATAGTTGATGAAAATGATAAAACCCATGAAAAAACAATATGTGCATTTTATTAAGAAAAAAACAATCCTGAAAAAACATGAAAACCCCAAGACTTTAGCCAACCCTGATGTATATAAATATAAATTATCAGAAAAGGGGGATTAAAAGCAGATGCAAAAGGGCAAAGTGTGTGTGAAATGTAGAAATATAAATAACATAACTATGAATCTATATATATGCAACTATATTTCTACATTCCACACACAATCATTCACACATGGATATTTTGGTAAAGATTTTATCATATGCCTTTACCGTTTTGTACTTGCTTTTAATCCCCCCTTTCTGATAATAAATTTCTATTTTTCATGCCCATTCCATTTTCTATCCTTTCATTGTACATAGGCGGAGTATCACTTAGTTTTCTCATATATATATACTATTCTTGTAAACTAATTCTTTATATATTCTTTGATAATGAAATGAATAAAGTTTGAAAGTACTTGAATTGCTCTTTTCATTTTTCCTATGGGATTTCTTGCAATTATTGCTCCACTAATGCGCTACTTTGTGAGTTTTTCATATATATGAAAAACTCACAAACTTTACTACACAGTCTTTTTCCAGACTCAAAACGTCTGACTGATCATTAAAGATTTGCCTGTTACCCTTTGATCAAACATCTTCCTTCCAAATCAGTCTCACTCACAAGATAGTACTATTTTTCAATTTTAGCACCAAACAGCTAGACACAGAACCTCAAACATTTTCCAAAACTTTCTCCAGACTCAGAATCAATTCTTTTCTCAGATAAATTCTTTGATAACAATTCAGATAGTTTCTGCTCTCTCTCTCTCTCAAACACAGACCAAGAAACATTTACTTCAGAGAAAGCTCGTCCCTGAGAAATCCAATTGGTGATCAACACTGGCCACACTACTTTCTCTTCACATATAAATACTAGACATTACACCCCATTAGATTACAGTCAGTCACATTGCTTAAGGAAGCACCACTCAACTAAAAATCATCCATTCACCTCCTCAAGTACTCATCAGTGTATAGGATTCACAAGTCTTTCTATCCTCATTCCCTTCCACTGCTAAGGTATTTGGACTCACCGACTCCACTTGTGAGTAAAATAGTTATCTTATTAAATTGTTTATAAATCCAAATATGATTGGTGAACACCCTCATAAATGAATTTGAATCCTGAATTTGGATTCATACTTCAAGAGAAATATTTGTTCCCAAGGAACTGGTGCCCCCACCCCAATCAATGAGAACCACCTTCTCTCACCACAAATGCCTTCTCCCTCTCTTCGCTACAAGTGGTGACCCTGGAGCGACCTCAACTATCATCATCAACTGGAGTGTATCTCAGCATCTTCCAAATCTATCCCATTAAATTTCTGTAGGCACCCTCAAATCTATCACAACAACCATCATAAGAAGGTTTAAAGTGGAATCACAGAGGCCCTTCAAAGTGTTGCCACTGCTGAACATTAGGGTGATGACTTTTTGACTTTTTTTTATCAAAGATTATTTCCTGTAACACGAATGAATGAACTTTTGCCTATAGGATTCACAAGTCTTTCTATACTCATTCACTTCCACTGCAAAGGTATTTAGACTCACCGACTCCACTTGTGTGTAAAATAGAATTATCTTATTAAATTGTTTATAAATCCAAATATGATTGGTGAACACCCTCATAAATGAACTTGAATCCTGAATTTGGATTCATACTTCAAAAGAAATATTTGTTCCCAAGGAACTGGTGCTCCCACCCCAATCAATGAGAACCACCTTCTCTCACCACAAGTGCCTTCTCCCTCTCTTCACTACAAATAGTGACCCTGGAGTGACCTCAACTATCATCATCAACAGGAGTGTATCTCAGAATCTTCCAATCCATCCCATTAAATTTCTGAAGGCACCCTCAAATTCCCTCAAAGCTATTACAAACAACAACCATCATAAGATCATAAGAAGGTTTAAAGTGGAATCACAGAGGCCCTTCAAAGTGATGCCACTGCTGAACATTAGGGTGATGACTTTTTGACTTTTTTTTATCAAAAATTATTTCCTGTAGCACGAATGAATGAACTTTTGCCTATTAATGGCAAAAATTACTTTTATTCCATTGAAATATTGAAAAAAAGGTCACGCACAAACCACTTTGAAATGTAATATAGGCCATTTTAGCATTTTATATGTGTTAAAAATATTTATATTAAATATATAAGTCATCAAACAGACTTGTGCAATAATTTATGTAACATAGAATTTTCTAGAAAATCATCACATCATCGCTTGGGCAATTTCTGTAGAGTTCCAGAATTTTCTTCAGCCATTTCACGTGTGGTATATAAGCGAGATGTTTAAAGCGGGTAGTTACTAGTTCAGTTTTAATGGCGTTGATATTATTATTGCCTTATTATAATTGTTGTGTATTCTCCAGCGTTTATTGTAAAGAGATCATGGTATTATTTGGTAAGCTACATTTAATGCACCAATTATTTTTTAGAATTGTAATTTGCTTGTTTTTTTTAATAAAATATATAAAAGCTCAATAACAGTTTCTTTAATTTGTTACCTATTTAATATTTAGGTTTATTTTCTATTTCAGTTGCTGAGTACAAAACATGTCGTTCAAGAAGAACTATTTTAACACGGAGAAGAACAAGAAAACCTGGACAAATAACTTAGTCCAGTTTCAAGCACCATCAAGAAGAGGCAACATGGCAGTTTATGAAGCACCCTTAAGTGAACGGAGACAAATGCCCCTGAAAATTCACATTGTTGGACGCTTCAAATTTCTTGAATCCACTGCCAAAGAACGGAGGGAGAGGATCAGCCTAATTGTTGTGGAACTAAAAGCCCTATGGAGCAAAACATTGAACTTCCTGCATGTATCTGATCAAGTTATTTGTGCAAAACTAGAAAACCTTCTGAAAGACTATGAGTACTGCAGAAAGAAACAAACTTTAATTCTTTGAATGAACTGTTTAACGTGACCAAGGTGAAAAGCAACTGGTTGTGCAAAGATGATGAGAACCTCTATAAAAGCAAATTTTGACCAAAGGCCAGGTTGGTTATTCCACTGGTAAACCTGCTAGTGCCAAGACCATCCACCCATCTAAGCAACGCGACTGTGTCCTCACTTTCCAGCTCAGCACCACCTGATTGTTCCGAAACTAGCCCAGACTCATCCAATAACAGCGAAGACAGTTCTTGGGAGGATGAGAATGCAGCATCAACGAGGAAAAGGAAGCATAACCCAACAGGCTTAGCAAGACTCCTTGCTACAAGCTCAAAGCTCTCATCCCACAGAGCAGCAAAGATATGTTGCCAGCTTTCTGGTGAGGGCATTGAAATCCCAACCCCATGTCAGTCAGCAATCCACAAGGCTATCTACACCAGAGCTGCTCAGGTGAAGAAGCACTTGGTGAGCACGCTTTATCTGGAGAAGTGGAGCTTACACTTTGACGGCAAACGCATTGAGGACTTTGAATATCAGGTTGTGGTCCTATTTCTTTTCTGGACATTCCAATTAAAAAACACCTACTAGTTTCTGCACATCCATCTTTAGAAAACCAACATATTTTGGATTAGGTCTAAATTTCTTTAGCTTTTGTGACAAAAAATTTAAAATGAACAGTTTGTATATTTCGCTCCTCCTACGCTTTAATGCACCTTGAATTTGACATTCTAAGAAGTTTTTTCTTTTCTAACTCATTCCCCCTAGATTTGGTTAACAGTCATAGGCAAAATATTAAATGACTCCTTCCATCCAAAGGTTGCAAAGATCGATGTCCCTAAGGACTTGCGATATTTTCTCCTACCTGATCTCAGCCCTCTGAATCAACAAGCTTCAAGACGGTACCGAAAAGTTCTTGAGAGGTTTTTTCCACAAATACATTTCTGAATAACCTTCATTAACAATTTAAAAATAGGTAATTTCTTCCGCACCAAGGATTTAACCCAGGCTTATTTGCGTAATAGTATTGTATACAAATTTTCTTGCCCTAGATGTTCCCAGGGAACATATATTGGTAGTACTATTCGCTTGTTACACTCAAGGGTTTGCGCACACCTCTGCCTTAGTTGCTGAACAGGAAAGTCTCTCACAAGTAAGGAAGTCTCGCCAATCAGAGATCACATTATAAAGTGTAAGGTTGATGCAAAAATCAATAATTTTGAGATTCTGGGCTCTAATCCTAACATCACACAGCTCAGAATTCTGGAATCTCTCTTCATAAAAACACATTCGCCCACGTTAAATTCAGACTTGACCTGCCAACCATTATCGGTAATAGCCACAACCAACCAGCTTCAGACCTGTTAATATTCTACCAACAACAAACTACCCATAATCGTGTCCAATTTTGGGTACATTTCTTAGTCATTCCCCTGACTTGCTGACAGCAGGTATGAATTTGTTCCTCTCCTTATCTGTATATGTACTTGTAATTATAAATACTTTTAATTTTATAGGTTCACTATCTAAATTATTTTGCTTTTGATTTGTATCTAGTTTATGTTAACATTTGTTCACCTCATGATGGATTGGGTAATCCAAAACGTTGCTTGGAATAAATTAGAATGTCACTGATGGTCGTATCTTTCCTACTGCAATTATATATATATATACATGCGCAGCATACAATGATAATATGTAGGTGGCTCTGATTACACAAAGCCTTTACTTTTACTGTCCATATATTTATCCAGCTTCAATTTGAAAGACCCCAAGGTTGCTGAATTTACGATTGTTTCTGGCAGCTCGTTCCAAAGATTCACAATATGATTTTCAAACGAGTATTTACCTGTATCACTATTGTAGTTGATTTTCTTTAATTTAAGATTATGGCCTCTAGTTCTGTTATTATTATGAAAATTAAAAAAGTCTGCCATCTTACTCTATCTATACCTGTAATCATTTTGTATAACTCAATCAAATCTCCTCTCACATACCGTCTTCTCATTGAGAACATTCCCAATTTCCTCAATCTTTCAAGATATGGGAGTCTATGCAGTCTAGGTATCATTTTAGTCGCTCTACGCTGTACACCCTCCAGCATATCAAGGTCATGCTTATAATGGGGTGACCACGCCTGAACACAATATTCAATATGTGGATGAACATATGAGGTATACAATTTTTTAATCACTTCCTTACTCTTATAAGTAACATTTCTCTTAATCAATCCCAACATTTGATTAGCCTTGTTCTTTGATTCTATGCAATTCGTTTGCATTTTAGGTTACTTGTTATAATTACTCCCAAATCTTTTTCTTCTTGAATATCTTGCAACCAAATCCCCCCCCCCCCCAATTTCATAGAAATTTCTTTTTTTTTTACCAATGTGTAGGGATTTACATTTATTGTGGTTTAACTTCATCTCCCATTTATGAGCTTAGGCGACAATTTTATCTAGGCTTCTCTGGAGTGTTAGGTTCCCTTCCACATTACTTACTGGAAAGAACACCTTAACATCATCAGCAAACATTTCAGTTTTGCATCCAAAACCAGAATCAATATCATTAATATAAAGGATAAAAAGCAAGGGTCCGATCACAGATCCTGAGGCACTCCACTCTCCACCAACTTCCATGTGGACTTAGATCCATTTAGTATTACTCTCTGTTTTCTTCCTGATAACGAAAGTTTGATCCACTTCAGGACTCTTATGGAGATTCCATACTTCTCTAGCTTATGCCCAAGTCTCTTGTGAGGGACCTTGTCAAAGGCTTTATTACCTTTGTCTGTTTGTTCAGTAACAAAATTCATGAACTCAAGTAGGTTAGTAAGACATGACTTCCCATTTTGAAAGTCATGCTGCGAATCATTAATATACTTGTTCTCCTCTAAGAACCTTTTTAATATCGGTGCTAATTAATCTTTCCAATATCTTTCTAGGTAATGATTTAAGGCTTATAGGTCTGTAGTTTTCCATTTCTTCTTGCAACCCTGCTTATGTACAGGCACAACATTGGCCACCTTCCAATCTTCAGGAATCTCAGAATACATAAGTAAACGATCAAAAATAATTTTGAATGCATTTGCAAGACTTTCCTCACCTTCTTTTAAGACTCTAGCGTAAATCCCATCTAGCCCAGGAGATTTATTAGGCAATATTTTATTAATAACAGCTTTTATATCTCTCTTAAAAAAAATTAACATTCTCAAGAACTGGCCTACTTTCCAAATTAACACCTGGGTCCCAATCAATTGCACTTTTCTGAGTGAAAACAGAGGTGAAGTATAAGTTTAACACATCAGCAATATCTTTATCCCCTTGATAGCTCTCTCCATTATATTCTAATGGCCCAATAGTGGAGCCCTGCTTAGAATTTATTTTATAATAACTAAAGAACTTCTTGATATTTCCCTTACTACTATTTGCAAGGTTGATTTCTGACACTCTCTTACATTTCCTAATTTCTTTTTTTAACTCTTTGGTGGTGCATTTCAAGTCTTTCCTATTTAATTCAGTTTTATCATGCTTATACCTTTTAGCAGCAATTTTCTTTGTCTTCAACTTGGACTTTACACTGTCTTTTAACCATGGGGTTTTTGACTAGCATCTTTTCTCTTTGTCTTTAGGGGTATGCAACTTTTTTTAAATTGAATCTAGGATACATTTGAATCTATCCCATATTTCAAGAGCATCCAGACCATGAAATTTATCCTCCCCATGAGATAATACTTAACATTCTTCTAAACTTATCAAAGTTAGCTTTGGAGAAGTCTGGGATCAATAATAAATTATCCCTGACTGAAATGCCATTCAAATTAATATCAAACATGATTATACTATGGTCACTTTCACCTAGCAGTTCTGTAACTTTCAGGTTATTAATTGTTTCCTTCCGGTTACTGAGGATAAGGTCTAGGATTGCACTTCCCCTAGTAGGTTCACTCACCAGTTGAGATAAGTAATTATTTTCAAAACAATCAACAAATAGATTACTAGCTTTGGTTGGGCTATAGATTTTTCTCCAGTCAACTATTGGTAAGTTGAAGTCCCCCATTACTTGAATATTATTATTTCCTGAATATACAGTATTGATTTCTTGCATAATGTCTTTATCTATTTCAGAATTGGAATCAGGGGGTCTGTAAAATACCCCTAATCTTAACTTTTCAGGGGGTTTAGTAATGATATCGACCCAAAATGATTCTACTAAAGAATACTCATCTTTGATAGAATTTACCACAGACGATATCAAGCTATTCTTAACATAAATTGAAATACCTCCACCGAGTCTTTCCTTTCTGTGATACAAATATAGGTTATAACCATTAATAATATATTCAGCTTCATTATCCTTATAGATTTTCTCATTAAACCAGGTCTCAGTGATACAGATTATATCTAAATTTTCTGAATGTATATATGCTAATAGTTTGTCCTTTTTATTTCTGAGACTCCTTACATTGGTATAAAAACATTTAAAGCCAGTACCTTTCACTTGGATATTTGGCTGTTGTATAATAAGATTCCTATCAGCTTGGCAGTGGTTACAGCTAAGTCATCTTACAAAGGGACTGACAGACTCATTTAATATTTTACTTAATACTTCTATACCTCTTTCATTTAGATGTATACCATCTTTGTTATACAAATCTCTCTTTCCATAGAAACTATTCCATTGATAAATGAATGTCACCCTAGTATCATAACAGATTTGCTTTAATTCATTATTGATGCCCTAAGCAATTGAGTACCATTTCTTGGTCTCATGTAATCTTGGAATAATGCCTGTGATAAATGAAGGTTTACTGCTTCTTTTCATTAGTGCCATTATTTCCTTGTAATTTTTTATCATAATTTCTGGAGGTCTATGCCCAATATCATTTCCACCAACATGTACTATATTGGTTTCCTTATGATCAATTAATGCTCTGCATGAATCTTTTAAAATATTTAGGACTCGCTGGGTGTCTGCACCTGGGTAGTAATGAGAGAGACTGCCACAGTTTAGTCTAGGCCCCAGCCTCCAACTTGTGAATCTCTGATTATAGAATTTTTTTGTTCTTTTTAAATAGAGCACTTTTCTTGGTTTTATTAAACTTGGGGCTGCCTGAATGGGTCTCTCTTGTTCCAGTATCCTTTGGAACTACCGTAAATATATTTATATTATCTCTCCCTGTTGCTATAGGCCTGGGAGACTAGTATGGGGGTTTATTCTGATGCCGAGACTCAGTGAGAAGTTGTTCATATGGGCTCTACCCTCTTTGAATGGACCGTAAGGTCTCCTAGGGTACCTTCTTTCCTTGATGTTACTCTAAAATCAAGAATAGGCTGAACCTATTCTTGTTGAGTACTGGTTCAGTCCTTTTCACTGGTTTAAGTTTTGTACCTTTACTTTTTACAATTTTCCATGTTTCATCAGATTTTTCACTAATCCATAGGTGACTTTCAGTTTGATTTTTATTTATAGTCACATTCTCATTAGTCATTTCAATCTGAGATAAACCATGGATCATATCACCATCATCAAGGAGGTTACATTCATCTCACTGAGGCAACACTTCTACTCAATGGAATGTTCAATGTCCTAGTTGTGCAAGTCTCCCACTCTCTATTACATTACTCTTCAGTACGTAACACAACAACAATTTTTAACCTACAGTTGTAGATATGGTCACAAAATACCTCTCTAGCCAACTTGCTAGGTCGGTAAATTGTCTGTGCGGTTCTGAGGAAAAATTTTGCATCAATTCATTGTACTTCATTCATTAGCACTCACTCAATGCTATGGCAACATACCATCCATTTACTCAGCACTCACATACTATTATGGATATGACATCAATTCACTCAGCATTCACATAGTGATAGGCAATGAGCCATCAATTCACTCAGCACTCACATAATGCTATGGCAACATACCATTAACTCATTCAGCACTCATATAGTGCTACCAATGGCAACACACCTTGCAACTCACTCATCAAATGAACCAACTAGGAGAATTAACTCCCAAGCACAAGGCCATACAACGTATATGGTTCCTAACTCATTTACTAAGATTTGCAAGTTGCTTGACCAATTATTAATCAAATTCTTCATCATACACTGTACAAATTTGATTTCATTATTCTGTATAACTATTTCTAATTATTATTTTACACTAATGATATTTGATATATCAAATTTTAACATTGAGTAAACAAGAACTAATATCATTTTTATATTCATGCATTTTTTTTAACCAACAATTTAATTTACAATCATTTTGATTGCATTGATTCATTTAACTTTCAAAAGTTATATCATTTCTATTAGGTATATATGTTCAATTTATCCTTTTAACCATTTAATTTTCAAAACCAATATATTTAAATGTCAATGTATCATCAATATTATAATTTTACTCTATTGAATAATTTTGATTGAATTATGTCATTATTTTGAATCAAACATTCTTAATTGTTGTTATTTTATTTTATTATGTAATAATGTACCATACTAGATATATAATAAATACAATTGCTCATTCAAAAGCTGGGTGATTTGTGTAGCATCATTTACACACTTATACACACAAACTTTACTACATGTCTTTCCCAAACTCAAAACTTCTGACCGACCATTGAAGATTTCCCCAATTCCCTTTGGTCAAACATCTTCATTCCAAATCAGTCTCATTCACAAGATAGTGCTATTTTTCAATTTTAGTGACAAACAGCTAGACATGGAACCTCAAACATTTTCCCAAAGTTTCTCCAGACTCGTTAGAAATCCTTTACTCAGATAAATTCTTTGATAACAAAACTCTCTGAGGAACCTGATTGGTAATCAAAACTGGTCACACCCACTCTCTTTACACATATAAATACTTGATATTATAACATTAGATTACACTCAATCACATTACTTCAAGAAGCATAAGTCTCTTCCCATTAGTCTTTATATTGTGCTCCATCCACCAAGAAAGAACTTTTAACTCAACTAAAATCCATACATTCAACTTCAAACACTCCTCAGTGGATAGGATTCACAAGCCTTTCTATCCAAATTCACATTCACCTCTTGCACCACAAAAGTATTTATTAGACTAATCGACTCCACTCATTCATCTTCCAAATATCAAGTGCAAAATAAAGTTACTGTATATTATTATATTATCTATAAATTAAAATATTTTATTTGGTAAATAGCCTCAATAACAAACTCAAATTCATACATAAGAATAAATATTTGCTCAAGGAACTGGTAACCCCTGGCCCAATCAAAGAGAACCACCTTCTCTCACCACAAGTACCTTCTCCCTTTCTTTGCTACATAAATATATATATATGCTCACAGTTGGAATTTCCAGAAGTAGACCTTATCTACTTCATATCCGTCTTTGATATTTTTCTATTTTGTGTCCTTTTGTTGTACATGGGCAGGGCATTACTCCGTTGTTTCTCATATATATACCAGCTTTGTAAATTTTGTGTTATTCCTTGAAAATGAACTGAACAAGTTTGAAAGTACTTGGAGTCCGCCTTTCATTTTCCTTTGTGATTTTTGTATATATATATATATATATATATATGATAAATAACACCTACAAGGAAAATGGAAAAACGATTCCGAGCATTTTCGTCTTTATTCTAAAAGACCTCTTCATGGAATAACGTAGGTCAGGACAGAAAATATCTTAAATAGTAAGGAATGGGGGGGTTAAAACGGCTACCTGCATCAAAACCCTAACTAGGGGATACAAGTTCTTTAAACACTTTAATTTGTGATTTAATATAATTAGATATGATAGGATCTAGGCTAAACAATCCAGGGCTAATATTAAAATTTGGGAAAGTATTAATAGAGATACATTCCAAAATATTTCTTGAAGTGTAGTTTGTACATTTAATAATAGGTTTAGCACTATTCCAATTAATAGTATAGAATTTCGACTGATTATTCAATGTCAGGGGCAAGATGATACACAGTGATTCTTTAAGAAAATCAAAGCTGATATTGCCCTTGCTATTCTTAATTTATATTAATGATCTTGACATAGGTATAAGTAGTGACCTGAATAAATTTGCTGATGATACTAAGCTAGGTAGGGCCATTAGGGCTGATTCTGATGCTGTTGTAATGCAGGAGGAATTGACCATTCTGTCCAATTGGGCCGAGAAATGGCAAATGAAGTTTAACATAGACAAATGTAGTGTACTTAGTATAGGTAGAAATAATCCATTGAATAGTTATAAATTAAATGGGAGAATTTTAGGGAGGACCGATTGTGAGAGGGACTTGGGTATTTTGGTAAGTTCAGACCTTCATCCTAGAAAGCAATGCCTAAATGCTAAGAATAAAGCTAATAGGATATTGGGATTCATTAGGAGGAGTGTAAGCAATAAGAGTGCTGAAGTCATTCTAAAACTGTATCTGGCGCTAGTTAGGCCTCATCCAGACTATGCAGTACAATTTTGGTCACCATATTATAGAAAGGATATTGATTTGCTTGAGTCTGTGCAGAGAAGGATGACAAAGATGATTGGTGGGCTAAGGAGCTTACCTTATGGTGAAAGGCTCAGAAAACTAAATCTACATACATTGGAAAGGAGAAGAGTCAGAGGGGAATTGATTGAAGTCTTCAAATAGGTAAAATGATATAATAAAGGGGATCTGGGTAAGGTTCTTATACTTAGTGAACATGACAGGACACGTAGCAATGGGTTTAAGCTTGATAAGTATAGGTTTAGGAAGGAGATTGGGAGGAATTGGCTTACAAATCGTGTGGTAGATGAATGGAATAGGCTCACTAGACATGTGATAGAAGCCTCCTCTCTGGGTAGTTTTAAGAATAGATTAGATAAATATATGGATGAAGCTGCTAGATGGGACTAACTTTTTTTATGTACATATGTATATATTTTTCTAAGGAGTGGGGAGATTATATTTTGCGGTTGCATGAATGGACATAATCCTCTGGATGCATTTTATGTATATTGTAGATTAGATCTGACGAACTCCTGTAAAGGGTGACAATGTTGATGACTTTTCTCTGGTAAGAAATCTTTTGTGTGTTGAATGGAACAGGAGCTGCTAAGTGTAGGCCATGAATGGTCTTTTGCAGTCTCCTTCTTTTCTTATGTTCTTATGTAATCACGGCATGATGACTTTTCCCTAAGGGGGAAGCAATTCTAAACCTGTAATGTCATGGGAATCCATGGTAAAAATGACATCAAGCCTTGATGGATTGTTTTCTTCTAAATTGTGAGTGACTTCCAAAACATGTTGTAAGAACACATCATTAACACTATCAAGAAAATTTCTTGCATCCAGAATCTGGCCAACACTAAATGTTTTCCCAGTTTATCTCCTTAAAATTAAAATCACCACAAATAAGCACCTGAGATTCATTGTTATAATCACCACTTAGCCTTATAAGGTCACAGAAGGTTATTCTTCTCTCTTACTGAAACTGGGGGTTTGTATATTGTCCCAACCAACACGCTCTTATTCTGATATTTAACTTCACACCAAACCGCTTCAGCATAAGCATGGTTGTTAAAAAAATTGACATTGCTACTTGAAGATACTAACTTTTTATTCACTAACACTACCACACCACCTCCAGGCGCTGCTTGATTTACTCTGTCTTTTCTGAATACAGTATAATTATCAACATCAAAAATTTCTGAATTATGATGATCCCTCAATTTAGCTTCTGTTAGACACACAATATCTGGTTGATTTCATCAATCAGCACCTGCAGTTTGCTTGATTTATTGAAAACTCCATCATTGTTAGTACACATACATTTGCCGCCAAAAATGGAAAAAAAATTAGTTACTTTGGAAATAGATTTCAGCCAAAATCTATCGGGACAAAGTTGCTTTTATGTTTCATTCAGACGCGCAGAAACGATTTGTTAAAAAAAATAAAAATGTGAAAATATTATTCTATAAACAATTACGATTATATACTGGGGGGCATTTCCCCCCTAGACCCCCCTCCCCATTTGATTGAAATCTCATGATTATGTGAGGAGGATGTGTGAGATGGAAGGTGTCATGTTTGTGGATGTGTGGGATAGGTTTGTTGGAATGAAAGAAATGTATGCGATGGATGGACTGCATTTGAGTAGGAGGGGGGTAGATGTGTTGTGGGAGGAGTATGATCGTGTTATTAGGTCTTTGCGGGCGGGAAACTAGATACTAATAGTGGTCAGGGAATTATGAGAAGACATTATAGTACTGAAAGTAGAATGGACTTGGCAGATAACAGAAATAGGTTCCAAGGCGATAGAGGTGAGGTCATTCAGGTTTCAAGAGGTCCTTCAGGGATAGGGGGGTTAAATTGTTTCTATACAAATGGTTGTAGTCTTAGAAACAAGAAGGATGAGCTATTTAGTTATATTAGCAATGAGGATATAGATATATTATGTGTTACTGAATCATGGGTTAATGAAATAGAATTTAGTGACACTATAAGTGAATTTGATTTACAGGGCTATAATATGTACATTAGTCAAAGGACAGGTAGGATTGGTGGAGGAATAATTATCTATATAAAAAACAACATTGTTTCAAGTTTAAATACTTCAATAATGCAGGATGGAGTTGAGTCACTTTGGATAGATATTAGGTTCAGTAAAAATAGAATGGTGCATTTGGGAGCTTTTTACAGGCCACCTGGGCAGACTGATGATATGGATGAACTAATGATAAGGGAAATAAGTAAGGGATGTGAAACAGATGCAGTTATTATTGGGGACTTCAACTCAAACTCTGTGGATTGGGAAAATATGATAGGTAGGGATAGAACAAGTGGCAGGTTCATAGAATGCTTTGAGGATAATTTTTTGAATCAATTTGTTAATTTGTTAATAAGCCAACAAGGGGGGACAATATATTAGATTTAGTACTTTCTAACAGTGATCATTTAGTTCAAGAATTGACTGTTGGGGAAGCATTGGGAAATAGTGACCATCAGATAGTTTGTTTTAACTTAGGAATTGAGAAGGGTAAAATAACCGAGAATGCTGAAAAAGTTCCAAATTTTCATAAGGGAGATTATGTAAAATTTCGAAGCTTGCTAAATTTGGTAGACTGGGATGTAGAATTCAGAGGTAAAAATGCTTATGGGATGTGGGATACTTTCAAGCATATAATGAATGTAGTCCAAGAACAATGTATCCCAATGAAGGCCATTAGGAACAAAAGTAGGAAACCATTATGGTGGAATCAGGAGATAGCTAGAAAAATTTCAGAGAAGAAAAGGGCATACAAAAAATTACAGTTAGAAAATAATATTCAAAATTTAAGTGATTATAGAATGGCTAGGAATGAGTTAAATAAGATTATAAAGAAGAACAAAAGGGTGTCAGAAATTAAATTAGCTCAGGATAGCAACAAAGATCCTAGAAAGTTATTTAGTTACTATAAAATTAATAAAATGTCTGGCAGAGTTAAAATAGGACCTATCAAATATGAAGGGGTTGTGAGAGAAACTGATGAGGAAATAGTTGAGGTACTAAATGGTCATTTTGCATCAGTATTTACAAAGGAGAAACTAAATAGTCTTATGTACAGTACTCATGGGTCAGGGAAAGAGGTGTTTACTAACATTAGTGTGGATCGGAGGATGATAAAAGGACTAATAGGTGAGTTAGATACTACCAAGGCCTCCACCCCTGATAATATTCATTCTAGGATACTTAAAGAAGGGGTAGAAAGTATCTCAATAGCTCTGGAGAAGTTATATACTAGGTCACTGGAATATGGAGAAATACCCAATGATTGGAAGAGAGCGAATGTATTCCCCATTTTCAAGAAGGGTAGTAAAGAGGATCCAAATAATTTTAGACCAGTTAGCCTAACTCCTGTAGTCTGTAAAATTCTTGAGAAAATAGTTAAAAAAGGGATTTACCAACATCTAGAGAGGGAGGGGTTAATCAGCGATGCTCAGCATGGGTTTAGCTCAGGTAGATCATGTATAACTAACTTACTAGACTTTCTGGAGTTTGTAACAGATCAAGTAGATAAGGGAGAGAATGTAGATATAATTTACTTAGATTTTAGTAAAGCATTTGATAAGGTACCACATAGGAGACTAGTTCATAAATTAAAAATGATTGGGATATGTGGGGGTGTTTCAAATTGGATAGCTGAGTGGCTGAAAGACAGGAAGCAAAGGGTAGTGCTAAATGGTGTAAAGTCAGAGTGGAGGGATGTTATCAGTGGGGTTCCTCAGGGATCAGTTCTCGGTCCATTATTATTTGTCATCTATATAAACGATCTTGGGGAGGCAGTTAATAATAAAGTCTCAATTTTTGTGGATGATACCAAATTAGCAGCTGTAGTTAAAGATATTGATGATAATTTTAAAGTGCAGGGGGATTTAAATAAATTGTTATCCTGGGCACATAAGTGGCAAATGACTTTCAACCTTGATAAGTGCAAAGTTATTAACATGGAAAAAGATAATAGAGAATTTAACTATGAAATGGATGGGCATTGGCTGAGCTCAGTAGAGGATGAGAAAGATCTAGAGTAGTAATAGATAAGTCATTAAGGTTTTCTAAGCAGTGTACTGAAGCAAGAAATAGGGCAAATAGAGTGCTGGGTTTCATTAAGAGAAATGTGAGTTACAAAAGTAAGGAGGTTATTCTTAAACTCTATAACTCTTAAGTTAGGCCACATCTGTTATATTATATTGTGGGGGACTTTGATTTTGTCTTCCCCTGGTGATGGTGGTTTTTGTGGGTGGGTTTTGACGGAGGTGGATGACCTTTGATAGGCCCTTGTGGCTTTTGTCATCCGTGTGATTATGTTATGTTATGTTATCTAGAGTACTGTATACAGGCATGGTCCCCACATTTTAGACACGATATTAACCTTCTCGAGTCAGTGCAATGGAGGGCAACAAAGATTATTCCTTCCCTGAGGCACCTTGAATATATAGATAGACTGAAGGTATTAAATATGTTCTCGTTCGAAAGGAGGTGTGTGAGAGGGGATATGATTGAGCTCTTTAAAAAATTTTCCGGGATAGATAAATTGGATGTTAGCAAGTTTTTTGAGTTAGATGATGGAAATCAGACTAGAGGTCACCACTTGAAAATTAAAAAGCAAGGGTGTAGGTTGGATTTAAGAAAATATTTTTTCACCAATAGAGTGGTAGACTTCTGGAACAAATTGCCGCAGAGGGTAGTAGGTAGTCCAAATCTAAATATATTTAAGAGTAGGTTGGATGAGTTTATGGGAAGGGAAGGTTGTGATGGTTCCTAAGTTTTGTATATATTAATATTGTTTGTATATATCTATAGCTGCATGATTTAGTTCTTGACAAGCCTTGATTGGTGATACCCTTGTTTGTGGACGCAATCCTCTGGATGTAGTTTTCCTGGGAGTTTGGGTGCCTTAAAAAAGAGGCCGTTTGACTTGGATGACCTATGATGGGCCCTTGTGGCTTTTGTCATCTGTTATATTATATTGTGGGGGACTTTGATTTAGTCTTTGCCTGGTGATGGTGCTTTTTGTGGGTGGGTTTTGACAGAGGCGGATGACCTTTGATAGGCCCTTGTGGCTTTTGTCATCCGTGTAATTATGTTATGTTATGTTATGTTATCACAGGGCGATCCCCTTCACGAGCCGTAACTCGAAATTAGTCAAAAAAGGTGAAACATATTGGAACATGGATGAAATATTATGCGGTCAGGAGCAGGAAACAGCGGAGGCAAGCGTGTGATGCAGATCTTCAGGTTTAGCCTATCTCCACCTTTCACTATTATAATTGAGCCACACTTCTTTTAAATGAGACCACGATCTATAGAAAAGTCTATTAAATTGACCGAGGAATTAACACAAGTCGTATTGAAGTTGAACAAACCGTATTCACAGGTATTGCGCTCTTTTAACTGCTCGGTTACAGGGTTTCCAATGTTAGAAATAAGGTTGAATTAAGGGTTGCCAGTGTGTGAAATTAAAGGTTTAGTTTCACAAAAATAGTTAAACGAAACATACAAAGTTTAATACATTAGTAATTATAAAAAAGTTGGTAATACTTCAGATTCAGGGCACACGGTAGGTGGCGCTGTTAGTAGGCTACAATTTTGGGCTATATTATATCTATGACATCAGACGGTAGTTTCAGATGTGACCAATCACAGCATTAAATTTTTTTTTTGGGGGGGGGGATTTTTAACTTTTAGTCTGTATAATTTACTAAATATCTGCGTCTCTGCTTGTTTAGGGTTTTTTCTAAGTTAGGTAAAGTTTCTTGATGTCTTTTATTGATTTTTATTTTGTTTTCGTATTTTTTATTTCCTGCGAACAATAACAGCTTCTTACTGGCAACGTCGTAGCTTATAAATAGGACCCATTTTGCAAATGTTTTTGTTTCGTTATGGCATTTTCGTGCTCTCCATGTGCTTCTTCGTTATTCAAATTCAGCTTTAGTTTGTATAATCACGAAAAACTTTTAAATTATCTAGAGGCACTTAAATTAATGAAGAAACCTATAAAAGTAAGAATTGTTTGTTATTAGGTTAGGTTTTTCTGCCAGTAAAAAGCTGTTGGGGAAAAAACCCCCAGTAAATTCAAGGGGACTGCTCGTGGGGGAGATATCACTGGGGGGGGGGACAACCCTGAGATGATTGAGTTTCAATCAATTAGGGGGGAGTCTGGGGGGCACAGCCTTCCAGTATATACTCATATACAAAAAATATAACTCCGTAATTGTTCACATCTGACACTACCGTCTGACATCATAAGACATATATTGTAGCCTATAAACAGCACCACCTATCGTACGCCCCGAAACTGAAGTGTTACCAAAAAGTCAATGCATTACTAAATAATATAATTAAGTATAAGTGCAGGCATTTACTAAATAATAAATAAGGAAAAAAACAAAATAACAAAACAAATATAACGCTGTGATTGGCCCCCTTTGAAGCTACCATCTGATGTCATAAGGCCTAGATTATAGCCCAGAAACAGCACCCCCTATCGTGCATCCCTAAATTGAAGTATTACCATATTTAACTCCAATATAAGCCCTTTAATTACTTCTCTGTTTACATTAACGGTAGTCAACACTACCCTTGACCTAGAATTATCACCAATTAATCTATCTAGATTCTCTTGTGTAAATACTGAAGAAAAATGATCATTAAGAACCTCTAATATTTCCTCATCAGATTCTTTCAAAATCCCTTCAATTCTAATAGGCCCAATTTTATCACTTAGATTTGTTATTAATTCTATAATAGCTAAAGAATTTTCTTGGATCTTTTATTAGTATTTTGAGCTAAATTAATTTCTGCTGCCCTTTTGCTCTTCATAACATAACATAACATAATTTCACGGATGACAAAAGCCACAAGGGCCTATCAAAGGTCATCCACATCCGTCAAAACCCACCCACAAAAAGCACCATCACCAGGGGAAGAAAAAATCAAAGTCCCCCACAATATAATATAACAGATGACAAAAGCCACAAGGGCCCATCATAGGTCATCCAAGTCAAACGGCCTCTTTTTTAAGGCACCCAAACTCCCAGGAAAACTACATCCAGAGGATTGCGTCCACAAACAAGGGTATCACCAATCAAGGCTTGTCAAGAAATAAATCATGCAGCTATAGATATATACAAACAATATTAATATATACAAAACTTAGGAACCATCACAACCTTCCCTCCCCATAAACTCATCCAACCTACTCTTAAATACATTTAAATTTGGACTACCTACTACCCTCGGCGGCAATTTGTTCCAGAAGTCTACCACTCTATTGGTGAAAAAATATTTTCTTAAATCCAACCTACACCCTTGCTTTTTAATTTTCAAGTGGTGACCTCTAGTCCAATTTCCATCATCTAACTCAAAAAACTTGCTAGCATCCAATTTATCTATCCCATAAAATTTTTTAAAGAGCTCAATCATATTCCCTCTCACACACCTCCTTTTGAACGAGAACATATTTAATACCCTCAGTCTATCTATATATTCAAGGTGCCTCAGGGAAGGAATAATCTTTGTTGCCCTCCATTGCACTGACTCGAGAAGGTTAATATCGTGTCTAAAATCATTTCTGGTCAACCTATAATGATTTAAATTCTCAAAAGTACTTTCTCTCTATAATCTCTGGTATGACCTTTTCTTCTCAGAAATTTTCCTAGCTATCTCCTGGTTCCACCACAATGGCTTCCTACATTTCTTCCTAATAGCCTTCATTGGAATACATTGCTCCTGGACTATGTTTAGTAGAGTCTCAAAAGTGTCCCACATCTCATAAGTATTCCTCCCCCTGAATTCTATATCTCACCTAATCTGATTTAGCAAGTTTTGAAATTTATCGTAATCTCCACTATAAAAATTTGGAGTTTTTGTGGAGTTTGTTGATATTGTACCTTTCACTATTCCCAAGTTAAAATGAACCATCTGATGATCACTATTTCTCAAAGTTTTCCCCTGAACCAAGTGATCATCATCTGAAAGAACCAGATCTAATATATTGGCACCCCTTGTTGCCTTATTAACAAATTGAGTCAAAAAATTATCCTCAAAACATTCTATAAACTTACAACTTGCTCTATCCCTTCCTATCATATTTCTCCAGTCCACAGAATATAAATTAAAGTCACCTCCAGTGTCAGATTAATAAGGGTACAAGTTTGATAGTCTAATGATTTAGTGGATAGTTAGGCAGAAGATATATGATTACTCATGGTATAACACAAGTATATAAAAAAGGGGTAAAACAAGAACATGCAGTTACTGTGAATAAATATAGATCTAAAGCACATAAATTCTAAAGTAGCATCCTACTTTTAGACCTTTATACACTTAACTCAAATATTGGACACTGGTACTTGGGAAATAGTGCCTTAGGCTAGTTGAGGACACTGGACACACATTGAAAACCATAAACTTACCTTTGATTTGGTAACTATATGTGTAGCACGTTTTACAACTGCAAAGTTTCCCTTTCCTATTTTCTTTTCTAATTCATAATAACCTATTCTCACTATTTTTTCTGCATTACATGATAAAGAATGTAGAGTCTGGCCCTCCAAAGTTGCCATTTTGATCTTGACTGAAAATTCAAACTGAAAATGTGTGAGGATAGTCCGAATCAAATCGAAAATAACACATAATAAGCATTATAGTTCCGAGCACTGAATGATTTATAGACAAAGATAAGGTTAGTTTTAAAAAAATCTTTTTAAAGTCACATAACTCCTGTAAAATTTGCAAGCTTTATTAAAATTGTTTATGAAGTGGTTGGGTCTAAACGAATTCGTTGTTGGGTTATATTCATCCTAATCAACAACTTTTAACAAGACAAATAACCACTTTTACCAATTTTAGAATATCTATTTTTCTGTTTAATGTGCTTAAAGATTAGGATATCTTACGAGTCAAGTTTTTGTTTTCCCTGAGCTTGAATTGAATCATCAACTCATTGACGTCCCTTGCATTTAAAAACATACATATAAGATTCCTTTCCTAATTAAGCACTCTTCAACCTCTTATTTTCTCTCCATATAGTATGTAATGACCTCTAGTAAAAGAATGTCACTTACTCGCACTCAAACAAGTGTCGATGACTACAAGCAGTTTTATCACCCCGTACAACAAAAAAATATAATACTCAAACAAAGGTGGGGACAATGCATTCGTAAATTTAGTAATCTAATATCTTAAACTACAATTAATCATTATGTCAGACAAGATTAATTATAGCCTTGTTATATCAGCGAATATTTAACTACTTAAGTTTACCTGGCCTATTTCAGCCCAAAAATTATGAAACATGTTAAAATGATGTGATAAATGTTGTTGATAGGCTTTGGAAGAAATATTTGATTTCGCAAGTTCCTTTCATATTTTACCTACGTAAGTATTTTTTTTAACACCTCTTTATCATTATTTATGGTCTAGTTAATGAAGATGGCGTCATATAAATGCCTATAATTGGCAAATTCTCATAGTTATCAAAATTTTACAATAGTACCGATTCCTCGGCTACATGTTCTCAAAAGTAGACTTAGAGTAGTTTTATTTGGCTTTACGGCCCCAGTGGCCCGATAGTCTCAAACTAGATTGAAACTAAATGGGGGGGGGGGGGGGGGGTTCGAAACATCTATTTTGGTAAAGTTGAAGATGAGCTCCTCGACCACAATTGTGCTTCCAAAATCTTTCACCGTACTTGTTCCATACCACCCGCGGAGCGAGCGGGGGGGGGGGAGGGCTGTTTGGAGGGTGATGCACTAGAACTGATGCCATTTGCTGCATGAGGTACAGAGGATGGATTGGAAGTGATGTGTTTGTTGGTCACAACTGGGACGTGTGATCTAGGGGTGCGAGGGTTCTGTTCTACTTCTCCAGCTAGCATAATTCAAAGGCAGGTTGTTTTAGAGATTCGGTTGAATTGTTTTTTTATTTAGACTCAGGCTTGTACAATCGATATGCTGCTCGCCAACAGTGATCCGGCAACGCGGGAAGCTGTTCGCAACTCGTCGCACCCTACTTCCGTTGTTTATTTTTTAATCGCCCCTTACCCTACTCCCCTCTATCTGCACATGTCATGGTATAGCTTTTAATAAAAGCCCACCTTAGCCTCTTCTCCTTCTTTCTGACAGCTTGTGTTTTTACCTTATTTCCTCACTTTCCTTACAACCTCTCCGATAACTTTCTCTGGTCGGCCTCTAATTTTAAAGGGTAAACGCCGACCAGCTTCCTCTCACACAACTATCCCGGGTCGGGGCTAGGGAGAGGGGGGGATGGGACACAGTCTCCTCAGTCCTCATCTCCGGTCTGGGGTAGTGAGTTTTTAACAATGTGTTCATTCTCACCCACACCTTACATCCCCTTTTTTTCTCATTTCAATGTCTATAGATTTTACGCCGTGCCCAAGGTGGAGCCGCCATGCTGATGGGCCGTTAGGTCACTAGGCGAAATTAGTGGCTTCAAATGGCGGCAGCTGGTTCTGCCGGCCCCGTACTCACCCTTCGCAGAGTGGGCTACTGCGTGGGGTGATTAGCGTATGCATCCCGTGGCATAAATAGGGTCACCATGTCTAATGATGAACTAAGATCTGAAAAAATACAACTACTCTCCCTCTACGTTCCACTGTAACAACGTCGGAGCCGCCCTCGGGTAGCTCCACCAATTAAATGGAGGTCTCCTACCCCCAATTGCTTTCGAAGGGGACCCTCCAAACTACTTCTACCGGAGAGGAGAAGGCTTTCTCCTCTCCTATGCCTACGGGTGCAGGCGAGTACACCCTCATCCCCTTCTCTGGAATCCCCTTCGGGCGACTTCCTCTTTATAGTGGCAGTCCGCTCTTTGCTTTCCAAGGGGACTGTCAAGAAAGCAGAGGGGCAAGGGAAGACAGGGCCCGTCGACCCATGCCCTACAAAGTCCCGCGGGCTCGTATAATGAGCCTACAGGGAGTCACCGTACGTGCCCCACTCTTTTCCCCAAAGAATACCGGTCGCTGGCCAAAGACGAGATGACCAAAAGTACCTCGAATGTGATGTCTTGGGGGGGGGGGCACATGGAGGTCCCCCTGAGATAGTCATGGTCCCTGAGGTGACCCAGCCCCAGACGGTAGGATCCTCGATGGGGTCAAACCCTGCCTCAGTGCCAAGCACATAACCCGTGTCCGCCCCTACGCAGGATCGGCCTCACAATGAGAGGAGGGATCTCTCCCCACGGCTGGTGCTCCTGTGACAGGTAGGACCTTCTCCATTTCAAAGAAGGATCTTGCCGAGGCCAGCCCATCTGGCCGGAGGAGAGAAGTGGGTTCATTCCCTACCCTCCTCTCCTAAGAAAAAAAATAGAAAAAGACCACAAGGATTCGTGGCTACTCTCCCTCTGTTGGAGCCGCGGGACGAACGGGGCTGCTGCCATTCTGGCAAGCGACCAAGCCAAGATCAGCACGTCCGGCCACGGTGCTCCGCCGGGTACGGAGTCCCTGACCAAGACCAATAGTGCAAGTGCGCAGAGCGGAGTCCCTCATTCAGAGGTTTACCTGGCACTTTTGAGCCCGCTGGCTTCAATCACTTCCTCGTTATTCGCTCCACTGATAACAACATGTTGGATAAGGGCAACATGATCCATCAGAGGAGAGCCTTAGCTAGCGTGAGTGGTAGAGAGTTGAAGGTGACCCGTTTCTCGGATGGTAGCTTTCTGGTGAATGCGTCGAATTCCTCCGAAGCGGCCATGATTAATGCCCTTCGAACACTTAATGGTACGCTGATGAGTGTGACGCTGCACTCTACCATGAACTTCGTGAAAGGAGTAGTTTATGCGAGGGAACTCGTGGACTACTCCAAAGATGACATTACCTTGGAGCTGGCCGACCATGGGGTAGTCAAGGGTAAACGTGTGATGAGAAAACAGGGAGGGGCCTCGAGACCGACCTCTACACTCTTCGTCACGTTAGACTCTAACAAGCTCCATGACTCAGTGCGTGCCGGTAGATATCTCTACCGCGTGAAGGCATTCGTGCCACTGCCACGGAAGTACTACTACTGTCACCGCTTCGGCCACACGGATCTCTCCTATCGACGAGCAAAGTTGTGGGTTACCAAAAGTCTGTGTAAGTTGCTCTAATACCGCACACGATAATTCCAAATCGTGTGTGGCCAAGTGTGTCAATTGCGGAGAGCCGCGCCCCGTTTCTTCGAACCAATGTGGTGCGTATCTTCTTAGAAGGAAATCCTGGCAGTTCAGGCGCAGGATCGTCTCTCATATCGCGAGGCTAGGGGTTTGGTCTTAGCGCGCCCGGCTCTGCCTGGGACGTCTTATTCATCAATGTTAAATAAGACACCCTCTGCAACCTCGTTTCGCCCGTAAGCCCAAACGGCCGTGCGCCTTCACCGAGTCGTTAGAATCACAGGAAGCAACACCCCTGAAGTTGGTCGTGAGGCCATCTTCCGGGGCTGGTAAAGCTGCCCTCCGAAAGGAGGACAGCACCAAAGGACTTTCGGTTCCTTCGCCTACACCCAGTGGTAAGCTGGGTCTCTCGGAGACGGTAGATGCTCCAAAAGAGGAACCACCCGCATCCGAAGCCGACTCGCCTGCCTAAAGTTTCGAGGGAAAGGGAGGAAAAGACGCATGGCAAGCCCAACCTCCCGCGATAAGCCCTCAAAGATGACTGCACCTTCAGCGCATTGTCCGGCCAACAGCACTCGGAGTTCTACAGCCGGGAGGCGTACGGCCATTCCCATGAAGGTCTTCTCTTTGAAGAGGGTCCCCACATCTCATCCGAGCTAGGCCTAGAGGGCATATTCCTTCAATAGAATTGCCGCGGACTCTGGGCCAACCAGGAGGAGCTGCAGAGGCTCTTCTCCTCCCGTTCCTCGTTAGCTATCTTCTTGTAGGAGACAATGCTGGGCGCGTGCCCCGTGCCCCCCCCTCCCGGGGTATAAGGGTTTTACGATACCACCACCACGGGATGGGGCCCGGGCAGGAAGATGCACGGTTTACACCCTCCTTGATGTATCTGTTCTTATATTTGCTTTAGATACCTCCTTGCAGGCAGTACCTGTGCAGCTACACCTTGATGGATGTATACTGTTATTTCTGCGTACATTCCACCGTTAGCAGACTTCAACGCTGGGATTCCGCCCCGTCATGAACGGTAGACACCCCTTCCGGGAGATTACTCTATTAATCCCAGGGGGTAATTTCTTGCTGACCTGATCGACGAGCTGGAGATGGGTGTCCTAAATGTGGATGGGTTTAAGCATCACTGCCCGAGAACCGTTTCATTTTCCGGCCTCGATCTACTTTTGTTTTCTCCGGATGCACAGCCTGATTTTGAATGTTGGGTGGTCGATGACCTCCATGGTAGTGATCACTTTCCCATTCAAATATCATTTTCGGGGCTGCTGCCGTCCGAGAGCTCGCCTCGGTAGTGCTTAGCACGGTCGCGGTGGTCCGTATTTCAGGAAATGATTTATTTCTTTGTCTCAGTCAAGGAGTTTAGATCGGTAGATGAGGCCGTTGAGTACTTCTCCGGCATCCTCATTGCCGTGGGCCTAACTACGATTCCTAGAACGTGTGGCCGTTTTGCCCGCCGACCGCTCCTTCCTTGGTCAGACGAGTGTGAGACGGCTCTCAAACAGAAGCATTATGCCTACTTGAGCCATAAGATCCGCCCGAACGACTTCACTGTCGGAGAATTTCGTCGAGCTAGGGTTAAGTTCCGGTATATTTTGAAGCACGCCCGCCGCTCTTTTTGGCGGACATACATGTCTTCACTTAAATGGAAAACCCTTCTAGCAGTGGTTTGGAAGCGAATCAAAAGGATTCGGGGGATGTTCTTGCAGGACCCCACTCCCATTTTCCAGGAGAATAGGACCCTAATCTCGGACTCCGAGTCCGTGGCGGAATCCTTCGCGACCACTTTCTCCGCATTCTCTAGTCGGAATGCTGCTCTGCCAGCATTCAATGCGCGTCGTAATGTCACAGAAGGCCGCCGACTGGACCTTACCTCCAGAGGCGGAGAACCCTTCAACGATAGGTTTACTTTGAGTGAGTTCCGATCTGCTCTCGCTTCGTACGCGTCACTGCTCCTTGTCCAGACGATGTCCTGTACGCCATGCTTCGACACCTGGGTGAGCGAGGCATTGCCTTTCTGTTAGATTTGTTCAACAACAATATCTGGGTAGAGGGTATCCTCCTAGATTCCTGGAGAATCGCTACTGTGCTCGCTTTTCGCAAACCGGGAAGAGATCATTCTACCCCGGCCGGTTTCCGCAGAATCTCTCTAACCTCCTGCGTGTGCAAGTTGATGGAGAAATTGTAGATGTTAGATTAGCCTTTTTTTAGACAGCGGAGGCCATCTGTTTTATGCACAGTACGGCTTCCGCAAGTTCCACTCCACGTCGGATGCTCTGATCGAATTAGGAAATGCCGTCTGCGAGGCCTTCCTTCGTAGCCAGCATTTCGCCACGGTGTTCTTCGATCTGGAGAAGGCCTATGATATCGCATGGCGATACGGTATCATGGAGACTCTCCATACGATGTGGGCGAGGGGACGCCTTCCTATGTTTATATCTGAATTTCTCCGAGATCTTCAATTCCGCGTTTGGGTGGGGGGAGCCCTCTTCAGCCTAATGGAGCAGGAAGAGGGTGTCGCGCATGAAAGTGTCCTCAGTGTCACACTCTTCGCCCTGAGCATCAACTGCATAACCTCGGTGCTGCCAGAAGATGTTCTCGCTACGCTTTACGTGGACGCCGTTTCGATTTCTTTTGGCGCGGTCAGATGCCAACCTTGGAGCGTCGACTCCAACAGGCATTGAACCACGTCTCTCGCTATGCCGAATCGCACAGGCTTCAGTTTTCCTTGGCAAAGACTAAGGTGGTGGACTTCTTCCGCCATCCACGGCTCCACTCTGACCCAGACTTGTTTGTATATGGATTTTCCCTCGAAGTGATAGACTTGCACCGTTTCTTTGGGCTTGTACTTGACCGACGCCTCCCTTGGGAGGCTCATATTCGCAGCCTTAGGGTCTTCTATACTTGCGCCATGAATATTCTTCTTTCTGTGACGTTCAGCGCATGGGTCGCTGATAGGGCTACTGCCTTACTTTTCTATCGATCCTTTGTTCGTTCGAAGCTCGACTATGGATTCGAGTTTTATGTATCCGCAGCTGAGTGTGTATTGCGGAAGATGGGTTCGATCCACCACACCAGACTTCCCTGACTTCATTGTTACTCAAGCCTTTATTGCGTGGATTTCGCGTTTTGGTGTTCCCTCAACAATCATGACCGATCGTGAAAGCAAATTTGAATCACATCACTGGCAAGCACTTATATTAGTTATTGGCTAATTTCGTTTATGTACCACAAGCTACCATACTTAGAGTAATGACAGCATTGAACACGTCCATAGGGAATCAATGATAGCCTACGTTTCACAGATCCGTGTCATGTGGGTAGACAAGCTGCATTTAATCCTACTGTAGATTCGTTTATCTCTAAAGGAAACTTGTATGGCCCTGCTGCTAAGTTAGCTTATGGTACACACCTTTGTTTTCGCAGTCGATTCTTTTCTTTTCTGACCGACCTTTAAACTCTTCTCTAAATCCTACTTCCTACGTCCACAATTTAGTACTGGCGATGGCTGAAGTTCGTCCAACCGCCCCTTCTGTCCCTAATAATCGTGCTGCTTTTTGGCCTAAGGAAATGACAACGTGTTGTCATGTTTTTGTCTTTTGTAACTCAACCCTCTCACCGTTACAGCCAGTATATGACGGATCATTCCTCGGCATTTCCAGAAGACTAAAATTCTTTGTGATATAGCGTGGCACCAAGCAGGTTACTCTGTCTCAGGACAACTTAAAACCTGCATCTATTGACGCTGTTAACCTTGAACAACCCTCGTTTTCATCTCGATAATGTTTTCTTTATACCTACTACTGTCACCTCTACTACACAAACATGTAATTTCCATATGCTGCCACCCCATCTTATTTTACACGAATCCTCGTCGCCAGCGGCAGCTAAGAAGATTGGTCTCAATATGTTCCTACCTCATCAAACGTCAATTCCGGAGAATAAGCCAAGCGAATCACATTGGCTCGTACTACCTTTGCGAGTATGAGTGCCTCGTCTTTTTCAAATGGTACTCTCAACAATTTGCCTTCCCAAGCTGTTAGTCGGTCACAAGACATTATTGTTAGCTCCGACCTTCGTGTTCGAACCTCCGTTCGTTTTCTAAAATGAATATTTTTATATATATTTTTTCCATTTTGTATATTGTATGTACTTAGACATTTTTTTTTAAGAAGCGCAACTCATCTCAGTGAAGATTACTATAGTGGATTACATCCCATCTTAAAATATCCTGTAATCAATACAAACCTAAAATCACGTTTAGTCAATCCTATTTAAACAGAACACTTTACCTATTCATTTTAAATATTACTCTTTTTCCTATAATCTGGCAAGATTCTTCCTCGTTAGCCGTTCCTTTCAAAAAGCCATATTTAATTTCATACCTCGCAGTTAGCATCAAAAGGTTTGTTTTGTTTTTTTTTAAATTGTTAAAGTGTGCAAGGGAAACCTTCGCAAAAGTTATAAGTATCGTGTATTAACTGATGCATTTCTATTTCCAGATCACTTTGGTATGAGCCCATAGTGCATTATGCATATTCTCAACATTATTACAGATTCCTAATTAATTATTACATACCTACACAAATTGTCCTTACATCCATCCGCCGTTACCTATATAACTCCCCTACCATTATGGCATATTCATACCATTACTTATATCTTACCTAATTAATTTATCCTAATATTTGCCCAGTTACTTTTATGGTCAATTACCCTGAGTCAATCCAAATCGTCATAATTTTCTTGAAGCAACCTAAATATTAGCTAGTTTTAAATCAATTCCCAAATTCGTAGATTGAAAATATTTATATATGTTCCAAGTAAATTTACCCTCCGAGATACTTTTTCTATCCAATGCATTAAATAACCTTTGTTAATTATATCTTATTCATCTTTCGTTTCGATAGAAAGTTGCCAAATGTCATCAAATATCATATCCCTCAATATATTAAATTATAGTTAACCTTAATTTCAAAATAACTCCTTATTGTCATCTTCATCATCATTATCATCATCATTATCATCATCATTATCACTAACTCTATAATTTAAGAAGGGGACTTTTTTGAGTATTTGAATAAAAACTTCATCTTAGTTTAGTTATGACTTATGTTTTTTTATCAGAGTTATTTCTAATAATTCTTTTATAATATCAAAAAACAAAATGGTGAAATTCAGAAATTTATTTTAATATATCTTCTATTCTATAACTCTATATTTCAGCAACGTGATATTTTGAAAGGGGGGAAATTTAGTTTAGAGTTCCTTTTTAAAATTATTATAATTGGCGATGTTCAGAAAATTTAGACAAATTTAACCATGGCTGCTTTTTTTAATTTTAAATTTTAATCTTATTAGCGAAGCCATTGCCTGGTATTTATTATAGTTTTATTAATATTAATTTTTATCCGCTTCAATAGATATCACTGGTCTACAAGGTTTTTGGTGTTTAGGAAATAGACATCATTCCTATACGAAATCGGTTTTCTGAATCGAAAAAGAATCTTCATTTTGACCTATCAAGTCTAGTTTTTAAGTTATTAAACATCTTTATTTAATATATTAGGTTTGAGTCAAAGTCCATATTTGTTATAAGTATGTGTGTGAGTCAATGTCCATATGTATATAAGTATACGTGGGAGTTAATGTCTATATGTATATGCCATAAGTGTATATGTGAGTCCATATGTATATGTTATGTTATAAATTAGTCACTATGTATGTGTGCACGTCCACTACACTGGGATCTTTACTTTATCCTAATTCTATTTTCTTTTCCTTTTTTCCGATTTTTCCGATGTTGTGGTGAACTAAGCAATAAAAAATGAGCAAGATGTCCTCTTCAACAAAGTGTTGTGTTAATTCTCCAAATGTGTGTTGTTATGTTTGGGGAGAATACACATTACCTAAAAATAGAAAAAAACACTGATTTTGTTGAAAGAGCGTATATGGCATATTTTGGGGTCAAGCTTGGAGACCAAGATAAATATTGGGTACCGAATAGTGTCTGAAAACAATGTACGGAACATTTGCAACAGTAGATTAAAGGGACAAGGAAAAGTATGAGGTTCACTATACCAATGGTATGGCGGGAGTCCAATAATGACCTGGACGACTCCTTATTTTGCGCCCTAAATTTGAAGGGTATTAACCGAAAAAAACGAAAAACACTGGTCTATTCTAACCCGACCTCTGCTATCAAACCGGTTCCACACATTGAAGAGCTTCCTGTTCCTATCTTCAGTGTCTTGCCTCAGATAACTTTTCCCTCAATCGAAGAAGATTCATCACCTGAAGTTGTCACTAGAGATCAAGACTTTTCAGTTGAGGCCTTACCTCAGTTATTATCCCAGGTAGAACTGAATGATCTAGTTCGTGACCTAAACCTCCCCCCAAATTCTCCAGAATTGTTGGGTTTACGATTGAAAAAGAAGCTTCTAGAGAATGATGTCCGTATAACCTTTTATCGGAGTTGGCATGAAGCGTTCCTTCCTTTCTTCACACAAGAGGAAGAACTGATTTATTGCAGAGAAGTCAGTGGGCTTCTTGATAAACTTGGCATTGAGGAATATAAACAAGAGGAATGGCGTCTTTTCAAGAACAGTTCTAAGCGTAGTTTAAAATGTGTATAGTTGCACAACGGAAGTTTGTATGGCTCTGTCCCACTCGGCCACTCAACAACTCCGAAAGAAAAATATAAAGAAATTATGCTGGTTTTAGAGAAGATACTGTATCATGAACATAAATAGGCCATCTGCGTTGACTTAAAGATGGTTAATTTTCTCATGGGACAGCAATCTAGTTATACAAAATACCCATGTTTTCTTTGCATGTGGGACAGTAGAGACCGAGTAAACCACCATGTTAAGAAAGACTGGCCGCTTCGAACAAATATAACCCCATGTAGAGCAGCCAATATATTGGAAGAACCTTTAGTTGAGCGAGAGAAGATCATCCTCCCCCTCCTTTGCACATCAAATTCGGATTGATCGAGTAATTCGTCAAAGCTCTTGATAAGAGTGGGGAGTGCTTCAAGTATATCTGCAGTGTATTTCCAGGTTTGACGATTGAAAAACTTAAAGCATGGATTTTTGATGGACTACAGATACATAAGCTCTCGAAGAACTCAAATTTCGTGAAAACGATGAGCGAAAATGAAGCATCAGCTTGGCGAACCTTTATACATAAATGTAGTGCAAAATTTCCTTGGGAAACACAAAAGTGAAAACTAAGTTGACCTTGTTACCAACTTGATATTAACTTTTCTTGATATTGGCGCGAATATGAACATCAAAATGTATTTTCTTTTTAATTATCTTGATCGTTTTCTTGAAAATCTCTGAGATGTTAGCGACAAACAATGCGAACCATTCCGTCAGGATATCAAGGAGATGGACACTCGATACCAAGGACGTTGAGACGCTTTGATGATGGCAAAGTATTGCTGGTGTTTAAAACGAGATACTCCTATTGCTCAACATTCGCGGTGCGCAAATAAGCGTAAATTTATTCCTTGAGTTTTCTGAGGATGGGGGACAGTGGAGAGTGGTTAGGAAACGTGAAGCTAGGGAGGTTTCTCCTGTTCTTTGTGAGAATAGGGTTGTCTCTGTTGAGGTTGTTAGCCAGGGGGAGAATAGGTTTGTGAGTCAGAGGGACACAGAACCTATTAGCTTGACTAATAGATTCAGTGCCCTAAAAGAGGAAGTAAATGGAAGTGATATGACTGATGGGGGGGGGGGTGGAGGTAGAGTGACTGGTAGTTTGAATGAGAATAGGAGTGGGGATGGAGTTAGGTCTGTGGGGGTTAGGAATAGGAGTCTGACTGAAGGGCTTATGATGGGTGATTCGCGAGTTAGATATTTAGATAGGAAGTTGAATGCAAGTAGATTGAATGGTTTGAGGGTGTGTTTGCCGGGTGCTGGAGTGAGAGATCTGTCTGATAGGTATGAGGAGCTGGTGTCTGGCTGCGCAAGGGATGTGGTTGTGATTACACATGTAGGAGTGAATGATGTGAAGAAAGTGAGTGCATGTAAGTTACGTGAGAGGTACAAGAGGTTGATTGAAAAGGTGAAAGAAAGTAGAATGAAAGGTGTTGTGACAGGTGTGCTTCCAAGAATGGATGTTGGGGTAGAATGGATTTCTCGTGCGATTGGGCTGAATGATTATGTGAGGAGGATGTGTGAGATGGAAGGTGTCATGTTTGTGGATGTGTGGGATAGGTTTGTTGGAATAAAAGAAATGTATGTGATGGATGGACTGCATTTGAGTAGGAGGGGGGTAGATGTGTTGTGGGAGGACTATGATCGTGTTATTAGGTCTTTGCGGGCGGGAAACTAGATACTAATAGTGGTCAGGGAATTATGAGAGGAAATTATAGTACTGAAAGTAGAATGGACTTGGCAGATAACAGAAATAGGTTCCAAGGTGATAGAGGCGAGGTCATTCAGGTTTCAAAGGTGCTTCAAGGATAGGGGGGTTAAATTGTTTCTATACAAATGCTCGTAGTCTTAGAAACAAGAAGGATGAGCTATTTAGTTATATTAGCACTGAGGATATAGATATATTATGCGTTACTGAATCATGGGTTAATGAAATAGAATTTAGTGACACTATAAGTGAATTTGATTTACAGGGCTATAATATGTACATTAGTCAAAGGACAGGTAGGATTGGTGGAGGAATAATTATCTATATAAAAAAAAACATTGTTTCAAGTTTAAATACTTCAATAAAGCAGGATGGTGTTGAGTCACTTTGGATAGATATTAAGTTCAGTAAAAATAGAATGGCGCATTTCGGAGCTTTTTACAGGCCACCTGGGCAGACTGATCATATGGATGAACTAATGATAAAGGAAATAAGTAAGGGATGTGAAACAGATGCAGTTATTATTGGGGACTTCAACTTAAACTCTGTGGACTGGGAAAATATGATAGGTAGGGATAGAACAAGTGGCAGGTTCATAGAATGCTTTGAGGATAATTTTTTGAATCAATTTGTTAATTTGTTAATAAGCCAACAAGGGGGGACAATTTATTAGATTTAGTACTTTCTAACAGTGATCATTTAGTTCAAGAATTGACTGTTGGGGAAGCATTGGGAAATAGTGACCATCAGATAGTTCGTTTTAACTTAGGAATTAAGAAGGGTAAAATAACCGAGAATGCTGTAAAAGTTCCAAATTTTCATAAGGGAGATTATGTAAAACTCCGAAGCTTGCTAAATTTTGTAGACTGGGATGTAGAATTCAGAGATAAAAATGCTTATGGGATGTGGGATACTTTCAGGCATATAATAAATGTAGTCCAAGAACAATGTATCCCAATGAAGGCCATTAGGAACAAAAGTAGGAAACCATTATGGTGGAATCAGGAGATAGCTAGAAAAATTTCAGAGAAGAAAAGGGCATATAAAAAATTACAGTTAGAAAATAATATTCAAAATTTAAGTGATTATAGAATGGCTAGGAATGAGTTAAATAAGATTATAAAGAAGAACAAATGGGTGTCAGAAATTAAATTAGCTCAGGATAGCAACAAAGATCCTAGAAAGTTCCTTAGTTACTATAAAATTAATAATAAGTCTGGGAGAGTTAAAATAGGGCCTATTAAATATGAAGGGGCATGTGAGAGAAACTGATGAGGAAATAGTTGAGGTACTAAATGGTCATTTTGCATCAGTATTTACAAAGGAGAAACTAAATATTCTTATGTATAGTACTCATGGGTCAGGGAAAGAGGTGTTTACTACCATTAGTGTGGATTGGAGGACGATAAAAGAACTAATAGGTGAGTTAGATACTACCAAGGCCTCCGGCCCTGATAATATTAATTCTAGGATACTTAAAGAAGGGGTAGAAAGTATCTTAATAGCTCTGGAGAAGTTGTATACTAGGTCACTGGAATATGGAGAAATACCCGATGATTGGAAGAGAGCGAATGTATTCCCCATTTTCAAGAAGGGTAGTAAAGAGGATCCAAATAACTTTAGACCGGTTAGCCTAACTCCTGTAGTCTGTAAAATTCTTCAGAAAATAGTTAAAAAAGGCATTTGCCAACATCTATGAGAGGGAGGGGTTAATCAGCGATGCTCAGCATGGGTTTAGCTCAGGTAGATCATGTTTGACTAATTTACTAGACTTTCTTGAGTTTGTAACAGATCAAGTAGATAAGGGAGAGAATGTAGATATAATTTACTTAGATTTTAGTAAAGTATTTGATAAGGTACCACATAGGAGACTAGTTCATAAATTAAAAATGATTGGGATATGTGGGGGTGTTTCAAATTGGATAGCTGAGTGGCTGAAAGACAGGAAGCAAAGGGTAGTGCTAAATGGTGTAAAGTCAGAGTGGAGGGATGTTATCAGTGGGGTTCCTCAGGGATCAGTTCTCGGTCCATTATTATGTGTCATCTATATAAACGATCTTGGGGAGGCAGTTAATAATAAAGTGTCAATTTTTGTGTGTCGTAGAATGACCCTTGGCTTTGATCACTCTACGCTTTGACACCCTTTTAGTAGCGGTATGCTTTAAGGGGCGTGAGTTACTTCTATGATGAAGTAGGCTTTGTTCTAAGAGTGCTATTTTAGTAGTTTAGTCCTTAAGGAAGAGCTATTTTTAAACACATAAGGATAAGAGGAAACACCAGAATCTACCAAAAATAAACATGTATTTTAAATTAAATATTACAAACCAACAGTAAAAGCATTTTTATATTTGGCCTCAAGATTTTACAATGACAACACATAAACAAGTAGGCTTCCAATAAACAAACCAATTGCCAATTAGTATTTTTATCACGACCCTATTTGTTTAGCATAAAACATTAAATTAATGTACTGACATCTACAAACCCATATGACCTAGGTTCAAGAATAATGGTTTCTACTCTCCTTTAAAACGTGGGACGTACTAAACTTCTACTATCGCAATAGAGATATAAATGTTATTGTTAACTTACAGGTAGGTATTAGGGATTGCCGGATGTCGCTGGAGGACTTATCTCTCGCTTTGAAGTGTGGTGGTCGCTGGTTGAAATTTTCGTAGAGGGATTGCTTGTCGCCTGTGCCGGGGCTGATTCTGCAACGTAATTAAAGAACGGGAGCTCGTTGGGGCAGGGTTCTTCTCCCCTCACTCTTACGGTGCTTGAGATGTGAGAATCACTCGAGTGTGAGCGGCTTTGCTTTTCTTCAGTCGGGCTTCTTTGCAGACGGAAAAGGCTTCTTCGGTATGGCACCGATATAAAACTTGACTAATTAGGTTAATACGGCCCTGAAAGGGGGGATCGATTTTCTCAATCTGATCCTATCGTTTCTCACGGAAATAGTCTTGTATGGCTGAAGGATCGATCTTTACGAACTAATCTTTCTTCTGGCGAATCGACTTCTAATAATCTTCTTGTCTAGCCGATGGATCGATCTTCACGAACTAATCCACCTCTAGCGTATCGACTTCTGATAATCTTCTTGTCTAGCCGATGGATCGATCTTCACGAACTAATCCACCTCTAGCGTATCGACTTCTGATAATCTTCTTGTCTAGCCGATGGATCGATCTTCACGAACTAATCCACCTCTAGCGTATCGACTTCTGATAATCCTCTTCTCTTTCTTTGCGGGGCTTATATATAGGCGGATTGCCGCCCCATCTAAAGGGGGAAGTGACCAGGCCACAGATGCAAAAGGGGGGGGGAGCGAATGGAGAGTTAGCATCTGGGGAGAGCGAGAATTCCTGAGGTGGCACTGGGGTGCCCAAGTCAGCTCGCAAATTATAGGCTCGCAACCGCACCGCTACTTGGCGTGCCTTCTGACTCGCACCGTTTTTTTTTCCTAACCACGGGTTTATGGGTCTCGTAGGTAATACGATCGTTAGAGCGTCGTTTAAGGACCTTAGGTGGTCGCCTTTAAACATATGTTAGCTCCAACTGCCCACAGTGGCGAGGAGATCACACATGGTAAGCATTTTCGCCGGCTACCTTTCCCACGCTTCTCCTCATGAAGGGAGGGGGGCTTGAATGTACCTATACTCCTCCAGAAGGCTTAATGTAGCCATTTCTCCACATTGTAGATGATACCAAATTAGCAGCTGTAGTTAAAGTTATTGATGATAATTTTAAAGTGCAGGGGGATTTAAATAAATCGTTATCCTGGGCACATAAGTGGCAAATGACTTTCAACCTTGATAAGTGCAAAGTATACAGGCATGGTCCCCACATTTTAGACACGATATTAACCTTCTCGATTCAGTGCAACGGAGGGCAACAAAGATTATTCCTTCCCTGAGGCACCTTGAATATATAGATAGAGTGAGGGTATTAAATATGTTCTCATTCGAAAGGAGGTGTGTGAGAGGGGATATGATTGAGCTCTTTTAAATTTTTCCGGGATAGATAAATTGGATGTTAGCATGTTTTTTGAGTTAGATGATGGAAATCGGATTAGAGGTCACCACTTGAAAATTAAAAAGCAAGGGTGTAGGTTGGATTTAAGAAAATATTTTTTCACCAATAGAGTGGTAGACTTCTGGAACAAATTGCCGCCGAGGGTAGTAGGTAGTCCAAATTTAAATGTATTTAAAAGTAGGTTGGATGAGTTTATGGGGAGGGAAGGTTGTGATGGTTCCTAAGTTTTGTATATATTAATATTGTTTGTATATATCTATAGCTGCATGATTTATTTCTTAACAAGCCTTGATTGGTGATACCCTTGTTTGTGGACGCAATCCTCTGGATGTAGTTTTCCTGGGAGTTTGGGTGCCTTAAAAAAGAGGCCGTTTGACTCGGATGACCTATGATGAGCCCTTGTGGCTTTTGTCATCTGTTATATTATATTGTGAGGGACTTTGATTTTGTCTTCCCCTGGTGATGGTGCTTTTTGTAGGTGGGTTTTGATGGATGTGGGTGACCTTTGATAGGCCCTTGTAGCTTTTGTCATATGTGAAATTATGTTATGTTATGTTATGCGTTATGCTCTCTTTATTGTTTCATATTATTTGCCTTTTGTATGAATAAAATACTTTGTTAAAGAAACGGTCTTGTTTAATTACACTAAAAACACTAATATTAACTCATGCACACCTTTGGAAATATTTTTAGGCGCACTTTTAGTATATAATAGAGCCAAAATGTAGATGAGGAGAGACAAAAAACCTATATTTGATAGACAAAATTGGTTATTTTAGAATTTAGCACGCAAAATTCCTTAAAAATTCGTTGAAAAAAGCCTGGCACCAGACAAAAGCTTTCTATTTTTTGCCCAGTGCAATCCATTAAATTTAAATGTTAAATTTTTAGTTTTGTTTTCTCTCCTGTTTAATTTCTATGCTTAATTTTTGTTTCGTAATACCTACTCCTTCTCTTATTTTTTTTCATATGAAATTTGATCGAGAGGTAGCGAACCGCCTTATATTCAACATATTACCTCGATTTTCTTTAGCTTTTTTAACAAATCACTGTATTCTAATTTCGATTTTCGGAAGTACGGAAAAAAATTTAACTTCATCTTCCAGTTCCTTGTAGAGAGTCCCGTATTCACCTTCAACTTGTCTTATCCTCAAAGCATTATTTATCCAGAACCGCTTCTTTTTAGTTTTGAATTTATCTTCATCCAACAAATGCAATTATTGCAAGCTTCTTCAACCAAACCTAGGCGTCACACCTACTTGGAGGGTGTGCAAGAACTAGACGCGGATCAGTAGTAACTTGACGTTTGGGACGATGCCGTGATTAATAGGGCGAATACACGGCACGGTTGACGGAAAGGTCACGTGATGACTAGTGTTAATTAGTTCAAATATGTATGATAACATCTGCCTCGCAAACTCTGTTTTGCTTTTTTATGTTTATTCTTTATTGCCAACTGTTATGAATTGTTTTAGTTTTCAAACATTTCTTTACAATTTCCTTCTTCCTTAAACTCCTTTTTTTTAATTTTTAAAAATTAAGTCTGCTTGTGTCACTTATTGTTAGCATGTGTGTCTCTTCGTTTATGTTTAAATAAAATTTTCAAATAGTTCTGGCATTTATCGTTATGAGCCATATCATCATCATCACTAACTCTATAATTTAAGAACAAGATTTTCTGGGGTATTTGAATAATAATTTCATCTTAGTTTGGTTATGACTTAAGTATATTTTAAATTTTTATTAAGGTAATTTCTAAGAATTTCTTTAGAGTTTGTAAAAACAAAATAGTTTAGTTCAGAAAAAAATAAATAGGATTATCCAATGCTTTATAATGTTTGAAAAGAAAATAAATTACATCAGTAAAGTTCAGAAAATTTTATTAAAATTTAAGTAAGGCTGCTTTTTTATTTTACCTATAACTATATTTTAGCAACATGATATTTTGAAAGGAGGGAAATTTAGTTTAGAGTTCCTTTTTTAAATTATTATAATTAGCGAAGTTCAGAAAATTTATAAAAATTTAACCATGGCTGATTTTTTTAGATTTTAAATGTTAATCTTAGCAGCGAAGCGCAAGCTCCCCCCATAGGAAGGAGTGGCGAAGCCATTGCCTGGTTGCTTAAGAATATGGTTGCTGTTCTCAGTTAGATTTTATTTCTTTGTCTCTCGGTTACTCGTTTTATTTCTTGTCTTTGCTCTCTGTTTTGGTGGGTAATTTTGATTGAAAGTTCTCTATAATCACCATAAGATGCATATAATGAAAGATGAATGGAAAGAGGTCAGGGAGGAAATAAACAGACACGAACTCACAAAAATAAATATATTAGAAACAAAGGGAAATATAACACATTTTAAATTACTTGGATCACTATGTTGGAGTATAATAATGGTAAATAAATATACAAACTATACAAAGATGATTAAGGAATATCAACGAGAAGTCAATACAAGGTTAGAACACGAGAAGGAAATTATGAACTTTGAGAGTGTAACGAATCGCTGGCAAATAAGAAACATTACTATATTTGCTAATTTAGTTAACTTAGGGTTTGTAAAATATCATTGAATGCAATGTAAATAATAAAAGTCAGATAATTAAGTGGCATTAAATAAGCGATATACGAGTATGTAGTATACGTATGTTTATATGTATATAAGTTGACTAATTTAAGTCTGCTTTAAGTATCACGATTTGGCCAAGAGGAATCTGTTGAACAGAGCAAAATGATGAGCTCTCAAGAGTATCTACCTTTGGAAATACACAAATAATTTACACAGCGCAAAACCTTACGAACCTTTCAGTGGAGAAAGATCAGAAAGAGTGGCAGACTAATTTCGCGCTAAGTCGAGCCGGGCGGCCGTGGCCGTACAATAAGCTTATCTTCCATGCTTATGTGGGTCCTGAAGTAAGCCTACATCAGGAAAATTTTAAAGAGAGCAGCGCATTGAAACATTTTATATTTTAATGAGTTTTTCCTGGGGCACTTATGCATATTTGGGAATTGCTAAATAATACATATTTGGTGTGGTTATATGGGAAAATACTAGCCATGATACCACTACACGTGAACTGAATGTTTCTTACGGAACTTGAGAAAGTTAAAGCAAGATTAAGGTGTACTGCCTATTAATGCTTGTTTAGTCGCGATGATGATTTTTTTCCCCGACTTGTTCAGTGTCACATATTATTACTTCCCTACAGTAGTTATACTGAATATAGTCGCGTGTTAAGTGATCTGTCCCGTAGGGGGAGGGCAGGCACTATTCCTCTTGATACCGGTTTGGATGGTGGTTTTGAACATTCCTGCATTCTTCAAACCCTTCTCTTTTACTACCCCCCTACCTTATCCTTGTTCCCCCTTACCTATCATTTTACACACCCGCAAAAGGGAGGCCAGATTTAGCATACTTGACCTTGCTCAGGGTGACATCTGGAAGATTGTGTGCCCTCCCAGCCTAAATACTCACAATTTGCGCTCCATGCTTCAATGTCTGCAAGAGGCTCTGCGGTTATATATCTTTCACTCAGTTTCACTTTTTTTCAAACCTCACCACCTTTCTCTATATATTTCTCCTTACAAACTTTCTGCATGATATGAACTCGTTGGTATTTCGTTTTAAAGTCGAGAGACAAGTAATTCATCAGTCTAATTTGTTTTTTTGTTTTAATTATGATGGTGTAGCTGAATAGCACCTTTTATTTTATTATAAAATTCGAGATTGTAATTGTAAATACTGTGATTAATCTTTGCACACACGACTATTACATTAGCCAACAAATTTTAACCTTGGCTCTGCTACTTGAGTAAATGTTGTTGTAACTAACTAATCTTGGTGTGCTGATTCCAAATCTGTGCTCATATTTCTCCTAGCACGTAATGTTCCTGAGTTATGCAACCAAGCTATATGGCTCACTTTGTCACCTTGTATCAATTAATGATATAATTATTACGAGTTTGAGAAGAATGAGACGTTTCTGTGCAAAGGTTTGGAATCGGGGCACCCTGTTTGGCATTATGTACGTCCTTTTGCAGACCCAGACAAGATATGTATTACATATAGAAGAAGTAGTACTCACCTAACTATAAATTTCTTCAAAAATGTTTGAGACTCTTGCTCTTGCGCTTGTACGTGGATATAGGATCCTCCTGTTGTAGGAACCAGCAGTAGTCACCCATCATGTTTTCGTTGAAGCGGCCTTGCTACCTGTTTTCCACCATTGCGATATCTCGGTGGGACCTTTCCCCAATTTCGTCACTAATATCATCCATATTAGTTGGAAAGAAATCTAGATGCGAATGCAAGAAATGCATCTTAAGAGACATCCGACACCCAATTTGTTGATAGGCCTTTAGCATGTTGTCCACTAGTTCTTTATAGCTTTCAGCCCTATGATTACCAAGAAAGTTCTTCACTACATGGACAAATGAATCCCATGCTGCCAACTCAAGTGGAGTTAGTTTATTTCTGAACTCCCTGTCACGTATCAATTCTCTGATCTCCGGCCCTACAAAAATGCCAGCTTTAAGTTTAGCATCGGTTTTCTTTGCACCAAATTTCTCTTTGAGATAATGGAATCCATCAGAATCATGGGCCATTGCTTAAACAAAATTCTTGATAAGGCCAAGTTTGATATGAAGTGGTGGAAGGTAGATCTTCTGTGGATGTACCAAAGGCATGTGATTCACATTGTATCGGCCAACTATGTGTTCTTCTCTTTCGAGCCACCTTTTGACAATATAATGATTCCTGTCGTCACGGCTGTTCCATAGGCACAATTAGCACATATTCTTTGTATATTCTAGATGCAGGCTAAGAAGTAAAGAAATTACCCTTAGATCACCACAGATATTCCACTTATGATGTGAGTAATGAACATCTTGCAAAATAAATTTCATTGAGTCATATGTCTCTATCATCGCAAAAATAAGTGCGACAGAAATTGAAGGTTTTTTGTTACCAATGTGTCGCTACACAGCTTTGAGGCTAGCAGTGCTTGCATCGATGAATAATCTCCATTCATCAGGTAAATGCTCGTTTCCTAGCTGATTCATGAGGCCATTAACATCAGTACAGAAACAAGCATCATCTTCTTCTTTATAGAAGGCAGCTAAGGCCGCATGGCTAAATTTGACAACGTGATAAAGCAGGAGTGTAACGCAGGAACCAAACATACACAACACATCCTCTCACCACGGTAGCCGAAGCAACACTGCCCATATGTGTAACTAAAGAGTATGTGTGTAACTCAGGAATCTTATGTGCTAGAACAATTCTGATTACAGATTCGGAATCAGCATACTCGATGCAGTATAAATCACGAGCTAATACCCAAGTGGCAAAATCTTGTTGCCTAGTGTTATTATATTAACCCTTCAGTTCTTTGTAAAGCATAAATTAATTTTAATGTATAAATGTTTACCAACGAACGGCGACCTCCGAAATTATCATGTTGTCACATAAACCTTAATTTAAAGAAAAAAAAGATAGTACACGTACTTTGTTTTTATTTTCCCATTATTATTAAAACGGCGTTTCGAATACTGAGAACCAGGGAATGCTAAAATTCCAATACCCCAAGAGCACTCAGTGCGCTATATGAGTCTAAATATCACAATCCGGTCTCCAAACCGGGCTCGATGCGTTATCGCCTGTACCGAGATATGATTTAAAACCAGCTCGGCAGTGAAGATAGATGCAGTGACTGGCAGAGCCTCGCTGACTTTAAACAGAGGCGATACGGCCTGGAAGCCGATCCTTTCTTCAGAATTGGAGCCATCTGTGAACACTGGCACAGATCCAGCGTGCCACAGATTGTGCGCTAAAAAGATCGAACAAAATACTCCCGGCGTTGTAAAAGATTTGGGAGCAGACGTGCGGCGATAAATAGTCAATGGTAATGTCATAAATAGAACCAAAGGTACCACCGGCCCGAGAGCTACATCTAGCTCTCGAAGGAGTTTCCTAGCCTCAAACCCATAAGGACTTAGGTTATGGTTGGCGTTTCCTGACGGAAAGGGCACCGTCGAGATCAGCTGCGGATAAACTGCTTGCCGCTGGCGACTGAAGAAGACGTCGGGGCCGCGCATACAAACGCATAATCCACTTCGGTCCAGAGCAAGTGGCACATGTCGCCAGAGGGAGACCTGTGGGGCGAATCGCGTCCAACTTTCGTACTCAAGATTAGAGCGAACAGAGGGACGATAAAAATAAGGCGCTAGCCCTATCAGCACCCAAATTGCAAATGTCACGTTACGAAGAATGCCCATTGGGTGGTCACAAGAATCCCTAAGGCTGCGAATATGGACCTCCAATGAGAGGTCTCGATTGAAAAAGAGAGCAAAGAAATGATGCATATACACTAGTTCAAGGCGACCTCCGTTTAAGAGCACTTCCAAATCCCAGAACAGGTGAGAGGGCATCGGCAACCGTGCTACGATGCGGCGGAAGTTCGCGTCGAAGAAGTCGGCTGACGGTGGAATGTACGCGGAAATTAAATATACCTCTTATCCAGGTGTAGCTGCATTGCCACTCCCTGAAAGGTATTTCTAGCAAGTAGTAGAATGGAAACATGCTGGTGTAAATCGCGCATCTTCCTGCCCAGCTACCATTTCATGGTCGCAAAATCCATATAACCTGGAAGGGTGGGCAGGGGATTTGCGCCCATCATGGTCTTCTGTAGACATATAGCTAACGGGAAACAGAAAGAAAACGAGCCTCATCAGCTCATTCCAGTTGATCCGTCGTCCACGAATTCTATTAAAGGAATATGCCCTCCAAGCCTAGCTTGGAGGAGATGCAGGGGCCCTATTTGATCAAAAGGCCCTCATCGGAATCGCCGTACACTTTCTGGAAGCATAACTCCGTGAGCTAATGGGCGTAGAGGTCGCTTTCAAGGACTTACTGGGGGAGTCTTGGTTCACCACGCGAGCCTTTTATTCTCTCTGCCTCGAAACCGTGTTGCTCCTGCCTGCTTTGGGCGAGGTAGCCGAGGCCGCCTTGGTCCTGTTCTTTCGGGGATATCCTTAGAAACTTCCAAAGACGGTCTCACGACCATCTTTGAGCGATGTTAATTACACTCGCAAGCCATTTTATGTCCAAAGAGTGCCAATAAAGGCCACCTCAGGGAGGGCCAGCCGCATTCGAAATTAATACCCTATAATGGAACATGTGGCTTTTGGCTAACATCATGCCGTATGTATAGCGGATAACTAAGAGGCGTTTGAAGCCAGCGGGCTCGAAAATGCAAGATATTCTCTTAATGAGGAGGCCCGACGTCATATAGGCTCTAGTCACCACACTACAAATTTTAGTCTTTACCTTAGTCTGACCAGGGGCCCCTCCGCCGGAGAGCCCCTCGGGTCCAGACTTACCAGTCGTGGATTTTCAGCTGTCGAAGTGGCAGGGAACCTATCCTTCCCCCGAGCTCCCGCCCTAGGGAAAGGAACCCCGTCTTCTTTGACTTCTTGTCTTTTGAGGGGAGGAAGGCGTAGAATAAGCTCGCTTATTTCCACCCTCGGAAGATGCTCTTAGGCCGAACGAACCAGCCTTATACTTCTCCGATACGGTGTCGTTTTTGGCTGACGAGGGTGCACTAACCACGGCAGGAGGTGTGTTAACTCTTCTTGTATCTCTGGGGGCTCGTGCCGCATCATACAGGTCCTGCACAATGGCGGACTTTGGCTCATGTGAGCCCCCAACCGAATTTTGGTTCGCCCCATGGAAGACCCTGCTCTGGCGCGTGGGCACCTCCGGGAAAATTTCCATATCAGTAGAGGCCTCCAGGTGGCCATCCCAACAAAGTGTCACGTATCATAACTGGGCCTCCTAGGGCCTGTGGCCTCCATTGGGAAAAAGAGAGAAGCGGGCTTGCATTTTTCCCTTAAAGTCATGCGCTTCTGATCGACGAAGTGTCTTGGCAGGCCCAGAGGTTGATACCTCTTCTTCACCAATCAAAGAGGGTTGAGGTAGTTAATATTCCACCATACGGGGACCAGTAACTGAAGAAGCACGTCATATGCCTCGCTATGTTCTTAGAGATCCACTGAGAAAGCAAAGGGGGACCAGCCGCAAGTGAAGAGTCGCATTTCTCCGCTTGGAGATATTTGGAGGGGCCCTTGAGAAAGCTCAGAGGGGGCCACGTCAAAAGAAGTGGACCGGCATGATGCCTGCTACAAAATGGTAAAGAAAAAATCCCTTTACCCACGGGGAAGGGAGAAAGTAAAGCTTCCTCTCTGCTAGCAGGTCCATGTAGGGGCCTTTGAAAAAGCACGGAGGAACTTCTCAACGGAAATGGACCTGATCGAGAGCGATTTCAAATATGGTTAAGAGAAATCCATTTTCTTATGGGGAAATAAATTAGAGAAGTTTCCTCTTTGCTAGGAGATTCTTGGAGTGGCCCATGATAAAGATGAGGGGGGTGTACCTCCTTAAAGGAGCTGCAACTGTCCGAGGGCAGCTCCTGAAACGGTAAAGTGGAAGCCCGTTTACCAATATTGTGTGATGAGAGCGGAGACCCTAAACCAAGGTTAGGCGAAGTTTTGTTAATGGGAAAATAATTACTCATAGCTGTAGTAATTAGTTTCAATGTCCCTGCCCGACGCAGCCCTGTACTGATCTCGACGGAGGATCGATCTCCTGTGGCCTCTTGCATATCCCGGCATTATACCCTTTGGACCTGCACTTTATGCCTTCACCGCTACTTCTTGGGAACCTCAGATCAAAGCCTATCGATGGCACTGTAGGCAGGTAAGAATGGCGAATCCGTTTTTGTGACAGGCCTCGAAGAGATTTGTGTCATCGCGTCCGACATCCAGTGTAAGGAAAAGCCAGAGACGAAATTAAGTTAGAACAGTAAGAGATTTGCGCCAATGAAAGGAATAGTGGGCATGGAAAGGGTGCATAATTGGAGATGAGGGTGTGTGTGGGGGGGTGGAGTAAGCACCAGCTTCCCTAGACTTGGGCCGATAGTAAAGGAACACTCTGTCCCAGCTTCCCCTAGGTCCCGTCAAAGATTTCAAGTCAAGCCAGTGCACAGGGCCTTCCCTATTCATACTTTGGAAGGGAGGACGTGTATGGTACCCCTCTGCGAGGCTGCGAAAGAAATGTGAGCCGTTGGGGCTTTAAGGAAGACAATAAATCCGCGCGTAAAAGTGTAGCATGCACTGTGTACGTTGAAAGCGATGGGGATCACCACTGTATCACAATAGGTCTCTCTAAGTGGAAGAGCTGAAGGCAACAGTTGCCAATCGTAGACGTGTGGTGAGAGGAATTCACCATTCAAAATATAGGTTCAGAAGTGGGCACTAAAGATCTTTAACGTATTCAGGTTATGAACAAACATCTGATCTGTGAAAAAGGAGGGTAGGCATATCAGGCACCAAGAACGAAAAAATATGAAAAACAAAACAAAACAGAGGAAAGAAGAAGAAGAAGGAGGAAGCACGCTCCGGTGTCAGAGGGTGGGGCGCCTACCCCTAGTGCGACCAATATCAAAGAGAGTCAAAGAAAATTAAGGAGGCCAGCCGCAGCCAAAATGTAAAATAGTCCACAAGTCGATGTCACATGGGATATGCGGTAGCGATCTCACTCGTCCATGGGCAGGGGTAGGTAACGTGTGCGAAGATTAGCAAGACTGCAACATTTAACAAGAATGTGCCGAACAGTCCGAGAGACTTCAGTCATCGCAGTGAGGTGAAGTGGAGCGCTCCATCAAATGGTCATAGGTCCCGCGAGTGTGACCAATTTCAAGACGACAAAAAGCGACATGAAGCAGTCGCGGAATTGGGGTGGGGGAGGTCCATGAGTACAGTTACGGTGTAATTGTACGCAACTTTAAGTTCCCCTCTGCCGCCTACTATCTTTTTGTCAGGCAGCCCGGAGAACAAGGGTGCGTGGAGATTCCAATGCCTCGTGAGCACTCAGGGCGCTTTGTGATTCGCTAAAGATCACAATCCGGTCTCCGAGCATGGCACGACCCGTCATCTCCCGTACAAGTGGTGTATCACAACCAGTTCGGCCGTGAAGACAGACGCAGACAGAGCTCTGCTGAGTTCAAACAGAGGAGATACGGTATGGAGCGGACCCTCCTCCTGGGATTAGGAGCCATCCGTGTACACTGGCACGGATCAAGCGTGGCACGAAGTGTGCTACAAAAAATACGCCTGTCTCTGTGAAGACTAAGGCAGTAAAGGAGTGGTGACAAATAATCAAAGGTGGTACCCTTCAGGGTGGCGCCCTTGGCAGAACTAGAGCTGCTACCGGACTGAGAGCAACCCAGAGCTCTCGAAGAAGTTTATTATGCCTAAACTTCTTTTGTTCTTATGTTCTTATAACTGGCGTCTCTCGGCCGCATAGGCACCGTTAACTGACGTCCAAAAACTACAATAAACCAAATTCATAAATTTCTGATGTGTGGAAAAAAATTGGATGTGAGAGAGTTAGTGCTCACTCCTGTGCGAAAAAGGGTATTTATTATCAATGATGTGTAAGATAACCATTATTAATGATCAATGCCGTTTTTTCCGAATACTCAGAGGGAGGAATTCAGGTTAGCCCCACCCAAAATTCCATCCTCGTTCCGCCATTGCGGAGCTGCATATGCGTAAAACTCGCATCCGTAGTCAAACTTCAAACGATCAAAGGACGGCAGAAAAGTAAAGTAGTAGTCCCATCAGCACCCCAAGATATAAACGTCACATAACGATGAATATCCATGGCACGGGTGCCAAAGTCCATAAGGCTGCGAATATGAGACTCCCAAGAGAGGCGTCGGTCAAAAAAAGACAAAGCAAACGGTCCGAATCCACCACTTGCAGGCAAACCCAGTTTAGGAACAAGTTACGGTCAGGGTGGAGCCATGGATGGCTGCAGAAATGCACCACCTTATTCTTAGCCAAATAAAACCAAAGCTTGTGCGCTTCAGCATAGTGAGAGATGCGTTTTATGCCTGTTGGAGTCGACGCTCAGTTTTCATCTGGGCCGCACCAAAAGAGATCCAAAGGTCGTATACGAGGGGCGGTCAATAAGTTTTGCAATTCGGATATAAGGAAACGAGATATGAGGAAAGGTGTTTTATTACTTTTCAATATAACTACCCTCGACTTCAATGCACTTGCGCCACTTGTCCCTGAGGCTTCGAATTCCCGACAACCACAAATCTGCCGACTGCTGTTCAATCCACTCCTGGACGGCGAGCTGGACATCTTCATCGTCCCCAAACCGGCGTCCACGCAGTGCAGCCTTGAGCTGGCGGAATAAAAAGTAGTCGCTAGGGGCCAGATCTGGACTGTAGGGGGGATGGTTGAGCTCCTCGAATCCGCACTGGCGCAGGGCAGCTTGTGCAACTCTGGCCTTGTGGACAGGGGCATTGTCATGGAGGAGCAGGACACCGCGTATGAACTTGCCGCGCCGCTTCTGCACTTCTTCAACCCAGCAAGTTCCTCGGCGTAATATTGGACTGTGATGGTCCTTCCACAAGTCAATGGCTCTTTAATACACTGTATACCGCAAATCCACAAATTCAAATTCGTATGTACATTATTTTAAATTCCATGATAAACCATTTAAAAATCCGTCGTCTTATCATAAATCTTAAGAGTTTATCGCATCTGAAGCCCGTGACTACTTCAAGACAAACTTCATTAGTTGTGCGCTTATCCCTTATGGTTTATTGAATCATGTCATTTCAGAGCCAGATGGATCTATTATTGTTCTAATAACACCAATAACTCTTCCACCACACATTTATTATATTATTACCTTTCGCCCCACAACTTTCCAAACTAAAAGAGTTCGCCACGAAGACCAATATTAATATAGGCTTTAAATATAACAAGATTATAAAAAAGTGCTTTTTAAAGAATAAACCATGTAACCAAAAGTCAGGAGTGTAGCTCATTTCATGTAATAATTGCAATAAATTTTATGTAGGGAAAACTGGGAACTTTAATAAACGCATATATGCACGTGACTAATTGTGATCACCAGATTGATTTTAAAAATAAAAAACTACTCTATAAGCCCGAAAATTATTAAAATAGATGTATAATTGAGTCAATATTGATTGAAAATATTCCAAATTACAATATGTCTGATGGCTCATTTAAATTCAATAAAGTTATTCATAATTCTCTCGGTCCAAAACTTGTTTCGAAAATCGTCATAAATTTACTTGTTTCTTAATCTATGTTTTCCTTTGTTTCCTCCCCTCCCTTCCTTGTGATCCTTCCTCCATTCGCTCTATTCCTCCATTGTGTCCAGTCTTCTCATTGTACAGTTGAAGATGGTAGTAGATACCGAAACTAGTCCTGTAATGTACTAAACTGATGCTACTAAAGTGTTTTTTTTTTAATATCTTGAAATTAATTCTTCTGCATATATATATATATATATATATATATATATATATATATATATATATATATATATATATATATATATATATATATATTAGGGTTGTCCAAAAAATGGAGGTGTAAAATTTCAAAGTGGACTGATCCTTTCTCCACACCACTGCTTTTTTTTTCGCATTGCATTCCTCTCCTTGTGTGCGAAATTTCATAACAATACAATGATATTTAGAGGTCAGCTTACTTTTAATCCCTTCTTTTTTATTCTTATTTTCAGGTTATGGCAATCAGTACTCGTTTGAGCCCCGGGTGTTGGCTTTTCGGGAAGCCTGTTGATTCCCTGTCATGTGTCGTCTTCTAAGTAAGCGGGATGTGCTGTCGTTTTGCCAACTCCTTCACGTCGTGGAAAGGAAGACCGTCTCAGAAGGCCTGAACTTGGCATGCGGCGAGGTTCTCATCGTATGGAAGCGGGCCAGGATCCCGTCACAGCAGGTCGATGCTTGTGTCAGGAAATTTTGAGGAATCCACGACGAAACACCGGACTCGTGGGCGAGAATCGGACCATGTCAAGGAGATGTTTATGGATGACCTTCAGAATCTCTTGGATGTTGCCACAAGCGATGCTCTCCAGACCATGACAAACGAATAAGACAAAGAGTTCATCAAGATGAAGCGTAAGGGCATCTTCTCGTGCAGCATTGCAGGGATCAACGCGAAGAAATCTGGAGTCGAGGACAGGCGTGGGGAGAGAAATGACCAAGAAGCTGCTCTAAAGCAGAGATACGGCCAAAATTCAAGGGACTGCTGCTGCTTTCAGTTCCAGCTCTACATCGTCAGAGGAGTCACAGGATGAAGACGACTACTGACCTTCAAATTCAGCCTGAACATCTGGTCGTTCCGCTAGGAGGCCCAAGAACATCTTCAAATCTCCTGAAATCGTCGGCGCCTTAGATCGAGTTAATATCCCAGATCGTGGTGCGGCGTTCGTCACTGGCGCTGGTGCACAGTCCTTGAGTTACGATATTTCTGATCTGACATTGTCCTGAAGTTCGATACGGCGGTTGCATCGTAAAACACTCCAAATCAAAGACGAAGAAGCGAGGAAGAACTTTCAAGCAGTTGGTCCCCTTTTCCTGCATTAGGACGGGAAAATGCTGCAGGAAATGGGATGGAAGACAGTGAAGAGGGTTGCGATTCTGGCAACTGGTCAAGGATTCTAGAAGTTGCTGGGTATTGCAAGTGCTGCCTGATGTACTAGAAAAGCTTAGGCCACAACGTGTCTGGAATTACTCGAGTCTTGGAAGATTCGCGACAAGGTAGTCATATTAGTATTCGATACAACTGCAAGCAACACTGGCCTCCACAATGGCAGGTGCGTCCGGATCGAAGAAGGTCTTGTAGGGGAGTTAGCGATGTTGGTGTGCTGCCATCGTGTGTTGGAGATTGTTCTCTCTGACGTCTTTTGAGTCATCTTTGGGCACACTGGAGGTCCAAAAGTCACCCTTTTCAAGCGTTTCCAGAAGGAGTGGCCCACCATCAACCAGCAAGAGTACACGGTGGCTGAGGATACCTTCTTCGAAGTACAACTGGATCAGCTCCGCTCCCAGATGAAGGATTACCTGTCATCTGCCCTAGCTGATTTAACAAAGTGTCTGCGCAATCACTACTTCGACTTCCTGCAGCTTGAAGCCCCGTTTCTCGAGAGGACACAACGACTCAACCATCGCTTCGTGCCCCTGGTGCCATCCACCACGCAAAGTGTATGTCAAAGGGCATCTACTGCCTCAAAATGTCCCTGTTCCGACACCAGTTATAGACAAAGAAACGAGAGGAGCGGAGTGTGACTGGCATGGCGCTGTTCATTTCCCTAGTGCAAGTTCGCTTTTGGCACGACCCATACAACGACATCATGATAATGACTAAACTACAGAAGTACACAAACCAGATGAACGTCGCTGCAACCGCGAGCAATGCCTTCCAACGGCATCTTTGGTATTTGGCGGAAGACTTGGTCGATCTTTCCTTGTTAGACGACCGGGTTCCATACAAGATGAAGGCTGAGTGCGTGACTCGGATGGAGACGGAAAATCCGACCGAAAATCACCCGCGCCAGGAAAAAATCTAAGACACACGCGGACTTACCTCGATGCCTTCTTCACCAAAAGGTCGCATCGTGTTTTCGACGTCCTGAAGAAAGGCGGAGCCCAGGAAGCGAAGCAGGGCTTCCTGTAGATGGATCCTTTGGCTTGAAAGGGCGACAAGCTGTATGAGGACTTTCAGGCCAGAGCCAAAAGCCTGAGAGTGGTGAACGACGCAGCTGAACGAGGAGTGGCTCTGGCAGAAGCGTACAATTCGACGCTGGCGAAGGATGAGGATCAGAAGAAATTCATCTTTCGTCTCATTCACGAACACCGAATGGCCATTCATACTAGTAAATCCCGTAGAAACATAGAGGAAAAAACGAGTTGTGAGCCCTGAATATATGGATTTTGAATTCCTCAATATCTTTGAAAACGGCTACAAATTGTGTTACCCTTATACATTTCTTTTAAATTGTCTTTACTCTTAAAAAAGACATTCTATAATACAGTTGCTACTCTCATTTTTAACGCTAAAAACATTCTGGTTTTACCCTTCTCTGATTGCTTTACTGACCTTAACCGTCTGTTAAAAAACTTTGACATCTCTGTTGCTTTCAAATACGAGTGGACATTAAGAATATACTGGTTCACATTGATTGTAATAATATTGGTGGAGTTTACTCAGTCAAATGTTCTGGTTGTCTAAGTAAATATTTGGGACAAACAGACAAGCAATTATCTGTCCGTATTAATCAGCAAAAATACAATGTTCGAAGAGGTGAAAACAATAGTGCGTTTTTTTGTACATATTTCGGAAAATGACCATTGGAATTCAGCAAAATTTATTTATCGCTCCAATGCCGCTATAAAAGTAAATATTTTTGAATGTTCACTTATAAGTAATTCCGATAACTTTAACATTTCCCCATTTCCTTTTTAAAATTAATGCTGTAATCAAAAAACTTATTCTTAAACAAATTAGTTTTAACTTATGTTCTTAGTTTTGTCTGCAATATTCATAGTTATAGGTACCCAATCTGTGAATTTACATTGTATTAACATTGTTATATTACCCTGATTTGGACTGTGTTGTGCCTAAATCTCGTTTCGGTCTGTTGATTTATTTTTCGGATTTTTCTACAGTTTTTTTTTCACTACAGAATCAGCGAAAGCTAAGTTGCTCTTTTTTTTCTTTTCTTATTACTACGCAAGTTCTTTCTTTGTTTGAATAAGTGATGGAGTTCGGGGATGAAAGTGAGCATGAGTGTCGGAATGTATGCATTGGTTGTGGTGTATTTGGTGAGGGGTATACATGTGTTGTATGTGGGCTGCGTGAATGCATTGTAGATTTAGAGGGGATGAAAATGCAGGATTTAGACAGGATATGTAGGCTGGAGGGGTTAGTTGCTGAGCTCAGGAGGGAACTAAGTGTTAGGCCTAGAGCTGGGAATGGGTTAGGTAGTGAGGTAGGCAAGTTAGATGTTTCAGGTGAAGGTAGAGGGCCGGTGGAGGAGGTAAAATATGATAGTTCTAGGGATAGTGAAGTTAGCTTCCTTAGATTAGTTAGAAATAAGCCTAGTGAGGATGGAGGGCAGTGGAGAGTGGTTAGGAAACGTGAAGCTAGGGAAGCTTTTCCTGTTTTTTGTGACAATAGGGTTGCCTCTGTTGAGGTTGTTAGCCAGGGGGAGAATAGGTGTGTGAGTCAAAGGGACACAGAACCTATTAGCTTGACTAATAGATTCAGTGTCCTAAGAGAGGAAGTAACTGGAAGTGATATGACCGATGGGGGTGGGGGTGGAAGTAGAGTGACTGGTAGTTTGAATGAGAATAGGAGTGGAGATGGAGTTAGGTCTGTGGGGGTTGAAATAGGAGTCTGACTGAAGTGCTTGTGATGGGTGATTCGCGAGTTAGATATTTAGATAGGAAGTTGAATGCAAGTAGATTGAATGGTTTGAGGGTGTTTGCCGGGTGCTGGAGTGAGAAATCTGTCTGATGGGTATGAGAAGCTGGTGTCTGGCTGTGCAAGGGATGCGGTTGTGATTACACATGTAGGAGTGAATGATGTGGAGAAAGTGGGTGCATGTGAGTTACGTGAGAGGTACAAGAGGTTGATTGAAAAGGTGAAAGAAAGTAGAATGAAAGGTGTTGTGACAGGTGTGCTTCCAAGAATGGATGTTGGGGTAGAATGGATTTCTCGTGCGATTGGGCTAAATGATTATGTGAAGGGGATGTGTGAGATGGAAGGTGTCATGTTTGTGGATGTGTGGGATAGGTTTGTTGGAATAAAAGAAATGTATGCGATGGATGGACTGCATTTGAGTAGGAGGGGGTAGATGTGTTGTGGGAGGAGTATGATCGTGTTATTAGGTCTTTGCGGGCGGGAAACTAGATACTAATAGTGGTCAGGGAATTGTGAGAGGACATTATAGTACTGAAAGTAGAATGGACTTGGCAGATAACAGAAATAGGTTCCAAGGCGATAGAGGTAAGGTCATTCAGGTTTTAAGAGGTGCTTCAGGGATAGGGGGGTTAAATTGTTTCTATATAAATGCTTGTAGTCTTAGAAACAAGAAGGATGAGCTATTTAGTTATATTAGCAATGAGGATATAGATATATTATGTGTTACTGAATCCTGGGTTAATGAAATAGAATTTAGTGACACTATAAGTGAATTTGATTTACAGGGCTATAATATGTACATTAGTCAAAGGACAGGTAGGATTGGTGGAGGAATAATTATCTATATAAAAAACAACATTGTTTCAAGTTTAAATACTTCAATAAAGCAGGATGGAGTTGAGTCACTTTGGATAGATATTAGGTTCAGTAAAAATAGAATGGTGCATTTCGGAGCTTTTTAAAGGCCACCTGGGCAGACTGATGATATGGATGAACTAATGATGAGGGAAATAAGTAAGGGATGTAAAACAGATGCAGTTATTATTGGGGACTTCAACTTAAGCTCTGTGGACTGGGAAAATATGATAGGTAGGGATAGAACAAGTGGCAGGTTCATAGAATGCTTTGAGGATAATTTTTTGAATCAATTTGTTAATGAGCCAACGAGGGGGGACAATATATTAGATTTAGTACTTTCTAACAATGATAATTTAGTTCAAGAATTGACTGTTGGGGAAGCATTGGGAAATAGTGACTATCTGATAGTTCGTTTTAACTTGGGAATTGAGAAGGGTAAAATAACCGAGAATGCTGTAAAAGTTCCAAATTTTCATAAGGGAGATTATGTAAAACTCCGAAGCTTGCTAAGTTTTGTAGACTGGGATGTAGAATTCAGAGGTAAAAATGCTTATGGAAAGTGGGATACTTTCAAGCATATAATAAATTTAATCCAAGAACAATGTATCCCAATGAAGGCCATTAGGAACAAAAGTATGAAACCATTATGGTGGAATCAGGAGATAGCTAGAAAAGTTTCAGAGAAGAAAAGGGCATATAAAAAATTACAGGTACAAAATAATATTCAAAATTTAAGTGATTATAGAATGGCTAGGAATGAGTTAAATAAGATTATAAAGAAGAACAAAAGGGTGTCAGAAATTAAATTAGCTCAGGATATCAACAAAGATCCTAGAAAGTTTTTTAGTTACTATAAAATTAATAACAAGTCTGGTAGAGTTAAAATAGAACCTATCATGAAGGAGTTGTGAGAGAAACTGATGAGGAAATAGTTGAGGTACTAAATGGTCATTTTGCATCAGTATTAACAAAGGAGAAACTAAATATTCTTATGTATAGTACTCATGGGTGGGGAAAAGAGGTGTTTACTACCATTAGTGTGGATCGGAGTACGATAAAAGGACTAATAGGTGAGTTAGATACTACCAAGGCTTCCAGCCCTGATAATATTCATTCTAGGATACTTAAAGAAGGGGTAGAAAGTATCTTAATAGCTCTGGACAAGTTATATACTAGTTCACTGGAATATGGAGAAATACCCGATGATTGGAAGAGAGCGAATGTAATCCCCATTTTCAAGAAGGGTAGTAAAGAGGATCCAAATAACTTTAGACCGGTTAGCCTAACTCCGTAGTCTGTAAAATTCTTGATAAAATAGTTAAAAAAGGCATTTGCCAACATCTAGAGAGGGAGGGGTTAATCAGCGATGCTCAGCATGGGTTTAGCTCAGGTAGATCCTGTTTGACTAATTTACGAGACTTTTTGGAGTTTGTAACAGATCAAGTAGATAAGGGAGAGAATGTAGATATAATTTACTTAAATTTTAGTAAAGCATTTGATAAGGTACCACATAGGAGACTGGTTCATAAATTAAAAATGATTGGGATATGTGGGGGTGTTTCAAATTGGATAGCTGAGTGGCTGAAAGACAGGAAGCAAAGGGTAGTGCTAAATGGTGTAAAGTCAGAGTGGAGGGATGTTATCAGCGGGGTTCCTCAGGCATCAGTTCTTGGTCCATTATTATTTTTCATCTATATAAATGATCTTGGGGAGGCAGTTAATAATAAAGTCTCATTTTTTGTGGATGATACCAAATTAGCAGCTGTAGTTAAAGATATTGATGATAATTTTAAAGTGCAGGGGGATTTAAATAAATTGTAATCCTCGGCACATAAGTGGCAAATGACTTTCAACCTTGATAAGTTCAAAGTTATTAACATGGGAAAAGATAATAGAGAATTTAACTATGAAATGGATGGGCATTGGCTGAGCTCACTAGAGGATAAGAAAGATCTAGGAGTAGTAATAGATAAGTCATTAAGGTTTTCTAAGCAGTGTATTGAAGCAAGAAATAGGGCAAATAGAGTGCTGGGTTTCATTAAGGGAAATGTCGGTTACAAAAGTAAGGAGGTTATTCTTAAACTCTATAACTCTTATGTTAGGCCACATCTAGAGTACTGTATACAGGCATGGTCCCCACATTTTAGACACGATATTAACCTTCTCGAGTCAGTGCAACGGAGGGCAACAAAGATTATTCCTTTCCTGAGGCACCTTGAATATAGAGATAGACTGAGGGTATTAAATATGTTCTCGTTCGAAAGGAGGTGTGTGAGAGGGGATATGATTGAGCCGTTTAAATTTTTTTCCGGGATAGATAAATTGGATGTTAGCAAGTTTTTTGAGTTAGATGATGGAAATCGGATTAGAGGTCACCACTTGAAAATTAAAAAGCAAGGGTGTAGGTTGGATTTAAGAAAATATTTTTTCACCAATAGAGTGGTAGACTTCTGGAACAAATTGCGGCCGAGAGGAGTAGGTAGTCCAAATCTAAATGTATTTACGAGTAGGTTGGATGAGTTTATGGTGAGGGAAGGTTGTGATGGTTCCTAAGTTTTGTATATATTAATATTGTTTGTATATATCTATAGCTGCATGACTTAGTTCTTGACAAGCCTTGATTGGTGATACCCTTGTTTGTGGACGCAATCCTCTGGATGCAGTTTTCCTGGGAGTTTGGGTGCCCTAAAAAAGAGGCTGTTTGACTCGGATGACCTATGATGGGCCCTTGTGGCTTTTGTAATCTGTTGTATTATGTTGTGGGGGACTTTGATTTTGTCTTCCCCTGGGGATGGTGCTTTTTGTGGGTGAGTTTTGATGGAGGCGGATGACCTTTGATAGGCCTTGTAGCTTTTGTCATCCGTGAAATTATGTTATGTTATGTTATGTTATGTTCCTCACTTTCCTTGCCCCCACCCCCTCACCTAACGTACCTGCTTGCTTCTCATGTCTCTTCTAATCCTCTTCTTTATGCTATCTCTTTTTCAGTTAATCTTTTTATCCCACCTGGCTCTGTTCTTTACCCTTTCTGTCTCTTTGTTTGACCTTGCTACCTGCTCCTGATAAATCTTGATGTGAATTTACCCGTCCCTCTCCTACTTTCTCATTGGTGATTTTTTTTCTTAGAGGCGGTCTTTTATTTTTTTACTGTCTTATATATACCCTTATTATATTATTTTCACTTGTTGTTATACTTGATAAAGAATTGAATAAAGTTCGAAAGTACTCGGAAACATTTTTTCCTTTGTCCTGCGGAACATTGCAAATATATATATATATATTCAATAAAATCGCTGTCTTAACCACGTCCTAAAGGAGCCGTTGGAACCTGCTGCTGTATTTCAAAATGACTTAATCTTTAATCATTTCTACATAGGCTTGTTTCAAATCAGGTTTATTAGATTTCGTGAAATGTGTTTGTTTCCAGCTCAATTATATTTAAATATTTATTCACTTTTTAATTATGGCCATCACAAAAATATTGGCATAAACCATTTTGTATTTTTTTAATCGCTATAATTAATTTTCCAACCTAACGTGTGAGAAAAATATTATTAGCAAAGCCTAACGGCACCATCTTAGTCTATTCTACGAGTTATAAAAAAATTATAAATATCTTCATTTCCAAAAGTTTCGAGTTTGTTATATTTTTTATATAAGAAAATTAAATAGTATAACTAATAAAACGTTAACTTTTCTTCTAGTTTGTTCATATCATAAGTTGAAGGTGAAAAATACGAAAAATTAGAGCCCAAACCCATTTTATTAATAAATACAGTCAAATTATGCGCGCACTCAATATTTACAACGATATCCCTCGATCTTCAGGACTACTTCAATTCGTCTTGGCATGATGGAAACCGAATTTGTGAGGATATCTCGACTGATAGTGCTCCGTTTGGTTGCTCTAAACACCCGCAACTGATCACAATTGGATGGCTTCTCTTTATCAACCGCCAGTTTGATTATCGCCCACAAATTCTCTATTGGGTTAAAATCTGGCAAATTCCCGGGCTAAGGTCTCAAAGGTTTTATGTTCTTTTTAGCCCCAAACTTTGTCATTGCTTATGCTTCGTGACAAGGTGCGCCATCACCCTGAAGCATGCAGTTATCATCCTGTAATCTTTGGTAAGGATGCGGATGAAGCAGGATTTGGTACCATTTTGAAGTCATGGTATTGTTCTTGGGCCAAATTTAGTGCTCTAATTCCTTTAGATGACAAACGGCCCTAGAAATGGGCACAATGCAAGACTCGTAAAAGCGCTGTCCTTTTTTTCTCATAACAAGGGATCTTCCATAAGCTACACACAAGCGTAAGGAAGCTTCATGAGAGAATATCACCTTTTCTCCTATCTTCAACAGCACATTATTTAAGTTTCCTACAAAAGTGGAGCCTATCGGTAAGGTTCTTAGTGATGTCAGGCTTCTTGGCGGCCTTTCTCGACTTCTTTTTGCCTTATTATGTGCGCTGAAGAGTTCACACTTGCTCCTTTCCAATCGTGAGCAAGCTTGGCAATGGAGGCAACCCGAATCTTGAGCTGGGACCTTACCAGGAGGCGATCTTGTCGCTCATTTAAAGCTCTGGGGTGTTCAGAAGACTTCTTCATAGGAGTATAAGCAGCATCTTAAGGTTATTAATAATCCTAAAGATGATTATCAATGATCCTAAATATCTTATTGTATTTCAGGCCGCTTTGTTTCGGAATAGCAATGCTTGCACGCTTTTCTTTGGAAATAACAATTCCTGGTTTTGAAAAAGATCAAAACATTTATTTTTACAAAATATATTACGAAATCATTTATAATTATACAACATAATTAATTTAAACAATAATTATTATCATTTTCCTCTTATGATCGAATAGCAAAGCTACAGGGACCGAAACTCACCCACTACAGGAATAGAACCAGAGCGCGATTTTGTATTCTGCGAAGGAATGAATTGTTTTTTTTTTTGTTTTTTTTTAATGCTGAATTTTAATCAATTTGAAATAATTTAAATATTATAATATTTATTTTTTAAAAACTACTGCTAAAAAATATATATTAGTCTGAAAACATTTGGCCATCACTGTAGTTATATCATAGTTAACTTACTTTTCTCAAAAACATTTTAAAAAATGTGACATCACTAATTGGTGCAATTATACCTTCCACATATTGTCATTTCTGATAAGGTCACCACCACCTGCACCCGAAATCTCTCTCTAAAAACTCTGCCCTACAATGAGGAGTAGTATTTTATTCCTCCCGAACCCCCCCAAAAAACAATTCCCATTTCCTTGTTTATGCATACTTGTGTTTGTATATCAGGAGATCGATTCCATGGAGCGCGCGTCAATTATTACAAAGAATTGGCGTGTTTCTCTGTCATCATAATCAATACTTCTTTGTTGCATTCCCTTCTCGCATGGTCACGAACAGATGGACCCACTGATTAGCGCCATGAATCAACTCCGGGGCCCTGCTCGGCAAAGCCACTTACATGCCGCTTGAGTAGGGGCGAAATTGAATAAAAATGGTAGAACAGAGGACGAAATTCTTCAAGTGTAATTCGAAAGCTGCCTGCCAGATTTATTTAAGTGGCGGTGACGTTAAGAGAAATTAATAAGGGATGTGAGGTACCGCAATCCAAATAGATGCAATAATGCTTTGGCAGAACTGCTGTTTTGCTTCGATTTTTGTTTCCCTCGTTCACTGGTAATCAAGAGCCGCCAGTTCTTCGGTGGACGCCGAAAGAGTTGGATGTGTGAGTTTGCTCTTTCTTTAGCCTCCGCTGTTATATTCCAACTGTTTAACCACATAAGGTCACTTTAGTGATTCTTTTTTTAATTATTTTCACATCAAGTTCTGCCCCCAGTTTTTTTGTCTTAGATTAAATGATCAACACATTAGCAAAGTATGCGCACAATAATTGAACTATTTAAATTCATTGGATTTTTACCTTGTTAATACTATTTGTAGTCATCTAAAATAATGCTGATGTGGTCTTTTAAACCATTGCTGCAGCAAGCTATCAATAGAGTCATCTCCCTTCAACCAACAGGAAGGTGATGAATGAAGATTAAATCTGTTCAAGTGCTGTTATGTCCCTAGCTATGCAGCACTACTTATAATTTATCTGTCGACGAATGATCATTAGAATCTATAATTTGTTGCGATGCATAGTGACACATTACAAATTTGTGCTCCATAATCAGTGATCAATGAACGATTCTCCCAAAGATGGTGCTGATCGGTGCGTAAAAAAAATATGACTTTGCAGAATGACTCGGCGATCTGCCACTTTCCAAGAAGTTGCCATATCCCATTGTTCATCATCGCACCTTATACAGGACCCTTGCTATAGCGTCCCTAAGGGTATCAATCTAATAACAAAGGAAAGCAAAAGTAGATCCGCCTCATCTTTCTCAAGATCCAGAAGCTTCTTGAGCTGCGTTTGGAACTTACCGAGGATGTCTCTCAAGTTACACCCTGACAACCGAAGTGTCGCGTCATCAGCAGTGACTATCAACGATTATGATTCGGATATCGGCGATACACTCTCTGTTCCGACGGACAAGGAGAAGGAGTCCACGTCATCCAAAGGGGCACTCAAAACCCTCAGGAAAGTAATAAAATCTGCTTCTTTCTTGGCAAAGTCACCGAAGAGTGAGAGGCGGTCATCTCTTCCTTCTTCAGTCGAACCCTTTCCCACAAATACTAGCAAAGTACAGAAGATCGAAAGTCGTGTTGATGGGTGGACAAACGCCCTTAAGTCTGCCATTCAGCTTGATTTACGTGACGACACTAAAGGAGCACTTTTGGCTTATGGCAGGTAAGTTCCTAAAATTTAATTGTCATATAAATAAACTTAACTATAGGCTAAATTAATGAATTGTTTATTCCCCTATTGGAATTGTACCAACTATTCTTATAAATTTAAAATAAATAAAAAAAAGTATCATCTTGGAAGCAAGTTTCATATACTGATTTTGAAAATACAGATCTTCCATCTCGAATCTTCATTTGATGGATAGGCAACGGAAAAGGCTTTTCAATGTAAAATGAACCTAACTAAATGGGAATTAATACAGTAGGGTTAAGCTACAAAACAACAACAAAATCAAGCATATACAAGACACGGTTAAGGTAGCAAGAGAAAGAGTACCAATGGATATTTGAGATATACAAAATGTACAAAAATATGCCCATCTTAGATGGATCCACTATATTATTAATATTATGATCCTAGCGCGCGCGCGCGTGTGTGTGTGTCCGTCTGTACATTTAAAAAAAATGAGAATGGGATTTTTTTCTTGCACACCAATTATTTTATGTGTTGTGAAATAAAAAAAACTTTTCTCTCGCACACTTTCTTAATTTTGTGAGCGAAGCGAACAAGCGCCTCAAGCTTAGCAAAAAAACCCAGTACGGTGGATTTTTTTAATGTTATATAATATTCCCCTTCCAACCAGTATTTGAATGACTGTATCTAGGGAAATAAAAATTAAAATTGCTTCCAAATGATTCTAGTCGTTTCAAATTTCTAGCTTGTCATGCCAAACTATAGCTATCTTGGCGGATCGACCCTATGACATTTATCAAGATTTTTTATCGTTGATCCCCACCTACTCCGAAGAAATTTTTACTTTATACCGCTTGTCCAGAGATAGTCCTTATTATCATGTAGTTTCAATCACATCCAATGAAGAGTCTGGTACACGATAGGCCCATGAAAAGAACGTGTGTTGAACCTACACACTCACTCAGTCTCCTAAAAATAAATGCCATGAATGGAGGCCGTTAGAAATATAATTTTGTTCCCTCGGGAAAATTTAAGGGTTTCAGTCCGATACGTTTGATTTTTTTTCGAAAACAACGAGGGAAGAATGAAAAGGTTAGTGGGAAATTAAAAAAAGTGCAAATATATATATATATATATATATATATATATATATATATATATATATATATATATATATATATATATATATATATATATATATATATATATATATATATATATATATATATATATATATGGAGAGAGAGAAACAGGGAGAAAAAGAGACGAGATTTATTTAAAAAATAAAGCAAAAGTTAACAAGCCTTTGATCACAGGTTCGTGATGAGATTGGTGTAATTAGGAGAAGTGTAAATGTGTGCAGGAGTAAAAGCAGAGTATCTGGAAGAGGAGACTACTATGGACAGGGTGAAAGTGAACAAATAAAAATTAATGTCGATAGAGACACGAGTCCTTTTTCTCACATAATTTCTGCGGGAGATGAACTCTTGGGTTTTCGCTTTAAATTTAATTTAAAATATTAGCGAGCCTATTCACAGTGTTTTTACTGAACGGCGATCGCGAGGTCAAATAAAGTAGGCCCTTCGGTATCCAGGTCGTGAGTGACCTCATGAAAAACCGCCTCCGTTACCTCGGCTCGTGTCACGGCATATAATGAAGGGTCGTAGTCCAACTCATTGTGACGTCAGTTTACTACGCAATGTGGTACTAAGCTAACTTACACTATATGTATGCATATTCAGCTTACCTCGTTAAGACACGCGGGCATGGTCACAGCCATATGCAAGACCCTCCATTCTTTCCCTCTGCTTTCTCAAACACAGCCGCAAGAGGTCAAAAGGCCAAGGGGGAGCTCGGGCATTGATTTTCATTGGGCAAAGGATCCTCCCTTTTGGGCTCCATTCGTCAATGTTACGAGTACCCCAGGGATCACCAGGCCCTGGGTATCCCATGTTATACCAGGGATTTCCCGTGACCAAATAGTTCGCTTTATCGGAGAAGAGTCTCTGTCTGGTTACCTTCGATGCCAGTGCTCAAACTACCCCATCACTTGTCCCTCAGCATGTCACTTCCTCCATAGAAGGAATCATCGAGACGTTGGGCTTAAGCCCCTTGTCCACGGCAAGACTCCTAAATTCGATTATTTTCATTTCCAATTCATTCATAACCACATATGGACTGGCCTTACGTCCCAAATAATACCTTCGTTTACCTCCCTTTTCTAATAAATATAAAAATAAAAACAATAATTTACTCCCGGAATGTACATTTTGTCCACCTGAATTTACAGGATTTATTTGTCCAACATATTTTGTATGACCAGATGAACGATTTCGTACACCCGAATGACGTCATTTGGCGTTTCACTCGAGTTGCCAACTCGTCCTTTTTATTCTTTGCATAATGCGCTTTAAAAACACTGTGAATTGAGGGTAACTTATATGGGTGGTGGTAAGGCAGAAGATTAAGAAGAAATAACGAGAGACTCATTAATGGACGCTTATATATGGTGAGAAAAGTGAATGTGAATTATTAGTAATGTTAAGGCCGCGATGCCAGAGGCTGGGCGATGGAATAATTAATTCCCTAGAATAGAAAAAAAAGAGAGATAATTTGGAAAAATGAACAAGGGGTAAAATGTGTTCATATGGATCAAGTTTGACAGTTTTAGGAAAAAGAGATTTGTAAAGTGGTGATGTTAAGGGAGGTGAAAAGATGGGCAAGTTACATAATAGAACAGAAGATAATAAGTGTGGTGCCTTAGAAGGGCACGTAACTCTCCTCAATCTATTAACCCCTCCCGACCCTTTCAACGAAGACAGGTACCCATGCCGGGGAAGACAAATCATCTTCGCGGGTGATAGGCCAGACTCTAATCGATCTCGAAGCCTCCCCGCCTCCAACCGTGGCCTACATATGCGCCGCTAAATATCAGGGCTTGTTTGGGTTGGATCTTATCCTTTTTCTCACCGCCACCACACCTTCACTGTATTTCATCACGATTCGTCAAGGATAGTTTGTTTAAACGGCCTCTTTCGCCCATAGATGAACCTATGATAATGATCAAAAGATAGGTAGAGCAAACAAGAAATATATACGGAATATATAGCCAGTAAATTAAGAACTTTATCTTTGCATCAGTATACATTTTACACGAAATTGAGGCAGGTGGGTAGTAACTCCACGTAAAATACCCTCTCCATGACCCCTTTATACCCGATTGAACTTCATAGTAATAAGGCGCTAAAGCAGCGCCCTTCAACGGTTTTATGCTTACCGCCGACGTTCACTATTTTTATGCGATAAATTAGCCCCCCTCACCAATATTAAAAATCCACCAGACATGAACAAGGTGACCCCCACCCCTTTAAATGCTCCAACTTTCAATAGGCTTCATTTCTTAATTGCTTGTTAAATTATTTTTAATTGAAAGTTGGGGGCCCCATTTGGGGGGTGACCCTGTATTAGAGCGAGCGGTTCTAAATTAGCTTAGTCTGAGGTAAGTGGCAGCTACTCTAGCGTGGTCCGAGGCGGAGCGTCGACCGCCAACGAATTTTATGCATAATTAAGCTGAAAACAAAGCTGCAAAGTCATATTTTTTAAAAGTCAGATTTATGAACTCGCAAAATCTACCAACGACCCCTTTAATCCTATAGCGTCAAAGAATGAAAATTGAGTAACAAGAATCAAATGTCGAAAAGAAAATCTATGGGGGTCAACGTTTTGGGGTGCAGCCTGATGTTTTAATTCAATAAACATCAAGGTAAAACAAGGTCTGCTGACCAAAAGTCGCGTGCTCTCACCATACTGATTTATGACCATACGACATTCAAAATTTTAAATAATTCACGGACTAACCTTGGGAGGACCTTGCTCAATTATATCACTCGAAAGAGAATGTAAAACAACATAAGGATTTGAAATTTCGTTGTTATCGGCCGAATAGTTATGAAGTTATTGCCAAATAATTCCCAGGATAACTTTGAGAGGACTTTGGCAATTATATCATTAGAAAGAGAATGTAAAACAACCTAAGGGTCTAAAATTCGTTAATATCTGCCGAATAGTTATGATGGTATTGCCATATCAAAATAAGTCCCGGGATAACCTTGGGTGGTTTTAGTAGGTGGTGATCATGTAAGTGGTGGTGGTGTAGGTGGTAGTGGTGTAGGTGGTATTGGTATAGGTGAGATTGTTGTAGGTGGTGGTGATGTAGGTAGTGGTCGTGTAGGTTGTATTGGTGTAGGTGGTGGTGCAGGTGGTGGTGTTGGTGGTGTAGGTTGTGCTGGTGTAGCAGGTGGCGTACTGGTGGTGGTAGTGTAGGTGGTATAGGAGGTGGTGGAGTAGGTAGTGTTGTTGGTGATGGGGTAGGTGTTAGTGGTGTAGGCGGTGCAGGTGGTTGTTATGAAGGTGATAGTAGTGTAGATGGTGTTGGCGTTAGTGGTGTAGGTGGCGGTTGTGTAGTTGGTGACGGCGTATGGTGGCAGTGTAGGTGGTATTAGTGTAGGTGGTGGTGGTGTAGGTGGCGGTTGTGTAGGTGGCGGTAGCGTAGGGTAGTGGTAGTGTAGACGTAGGTGACTTCAAGTTGTCAACCGTTTGGCAGTCAGAAGAGCCTTAGAAAGTGCTCTGAAACTCAAAATGACTTTGCCTGCGAAGAAGAAGAACATATTTGTGACAAAGGTGTCCATGGCCGTTTAAGGTGGAGGGCGGCATGAGTTGAGGTACGTGGAAAGGCCTCTGCTCGCCGACCGTAGGCGAGAACAACAATGGGAATGCTTTCGTCGCCTTCTCAACGAGATGAAGAGTCATGGAAAACGAATTCTCATTTCTGATGAAAAGACCCTGGTCGATCCGGCCACCAATAGGCAGAACGAACGTGTGGTAAGTTTTGGCCAAGACATCTACGAGGTCCATTATGTGTCCACAACCAAACACCTGGCCTCCGTGATAATGCTCAGCGTCGTGGCTTCGAATAGCGAGAATATGCCGCTGGTGTGGTTCGCAGCCAGTTAAAGGCTTACCGCGGCCGATTTTAGGGACATATTGGCCACGAAGTTTAGAAAGATTACGAAGAAGGCGGAGTACGTCTTTTGGCCAGACAGTGCCCCGGCCCACACGAACTTCTGGTCGAAGGACATTTGGCCGTCGCTGTTGCCCGACCTTAATCCCCCTCGACTACAGCGTGTGGGCGAATATCAAAGGCAAGCTGCATGTTCTGCCACAGCAACGTCAACGAACTGAAATTCTCCGTCAGCCGCGTGTGGGCCAGCATTAGAGTCGACTGTCCGCAACATGTGAACAGCTTTCAGGTCTCGCCGCCGAGGGTGGCCACATTGATTGATAATACAATCAATATTATAATATTACCAAAAGGTGTCTAACTGAAACAAAACTATCATTATGTCATTTGTTGAGAGTCATAGTGAGTGTAACAGGACATTTGCAATACCCTGTAGTGTTCCCATTTGTGAATGGTTAATATATGTACCTTTTTTTCCTTTTTTACTCTTCGTTTATTCGTCCATTTTACATTTCTGAAAAGTTAGTTGCAGAATCGCCAATTTGCTTGTCTTCCCGTGAAACGGTTAAGTTGGGCTGTGCTAATTTGGGTGATCGGGAATTGTCTAACCATTTTTGGAGAGTCTAAGTCCACATATAAATTACTTGCTTATTTAGAATATTGTTTATTGGAATTCTATTTTTTTACGAATACGGAATTGTTTTACTGGTTTAGTTGCTTAATCAAACCAATTGAGGTTTGAGGTACAAGAATCTCTAGATCCAGTTCTGCATTTATTTAATCTGTGGTGGTTTTGTTGTGATTTCACGGTTCTCTGTTAAATCTTGGCATAGGTGACGAATGACTGGTCCCCCAATTCATTATTATTCTTCAATATTTATATTTATCTTGGTATTGTGACTGTTTATTAATATTTTTTTTACCTCGTTTAATTTTCCGGTTTAAATGGTTATATTAATAACCCTTAAGGTTTAGTTGGCTTAATTATAGTGTTTGTGCTAAGGATAATTATTCAAATATACGACTCGGTAGGTTATTAGAGTTTCGAATCTTCGCCCTAACCCGAAGGCTTTAACCTATCTTATTCTAAAACTCCTAATCTAAACCAATATGCGCGCCAATGACTTCATGAGTTCACGCACATTAAACAAAAAACAAGCAAACAAACAAGCTATGCCGAGATGTGTCACCATCATCTCTGGCACACTTGAAGCGTAGTTATTCTTTTCTAAAGTTTTTCGCCTTTTCCACTTTCCGTTCTGAGTTAGGGCCACCAGGAGATGATTTGTATGTTCGCGGGTTGTTCCTGTATCAGGGTTAAATAGGAAATTTCTAGCTGTCCAGCCATGAACGGGGGTTGGATTTGACCGAGTGTAAAACTTTAAATACTAATATCTGCACTTCATTCATATTAAACATCTACAGTGACATCCTGCACTTAATCTATATAGATATTAAACAGCCACGGTGATATTACACCGCTGTATTGGTATATAAAATCACTCCAGGTATTCCCGTCCTAACGCACCACTTAATTCTAATGGTAAAAAAAATATTCACACCTTCTTACACTATCATACACTTAACCACTGACTCCATCAATTCATAGAATCTACCGTAGCACTTTCTTCTTGACAAGGTCTGACGCTTTTCCATACATATTGACCCGAAATACACGTCACACTTCCCATCCCATACTTTCCGAATCAGTTACTTCCATGTATACACTTCATCCACAAAATTCTTACATGAATTAATTCCCCTCGTTCGCTCATTCTTTACCATTCCTGTGTTATTATTCTTACAAGACCAATCAGAATTTTGCCATGCACCATGTATATTACACTCAACACTCTTATTCTCCTGTACTCCTTACATTAGGCTTCCTTCCCTTCCCATTTATGCAATCGTATTATCATAGCATTCCTATAATATTCAGGTAACGTTGAACTTTCACCGGCTACAATATAGCCAGCAAGTCCATTATTTTTTTTACAAAATCACGTCCATTTTCTAGGAACTGAACTTTTATATAACCCACTCTAACTGCTTTAACATTTGTCATACCGTTCATACTCGTAGCGTTATCGACCTTTTACGCGCTTATCGGTTCAATAATGGAGCACCCATTTGGCTCCTTCTGCACAAATTATATTCATATTAGCTTTGTTTCCATATAGATACCCTCATTATAGCGCTCATAAAATTGCTATAGCTATCTGCAGTTAACCTTCGCATTGCATGCAAGTACCCTGTTTAAAGTGTGTTATTTCCTCTGTTTCTCATTATTCGCTATCCAGAATAATTTCGGGTTGTTATCAGGATCCTTATTCACGTTCCTCCCATACGCTTCACTTTCATCTTTCTTAGTCTGATGAAACACTTTCCTTTTTGTATCCATTTCAGACTCCTTATATTAATTCATGAGTTTTGCCATGACAGACCTCATCTGTGCAATCAAGTCTTTGAAAATTTCCAACTGCTTCCTTTTCACATAATTCCACCATTGAAGGTTCTGCTTTCATTTATTGTATACCCACATATGTATTTCATTTGCACTATCCACTAGTACTTTCTTAAACTTATTCCACATTTGTTCATGATTACTTCCTCTTTTCTGATCCCAAGCAGTCTCTCATCTTACTTCTTCTCTCGCTGCTCTAACACCAAGTCATTTCCGCTCTTCATTCAGTCTTTTTTCACAACTTCCTCTCGATACACCATTCAATGAAACCTTGTTTGAACACAATCTGGTCAGAAAGATCTATACTCCTACCTCTCACATCTTTCACATCAAACCCATTCTATACAATCACATCCTTTTCTTTGGCCAATTCACATGTACATACTTATACACATTTTGTACTAAAAGAACTTGATTGCCACTCACAAGTTTCAGCACGGAAGTAGCTCTATCTTCTTTCACCATTCTCATCACAACAGGTGAACAAAAGCCTCTTATTGTCCATTTCTCATCTTGACAACAATATATACATTTATATTCACTTCAGTGAACATCCAATAACCGTCACTAACTCCATTCGCTACTCATCTCAATCCATTCCAGTAAGTCCCCTTTCTTGCCCCATCACCAACATCTCCTCCAGAATGAAGGGGGCAACGGACACATAGCCGCTCTTAAGAATTAATCTCATTTTACGATTCTCGATGAAAGACGGTCTGGCCTCACATAGACGAATGCTAAAAGAGCGTTATGCCTACTAACACAAATGAATGATTAAAGAGTGTCTTGCCAATCCTCATTACTCTTGAATGCTGGAGTCAGAAGAACAAGATGAATACCTTCAGGAACGAAATCGTAATCGAAGGGACGAGTTCGAACATTTTTGCGAGGTACTCGTAGGTATTTGTGACGAAGTTTTGTCTCAAAGAGGTTATGCACACATAACCTTTTCACAACTTCTCTTGTTAATATATCGATCAGGATTATTCGATAAGAAGAAGAAAAATGATAAATTGAGCTGAAACGCCAGAAAAAATACTTCAAATACCGAACAAAATATCTCTGACTGCCTGTCTCTACCCCCATTATCTCTACGGAGTTCACCGTTCTCATTTCATTACTCAGGACTATTTGTTAAAAGCTTGAAGCAAAAAATGCAGGCGCAAAATTTCATATTTTTTATTATACTTAAAAAAATAATATGTTTATATTCAGATGCTTATGGCAAGTTATAATAAATAAACTGGCTACATATCTGTAAAGACTGGTGGCCAAGAGAAAGAGAGAGAGCGAGCCAAAGAGAGAGGAAGATGGGGAGAGACGGGTAAAGATAACGTTCTAGTCAATGCGGTTAGGTAAAGGTAATAATAAGAATTCCTTAATCCGCTAGAAAAGTCTCTGGAGTTACTCAACCCGTTTCAGGAGTGTTAAATATGCGAAAAGGCAACCATCAATTTCTCTAAAATGAGATAGTGGAAAGTTGTATATATATATATATATATATATATATATATATATATATATATATATATATATATATATATATATATATATATATATATATATATATATATTACAAGAGAAAATTGGACGCGAATGAGCAATGAGACAAGAAACCGGAGTTTTTTAGAGGTAAGAGAAAGGGCCATTAGAAGAACCTAGAATCAAAGAGAGCAGAGGGCGGCGCAATGAAGGCGATCCTTTACCGAGAAGGCAGAAATAACACCAGGGAAAAAAGGTTTTTGAAAATTCCTGGCCGGGACACGAACCCAGGTCTGCTGATTGCTGGTCAGATGCTCTACCGCTACCAGGCATAGTAACTATATTTCGCCCAAAGTGTTACCCCATCAAACCCAGTATCTCCCTAAGCTAGGAACCTCCAAGGAATTTTTATGCCACATCCTCTTACCCGCTCGCAATTTAAAGGCTCATTGTCCATGTCACATAGAAAGAGAGAGCAAATACAAGTTCTGCGGGTGATAACAACAACCACCACAGGGCTTTCGCTATATTTTTATTTTCTGCCTTTAAATAAATTTGAAGACAGAAAGAAAGACGCAGAAACCTTGTATAGCTGAATATATATACATATAGTACAAGAGAAAGAGAAAATTGGACCCATAAAACCAGTCTATTTATTTTTTTTTGTACAAATTTTCCAAAAACCAGCCGAATTTTTTTTAAACAAATTTTCCTAAAACCAGCCGATTTTTTTTACAAATTTTCCTAAGACCAGCCGATTTTATTTTTTTTTACAAATTTTCCTAAGACCAGCCGATTTTATTTTTTTTTACAAATTTTCCTAAAACGGGCCGATATTTTTTTTACAAATTTTGCTAAGACCAGCCGATTTTATTTTTTTTACAAATTGTCCTAAAACCAGCCGAATTTATTTAAAAAATTTTTTTTCTAATACCAGCCGATTTTATTTTTTTACAAATTGTCCTAAAACCAGCCGAATTTATTTTGTTTTAAATTTGTCCTAAAACCAGCCGAATTTATTTTGTTTTAAATTTGTCCTAAAACCAGCCGATTTTTTTTACAAATTTTACTAAAACCAGCCGAATTTATCTTTTTAAAAAATTCCTAAAACCAGCCGATTTTATTTTTTTTTACAAATTTTCCTAAAACCAGCCGAATTTATCTTTTTTAACAAATTTTCCTAAAACCAGCCAAATCTTTTTTTTTTTTACAAATTCTCCTTGACAACCGGCTTCTGCTCAATTTTCTGAACCTGTTACTAAGGAAAAATCAACAATCGAAGAACATCGCTCGAAAAAATTCAAGAGCAATCTTAACGAGCCAGAAATTTGCCCTCAAAATGTAGATACCCAAGACGAAATGCCTCAAACTCGCACCTTAAAAAAAAGAAAAGAACCGTAGTGGACGCATAAGTTAAAAGTTATAAATTCATTAACGAAAAATTGAAATAACTAATTAAAAATAAGTGCATTTTAAAGTATTCCAGTATCGACAAAATTAAATTGGTTAAGAAAACAAAGGCTTGAACACGCAAACCACTAAAGTGAGGAAATGCAAAAAGAACTAAAAATGTTGAAAACAAACACAGCTACTGATTTTGCCTGACGTCTTGGCCCATTTCTCTCTATGAATTACACGTACTTCTATCTATTTTTCTTACATCTATCTCGACACCAACTTCACTTTTTAAACATCCCAATCCAAAAACAAAAAAAAGTTTCATTTTTATTCACAAATCTATTTCGTAAACAGAACAAGGTCAACAGACCTAGGTCACGTTCTCTCAATTATTTCAATAATTTTGAGAAAAACAACTGTATTATCAATTAGCAAATGTATCATCTGATCTTACGATCTTCAAAACTTTCAAAAACTCATTGAAAAGTAAAATGGGTACCATCCGACCGACCGACATAGTAACTTATAGTGTCGTGTGACGCGACTAAAACCCGAAAGCAGCGTTGAATTCAAAAACCTGATGTGAAAGCGAGGTAAAACCTGAACCCTCCGACTCTATTGATGTGATCACCCTGTATCACAAACCATCAGTACACAAGGAACAAATATGCACAAATAGCATCATGTGTTTCTTTCAAGAATGAACCCCGAAAGCCTACCCTATGTAGCCTGTTACGCCTGCAACAGGGAGGAGCGGCCAGTCCCTTCAGGCAATAGATATGGTCTGACTACATAGTTAAATTAAACTCTTTTACAATGGCTAAAAATGCGGCTGCCTTCCTCTTTTTTCTCTATGTCCCCACTTTTTTAAGTGTATCCCCTTCTTTATTTTTTCTAAGTTCAAGGGCTTTGCCAGCTACCTAATATTATGTCAGAAGAGAGGCTTTGAAACCTCTATAAAGAGCACCCCTTAATGCCCGCGGGTCGCTAAAGACCAGAACCTAAGAGGCCCTTGGCCTTAAGACGTAATTGATGAGAAGATCAGTTTGGCCCAATAACCCTTTCCCCTGTACCTAATGGACTGATCAACTAACTGCGGCCGTTTTCGGGTGCATAATGCTGCAGTGCTTATGATGGGTGGGTTTTACTGTCTTGTTGTCTGAAAGGGCAACTAAAAGTCCCAGGTTTCCTCTGGGATTACCATAACAGATCTTCAAATCCCGGCCGTCTTGTTGACGACTAGTACAACGTAGTAAGGAGATCCACGCTGTTGCAACTATTTTTCTGGATGCCAAGGTAAAAGCAACATTCCCTGGGCAACTTCTGATCGGGGTGCGTCGTTATACAGGCGTGAACATCACTCTTTAACACACCAAGGGCTCAAGCCATGAAAACTCAAAAACCAGAATTTAACCTAACAACCCTTTCCCCCCTGTTTTTGGTCACAAGGTTGCGGAATTTACGTTTGTTGGTACTCTCAAAATTTTCTAATACTGCTGTATTTTTAAAGACTCTCCAAACCTTTTTGTTAAGGTGGGTGAGGAATTAAAAAAAAACCTTCTAAGTGGTGGAGAGGTTTCCCTCTTACCACCCCATTGTTAAAGGAGGTTTCCATTTAGCACTTTCAGAGCCGACCTCAAGCATCTCCACCCCCCATTAGGAGATAAGCCGCCCTCTCATGCTTTCACAAAGGACCCTACAACTCTCTTCTAGAGGTGATGGGGTGATTTTCCCCTCATCCCCTTGCCTTGAGTCTCCCTGTGACGACTCCACATTTTAAACAGCGGCAGCCATACTTTCTCTTTCGCAGAGGCCCGCCAAGAGGGTGGATGGCAGGACCCCTAAAATCGAAAGCTTCTGGTAGGAGCCCTCGATGGGCAGAACCTCCCAGGGTTTGGTAATTTCTCGGTCGATATCCTCGACGCCAAGAGAGGAGATATAGCCAAAAGGAGGCATATGATACAGTTTAGCGATTCAATGTCATGGAGACCATCCAAACCATGGGGCGAGAGGTCAACTCCCAATTTTTTTGTCTGAATTTCAACGAGATCATCGATTTCACGAACGGAGGTCCGGGCTCTCTCTTGTCTAATATGATAAGGAGGGACGTCCCGCAGAGAATTGTCATCAGTGTCATTTCTCTCTCCTTGATCATCAACCCTCTCAATTTGGTGCTGCCGGAAGATGTACTTGCTGCACTTTACTAAGACAACCATTAGTTCTCTTAGTGCGGCCAAGATGCCATCTTTAAAGTGTCGACTCCATATCTATCGCCATACCAAAGAAGACAGTTTCGGTTTCCTTTGGCCCAAAATTATGGGGTGTACTTCTGCCACCATCCATGGTTTCCCTACAACGCGGACTTAGTAGAATCACAGTGTTTCCTTGGTCTTTTTTTCGACCTGCGCTTCACCTGGCAGCCCAAGATTGGCAGATTTAGGGGCTCTTGTACCCGCGCTTTCGATATTTTTTGTCTCATGACGCTCAATACTTGTGGCGCGAGTACTGTTGAGTTAGTGCTCTTCTTTTTAACCGGTCCATTGTTCGGTCAGAGCTAGTAAAGGGATTCAAGTTTAAAACATCTGCTCCCGAAAATGAATTACGGAAGGTGGACTCGAAGCAGCACATTGATTTTCGTTCGGCGACCGGTTCTTTTCGCACATCACCAATTGGGATCTCCTTCTCGATGCTGGTGAGATGCCGTTTGCTCTGCATTATTCACAGTGCTTATATGCGCGAGATCGGCGTTGTCCTCTGTCACCAACCACCTTCATTACATCCGCAGCCGATCTTGACGGTGCCGATGTTGTCCCGAGATGCTATTCATGCCATATAACTTTAGAATCTAGGACAATATAACTCTTGTAAATGTGTGTCGCTACCTTTCTGCTTCCAAAGCTTCCACAACGCCGGGAATATTGCGTTCGTAACTTTTGGAACACCGGCCTTGTAACGCTAGTGCCGTGCCATTCTGTATGAATAGCTCCAAATTAGAAGAGAGGGGGAGGTTTTCACGTCGTCTTCCTTTTTTTTAATGCTGGTAGTACTCTAGCGGGAATGTATATATCTTCACGGACCAGGTAGTTGCAATTCATCGCTCGCTACAGGATATTATGCGATGTACCCAGTTTTGCGCCAGAATTGTTATTTATAGCTGCTAAACGAGCCAAAGATACAACTCAAAACTCCGCTGGATCTTTCAAAATGCAATTTACGACCCAAAAAATATTACCGATATGCTCTATGAATCCTTTTCCTTCAAAACAGATTGCAAATTCTCTATCCCGTTATCCAAGAAGAAAAATGTCCTTCCACTCCACCATGAACGCTACCTAATCCAAATATTTGCCTTTTAGCCTTCTCTAAAGTCCACTCTCCACGAATCAACTGTCCCCCAGGCATTTTTACATCACAAACAGATACACCAAAAGGATGTCGAACTTTACAGAGACGGCTCAAAAGACCAAGGGAGGCACACCCTCGCACCCATTTTTCCCCAACGCATGCTTTGTGGGTGCTTAACCTCAAATGCCTCTGTACCCACAGCTCATCTTTTTTTCTCCCCACTAAAACTATTAATAAACTCTTCCTAACTATGTTCACTATTTTTTTTTTATTCCTACACTGCGCTAACGCTGCTAAAATCCAACAAGATTGCACATCCAACAGCATTATTGAAAACTTCGGCGAGCTCCCCCAAGAAAATAGCTCTGCTGGTGTCCAGAACATGCGGGAATCGCCAGGAACGAGAGAGAGGACAAGGTCGCAAAAGAAATCACTCAAACTACTACCGTCCCACTCCAACCAACCTTTTACCGGGACTCCATCCAACACATCCTTAAACGTATTCAACTTGACTGGAAAACATCGTAGGAAAGAAACAAGGATGCCAACCACCTAGAAAAACAAAACAAAGAAAAAAATACCAAGCCCTGGAAGTGGTCCTAGGCCGGCTGCGACCAGGGCAAACTATATACACCCACTGCTACAGGATTCAAACTCACTTCCACCAAAATGTAATCGATGCCGCACATACATAACAATAAAACACCTATTACTTGGATGACCCAAATTCCAACTGTAAGGAACCTTTATCTAGGAGTTCATGTTTTCAGGAAGGGGGGGGGGAGATTCGATCCTCAAGAATGAATGAACATATTTGGCCCCAACATTCCAAAAATAGGGTTTCTTTGGTATTTTTTAAGTTCGCCGCCTACTCTTCGTACGAATTTGTTCCTGGATGTGTATGATACTCCCCCTCCCCCCAGCGTCTTTGTCACCCATAACCTTTTACATTTTCCCTTTCTTTTTTCTTTCCCTTTTTCCTTTTTCTCTTTTTTTCCTTTATATTTTTTAATTATTTTTTTTGTTTCTATCTCGATTTAGCCCTTCTTCAGTCAATGGCAATGCCATCGTTAGTTTAATAAGTTCCTTTCCTTTTTTAATCAAAAATAATATGCTACTGAAAGCCTTTTTACTAGAATAACCATTATTTATGATCAATGTCCTTTTCTCAGACTACTCAGAGAAAGGAATTCAGGTTAGCTCCCTCCAAACCTTTATCCTGGATCCGCTACTGGATGATCTCCCATCCTCTACCTAAGCAGTGTCGACTTATCTTGAAAGGATTCATTCGGTTCTGCTGAAATCGAGATCCGTTTCCACTTTCTTAATAGCAAGAGTAAACTTAGGGCTCGTTCTGATGACGTCATTGAAAGACGATCAGAAGGCGAGCGCTCGTTCCGGCCCGCGGGACGAACAAGACCGTGGCACGTGGGGCGAACAGTTGAGCTATCCTTATCTCGGTGTTGGACGAGATCCCATCACCGGTTAATAAAATGTATACAAAGAGCAGTATGGCAATCGCTGGCAAACTCGAAGGCACCGGAGAGGGGCCTCGTTAGATGATAGTGGGTGGTGGTAATGTTATTGACACACCAGCGTTCATAGGGCCCTTCGTGGTTTCGTGTCAGGAGTTTGGGGGCAAAAGAGCCCCCATTGTGGACATTAATACTCGATCGGCAGGGTTTTGGAAGAGAGGAGTGAGTAGGTATGTTGTGTTGTTGAAACGAGAAGAAATATAGTGGTGTTGTGATTAGCTTAAAACAAAAGCCTAGGCTCAGTGATCTAACCATGGAAAATATTTAGAAAATTTAAACAACTCAAGCATTGTTTTAGTCTCCTAAAAAGTCTTGACATTTAGTTTACTTACTTTGCTTAGAATCTTTGACTAACATCTGTTGGAAAAAAGGATGAAAGCAATTTGAACCCGTATCATTGGGTCTGGTTGACGTTTCGAATCCCGCCTAAGTTCTTTTGTCATTAAAGAGTTGATTTACCTTAGCAAAAATCAAGACCTTAATGGCTGCCTCCTGCCAGAGGCCTTCTTGTTTCTGATTAAAATAAGGAAGCAAAGAGGAGCTCTCATTCATTCGGGAACCAGCACGACCCTTTGGTAGTCTCATCGAAAGGGAGGAACGTTAGGGGCACCCAGTGGCTGCCCCGGGCGAAGTTGAACACCCGCAGATTCTGGTCACTCAAGACGTCTTGCATGCCCTGGAAGGCTCAAACCAGACACCCGAGTTCTTACCAGGATTCAGAAATCAGATGATTACGTACTCAAGCGTCTCTAAGCTTCGCTGTTTTTTTGAGTCAGTCCTTCCTTTGTGGGTCGGCCAGACAAGTTGGGACCATCTCTCTTCTAGTCCCCCATTAGCTGCGCCACAGTGTGGCTGGAGTGCTGAAGGTTGCAGCTCAAATTTAGCTTCCTGCAGGCGATGGGGAGCGGAGGGAATGGCGAGACGTCTTTCCGAGAAATGTTTCCTTCCACAACAGCCATAAAAGTATTCAGATGCGTCATTTTCTTTGTCGCGTGACTCCAGAAATATTCTAGTCCTTTTTCACTCACCATTATTTCTATATTTATTTAATAAAAAAAAACCAGCGTGAGGATCCATCTTTAAGAATCTTTACAAATTATTAGTTTCTTTAGTCTGTTGTTTGTACAAGTTTGTTCATATATCAGTTCTTCATGACCCTAAATATTTAAGTTTGCTATTGAAACCTGTGTTTGCTCTTTCCTTGTTCCTTTGCATTATTTTATTAACATTTTTCCTCCATCTCTCTACCTCCACTCATTCCCTCTTCATTGGATAAAATAACCCCGCTAGTAACAGTTTTCCTTTATTTCCTTGAAAAAAATCTAATTTCCCGGGGATGAACTATCGAAACGATCACGCCTTATATTAGTCATCGGACAGAAATGGCGCGAGTATGTTCACCGCCCCTACGGGGGAAAACAACTAAACTGCTACCATTAGGGATTTTGTTCCTACTACTCCACTCGCTAGCTTTACCAATCGTGTGGTCTCTACGAGTAGTCTAACCACGGCGTCTAAGACTAGTGGTAGTGTGTTGTAACGATGTATCCAGCGGACTGTTAATGGCCGCCAAATGTTACAGATTTTCAATAAAATGTTGGCCACTTCAAAAATAGTCTAATTTTGAATGGCTTTTAATCATTAAGTTTTAAAAGAAATATAATGGAATAAATACAACTAAAAAGAGGGAATTTTGAAGGTGTGTTGTATTTTGGACCGCAATTGGTCCCGGTTCGGGACACTACATTTGTAGCCACCACAGACACTTAACTGTATGTCAGTAGGACCTATTTACCTTGATTATCCTAAAGCACAGAGTGAATTAAGAGTTTTAAAATATATTCTTTTACTCTAAAAGATTGCAATGAAAGATAATATATTTTATGCTTTTTTACAGAAAATAACTCTTTTAATCTAGAGTTTGTCGTTTATTGAAGAAAATTATTCTTTTATTCTAAAAGGTTGCAAGGAAAGTAAATGGATTATGTTCTTTATTGCCAAAAATAATTCTTTTACTCTAAAAGGTTGCAAGGAAAGAGAATGGACTCTGTGTTCCATTGCAGAAAATAATTCTTTTACTCTGGGAATGTGTGCTTTATTGCAGAAAATAATTCTTTTACTCTAGAATTTGTACTTTATTGCAGAAAATAATTCTTTTACTCTCGAAGGTTTCAAGAAAAGAGAATGTTCTCCGTGCTTCATTGCATAAAATAATTATTTTACTCTAGAATGTGTGATTTATTGTAGAAACTAATTCTTTTACTCTATAAGATTGCAATGTAAGATAAAAGATTCTGTGCTTTATTGCAGAAAATAACTCTTTACTCTAGAATTTGTACTTTATTGCAGAAAATAATTCTTTTACTCTAGAAGGTTTCAAGGAAAGAGAATGTTCTCCGTGCTTCATTGCATAAAATAATTATTTTACTCTAGAATGTGTGATTTATTGTAGAAACTAATTCTTTTACTCTATAAGATTGCAATGTAAGATAAAAGATTATGTGCTTTATTGCAGAAAATAACTCTTTTACTCTAGAATTTGTACTTTATTGCAGAAAATAATTCTTTTACTCTAGAAGGTTGCAAGGAAATAATGGATTAAGTGATTTATTGCAGAAAATAATTCTTTTACTCTAGAAGTTTGCAAGCAAAGAGAATTTTCTTTGTGCTTCATTGCATAAAATGTTTATTTTACTCTAGAATGTGTGTTTTATTGTAGAAACTAATTCTTTTACTCTATAAGATTGCAATGTAAGATAATAGATTATGTGCTTTATTGCAGAAAATAACTCTTTTACTCTAGAATTTGTACTCTTTTGCAGAAAATAATTCTTTTACTCTAGAAGGTTGCAAGAAAAGAATGGATTAAGTGATTTATTGCAGAAAATAATTATTTTACTCTAGAAGTTTGCAAGGAAAGAGAATGTTCTCTGTGCTTCATTGCATAAAATAATTATTTTACTCTAGAATGTGTGTTTTATTGTAAAAAATAATTCTTTTACTCTACAAGAAGGCAAGGAAAGAATATGGATTAAATGCTTTATTGCAGAAAATAATTCTTTTACTCTAGAAGGTTTCAAGGAAAGAGAATAGATTATGTGCTTTAATGCAAAAAATAATTCTTTTACTCTAGAAACTTGCAAGGAAAGAGAATGGATTAAGTGTTTTATTGCAGAAAACTTTTTAAATCTAGAATGTGTGCTTTATTGCAGAAAATAATTATTTTACTCTAGAAGGCTGCAATGAAAGATAAAAGATTATGTGCTTTATTGCAGAAAATAATTCTTTCACTCTAGAAGGTTGCAATGTAAGATAATAGATTATGTGCTATATTGAAGAAAAAAACTCTTTTACTCTAGAATTTGTGCTTTTTTGCAGATAATAATTCTTTTACTCTCGAAGGTTTCAAAGAAAGAGAATGTTCTATGTGCTTCATTGCATAAAATAATTATTTTACTCTAGAATGTGTGCTTTATTATAGAAACTAATTCTTTTACTCTATAAGATTGCAATGCAAGATAATAGATTATGTGCTATATTGCAGAAAGTAACTCTTTTACTCTAGAATTTGTGATTTATTGCAGAAAATAATTCTTTTACTCTCGAAGGTTTCAAGGAAAGAGAATTTTCTCTGTGCTTCATTGCATAAAATAATTCTTTTACTCTAGAATGTGTGTTTTATTGCATAAACTAATTCTTTTACTTAAACAGGTTGCAATGAAAGATAATAGAATCTGTGCTTTATTGCATAAAATAATTCTTTTTCTTTAGAATGTGCGCTTTATTGCATATAGCAATTGTTTTACTCTGGAAGGGTGTAAGGAAAGAGAATGGACTCTGTGTTCCATTGCAGAAAATAATTCTTTTACTCTAGAAGGTTGCCAGGAAAGAGAATGTTCTTTGTGCTTCATTGCATAAAAATAATTATTTTACTCTAGAATGTGTGCTTTATTGTAGAAACTAATTTTTTTACTCTATAAAATTGCAATGTAAGATAATAGATTCTGCGCTTTATTGCAGAAAATAACTCTTTTACTCTAGAATTTGTACTTTATAGCAGAAAATAATGATTTTGCCCTAGAAACTTGCAAGGAAAGAATGGATTAAGTGATTTATTGCAGAAAATATTTTTTTTACTCTAGAAGGTTGCAAGGAAAGAGAATGAATTATGTGCTTTATTGCAGAAAATAAGTCTTTTACTCTAGAAGGTGCAATGAAAGAAAATGTCCCCTGTGCTTCATTGCAGAAAATAATTCTTTTACTCTAGAACGTTTCCTTTATTCCAGAAAATAATTCTTTTACTCTAGAAGGTTGCAATGAAAGATAATATATTCTGTGCTTTATTGCAGAAAATAATTCTTTTACTCTAGAAGGTTGCAAGGAAATAGAATGTACTCTGTGCTTCATTGCGGATAATAATTATTTTACTCTAGAATGTGTGCTTTATTGCATAAAATAATTCTTTTACTCTAGAAGGTTGTAAAGAAAGAGAATGATTATGTGCTTTATTGCAGAAAATAATTCTTTTACTCTAGAAGGTTGTAAAGAAAGAGAATGGATTATGTGCTTTATTGCAGAAAATAATTCTTTTACTCTAGAATGTTTGCTTTATTGCAGACAATATTTATTTTACTCTAGAAGGTTGAAATGAAAGATAATAGATCATGTACTTTATTTCGAAAAATAATTCTTTTACTCTAGAAGGTTGTAAGGAAATAGAATGGACTCTGTGTTTCATTGCAGAAAATAATTCTTTTACCCTAGAATGTGTGTATTATTGCGTAAAATAATTCTTTTACTCTGGAAGGTTCCAAGGAAAGAGAATGGATTATGTGCTTTATTGCATACCATAATTCTTTCACTCTAGAAGGTTGCAAGGAAAGAGAATGGATTAAGTGTTTTATTGCAGAAAATAATTCTTTTACTCTAGAAGGTTGCAAGGAAAGAGATTTGACTCTGTGCATCATTTCAGAAAATAATTCTTTTGCTCTAGAATATGTGCTTTATTGCAAACAATAATTCTTTTACTCTAGAAGGTTGCAATGAAAGACAAACGATTCTGTGCTTTATTGCCTAAAATAATTCTTTTACTCAAGAAACTTGCGAGGAAATAGAATGAACTCTGTGCTTCATTGCAGAAAATAATTATTTACTCTAGAATGTGTGCTTTATTGCAGAAAATAATTATTTTACTCTAAAAAGTTGCAAGTAAATTGAATGGACTCTGTGCTTCATTGCAGAAAATAATTCTTTTACTCTAGAATGTTTGCTTTATTGCACAAAATAATTCTTTTACTTTGGAAGTTTGCAAGGAAAGAGAATGGATTACGTGCTTTATTGTAGAAAATATTTTTTTTACTCTAGAAGTTTCCTAGGAAAGAGAATGGATTAAGCGCTTTATTGCAGAAAATAATTCTTTTACTCTAAAAGGTTGCAAGGAACGAGAATGTTCTCTGTGTTTCCTTGCAGAAAATGGTTCTTTTACTCTAGAACGTGTGCTTTATTCTAGAAAATAATTCTTTTACTCTGGAAGGGTGCAAGGAAAGAGAATGGATTATGTGTTTTATTGCAGAAAATATACGAAATATTTTAATAGCACATAAAAGATATACCTCTTCATTGACTATTACTACAAAAAAGTAAATCTCCTTGAATGTACTGAATATATTAGCTTCACTTTATGCACTGTGAATACTGTAATTATATGAGAGTTTATAGTTGTAGCATGTAATTATAACTAATTATATAAGAGTTTATAATTGTAGCATGTCTTCTCTATTGAGAACACTCTATTCTCAGTCAAGTTTGGTCCAGATGATAGAAAAGGAAATATTATCGTTCTTATCAGGCAAGGCAAAGAGTAGGTTCGTTTCTCTCTTTTTTATGTCCCGAGCGGAGGCAAAAATTTGTCGGATTCTCCATATTATCTCACAGGCAGGACCGTGGGTGTGGATCGAAATTGTGTGGGGTAGCACGGGGTTGACGTCCCTTACAAATTCCCAATCAAGGGTATTTTACTTTTTAAATTCCGCTTTGAATTCCCTACATGCCCTGCAGTTCCAAAAACCATCGCTTGTATCAACACTGCTAAAAATATATATAAATCTTTTTATATTCGTAAATGTATTACATAATTCGTTCAATAATTCTTTTTGATTAAGCTTGTCCCTTTGCTTAATCCTTTTTCTTGTGCGATTACTCTCTTCTACACGCTACCTCAGGTGACTAAGCATGATATAGGTGGATTACACAACTTTCTATCTCTCTTTTATATCACTTCGCTCATTGAATAAAGATTGAGTTGGGAAATAAAAGAATAGAAGAAAAGCCGAATTCCTGTCGAAAGAACAAAACAAATATAAGTATAAGAGGAATCTTTATAAACAACTTTAAAATAACATACATACTTACATTCAAAGTAACTAAATAAAGCATCACTCCGTGCACAGCAGACGTCGATTATTCTGATAATTAGAGCCGCGCTACTTTGTCAATTAGGCGATTTCCTCATAACTGCGGGGTATAATTACAACCCCAATGGCTATATAAACATGTTAGCGAATCATGAACATCTTTTCTTGCAAAATTGGTTCTCAGACGATTATTGTATGTGAGTCGATGGCAAAGCGCCAAGATGTATGAAATAATAAACATGATGTTAATAGAAGAGAAAGGTAAAATTACTTATAGCATCCGCGATATTATTGATTTTGCCTTGATGACACCATGCAGTTTTTGAGTGCCAAAAATCGACTTTCCTAGTTTTCACTAAAAAAAATAAATGCGGGATAGTCATCTCTGTAATTTTCTAAAATCCAAAAGGGTTGAAAGATAAGAATTCGTAATAAAGAAAATGCTCAGCAAAATTAACAATTTCTTTTCTTTATAGAATCCATTTTCCAGCTCTGTGCTCATAAAAAAGTGATTCCAAACGGATATCATAATGCAAGACCAAGGTTTCTCTCCATATCACATTAAATTCCTAAATCAATAATATCGCCTCGCCCAATGAAATATAAATAGGGAGAAAATGAAAATAGCTGAGCGAAGACCGGTAATCTATAAACGCCTTTAAATAATTCACGATATTGGACAATTTCTAAAATAATGCGTACAAGTATCCTGCAATTGGATTCATTTATTATTATTTTTTTTGGAAGGGGTGGATTCTATATTATAAAATTGTATCCGCAAGAATTGGATAATAAATTATTATATACTGCGTAGCGCAGAAATCACGAATATTGTTAGTGTCTTAAGCGTTTATGGCTTAGCCTAGAGGACGTCTCTAAGACTCCTGAAATTCAAACTGAAGATCGCTTGACATTATTCTCCATCATTTGCTGTTTCTTTATGCATATACGGTGATTGGTACTTAAGACTCGTCTTAACAAAAAAAATAAACCAGAGCCAAAGAATGTTATTATAGGTCCATAATATAACCTCGCTAGCCTAACCCAGCCTAACCAAACTTCTAATAAGTACATAACCAGCAGAACTCGCTACTTTTCAACAATCATATAGAATATTATATTTTATAAACTTTTAATTTTAAAAACTAACTCTAAAGTTCCCTTTAAAGGTAACTAAATGACTGCATAAAAGGAGATATCGACTAATTAGAGAATCATTGTCCAAAGATATTGGATATAATCAAACACGTACTTTTTTATTCTTAAACTAGCCACAAACTATGTAGTCAAATATACTTCCAAACCTTGGATTTATACACAATTTCAAACTATATATTTTATCGTAGACTGAAAATATTTTCTGGTTGTAAAAAAGGAAAGCATTAAAATATTGGTATGCGCCACAATTACCCAAGATTTTGCTGCTAGTGCACTAGAAGTTATCAAATAAGTATAGTAACAGCACTAGATCCTGTTTTCATACAGTGGGTTCTGAGAGGCAAAAGTTTTCGAAGAGTTGATCTTTTTAAAGTATGGGATCCAGTAAAGGATTTTGACTCAAATGTGATCATACAGTCCCCCATTCCTAGTAAAGATCGCACTAAGTTTCCGTTGCTGTACTTTCAAGTACTGTTAGGCTGTTAATAAACTATACAGTGGATGAAACCTGTATTAATAAATTCAACAAATCATAATTTAATATTCAGTCGATGGCCATGATTTGCATTTACTGGTTTCGAAGCTTAGAATCGATGATTTTCTGCTACATTCATGGAAAATCTGAGCCACCTCTTTGGTAACTTTGTTCAAACAGGCGACAATTGTTTAATTTTTCTCCGATGGACAGTTCAGTGAATGTGAATCAAAAGGACTAAAGTGATAGGTATGACAAGAATTTCGTTCTTGTTTAGTCACGTGGTCGCGACCTATAAGTTCCTATGTCTCCCGTCGGTCAGTCGGTCACATGATAACCATTTTAATTTCCAATGAGTTTTTGAAAGTTTGGAAGGTCGTAAGATCAGATGATATGTTTGTTAACTATATTTTTTAATTATTGAAATATTTGAGAGCACGCAACTTAGGGTCTGTTGACCTCGTTTAACATTCTTGTCATATTTGTTATAGTGTCGTGGCTCTGTTGGAACCAGAAATCCCACTTCATCTTCAGTTAAAGAGCAGAAATCCCACTTCATCTTCAATTGAAGAGCAGAAAATCCCACTTCATCTTCAGTTGAAGAGCAGAAAACCCCACTTCACCTTCAGTTGAAGAGCAGAAAATCCCACTTCATCTTCAGTTGAAGAGCAGAAATCCCACTTCATTTCCCGTTGAAGAGCAGAAATCCCACTTCATTTCCCGTTGAAGAGCAGAAATCCCACTTCATCTTCCGTTGAAGAGCAGAAATCCCACTTCATTTTCCGTTGAAGAGCAGAAATCCCACTTCATTTTCCGTTGAAGAGCAGAAATCCCACTTCATCTTCCGCTGAAGAGCAGAAATCCCACTTTATTTTCTGTTGAAGAGCAGAAATCCCACTTCATCTTCCGCTAAAGAGCAGAAATCCCACTTTATTTTCCGTTGAAGAGTAGAAATCTCACTTCATCTTCAGTTGAAGAGCAAACCTCGATAATTTAATGTTCGCAAACTTCCTCAGAATGTTCGACATTGATTCTATTTTCAGAGTTGTTTGGTCAAAATCCTTTCAAAAGGATATTCGCTTCGTTATTCTAAACTGTGGGGCTGTGGGGCTGTGGGGCGCGTACAATCAGAGGCATTTCCAAATCTTCGTCACACATTGGATGTTGGCAAGTGTCTGCAAGTATAAATTGGGAAAGATATTTTTTCTTTTACATTAAAACAAGTTAAACAGCCCTAAGTCACGTGCTCTCATTATTTTGACTTATGACCAAAAGACTTTATGACCTTCAAAACTTTCAGTAATTCCAGGACTATCTTTGGGAGGACCGTAGCAATTATAGCATTCCAAAGAGAATGTAAAACAACATAAGGGTTTTAAATTTTGTTAGACTCGGTCGAATAGTTACAATGTTATTATCAAAAAACTCATTGAAAAGTAAAATGGTTACCATCCAACCGACCTACCTACGAACCGACATAGTAACGTATAGAGTCGCGACGACGCGACTAAAAATGTAATGAACTATACAAATACTAGTTTCTGCTCATTATATGTGTGTATACAGGGTTTCCCCCCAAAACGGGCCACAACTTTCGATAACCTTTATTTCTTAATTCGACAAAGCATTAAGAAATGAAGGCTTTCGAAATTTAGTGCCCGTTTTGTGTGGTCACTCTGTATTTATTTATTTTTTTTTAGTGTTTCAGTCAATACTTAGTGACCATCATAAATGGTGCTGAAGTGGTCATAATGAATTCCAGTCAGCCACGCTAATGATAACTTCCGAGTGAGGATCTAATGTTATGAAGACCCTTCATCATTTTGGTCCCTATCTCATCAGCATAAAGGTTAAATGGTAACTTTTGGCGTAATAAAACTGAAAAGATCGTAACAGTTAACGTTCAGCAACATCAACGTGTTTAATCTGCATCATGACCCCCAAAGAGATATCAGCTGACATCTGAAAGGGTGTACGCCGTTCTGGCTTCAACACCCGCAGTTTACCCTCACAGACCCAATATGCCTGCAAGAAGATCTGCGGCTATACTCGTATATCTTCCACGCATTTTTAGCGCTTAGTGATTTGTGTTTGAACACTCCAACTACTCCGCTCGTCCATAGACTGTGCAGCAAAATACTTTTGAGAGCAGAAGTTCCACAATTCTTGACGTCCAAACATCTCATTCTGGGATTCTATGTCGCCCTTGCTACTCCTTTCCTCGGTGCATTTCCTCCCGCTAGCAAAGGACAGTCTTCCATCTCCACAATGCAGTCTTACCTTCACGCACCTCTCTGCAGATCATCCTTCCATTTCACCGAGTACCACGTCAGTAACTTTCACGACGCTGTGCCTGCCTTACCCATCACGTTCTTCACGCCACTCTCAATCACGTGATAGCTTCGCATGGTCAAAGGCAGCAGCCCATTGAACAACTAAAAAGCAAAAGAAAACATCTATGAAGCTACGAGAAAAAGCACTCGGCACGATTCACTCATCCAACAAAGGAACTCGAAGAGCTGAGCTGATTTCTAGGTAAAACCGGACAATGCGTCTCTGGTTTCATTCTAAGGTACATAGGTCACACAAATGCGATTTGTTGGACTATTTTTTTGCAATCTTGGAAACCTCACGGATAGTGGTTCTTTATCACGCAACCGGCGTTAAATTCAAATCTCCATGTGTCATAATTTCAAAACCAACCAAGTCCAATCATTCATGAGCTTGTTTAAAACCGGTCAAGTTGTAGTTCATATTTATTTTTATAACTTTTCGCTCTATTTCATTGCCTTCATTAGTCCCTTTTACAGAATGCACACATAAAGCTCAAACACAAAAACTAACTCTTCTGCACACATATTTTGCTACACGAACCTGCAAATGACAGGCTCTCACAATGATCATTCTTTCTTTCCCAATGCCTACCGCGGCATTGCATTCATTTTCACGTCCAGCGGCGTGCATTTTCTCACAAACGTCATTGTTTAGCCAGGCCAAATCCTCTTTTTAGGAAAGAAAGAAGAAGAGAGAGGTGATAAGTAGTAGAGAGAGGGGAGAGTGCAAAAAAATGAAAAGGGAAGAGAAGTAAGAGAGTTGCAGTGTGCCTGGTGAGCAAGCCATCGCCGCTCAAATTCGTGCCCTGGCACGCTTCTCTAGTGCCTTTAGTCCCACTAGGAGATCTTTTTATTTAACTTGAGTTCTCGTTGATGTTTTAATGGCTCACTTGAAATCTTTTACATTTAAATTCCTTTATTTGTTTTAGTGTTATAGACAGCGATTAGACAGGGATTTTTTAGGATCACTTGAATCTTGGTTCAAGTTCTGGTGTCCTTGAGTTTGGCAGGTAGCCTTTGCATCTAGTTCTGTCTTTCCAAAACTGACACACTTAGCGAATAGTTGATTTCAGAGTCGTCAATGTTGAGAGGAGCGGTCCGGTGTCGTCCGATCGGTGCTGTCTTAAATTTTGCCACGTTGGTTTGGATCCTACAGCGTTGTTCGTATCTGGAGATCCTTTCGGCTTCGGCCACCGGGTCCCTAGACCTCATCCTTTCAGAGTTTGTCTGTCGAACATACGATATGAGTGACATCATCCCCCGTACTGTCTGTTTTATGTTTGATGGTTTAGCTGCTTAGATAGGTCCCTCGTATCGATGGCGAAGAGAGTGGGGCTGAGTTTTAATGACTACCCTCGTATGCTTCTCGAAGGCAATGACAGCATTCTTGTTAGTCAAGTAGCTACAGAGGATTTTTTACAGTACGGCGCAAGTCTCAGTCTAGAGAGTTTATAGTTCAGACCATCGATCCAAACTTTAGTGAAGGCCTTCTTTACATCTCTGCAGACGACGTCTACCACGCACCCCTTTGCTAGCCATGCTGCTGTATGTTGATACATCAGGGCCATGGCCGTCTCCGTTCCTCATTGTTTGCGAACTCCATGATGTTCTGCATTTAACAAAGTGTGTTCCGTTAGGTGGATAGTGAGTCTGCTGTTGAGTATTTTCTCGAAGACCTTTTAAATGGTCTTCAGCAATGGGATACGTCTAAAGTTCATCATCTGATTCACCTGTTTTCCGGATTTTGGAATGAAAATCATTTTTGAAGTCTTTTGGCCGTCAGAGAAGTATCCCATTACCAAGGACGCATTGAATAGGTTCAGTAGTCTGGTTAAAGATCTTTGAGGTGTCTCTTTTAGGAGTCTGATGCTGATTTGGCTGAAGCAGGGAGAATTGGGTTGGAACGAAGAGTTCACCAGCCACAATTCTGCACTGGTAACAATGTTACCCTCTTGTGAGTTACCCTTCTACTCCCTCTATCTTTCTATTTTATTGCTATCCCCCACAAGGAGGTGTCAGGTAGCCTCCTGACCTTGGAGAGTGATTTCATTCAAATCGTTGCTAAATCTCAACTTATTGTGTACTCTGTTAATCTTAAGTACAGTAATGGCCAAATGTTTCGAACTATATATATTTTTATTTTTTTCATTATTTTTTTAAAATTTACGTGATAGGAATAATTATTCTAATACTTAAATTAATGAGGGTTCATTAGAAATTCAGCTGAACCTAAAATTTGGCTCTGGTCCTGTTCCTGCTGGAGGTGCTTTTCAGTCCCTTGAGCTTTACTATTCGATCGAATGGGTAAAATGATGACAAATATGAGTTAAATTAATTTTTTCATGTAAGTATAATCTATTTCGTAATATTTATTTGTATAAATAAATTTTTTACGCTTTTTAATTTCTGAAATGGTTATTTTTAAAGAAAAGAGTGCAACCTTTGTTGCTCTGTCCTAAAGGGGCTTGAAATGCAGAGATATTTGCTAAGGATATTGCATCAAAGAGCATCATCTTTCTGATCATTAATGACTTTAAAAAGACTGGTTACACTTCTGTTGAGGAGTCTTCTAGACACCCAAGAGTTCCAAATTAAGGCCGAGATCGCTTCCTAGTAAGGTCCCAACTCAATGATCAGGCTGCGTCCAGTTTCAAGTTCGCTCACGATTGGAAAGAGGGGGATGTGAACGCTTCAGCGCACACAGCGAGGCGGAGACTTTTCGATAAAGATCTCAAGTCGAGAAGAGCTACGAATAAACGTCATCTCACCAAGAAAAACATTACGGATAGGCTTCACTTTTGTAGTAGATATGAGGAATAGACTGTTGAAGACTGGGTAAAAGTGATATTCTCTGATGAAGTTCCCTTCCACTTGTTTAGAGCTTCTGGAAGATCCTTCGTTAAGATTAGAAAAGGGTAGCGCTTTCACGAGTCCTGTGTCGTGCTCACGGTGAAACATCCGGACACTTTCCATGTCTGAGGATGCTTCTCACTTAAGGTAGCTGGAGTAGTAACCATTTTACCGGAGAACACTGCCATGAACTCAAAATGGTACCAAAACCTGCTTCATCAGCATCTTTTCCCAACAGTTCATAACCACTTTGGAGATAATAACTGTATCTTTCAGCATGATGCTGCGCCTTGTCACCAAACAAAATCAAAAAACAAATTTCTTGGCTCAAAATAACATCAAATCTTTGGGACCTTGTCCCGGGAATTCGTCATATTTGATTCCAATAGAGAATTTGTGGATGATAATCAAATTGGTGGTTGATAAAGAGAAGCCATCCAATTTTGAGCAGTTTCGGGTGTTTATTGAAGAAAATGGAGCAATATCAGTGAAGATATCCTCACAAATTGGGTCTCCATCATGCCAAAACGAATCGAAGCAGTCCTGAAGATCGAGGGAGATCATTGTAAATAGTGACTGCGCTCATCCATTGAATGTGTTTATTAATAAAATGGGTTTGGGCTCTAATTTTTCATATATTTCACCTTCAACTTATGATACAACATAAAAAATGTAACATTTGATTAGTTCTATTAATTTTGTTATAGAAATAATTATAGTAGTCTCAAAATATTTGCCAATTCTTATTTTTTTGTTATTTTAACTCTGGCTGCTGTGATTCTCACATTGGTGTTATTCAAGGCTGTGTTAAATTTGTATTCAACCTTGCCTTTATTCAAAGCTGTGCTGATACAATCTCTACACTATAAGCTACCTACACGCGAGGCCCTACACCACTTACCTAGCGGAGTAGTGGAGCTCTCTTATTTTTAGTCGGAAAGACCCATACTTGCTCACAGGCAGCCAATTTTAGTTTACTGTAAAGCTCGCGTACAGATGGAGGCCGACCAATGAAGTCGTACTCCACTAATTCCGACCTTGCAGGTCCTGGTGGTTCACAGATCGATTTTTATTTCTCTTTGGCAGAAGTAAAAAGCGATCTTGATTAAGCCTCCACGTTCTTTATTGCCTCAACCACGTACTTTCACTACACTCCAGATAACTCGGGCTATTTCACCAATACTACTCAGTCGCACAATTTCCTCGAATTTTAAGCGCAAACCAAAGAGTGTGAATGCTTGTAAGATTTATGTATAAAGAAGTGGTGGTTAAATGGAATGTTTAAAGGTGCAGAGCTAGTCTACCCCCCTCCCGTGGGGGACTAGGACCGGGGCAGCGAGCAACTATCTTGGACGTGAAGCGAGTTCCCTTGGGGTGGGCGAAGGGTAGATGTCAAAGGGATCTGATCAATTTATATATTACTATATTAAGATTACGTCTCGTAATCTACTTGGTTCCTCGAGTTGTGTACTTGCTCACATTTTTACTTCCCTTAATTTCACCACTTTTACCACGAACCTCATTTAAAACGAAATCTGACTGATATATCCTCGTTGGTTTCACTTTTTCCCGAATAAATAGGATGAATACGAATTTGAACCCCAGTGAAAAGAGATGAGTTCAAATGCGCATGGGTGGAGACAGAGGGAAAAGCAGATAAGACGCAATGGCAACTCTCTGAGAAGATGGGGAGGCCCCCATCAGCGAAAAGACCTGCCCTCCCCCTCAACAAAAAGACTTGACCCACCCACCCCAAGCGAAAAGACCCGAATTATCCCACTATCGGACGTTTCGTACCTAAACCCCCTTAAAAGCTCTCTAATTAAGGACTCGATGCAGACGAGAATTAATGAAAGTTAAACAAAAGAGACTCGAATTTATTAAGTGGGGAGTCCGTTGGTAAACACGAGCCAACTTGAACTGACTCGAGACCCTTCGGAGACCCGCGATATTATTGAGAGCAATGCAATTGACATAGAACTTAAACGAGTTCCATTTAGAAGGTTTTGTATCTTCGATACAGATGTGAGTGAAGTATCGGAAGAAGTGGCGGATCCAGGATATAAATTTGGGGGGAGCTAGCCTAAATTCCGCCCTCTGAGTAATCTGACAAAAGGGCATCGATCATTAATTATAATAGTTAACTTACACATCATTGATAATAAATAACAATATCTCATAAAGGAGTGATTACTAACTCTCTCAGATCCGAATTTTATCTCACACATCAGAAAATTATGAATGTACCTCCATTTTAGACATGTATCATATAAGATACATTCACTCGCAACGGTTTAAAAAATGTTTTATATATATTCTATATTATTATATAACTCTTTATGAATAGCATGAATAGCAAATTACAAATATGGTTAAAAAAATATATATAAACATAAACGTGTCTGAAATTTAGGGGAGTCTTCAGCCCCCTAGCCCCTTTCCTGGATTCGCGCTTGATCGGAAGAGAGATGAACGTTGTACCAATCTTTAGTAATCTCCTCTTTTAACGACTTGCTTGATTTCACATTTCATTTTTTCTTAACTTCACCTCTTTTAATGGTTCTAATGCTTAAAATTTCATTTTCCTCGGATTCAAGTTTCAAAATTTTCGTCATTATTCTGCATGTTTTCTTTGAGAAGCATAAGCCATTAATTTCCTAAAGGTAAAGAATATCTTTATTATGCATTAGCCAAGTAAAACAGTCATGAAAAGAATTATGCATAATTCCGAACCGCACACGAAAGCAATATTAAAATGACTTAGACAATTTTGGTCAGCAACCCTTAAAATGATTGTCTTCCCATACTCGTATCCTATTTCTTTTAATTAATTCATTTACATTTACTCCTGGTGATTATCAAATAGATTTACATTTATAAGTCTTTGTCTAGTGTTACTCTTACACACATGTATATCAAAGATTAAGTAAATTATCTTCATGTTATTAAATTGCTGCCAAATGACCGGTCGGTTTTCTCGAAGCGAGTTACTAGTGGCCTCTAACGGAGTGGCGGGAAAATATGAAAGGGCTATGGAAACGACTCGCAAGAAGGATTGAGTAGGGTGCCTGACCAATTGCTGGCACCCTTCTTGTGCTTTGCATTGTGGGGCACTTATTCGTCGCCTATTTTTTGTCAAGTGTTTTCTCCAGAGCATTTAAATAATATTTATCTAATTGATCAAGTTTATTATTTTAGGTGAAATAAACATCTCCAGGAGCATTCCAGGCAGCAGTTAGTCTTTAAAAGAAGTGGTTTCCAATACTTCTAGACTAACTGCGGCGTTTTGTGATAAGATGGTAAATGGTTATTGCATCAATGGCTTCCCATGGTTCGAATCACTTACAAGCGCCTTTGAATGGCTAAATGAGGCTTCTGCTACTAGATGGCGCCACATAGCGCCAAATCGGATGGCTGATTTGAAATCTCCAGGGTGAATAACCATATGTCCCATGGTCATATAGGTTATTTCATGGCAGCCCTAAATGGGTACAATTGAACTTTACTCATTTTGAAAAAAAACAGCTAGACCTATACCTGGCGCCGCATCACCGCAAGTAAAAAGGAAGGTAAGATCGGAACTCTTTGTAAAGTTCATATATTTTTCATGAAGAAAGTTTAGCAAAAGTTGCGTGGAATAATACTAATATGTAATTAATAGCGCGGAAAATGTCATCCGTAGATTTGTCGTCAAAGTTACGAGCGATGAGAACCAGAGATCTTGTCCCTTTTTGCGCTGCACTGTTTAGAAAACTTGAGCTTGTAGCGGTTATGCTAAAATGCAAAGCAATTTTGTGCCAAATTGTGGGCATTGCTTGGACCATTCTGTGGAGACCACAAAGAAGACACGCTTAAAGACGTAAACAATGAGGGGTGTATTCAATTCTTGGGCAAACTTACAAACACAGTTTTGTGCTTTCCTAATTTGATGGAATTGAACACTTATCCCTGCTTGGGGAGTTTTCGTGGGAATGGAAACTTCCGGCAGAAAAAAGAAAATATAAAAGAGTTTGCCTTCAGACTTCTCTTGCGCTTTCGGCGCAACGGTAATAATTTGCTTACCTCGAACGCTTTTCTGGCCTATAAAAAGGACGTCAATCCCGGAACTGCTTTTCCTGCATGAGATTTTGTACGCTTGTCGTGTGAGAAAGTTTTGTGCTCATTAATTATTCACTGTCCGGGGCTATGTGGACATCAGAACATCCTTCCACAAGCCAATCATGAATGACTATGCCAAGATTTACCCCTTGCGCAACGGTATCTAAAGTTACTCCTTCATAATTATCACCTCTGCTATTCATTGCTTTTCATTTTGACATTTTGTGAAGTTAAAGTTCAGTTGATACTGAACAAACCTATCCAATTATCTCAGCTAAAATAAATTAGTAATTCAATTAAATAAATCATATCATTCCGAAATATAATAAATAGGAGCGGACCTAGTACGAAACACGTGTGACACCACTGGTGACCGGGATCTACTCTTATGAGTGGTCGTGATCTATAATTTATTTTTGTTTCTTCCTTAGCATTCACCCCGGTGAAGGAAAAAGTGTAATCGGAAATTAGGGAATGATTAATTCATTATGAATTCAGCTTATAGTCCACACATAGAGTAACAGAACGATGGTAAACCCAGATCTACAAACTCAACAATGTCGACAGTTCTATGGATTCATTAGGGTTAATTGCTTTATAAGTCGAGTGGTAGATGAATAAAATAGCCACACTAGTCATGTAATAGAAGCATCATACATACGCAGTTAAGAGAATGGACTGCATAGATTTATGGATATGGAAACGAGGTGGGACTGAACTGAGTAATGGGAACAAGAGTTGCCTCATATAGGCTATTGATCCGCCTTTTGCAGACTAATTTTTTTCTTATGTACTTAAAAAAATCACCATCATGGCTTCAGAAAGACACCTACAGTATCTACATCTGAATAAAAGACTCCTGGCATTTAATATCTGTTGGGTGGCATCGTCTCATTTCCTTTCTGCTTTAGAACACAGAACGGTGTGTTCTGTGAATTGCTTCGGTAGCATTTTTATTTATGAAACCTGCATCCATCTTGTTTTTTAACATACCTACCGATATATTTTAAAAGTTGCCTGGTACATGGGAGTTTTGTACTACCATCGTATGCTATATTGTTTGTTTTATAAGTTTGAAGCCGTTGTTTTTCGAGTACCAGCTCAGTCACGTAACTCGAATGTGTTTATATCCCGTACAAAGCACAAAGCAGCGCCTATTAGATGCAATAAATGCAAAAATTGTCTCACAAGAAAGATTAAACACGAATTTTGAATATGTTCAAACTTTATTCCGTTCCTTGAAAATAAACTGAATAAAAGGCCAAATTACTTGAAATTCGCGTTTTGTATACATTTATGCATTCACCGAATGTATCTAAATTGCTTTTATATTTTTAAAAACCTCTATTAGTTCCCCGTTAATCCTCAAGCTTCGAACAGTATTCACCTTCTTTCATTGTTCAGTATATTCATGAGCTCGGGGATAAATTAGCTCGGTTACGTTAAATTCCAAAGATATTAATATCCTTTTGTATGTGTGGAACCACATGTATATATGTATAGTGTTTTAGTTAAGGATGAACCATAAACTTTTGTAGATGCAAAAAATACATATGGTAGTTTAAATGAACAATATATGTCGTGGTACAACCACTCTATACCATACGCTACTACTATATTATGTTGGGGGGGAAAGGACTTAATCACCTACTGCAACGCTAACCGTTGAAGGACTGTTCTCAGGGATTAACGACTGACTAGGAGGTCACACTTGAGGCGTTGGGTTTCAAATCCTTAATAATCAAACAGAGTGCATAAATGGTTGGCGAGATTTACTTGAATTGGTTAGTTAAAGATGAAACACTAAAAATATAATTTAATTTACAAAGATTAAAAAAAGAATAATAATAGACAAAAGGGAATTATTTAAATTGAAATAGTCTCTTGATAATTATTATGAGGAGGGATTTTCAAATGGAATTAATTGATTAATGTAACTAGGCTCAGATAAAAAAGGGGGAACTTGACAATACTAATAATAGAGGGGGGTTTAGTCTTACGGGTCGATGACTTCGAGGAAGGTCCTTCCTGAGATGAGGCGAGTGGGGAATGATACGTCAATGCAAGTGGGGCACGATCCGGATGAGGCAGGTAAGGCACGATCCGAACCAACCTTACGATGAAGATAGCCAAACTTTAAAGATGACGTTCGAAGGGGAATGTGGGAATTCTCGTAATTCCACTAAAAGAGGAAACTTCTTTTTCCTCAAAGGAAATCAATGGAGATTTTCTTCGGTTCGATCAAACGAAGGGAAAATGTTGCGCAAATTCAAAGGCTTGCCGTTCACAGAAGCTACCAATTGACTTGGGTAGAATCACGGCTGAAGAAGTCTGCTGTCTGACGAACGCTCACGGGACGAGACGATAAGGACGGCCTTGAGGTGCGGGCTGGACTCCTCGAACTACAGAATAACCTGAGTATTTTTATGTCCGATCTGGAGGGGAAGGGGGAGTTTGGAGAAAGGAGTCACAAGCTCCAGACATCTTAATCCGGAGGCGGAATCGATTCATAATTTAACAGCAAGGGATGAGACAGATCGGCTCTTTCACACCTCGTCACTGGGGTTGGGGGGGGGTGGAGGCTTGGGACAAGTTCGCGGGATTGGGAAATATTTTCCCAACGTGCTCATCAGGAGTCGAAAATTCGAGAATGTTCGAACGGAAGTGACGTCGCCCATGGCGCGATACCATAGCACGTGGTTGCTCTCCAATAAATTAGGAGGGGGGGGGGAGAGGTTGTTATTTTACAATATACACAAACATATTATCCTTTTAAGACATTTCTGTACTGCGAAATTTTAAGACAAAAAAAATCCTTTCCTCTGTCAACAGAAAAGAAAGAGTCTTAAATTCTGGCCTTTTAAGTAAAAATAACTTTATATTCATTTGCCTCAAATTTTATTATTCTTCCCATTTAAACGTGATAGCCAAATGTTGCGTTAGATTTGCTATACATAATATCATTGATAAACCGCGTCAATTCACCTGACGAGATTCCGAGAGCCGGAGGGAAAAGGGTGGAGTCGCTTCTTCTGGAATTACTACTTTGACACCCCTTGTCCAAATCCACGTTAGTTTCTTCAATCTTCCATTCTTGTTACTCAGATCTCGGGGTTCCATCCCAAAGGAGTGAGGTAACACTTTCTAATATGGCCGCGATCGATTTTCTCTTTTAGTACCTGCAAATAATATGATGTGTAGCCGCGGCCAAAGGTTTTCCGACACCTGGAATTCATCTTATTCCTTGTGTATGTCTATGAATATGTTAGTGTAGGTTTGCATGCATGTTCCTTATACAACTGTAAACAAAACAAAATAAAATTAGAAGCTTCCTTATAACTTCTTTTTAAATATCTAAAATTATAATGCTATTGAAATAGATGAAATCCTGGTATCAGTATGCGGTATGTTCCAGTCAGAATGTCTTCAAATAACACAGCATATTTGTTAATTAATATAATATTCCATGTCAATAGGATCTGATAATGATATGATAATGGCGAAAACACATAACTATGCTGGAGAGAAAAGAAATCTGATACGTATACTGCACGTGGAGGGTCTCAGCTGTCGACAAATCTCCCGGAGGGTCGGCGGATCACATTCCAGTGTTTTAGAAGTCATTCTGGACGACCCAGAGGCAGTACGCAACGTGATGCCAGGTCTCTACGTCGCATGAGGCTTAGGGGTCGTAGAAAGACCGCAGTTTATTCGCAGAATGAATGGACGTAAGGCAGCAAGGTTAATGCATCCTTCAACAGAGTACGTCACAGCGTGCTTGCACAAGATCCGAAGTCATGTAAAGCCCGCCAAAAGCCGTTGATCAACCTTCAGCAGAAGCGGCGTCGACTGACTTGAGCACGTGCTTAAAGCAACTGGACCATGTGTCAATGCGAATGTGTCTAATGGTCCGACGAGTCCACATTCCATATGTTCTCGATCCTAAGTAACATTAGAGTCTGCACGAGGCCAGCAGAGCAGTTGAATCGATAAAGCATGATGGCCGCTCTGTAATCGTATGGGACTGCATGGTAAGTTCGTGGATGGGTCGTCTAACTGTTTGTGATAGCACCACGAATTCAAAGAAGTACCAATCTGTTATGAGAAATTCCATGCTACCCTCAGCCCCAGACCTCTCCAAAATGCTTGGAATCTGATTTTCCAGCAGGAAAATGCCATATTTCACAGGTCTGCATCCATCATACAGTTGTTCCGGGACAACAATATCACGGTAAGAGATCGTCCATCTCAGTCTCCCAATATGAATTTACAGGAAAACCTTTCATGATGCGAAAGAGACCGTAAGTCTGTGGTGATCGGTTTATGTAATAGCTAGGCTACTGGCACCAAATTGCAGAATTCAATAGGTCCAGCAAGAAACTCCACAAAATGGACGTGCAGTAGTCTCATTATATCCTAACACGCGGGAAATACAAAAAGGGCAAACGCGAGAAAAGGGATAAAAGGTCAAGATACCTAAGCCAACAAGAGGAAACGAGTAAATGAACATTTCACGTCTCAGAATAGATTTCTCGAAAGACGGAAGTCTACGGAACACCTGGGTAAAAACAAAGTTCAACCAAAGAAAATTGTAACACAGATCTGTAAAATCGGGTCATAGAATAGAGATAAAGTTAGCATTAGCTGGAAGATATAAGTAAATTATTATACACAGCCATTCAAAACTCCGCCCAGGGGTGGAACTAACGAGCCCCGACGACAAAGATTTGTCCCGCAGGCAAATCTAGGCCACGCCCCCCCCCCCGTGGAAATGAAACCGTATATATAGGCGAGCAATGAGAAGAATAGAGAGTTAAGAATTAATCATTATAATTTTATTAAGTATTGTCATACCTGTATTAGCGTTTACGGAACCCCTTTTAAATTCACTAAGTCTTGTCGCTCCAGAATTTAATACTTCGCGTTAAATATATATAAACTGCTAGTCCCCGCAAAGTAACTTCATGACGTGCCGCTTGCCCCGTTATAAACCAATATTAGAATAAAATATATATTTTTTTAACGTCCTTCTTTAACCCAATTACCCTAAACCTTCGGTAAGCCCAGCCAAAATAAGAACACAGTGAAGAATTCATTAATTCACCTTTTCCAGAATTTGGTAACTCCTAATTTGTCTACCATAACCTACTGACTTACCGTATAAATTGGTAATTTGGGTAGCTGCTATAAATTGGTTAGCAACCGCTATAAATTGGTGGCCGCTTCATTTCAACCCATAAGGTGGTAAGTATACCTCCATAAGTCGTCGTTAGCTAGCTTCAAATGAGCGACTAAAGGCAGTCATCACTAAGGAGTGGGCCAGCATCAGACCCATCAGGTGTCGTCTTCCTTGTGGAGATCCTGCCTAGGAGAATAAATGCTCTCATCACTGCCAAGGAACACTGCACGCTACTGAGCTTCTTGTCACAGTTTAGTGTTGTGTAATTTTCACAGAGCTTTATCTGCTTATCTGTTATATGTTGCTGATGTTACGTGTTTTGGCATTTTTTTTATTCTTGTTGATTGTTTGGGGCATATATAAATTATTCCGATTTATTATTCCTTATTCACTGTTATAATCATATTGACATGTAAATAAAAACTTTACGACCTCCATTTATCTAATTTCCTAAAAGTTCCTGTGTCCTAAAACTTTTGCTCGCGGCTGTAGAGATACCGCAAGCAGGCGGTTTATTGGTACAGGGCGAGCTCTGTGGTTACTGCCTAGGAAAAAGAAAACGGTATTGCTACTTTTGTGCTACATTTAGCAGAGTTCGGTGCGGGACTTTGACGACAGAACAACAGCAATCACAACATTTGTGATCAATGTGGGAAGAAAAAAAACCTCCTTCCGGCTAACTAAATAGAGGGTTTCACCAAACAACTTATATAAATAACCATCTAAAACTTCTATTTCGTCAACTTTTGGAATCAATATAGCGAAATAGGGGAGCTATATGGGCACTATGGAATCCATATAAATTCAGTTTAAGTAAGATTGGGTTGACTAAATAGAGTAGTTCTTCTCTTTTTCAACTGGAATGACTTATTTCCGAGGAATGATTCAGCTTTCAGATGGTGTGGGTGGGTCTTAAGTTATCGGAAATAAGGAGAATAAGGAATGAAATGGAAGACTTTTAATTAATTAACTGAACATTTTGATATAACTCTAATCTTTGAAACATGCCCAAATATTGATTATATACTTTTTTATAAACTGTGGAATAATAAGTCGGCTGCCTCCTCAGGTTGTAGTGCACAGTGTATTGAGTTCCTTTAAAAATAATATATTATTTAGAGATGTAATCCATAGCGACATTGGAATCTCCGCTACCCCCTTAGTCGCAGTACCCATTAGTCCATGTATGTAAACTAAGCGATTGTTCTCGTAATAATATTATTACTTTAGAATCGGTTCTATGTAGTATCGATATTATTGAAAATGCAAATATTGTCACAAATGTTGTTTGTAGCAATCAATGCTCGTCCTTCACTTGAGTTTAGGGCGCGTGGAAAACAAATTTCACTTCAATTCATATTTTTGTTCCTTTAAAAAGAGGCTCTTTCTGCACTCTAAGAATTGTGTGTCACAGGAACTCAGCCATTTAGATCGGATTGAAAGGAAAAATTGCCATAGCTGTGAGGCGTACGTTGAGGCAAGCCGATAACAAATATGCTTACAAGCAAGGCAGGCGGAACAACCTCCCCATTCGACGCAGAATCACCTTTAAGCTCCTTCTGCTTACATATAAGTCCTTAAAAGCCGCAGCTCTCCCCTACCTGTTCTCTTTACCGACTCTATCACAGCGTCCCCAGCACAATGCATTGTGTCTCTTCTCCTTTACTGATTGTTCCTCGTAGTCGTGTTGGTACGTGGGTAATGGCACTTTCGCTCTATTTCCTCAGAGAATGTGGAATGATCCTCCTGCTGAGAAGCCCCTCCCCCCCCACACACACACACTGGTGCCTACGAGCGTACCTCGAAGACTTATCTCTTCAGCTTTGGTTTAGCCAAAGCCCATGACCTCAAAGAACGCCATAAAAAATCCTCATTATTATTATTATTATTAATATAAATCAAAAGAAAATTAATCTTGCCTACCAAACGTTTAAAATATCAAATGAATTTAGATTTGCGAAAGATAATCAACTTAACTCATGTAAAGTAAAATATCGGATAAACAAAGTGAGTTTATTAAATTGGATTGGGTTTTGCTAAGACAGCGAATAAAGCTCCCAATTCTCAATCGCTATGTCAATACCAAAAATCATGCGCTAAACTCAATAGAATCCTCAAACAACGAAGGTGCTACTATAATTCCCCATCCTAAAATCATGCTGTAAATCTTGGTAATGTTGAACAACAGTCAAAATGTACTGTGACCATACAATTAGATTTAGTCGAGTTTTGGTGTGGAGGTCACTTAACTGACGACCTTCATCTTTCTTAATCACCTACCATTTCACTTGTTATTCCTTCCTTATTCGCTATTCTATCATACACTGGATTGCTCCTTTTGCTAGATATAAATGAAAGTATTTTTTATAGTTTTTTTTATTTTAGTTTAGCTCTTTTTACGTTGTATGATGCTGCAAATCAAATTTATTTTATATAATATACCTGGAATAAATGATATTATATTTATAAAATAATAAATTTGAAATATCCCCAAGGAAATTAACCCAGAAAAGACAGCGCATTTTAGATCACTTGCAATTTTCTTGCATTATAATTTATATGCATGTATGGGAGAGCAACAATTTATTTTTCAGGATGGTACTCAAAATAATTTAACAGTCTATCGGCGATCACAACCTTCGTTCTACCTCACAACTAGTGAGTGCCTCATTAGCCTGAGTTTTATGTCCATGAGCCATCAGCAGAAATGTCCGCCCCTTATTCAAAACATGAATTGAATTGGGATTTAAATGAGGGCTCCTTGAATCCATTAACCTCGTACCCACGACCCAGCCTGAAGAAGAAGACCATGTGCGATTTGGATGACACAAGTCAACTATTAATTAAGGCATGGACTGGATCTCTTTGGAAGTGAAGGGGCGAATATATAGACGGAATGGTGGGGAGGACAGCTGCGAGTGGTGCCCATTGAGGCAGATAGAAGCGATAGAACATTTGATTTTGGAATGTGTGTGCCACAGTGTTGAGGGAAAGAAACTGAAAAGAATTGGTAACAGTACTATGAAGAAAAGAGTGGGATGAGGAAGAAAGAAGAGAGGATCATGGACTAATGGTGGTGTTAGGATTCAAAACATGAAATGTGAAAAGATGTGAAAAAAGAGTTGACAAGAGGTTGAGAATATTAGTGACAACAAAGAGATATTTGCTGAGCGTGTTGAAGAAGAGAAATGATTAAAGCTAATCAATATTTATTTTCTCTCCTCAGAAATAATAAATGCCACATCTCGATCGATACAAAGGGTGGCATAACAACCTGAACCTGACCCTGAGTACCGGCCAAGTATGCTACAGGGTTTGTCATTGTGACGTAGTAACTTCACTTACGGCCCCAAATTCTCAATTTTGGACCTAGTTGGTCTTCAGTTGTACTCAGCGATCTCTCTATAATCGTCTGTATTCCCAATCGACTCCATTGCTTTGTCCTAACCATAATTTGCACCTTGTCTTTGGTTCCTACATTTTTGTCTTTCTTCCTCCCACTGTCGTTTGCATTTATTTTTCTGTATCATTTTATCGATGAGTGAATTCAATTATTCTCATCTCGCTTTTCATTCATAATTATTTAAGTCCCCTGATGAAACCCGGATTTTTCTACCCCGCAAATTCTTAAAATTTCCCATTATTTTCTCGCCTTCCTCTCTAATCGATTTCTTACCCCTCCCGCCTCCTTTACGGCCACTCTCCCCGCGAGGGGAGGAGAGGGCGAGGGACGGAGAACGTCGCCTCTATAAATAAATGTTACTTTTTTTTAGTGTAATGGAAAATTTGAGCTTAATGAGTATCACGGAATTCTTTAATATTGGGACGTATAGTTAACAAGGTTACTCTCATTTCTTCATTCACTCTGCATTCTTCCTCCTCTCTTTGTTATGTTGCACAATGCAAAGAAGATAATTTCAAAATACTTTCAAATATCGCTAGATTTTTTTAAAAAGTCTTTAAAATACTTTTTTTTTCTCAATTTAGTCATTTTAAAAATGATTTTTTAGTCGCTCCCGCGGCACCCTTAGTTGGCTCTCGCGGCACCCAGTTGAAAACCACTGTTCTAGACTGAGAAAAGTAGTCGTTGAAATGATCAGAAAGAGAGAAAGAGAGCGAAACTGAAAAAAGAAGAGACGATTGAGTTGAACGGAGAAAAGAAATTAAAATTGGGAACGATTATTATTTATTTTTATTATTTATCCCTAAAAAGGGGACGAGGAATCGCAATGAGCACCGATTGACATCACCTCGTTCGTCTAAAAGCAGGTCATGGCTCAAAACAGGCTCAGGGAAACATTTTGATGCACCCTGTACATCTAAAGAACAAGATAAAAAAAAATAGCTAACGTAAAGCAAATAGGTACACTTTCTCGAATGAAGTTCTTGACACACCCTGTAGCTATCACAATCAAGCCCCTCCCCCTATAAATTAAAGCGCAATAGCAACGAGGTTGAATCAAGTAGAATGTCTGTTAGGAGAGATCTAGGAGGAGGTGATGAAGGAAGATAAAGTGATAATGTGTGAGAGATGTACAATCGCACATCCCCATGAATGCATTTGGGTCAAAATGGAGAACTGGGGTGTTGGGGCTTGTAGGGCGCACAAGCCTTCAGATGTCAACCGCAGCATGGTTGGCCGCGCTACAATTAACATACTCATTCTAAATTTTTTTTAGGAAATTTTATGACTCCAGATATTAAAAAAAGGGTAGGTGTAAAGAAGTAAAAAAAAAGCTGGATGATGAAATTAAAAGGGTAAATTGGTTTTTATTGCTTACTATCTGGTCTGATGTATTGAGTGAACTAAGTGGGTGATGGAAAGAGCAAGCAAGCAATCCTTTATCATACAAAGATAACATTTTAGGAATGGCCAAATCTATCTTCTTAACTCTTTTGAAATTGGCTGTGGAAAATGAATTATTTTTCTTTAATTAACGTATTTCCTCAGCACGAAGAGATGGCCAAGAGTTTTCGTCTTCACTGGACCCCATTTTCTTTTTCTCACCACGAAAAACACGGGCTAAGTAAGCGCTCTGCAAAAGTTCAAACCGTTAGTGCTTAAAGGACGACGATGACTGTTTTCTTACTTTCAATAACAAATTCCACGTCCCCCCTTTTTGAATTACATTAATAAGAAGCACGAAAAAATACAATTTTATCGAGAGAACATAATGGTTTCAGAAAAGGCTTCTCAACGATTGACCACCTACATATTCTCAACCAGCTCATTAAGAAAAGTTCAGAGTACAATATACCTCTTGTCGTAGAATGGACTCTCGACGATATACCATATATGACTCTTCGTTGAGGGAACTATTCATTTATATTTAGAGTGCGTGGTGTCTGGGTTGACCGATATTATTTATATTCAATATGCTTAAGAAGTGGAACTGAGCTCAAGGATAATAATATGGCTATCATTAATTAAATAGAGTTTTATTAATAAAAACTATCAACAACACACAAAACGGAAAATATTGACATAAACAGAGAATGGAAAGGGGTCGTGGGAAATCTAGCTAATCCGAGGATTAAGATTTGGAAGATATTTAAAAAGGTAAAACAAATAAAAATTAATGGGATGGGATGGTTCGCTAAACCATTTAAAGCACAGGATAGGGTTGCCAAAAGAGTTAAATACTCAAAGGTAACGTTCAGCTTACGTAATTACACGTGTTGTGCAGAGGAAGGCGACGTAAAGGAATCTTCGGTCCGCTGGCGAGTTCCAGCCGAAGGGGGCGGGGGGAATTAAATGATCCTGACGTGGCGTCTTGGAAATGAGAACCGTTTCTTGGCGAATGGGCTTGAACAACAATGGCTGTTCTACGTTGTTCTCTTCTGAACAACAGGGGGGGATGAGAACCGTCTCTTGTCTACGGGCTCAAAGAACAATGGCTGTTCTAATGTTGTTCTCTTTCTGAACAACAGGGGGGAAGGGTGAGAACCGTTTCTTGTCAATGGGTTCAAAAAACAATGGCTGTTCTAACGTTGTTCTCTTTCTGAACAACAGGGGAAGCCTTGTGGACTTGGCGTCTTGAAGGCTCGAACCTTGGCACTCAAGGGATATTGTCCTCTTCTAGACAATGATGGTGGATCTTGAGGTAGAGGGCCCTTTGGTGCACAAGGTGAGACTGGATCGTAGTGATGTCTCGCGAAGAAAATCTGGATCTCGAATCTGCTCTTAGTGGTAAAGTTTCCATATAAATAGTCGAGACCTCTCCTTGGCGTAGGAGACAATGAAGTGGACGCTTCGAGGGAATGCACAGCCGCGCCTGAGAACAATACCTTATCTGCCCATAATCCTAACTCAATCTGGCGTGATCGGCGCATGGGGCGAACGGGGGGGGGGCGATAAACCTCCTTGGTTCAATATTGACTCAGGTTGCGGCGATAATTCGCCTCGCTTCAAGGCGAAGATGCACGTGGGTAGCATCGTGTTTCTAAACAACATGTGATAACGGTTGAAATTAAGCGGCCTCAACCCGTTCTATCACACCCCTCCATTCCGGGGGAAAGTTGTCACTTCGAAAAAAAAGAGAGAAGGGACAACGATAGAGCTCCGTTGTGAGGAACTCGTTTTCTTGTACCGACCGTACCTTAATGCACCTAACTAGTATTACCTCAATACATATGATTATTTTGATCTTTTGATTATAGGGGAAACTAACCTTTAATACAAACTTAATCAATAAAAGGGGCATGGAGCAATGAAATGATATAAAATTGGTGCATATAGGACAAAATAATTTATACGTAATTTAATGGGTACAAATATATATACATACAAAAAAAATAGACATTGATCGTTACAAAATTCAGACATATACATTAACTAGTTCTATTACAAGAGAATCTAATTTAAGTCGTACAAGACGGTATATACATACATGGAGATCCTAATCCTACGAATACAATTAATCTACGCTATTTGGTAACTCATTCCGACTGAGTGCGTCAGCGACCTGGTTATCGGAACCTTTTATATAATTTATTTTAAATTGATACTCTTGCAAGAGTTAACTCCAGCGCATAATTCGGACGTTGGAGTTTCGTACATTCCGAATATAGGCTAATGGGCGGTGGTCGGTTCCTATCTGAAATTCTTTTCCTATCAAGTACATTTTGAATTTGTCTATAACCCAGATAATTCGAGAGCTTCCTTCTCTATAGTGGCATATCTCTTTTCGCGTGGTAATAATTGGCGACTAGCATATGCAACTGGATGACTCGTTCCGTCATCCTCATATTGAAGGAGTACACCTCCAATGCCCTCGTTGCTCACGTCGGTCTTAATCCCAAAGCATTTTTCCGGGTTAGGCAACTTTAAAATGGGGGCAGAAATGAGCTTACTCTTGAGCTGATTAAAATGGGAAACAGCGACATCATTCCAACGTAGACGATCGGGGGAATTCTTTTTTAAAAGGGAGCTGAGGGGCGCCGAAATTGCAGCGAAATTCGGGACAAATCGCCGATAGTAAGAAGCTGATCCTAGGAACGATCTTAATTGCTTCTTTGTAATCGGGAAGGGCATGTCGGCGATTGCCTTAATCTTGTCCTCTTGGGGACCTAACTTGCTTTGTCCTATTTTTAAACCCAAGTATTTTATGGTTTCGTGGGCAAAATGGCATTTGCTGGGGCCAATGGTGAGGCCATTTTCGCGCAGTCGCTCGAAGAGAGCTAATAGGGTGGTTAAACGCTGACTCCATTCGCGAGTAGCGACGTAGACATTATTGAAGTAAAAGGATACATTCGGAAGTCCATCTAACAACCTTCTCATGAGACGGTTATAGTTGCTACAAGCAGTCGAGAGGCCAAAGGGAAGGCGTTTAAATTGCATTAAGCCTTTCTTCGTTGCAAAGGCGGTATATGCTTTCACCTCGGCCCGGAGGGGGATTTGATAATACGCCTTACACAAATCGAGTTCTGAGATGAACTTGGCGTTTTCAAAAAGGTGGAGGTTTTGGTCTACCAACGGGATGGGCTCGGCGTCGAACACAGTTACCAAATTTAACTTCCGGAAGTCGATGCACATCCGATAAGAACCATCAGGTTTCTTGACCATGACGATTGGGGAACAATAACTAGAGGTGGAAGGTTCTATTATGTCTAAACTAATTAAATTATCAACTTCGGCGTTAAAGGCTTGGCGTAAATGAATCGGCATGGGATAGGGTTTTGAACGGACGGGTTCTAAGGTTGTTAATTTAATATTATGCTCAAAACTAGTAACGCATCCAGGCTTCTCTGAAATAACGTCGTCGAACTGACATAATAGTTCTTGTAGCTGACTCTTTTAAAGTAGTGTCAGCTGCGCGTCAATATCCAGGTCAGAGGATTCAAAAGGCTCACCTGGTAGGGAAGGAAGAGGGTAATCGGCATCAGGTTGGATGCACACTGTCTGTATTACATTAAGGGACTCTGCGGGGTAATCCTCTTCAAGTGCCGATGTTTCGTCCAGTGCTACGAACGTATCTCCATGGGCGCGTTGGGGGTACTTTTTTCCTTGGGTCCACGGACAGTCTCCGTGTCCTGGTTTTGGGCCTTATCACCTAAGGGTGTTAGTAATTCACACTCCTTTTGTGCCTTCCCAAAGTCCTGGTTAGGGATCTCCGAGAATTCGGACGGTATCGGGGTTCTGAGGGGGACGGGCTCCTGGGCTTCTTTCTTAGTTCGGCCTCGAGGAAGGGCGGCCTGAGACACAGGGTCGGAACTTACTTGGGGGCTCTGTCCTATAAGTACGGAACAGAATTGTATGAGTGCTGAAATGACTTCAGCCCAGCCATCATAATATTGACACTGCAGGTAACATCTAACGACGGGGAATTGGTTTGCCCGCCCAAGGTAGTCATGTACCACCACAAATTTTTCGTGGTAGGGGTCCACTGGGGGGAGGAGCTCGTCGGAAACGATGAAACACGTGCATCCTGTGTCCCTGACGAGAGTCGATACTCGGCAGCCGTTCACGCTGCCCTCCTCAAATTTCAAAGTTCCCGGTGAACTTTTGTCAAAAATAAAATTTACCTGGTGGCCTGACGGAGGGGGAGAAGTTGCTGCTCGGGTCTGCACCACTGGGGAAGCCGGGGTGGCATTAATCTGGTGAACTTGGTGGGCTAGTCCGCTTTTAAGCCTAGAATTTTGGGGGCAATTCCAGCTCATGTGGTTTTCTACACCACAGGTGAAGCATATGATTGGTCGCTTCGGGAAGAGTGATGGTGGAGAAATCTTAACGGGAGGTTTGGTGTCCCGTTGTTGGTTTTGGGGAAAGAAGTTTTGGGGTTTTACGGGGCCCGGAAACTTCGTCAGCTTCACTACGAAGGGGCGCGAATCCTTGCTTCTTTCCTGGTTGGGGGGTTGGTGAGAAGTTCGATTCTCCTTTGGGTATAAACTATGGCTTGCGGCATAGACATCCGCTTCTTCGGTACACTCTTTGAAGGTCTGGCACCGACGATCCTTGACGAACGCGCGGATCTCCGTCGGGAGAGACGCCAAAAATTGATCCCGCAACACGAAGTCTGTTAAGGACTCGTAGTTCGGATCAATCTTTGAGGAATCTAACCAGAATTTAAAATTCCTCTGAAGAATGTATCCGAAATGACGGAACGTCTGTCCGGGTTGAATACGACCTCCTCGAAATTCTTGGTGGTAGAAATCGGGAGTCATATTATGAGCGGCCAATAACTCAGCATTTAAGGTACTGTAGTTAATTGTACATTCAGATGGTAAAGATATGAAAATTTCGTGCAATTTACAATTTAACAAGGGAAGTAATCTCGCTACACCTTCAGCCTCCAGATCCATGTTATTGATCTGAAGGATCTTTTCGAAGTGGGCTAAAAATGCTCCGAAATCCTCTCCATCCCTGAAATTGCGGAGCTTAAGTGGAAGATTTGGCGGGGCTTCTGAACGGGAACTGGCTGATTGTATTTCGGCTTCAACACGGGCTATTTCAATCTGATGGTGAAGCTCCGCTTGTCTTTTCCGTTCCTCTCTTTCTTCTCGTTGGATTTCTCTTTCTCTTTCTTTTTCTTCTCGTTGGATTTCTCTTTCTTCTCGTTGGATTTCTCTTTCTGTTTCTGTTCTTTGCTCCTCTTGAACGTACTCAATTAATTCTTTTCCAGAAAGTCCCAAGGATTCTCCTTGCGCTTTGAAGATTTCGAGTTGAGTCATCTTTGCACTTGGGGGCGCAATAGTCAACCAACTAAAATTCCTTGCAATAAGAATTATGCCTTCTAGAGAGTTAGCCTACCTAAATATGGGCACTGACCTATTCGTAATTGGTTTCTCGATCTAAATAACCAATGACTAAAATCACACAAAAAAACACAAACAAATTATTATAACAGTTCCTTGAGCTACTCCAGCTTCTTAAGTTTTAAAAAAAGGGGATAGCAATCGTTAAAACAAAAGGGAACTACTATACTCTATTCTTATAACGAATAACACTATGCTTATCTCGACTGAGACCAGTGTTTGCAAAGATATAGCGTTAAACCTTACACACTTGATACCAAATTTAAATAGTATATATATATATATATATATATATATATATATATATATATATATATATATATATATATATATATATATATATGTCGTAGAATGGACTCTCGACGATATACCATATATGACTATTCGTTGAGGGAACTATTCATTTATATTTAGAGTGCGTGGTGTCTGGGTTGACCGATATTATTTATCTTCAATATGCTTAAGAAGTTGAACTGAGCTCAAGGATAATAATATGGCTATCATTAATAAAATAGAGTTTTATTAATAAAAACTATCAACAACACACAAAACGGAAAATATTGACATAAACTGAGAATGGAAAGGGTCGTGGGAAATCTAGCTAATCCGAGGATTAAGATTTGGGAAAGATTTAAAAAGGTAAAACAAATAAAAATTAAAGGAATGGGATGGTTCGCTAAACCATTTAAAGCACAGGAAAGGGTTGCCAAAAGAGTTAAATACTCAAAGGTAACGTTCAGCTTACGTAATTACACGTGTTGTGCAGAGGAAGGTGACGTGAAGGAATCTTCGGTCCGCTGGCGAGTTCCAGCCGAAAGGGGCGGGGGGAATTAAATGATCCTGACGTGGCGTCTTGGGAATGAGAACCGTTTCTTGGCGAACGGGCTTGAAGAACAATGGCTGTTCTACGTTGTTCTCTTCCCTAACAACAGGGGGGGGGGGGGTGAGAACCGTCTCTTGTCTACGGGCTCAAAGAACAATGGCTGTTCTAATGTTGTTCTCTTTCTGAACAACAGGGAGGAAGGGTGAGAACCGTTTCTTGTCAATGGGCTTAAAGAACAATGGCTGTTCTAACGTTGTTCTCTTTCTGAACAACAGGGGAAGCCTTGTGGACTTGGCGTCTTGAAGGCTCGAACCTTGGCACTCAAGGGATATTGTCCTCTTCTAGACAATGATGGTGGGTCTCGAGTTAGATGGCCCTTTGGTGCACAAGGGGAGACTGGATCGTAGTGATGTCTCGCGAAGAAAATCTGGATCTCGAATCTGCTCTTAGTGGTAAAGTTTCCATATAAATAGTTGAGACATCCCCTTGGCGTAGGGGACAATGGAGTGGGGGCTTCGAGGGAATGCACAGCCGCGCCTGAGAACAATACCTTATCTGCCCATAAGCCTAACTCAATCTGGCGTGATCGGTGCATGGGGCGAACGGGGAGGGATGATAAACCTCCTTGGTTCAATATTGACTCAGGTTGCGGCGATAATTCGCCTCGCTTCAAGGCGAAGATGCACGTGGGTAGCATCGTGTTTCTAAACAACATGTGATAACGGTTGAAATTAAGCGGCCTCAACCCGTTCTATCACACCCCTCCATTCCGGGGGAAAGTTGTCACTTCGAAAAAAAAGAGAGAAGGGACAACGATAGAGCTCCGTTGTGAGGAACTCGTTTTCTTGTACCGACCGTACCTTAATGCACCTAACTAGTATTACCTCAATACATATGATTATTTTGATCTTTTGATTATAGGGGAAACTAACCTTTAATACAAACTTAATCAATAAAAGGGGCATGGAGCAATGAAATGATATAAAATTGGTGCATATAGGACAAAATAATTTATACGTAATTTAATGGGTACAAATATATATACATACAAAAAAAATAGACATTGATCGTTACAAAATTCAGACATATACATTAACTAGTTCTATTACAAGAGAATCTAATTTAAGTCGTACAAGACGGTATATACATACATGGAGATCCTAATCCTACGAATACAATTAATCTACGCTATTTGGTAACTCATTCCGACTGAGTGCGTCAGCGACCTGGTTATCGGAACCTTTTATATAATTTATTTTAAATTGATACTCTTGCAAGAGTTAACTCCAGCGCATAATTCGGACGTTGGAGTTTCGTACATTCCGAATATAGGCTAATGGGCGGTGGTCGGTTCCTATCTGAAATTCTTTTCCTATCAAGTACATTTTGAATTTGTCTATAACCCAGATAATTCGAGAGCTTCCTTCTCTATAGTGGCATATCTCTTTTCGCGTGGTAATAATTGGCGACTAGCATATGCAACTGGATGACTCGTTCCGTCATCCTCATATTGAAGGAGTACACCTCCAATGCCCTCGTTGCTCACGTCGGTCTTAATCCCAAAGCATTTTTCCGGGTTAGGCAACTTTAAAATGGGGGCAGAAATGAGCTTACTCTTGAGCTGATTAAAATGGGAAACAGCGACATCATTCCAACGTAGACGATCGGGGGAATTCTTTTTTAAAAGGGAGCTGAGGGGCGCCGAAATTGCAGCGAAATTCGGGACAAATCGCCGATAGTAAGAAGCTGATCCTAGGAACGATCTTAATTGCTTCTTTGTAATCGGGAAGGGCATGTCGGCGATTGCCTTAATCTTGTCCTCTTGGGGACCTAACTTGCTTTGTCCTATTTTTAAACCCAAGTATTTTATGGTTTCGTGGGCAAAATGGCATTTGCTGGGGCCAATGGTGAGGCCATTTTCGCGCAGTCGCTCGAAGAGAGCTAATAGGGTGGTTAAACGCTGACTCCATTCGCGAGTAGCGACGTAGACATTATTGAAGTAAAAGGATACATTCGGAAGTCCATCTAACAACCTTCTCATGAGACGGTTATAGTTGCTACAAGCAGTCGAGAGGCCAAAGGGAAGGCGTTTAAATTGCATTAAGCCTTTCTTCGTTGCAAAGGCGGTATATGCTTTCACCTCGGCCCGGAGGGGGATTTGATAATACGCCTTACACAAATCGAGTTCTGAGATGAACTTGGCGTTTTCAAAAAGGTGGAGGTTTTGGTCTACCAACGGGATGGGCTCGGCGTCGAACACAGTTACCAAATTTAACTTCCGGAAGTCGATGCACATCCGATAAGAACCATCAGGTTTCTTGACCATGACGATTGGGGAACAATAACTAGAGGTGGAAGGTTCTATTATGTCTAAACTAATTAAATTATCAACTTCGGCGTTAAAGGCTTGGCGTAAATGAATCGGCATGGGATAGGGTTTTGAACGGACGGGTTCTAAGGTTGTTAATTTAATATTATGCTCAAAACTAGTAACGCATCCAGGCTTCTCTGAAATAACGTCGTCGAACTGACATAATAGTTCTTGTAGCTGACTCTTTTAAAGTAGTGTCAGCTGCGCGTCAATATCCAGGTCAGAGGATTCAAAAGGCTCACCTGGTAGGGAAGGAAGAGGGTAATCGGCATCAGGTTGGATGCACACTGTCTGTATTACATTAAGGGACTCTGCGGGGTAATCCTCTTCAAGTGCCGATGTTTCGTCCAGTGCTACGAACGTATCTCCATGGGCGCGTTGGGGGTACTTTTTTCCTTGGGTCCACGGACAGTCTCCGTGTCCTGGTTTTGGGCCTTATCACCTAAGGGTGTTAGTAATTCACACTCCTTTTGTGCCTTCCCAAAGTCCTGGTTAGGGATCTCCGAGAATTCGGACGGTATCGGGGTTCTGAGGGGGACGGGCTCCTGGGCTTCTTTCTTAGTTCGGCCTCGAGGAAGGGCGGCCTGAGACACAGGGTCGGAACTTACTTGGGGGCTCTGTCCTATAAGTACGGAACAGAATTGTATGAGTGCTGAAATGACTTCAGCCCAGCCATCATAATATTGACACTGCAGGTAACATCTAACGACGGGGAATTGGTTTGCCCGCCCAAGGTAGTCATGTACCACCACAAATTTTTCGTGGTAGGGGTCCACTGGGGGGAGGAGCTCGTCGGAAACGATGAAACACGTGCATCCTGTGTCCCTGACGAGAGTCGATACTCGGCAGCCGTTCACGCTGCCCTCCTCAAATTTCAAAGTTCCCGGTGAACTTTTGTCAAAAATAAAATTTACCTGGTGGCCTGACGGAGGGGGAGAAGTTGCTGCTCGGGTCTGCACCACTGGGGAAGCCGGGGTGGCATTAATCTGGTGAACTTGGTGGGCTAGTCCGCTTTTAAGCCTAGAATTTTGGGGGCAATTCCAGCTCATGTGGTTTTCTACACCACAGGTGAAGCATATGATTGGTCGCTTCGGGAAGAGTGATGGTGGAGAAATCTTAACGGGAGGTTTGGTGTCCCGTTGTTGGTTTTGGGGAAAGAAGTTTTGGGGTTTTACGGGGCCCGGAAACTTCGTCAGCTTCACTACGAAGGGGCGCGAATCCTTGCTTCTTTCCTGGTTGGGGGGTTGGTGAGAAGTTCGATTCTCCTTTGGGTATAAACTATGGCTTGCGGCATAGACATCCGCTTCTTCGGTACACTCTTTGAAGGTCTGGCACCGACGATCCTTGACGAACGCGCGGATCTCCGTCGGGAGAGACGCCAAAAATTGATCCCGCAACACGAAGTCTGTTAAGGACTCGTAGTTCGGATCAATCTTTGAGGAATCTAACCAGAATTTAAAATTCCTCTGAAGAATGTATCCGAAATGACGGAACGTCTGTCCGGGTTGAATACGACCTCCTCGAAATTCTTGGTGGTAGAAATCGGGAGTCATATTATGAGCGGCCAATAACTCAGCATTTAAGGTACTGTAGTTAATTGTACATTCAGATGGTAAAGATATGAAAATTTCGTGCAATTTACAATTTAACAAGGGAAGTAATCTCGCTACACCTTCAGCCTCCAGATCCATGTTATTGATCTGAAGGATCTTTTCGAAGTGGGCTAAAAATGCTCCGAAATCCTCTCCATCCCTGAAATTGCGGAGCTTAAGTGGAAGATTTGGCGGGGCTTCTGAACGGGAACTGGCTGATTGTATTTCGGCTTCAACACGGGCTATTTCAATCTGATGGTGAAGCTCCGCTTGTCTTTTCCGTTCCTCTCTTTCTTCTCGTTGGATTTCTCTTTCTCTTTCTTTTTCTTCTCGTTGGATTTCTCTTTCTTCTCGTTGGATTTCTCTTTCTGTTTCTGTTCTTTGCTCCTCTTGAACGTACTCAATTAATTCTTTTCCAGAAAGTCCCAAGGATTCTCCTTGCGCTTTGAAGATTTCGAGTTGAGTCATCTTTGCACTTGGGGGCGCAATAGTCAACCAACTAAAATTCCTTGCAATAAGAATTATGCCTTCTAGAGAGTTAGCCTACCTAAATATGGGCACTGACCTATTCGTAATTGGTTTCTCGATCTAAATAACCAATGACTAAAATCACACAAAAAAACACAAACAAATTATTATAACAGTTCCTTGAGCTACTCCAGCTTCTTAAGTTTTAAAAAAAGGGGATAGCAATCGTTAAAACAAAAGGGAACTACTATACTCTATTCTTATAACGAATAACACTATGCTTATCTCGACTGAGACCAGTGTTTGCAAAGATATAGCGTTAAACCTTACACACTTGATACCAAATTTAAATAGTATATATATATATATATATATATATATATATATATATATATATATATATATATATATATATATATATATGTCGTAGAATGGACTCTCGACGATATACCATATATGACTATTCGTTGAGGGAACTATTCATTTATATTTAGAGTGCGTGGTGTCTGGGTTGACCGATATTATTTATCTTCAATATGCTTAAGAAGTTGAACTGAGCTCAAGGATAATAATATGGCTATCATTAATAAAATAGAGTTTTATTAATAAAAACTATCAACAACACACAAAACGGAAAATATTGACATAAACTGAGAATGGAAAGGGTCGTGGGAAATCTAGCTAATCCGAGGATTAAGATTTGGGAAAGATTTAAAAAGGTAAAACAAATAAAAATTAAAGGAATGGGATGGTTCGCTAAACCATTTAAAGCACAGGAAAGGGTTGCCAAAAGAGTTAAATACTCAAAGGTAACGTTCAGCTTACGTAATTACACGTGTTGTGCAGAGGAAGGTGACGTGAAGGAATCTTCGGTCCGCTGGCGAGTTCCAGCCGAAAGGGGCGGGGGGAATTAAATGATCCTGACGTGGCGTCTTGGGAATGAGAACCGTTTCTTGGCGAACGGGCTTGAAGAACAATGGCTGTTCTACGTTGTTCTCTTCCCTAACAACAGGGGGGGGGGGGGTGAGAACCGTCTCTTGTCTACGGGCTCAAAGAACAATGGCTGTTCTAATGTTGTTCTCTTTCTGAACAACAGGGAGGAAGGGTGAGAACCGTTTCTTGTCAATGGGCTTAAAGAACAATGGCTGTTCTAACGTTGTTCTCTTTCTGAACAACAGGGGAAGCCTTGTGGACTTGGCGTCTTGAAGGCTCGAACCTTGGCACTCAAGGGATATTGTCCTCTTCTAGACAATGATGGTGGGTCTCGAGTTAGATGGCCCTTTGGTGCACAAGGGGAGACTGGATCGTAGTGATGTCTCGCGAAGAAAATCTGGATCTCGAATCTGCTCTTAGTGGTAAAGTTTCCATATAAATAGTTGAGACATCCCCTTGGCGTAGGGGACAATGGAGTGGGGGCTTCGAGGGAATGCACAGCCGCGCCTGAGAACAATACCTTATCTGCCCATAAGCCTAACTCAATCTGGCGTGATCGGTGCATGGGGCGAACGGGGAGGGATGATAAACCTCCTTGGTTCAATATTGACTCAGGTTGCGGCGATAATTCGCCTCGCTTCAAGGCGAAGATGCACGTGGGTAGCATCGTGTTTCTAAACAACATGTGATAACGGTTGAAATTAAGCGGCCTCAACCCGTTCTATCACACCCCTCCATTCCGGGGGAAAGTTGTCACTTCGAAAAAAAAGAGAGAAGGGACAACGATAGAGCTCCGTTGTGAGGAACTCGTTTTCTTGTACCGACCGTACCTTAATGCACCTAACTAGTATTACCTCAATACATATGATTATTTTGATCTTTTGATTATAGGGGAAACTAACCTTTAATACAAACTTAATCAATAAAAGGGGCATGGAGCAATGAAATGATATAAAATTGGTGCATATAGGACAAAATAATTTATACGTAATTTAATGGGTACAAATATATATACATACAAAAAAAATAGACATTGATCGTTACAAAATTCAGACATATACATTAACTAGTTCTATTACAAGAGAATCTAATTTAAGTCGTACAAGACGGTATATACATACATGGAGATCCTAATCCTACGAATACAATTAATCTACGCTATTTGGTAACTCATTCCGACTGAGTGCGTCAGCGACCTGGTTATCGGAACCTTTTATATAATTTATTTTAAATTGATACTCTTGCAAGAGTTAACTCCAGCGCATAATTCGGACGTTGGAGTTTCGTACATTCCGAATATAGGCTAATGGGCGGTGGTCGGTTCCTATCTGAAATTCTTTTCCTATCAAGTACATTTTGAATTTGTCTATAACCCAGATAATTCGAGAGCTTCCTTCTCTATAGTGGCATATCTCTTTTCGCGTGGTAATAATTGGCGACTAGCATATGCAACTGGATGACTCGTTCCGTCATCCTCATATTGAAGGAGTACACCTCCAATGCCCTCGTTGCTCACGTCGGTCTTAATCCCAAAGCATTTTTCCGGGTTAGGCAACTTTAAAATGGGGGCAGAAATGAGCTTACTCTTGAGCTGATTAAAATGGGAAACAGCGACATCATTCCAACGTAGACGATCGGGGGAATTCTTTTTTAAAAGGGAGCTGAGGGGCGCCGAAATTGCAGCGAAATTCGGGACAAATCGCCGATAGTAAGAAGCTGATCCTAGGAACGATCTTAATTGCTTCTTTGTAATCGGGAAGGGCATGTCGGCGATTGCCTTAATCTTGTCCTCTTGGGGACCTAACTTGCTTTGTCCTATTTTTAAACCCAAGTATTTTATGGTTTCGTGGGCAAAATGGCATTTGCTGGGGCCAATGGTGAGGCCATTTTCGCGCAGTCGCTCGAAGAGAGCTAATAGGGTGGTTAAACGCTGACTCCATTCGCGAGTAGCGACGTAGACATTATTGAAGTAAAAGGATACATTCGGAAGTCCATCTAACAACCTTCTCATGAGACGGTTATAGTTGCTACAAGCAGTCGAGAGGCCAAAGGGAAGGCGTTTAAATTGCATTAAGCCTTTCTTCGTTGCAAAGGCGGTATATGCTTTCACCTCGGCCCGGAGGGGGATTTGATAATACGCCTTACACAAATCGAGTTCTGAGATGAACTTGGCGTTTTCAAAAAGGTGGAGGTTTTGGTCTACCAACGGGATGGGCTCGGCGTCGAACACAGTTACCAAATTTAACTTCCGGAAGTCGATGCACATCCGATAAGAACCATCAGGTTTCTTGACCATGACGATTGGGGAACAATAACTAGAGGTGGAAGGTTCTATTATGTCTAAACTAATTAAATTATCAACTTCGGCGTTAAAGGCTTGGCGTAAATGAATCGGCATGGGATAGGGTTTTGAACGGACGGGTTCTAAGGTTGTTAATTTAATATTATGCTCAAAACTAGTAACGCATCCAGGCTTCTCTGAAATAACGTCGTCGAACTGACATAATAGTTCTTGTAGCTGACTCTTTTAAAGTAGTGTCAGCTGCGCGTCAATATCCAGGTCAGAGGATTCAAAAGGCTCACCTGGTAGGGAAGGAAGAGGGTAATCGGCATCAGGTTGGATGCACACTGTCTGTATTACATTAAGGGACAAAAGTGACATTGAATATTGGCAACAGAAATCGATACACAAAATCGCTTTCACTATTTTACTTGCCATCAATTCAATGAAAATGTGCGGAGCTTATGCCGCAAGTGGACGACTCTCCTGGGCTAAGACAACAGAACTGCGCTCTATTGGAACTCAGTGTCTCGTTTGAGCTCGTACAACGAGGTTTTAGTATATGGCACTCCAGCGTGCTGATTATCTGCATTCGTGCCTACATTTGACGTGCTATAACTTCTGTGCAAGTGGATACAATGGGGTGGAAAAAGCTTTCTATGACAGAGAAAAGCCGTGCCTTGACCCTATTAGAGCAGGAAAAGTCTTTTATTGATGTAGCAGCAGATTTAGTAACCTCAAAAATGACACTGCAGGTAACATCTAACGACGGGGAATTGGTTTGCCCGCCCAAGGTAGTCATGTACCACCACAAATTTTTCGTGGTAGGGGTCCACTGGGGGGAGGAGCTCGTCGGAAACGATGAAACACGTGCATCCTGTGTCCCTGACGAGAGTCGATACTCGGCAGCCGTTCACGCTGCCCTCCTCAAATTTCAAAGTTCCCGGTGAACTTTTGTCAAAAATAAAATTTACCTGGTGGCCTGACGGAGGGGGAGAAGTTGCTGCTCGGGTCTGCACCACTGGGGAAGCCGGGGTGGCATTAATCTGGTGAACTTGGTGGGCTAGTCCGCTTTTAAGCCTAGAATTTTGGGGGCAATTCCAGCTCATGTGGTTTTCTACACCACAGGTGAAGCATATGATTGGTCGCTTCGGGAAGAGTGATGGTGGAGAAATCTTAACGGGAGGTTTGGTGTCCCGTTGTTGGTTTTGGGGAAAGAAGTTTTGGGGTTTTACGGGGCCCGGAAACTTCGTCAGCTTCACTACGAAGGGGCGCGAATCCTTGCTTCTTTCCTGGTTGGGGGGTTGGTGAGAAGTTCGATTCTCCTTTGGGTATAAACTATGGCTTGCGGCATAGACATCCGCTTCTTCGGTACACTCTTTGAAGGTCTGGCACCGACGATCCTTGACGAACGCGCGGATCTCCGTCGGGAGAGACGCCAAAAATTGATCCCGCAACACGAAGTCTGTTAAGGACTCGTAGTTCGGATCAATCTTTGAGGAATCTAACCAGAATTTAAAATTCCTCTGAAGAATGTATCCGAAATGACGGAACGTCTGTCCGGGTTGAATACGACCTCCTCGAAATTCTTGGTGGTAGAAATCGGGAGTCATATTATGAGCGGCCAATAACTCAGCATTTAAGGTACTGTAGTTAATTGTACATTCAGATGGTAAAGATATGAAAATTTCGTGCAATTTACAATTTAACAAGGGAAGTAATCTCGCTACACCTTCAGCCTCCAGATCCATGTTATTGATCTGAAGGATCTTTTCGAAGTGGGCTAAAAATGCTCCGAAATCCTCTCCATCCCTGAAATTGCGGAGCTTAAGTGGAAGATTTGGCGGGGCTTCTGAACGGGAACTGGCTGATTGTATTTCGGCTTCAACACGGGCTATTTCAATCTGATGGTGAAGCTCCGCTTGTCTTTTCCGTTCCTCTCTTTCTTCTCGTTGGATTTCTCTTTCTCTTTCTTTTTCTTCTCGTTGGATTTCTCTTTCTTCTCGTTGGATTTCTCTTTCTGTTTCTGTTCTTTGCTCCTCTTGAACGTACTCAATTAATTCTTTTCCAGAAAGTCCCAAGGATTCTCCTTGCGCTTTGAAGATTTCGAGTTGAGTCATCTTTGCACTTGGGGGCGCAATAGTCAACCAACTAAAATTCCTTGCAATAAGAATTATGCCTTCTAGAGAGTTAGCCTACCTAAATATGGGCACTGACCTATTCGTAATTGGTTTCTCGATCTAAATAACCAATGACTAAAATCACACAAAAAAACACAAACAAATTATTATAACAGTTCCTTGAGCTACTCCAGCTTCTTAAGTTTTAAAAAAAGGGGATAGCAATCGTTAAAACAAAAGGGAACTACTATACTCTATTCTTATAACGAATAACACTATGCTTATCTCGACTGAGACCAGTGTTTGCAAAGATATAGCGTTAAACCTTACACACTTGATACCAAATTTAAATAGTATATATATATATATATATATATATATATATATATATATATATATATATATATATATATATATATATATGTCGTAGAATGGACTCTCGACGATATACCATATATGACTATTCGTTGAGGGAACTATTCATTTATATTTAGAGTGCGTGGTGTCTGGGTTGACCGATATTATTTATCTTCAATATGCTTAAGAAGTTGAACTGAGCTCAAGGATAATAATATGGCTATCATTAATAAAATAGAGTTTTATTAATAAAAACTATCAACAACACACAAAACGGAAAATATTGACATAAACTGAGAATGGAAAGGGTCGTGGGAAATCTAGCTAATCCGAGGATTAAGATTTGGGAAAGATTTAAAAAGGTAAAACAAATAAAAATTAAAGGAATGGGATGGTTCGCTAAACCATTTAAAGCACAGGAAAGGGTTGCCAAAAGAGTTAAATACTCAAAGGTAACGTTCAGCTTACGTAATTACACGTGTTGTGCAGAGGAAGGTGACGTGAAGGAATCTTCGGTCCGCTGGCGAGTTCCAGCCGAAAGGGGCGGGGGGAATTAAATGATCCTGACGTGGCGTCTTGGGAATGAGAACCGTTTCTTGGCGAACGGGCTTGAAGAACAATGGCTGTTCTACGTTGTTCTCTTCCCTAACAACAGGGGGGGGGGGGTGAGAACCGTCTCTTGTCTACGGGCTCAAAGAACAATGGCTGTTCTAATGTTGTTCTCTTTCTGAACAACAGGGAGGAAGGGTGAGAACCGTTTCTTGTCAATGGGCTTAAAGAACAATGGCTGTTCTAACGTTGTTCTCTTTCTGAACAACAGGGGAAGCCTTGTGGACTTGGCGTCTTGAAGGCTCGAACCTTGGCACTCAAGGGATATTGTCCTCTTCTAGACAATGATGGTGGGTCTCGAGTTAGATGGCCCTTTGGTGCACAAGGGGAGACTGGATCGTAGTGATGTCTCGCGAAGAAAATCTGGATCTCGAATCTGCTCTTAGTGGTAAAGTTTCCATATAAATAGTTGAGACATCCCCTTGGCGTAGGGGACAATGGAGTGGGGGCTTCGAGGGAATGCACAGCCGCGCCTGAGAACAATACCTTATCTGCCCATAAGCCTAACTCAATCTGGCGTGATCGGTGCATGGGGCGAACGGGGAGGGATGATAAACCTCCTTGGTTCAATATTGACTCAGGTTGCGGCGATAATTCGCCTCGCTTCAAGGCGAAGATGCACGTGGGTAGCATCGTGTTTCTAAACAACATGTGATAACGGTTGAAATTAAGCGGCCTCACACCTCTATACTTCGTTTATTTAATTTACCAGAAAGCATTTGATTCAATAGACACCCCAGAAATCATAACAACCTTGAAGAATCAAGGTTTTGATCCGGTGTACATAAATATCAGAGAAAACATATATTGCAGATCTTACATTAGATTACATAAGGTTTCAGACATACATATTTCACTTACAGAAATTTGTAAGACAAGGAGATATTATCTCTCCGAAATCATTCACGTCCTCTCTAGAAATAAAATTTAGGAGGCTAAACTGGCAAAACCAAAGCATTAAGATCGATGAGGTTTTCTTCAATCACCTGAGATTCGAAGACGATATCGTACCATAGCTGAAAACTTAGAAGAGATTCAAGCAATGCTTCAAGAACTTAACCATGAAAGCAAAATATGTCAGCTTAAAATATATCTTGGAAAAACAAAAGTCATGACAAACCAACCAAATATCGACATGATAGATATCACCATTGGCAACTAGTAAATTGAAATGGTATATAAATATATCTATCTTGGTCAACAAGTTACAATACCACCGGAAAAGACCAAGAAATCCAACGTAGTTTTGAGACATATTTTTATTTTTTTTCTTCATTTTTAAAATTTACGTGATTAAATTAATCATTATAATATTTAAATTGTAGCAAATTTATTAAAACCAGTAATTCAAAAATAATAAGAAAAAAAGAGTTGCATTCCTTCGCTGAATCCAAAATAGCACTCTGGTCCTGTTCCCTTAAAAGTTGAGTTTCAATCCCTGGAGCTTTGATATTCGATCAAAAGTGTAAAATGATGACAAATATGGGTTAAATCAATGATGGGTAATGATAATCTATTTCGTAATATTTTTTTAGAAAAAATAATCGTTTAATCTTTTTTAATTCCAGAAATAATTCTTTCAAAAGAAAACTGTACAATCATTGTCGCTCTGCGCCAAAGTGGCCTGAATGCAATGATATAGTTGCTAAGGATATTGCATCAAGAAGAACTATTTCTAGGATTATTAAGGACTTTCGACTTCTGTGGAGATATATTCTGGACGCCCAAAAGCTTCAATGAAGGCCAAGGTCGCTTGCTAGTAAGGTCCTGCCGAAGGATCAGCTTGCCTCAAGTCCCAAGCCTGCTCACGATTGGGAAGAAATAGGTGTAAACGCGTCAGAACACACAATAGGGAGACTTTTCGATATATTTTTCAAGTCAAGAAGGGCTAGAGGAAACAACACATGACCAAAAGAACCTTACAGATAGGCTCCACTTTTGTAAGAAACTTAAATAATGCGCTGTTGAAGATAGAAGAAAAGTGATATTCTCTGATGAAATTCCCTACGCTTGTTTGAAGCTTGTGAAAGATCTTTGGTTAGGAGGAGAGAACGGGAACGATTTCACGAGTCCTGTGCCATGCCCAGGGTGGAGCATTCGAACACTTTCCATGTATTGAGCTGCTTCTCATTTAAAGGAACTGTAGATCATTCTAGTAACATGAGCACTGCCATGAACTCAAAATGGTATCGAATGTGCTTTATAAGTACTCGTACCTTTGCCCAACAGTTCAGGGCCAGTTTTAGGATCATAACTGTATTTTAAGCATGATGGCACACCTTGTAAAAAGCAAAGGCAATAATAAAGTTCTTGGTTAAAAATAACATCAAACTTTTAGGAACTTTGCTCGAGAATTTACCAAATTTGAACTCAATATAGAATTTGCGGGTGATACTCAAATTGGCGGCTAAAGAAAAATGGAGCAATATCGGTCAAGATTTTATCACAAATTGGGTCTCCAAAAGGCAAAATGAATTAAATCAGTCCTAAAACAAGGGACATCTTATAAATATTGACATGTGCTCACCAATTGACTGGATTTATTAATAAAATAGGTTTGGACTCTAATTTATTTTATATTTCGCCTTCAAATTATGATACAAACATAATAAAACAAAATGCAACGTTTTATTAGTTTTATTAATTTTCTTATATGAAAAAATATAGCAGTCTTAAAACTATTTGCCTTAACTGTAGATTGGAAGGCATTTGGAAACGTAAGCATCATCTTCAAAAGCAAAATGGCCATGTACCTGAAAAGAAAAGTATACATTGCATAATGAAAACTATGACCTATACAGCAGAAACTTGGAACCTGACCAAAAATCTTACATTAAAAGTGAGAACAACACAAAGATGTCATGAACGCGTTATGATCTTGGCATGACAGAAAATCAGCCACTTGGATAAGTGGCCAAACCAAACTTAGGGCTATAGTGGAAGCTATAAGAATCCTGAAATGGAGCTGGTTAGGCCATGTGGTAAGATTCCAAGGCAATAGATGGACAGAGATATTATTGCTTCGACTCCACATGATAAAAAAACGACCAAAAACAAGATAAAGAGACAATTTTAGAAACAATTTGCGCAAGATCGCAAATTATTAAAGACTAGGTTGTATTTTGACTTTACCAATTTTATTTTGGAACGTTCTAACTGGTAAATATTGTTGTGGGAATCTGGCTGGAGATTAAAAATCAACTGAGAAAGATTCATTTTATTTGTTCGTATTAAAAAACTAACTAAAATTTTGGTCGCGACCTTTCGTCTTTCTTCAGGCATTTTAGGAAGGAAGTCTTCGTTGTTGTTTAGGCGGCATTGATGTAAAATTTTCCATTCACGTTGCCTCTTTTAGCGGTGAGGTAGTTGTTAGGTGGTCGTGAAGGGCAAAGAATGAAGTTCGATTGATTGATTGATTGAGGAAAAAAGAGTGAATGAGCAAGAAAGTTGATAGAGGTAAAAACGAGGTCTGATGACCAAAAGTCGCGTGCTCTCACTTATTCTGATTTGTTACCTTAAGACCTTCAAAACCTTTAATAATTCTCGGACTAACCTTGGGAGCTCCTTGGCAATTATATCACATTCGAAAGAGAATGCAAAAAAACATAATGGTTTCAAATTTCGTTTGAATTGACCGAATAGTTATGATGTTATTGCCAAATAATTCCCGAGCTAACTTTAGAAAGACCTTGGCAATTATATAATTCGAAGGCAAATGTAAAATAACACAAGGGTTTAAAATCTCTCTAGAATCCGCCCAATAGTTATTATGTTATTTCCAAATAATTCCCCGACTAATTTAGGAGGACGTTGGCAATTATATCATTCAAAAGAGAATGTAAAACAACATAAGAGCTTCTAATTTCGTTAGAATCGGCCGAATAATTATGATGTTATTGTTAAAACAAAATAATACCCTTGCTAATCTTGGAAGAACTTTGGCAATTACATCATTCGAAAGAGAATGTAAAACAATATAAAGGTTTCAAATTTCGTTAAAAATTGGCTTAATAATTATAATGTTATTACCAAAACAAAAAAGGGGACCGACCGACCGAAATAATGAGATGGAGAGTCACCCGCGACTAAACATATGATTAGTTTTACCCTGGTAAATAGGGTATGTCTAGCTTTCTTCTTTTTTGTCTTCAGCGCCACTAGTGGTGCCCACAGGTGACTGAGTTGATCGCTTTTGGTGACCATTTGTTGCCATTTTGTTTTCTTTAATTATATATATATATATATATATATATATATATATATATATATATATATATATATATATATATATATATATATATATATATATATATATATATATATATATATATATATATATATATATATATATATATATATATATATATATATATATATATATATATATATATATATATATATATATATATTATAAGAAAAATGAACCATGCACTTCACTTGCCGGGCTCTCCACGCTCCAACGTGTCCTCACCTATTTGCCCCACCTCTCTCTCCTTTGGTTGTTTTGAGCGCTCCCAAGCTCCCTACAACGCGGAGAATGAAGTTTCCCTTTCCCCACCCTTGATTCTTTCCCGCTTTCCAAGATCGAACCCGATAGAATTCACCTACGCCTCGACGCGTAAACACCCCCTCTCAAGACTCTCGACTCGTTCCGTTTCCTCCCTTTCAAAGCACAGTCCAGTGGTTTTCGATGGTAAGATCTCAATTCCGAAGCTACTCAAGGTAAGTACACAATTTCTCATTCACGGGAGAATGGACCTTGTCCTTCGAATTTTCCCTCTTTTCAGCTCTTCCCCGTTTCATTTATCTTTCTTAACAGTGAACTAACGAGGGTTCTTTGGGCTAAGTCCACTTAGAGAATCTCCCCTGAAAAGACCACTTGTATCTTTTCAAAACCTTACTCTTATTTATCGGTTTCTCTTTTTCCTATCCTTCAGCCATTTCCCCTTTTTGTTAACAAACCTAATACGTTGGTTTCCGCGCCTTTCAAGCGTAGGCATTGGGACTAACAATATATATATATATATATATATATATATATATATATATATATATATATATATATATATATATATATATTAGAAAATATCACATTTTCGAGATATATATTCCGTGCAAGAAATAATAAACCACAATATTTGAATCCGATTTATTTACGAACATAACTAGTTTCGGCTTCGGCCATTATCAACTGTATGATGAAATGTAAGATATGCAACTCTAGTATATAAAGGCGAAAAATCAGACTAAACAAAATGAAAAAATAGAAATATAATGAAATATATAAATATATGTATGGTTAGGGAGGCAACTTTTAATCCCGGCGAACGAGTGATTCTGGCTGTTTATAAATGGATTGGTCAACATTATTCGAGATCTATTTCTTAAATTTATATTTTCCTTCAGACATATTAAAGTTATTGACCTTGCTAATAGTGTTTGATTCAGCAATCCACCTTTCTATATATGTAATTGTTGGATTTATAAATTATTTTTGCTTCGTTGAATTCGATTCTATTAAGAGGAGGATTGCTCAATCAATCATTATTAGCATTATTTCCTTTTTTTTTGTCTTCGAATCTTTATATTTCTCTGGCATCAGCAAATCCTTCTCGTTAAATTAATTCAGCCTTATTTCTGCACTTAATTTCCGGACTATGTATTGCATTTGACAAAAAATCCATCACCTACTCCAAGTATTCTTTTGATGATTCAAAATAAGTTATTAATGCAAGATGGCTGCCAATCTATTTTTCGTCATATTATAATAATTATAAATTTGCGTGCCTTAATTAGTAATATTACTATATAGTGTATATCTGATGTACACAAACTTTTGATATACACTATATAGTATTTGCACATTTTTTAAAAAAAATTGAGATATTTATAAAAGAGCGCCTTCGATTGCGTTTGAGTTGTTAATTTGTAGATTTGCTGGATTTCCTACAGGTAAGGATTTTTGCGGGTGTCTGCTCTCACCTAGAATCGAACCTGTGTACCGAGGCAAATCCAACGTCTTATCAACTTGGGTACGAGCTATCCAAGAAGCGAAGTTAAAATTGCCTTTTTAGTCGAGGGGAACGAATAGAGAAAAATAATGTGTATAGTACCATCCAAAACTAGACAGCAAAATTTAAAAATTCACATTTTCTTCAAAATAGTCATTTAATTTCTCTGAAGATTGTACTGAATATTCTTTGAGATTTTTCTCTGAGAGCTTCCAAGTTTCAGTTGATAGAGCAGCGGCTAAAACGGTTACGAGGAAAGTAATGTCTGTTTGAAGAAAGATTGCGTCTAAAACAATACATGAATGATAACTTAGAACTTTCAGTTTACACGTACACAATTCGCAAGGTATGTATACCAACATTATTCCACGTGTATTTTAGACTAGTACAGATGGTATTGCTCATTTTCAGGAAGTGCTTATGACCTTTATAGCAACTTAAAGAAAACAGATCAATTTATTAAGATAACGATACGAGTAAAGATCACAAAATCCTTCAGAAATCAGGAAGTCCAGTAAAAAAGGGTATGAAATGATACTGCCGGACATTTTGAGGCATTTGGGCCTCTAAAAAACGCAGATAGGTAAGATCATACGATGTAACCCCTGCCGGCGAATGACCAATTTCAGACAACAGCCAGTCTTTTACGTCAGTTTGCATAGAATTGGAACCTGAATGTGTATGGCTGACTTTCGCACGTCGCTTGAGAGAGATGGGACGCATAATGCTCCCCTGCTAAGAAATCACTCATAACTAAAGTGATGAAAGAGACTAGGTTGTCTTTCGCTACTGAGTGTTGAACGGGCGGGTTCCTAGTCGCCAATATGGATGTGCACGTAATTTTGAGTTAATTTTTAAAGTGCTGGGGGGGGGGGGGGTTCAGCACTGGGTGGCGCAATGTTCTTGGAGATACGGGCGGGAGCTGCGTTTGAAGGTGCCTTCTTGAAGTGTCACTTAGTTGTTCTCACGGCAAGCCGTCAAGCAGTAGGAACTCTATATTGATCGAGTAGGTTCCGACCAAGTATAGGGAGCAAAGAGAAGTGTTTGTTTTCTCAAGTTTAATTATCACTTTAGCTGGACTTCTTTGATAAATTTTACAGCTTTCGAAAGGTCCAATATCAAACTAGTAGGTGGTCAGCTTTTGGAAAATTCTGAGGTAAGTTACCGTTTACAACAATGTTTTAGGTATATATATGACAATTTCTGGAACTAGGCGGAGCTAAATTACATTTACCATTTTTATTTAAATGGGTGTGTCTCTTTCCAATCTTACTTTACTCCGCATGCGCTAAGAATGGCTTTAGAATGGAAAATTTCATTATATCAGAGCCAATCGTTCATTGAGGGTAAAGAAGGTCGTACAGGATTCGTTGATCTGATATTTAGGAACGGAGGGGAACCTTAGTTGGAGGGACCGGAAGAAGAGATTGGTTACACCATCACAAGGAAATATGCCTTCAAAGAAGGTGGATTTCGACCTAAGGGTGATTCTTATACAATAAGGGGGGATGGGAGTTAATGACTTGACGAGAAATTGTCTAAAAAGACGAGTTGTTGCAAGGTGGAAGGGGGTTAACTTGTCTGACTTACTACAGAATTTTCCTGAATTTAAACTTAATACAATGGTTTTAGGGGACTGGATTCCTCTGGTTTCTTAATAGGAGTGAATTATATGTACACTCATATATACTTAAGAAATATTTTATATTCACCTAGAGATGACCATTTTAAGCATACAGATATATAATATAAATTAAAAGGTCGTAATACAATACTGGACGCGGTTCTGTCATGAAATTAGTTACCCTTTATCTATTTAATAATATATTCTTGTTGTTCTTTTGCTTTCTTTTATTGATAATGTTTTTTTTACATTATATTAATGCTTCCTATGTAAATGGAAAACATTTACACTAATGTTGTGGGCTTAAAAGTGCGAAAGCGTTCTTTCAGAAACTAAGCAAATTAAATTTGTCGTTGAGGTGAGTGAAAAATTAAAATCCCACATTCACGAAACTGAAGCTTAAATTTGGAGGTGGCCGCGTTAGGTTGTGGGACATGTTTTCAAGCGCCGGGGACTACTCGCTCGTCCCTTTATACCGCAAAGGAAACGTTGCGGTATACAAGAGTCTCTCCAAACAGCGGGAGTACGTGAGCCTGTTTTCATGCAGGCCAATACTCCGCGCCACATAGAAAATACGATGAAACAGTTCTTGGATGCTGAAAATGTCGACGTGGGGAATTTCCGGCCTAAACAGACCATGATTTAAAACGGATAGAAAAACTATGGAAGTTACTCGGTGAGAAGATAATGGCTCCGAAGCTGATGAATGTTGAAGATCTATGGCAAAGTTTGGAAAAAGAATGGGATAAGATCACACCCGAACAGTGTGGCAAATGGGGGTTGGGGGAGGCCTAAGGATGAAGATTGCTAAATTCAGAACAAGGGCCTGAATACTTTGTATTAATCTTTTGTTTGCTCGTCTGAAATCATTAATTTGTTCTCTGGTTATGGCTACATTTATAACTGGCGTTCAAATAACTTTTACTTCCTCATAACCTATCCATAACCCTATATTTTAGGAACGAGATTTTTTAAAGGTGTTTGGATAAGATTTTTTCTTTTAGTTCGGTTGTCACCTAAGAAAAAAAAGAAGAGAAAAAAGGAAAAAGAAAAAGAAAAGAAAAAGGAAAAAGAAGAAAAGAAGAATAATAGGAAGAAGAAGAAGAAGAAGAAGAAGAAGAAGAAGAAGAAGAAGAAGAAGAAGAAGAAGAAGAAAAGGGTGTTCAGGGTGTTAAAATAAAGCGTCAATAAAGGGGATTAAAAAAGGCGGTTAAGATTAGCAAATAAGGCCGTAGGCCACACCCTGCAGGGGTGCCTGTGTAACCAAGCTCCTCCTCTTAAGGAAGAGAACAGCGGCTTGTTTTATTATATGCGTTTCTATGAAGTGAAGCTTAGAGAGTATCGGATTCAAATTTCAAAGAATATTCTGCGCGATTATTATGGAAATTAAAAGAGTATTTTCAAGAAAATGTAGATTTTAGCATTCTTTTGTCTATTCTTGAACGGTACTGTATGTTGTGTCGATGACTTTTATACCCTTATACGTAGGGTAGCAGACAACTGCTGGCCTCTGTTCACTGAGGATGTAATGAAAATACAAAGTCAAATTGAGAGTAAAAGCGAACTTACAAACTCCACCGTGTAAATCGCATTTTGAAATAACCTCTCATATCAACTTTAACTTCGCTTATACATGGAATCACGGTTATTCGTTTATATTATTGTTAAGCAAGGCAATGCTCAGTCTACCTCTCTTTTCACAACCAACACATTCGATAAACATGACCATCTACATATCTTTAAACTAACTGTTAAGAGGAAATAATGCTTAAATGTAACTATTTTATGATATATTATATTTTCCTCTCATATTTTTTCATCTGATTTTTTATTCCACTTTTTTATTAATTTAAACTCAGATTCCACCTTACTAATCACCCTCAAGAAGACAACCTCCAGCCAACCACGTAAAGAGCATTTTAAATTTATCACTGGAAAAGATTCAAAATGGCGACAAACTCCAATTGGGGAAATGAAGTCAGGTTTTAGTTGGATTTTTCCAGATTGTGAATAATAAATCCATTTATCATCATCATCATCATCATCACTTCATCACTAACTCTATAATTTTAGAAGGGGATTTTTGGGAGTATTTGAATAATAATTTCATCTTAGTTTGGTTATGACTTATGTTTTTTTATCAAAGTTATTTCTAATCATTCTTTTATAATATCAAAAAACAAAATGGTGAAGTTCAGAAATAAATATAAGCATCGAAATTTTGTGAATCTTTTAAAACCCAAAGAATTACAAATGGTGAAGTTCAGAAAATTTATTTTTATATATCTTTTTCTATAACTATATTTTAGCAACGTGATATTTTGAAAGGCGGGAAATTTAGTTTTTAGAGTTCCTTTTTAAAATTATTATGATTGACGAAGTTCAGAAAATTTCTAAAAATTTAACCATGGCTGCTTTTTTTTAGATTTTAAATTTTAATCTTAGTAACTAAGCGCAGGCTTCCCCGGTAGGGGAAAGTGGTTTCCACCCAAGAAAGATTTTATTTTTTTAATAAAGGAGAGAAGGGGAGAGTTAAGATTAATACAAGTACATACTCGAGAGAAGAGGAGAATATTTAGGGGTGATATGAACCGATCAGGTGCGTAACTCTCCTAAACTTATATCTATTCGGCAACGAAGGAACGAAGGCAGGTCTGAAACGGGGTAGCAAAACGCATCGTACGCAAAAAGGCGTTACAAAGAAGTAATTCCGGTTCGGATACCGCTGTTTTATCATGGTGTTGAAAAAGAGATGATCCGCCAGAGAGTTTTAAATTTGGCCACTCGGAAGATCCGCTAGAGAGTTTTAAGTTTGGTCTGCTCGGAAGATCCGCCAGAGTTTCAAGTTTGGCCTCCTTAGAAAAATCACCAGAGAGATTAAGTTTGGCCTCCTGAGAAGATCTTTCAGATAGTTTAAGTTTAGCCTCCTGAGAATATCTTTCAGATAGTTTAAGTTTGGCCTCCTGAGAAGATCTTTCAGATAGTTTAAGTTTGGCCTCCTGAGAAGATCTGCAAGAGACTTTAAGTTTGACCTCCTCAGAATATCCGACATAGAGTTTTAAGTTTGGCCTCCTGAGAAGATCCGCCATAGATTTTAAGTTTGGCCTCCTGAGAAGATCTTTCAGATAGTTTAAGTTTAGCCTCCTGAGAATATCTTTCAGATAGTTTAAGTTTGGCCTCCTGAGAAGATCTTTCAGATAGTTTAAGTTTAGCCCCCTGAGAAGATCTGGCAGAGAGTATTAATTTTGGCCACCTCAGAAGTACGGCAGAGAGTTTAAATTTAGCCTCTTCAGAAGATTCGCTAGAGAGTTTAAATTTGGACTCCTGACAATATCTGCCAGAGAGTTTAAGTTTAGCTTCATCAGAAGATCCGCCGCAGAGTTTAAGTTAGGGATCCTCAGAAGATCCGCTGCAGAGTTTAAGTTAGGGATCCTCAGAAGATCCGCCGCAGAGTTTAAGTTAGGGATCCTCAGAAGATCCGCCGCAGAGTTTAAGTTAGGGATCCTCAGAAGATCCGCCATAGTTTTAAGTTTGGCCTCCTCAGAAGATCTGTCAGATAGTTTAAGTTTGGCCCCGTGAGAAGATCTGCCAGAGAGTTTAAGTTTGGCTTCCAGAGAAATCCGCCAGAGGGTTTAAGTTTGGCCTCCTGAGAAAATCCGCCAGGGAGTTTAAGTTTAAGCCTCCTGAGGATATCTGTCAAAATTTGCCTGACCCGAAACCAGTACTCGGACGAATAAAAGGCATAGCAAGGTGGCCACAAGGCCGCTTCCGTGACCTTGTATCAAGTGCGTGTGGTGGCGGCGGCTCTGGTCGCGACCTTTAGAGTAAGGACGGCGCTCCGTGCCCTCGACGCGTTCCAGGAGCAACGCTCCCCCATGAGTGTATTCAGAGCGATGATATTTGCAATTCCCCATTTAAGCGTTGCTCGCCTTTGTGGACCAAATGTGGAAAAGAAGGGGAAGGGACGTTGTGGAATCTAAGGCAAGGTATCGATTGATGGATTCGATCTTTCGATCTGTATCTTTCTGTTTCTGTCTGTCTCTCTCTTTATCTCTTTCTCTCCTGGGCACGTGAAAGCAACGAAAAGGATGTCCTTTTCTCTCTCTCTCTCTCTCTCCCTCTCTCTTTTCATAATCAAACTAAAACCACGAAAATGCTGTCTGTCTATTTGTATTTCTTTCTTGCTCAGTGGTAAGCACCCGAAAGCAGCGAACAAGTGAAGGGAAACAAAAAACAGAGAAGTTTTATTGAGCATTGTGAAGCGGAGACCCAAACTCCCGTCCTTTAGTGACATCACCTTCAAGAGAGAGAGAGAGAGAGAGACAAGAAGAATTAAAGGCTTCATTTTTCCCCTACTCTTTCTCTCTCTCTCACTCTCACTCTCACTCTCTAATTCTCTCCCCCCCTCTCTCTCTCTCTCTCTCTCTCTCTCTCTCTCTCTCTCTCTCTCTCTCTCTCTCTCTCTCTCTCTCTCTCTCTCTCTCTCTCTCTCTCTCTCTCTCTCTCTCTCTCTCTCTATATATATATATATATATATATATATATATATATATATATATATATATATATATATATATATATAATTCTCACCCTCTCTCTATTTCTCTCTCTTCAGGTCATCATTTGAATCATTAGAAAGACAACCTTGCCTCCACTTATTGTACCTTTAACTAGATTTTAATTTCTTATTGATAAAGCAAAAAAACAGTAAAGACATTTCCATTTTTGAATTTTTATGAGGTGTAGATTAAAAGAATGAATTTAGGCGATGTGTAATTGTATGCAAAGAACACTGTCCATGAGCTAAGGGATCGTGAGGCTGCATCATGCTACAAGAAGATCAGGGTCGTTATATCGATACGTAGGCAGGAAAAGGTGCTGGGGACACACCTTGGGCTCATCTTTGCTCGGACAAAAGAGATACAGAGACTATCGAAACTTTCCCCTTGTCCTTATATTTCTTCACGCTTAAAATTTGTCGGTGATTATTGGGTAGTATTCGATGCCGCCTCTTAACCATTGCTTTTATGAGGCTGATTGGTTCGATTAGGGCAGCGGTTCTCATCCTCTGGGCCATAGCCCCCAAGGGAGCCATGACAATAATTTAGGGAGGCCATGGCTGGCGAGCTGTTAGAAATTAGACATTTCTAAGTAATGCTAGGAATCAAAATTGAAAAAAATAACTAGCATCACTCATTCTGTCCTGGGAGATAAAACTTTTCCTTTTTAATTACTTGCATCGACAATAAAATTTTAAGTTACATAATTAATGGTACAATTAAAGAAGCAGACGACTGAATGATTAATAGTAAAGTTTAACCATCTTCGATGATTGATCCATCGTTTTGCATTGGCATCGAAAACCCTCCCTGATAAACTTTTCAAGATTCTAGAGGTAGTGGTCAAATATGTCAATTTTGTAAAAGCTGGAGATCTGAACTCTCGCCTTTTCCAGAACCTTTGTAGAAACATGGATTTGAAGCGTGAAGTTCTTCTTTTTTAATCCAACGTGTGCTGTCTTTCGAAGGGCACTGTTGTGAATCGACTGTTTGAACTTCGAAGGGAGGTTAAATTGTTCCTAGAAATGCAAGGGAAAGATGATCTCTTGAGTCAATTCAATGAAGTTTTGTGGGAGCCACGTCTTGCATACTTAGCAGATATATTTGAGCAGTTAAATAGGTTGAATTTTAGGCTATAGGGCTAGGAAAGAAATGTGTTTTCCCTGATTGATTGTCTTCGTGCATTTCTTGACAAGCTCCAGAATTGGTAAAGGAAAGTCGGTGCCGTCAATGTTGCCATATTTGAAGACCTTTCAACTGTTCTTGACGAGAAGGAAGAAGATCGTCTGCTTGACACATTTCTTCTAACTGGAATTACTCATCATCTGAGATCCTTGGAAAGTGAACTTAAAATGTACTCTCAGAATTAGAGGAGGAAGAAGGGAAGTTTATGAGGAATCCATTCACTGGCACGCTAGGTGTTACTACCATTTCCTGTGATATTCAGGACGAATTCCCTGGTCTCAAAAATGATTCTCCTGTCAAAGATCTCTTTGAAGAATAATCTCTGAATGTATTCTGGTGTTCATTGTATCATTCATATCCAAAAGTTAGTGAGATTGCACTTCCACTATTCTTGCCTTTTTCTACCTATTTAGGTGAGTCTGGTTTCTCCACGCTTCTACAAATAAAAGATAAGAGCCAGAACCGACTGAATTTGGACCCCGACATGAGATGTGCATTGTCAGTGACACAATCTCGGATTCGTCAACTGCGTAAAAATTAAATGAAAAATACATTAATTGAACTTCTAAGAAGTATATCACAAAATAAATGATAATTATGATTATCATTATTAACTTTGTAATAAACACTAGAGCACAGATTCTCTCTTCATATACATTTTTCTTCATATGCATTTTTGCACCTTTTTTTAGCCCGTGGTTTTGGGAGAAAAATGAAGGGGAGCCACAAGGATGTTGAAAATTCATGAAGGGGGCAATGAAGTTAACAAGGTCGGCTGAGCAAAAAGTCGCGTGCTCTCACTTATTCTGATTTATGACCTTACGACCTTCAAAACTTTCAATAATTCCCAGACTAACCTTGGGAGGACATTGGCGATTCTATTATTAGAAAGAGAATGTAAAACAACATAAGGGTTTCAAACTTTGTTAGAACCTAGCCTAAAATAGAATAGCCTGGCTGTGCCGGGCCTAACCTAGCCAAGCTTAGTATAATCTAGCTAGCCTAGTATAACCTAGCATAGTATAGCCTACTTTATCTTACCTTAGCTTTGTATAGCCTAGCCTAGCTTAGTAGACTCTAGTCTAACCTAGTATAGCCATGCCTAGCTTAGCATAGCCTAGTATAGCCTTGCCTAGCGTAGCATTGACTAGTGTAGCCTAGCTTACTATAGCCTTGCCTAGCCTAACCAGGTATGGCTTAGCATTGCAGGCCAGAGCCTAGCCTAGCGTCGCCTAGAGTAGCCTAGCCTAGTCTAGAATAGCCAAGCTAGAATAGGCAACTATAGCCTAGCCAATATATCCTTCCATACGATAGCCTAGCCTAGCCTAGCATACTATAGGCTAGCTTTTTATAGCCTATACTAGCATAACCACACCTAACATAATAGATCCAAGCATATCATATTATAGCTTTGCCTAGTATATCCTAGACTATTATAGCATACCATACCCTAGACTAGAATAACCTTGCATAGCTTAGCCTATTATAGCCTTGGTTAGCTATCCTATCGTAGCCTAACATAGTATACCTAGCATAGCAGAGCAAACCCTCCCTAGCCTATTATACTTTAGCCTACACTAGCATAGCATAGTATAGTCCTGTCTAGCTTAGTATGGCTTAGCATAGCTTAGCCTAACATAGTATAACCTAGCCTAGCATTAACTATCCTAGACAAGTATAGCCTATACAAGCATAGCTTAGTATTGTCTAGCCTAGCATAATATATACTATCCTAGCATAGCATTTTATTGCCTAAATTAGCATAGTATATCTTACCCTTGTACATTATATCTTAGCACAGGCTATTATAGCCAAGCCTATAATAGCCTAGCATAGTATAGCCTATTCTAGGCTTGCCTAGCAGAGTATAGCATATTATAGCCTAGTCTAGTCGAACAGAATATCGGCCGAATAGTTATGATGTTATGACCAAATAAAAATAATTCCAGGGCTAACCTTGGGAAGACTTTGACAATTATACCATTCAAAAGAGAATGTAAAACAACTAAGGGTATAAGGGTTTCAAATTTCGTTAGAATCGGCCGAATAGTTATGATGTTATTGCTAAACCAAAGAATGCAAAACGGGGACCGACCGACGACAGACCCATTGACCGACATAGTGAGATGTAGAGTCGTTCGCGACTAGACTCACACGCGACTAAAAATGTTGAGAACCATTTGGTTAGGTCAAGGCAATCTTCTAATTTCTAATGGTATTATGATGGCATGTGCTAGTGGGTTATGGGGATGTCTTGCTAGTTTCATTGGGTACTAATTAAAACAATGCTAGGTTATTAGATAGATTATTTTACCACCCATAGAATCAGAGGAAAACTAAAACTAGTTTTCTGCTCCGACTCAGATTACAGTTGATTTTCGGCCATCTTTATTATCTCTTTCTATATTTCGTCAAGTTAAAATATATTTTACTTTTTGACGAATTAATCCCCCCCCCCACCAACTCCTTTTCAACGAGGTTTTCCGAGCGGATAATGAAATTTACATAAAGATCAGAAAGATAATAGCTGGCAAGCCTATGTAAACCAGGAGCCAGTCCTCGTTGAAAAGGAAGGGTGGTGCATGAAGAGCAGTAGTACTCTCTCGCTAAGAACCCGAGCGCCACCCATTCCGCGCAGGGGAGTATGGACTTTTAACTACGTTTGACAGGTTTTGGGAAAGAATATTGATGTCTGTGCAAATTAGAAGGAGAAGACATCGATGAGGTGATTCGGTATGAGGAAGTACATATGTGGACGGAGATGTCGCGTGCGCATTTCCAGCGCAAAAATTTTAAGTTGTTGGTGAGTCCCTGGGGAAACGAACTAGGTACCTAGGAGTCAATGCAGCGCCTTATCCACTGGGGTATGAAGAGTTCCTCTTTTGCATATTTCTATAAGAATCATTTGATGCCCAAACGACAGTTTGGACAAAACAGTTACGTTGAATAGAGGTTTTCTTTGATCTTTTGGTTTGGTACCGATGAACCTAAAGCGAGAGTGCGGTCGTCCTCTAGATAAGAGGAGGTAATGGACCTCATGATTTTGTACCAATGATCTTGCAGCTAGGTAAGATGATCCTCGCGATAAGGCAGGGAATGGCTCTCTTGGTTGTGTGCCAATGGACTTACTACGAGAATGTGGTCATCCTTGAGCGATGTGGCCTTAAAGCGAGTGTGGTCTTACTCGAAATAAAAGAGGAAATTCGGGGGGAAATAGTTATATGCTGCATGTGTATCTATGTCTTTGCCGCGCGAGTGAGGTTGTCCTCGATATAGGGAAGGAAATGGCTCTGTTGTTAGCGTACTGATGCCATTACATCGAGAGTGCGGTCGTGCCTGAACGAAGAGAGGAACCGTCTTTGGAAGTTCCCGTAAGTGATTTCATAAATAGGGTTTATATGACACACAAAAGTGACATCATCCACATCATTCTCACATCTCTAGCGAAGGTTTTCCCCTATTATGAAAAGTATAATTTTCAGTCGCCATCTTACAATCCCAATTTCTCCCTTCAGCTCCCAATTGTTTCCCTCGATAGGATATGGGTATCCCTAAAGATCTTCTTTCTATATCCTTGGGTCAACCTTGTTTGATGTCGGCCTACCTGTTTCCTCTTCTTCAGGAATGGAGGTAGGTTCGCCTTCCCTAATAAAGCTTGTTACAAACCATAAGCCTAGAGACTCCCCTACGGGATCTACCACATCTTGTGGAGCTGTCAAGTTTGAGGCCCCTCCTGAGAACAAAATGGACTGGATGTGTCCTCACCCCAAATTACAGGGTCTTTCAAGCGGGCGAACAATAACTCGGTGGGGGGCAACCTCAAGCCAAAGTTCGCCCTTGTGCAATATTCTTCTGAGGTAACATTGGCCTCCGAGGACTCACCGGATGAGGACGGACCGACTCCCATGGTTTTTGTCCCCTTGTCAGCCATGGACTTCCCCAATCCTGTGAAGAACATAGCTGAGGCCGGCTCGTCCGGCCTTGGGGCCTCTTCCGGGGGTAGAAAGAAGATGACTCATTCACCGCTCTTCTATCCATAAAAAGGCATAAAAACAAAAAGAATAGAGAGTCCTCTAATTCATTATGGAGGGGGGGGGGGGGTATGGGACGGGCGAGTATCCTGTGGTTTTGGCACCTGGCCAGGCCAAAACTGGTTCGTACGTCCCCGAAGCGCAAGTTGCAAGTAGGGTAAGGAAAGCCTCAATAAATTCGGGGGCCCACATTGAGAGTCTAGCCGGCACTTTTGAACCAGGTGGCTTCAAACGCCTTCTTTTATCCACTCCAATGATGGCAACATGTTGGATAAAGGCTACATGTTCCATCAAAAGGTAACACTAGCTAGTAGGCTGAATAGTAGAGAGCCAAAAGTTACTCGTTTCTCGAACGGGATCCTTCTAGCAAATGTCATGAACCCTGCCCAGGTGACCATTATTTGTGCTCTTAGGACACTCAATGGCTCGCCTGACCAGGTGATACCGCACTCTACTATGAATTTTGTAAAATCGGTGTTTTATGCGAGGAATGTCGTGGATTACTCCTTAAAATATATTACCGAAGAGCAGGTCACGCAAGGAGCAATCAAGGCCGAACCTATAGTAAGAAAACAGAGGGAGGGAGATTCGAGACCCACCCATACACTCTTCGTCAGGTTAGAACGTTCGATCGTAACAGGCTCACCGATTATCGCTACTGCGTTAAGACATTCGTGCCACGAATGTGTTAAATTTGCCACCACTTGGGCTTTACTAATTGAACTTGTAAACGTACCAAGTTGGGTCAGCCCAAAAGCTGTGCAAAGTGCTCAAAGGCATTAATATATTCGCATTTTGGAATGGAAATTGTGTAAATTGCGCGAAACGCACTTTGCTTCCTCAAATCAATTAGCTCGTATGTTTCTGATAGCTCAAGGAATTGTTCCTGGTTCCCCCCTGTGAAACATTGGAGTTTCTGCGGCTCTCAGGTCAAAAAGTCACCTTCTGCTCCTGTATCCTCCAGGTCTACAATCACGGTCGCTTCCGCATACATTCAATACCTTCTGCGGGTTCTATTACGTCCAGGCAGTCCCCTGGTAGAGCTGTACTCATCGATAGACTATCGGGGTTTTTTTAGCCCGCTAGCATCAAATGCTTTCTAGTTATTAACTCCACTGACTTCAGCATGTTGGTCAAAGGACAGATGCTACATCAGAGAGTGGCTTTAGCTCGGTTAATTATGAGAGAGCCGAAGGTCACCCGTTTCTCAGACGGGATCCTTCTGGTGAATGCAGCGGACCTTGCCATGAGGCCCTTATTAGTGCTCTTCTGACATTCAATGGCTCGCCTGTGCAAGTTACAATGCACTCTTCCATGGATTTTAGGAAAAAAATGGCTTATGTGAGGGAACTAGTGAACTACTCGTTAGTGGATATCACAGAAGAGATAGCCGATCAAAGAAGGGTCAATGTCGAACGTACTTTGAGAAAACATGGTGGAGGGTTGACCTCCACCCATACACTCTTCGTCACGTTCAATTGCGACAGGCTCCCTGATTGGCTACGTGCCTTGGGGTATCGCTACCGCTTCGAGGCATTCATGGCACTACTACGGAGCTGTTTCCATTGACATACTAATCAAACCTGCGTGATAAATACGTATTATGCAATGCCAATTGTGTAAATTGTGCCTAACCTCATTCTGTTTCTTCAAAATCAATGTAGCTCGGGCCAAATCTCTTTCAGATAGGTCAAGGAATTGGTCCTGTTGCACCCTTTGTGACCTGCCACTTCATACGCCTCTCATTGAAAGCGCCCCTTCTTCTCCGCCACTCAAAGCTTATAAGCAAGGCTGTTTCCGCGCTCATTGGAAACCCGTCTTCAGGTTCTACCACCCCTTAGTCGCTCGCCTGGTAGAGCTAGCGGCTCTATAGGATCACGCCCTCCCGCGTGATCGACTCCCTTAAGGCAAACCGGCGGCGCGTCTCCACCATTAATTCAACCTAGGTGAAGCAAACCACTCGAAGGCGGTCATGAGACCATCGTCGGTGATTTACGAGTATAAGGATCTATTCCGAGGCGAAGGATGAAAAGACTCACAAGGCTAGCCCAACCTCCCAATAAGTCTTTGGATGCGACAGCATCTTTTGCGCTTTCTACTACTAACTGCTCACGGAGTTATGCCTCCAAGAAACCATGGTCATTGCCGTGAGGCTCTTCTCATCGTAGAACGCCTCTGCTTCTGCTTCTCCTCCGAGCTAGGCTTCGGGGGCATATTTCTCCAATGGAATTTCCGTGGACTCTGGGTCAACTGGGAGGAGCTTTGTAGGCTCGACTCTTCCCTTTCCCCGTTAGCTATCTATCGCCAGAAGACCATGCTGGTTGGGTACCCCGGCCCACTGCGATTTAAGGGTTTTGCGACCCCGCCACTGAAGGATAGGGGCCGGACAGGAGGATTTGCGATTCACACTTGGCAGGATGTATCCGCTCTTCTACTCGCTTTGAATAACTCTTCAGGGAGTGGCAGTACAGCTACACCAGGATAGTAGGGATACTGTTATTTCTGCATACATTCCACCGTCAGCCGACTTCGACGTGCTTTCGGCACGTTTGTGGTAGGTTTGACAAGGTCCTTTTTCTTCCTCGGACATTTGAAAGGTAGACACCCTCTCTGGCTCGACTGCACAATTAATCCAAATGGCCAGGTCCTTGTCGACCTTATAGAAGAGTTGGAGCTAGGTGTCCTGATTGTAGATGAATTTACGCATCACTCTTCGAGAACTGTTTAATTTTATTGCTCTGGTCTAGTCCTTATGCTTTCTGAATACACAGCCTGATTTGGGGTGGGAGGTGGTAGAAAACCTTCATGATAGTGATCAATTCGCATTCAAATATCATGTTATGTTCCTCCATTGCCTGAGAAACTACCTAAGTGGTCCTTTAACCGGGCGCCTTAGTCTGAATTTCAGGAAATGACTGATTCTTTTGTATCAGTGGCGGAGTTTATGTCGGTTGATGGGGCAATTTAGTTCTTCTCCGGCACCATATTTCCCAGGACTTCAGGTCGTTTTGCATGGCGTTCGTGTCAAGAGCAAATACAGCTTCTGCGGGTATTTTCTTGTTATGTCTCATGCGTTTAGTCACGTCTAATTTCTCTTTTATTTGTATTATATGGTTATATAGTCCACAATGCACGGTTTCTGCATCTTTCTTTTTGCCTTCAAAACGATTTTGAAAGTGAGAAATTAAATATGTATAGCAAAAGCTGAACTTGTATTTGCTTTTGCTTTGTTCATATGTGATATGGATAGTAAGCGGGTTAGAAATATTTTTATAAATATATCTTGGAGGTTCCTTTAAGCCTGGAGAGATGCTGGCTTTTATAGGGTGACGCTTTACGTAGGTTTGAATTAGTGTGCCTGGTAGCTTAATGGTAAAGCATCTGACCGGCAATCAGTAGTCCCGGGTTGAATCCCAGGCTACCATAATTATATTTTTTTCTCCTGGCATAATTTCCTCATCATCATCATCTTCATCACTAACTCTATAATTTAAGAAGGGGATTTTTTTGAGTATTTGAATAATAATTTCATTTTAGTTTGGTTATGACTTATGTTTTTATCAGTTATTTCTAATAATTCTTTTATAATATAAAAAACAAAATGGTGAAATTCAGAAATAAATATAAATATCAAAATTTTGTGAATTTTTTAAAACCCAAAGAATTATAAATGGTGAAGTTCAGAAAAAAAAATTTAAATATCTTCTATAACTCTATATTTCAGCAACGTGATATTTTGAAAAGGGGGGAAATAGTTTAGAGTCCCTTTTTAAAATGATTATAATTGGCGAAGTTCAGAAAATTGATAAAAATTTAACCATGGCTGCTTTTTTTTAGATTTTAATCTTAGTAGCGAAGCGCAGGGAAGAGTGACGAAGCCATTGCCTGGTCTCAGTATGGATTGCATTCATTGTAGTGTCCTTTCTTCTCCTTGATCTTTGTCTCTTCTAATTATCTCGTTCTCTTTTTCAGATTTAATCGGCAGGTGACGAAGGAAGCCATATACGATTTTGAACTCCTCACTTGTGACCAGCAGGTAGCTAAAATCATTTTTTTTAATTAAATTTGTGTAATGAACGAGGGCATTTTACTATTTTTTTAACTTAATTGACGGCTGCATCCTCACAAAAAATGTCTTAGAAAAGAGTTGCAGAATGAAAGTGGACTGAAAAAATATGTTAAAGATGTCTGTTCTCAGGCCTACTTAGGACTTTCAGGACTGGTATGGGGGACCTACTCCTGATCCTGTCCACACGCGCTTGGCGGATCGTGTTCAAAGTAATGGTCTTGAATGCCCTTTGAAGGCACGGAAAATTAACCCTCCTCCTCCTCTCCTAGAGATCGGTATTTTGGATGGACGACGTTTTCGTTTTGCCCTTTTACTATTTGTTGTGCACTTTCTATTAGCTTTAAATTTGCTTATTTTTCTATTCTAATTTTATTCAATGATGTTTCCTTTGTTTTCTTGATTTATTTGGACTCCCCCCCCCCGATAAATCGGAAAAACGGTGGTAGCAACAATCGTGTGAATCCAATGTGGGCATTGGTAAGAGAATGAAGATGAAGCTTCATCTTTAGGTCACAGGTCGCTACAGTAAATGACATCCGGCGTTCAGTCGACCCCTATCAAGGGCACGAGCTACCGTGTCTCTCCGAGATTCAAAAATGTAACCTGTCACACGAGAAATTCAGCAGTAGAGATTTTCCCCTTCAAAGGGCGGAAGCCTTTTATATGTTTCCTCGTACACACTCGAGCAAAAAAAAAAATAAGCATTTTAATTTGAAGATGTTACCTGTAGCATTGGGACCTCGTATGCGTAGCTTACATAATATCTGCGCTATTATTCCTTACTTAACGAATTTCATCTTCTTAACATTTCACCTTCTGGGTAGCTTTAAGTACAAGATCATCTCGTAAGTAATGAGACATTATTTTCATGTTTATCATTAATTCATGGCTAAAAAATAAACGACTCTTTGAAGTTATTTATATTTAAATAATTATTTATTAATTTAATAATAAAAGTTCTGCCAGTTTCTCTCACTAGTCTCCATCTATCCATTAACTTTTTTGTACCATGTTTGTAAATAAAAATCGTTTGACTTTGAATTAAAAAAGTTCTATATGGTTGTTTCGACCTCTTTTGTTTTTGACATCTTCATTCTCATCAGGTGATTCGCTAAACTGCTAAAAGAGGGCTGAGCGTGGAAGATGAATCATTAGTTCCCACTCAAAATTGCTAAGCCTTTTATATGGTGTCCTTTACGTTATGAGGCCACGCATTGTATTAATGAAAGAGCACTTTTCTTCTATTGATTAATGCCGGCCTGGTTTCTTCAAGCCCTGTACGTAAGCGGTTCAACTGAACATGTTAAACCTCCTTGGTGATATTCTGATGTGGCTTAAAAAGTTCAAAATGGATTATGCCATTCATATCACCATTCGCTCAAAATAATCTTTCCTGGATGACGCCCCTGTTTCTGCTGTGGTATTGGTTATCCCCTATGACTAATCCATTTTCTTAAACATTTACAATGGTATATAGCCCACGTCTCCTGTAACAATCCCAGTCAAAAAAGTTAACTTTTTAGTCGAAAAGGAGAAATGAACAAATGTTGATTCTTTGTTGCAAGTGTAGCTCTTACAGGTCGTGATGAATCCATTGTACTAATAGTAAAATCCTTGCCTATCTCGCTATCTCCCAGTGTGATGAGTGAATGAAGTTTTTCAGACAATTGTTCAACAGTTACATTCGGATTTTCTTCCATTGTCATTTGGAAAAAATATTGATCAAGAAAATGATGACTAAGTTCTATCGAAATGTAAGCTTAAGGCTATGCTGAGGCAAACAAGCAGCAAGGCTTCGAGTCGACTAGGCTAGGCTAGTTTAAAAACAAACCTGCTTTTTAATTATTTCTGATCATAAAATAATGATAAACATGAAAAAAATCCAGCATTAATTATGGTGTGCTATTATATAAAGGTGTCTATGATTTCTTTCGTCCGTGTTCTGTCTTTTCTACTCTCAATTTTACCTACCTATTTCCACATTATAACTTTTAGTCCTTTTAGTATATCTGTCACTCATGTGTGCGTTCTTCTCCATAAATTTATTTCATGATTCTTAACATGTATCGTTCCATTTCTCTCAATTTTTTTCAATTTTGGATGATACTGACACAATTTTCACTTTTAATATCTTCCAAAAATGACGACAATTGACAAAAACGTGAAACGATGCATGTCAAGAATCCTCTGCAGAGACCATGAAAGAAATATATAGACAAGAACGCACACACGAGTGACTTATGAGGCAATAAAAGAGAAAGATGGGATAATTAGAGAACCAATAGTAAATAATGTTGTAAAACTAATCGGGGAATAATATATGTAGAACATATGGAACACTTTTGTTATTGGAAGAACCAGGCAATGGCTTCGCCACTTTCCCCTATGAGGGGGAGCTTGCGCTTCGCTACTAAGATTAAAATCTAAAAAAAAGCAGCCATGGTTAAATTTTTATAAATTTTCTGAACTTCGCCAATTATAATAATTTTAAAATGGAACTCTAAACTAAATTTCCCCCCTTTCAAAATATCACGTTGCTAAAATATAGTTATAGATAAAATAAAAAATTGTAATTCATTTTCTTTTAAAACATAATAAAGCATTGGATAATCATATTTATTTTTTCTGAACTAAACTATTTTGTTTTTTCAAACTCTAAAGAAATTCTTAGAAATTACCTTGATAAAATTTTTAAATATTTTTAAGTCATAAACAAACTAAGATGAAATTATTATTCAAATCCTCCCAAAAATCCCCTTCTTAAATTATAGAGTTAGTGATGATGATGACGAAAAAGGATATATATATATATATATATATATATATATATATATATATATATATATAGTGTCCAAAAAATTACTATGCATTCAAAATAAATAGTGCTGCCAATATCAGCGAATAAAGTGCATCTCTTAGGGTGTCTACAAGACATGCAGTTTAGTAACTTTGCGGACACACTGTGTATTAAAAGCGGAGCGGATTTTTCAATGGTTTCCAAACCAATATTTTTTTTACTTTTAAGCTTAAATTTATAAATATTGTGCATTCAAATCTTTCTAAATAAGTAATCTAACTAAAGCTAAAAAACTTACAAAAGTAAAAAAAAAAAACACTAGTCTAAATTCTTGATAGCCAAAGCTTTATCACAAGGGAAAATGGCTGAAAAAAAATATTCAAGATCAAAATCACTATAAAACGATATCAAAAAGCCAAAAGCTTTGCATTAAAGAAGCGACGTTGCAGAAAACATTTTTACAACCCTTAAAGAAGAAATCTATCATTCGAGAATCACTACAGAAGCGCGGAATAACATCAGAACTTGTTGGGGAGTCGAACGAAGTTCTATCGGAGACGGTGGAAAAGGGTTGACAAGAAACTACGATATTATGCGAAAAGTTTGCAGTAAAATAAGATCTTAAGATGCCGGGTTTCTTTTAAAACTTATCCATTTTTGTTTTGGGAAAACAATCAAAGATCTCTGAAATTGAATTGAATTCGACTTCTAAATTAGCTACCACCTCTGTTGCGACCTCTTCTGCAGCGTCACCGCGAGGCTTTGTTTCTCTACCACAAGTTTTTACTCTTTAAATATTTAGTCGCGTCCAATCGACTCTATAAGTTATTATGTCGGTCCGTAGATCGGACGGTCGGTTGGTAACCCTTTTCCTTCTCAATAGGTTTTCTGGCAAAACATCGTAACTATTCGGCCGATTCTAACGAAATTTGAAACCCTTATGTTGTTTTACATTATCTTCCAAATTATATAATTGTCAAAGTCCTTTCAAGGTTAGTCCGGGAATTATTGAAAGTTTTGAAGGTCAGAATAATTGAGAGCGCGCGACTTAGGTATGGTGACCGTGTTTTCTATCACTTCTATTTTTTTCCTCAAATTAATATGACATATTATCGTTTTATTCATTTTTATCAGCGTATTTATTAAATAATTCTTTGGGCTAATCTTGGCTTTTCCAACACACACTCTTGACAACGTTGCTTGAGAGGAGCGACGAGGTTTTAAATCGCTATGAGCAATTTTCCTCTCACTACAAAACCCTTTCTTTCGCTCTTAGTTGGACATCAGGTATAAATAGAGGACGACCCCCGTGAAAACGAGCCCTAATTTTCGATAGGCTTCGTTTCTTAATGTTGTGTCCAATTAGGAAATGAAGCCTATCGATATTGGGGCCTGTTTGGGGGGTGTCACCTTGTGTTCTTAAGCTCCTCAATTTATCTTTAAAATTCTTATTAGGTTGAGAAATAAGTTCTTGCGTTTTTTTTATGTTGTGTTGATTTAAGTTTTGTTGACGTGATTTGTGCACATATTAAGAAACAATAATAATAATGAGAGCAAAATTTGCAAAGTTAGGCTTTGAGCGAAAGCAACAAACTTCAGCGCTCCACGATTGCTGCAGGTTTGCTTGCTCGTCACAAGGCTACTCGTACTCGAGAATATAAGGACAGATTTCTTCACTGCATCATCACTGGCGATGAAAAGTGGTGTGTTTATGTCAACATGAACCATCGAAAAGATAGCTTAGCCCCAATAAAAAACCACTTCCGTGAGTAAAGCAAGGACTTCATCCACGAAAGACGATGCTGTGTGTGTGGTGGGATTATGAAGGCATCATTCTTTATGAGCTCCTTGCGAACAACGAGATTGTCAATGCAGAACTCTACGTTCAACAAATGTATCGACTCACCGAAGCTATTTGTGAAAAGCGACCTCATCGACGTTATGGAGTCCTTTTGCAACACAACAATGCTCGTTCTCACATAGCCAATATGACAAAATACGCCATTAAAACGCTTAATTGGGAAATCCTGCCGCATCCTCCATATTCGCCAGACTTGGCTCCATCAGATTTCCATCTGTTCCAATCGCTCTCCAACAATTTGCGCGGCGTTTCGTTCAATACTGATGTGGAATTAAGAATCTGGTTAAACAAATTCTTCGAGTCAAAATCCAGAGATTTTTATTGCAGAGGCATCGAAAAACTAGTTGAACGTTGGGAAGAAGTCGTAAATAACAACTGAGAATACATTATTGATTAAATTGCATACTGTAATCAATTAAAAATTGAATTTTGCTAAAATTGTTAATGGTAATGAATAAATTTGATAAAACCGCAAAAAAATATTCCTCAACCCAATACTTAATAGTTAGCGGTTACCATAGCAATGAACTATCCCCCTACATATTGCATCGTGTACACCTGCACGACGTTCTTCATCCACGCCAAGTGATTCTATCCGACAGTGTAAAGATGGTTACCCAGTGCTCTACTAACCACATACCATCACTGCGCACATTACAGTTTACCTTACTCTTGAAAAGAGCTCTTGCTAGCCGAATGGATACGGCGTTGGTCCGCCAACGTCCCGGTACCGGGTTCGATCCCCGTCTTGAGCGGACACAAAAGTCAACGCACGGAGAGATCTGGCTATCAATTGGTGGACGCGCTCTACTTGGGTGGGTAGATCTCTAACATCTCATCACACCCAATTACAACGCTCCTTTCTCATCTCTCCCGTCTTCGCAGCACAACACACACACACACACACACACACACATATATATATATATATATATATATATATATATATATATATATATATATATACTGTTCCTGCTGATGGGTATCTATATCCACATACCTCTGACGCGGAACAGGTCCCCCTCCCCCGGGGGTGACGAAGGTTCCACCTAAATCATGCTTGGTGTCCACCCATAATACTTCCTGGCACTTCTCCTCAAAGGGGACCTGCCCCTGGGGCCCTCTGGCTCTTCAGCGATTGTCATACTGACCTTTGTGTCTATTTCATTCCTAGTCGGGATTCGCGTAGATAAAGGCAGTTTGGCGAACCACTACTACCTACTACTACCTTACTAACTTAATAGTCCCCATTTCTCTCGTCTTCCTCTTCTGCCAACTCTACTGCAAAATCCTAAAGGGTCCCCTAGCCCCTAGCTTCATTTTTTAATTTAAAATGAAAAAAAACGAAGGCATTACATAAAAAATGTAAGAAGAAATATGTAAAGAAAGTGGTGCGGTTAGAGGAAGTGAAAATATGTAGACATTTTAGTCGGAGATCCTCGAGTATTATGGACATCCTTGAGGAACTATAATTTGTAATATGGCCACATATCAACATGAGGCAAGGATCAATGTTTATACCTCCGCATAGGCATAAATTCATTCGAAAAGTATTTGCAGTTTTCCTCGTGACCTATCCTAGAATAACACTTATCTAGAGTCTTATCCTACCTTTGTTTGTTAGATGAAGAATAAGAGTATAATTCTCTCGTTGACCAACAATCTCTTCAATATGAGATCAATCCATTAAGTCATCCAGGCCTTCAAACCCATCATATCCTCGCCTAAGGATTTTATTTTGGTATCTTCTTCCTATAAATGATGAAGTCGAATTGTCATAAAGTCCCAATGACCTATACAAAGGTCTACTACACCCTCCTTCATAAGTAGACATATATCGTTGAATCTGGTTACATAAGACATTATCAAAGGGTAAAACATCTCTCTCGCCTTCCTGAGTTACACCATCACATATTTTTTTTCTGGCAAAGCGTTATGTAAACCTAGGATTCGCCCGTAATCCCGACGCATACCTAGTGGAGTCTAATTCTAACCCTCTCTTTCTCCATCGACCTGATTACCAGGTAAAAAGGAAAAATAGCAAGCCCTTTCTTGTCTACCACTGTCAATCCTTTGGTAAGGGCTCGTCTACGAACAGAGTCCTTTGTACATTTACCTTCCCAGCAATATTATAACCAAAATGATATCAATCATTTCATCCAGCAATGGTTCATAAACACAAAATGTATAATATAATTTTCCCGTATCAGACTAAATAAGTATATACTTACTTATTTGGATAAACAAAGCTTTTTAATTTCATATTTCTTTCTGAACTTCAACATTAGGTCTTTTCAAACTTTAAAGGAACTCTTAAATGAATTTGGATAAAACTTAAGATATACCTAGATTACAACCGAACTAAAAGAAAAAAAAAATTCTAGTATTATTCAACCCCTCCAAAAAATCCCTTCTTAAAATATAGTGTTATGGAGGATATGTAGTGGAAACTTGAAAAAATTATTTAGGACCAATAGGCCGTAGGCCACAGACCGAAGGTCTGCCTACGACGCGCAAACTCTCCCAGTAAGGGAGAGTGGCAAAGCTGCTCCTCTTGTTAATATTGTTGTTGGCATCCTTCAGTCTCGGAAGATAATGGAGATTGGGCCATGGAAGTCATCACTGGAGTGAGCTCTCCAGAGCGCAGGCCTGGGCGAAGTGTACGGAGATCCTGGGTTGCCCGGTCGTCAAGATCCCCCTCTCGGCCTCGCCGGTGTCATCCAAAGGAATGTGGAGCAGTACGTTTGGCACCAGGTTGGCTACAGGAGCTACCGGAGTCAGAGAGCACAGCCCACTGGTCCGCCATCGAGGCTCCACTCCTGATTTGGAAGGTTTATTCCCCTACACTTGGACTTTGGATCAGTCGACGGTCTACTCCGCCCGGCGGCTAGCCGTTAGCTGCTATGCGATTCTAACCTGCAGGAGCTTAGTTCCTTTCACCAAATTATGTTGCTTTTAAAAACAAAATCACCAATAGAGGAGCTGTATCGAGCTTCTCTTAACTGATTGAATACTACATAAAACTTCTCTGTTCAACTTAATTAGAAGGTTTACTCTCCTGGTTCTCTTCAATAAGCCTATTTTCCTTACCAAAGTAACAGTTTTATTAAATGACCATTTTCATCGCATAAATAAATTGTTTTCATCATTTGTGTACTGATCATTACTATACCTTGTCTATCCTTCCTTTTGTGGTCAGATTAAATTTTTTTAGTTAAATTAAATCTAAACCCTTTCTTTTGATCATTTTCACTCTAGATGAATTATTTTCACTCCTATACTTTGAGGTTATTAGAAATAAATCAGCCATTTCTATCGCTATCAGTGGATCGGTGACTATATTTCGTTCTAAATACAGTACGTCAAGATATCCAGTTTCTTTTTTTTTTGCTTAAATAACTAACAAAAATTTCTTTTGGACGTTATCTAACGAAAGAACATTTAAAGATTTCAACCATCTTTTCCTGTTCCTTTTTTAACTAAGTATATAGGTAACACACGACTCGTGACATATTATTTTTAACATATCTAAAACGACGCCTATAACTTCTGCTATTTCTTGAAAGTGATTCAAAGCAATGTGATTAATTTCATTATAATGTTGAGAGTATTCTAATAACAGACTCCTCTGCCTCCCACCTTAATTCCCTCAGCGTGTAAACTAACCCATAAATCCCTCGACCACTCAAATATATCTTCTCAAAGGTAACGCAATGCCGCTCTGCGTGGGTTGGATCAAAGAGGCCAAAGTTTAGTCCTCTCCAACACCTCTTCAGGCGCACGTCCGAGTTATAGTCGGTGTAAGAATGAATTCAACTTGAATTCATCTCACGGAGTCTAATTTCTAACCCTTCTTCCCTAATTTTGGCTATAGCATGGGTTGGATCAAAGAGGCCAAAGTTTAGTCCTCTCCAACACCTCTTCAGGCGCACGTCCGAGTTATAGTCGGTGTAAGAATGAATTCAACTTGAATTCATCTCACGGAGTCTAATTTCTAACCCTTCTTCCCTAATTTTGGCTATAGCATAGGAAGTCTGTTCTTTCGTGTACGATTTTGTGCAGCAATCTCACGTTGGTGGCAAATTGTTTTAGTTCCTTTATGCTCAAAGTTTTCCGCAATTTAAAATATTGAGTAACAATGAACTGATTAGATTATACGACATATTGATAAGATATAAAAAAATATGTAAAAATTAGGTAAACTATACCGTACTTGGAGTTCTATCAGTTAATTAATTATTCATATTATCTTTTCAGACAAACTCATTAATGGGCTAACAAAAAACCGGACAGGGACCTTGTCTAAGACTTCTAGGGGTACTCCAGAGTTTTTCATACTGTTATAAACTAAGTTTTAGTAATTTTAATAATGTCGATTAGCCTATTTAATCTCAGTAATCGTTCCTGATTATCTCACTTTGTTTCTCCAAGTATGGCGATGATAATGAAGACAAAATTAAACTTTCTTTAAAAAATAACAAAAATGAAATTATTAAAGACCATAAAAATAATGAATAATAAATATAATAACACTTTATTACTCAATAACGAGTAAATTAAATGTACAAAGAAATCACCGTTTAGAAGCATAAACTTTATTAAAACGGGATTAGTTTCGATATGTAGTTTACCAATCATCTTCAGCCGTAAACTAAATGAAATTGACAAAAAAAAACACTGAAATACTTGAATATATAACAACAGGCAACTGACATTAATCTGGGGGAGTTAACTTAAGGTAATTAATAAGCTCCTTTAAGATTAAGTTTCGGAGATGGGACTGCATTTATACTGCCTTTAAGACAAATTGAAATTCGGAATTTCTTTAATAAATGAGGATTCGATATCTTTTCTTTTATTATAATCATTACAATGATAAATTATTTGGGGACCAGTAGTTTCTTTGTTCAATAAATATAATATTTCACAAGTTTAGTTATAATGTTGTTTGAGTACCTGATGCGTTTCTTGAGCACAAATAAATACCCAAGTGGCTTGTTAAGAAGATACGAAGACCGAGCAGAATGGAGGTTGTTTCGGATGAGTACGCCAACTGACAGATAGGCACTATCTACCAGGCGGATGATGATGTATTAGAATGGCCAAAACCTTTGATCTTCGATGAAAAAATGGGTGCCTAGTCTAGAACAAAGTTCGCTCGGTGCTCCTTTAGCGTGCGTGCAGTCTACTCACAGATTCACTCTTTTGTAGATGGTCTACGACAGCACCTAACATAATCTAGGTCAGGTTACGTTTGGTTAGTTTAGGTTCTGTCGTAGATCTTACACATGAGGGTGAATATGTTCGTAGACCACACACTAAAGGAGCACTAGTCACGCAAATATGTATACATATTTTAAGAAAGATAAATTTAGATAAGGATAAGGATAAACGCATGATAGCGAAAACCGAAGTTTTAGAGACAAGATAAAGGAACGCTGGAAGAGACTCCAAGCAATTAGCCTGGGAAACTATACATACACTATACTTTACATCTCTACACAGTCATGAAAAGACGATTCAGTTGAAGTTGCTTAATATTAGCGTGGCAAATAAGGTTGGGTGTAAACTTTTGATACCTGATGCTCTCAATGGCTTCAATGGAGAACTTCACTACACGAATTGTTCGTTGGAAGCCTATTTTTGGTCGGTCGAGGCGATTCTTTCAATTACTGTCTAGACATCAGGCCTGTCGTTTCCATCACCCGCCTTACTTGGATTAGCTCCGTACTTGTAAAGACCTAAGATGTCCCAAAACTCTCGTCAACGTAATACTAAGTTTTTGAAGCTTTTTGATCCTAGCAATTCGGTTATAGTAATAAGAGTTTAGTTGAAAACCTCCGATAAAATGATTTTCTTTCACCGCATCTCTCTCGGTTTCGGCTTAGGCTGAATTTTCTCTTCCAAATCGAAATGTATTTTGGGGTTTCCTCATTTGAAACGCTTTACAAGTTCCTTAAACTTCCCAATTTACATACTTTAAATGGCTTTTGTCTCTAAAAAAAAGAGCACAATCTTCCCGAAATCTTTATTAATGTCCTAAAGAAATTGAGCGAAATTGAAGCGATTTTAATTTCTAAATCTGACAAAAGTAGTCGGATTATAACCCTGCACATAAAATCCACTCACAGCTTAAATGAACAGTCTCCTTCACGATCACAACTCCCATAAAAACCTCACAAGCGGAAAACAAAAAAGAAATTGAAATATTTTAATAGTCTCCACAACTGGCGAGGACATATTTGAGCTCACCTCTGCTAAATTTTATAAAAACGGGTTCACACTCATTATTTCTAGTGGGTTATCAATAAATTAATGTCTTTTTTTGAAATAAAAAGAAAGTATAATCCTTTTTAATATCATTTTTAATACACAATCTCCCTTCGTTTTACTAAGCAGTGGGTATCTTTCTTGAAGGATTCTTTCGGTTTTGTTGAAATATATAATTTGGTATCATTTTTCACTTCATTCATATCAGGGTAAGTTTTGCAATTATTAGGTGCGTTATTTTGAATAAAGGGTAATAATCAGATGGCGCAAGTTCGGGTGAATGTGGAATATGAGGAAGAATTTCCCATCCTAACACATTAGTTTTTTCCCTGTGTCCATAGGGCCACCTGTAGGCGACAGTTGGTATGAAGGAGGAAGAGGACACCGTTTCGGCTGAGCAGTGAAGGACGCTTTTGTTCAAGAGCTTCATTTAAAAGTTGCAATTGTTGAACACATAAGTTAAAACGGAAGTAACCGTCTGCTTATTATTAAAGAGTTTCTAACGAATAACTCAGATAACATACACCTGAATACAAAACATAGCCCCCTGCTGTTGGAGACCACGTCTAGGAGTAGGAATTGGTCTTTGTTTTCAACAAAGGCATTGTTGTTTTAGCTTAACAATGCAAGAAAGAACTAACTATTCATCTCCCTTAACAATTCCTACTAAGCAATGACTCATAGGTATTTTGAACCAATGCAGATGAAGCAATATTCACACAGTTCGTGTAGTATTTTACAAATCCCTGTTCCCTGATTTTGATAGGATACTTGCTTGATTCTAGAGAATATCAGGACCTTCCTTTCCGAATAGAATTGACCGCACATTTTGCCAGAATAAAATCACTCCAGGAGAAAAACAGGATACATGTTTTCTCCTCGTTGCAAAGACGTTGCAGGTCACTTTCTTTCTTCTTCTATTTAAGGACACTTGCGGCACGCATCGCCCTTTGATGGACCGCTCCGCTGCAACTTACTGCGACCACTGCGATGTCCATAGACTGTTCGGTAGATTCTTATTGAATCTCCGAATTTGGGGTATCTTCACGTACGTTACCTGTCCCGCTACCGTGACGAGCGGGGTCGCTACCACTTTCTACTAGTATTTGGAACGGTTTCGTGCAATGGTTTTGCAGCTCCACCTGAATAGGAGGTATACTATCATTTCTGCGTACATTCCACCGTCAGCTGAATTCGACGTGGGGGTCTTCCGCCGCGTCGTGGCACGTTTGCCGAGGCCCTTTCTCTTGCTTGGAGATCTGAACGGCAGACATCCTCTCTGGGGAGATTACTCAATAAATCCCAGGGGACAGGTCCTTGCCGATCTGATCGAAGATATAATGATATAAACTAATCGAATGGACCACGATGGTCTAAACACAACCATTGATGTCAAATTAAACAAGAACAGGAATAACACCGGTTAGGGACCCGAGAAGGAATGACGCCGCCTATTTATTTTTACGTTCAGGTTTTCGACTTGAATGAGTCCGTCCGAAACGTGCTTTTGACAAGAGGAGAGCAGGAGAGGACCGGGTGACATGACCTATTGTGAAATTTAAGGGCAAACTTGGATATTTCTTTAATGATTCCATTCTGTTGGTAATCGTTTTTCCAACTTCAAAAAAAGTATTATAAAATTTCCGAGGGATAAAAATACTCACATTATTGGCATATAGTAAAAAGAATAAGCAACCTGAAGTAGAGATAGGCATGGTACATTGCTAGGAGAAACGACACAAGCTGGAGAAAAGAAATCCTAAATTGAGAGCACCTTTATACATAAGGAAACACTCAGAAGACGACTTCGCAAAAGGTGAGAGGATGAAATTCACTCCATTCCAGGAGTAACATGGCAGACTTGAGTGCTAGACCATAATCGGTGAAAGCTTCTAGCTTGATTTAGCTGTGCCTTGCCTTCATATATATATATATATATATATATATATATATATATATATATATATTCTAGCAAAAAATAGTGCACTAAAAACACAATTCTATTTGTCTATATAAGGTTTTAATCCTAAATTATGGAGTTTGTGTGTATGTAAGTGTTTAAAACTCAATACATTATTATGGATAATAAAAGGATGGGCAAGTGTAAACCGTGATATTTATTGTAAAATGTGAGGTAAGTGTACATGCGAGGGTCGTCCAAAAGTAAAGTTTCCTATTTTTAACTCAAAAAGTTGAAGAGTTACAAAGACGGGAATGGCCCCATTGAAACCTGCGGACATTTTGCCCCAGAATTTATTTTTCACGTAGTCATTGTCAAGGCATTTCCGCCAGCAATGAGCACGGGCCTGAATGCCGCGCTGCCGAGGCGGTCTATTTCTTCACGGCGTCGATGATAGCGTCATTGTCTGGAAAAAGCTGCCCGCGTAATCCGTCTTTCAGAGGTCTGAACACGTAGAAGTTAGACGGTGCCAATTCGGGGCTATTCAGTGAGTGCAGCAGCACCGCCCAGCCGAACTTTGTCACACATTCCGTGGTCTTCAAACTCGTGTGTGGTTTGGTGTTATCGTGTCTCAAACAAAATGTTTCTTTCTTCTCTGGTCTTTTACGTGCAATCCGAACCTTCAGCTTGATCAACGTTTCAACGTAACAGTTAGAGTTGACAGTTGGCCCTGGTTCCAAGAAACCAAAGAGGATGGCGCCCTTTCTTTCCCGGAAGACGGTGCACATCACTTTGCCTGCGATAGCTGCGTCTTGAACTTCTTCTTAGCTGGAGAGCCTGAGTGGTGCCACTCCATCGACTGCCGTTTAGACTTGGATTCGTAGTGGTGACACCACGTCTCGTCACCAGTGACAATGCGGTCATAAAATGCGTCACCTTCTGCCTCGTAACGGTCCAACAATTCCTGACTGACAGCCAACCGGTGGTCATTTTTCTCCTGCGTGAGCATCCGTGGAACCCACCTGGCACACACTTTGCTTTACCTCAGAGATGACAACATCGGTTCCAGTGCACCGACACCCATTTCCAACTTTGCACGCATTTTATTCAGAGTTATCCGCCGATTAACGCGGATGAGCTGATCGGGGCGCGCTTCACTTTCTGTAGTGGCGGCTGTGCATGGGCGTCCGAAACGCGGTTTATCATTCACATCTCTGTCGCCACTCTTGAATCGACGAACCCATCTTAAACCGTGCTGAAATCAACTGCCTCGGCCGCGTAAACGTTCCCCAAGAGTTGGTGAATGGCGATTGGTTCGACTTCTTCTGCATAGAGGAATTCAATGACGCATCTTTGCTTCTGACGCACATCCATTACAGGGGTTGCTTTCTCATACTGTCCACCCGTCAATATCTGCAACAGGGAAATGAAAATTTCAGCTTATTAACGTAAAGGTTCTGTCATCATAATAATGCTATAAGCAATCCCCTCAGACCCTTTTGGTGCGGAATAAAAAATTAGGAGGCATTACTTTTGTAAATTATCCTCGTAAATTACGACTAAAATTAGGCGACTTAATAAAAATAATAACCCTTTGCCCCTTTCTAAAGGAATTATTTCCATTAAATCCTATTTTAACAGACTAATTTTGCTATTATAATTTGGGATGGGTATTTTTATCACTAGAGTTGGTTCTGAAAGACATGCCTTACGTCTCTCCTTCAGAAGCTCCTGAGCCGGTTGATGCAAGCTCTTGACCAGAGAATTATGATTCTGAGAGCGGCTATGTGGAAGCCTGCTTCCCTATCTTCGGCGCCTGGGTCACCAACGCAAAGTGAGACTTCTTCAGCACATGACACTTCTCTCCATGATCTCCAAAACTGCCTGAGTCTCCTTGACACAGTGAAGGAGATCTCCTCCTCGCGCAAGGTGCCCGTCGTCCTCGTGTATCGTGAGAGGCGCCACCGAACGCGACATCGCCACCAAGATAAGGGCAAAAGCAACAAAATCATCTTCGCGAAAGAGAAGAGGGAATTCCTGCAGTTCTTAGGTCTACCAGGTAGCATGGTGACGGAGCAGGGGATCGATTTTAATGTCCAACCATCGCCGAATCCTGAGGATGCGCCTCCTGCACTCCTGCATATAATGAATGAAGGAGACAAGACTAACTCACAGAAAAATTTAGAGAGTCTTGAGGCTGATTCCAATCAAGAGAACTCTGAAAAAACTAATGGGGATGTGCTTGAGACCCCCTTTGAAGAGACGGCAGCATCTACGTCCGAAGTTGACAGCCGAAGCACGACGACATCTCCCCAATTGAGATCCCCTTCCAGGAAAGGTGAAAAGCGCATCTCTATCGTGAATCAGTTCCTAGGAATCCGGAAACGGTTTTCCGTCAGCCCTCATCGGGGGGACCAAGACAGCATTAGCAACCAGTATCATTCTTGCGAAGGCTTAAGCAGCGAGGCGCTTTCCTCTAAAGATGGCGGCGATACTCGGTCCACCTTAAGTTGCGACTCTTGCAGTTCGAATGAGAGCTCCGTCAGCGATTCGGTCGATCGGGAGGACCGCTCTGATACAGCCGTTCTCGCAAACTATTCCCACCAGACAAACCTTTTGTCCCCTCCGCTTCAAACATCTGAGGAGACTTACATCGTTCTCGTGTTCGAGAAGGTTGGCCTCAAGAAAACAGAAATATTGGATTCACCCTTCCTACGTTTGTCAATACGAGGTACTTTACTTTCAGGTTTAAGTTATAGTGTTAAGGATGTCTTTGAAGATAAAGAATTAAACCTATCACTTTGACCCATTTTCCCCTGACGGGTAAGCGCGATGACTCACAATAAAAGTCAACTAATTAAAACTATTGGGTACCATTCTATTCGTATCGTGTTTAACGTGTTAAAAAGGATTATTATTTTTAGTTAAGTTATGGTAACCGAGATAAAAATAGTTTAACTTGATTCGCGTTAAGTTACTTACAAATTAACAAAAATAGGAAATTAAGTGGACGTTGTAAAGATCAAACCCCCAGAATACCCAAGGGCAGGTTATTTTTACAGGGGCTTGAAATAGCTTGCCTTTGTGGTGGTTGTAATAACCTAATTAATTTATGTATATGAACTTAGTGATTGGTTAGATCTTAACATGTTTGTTGGAAACAATGGATACACAACCTCAAATTATTAATTGCTCAACCCATGAAGATATCATGGATAATTAAAATAGCTGACTATAGTTTGCGTTAGAAAGGCTGACTTGTGCGATATTCTCTCGTGACTGTGAGAAGAGCTCCTTCCGAAGGCTTGACGAAGAGCTTAGTTAGCTATAACATTGCCCTGTTAAGTGCATAATTATAATTGCGATATTGCAAATAATTCTCGATCACCAAATCACTTTTAGTTGAAGACTCTCTACAGCTATAAATTAGATAAAAAGATGCAAAGGGAGTTTTTTAATTCATCTTTTCAAGAATTTATGTGGAGAGAAAGAAATAAGAGGGCTACCTTTCATGCTTTATGTTGGCCAATTGATGCTAAGTATTAATTTAATCATTGTTATCATGCTTTTAGGTTGTTTATTTAAATATATGCAATCTTTTTATCTTCCCTAAAAAATATATCACAGGTAGCTTTATTTTTACTAGCATCTTTTAGAGTCAGCTGATCTTTACAAAGTGAGTCTGGAGCTGCTGATTTCTACAACGTCCAATTAAGTTTAGACAATTTCTGTTTTGACCTTTGGCAGTTACTTGGTCTTATAGTGTAATTAATCTACGAGTCAAAAAAATGTTATCCATCTTTAGTTTAAAGCAACAGCTGCTTGGACTTTATCCAGGTTTATCCAACTCTCATAACCGTAAGCAGTATCTTTATCCATTAAGGCATGGTATGTGCGTGTCCTATTAAAGATTATATGAAATTAGAGCTAACAAAGACCAATAAGTCCATTTAGGTCCACCCCCATCCAGATCCTTTGTTTAATCATTGTTGCCTTGAAATATTGGGAAAATTAAAGATCAATAGGGTGGAAATGAAGGAAAAGCTACACTAACGACTAACTGTTTATAATGTCTAGTCTCCATCACCCATCGACTGGTAACCGAAGAGGAATCGTTGTTCACTTCATATCCTGTAATTTCTTCCCTTAGAAAGCAGTACACTATTACCTCGGTTCCAAGTTCTGTAAGCAAGTTTATTTTTCAGATTATGCTGGAAGTCAATTAACGAAGGAACAAGAGACGGCAACATGGCCAATTCTCAACGAAAATTACTTGAAGGCACCCTCATCGATTTTCCTCCATCAAACCTTGGAACAAATGGTTGAAGGTGAGATAAGTGCTCCTTCCACGCATGGGAGAAATATGTATGCCGGATGTCCAATGCAAATAAAAGTTGTTTTTTTAGGTGAATGACTGTTTGTACTTGGGGGAAATGATACTAGCGTAGGTAGATGCTTACGTAAACTTTACTTATCTTTGTAAACTAAGCCATATTTGTTAAATAAATGGTTCTGAATTAAATTTAATGATGAACACAGCGTTGGTCCTTTGTTTACAGAATTTGACGTAAGCCAGGATGCTTTCTATTTATTTTCGGTGGTAAGTTAGCTGAATTTTCGCTAGAAAGTATGGCTGGTTTGGAGGATTTGTTTTTGTTTATGGAATGAGGATTTCCTGATTGTGTTGTATGCTTACTAAGTCATAAAAATGAATGTCTTGGGTTGGAAATTTGTAAGCTTAAGGGTGGTATTCTGAGAATGAAAAATGAGAGAGTGGTTGGTTATGATATTAATTATAGAATAGATGAGATACAGAGTGAAATACAGTGGAAGAAGACGAAGTGTAGGTATTGTCGGGAGTAGGAGGGGAATAAGAGTTATTAAGTATGAGATTGAGGGTAAAGGAGAGTGTAAATGAGCTGTCAGGAGTGGTTGTTGTAGGTCACTCCCAGGATAGGATGAAGGTAGAGTTAGAAAAAAATGATTTAGTGATGATTCTAGCTAATGTTCTTGTGATGGCAACTCACAAATTAGGCATTTGGATAGAAAGCTGAGTTTAAATAGAGATGGAAGAGCTTGCTTGAGTTTTCTTTGCCTGGCACTGGGAGGTATGAGGTGCAAGTGTTTCAATTTTTATCACTCGTGTAGGAGTGAGTGATATTACGAGAGTGGTGATTTAGGGGCCACGTATAAAAGAGTGATTGAAAAAAATGAAAGTCCATATAATGAAGGGTTGTGTGTCGAGTGTGCTTCCCAGAATAAATTTTGGGATGGAATGTTTGTAAGTGACCTAAATGGGGTAAGTTGGTGTGGAGAGGAAAGTTCCATAACGGTTCATATGTGAAATAGGTTTTATGGTAAGAAAGAAATGTACAGGGTGTCCACAAAGTCTGGGTACACAGGGGATAAATACATACCTTTAGAATATTAAAATATTAAGTATTAGAATATTCAAATATTAAAATTCCTACGTACCCAGACTTTGTGGATGTATGTAATGGGTGAAGTCCACTTGAATCGAGATGGGTTAGGTTTGTTATGGAATTATTTTGATCGTGTCATTAGGTCTTTCAGGCAGGAAAATACGAGTAGCTAGTGTTGGTGGTGAGGGAAATATGATAATAATTGCCGAGTGTAGCTGATAATTATGGTATTAAAAATTTGAATTAGGTTAAAAAAAATCTTTCATGTAAAGATGAGACATTCCAAGGTTTTTAGACCTCTATATAACCTAACCTAACTAAACCTAACCAAAAAAATAACCTAACCAACTTAATCCAGGTTAGGGTAGGGTAAGCTAAATTAGAGTAGGGTAGGGTAAGCTAGGTTAAGTTATGGTAGGGTAAGCTAGGTTAGGGTAGGGTATGGTAGGGAAAACTAGATTAGGTTAGGGTAGGGTAAGCTAGGTTAGGTTAGAGTAGTGTAAGCTAGGTTAGGGTAGATAGGGTAAGCTAGTTTAGGTTATGTGAAGGTACGGTAGGCTAGGTGAAGGTAGGGTAAGCTAGGTTTGGCTAGGTTAAGTTTGTTAGGTTCGACAAAAACAAAACTTTAGGATTCCTCATTTTTACAAGATCCAAGTTGCCTCTATACAAATGCTCCTATTTTAGAAATAAGAAGGATAAGTTATTAAATAATGGTGGTCGTGCTACGTAAGCTCTTAGGGAGTGGCTTGATTACCAAGGCTGATTTTTCACCGAGTTTTGGTACCACTCTTGGGGTAGTCAAATGAGTTTCTAGATTCGGCTTGGCGGCTACAAGTTTGTTTCCGCTGGAGGTGCCTGGTATTCACGAGGCACTGACTCCAAAAGGGTAGAAAGCTCTATTCTTGCTTGATAGTAGGCTGGGTAAAGGTAATCTGAGACTTCCTCAAAGGTAAATAAATCGTGGAGCTGGATTCAGTATTCTTTATTCGGCGGGAACTTGGAAGGGCTTCAGATGTCTCTTCTTGATCCGAGTATTCATCTTTAAGCGCCTGCCAGCTCCCCTTTTACATAAACAACCCACACACATGCCGTATTTAAATTCACACGAGGAAAATAATTCTTATATATGCGACATGTCTTTCTAGTTACATTAACTTATTTTAGAATTTCTTACGCTATTATAAAGTCTTACAATTGCTATTCAATAGTAAACAAAGAATTAATGACATTTTTCCTTTCATATTTCTTCGAAACAGCGAGTTACTATTCGAGTACCTCAATGAACAAACTGAATTCATATCAAACCGCTTAATACATTTAATATGAATTCAAAATAATAACATATGTCCTCCCTTTACATAATTTAATTCATTTACAATGTTTTACATATTTATCAAGTCTTACAATTGTATTATTACACATAAGCAATTTAATAACATTTTATAAGTTTGCTTTGACATATTTCTTTGATAGAAGCGGGTTAAATATAGAGCGTTTTAAAATATTAAAATAGGGTTTTTTTTAGATTAATTCATAGTAAATTATTTTTATTTTTAATCAAAGATATCTTAATCTTACAGAACCAAAACAAATCCATTATATTAATTGTTTCCTTATAAAGCTAAAGTTATGCCTTGGATGTTTGCCAAATGTCACCATTTCTCTTATTTTAACGCTCAAAAAACAAGTACCCTTTTTATCGTATATTAAAGTTATATTAAATATATATAATATATGAGATTGTAATTATTTTCTATATACTTTTAGACAAATTTTAAATTTATTAAACCAAAATTATTATATTCGCTAAATATTCGTTTTAAGACATCTCTTCTAAAGAATTTAAAAATTTGTTTTTCTTATGCAGTTTTATGTGTACTTTTCAGATCTGACACTCGTCTTTCCCGAAAATGCATACTTTTCCCACAATTTACTGAAGGTATATAATAGGAAAAGTATATGTATATTTCCCGCAAAAACGAGTTTCAGGTCTGAAAAGTACACATAAAACTGCATAAGAAAAACACATTTACAAATTCATTTAAAAGATCAAGATCAAGAATCAGAACCAAACCAAACCAAACCTAACCTAACCTTACCCTACCTTACCTTAACGATATTTTCCTCAGCTTCTCGCTGAAACAAAGTTTTGCGCAGAAAATAGTTTATAAACAAAAGACTAGCATTGGTCGAATTTGGGCAATATAAATCACGTGCCCTTAAACGCACTAACCTAAAATTTGCATGGGATTTTATTGCCTTCGAATCCTTTGCAATTAAATTACAGTAAAAGAAATTTTGATCTTGCCTAAATTTACAATTCCTGCCGCATGTAGGGAATTTATTAACTCACGGGATTATACTGTGAGCCCTATATATTTCTTAGGCCCGAATATCGTCCTCAAAGATTTCACGTATTATTTGGTATTGTGACTTACAACAACCACCACACGTTGTTGTAATAAATAAACTAAAGAGACAGCGATGCACGAAGCGTCCGAAATATAACGAATCATGCTATTGGCTAATCAGTCAAAAGATGCATGCGTAGATCTTCTGCAGATATAACATAACATGCTATTGGCTAACTAGTCAGGCCAAAAGTTGAAGAAAATACGGCTAATGGTGAGCAAAGATTCAAATTTAGCAAAATAATAACATATTTTCACAAAATAAAGAACTACGTTATTATTAAGTTCTGGAAGGTGAAAATGACATCGGTGAACATCATTTTAAGAATTAAGAACGTTTATGTCTTTAAAAATTTAAAAATCGTTGTCCTAAAGCGAATATTATCCTTATTTCGTCTTTCGTTTCTTTTTTAAGATCATTTAAAGTTTCTTCAAATAACTGAAGGAAAAATGATTTACTTACTGGTATAAATAAGGAAGTAATTGAGAGAATGACAATAATTTTGAGAATGTAAGTAAGCTGATAATCTTTTACATTAATATATATATATATATATATATATATATATATATATATATATATATATATATATATATATGCATATATGCATATTTTATTAAAGACCATGTCTAGTTGGGCCTCTTTGCTTTTCTAATTTCCTTATTATTCTTTTTTCGTCTTGCGAAAGGTTATAAATAAGTGTTCCGATATTCATGGTTTATTTTAGCAAGCTGAGCTTTCGGCCACGTTTGACCATCTTCGGAGCGAATTAATTTTACACTGGTTAAACATTTAAAGGCTTTACATTTATATACTAAAGATAATTTAGATAATGAAAAGAGGTGGAATGTGGTTGACAGGAAGTAGTTAGAAAAGGTACATTTGGGAAGGGAATTTCGGTCATTATTGACCGTTAATCCGTAAAGAGTTTTATGGTTCGCTTGGTGGCAGTCAATTGGGCATTAATCTTCGGTTTTTCTTCGTGGATTACGATCGCTTCCAGGATATGAAGGCGTGTGCGGTCACTGCTCCTTTTGATAATGGTGTTTTGTACTAAAGTTTCTCGTGTTAGTTGAATTCCATGTTGCATGTAGTGGTTCTTGATGCTGCCGTTTTGCAGATGCATGGTGAGTCAACGAGATAGGGATGTGGTTGTCATTCCAATGTATTTATTTGAATTATGAAGCTCGCAATCTTCATGCGGACAGGTGAATTCATAAATTACATTGGAAGTTTTCAATTCTTTTTTCGTACTTGAGTCGTTGATAATGAGGTGATTACATATTTTGGGGGGTTTTATAATATATTGTGACTTGTAGTGATTCTTCTGGATAAGGGCATTTTGTATTTTGGTTTATAATATTCTTGATTGTTCTTTCGTCGATTTTATACGATTCACTCATTTGGTTAATATAGAAGATATTTATTGGGTGTTTCTTATTGTCTTCATTTTTACTATTGTTATTTTCATGTAGGTTTTTCAGGAATGTATTTGTTTCTTTGTCCACCATAGTATTGGAGAACCCATATATATATATATATATATATATATATATATATATATATATATATATATATATATATATATATATATATATATATATATATATATATATATATATATATATATTATAATGCTTTGGTAGCTACGATTGGGAAACAGTGCTCTTTTCAGACCACCCATCCTTCGGATTCCCCTTAATTGAATGTTATTTAGAGTTCACCGTCAACCCATTCATTATAAGATTTCATAAAACTCCAAAGTGTTCATTTTGAGGTTTCTTTGAGTGTCTCATTCAATCTTTCAATGTGAACACTACAATATCATCAATGAGGAGATATAATATGTTTAGCAGAATTATCTATGCATAAAATCCAATTTAATACCAATATAAGTTAATTTTCTTTGTAAACTTATAGTATGTGCATAACATAGTATTGCTTTATTTTAAATATTTCAACAAAACAGGACAGTTGGATATATATTAGGGTCAGTAAAAATAGGATGGTACATTTTGAAGTCTTTTACAGACGACCTGGACAGACTGAAGTTATTGATAGATTAATGATGAGGGAAATAAGTAATGGACGTGAAGAAGTTGCAGTTACTCTTGTGGCCTTTAATTTAAACTATGTGAAAAAATATGATACGAAGCGATAGCATGAGTGTTAAGTTTATAGACTGTTTCGAAGATAATATTTCGAATCAATTTTTCTCTCAGCTACCATTGGTTCCAATATAATCTTAGATCTATTACTTTTAAACAATAATTATTTAATTCATAAATTAATCTATGGGCAACTATTAGTGAATCGTAAGTAATTATTTTCAGATATTTCGTGTTAATTTGGTAACTGGGAAAGGTAGAATATCTGAGATTTCTACAAAAGCTCTAAATTTTCATAAAAGGAATTATGAAAGTTTGGAAATTTGAAGAATTTGATTAAATGGGATATGGAATTTAGTGGTAAGAGGACTTATGGAACGTAGAATAATTTTAAAATTGTAAAAAGCAAAATGATGTGCGAAAGTAATTTAGATTAAATTAGGAATGAAGGTTTAAGAAAATTACTTAGTATAAAATAAATAACAAATCCAGATGATATAAAATAATAAGCTATTAACTATAAAAGAGCTTCGAAAAAATACTGCAGAGGAAATAATTGAGCTACGAGTACTTGATATTTTTTCAACAGTATTTGTAGCTATTGAGAAGATGTATGATCGCTCTAGAGTTTGGAAAAAATACATGATGGTTGGAATGGAGTTAATACAGTGCTCATTTTTAATGAAAGAGATTAAAGAGGTTCAACATAACATTAGACCAGTTATGTTAACTTCCATAGTTTGAGAAACTCTTGAGTAAAAGTGTTAAAAAGGGGATTTCTGAACATCTAGATAGTAACAAACAACTAGAAACGTGAGATAATGTAGATGTAATTTATTTGATTCAAACAAAGTTTTTGACAAAAGATTCCACATAAAATAATAGTTTCTAAATTAAAGATCCAAAACATATTTGGGAGAAATTTGAATTGTAGAGCTTAAATACAGGAAGAAGAAGTAGTACTACTAAATGTACTAGACAATAGAGGGGTGTTAACAGTAGTTTAACTTAGGGATCGGGTCTGAGCACATTATTATTTGTAGTTGTAGTGGTTCGCCGACCTGCCTTAATCTAGGCGGATCCCAACGGATAATGAAATAAACATAAAGGTCAGTATGACAATCTCTGGTGAGCAAGACGGCACCAGGGTCCGGTCCCTTTTGGAGAGAGGTGATAGGAAGTTTTGTCCCGGGGTAGAGGGAATTGTTCTGCGTCGGAGGTATGTGGATATAGATACCCATCGGCAGGAGCAGTAGGCGTGTGTGTGTGTGTGTTTTGTGCTGCGAAAAGAGGAGAGGAAGGAAAACAGTGTTGTAATTGGCTATGTGTGATTATTATTTGTAGTTTATATGAGTCATCTTGAGGGAGTAGTTAATGGCAGCTGTAGTTGACTACAAATGATGGTAATTTAAAGTGCATTGATGTAAATAAGTTAGTGCAGATGACTTGTAATATTTAAAAATGCAAAGTTATTAACGCGAAAAGGGTAATATGAAATTTAACTATGAAGTGGAGGTGCACTGTGTAGTGGCTGAGCTCAGTAGAGGATGAAAGAGATTTAGGATTAGATTGGTCATTAATGTTTTCCAAAGCAGCGTAGTGAGGCAAAAACCGGGACAAATTGAGTTTTGTGCTTTATTAAGAGGAATGTAAGTTACAAAAGTATGGAGGTTATCTTTAATCTCCATAGCCCCTATAATAAAGCACATTTAGACTACTACATACGCGAAGGATCTCCAAATTTTCTACATCATTATCAACCTACACCTTGAATAGGTAGGTGGACTGAAGCTACGAATTACACAGCGATTGGAAAGGTGAGTGAGAGAGGATATGATTAAGCCTTTCCCTAAAAATATCTAGGATAGATAAGTTGGATATTGACAAGTTCTTTGAGTGTGAGGGTAATGAGAGCACTAACAGACCCAACTTAAATTTACTAAACAAAGGCTTAGGTTGAATTTAAGAAAATATCTTTCACTCATATATTTCTCGGATGAATTATGTACCATTGTTCAAAGTTGAATGTTTTCAAAGGCAGGTTAGAGGCTATATGTGGAGGGAAGGTTTTTTTGTCATCCGTGAAATTATGTTATGTTATGTTATGTCTTTTGAGCTTTCTTTGCGGGTATGAATTGCACATAGACATTAGATATTACCATATGTATCTTTTAGTAGCATGAGCTATTGACAAGTCTTGTTTGGTGATAACTTGAAGGAAGATTCTGGATCCAACTTTGTGGAATCACTTTAAAGAAGGATGTTAGGTGTTGGGTATAGTGACTGGTTAATTGTCTCGACGAACCACTGATATGCCTAAGTGGATTTTATCGTCTGTTAAATTATTTTAATGGTTTCACCAAGGGAAGGCCGTCTATATCCTGCTCTTTGCTGCCTCTTCAGGGAATACATTAAATCGTAACTATGTCCCAATATTTCAGAAATAAAACATTGGCTTTATGTAAGCGCCATATTTTTTTAGGACACAAAAATTAAACTTTTGATCATTTTTGTAGTAACATAATAATGTGCATCCCTCCATTAAATTCTAATTTGAATAGTTTGAATAGAATCAAACTTCACTCTCTCTTTTTTTGATTTTCTCATCCACCGAGGTAATGATTCCACCTCTCTATCTACAATTCAGTGTTTATCTTAAATCTACTCCTTCAAATGCCTTCATACATTTCTACTCTGGCCATAACGGCACAGTAAAAATCACCGATTTGGACCATCTCCATCCTTGCGTAGAGAATGTGATCCTCAATTATTAGATAAGGACATTTATTGTATTTAGAACGACTTTATTCCATTCTTATTCTGTATTATATATTAATGAATAATATCAAAAGTTAGAGAAACCTTTGATCTTGAATTAAAAAAATAAGCATCACAAAACCAACTCCACCGAGAGGAGAAACGCCCCCGTCCTAACTGCGTTGTTATTCCGTACAACCCCTCCCCTTAACGCAATAATAGTCATGAGAAAAGTTTTTTTTAAGTACTCTTTAGTTTCCCCAACTCCATTTAAAATAAAATAATCGAAAATAATCCCTCTCCTCCTCTAATAAGCCCCCCCTCCTTCCTCTAATAAAGTCGGCGTGTATACAATTGCATGCAAAAAATGCGAGGATTTCTACAGAAGAGAAGCTAGACCCCTTAGAGAAGTTACCACCTTAAACATTCTGTACTACCAGGCACTAGTCTAATGCATTATTTTAAGATGAGTTATACTAACTACAACAATTATTTGGAAAGAGAAGAATTCATTATACGACAAATGAATGTTTTAAATGACAAGTAGTTGAGGCTGTATTAATTGATGACTCCCAAATTTCAATCTCTCGAAAGAGACATGATTTATATTAGCGATGGTGTGTGTCAAGCTACAAATTTTCAGTGTCAGGTGGTTGAGAAAGTCTTGTCTAAGAGTGGGGTTGTTGGGGAGTCAGTAGCTGCTGCCTACAAAACGCAAGATGATGGATGGTTTTTGACCGGATAAAATGATGTGTACTTCAAATTTTCCCACCTCTGTTGATCGGAGAGGGACTGATGCTTCACCACGAGGGATTTGAGCGTCTCGTATCTGCTGCGTCCTCAGGTTCCTCAAATAGGACATCCATTTAGTCCATCAGTTCTGGCGGCAATTTTGTATAAGGCTTGCGGAATTGGATTTTGGGGGACTCGACCCGGTGTGCCTCGAACGTGAGCTCTCTCAGTATGCAGACGATGGCTAGTATAAACATGAGACAACATTCCTATCTGCTTCTTGAAGAATGCTGTGAACTCAAACCAGCATTTTATAAGCCCTCATAAATGGATAACTGCAAACTAACATCTCAGAGAAGAGATCCATCAAACAATATTGCCTAAATATAAAAACAAGATAAGTCTGTACTCGAGGCATGTTTCCCCTTGAATTTTTAAACAGTTACCCCTTATCCTATCATTAGTCACCAGCTCAAAAATAAATTGGCTATTTCTAATTTATCAATCCAACTAAATATTTAAAAAGGTTGGATCATGTCATCCCTTAAACACCTTCTTTTTAAACGAAAACATAGAATCCTCAACCAATCTATAGTTTCGAGGTACCTCAAGAAAGACATCATTTTGTTGTTCTTCTCTTTACTGCCTTCATACTGTTGATATCCTGCCTGTGATAAACGCAACTTACCTAAATACAATATTTCAGGTGTAGTCTAATCTGAGAGTTATAAAGACTGATAATTACTTACTTTTATAACTAACATTTCTAACATGAGGTTTCTTTACACTGGCTGCTAACTTTGTATGATAAGCAATTAACGACAATTAGCTTTTAACACCTATATACATCTAGGTCGTTAATGTAAACTAAGAATAATAATGGGCCTCCAAATCCCCCAGGGCCCCCATCAATAACATCTCTTCATTGCGATTTCTTTCCATTTAGTACCTACCCTCTGCTTTCTATTCTTCAGCCACTCCACCACCCAATTTAAAACATTCCAGGACACTCCATGCATATCAATTTATGCGATGGTCTCCAATGACAATTTATAAATTTTAGCAAATTTTTCAGGCAAGATTTACCTGACCTGAATCCATGCTATCACACAGCCAGCTACTACTATTAAAAAGTAAACTATCCATTTTTTTAACTACCTTCTTAAGTAATTTACATATTATTGAGGTTATACTTATTGCCATATAGCTAGTGGATCATCCTTCATTTCCTCTTTGAAGATTGGAACTACATTTATTCTTTTCCAATAATCTGGTATCTCCCCAAATCTAAAGATCTAACAAATATCTTCTCAAGAGCGAGTGAAACACATTCCACTCCCTCCATAAGAATCCGAGAATGAATATTATCAGAACTCATAGCTTAGTTAACATATAATCCGTTTATAAATACCATAATACTTTCTATATTGATATTAATACTATCTAAAATATTTTATTGTACTTTTTATTATTAGGCTTAAAACTGACCTAATTTCCTTTAGTAGACACATAAAATATTCATTAAATACTTCAACTATTTCTTCAATGTTTGCTTCACTTTAGGAGACCCTATCCTATCTTGATTTGACCTGTTATTTATTCTATAATAACCAAACATTTTCTCTGATACTTATTACTATGTCACTAGAACTTGTCAACAGGTAGCCACGAGGCAGCTTACTTGATAAGGAAGTATGGAGGAACTTTAATCCATTTTGAGCTTCTTGATGAGTAAATGGATCCAAGGTTTCTTCTCAAAATCTTTATTCAGAGGACGAGTTTCAGAAATGACTGATTTCGAACAACCGATACTTCCGGAAGTACTAGCCCGAGGATCGATTTCCGAAGAAACAGCGTCTCGTTAAGGAAGTGGGGCGAGGACGCCTCGTTCATACATTATTCCGAATGCGACCGAATCAGCAGAGAATTCGATGTACTATGCCGGATCGAGTCCAACGCCAGACTCTCATATGGACTGCATAAAGCGCGTGGAATCACGTTTAAAAATGAATGATGATTACGAGGAAGAGCAGAGAAACTTGGTTAATACAACGAGGGAAGGTATAGCGGGGAAAAAGGAAGGGGTGAACAAACAGAAGAAGAAAACCAAGTGAACAGAAATAAAAACACATCGAGGTTATAAAAAACCAAACGAAAACCTTGTAGAACCTAATTGCTAGACCGAGAGGGGCATTCAAAACAACTAGGAGCAAATTCCTTCCAGTGGGTTCCACCAAATGCACGAAAAATATCAGTTATAGAAACTTACACTGTAAATGGTACGACTAGTAGATCAGATATGAACTCACGACTAGTAGATCAGATATGAACCCAGGACTATTAGATCAGAGATGTACCAACGACTAGTCGATCAGAATGAATCCACGACTAGTAGATCAGAGATGAACTCACGACTAGTAGATCAGAGATGAACTCACCATGACGATAGTATCAAAAACGCTATTTGACGATGGTAATGGAGTCATGAGTGAGACAAAAAAATCATAAATAAAAAACAAAAACACGTAGGATTACGCCGGTAAAGGACGGGAAGTTGAAGATTAATGGGGCGGAACTGCCATGCATTGGTCTACAAGAAAGACAACAGCTTCACATCGAGACGATGATGAAGGTTTATGATGGCATTCTGGCGCAGGAGAGAAAGTGACGTCGGAATGCCACACAGTTGGTTTGGAAAATGGGTCGTGGCGAAGTCGTCGGACGAACGAAGGAAAAACGACAAACGAGATTCGTTTTCTCCTGGAAGAATCTGATAGCGGTTGACGACGGGCGTTGGAAGACAAATGAGTCGTAACTTCATCGAAAATGGTCGTCACTCGAAGGAGGTAATCTTGATGTCATGGTGAGGCGGATCGACTAATCCTTGTATCTTGCCTCCAGATTTCTGTCGTGACCTAGTTCTGTCCCGAAATTTAAACCACAATATCCAGACCGCATCACGTAGAAAGTGTCAAGAGAGCTGTAAAGAATGTTATGGTAAAGGAAGGTGCATTATTCCCGCGGCATCATCCATTTCCTTTAAGGCTTGAGCACCCCAAAAATGAAATGGAATTTTACGATAATCATCTGTCTCCGTCGACCTGTTTGTTGTCTCCCTTCGCCTATTTGTTTGGCGCCAGTGGTCGATATTTCCGTTCAACTATAACAGGACCCTTTCATCGACATAGTACGTGAGTGAGAGTAACAGAAACTGCGTGGGAGTTAGAGGAAGGCGAAGCATTATTGCAGTGGAAGTGCAGAATCTCTCTAGAAGAGCAGCGTAATTCTTGCTGACGGGCTCCATTTCTTGTCTGATTAGGCGATTTTGTTTTTATTGGCAGCCGTTGTTTGTACATATGTGATTTTGAATCTTTCCGCAGCCCTATTAATTCCATTCTCAAAGGATCATGAAATAAAATAGTCACATATTAAAGCTATTTCACACATATTATTTTTGTAATCTCATCGAACCCCTTTAAGTCTTATAAATACCTATTTGTTCACTTAAGCAGGATCTGTGCATACTTCTATCAAAATCCCTCAAGCGGATTACAAACGGTACCTTAAAATGTGTGGTATTTATTTAAATTTGTTCTAGAGGACTATGAATGTTCCCTTCCGGCCCCATCATTTAGGGTAGATAAGGTTTTCATTCGCTTTCATTTACAGTATTGAGTTCCATTTCTGTTCGTTTATTCAATTTTTTTCTTAGGCTGTTGACCTCCTTATTCTTTCACCGAAGATCGAGCGTGTCCTCGTTGGATTAAGCAGGCTCCCTGTTCAGCCTCATTTAATGATATAAAAAAAATCATTATAACATTTCTAACACCGATAATTGTTTGTTTGCTAGGATTTTGCGTTATTCATTCTAGAGGGCGCAAATGTCGCTTAAATTTAGGAGATCAAGACAAGCCTTGAAGAAGGGAAGAGTTTTATTTATTTTGATAAGACAAAACCAACGAGGGAATCTCCATCAGAAAGTCCCCCCCCCAAAAAAAAATACTAGTAGAGAGAGAGGTGAAGATAAGGAAAAACGAAATATTTGTAGGGTGTATAAGCCGATTGGCCGAAGAGGAGACTTTTGGGGGGCATTAGGTACCGTGGTGGGGTAAGAGAGGCAGTGAAAGTGAGCACTGATGGTAAAACAAGGTCAACAGACCTAAGTCGCGTGCTTTCAATTATTTCAATAATTTTGAGAACAAAAAATTAACAAACGTATTATCAATTAACAAACTTATCATCTGACCTTACCACCTTCAAAAATTTCAAGTTACCATCCGATCGACCTACCGACGGACCGACATAGTAACTTATAAGAGTATTGTGCACGCGACTAAAAATGCCCTAAATATTTCAGACTCCGCGATCTTCCTTGAAGTTCGGCACCTTCTGCAGGAGAAGAGGAAGATCAGCACCTTGTGTTATACGTTTCTGGAGAAGTCAGACCTTCGCCACGGCGAATTCATTTGCGAACTGTACGTATTCAACTCTGTTTCTCTCTCCTTGTCAGGAGGGTGAAAATCTCCATCACCCGAGATGCAAATGTTAACGAGAGTCGGATATTTCAATTGGCTTTTGCACTCAAGCGCGCATCGGCATCAAAATAAAAGACGTCATAAAACGCTTTGCCTTTTTTCCGATCTTGCCTCACGCGAGCGAGCTCATCCTAAATGGGACGGGCCCCTTAAAACCTCCCTCTAAAATAACCTCTCATGATGAGTTTCTAATTAACTGCCTCGTTGCGCAAATGGAGATAGGCGCGCAATTACTCTCCCTAGCTGCGCCCCAAGTCCCCCCTCCTTTTCTCTTTGATCTGCCGCCTTTACCAAAGAAGGCAAGTCATTACATGTGACAGAGAACTAGGGGAAAACTGGAACATTTGAAGCGAGAAAGAAATTCAGCACCACTCGAGCATAAACCACCTCAAGCTCTGGAGGTGAAAGTAAGAAAAGTTGTGTGGTTTATCCTTAAAACAACAAAAATACCCATCCCCACAGCATACACCTCTTCACGGGATATAAATAGGCATAAACCTAAACAAAATCTATAAATCACAAAATAAAACTTTATCGTCTTGTTAAACCAAGAAACCCAAATAACCTGACCTAAACTAGTAAGCAGTAGACACCAGTGAGGGGGAGAGGAATCTTATCTTGATGGCAATATAAATAGATTAACAGGAAAAAAACATACAAAATAGTGATGACACGAAATATATGATATGCAGTAAGAGACACTTTAAATACTCTAAAAAGATATGCACTCCTAAAAGGCACGTCAGTTCAAAATCTACCACCTTATTTAAGCTACCTTTATATTTCAGATTTGAACCAACTTTACCACGTACATAAATTCTAAAGTCTTAAACTGAATTTGTAAATAAAAAAAGAGTCTTTTAAATAAAAATCCCCCCCCCCCCTCCCCGATTTGTAGTCCTGCAGTAAACTATAGATTGATTGGACTTGTGTTTTGAGAGTATAGGATCTCTCTCCACTTGGATTGAAGGTTGAAGATTTGAACCAACTTTACCACGTACATAAATTCTAAAGTCTTAAACTGAATTTGTAAATAAAAAAGAGTCTCTTAAATAAAAAATCCCCCCCCTCCCCGATTTGTAGTCCTGCAGTAAACTATAGATTGATTGGACTTGTGTTTTGAGACTATAAGATCTCTCTCCACTTGGATTGAAGGTTGAAGAAGTTATTTATCCATTCTTTGTAGTCATTTCAGTTTTGTGTATTCGGACTCAAAATATATTGCGTCAGGATTGATACGAAAAAGAGAGAGAGAGAAAAAGAGAAAAAGAGAAAAGTACATAAGGAAAAAGAGAAAAAGAAAACGAGAAAAGGAGAACAAATAAAAAGAAAAGGAGAAATTTGAAAAGTAGAAAAAGAAAGAAAGAGGGAAAGAGAGGAAGATAGAAATTAAAAAAAAATAAAGAGAAAAGAGAAAACAAAATAGGCAAAGGAAAAAAGGAGAAAAGAGACGAGGAAAGAAGAGAAAAGGAATACAAGAGTAAGAGAGTTAAAAAGTAAAAGTGAAAAAGAATAAAAGTAAAAAAGAGTAAATAAAATGAAACAGAATAAAATTAAAAAGAGTAAAAATGAAAAGGGAAAAAGTGGTAAAATGAAAAGTGAAAATGGAGAAATGAAAAAGAGAAAAAGTAAATGAAAAAATTAAATACGGAAGAAAGCAAAAGGAAAACATATAAACTAAAAAAAGGAAAGTAGGACTAAAAGGAAAAGCAGAAAAATGGGGAAATGAATAAAAAGGAAATAGGAAAAAGAAAATGAAAAGTAGAAAAATGAAATATAGAAAAAATAAATAAATAAGGGAAAGTAAAAGGGAAAAGAATAAAAGAAAAATGGGGGAGAATCGAAAATAAGAATAAAAGCAAAAAAGTGATATTGGAAAAGGGAGAAGAGAAAATGGAAAGAAAAAAGGATTTAAGGAAAAGAGAAAAATGAAAATAAAACGAAAGCGAAAAAAGAGAAACGAAGTAAAACAAGAGAGGAGGAGAGAGGGAGAAGAGAGATATATATATATAGAGAGAGAGAGACTAGATTTAGAGAGATAGATAAAAACACGATCTAAATAAATGAAATTGAAAAAGACAACGGGAGAAAAAAGTGAGAAAAGAGAGATTGAAGAAGAGCGCGAGAGAAAGGAATGGAGAGAGGGAGTGAGGCTGAAACAAGATGATAATGAGAAAGAGCGGGAGTGAGAAAATTAAGAAGTTATTATAAAGAGAGAGTGAATGCGAGAGTAAGGAAGGGATTCGGAGTGAAGGAGAGTGAGAGTGAGAAAGGGTGAGTGTGCCAAATTCTTAGTGAGAAACGGTGAAAAGTGATAAATAGTCAGAGGGATGAAGTGCGGGAAAGAGAAAATGTGAGAACGTGAAATGGTAAGACCCAGAATGAGTGAGTGATACAGAGTGAGATTGCGAACCAGTGAGTGACCAAGAGTAAGAGTGAGAAAGTTAGAGTGAAAAGACTTCGAGTGAGAAATAGCAATAGATAGGTGGAAAGATCAGGTTGTGAATGAGTGAAGAGTGAGAATGAGGAATAGCTGGAAAGGGGAGGTTCCGAAAGAGTGATAGTGCGAAAGCGTGAGAGTGAGAAACAGTGGGAATGAGACAGGGTGGAGTGAGAGTAATAAAGATTTAGACTGAGAAAGAATGATAGAAAGAAGGTGTTGGGAGTGAGAAAGAGTGAAAGAGAACAAGAATGAGGCTTCGAAAGAGTGGTATTTAGAAAATCCTGCAGTGAGGGGGGGGGGGGAGAGGGAGAGTTAGAAAGTGTGAATGTGGGAAATAATTATAACGAAATTAATGAAAGCTATAAAGAGTTTAAGAGAGAGAGAGAGAGAGAGAGAGAGAGAGTGTATGTGTGTGTGTGTGCATGAGAGCATGAGAGAGAGAAAGAAAGAGAGAGAGTGAGAGAGAGAGAGAGGAAGGCTCACTATTTAAGACTATAACACTTTCTCATTCACAGACTTTCTAACTCTCACTCTTACTCAATCTCTTTCACTCTCACTCTTTCTCAGTCTAATTCTTTCTCACTCTTAGTCATTCTCAGTCTAAATCTTTTTCACTCCCATTTTCTTTTCGCCCTCTCACTCTTTCTTACTTCAATTCTTTTTAATCATACTCTTTCTGTCTTTTACTCTTTTCAACACTCTTACTTTCTTAGTCTCAGTTTCTGACTGTCACTTTTTCACTTTCACTCTTTCTCACACTCACTCTTGGTCACTGTTTCGCAATTTTACTATGTATCACTCACTCATTATCAGCCTTACCATTTCACACTCACATTTTCTTTCTTCCACACTTCATCATTCTTACCGTTTCTCACTAACGCTTTCACACAATCAGTCTTTCTCACAATCACTTTTTCTCACTCTGAATCTTTTTCACACTCTCACATTCTTACTCACATTCACATTCGTTACCAGTTTCCAGACAGAAGATCTCCGAGGACCCTGTTCAGTCCATGGGCAAACTTGCCAAGAAGATTGGTATAAGCAAGGCAACCATGCACATAGCAGTGCACCAGGACCTTGGCTACCATTCCTACGTAGTGAAGAGGAGCCAGCTTCTCTCCCATGCTACCAAACAAAGCCGTAAAGTGAAGGCAGAAACACTCATCAACGAAGTTAAGCACGATGATCACGTATTCGTTTTTCCTCCGACGAGATACAATCGTGCAGGACAGTCAGGTGAAGAGGCAGAATTAACGCTGGCAGTGAAGTGACCCATGAGGATTGCCTACGGCCGCCACGCACAATAAATTTCCCGCCTCTTTATGGTTCAGGCCGTGGTCAGCAGCGAAGGGCAAGGTTAGGAGGCCTCCGCACCTCTTCTGCCAGGGTCTCAAGCTCAACACGGACGTTTACATTGAGGTGCTGGAGATTATAGTCAATCCCTGGATAGACCAAATAGCCGCGGGAAGACCATACGTTTACCAGAAAGACACTACTCCCCCACACAAGTCAAGGAAGTCACATGCGTGGTTGTTCAACAACATCACTCATCACTGGTCCTCAGACTTGTGGTTGCCCAGAGTCCCCGATTGCAACAATCAAGGATCTCTGAGGGCGGCCATTGTGGAGGTACTGTCATCCAATCTGAAGGACTCCCTAACCAGTTCAGGTCTCGCCTGGAGAAGATCGTGAAGGCAAATATTTGCCATTTAGAATAATTTGCAATAATAATGTTTATATTGGTCTATTTGTGTGTTTATTTTCGTGAAAATATATTGCTTCGTTTGGTACACAACTTGTTTTCTTTTTACGTGAACAATTTGTATTGATTTACCTATCATATATATAAAATGAACTTGCAAATTTAGTTCGAAAGTGCTTAGATTCATCTTTTCATTTTCCTGTGGGTTAATTTTCATATTATTACTTTCCTCACGTGCCACTTTGTGAGTTTATATATATATATATATATATATATATATATATATATATATATATATATATATATATATATATCAATAATCATTGCAGCAAGGGACATAAAATTAAAAAAATACGTTTTGGGGAGGAAAATTGTCATAAAGTCCTTTAATGAGTCAATTAACCTTTAAAATATAATGTAAAAACATGTTTTTTATTTTATAAATTGCAACCTTTAAAAAGGTTCAAATTTTTTAACTAAATTTAAATTTTAATGAATGGTTCAATATGCCCTCCTTTATTATCAACAATAAATAGCCTGTAATTTTGACTTCCATTTTGAAATTGCCTTTTCAATTTTTATTGGTGCAAAATCCGCCCATGCAGCCTGAATTCGTTCACGTACATGGTCCACATCGCGGATTTCTTACTTAAGTATTTTTTAAAGGCTAATTGACTCATTAAATGACTTTAAGACGATTTTTTATAAGAAATAAGTATTTATAGATAAAGGATTCATCTTTCAATTATTTTTATTTCATGTCCCTATCTGCAATGATGATTGAGATATTGTTTCTCAAAAGCGGTGCGATTTTTGAGGAGCCAACCTGCATATATGTAGCGAGAGGAGAGGTTGCTTGATTTTGGTGGGGCTCACCAGAGTTCTTTATCAGAACAAATATTTATCCTCTGCTTATGAATTCAGTTTCGGGATTCGAGTTTGTTTGGGGGTGTTTGTCACATATGTTCGTATTTGGCTTTATAAACAAGTTGATAAAAATATCTTTGTTTTGAACTTGACGTTTATCAGTATGAATGTCTGGAGTCGGTGAGTTTAAATTCCTTTTTCGGTAGAAAGAGTAAATGTGAATGCGAATGGAAAGACTTGTGAATCATATCTACCGAGAACTGCTTGAGGAAGTGAATGAATGGACTTTATGTGAGTTAAAAGTTCTTCCTCGGTGGATGGAGCACAGCTTGAAGACCAATGGAAGAGACTTGTGCTTGCTGAAGTGATGTGGCTGACTGTGTCTGACTGTAGTAATGTCCTATAGTGTTTGATTATTTATGTGAGAATAACGTCGACGTTTTGGGGGGAGGAACTTTTCCTGAAGTGATTGTTCGTTGATGTGTGCTTGAGAGAGAGAGAGAGAGAGAGAGAGAGAGAGAGAGAGAGAGCAGAGTAGTAATTCTTAATCAAAAGAATTTATGGGAGTAGAGATAAATGCTGAAAAGGGATTAATAATAAGGTCGGGAGAAAGTTTGGGGAAAATGTTTATGAGGTTCATGTTTAACTGTTTGGCACTAAAACAATAAGATAATACATAGAAGTATCCTGGGAGCCAGACTGATTTAAAAGAAAGATGTTTGATCAAAAAGAAATTAGGAAAATCCAATGGTCGGTCGGAATATTTAAGCCTGGAAAAATACTGTATACGAGAGTGTGTGTATGCTTGTGTAAATATATATATATATATATATATATATATATATATATATATATATATATGCGGTTAAGAAGGCAATGTTATGGTTAACTTAGCTCTTCATTAAGCCCTCGGAAGGAGCTCTTCTCATAATCACGAGAGAACCTATAATCCAGCTTTTCTAAGCAAGCTAAAAAGATTGTTATCAACAGCCTTTTTAGATTGCTTAGAAAAGCTGGAATATATATATATATATATATATATATATATATATATATATATATATATATATATATATGTGTGTAGGTGTGTGTGTGTGTGTGTGTGTGTGCTTGTAGGACTTTACCATTGATTCACAACGTTTAATGCCTATCTTAGTGGAAGCTTCCAGTTTAACGTGGAGCTTGAACCAGGATTCCCTACGATAAAATGTACCTCTGGAACAGTCGACCAGACTCAAAACCGGCGTCTATCCAACGACGATTCATAATTAATGTTGCTTAACTTCCCTCATCGTGAGAAGCTGTGTTGACGATTGTTTCAGTCCGTCTCTTGTAAACAGTACCAGAATAATTAGTTGGCCGAGCTGACTCCCAATTACCCTCTTTTGCAGTTACAAACCTCCTTTGCAGTTTTCAAGGAAGAATTTGGTTCCGTATTCGGAGAAGGCACTCTTCCTCCATCTAGAAATCCGACTCGAGACCAGCGAGAGTGAAACCTCATCTTTTGCTTCCACTAATCAAAACTAAAAGCACCACTATTTGCTTCTCCCCTTTTAGGGGTTTGTATTGACATGAACCTTCACCAATCAATTTCTAACTTCGACATAACTGCCTCTAATTTTCACTATTTTTGTTAACAAAATACATATCACTTTATGTTTGCATTAAAACGCTCGACCAAAATCTAAATTTCGACTTCACTGATTAGTTGCGTATCACACGTTGAGCGGAAATAAAGCTTTATATGTTGTAAGCTTAATGGATAAAATGCGAGTCCATTTATGCAAATGCACCTTTATTAAAGAAATTGTTATTTACATAGATTTTTGAAAAGATAAAGTGATCATTAGGCAATATATGTGTAGATTTGAATTGGTAGTGTTTAAAGAGTCATTCTGTTAGTTCTGTTGTCACGGTTCTAGCATTTAAAATTTACTTTCTTTATATTTAGTACATTCGAGAACACCGGGTTGTGAATAACTCTTTGCTTAAGGTAAAGGATCTTTTAGAAAAGGCTAAAAATATAAAATCTTATGAGATGAAAGATTTACTTAATAAATCACTTAATATTAATTTAACTAAATTTAGTAATTTGTAAATCCATCATTTGCCTCGCGTACTGCTTGCAAGCTTTCAGAATCTAACCTGAGTTGTTACATTTATGTATTGTGTGGCCTATTGCGTGGCCTATTGCTTTTCCTGAGGAATATATAGTTTCTGTATGGTGACGAAGAACATTGTGCGAATAGGTATGGTGCAGGGCCACGTCCTTGTCGCATTGTTTCCATTGTGTGCTATCAAAAAGGTCACTTCCAGGTCTTAGTGAAGCTGTGAGGCAATGGTATGATGGCAGGAGGAAGATAAACAACTTCAGACGTATCAAGAAAATTTTGAGGGTTTGAAAGAAATGGAAGAATAATTTCTTTAAGGATAACTTGTTGCAACGTTCTAAAAAGTTCGGTCCTCTTTACTAATCTACAACATTTTAAAACCAGTGAAACGAAAAGATATGCCCATGCATTGTGCCTTCTTGCAAAGCTACCCAGAGTGTTTATTATCTTCTAATGAAAGTGACCCCATTGTCTCATTGTAATGTCGACGGACGGACCACGAATTTTGGAGCGAGCGACATCAAATCCAGTCGAGGCCAGAGATGCAAAAAATCGACGAACCGCATTCGATTTTTAATTCTTCATGGTGACTGGATGCTTGGGGACGGAGGGGAATGGTTTTAAGGTAACCATTTCTCCGTATCTCTCAATGGCAGAGATATGATTTTCCTTATTCCGTCTCGCAGAAATGATTTTAACAACTGTACTGCAACTTCTTGGGCGTCTACTCCCAGTGCTCTCAGAAGTTACCTGCTTTTCTTCGGCAGTTTTACAGGATTCGTATCCTTTATTCCAATTTTAAGTTACCAATCCTTCATTACGGTTAAGTAAATGAACAATCCCTTAATAAATGTTGCACCCGCCTTCATTGCTTTCTTATACACATTTGCTCTATTTTTGCCTTATTACATGATCTTCGCTATCACTCACAAGGGTTAACAATTTCAAATACAATATTTCTGAATCTGAAAGATAAAAGCAATATTTAAACATTCAAAATAGATCCTAGTAAATGCTGTACTACCAAAGCAAGAGGTTATGAATAACCCAATATATTTGGACCCTGAACCTCCTTACTCCCAAAACCTAGCAAATATCTAGTGATATGTAATCCACGCAGTAAAAGTGAATTTTATAATTTAATTTGAAAGTAGGAAGAATTTTAAGTATCATTTTATCCCTATTTGTCGGGTAACTAGGCCTATATAACGCGACAAGTTGTTAACACAAATTAGGGATAGATATCATCAATTCTTTGATATTTCAATGAACTTAATATATATATATATATATATATATATATATATATATATATATATATATATATATATATATATATATATATATATATATATATATATTATTTTAAGTGTTACCTTCTCGTGTATGTGAGAAGAGCTCCTTTTGAGGGCTTTGAGGAAGACTGTGTTTGCTAAAAATAGCCTTTTAACCGCATAATTAATTGCGTTACTGCAATAATCTTTCTTAATATATATATATATATATATATATATATATATATATATATATATATATATATATATGACGAGCAAAGGCGGGGTAAAGTGCGAGTCGCATCAATTTTGCTCCTTTTCTTTTGGGAAGGTCTTTTATGGGTCTCTTTCGAGTAAAGATGCTCAGGTTAGCAATATTTTTGCCATTTGTGTCGTTTATTCTAGCAATGGGTCTTGCTCTTCTCCACTCCAGAACATTTATCATATTTACTATATCTATCACCAGCGTTTGTATTTCTATCCATGTATTTATTTTATGATCCCAGCTGGAAAATGCATCTCTCAATGTTTCTCCTCAGTTTTCTTATTATTTTTATGTTCAGTGTCGATCTTTAACTTCCATAATTTTCGACTAGTAAAATATATTGATTTAATATTTCGGATTTTAACCAAAGAAACAAAATACTTTTGAATGTATAAAACCCTCCTTTCTTGTATTCCGATATCCTTTCCTATGCTCACATCAAGCGTCACAAGTCTAAATAATAAATCTGCCAAACTATTGATAATTAATTTCGTTTATGAAACTCTCATTTACAGTCGAACTGTGACTCTGGTGAGTCATAATTATGTCATTAATGACTGTAATTCTTTGGGGTTTGAAGTAAGTCGTGAGATCAGAAAGGCGAAGGTGACTTAAACATCTGCTATAAATCCTGATTCTCTTTTGTTCCCACTTTAAAGTCCTGAAAATGTCCTCAAGAACTGTTATAAACAGTTTTGGGAAGCTAGGATCCCTTTTTCTCACACAATTTAATTGTAATTTATTACAGAAAGAGTAAAATCTAAAGGACAAAACATATATATGTTAATGTAGGTTTTGTGCATTCTCTTTAGTCCCTTTGAAATGAATCGATCAATGCTGAGTCAAAGGCGTTTGCATCGTCTACAAAATGTAGAGAGATATTCCATACTTATTTGTTCTCTGCAATAGTTGATGAACAGCCTCCTGATAACTAAAGTACTATAATTTCTTCAGAAACCTGCGTATCCGAATTTCGGATAAATTCAAAATGTAGCTTAATTTAATTTTTATTAGAATTTATTCATTACCGTTATCCCCATAATTACTAATGACTTCCTCCTTTTCACGATTCAAATTGGCTCACGAGTATTTCGAACAAATAAAGATGAAAAATAGTCACATGTTGTAAGTAAGCGTTGTCCTTCTTCATACAATTCATATGGCAACCAAACACCATTTATGTACATAGCTTAAAAAAAGCCTAGACATTACACAGAACAAGGTTATAAAAGGTTTTGGCATTGATAGACTAAAAGGTGCTAGGATTTGATACACTTCAAAAAGGTTTGCAGCAAAATTGGAACATTTTAAACAACTTTAAGAAGCCTTTATAGGTCTTCTAAAAACTAGATGTATTTCTTGATAAGCTAGTATTTTCGTAGTTACTTATTTGTTTGGTTAGATTACCTTGTCCCTTGTTCATTTTGTTCATTAAGCCTAATGTAATCTTCAAGCTATTTATTATTTACTTATAGTGTCATGTTTTATTGGATTTGTTCTCTTTGAACATATCTTGTTTTAGATCTACATTAATCTCCAGAGTTTTGTTCCATTTGATTCCATCCTTCTGCTCTGTCGCCTTTGGAAGTAGTTCATAATGTAATTTCTACTAATCCGTTTACCCGTTCATTTCCCTTCTCGTCTACTCTGAAATTTTCGACCCTTTCCCTATCGTGTCTTTCTTCTCCATCGCCCCCACCCCCTAATCATCTGGAACTGATGGTTTTATTGTGTATTTGTATCCATGCGAGCTACATTAAAGTCCTTAACTTCGTCATCTGAGTGAGATATTGTGGGGGGAGGGGTGCAAATGCGTGGATTGCTTGCAACGAATACTTAATTTATATTTTGATTACTAGATGATCAGTTTATAAGATATTTCTATAATTTTTGTCATGAATGATGCTGTTTCGGTGTGGGAAAACCCAATGCCGCTATTCCGTACATGTTTTCGACCTTTAAAAGAGAGTATGTGACCATTTATCACTAGCAGAGTTCGTTTTCCTCCCCTCCCCTCTCTGGGGTCAATAATGACCCATTTTTGTCCTCTAATGTGCTTGTTGCAGTTCATGGAGCAAAGTGTCATTTGAGTGTCATTATAAGTCAACCGTCGTCAGCAACATGTTCCGTTAAGCGAAAGATTCTTAGCACCATGTGCTTCCGAGCTTACCTGCCCCCTGCTGTGGGAGGAGGTGGGTGACATTTGTATTCGGGTAATGAAGCTGCGTTTTGCCGCACCATCATTGAGGTAATGGTCCAGAGAACTCACGGCGTTGACCGATTCCGACGAGTGTCCACGATCTAAAGTCGGATATAAGGGGATCTACAGTGCTGTACCCTTGTTCTGCTGGTACATGGGGACTCTCCTGGTATGGGTTTTCTTTAAGTGACGTCTTATGGGTCAGGTCTTCTAGGAATTTCGTAATAAAGAAATTAAAAATGTTTCCTCCCATAAATGGTTCCTTGGCACTGGTCGAATGTTGGGTAAGGCAGAAGGGTGGCAACGGAGACCACTTAACATGGGTGATCCATCATGATGGGATAGATATCGTATCGGCTTGGAATGGTGCACGATCTGGAAGGAAATAGAAATGATGGTGCTGTTGTAAATAAGGGGAGTCGACAACTCCGACCTGTACCTGTCGGTTGAGATGTTTGGAAGGATATTTTGGTATTTTTGTCAACTTTTTAAGTGCATATAAACTGGAAGATGGCACTAATTACACCAACAACTTTTGATTAATTTTACGCACACCCGCAGGTCTTGTATGCAGAAGCGTCCTTTTGTGTTTTAAGCGTCGGGATTTATACCGCATCCAAGTACTGTTGTAGGCTGTCATGACTTCTTTACTAACTAGCCATTAAAGTACAGCTTACAAGTGACACTGATTAAGGAAATTCAGCTGTCTAATTAAAGTATCATGTCTTTTGCGGCTCAGGGGCATAGCAATGCATTTTATGCCCAGTGCGTAGACTGAACATAGGTGCTGAGAAATTATTTCTCGGTTTGCAGGTTCGACATGAAAATGGCTGAAAATTGATAGCCATTTGCAGGAGCATTGGACATTTGGCTGAAATAGGCGTGTTATGGTATACCTCTTGCGATGAAAAATCGATAGTTTTGGAATAACGCCCCCCCCCCCAACACACACTTTATGAAATAGTTATTTATTGAAGATCAACGTAGATATCAACTATTCAAAGGTTAGAGTGAAAGCAATCAATTACAATTAAAACAAACTCAGGAAAAGGCTTGCTTAAAAAGTTAGAGAGTGTAAGAATTCCTACCCCTTGTTCATGGACCATTCTGGTGCTGATGTTGGCGAAGTATCTTGATCAAATTCTTGTGGGCGCTAGGCGTTTGTCAAACGTTGTGTGGTTGCTTTGAATCATGAGCAATAGTTTATAAGATCGAGCGATGTGAAGCGAATGCAAGCGTCCACATTGCTGTAAAAGTTCAGAAGAACAAACCAGCGCGACAAGGAAGCAACCATGGTATATTCATCGACGCTGCCTCCTTTGATCGACGACTGACACTTTCTATTATCTACCATTGATATTTCCTCACGACTGCATATCCTTGTTTTTTCACCATTTTCTCCTTTGCAGATGATATTTTACACGACATAGTCACTAAAATCTTTACTCGCGTCTGGAATCTACCGATGTAACGGCCTTCCAACAATGATATTTCCCACGGTACAATATTGCCATTGCAGCCTTCCGCACTTTCGTCTACCGATATCACGATTTTTTTCTGATGATGTTTACTTTATAAGAAGCTCATTTTTGCATCTCTTCTGTCATATCTTCTTTCATTATCAATGCTCCTACGCGCAGTCGCTGTCTCCCCTAACGAGTTATTTACAGCAATTATCAACTTGCGTGAGTTTTTATTTCCATTTAGATGCCCTATATGACTCTCTCACTGTTTCAATATAAAGCTAATCGGACTTTTAATGTCCTAAACATTGCGTTTTTATTTCTCAAATCATTGTAAGACATTTTCGTTCATACCTAAGCATTACAAACTGATTTTTCCGGTCGGTAATATGGCCACTTGTAGAAGTTGAACCATGGAAAATGTGTGATTATGGACTTCGTTTCCGTTTTCTATGTGCTTGCTACATTTCACTTATATGCATCTACTATCCATCTTATGTGTGTGCTCTAGTTTAATGTTATTCTTAAAAGTAAATAGATACAAATTCACTTGTAGATTAAGAGTAACACTCTTCTGAGAAGTAGTAATTATGGTAAATGAAACTTTATCTAGTCTAACTCGAATCCGTTAATTTAGAAAAAGACATGGGGATTTTAATCTCGGTGAACCTTATAGTATCGACACAATGATCAGAAGTTTGTAAAAAAGCAAACCGAATGCTAGGATATATTGCTCGGAATTTTACTTTCAAATCGAAAGATATAATCCTGCCACTATACAAATCGCTCGTGCGCCCACACCTCGAATATGCGGTTCAATTTTGGGCTCCCTCCCTAAACAAAAATATAGCGCAGTTAGAAAGAGTACAACGCCGGGCTACTAAACTAGTTCTGGAATCCGAAACAAACCGTACCAAGATAGACTCCACTCATTAAACCTACTATCCCTTGAAAGTGGACGATTACGTAGACAGTTGATCGAAGTATTCAAAATCTTAAAAGGATTTACTATTATTGATTACAGACTATTGTTCGAGATGGACGAAAAGGCCAACACGCGCCAAATTGTTTCAAATTAGTGAAGAAGCGCTTTAAATTTACTATAGCCCAAAATTACTACACGTTTAAAATCACGTAAACGTGGAATAGCCTGCCAAACCGTGTAGTAGAACGCACGTCAATTAATATGTTCAAAAACCGACTTGATGAGTACTTCAATAGTGTAAATATAAGGGAGTAAGAGCATAGAAGAAAACGTCATACGAAATAAGGAGTTGGGAATAAAATAAAATGAAATGAGCAATAAAATGATGCCAGCGACGCCCCCCTGCATGGAGTGAATGTGAATTCCCCTTTGCTTTTTCTGTCTGTCCTATGCACATATTATTTTCATCACTAGCAGGTGACGCCTGCGGGAGAAGAGAGTACTGTTCGTGTATTTGAGGGATAGCTGAACCTGTATGTCAAGGTTACACATGTAGATAAGTGTGTACCGTAGAAGTGAAATAGTTAAAGAGGCATGTTAAAAAATGGCGAAATGGTACACAAGTAGATAAGTGTGTACAATAGAATAGAAATATACAAAAAAAAATCATGTAAAAAAATATATATAAAGGGTACACATATAGATGAGTGCGTACCGTAGAGTTGAAATAGTTAAAAAACAACAAAAAAAGCATGTAAAAAAAAGAGCATGATACACTAACGTTAGAAAGTGGTAGTTAACATCTTCTGAAAGCGGACTGACCTTGAACGGACCTTAGGGACTTTGTTTCTAGTTTGTTATGTCAATACCTTAAAATTCATATGATTTTAAGATTTACTAAATATTTAGACCAGAAGATCTGTTAAATATTTAAACTAGAAGGAACATATTGAGTAGTTTTGGCAAGAGTTAGACAAGGTATAAAGCTGGTTTATTATGTCTTAAACTAGTTCTAACTATAATTTAACTCTAACTGAAAATAGCAGAAATTCCAATGGGTAGAAATTCTAAAAATGGCTTTAAGTCTCCTTGTTACTTTCTTCGTAAAGGCCTTTGTCGTTTCTGTGGAAAATCATGAAGGATTTTTAAGATTTGTACATATATATTCTATCTTTCGTAGTGTATATGATAAAAAAGTCTATTTATCTTTCGTAGTGTATATGATAAAAAAAGTCTAGTAACGGAACTTATAAATTCGTAGAAAGGTTCGCTGGCAGCTGAGAATTAAGACTCTCTTGTTGATCATCGGCCGATAAATTGTATGAAATTCCACTTTCCTCTGTGATATCTAAGGACTCTCTCATATATATATATATATATATATATAGTGATTATTCTTAGAATACTCTAGCGGGGATAAGTAGAGGGTAGTCAGATGTCTTGTTAAGAAAACTAATAAGATAGTAAAAATAGCAATGGGTTATTTTGGGGTAAAAAAGCAATACCACTTTCCCTCATACGAAATTTAAGTACATGAAAGGTACTTTGCGTCAGGATCGGAATCCAATTCGAGTTGATTTTATGGCGGCTTCCATATACTTTAGTAAATAAAAAATTAAATATAATTAATAATTAATTATGAGATTATTCTCACGACTATTTCTCACGATTTAAAGTTGGGGGGGGCCATTTCCCCCACCCTGATTTGGGGTATAAAATTTGTATTTAAATTACATTGAATCCAATTGCATATCAATGAGCTACCAGTCCAATATGATTACACCACTAAGATAAATCGTAAGCCTTTTCAGATCAACCTACAACGAATTTTTAGTTGGTGGAGAGTGAAACCATCAACGTTAACTGCAATGGTCGCCATTAAATTATTACCAACGCCTCACTTTCATTATGCCTATCTTACGAAGGTTTATTACCTTTTATTTAATACAGGTCAACAGACCAAAGTGGCAGTTATACCATTCGAAATAGAATGTAAAACAACAAAAGGATTTCAAATTTCGTTAGAATCGGCCAAATAGTTACGATGTTATTGCCAAAAAACTCAGTGAAAAGTAAAATGGTTATCCGACCGACCGACCGACCTACAAACCGACTTAGTAACTTTTAGTCTGTGTCGCAACTAAAAGGTACAATAGAAACGAAATTGTACTGACGGCGCTTAGCCAATGTTTTCCATGAATATGTGGGGGTCTACGATCTCAAAGACCTTAAATTTACTTTTTCGCTTTACCTTCAACTCTCCCTTTGTTAATGGATTTAGGAAGACGAGACACTAAACAGAATAAAAATACAAGTTTAAATGAATAAAGCTTCTTCATAATGTAAATTACAATAATTGATTATATAATACTTCTTTAGAATTCTATTGGTCAAGGTTTAAAAAAAATTAAGAAACGAAAAACGACAGGAGACATCTACTAAAAGATTTTAAAAGGGGGTTCGTTAGGAAGAGATGAATTGAGGAGCTTGAAAAAGTGCGGAAAGGTCATTAACTAGGTAGCCAAAGGGATAAACTAGTTAGAGGGGACGGTACGGATCTGGAGGGTGCGCAAATCTGCAAAGAAGGTTTTGTCGCTTTGTTAAGGGCAGAGAGCCCTAATTTGACTCGACTTTGAATTTACTAGAAGTTGATCTTATGTCGCTCTGTTTTTTTTAAAAATAGGGACAATTTCTATTTCTAGATCACTCTGCCTTCCTCTTCGTAGATCAGGTGTTACTCCTGTAAGGCTCCAGAACGAATAGCAACTATAGACCAGAGACACTTGCCATTTTAACAGCGGTAACTATTTTTTTCTTATATTTCCAAAGTACACGATGAATGCAACATCGGTTCCCCATGTTAGAGGTGTGAATTGCTGTTCAGAGCTCATATCAGAAAAGAACTTTAGAACGATAAATAGTTCTAAACCTGTCGTTTACAAGCAGCGCAGTGATTTTTTTACACATACTACCAAATGTCTTCACAATCGAGTTCTTATCAAAATTGTTTTCATATTCCTTTAATGTGAATGTTAAATGCGTTAACTTATTATGTCAGGTACCCCCTACCTATTCTCAATGCCTAAACATTACAATTTTCTAAGTTATGTTGATTAAAAATGAACCTCAATTTCTATCATATGAAATTTCTTTATACTTATATCCGGGCAAATATATCTACATTTTATCTGATATAGTAATCTGTATTAGATGTTAATGGACAATTATCTGACTACAGAGGAAATAAAGAAGCTTTGTAGGCATAAGGAACTATCTAAATCAGTTTAAATTATTGTGAAATTCAATTTAAAAGTGTTTTTAATAGGAACCAAAATTTTATTTACTTAGTAAAGAAGCAAGAAATATCATTAATCATACAGAAGAGAACTACAGATTTAAAATTGCAAATATTCCGTGCGAAAAATTGTTGGAGTGTTCTATTTTTCATGTCCTTTGTTACTTAAATACCAAAAGGCGAGTATTGATTTGTCATGTTTAGGTATTATTTTACTAATATATTTTTATCACATTCCTTTCGTTCTTGGCATCTTCATTTTTCATTATTAGGTCAATATCCCATGCCAACGTATGCAATAGAGTGGTTAAAACACACTTACTGTCTGGTTGAATTCCTTTGCTAGGTTCTTTTATCGGGTAAACATTACATACAAAAACACCGAAATCTTTCATAGGTTCCTAAGTTTGTGACAAAGAATTATTTGTAAGTATCTTTGATGCGGTTTAGATTTCGTGGGTCTTTGATGGCTAACTTGCGGGTACAATTTGTTTCATAGCATTTCAGAGATGCACCATCCGAAATTAATTATTTCAACCGTGCATTAAAACGTCCATATCATTAATATAACTTAATCAGAAATAATAAAAAGTAAAGTTTTTATTTATTTTTCCTTGATTTGTAATTCTAATTATTAAATTCAGTGATGTTTTTAATTAAAGAACATAGCGCCCACAAAAAAAGTGTTAGATTTTATCATTAATTGATTAAAGTGGAAGGACCCCCTCCCTCTTCCTTATTCCCCTGTTTATGATTGTGTTGTATTCTCCCCGTAAAGGGAATGAAGCATAAGAAATAAATATAAACAAACAGCTCCCATCTCATACTAAAACCAGGTTTATGCTACAGATGTACGAATGGCCAACAAATTCGACTAGTCATACTTTTATATTCAACTTCAACCTCATAGATAAAATTTGGTAATTAAACAATGATGTGATCAATGATGATTAGTGATCGATAATGCTGAAAATAACATAGTTTATTTCCATCAGGTGAGATCAAACCCACATTAATATGGAATATTAAATGAAAATCTTTTATCCGTTCAGGTATATCGATTTGTAGAAATCACATGACGAATTATCGCCATGTATTCGTTTTATAATATATTCACTATTTTATAATTGAGACATATACCCAAACCACGAAAAGAAAGCACTTAAAAAGAGAAATAAAAACCAACGTATCAAATATATTTATTAGTTCCATTGTACTCTGTAAGTGACAGTCTCGCTAATAACCATCCTCCACATTGTGATTATCACACACAAAAAAAAATCACGCTTTAGAATGGATCACCGAAGGTTATGCCAGCAAATAACATTCTCCCAGTAAATAAACAATCTTTGTACTTAAACAGATATCGATTAATTTTAAGCTTTATCCCTTGAATCCTGTCTCTATAATACGAGGCCTACATGAAGAGAATTAAAAGGCCATCAGGGGCTTTCGCACGCAAGAAAACAAATTCACTGAAATATAAATTAAATTTAAAGCAAAAACCAACGAGGCTATCTCCTGAGGAACGTTTGTAATGGGATATGTCTAAAGCAAGAGACTGGTGAAGATGGATGAAATGGAAATCTGTGGAAGATATATACAGTTGATTTCAGGTAAATCGATACAAAGTTGAAAATGTGCCTAAGGGCTAATAAACGCATCAATGTAGGTTACTTGACCTTGGACACGCTCAGTAAGAGTTTAGTTTTTATGCGGGTAACAGCATATGCGGTTTCCTTAGAGAGTACAATCTCAATTCGAAAAACGGTACGTCATATTCGCGACCTTCAACGATGGGAGAAGCGTGGACTAAGTTGTGAATTTGTTTAACTACCCGAGAAACCTCATTTATAAAGTAAAACGGAATGATGAAGAGGTTGAGAATAAGGAAGAAGTGACTATGCTCATGCACAACAAATTTTCTGCCACTTTGATGGTTCTGGGCGTGCTCAGCAGAGAGAGAGAGACACGTTACACGTTATGCCTACTCACATCTTTCCTCAGGACATCATGCAATACAGGCATTTACATTGAGGTGTTGGAGACTATACTCAAGCCTTGGGTGGACCAAGTGGCCGCGGAAAAGCCTTACCATTTCCGGCAGGACTCTGCTTCCGCACGCAGTTTAACAACATCCCGTACCGCTGGTTCTCAGACTTGTGGCCACCCAGCTCCCCCGACCGCAACACCCTAGATTATTTCATGTGGAAGGTTGTTGCGAAGGATGTCAACAAGGCTAATCACAACAGCCGAGGATCTCTGAGGGCGGTTATTTTGGAAGTGATGTCAATGTCATTCATTGAGAAGGTAATGCAACCAGTTCGGCTCCCGCCAGGGTAGAAGGTCACGAAGGCTAATGGGGCTATTTCTAATGATTTCCCAATTATATATGTGTATCGTTCTATTTGTGTGTAAATTCTCATGAGAATATTTTGCTTCGTTTCATAGAAAACTTGTTTTCATCTCCCATATACAATTTGTATCGATTTATTTGAAACCTCCTGTACCTTGCTGTAGTTCTTCTGCAGGCTTTGGGATCGGGTAAGGACGCAAGCCTCTAGATGTGAACTGCAATATAGTTTACCCATATTGCACCTAACACGCTTTGCAGGCAGCGCAGAAAATGATGTTTGTGACCATGAAATCGAAAAAGAATAGTAAAAAAAATCTATTAAGAAAAAAATTAAAAACACAAAATATTGCAACTTTTTCAACAAATTCCCCGAAATTTCAATGCCTGCTTCATAAATAAAATAGAAATTATGTTTTTTGCCATACATCTCCAATGAAAAATGTAATGATATACCATTTTACTAAATATATTCTCTAAATATTTTATGTTAAAAAATTAATTGGTATATAGTTTATTGAATTGTTCTTTTTGTTTTATTCAGGTTAATTAATGTTTATCATATCATCGGTACAATTATTGATTTATTGCATAAATATAAATTGACGAAGACCTTCACTCGTTTTCTTTGAACCCTTAAGCATAAAAAACTCAATTAATTAATCTTTTTATCGAACAGTGTAATAAGATGCAAACCAAAATATAGAGAATTCTTAGAAATCTACTAATTACTTTAATGATACGTAAATTGCTAGTTAAATCATTGCCAAACAATTAAATTCTCACTTTTTGTATGGCATCTGCAGATTGTGCAAGTTATGCTATACTTTTGGGTAAGCGAGGAAAGGAGAAAACGGATAGAGGTATTTTGAGCTTGGGTTGGTGGAAAGGCTTAGTAAAAAGGAATGAAAACTTACCAAGATAAATGCTTAATTTCTTTCCTACGTGGTGGATGAGGGAAAAAAAAAGAGTTAACGAGAAGTGATATTTTAAAAAGTAAGGCATGTGTTAGTTAAATTGGGTGAAAGTTATTTTATTATTAATATAGCCCGGTTTATCCACTGTTACAATCTGTACAGATTGTATTGGGCTACAGATGGGATAACAATTGTGTAACAGTTAAAAGGTTTTAAAAGGTTTCTGAATTAAAATGTTCTTGAGATATATAACTAAGATGGTCGTAATTTGGTTTTATTTACAAGGTCAGGTAAACAAGCGAAATGCAATGATGCAAATCTTACATAATCCACCAATAGATACTTAATAGCCATAAGCGAGTGGTACCGTAGGGACATCGTCTGCGACACCACCAGCAATTAGGTATACCTGGGAAAGCTGCGAGTGTTCAATTCTAAGTTGAAACAAGGGATTGTTTGGGGAATCGAAATCTCCAAGGACGGACAGATTGTTTTATTTGGAAAAGTTTATTATTCAAGTGTCGGCTCCATTCAAACTGCCACCTGTTCCACACATAGTTCATGATTGTTGTGTAAAAATCTCTATAATGTAGGGTTAATGTCGTTGGGGTTACCCCGCAGGCCGCTCAGGCTTCTACACCTGTTTGTACATTGGAGAAGACAACGACGCGAGTGAGCACCCAACAAAAGGCCACTTTATATCAACCAGAATTTCTAGTCAACCATGCCTGAATCTTCCAGACTAATGGATGGTCAGGGTTAACTGTGCTAAGGTACATAAGCACAGTTTAAGAGTCACCACCCAGATAGTAAAATTGTTAAGAGATTATTTGTAGATAAATTGGAGGGCTAAAATGATGGTAAAAAGGTCCGGCTATAAAAATAGAGGCATCCTTTGGTAATCCTTTTGAGAGAGTATTTTCAGGTGATATTGCAGCTACACAAACCCCTCGTTCCGTATTTAGAGCCATCGATGTCTATATGGATGACGTGATGCTACTTGCTGCATGATTATAAAATTGATTGCAAGCCAATCCATGCGTTATTCTTTCGGCAGAATATCGAACGGTTCGTGGTTATTTGTAGTATGTTCTTTGTGTGCGAATCCTATCGTGTTCAGCGTTGTACATTCTTGTGTGAAGACTTCTGTTAATGGTAGATAACAATAAATCCGCTGGATGTCTAGTAGAATAATAAGGGCCACATTCAGTTTTGCGTAAAGCAATTGTATCACTTGTACTCTTTCGGGTTCCCTCTCTCCCTGGAGAGTTCGGAGGGAGATGCTTTTGTAGAGTTCCATTTTATTCAGAAGGGCGCAAGGACACTCATAGTTGCTAGGGGTCTTTTCCCTAAGTTTGTTTTATTAGAATCTAAATATTATGGGTTGGTTATAGAGTTTGGTATTATACCTCTTTGCGTTGCACAGCTTCTCTGAGATAGGCAAAACAGGATGTCTCTAATAAGTCAAGGCCCGGAGGGAGGCGGCTGCAGAAAGATTTTAGCAAAGGAATAGTTCGTGCCTCACATTTAAGGAAAAAAAGCGGTATTGTCAATCAGTTCCATGACAGTAGGCTTGCTTTAACATCTCTGCTCGAACTTAACAAGTCCTTGTTTCACAGAACAATTACAATAAATGGTTAGCCACCTACAACCAAGAAATCAGGAGGTATCTCCAATCACTCCTGGGTCGTTTTAAGCTTAGGGGTTGCTTTATCAAAGAATAGATCTATGATTGTTCCAGCGACCATAGACTGTTATTGTTATTCCCCTAAGGTACCCATTGTAGTACTATTATTCCTTTATTCTTCTAGAAATTAAATATGTATCTCCAAATTTGTTTTGAATAAATCGAACATTTTTTAAAAAATATAGAATAATTGAAATGAGTAAATTATATTTATAGGGTAACTCTAATGTTCCAGTGTATCTATAATAGAAGTCGATTGTTATAGATCAAATCATCTCGTAATTAATATTCTCTTGTAGGATTTGAATAAGATATATTTTCTAACATTCATATACTTATCAAGTCCTATATTAGATTAATTAACATTATAGATGATCGCGAACAAATTTAAGGGAGTCGAAGAATTTGGCCTATTAAATAATCAAAGAAGGGAGTATTTTAGGGATCAGTAAAGATAAACCATCCTAAAAGAAACGGATGGCTCTTCTTTACTAGGTCAACTTAGAGATGGCCTCTCTTTACTTGTGGTTTAGTAAGCTATGTTGTGTTTCATGAGTCTGTGTTTCATTGAACTTATAATATTATTATACTTAAATTTTGAAAATTGGTTAAGATTAGTAAAGATAAGGCATCTCTAAAATGACAGCAAAAATAAGTCATCCATAAACTGACCATGTGAATTTAGAAAAAATAAAACCTACCCCCCCAGCCTCTTGGTTAGTATTTTTTCTTTTTCCTAATTTACACGTAAATTTTCACTCGGTTAGTTAACAAAATAGCTTATCTTTAATGAATCATTTTAGAGATAGATTAGCTTTACGACCTAAAATTCGAGATAGCTTATCTTTATCAGTCATCACTAAGATGGCTTATCTTTATGTTATTCAATTTTAGAATAGAAAAATACAGAGATAAAAAAGTACAAGATAGTCGGAAGCCCATTTAACCATTGATGACTAGTACAAGGGAAAAGAACTAGAATTTATTAGCAAAGATGTAAGAATATGCTTCCTTTTTTGCCTCGGTAAGTAAAGATTACTTCGGGTATTTATAGTAATTTAAAAGATTATCGCAATTTTCTTTGGTGCAATGATTTCCGAGTTGGAGGACGTCACGAATATCGTAGCTAAAAAGCACGAAATCCAGGAAGTAGTGTTTGTACACCTTCAGGATGACGTCAATGGTAAGCTTGGAATAATAGCCTCTGAGGTATTCTTCGTCTCGATGCTTGGTTGCCGTTAACTTGTTTTCCCAAGGGATTTGTTGAACCATCATCCGATTCCAGATGTACTGCAAGTAGAGGGTGGTGGAATGACTGAAGAACACAACTAACCGATAAGAGAATAATTAATTTATTTGAAAATATGAAAAATATAGAAGATCGACTCAATTAAAAAAAATATGTTCGTGGGGAAATGTTGAAGTTAGGGAAAGTTAAAATATTGAGCCAGAGATTAACAGAAGGTAGGTAACCATTGGAAAAAGCAATATCAGTGAGGAAATTGCGCCTTCTATTCCTTCTCAATCGTCGATGAACTCATCTGATCTGATAATTAAAGTCTCATAAAGGTCAGAATGACATTCGTTGGCAAGGGCGAAGAACCAAGGGTCGGCAATCATTGTTGTAGAGGGTTAAGAAGAGCGGAGGTACTGTGTTTTGCCCCTAAAAAGGGAGGCGAGGAACACTTCATAACCCGACCACCACCTCTTCCGTCTCTAGTGAGTGTGGACATAAAAAGAGAGATGTACAGGGTGGTCATAAAGTTTTGTCGCCCCCTGTAAATATTGGTTATATTTTCTATTTCAGATGGCCTTCACGAGCCCCTACAGTTTCGAAGAGAGGCTGACTGCAACTGTATGAGCCCATGACCCTGTGTATTCCGGCAAAAGCATGGAGTATGTGCGACATGACTTTGCCACAAGATTCGCCAGATTAGCCCCTCCCAAGAGGAAGATACTGCGTTAGGAACATACCTGTTTCTGTCACGATCAATTAAGGACAAACCGAGGACGGGACGAACCCCAACGCGAAGAGACATATGCAGATGTCTCGGTGGTCAGATTTAACTTGGACCTGTGCCGTAACGAGGGAGGCGGGGGGTATCTACAACTGTGGACTGTCTAAGGAAGCTAGAATCTCCGATCCTTCTGTGATGTTTCCGTCCCTTAACATATTTTTAGCCAGGTGGGAGGAACCTAACATAGCTTATATCCTTCTCCTTACAAGCTGTACCTCGGCGCCGCTTTACCATTTGTTCCTCTTTCTTTCGTTTCGACTATTTCTGTCCTTTCTATTAATTCCTTTAAAGGTCTTTGGATTATCTGTCACTCTTCTCTCCACTGATGGAAAATGCAGTGGTTGGATTACTAACTCTTATTATTACCCTTTCAATAATCAATGTAAATTATCTCAATGACTGATAGAGGGTTCAAGGCTCTAGATGCATTGCATTTGCAAAAGTGATTTTCCTGATTAGAATATTCGACATATTCTCATAATGTGTCAAATTTTCTTCAATTACTATATAAAAATACAAATCAAAATTCATGCTACGATTGCCTTTAATAGTGACTATGAAAATTAATTTTAGTCGAAATTCCATAATTTTGTGGCCTGTATGATAATTGTGTGTTTTTAATCTGGCAACACTGGTAGGGCTGCATGATTTATCAACTGGCACACTCTAATGTTACTGCACTCTCCAACTTGGATTTTTTTTCAGTGTTGTCGTAGAATAGGGTCAAGTTAACCCTTTTTGCGTTTCGAGTGAGTGGGAGGTTTATAATATAAGCAGAGTGCAAATAAACTGAATGTAGGTTGGCCAACAGTCGACTATCTTGGAGGTTCCGGGATAACAGAGAAACGGACACAAAAATAACTTTACTACATAATATGCAAATTAATATTATTTTACAAGGTTAAAAAAAGTTTAAAACGAGCTATATACACATCAGTTGTACACGGGTCTCAGCAGCTAAAGCGCGGGAGACTTGGTGGTGACAGACACCGTACAAACAAACGGATAATATTGACCGAGTGTCGCTCGAATGACTCTGAGTGTATACGAAGCCGACGATGAAGGCTTACACTGGCGGCAGGGGGGTAGAGAGAGCACTTGTACAGGAGAGTTGCGCGCGTTGCTGTTACATCGAAGATTTGGTCCGAGGGAGTAATCCTTGCCTTGGCGCAGAGTTCAAATAATAGTCTCTTGATAATGACTATTAACGGGGGAAACTTAGATCTTGCTTTCGAGTAAAACACGAATCGAGACTGAGCGCGCTGCGTACGAGGACCGACGGGGGGCGGGCAGAGGATACTGACGGGGCAGGCCGGGAAGGGAATACTGATGGAGCAGGGCGGGCGGCGGATACTGACGGGGCAGGGCGGGCGGCGGATGCTGACGGGGCAGGGCGGGCGGCAGGTACTGCTTTCCAACTCTAGCGCTGGAGGATTTATAGTGGGGATGGATTGGATTCCCTCCCCTCCGTCCAAAGGGGAGGGTTCCAGGGCTCTGACGCATAGTCAGAAGAGAATAGTCTCACCCTTTTTGCGCGATCGCGAAACTTTGTCCGATTTCAGATGGGAACTTTTGGGCTCTCAAACTTTTCGCAGCTTTCTGTGATGGCAGCGTCTCACACGGTGTCTCATAATTTCTCCCCTCCATTAGCGCAGACAAAAAGGTTCGCCCAGGTGTCTGTTGTCTCTCTCTCTCTCCCTCTTCATTGAAGGGTGAGGTGACGCATATCTCTCTGTCTCTCTCTCTCTCTCTCTCTTCATTGAAGGGCGAGGCGACGCATATCTCTCTCTCTCTCTCTCTCTCTCTCTCTTTCTCTCTCTCTCTCTCTCTCTCTCTCTCTCTCTTTCTCTCTCTCTCTCTCTCTCTCTCTCTCTCTTCATTGAAGGGCGAGGCGACGCATATCTCTCTCTCTCTCTCTCTCTCTCTCTCTCTCTCTCTCTTTCTCTCTCTCTCTCTCTCTCTCTTTCTCTCTCTCTCTCTCTCTCTCTTTCTCTCTCTCTCTCTCTCTGATCTCTGACAAGTGTATATTTTAGATGCTCTTCATAACATGATGTTACTGACGCCTAATTATTTATTGTTCTGAAAGAATGAGGGGGCAAGAAGTGTTTGGTGTTGCCAGTTGGTGAATAGGTTACGTGGAGTTGTGCAGTTGGGCGATTCATCTCAGTGAAATTATTAATTAGTTATCATGATTTTTACAAGTTATGGACTAGCATTTCACAACTACTCGTTTTTAGTCGCTACATTATTGTTTTGCTAGCGGTTAGAGATCACAACGAAGGCAGCTGTTGTGATTAAAGTTGTAACAGATTTCTCCGAGGAGACCACATTGAGGTGGAAATAGCTGGAAGGAGTTTGCACTGATGGTGACCATAATATAATTGGTTCACGTTCAGGATTTGTTGTTTGCGTGAAGCAAAATCAGCAAACTGTAGGTGGAATGCAGAGTATGAACAACAGCTAGTCTCTCGCTTCAAAGACAATTCCGTAACCTTTCATGCAGCTTCAGTTTTCATCATAAACATTGTAAACTACGTGAAATGGTTAGCCGTTAACAGTCGCATCTCCCGCGAATTTTGCAAGGACATGGACGTCAAACACAATGCTCTTTTATTTCATACAAATTATGATATCTGTGTAAAGGAAATATGTTTGCTCGGGGTTTCGAACTGCTGGAATAAGTAAAACTGTTTTTGAGTGTTACAAGATCGGTAGACATATTGTTTGCCTTCAACAATAGACGATTCGAAGTCAGGCTGTCTTTTATTGCTGATATTTTTTAAGCTCTGAATCAATTAAAGAAGAAAATTCGGAGATGAAGAAACAACGTGATTGAGCACATTGTCATCAATGCTTTCATAGCAAGACTTTAGATTTGAAGAAATGGACCAAGAAGTGGAAATGAAAATATTGCAGTTTTTCAGGCCCTGGATGTCATACTTGGTGAGGCCACATCAGATAACCAATTCAGGAAGAAATCATCGCTCACTTAGAACTTTTGGAAGATAAGTTCAAACGTTATTTTCCTGGAATCAACATTCGAATCACTGTGGTTGACCACAGAGATTGTGTTTTAGTAGAGGAAAAGATTCGGAATTTCTTAGAGGGGATGGGAAGAGTTAGAAGGTCGGAGGCTAGACCGATGCGTCGTGTTCTTGCGTGTTTTAGGTAGTGGTATTGGGTTCGAATAGGCCAGCGGGAGGAAGGGGGGCTAGGAAGAGAGGAGCTTGTTGTGGAAACGTGTAATTTATGTTGTTGTTATTTTATGTGTGGATAATTGTTGGGTGAAGGGTTTGAGAGCTGCGAGGTATCTTAACGACATTGTAGCGTATTGTCTGTCGCATATATTGATGTATGTGGGGTCTCTTGCGAGTTCCCCTAACTGTCGTGTTAGACGGGTGTGGGTGTATGTATTGAATTGTATTAGTTTGTTGTTTTCGTGCAGTGGGACATGCCTGCGTACATAGGAGAGTGGTATGCGCGATTCAGAACAGAGTTCTGAATGCGCCGTGTGACTGGTGGATATGTAAGGGTGGTCAGGATAATGTTTCATATAGGTAATTGTAGTTTGCGGCCGGCAGGGTAGAACCTGCGATGATTCTTGTTTTTGTTGTGAGTGGAATTTTAGGAGTTTGTCAAGTGTTACCCCTACTATGTAAGTCATGTTTGTATGTAAGTCATGTTGGGCTGGGTAGTTTTGGTCAGGTGTAGCGTCGGGTGGGGAAGGGGGTGCAGGAGCATACGACCCACAACAGAGTAAAATAAAATAGAGGAGGGCAGCCAGCCTGTGCCGGCTGCTAAGTACCTTGCTGAAGTCAGCAAGGAACTGATTAATAGTCTCGTATTTGCTCTTTATGGGAGAGGCACCTGCACTAATCATATATTTTATTTTAAGGGATTAATGAGTAGAAATATCTTCAAAACCTCTCGTTGACTTCTACAGGCAGATCGGAAAGTTGTTTTGATTCAAATCTAAATACGTGGATCGTCTCTATATTGTGTGTTTTTAGTCTTTTAGTCGTGTGCGACTCTATATCTCACTATGTCGGTCGGTCTCTGTTTTGCCTTTATTTGTTTTGGTAATAACATTGTAACTATTCGGCCGATTCTAACGAAATTTGAAACGCTTATGTTGTTTTACATTCACTTTTAAATGATATAATTGCCATTTTTACCAAAGGTTAGCCCAGAAATTATTTTGTTTTGGCAATAACATCATAACTATTCGACCAATTCTAAGGAAATTTGAAACTTTTATGTTGTTTTACATTCTTTTTCGAGTAATATAATTGCCAAGGTCCTCCTAAGGTTATTCTGTGAATTATTGAAAGTTTTGAAGGTTGTTAGATCATAAATAAGAATAAGTGAGAGCACGCGACTTTGGTCAGCAGACCTTGTTATCATTCATAAGTGTAGCTGATGTTGACTTCACACTGAGAATCTTCCTCCTCAAGGCTTGAAGTTTTCTAAGCCTTCTTTGTCCATCCATAGGCGTGCGGACATTTAATGAATTCTTTCTTAAGTTTCTTTCTTCTAACTGAGCAGTTTTGTCCTAAAATGTCTTCTCTGTTACCATTAGTGCTGCCGTACAGTCTATTCGCCCAAAGACAGCCTACATTCATTATTGAGATCATAACCCCTACTGGCTACCTACAACTGTTGTTGTGCCACTCCTTCATCGACGTGGAACTGGTAGAAAATTGCACTCAAACGGAACACCCACCGCTACACCAGGCTCCCTGTCCTCTTTGAATTGGGCACACTCGGTGGACGCCCCGCCATTTGATGGAGCGCTCGCCTGCACTTTATTGTGACGAATGAATTGTCTTCCAGACTGTTTGGCACATTCTTGTTGAATGTCTCATTCTGAGGGAGCTTCGTACACGTTACTTTTCCCGGTATCTGGGTGAGCTGGGTCGCTACAGCTTGTCCCTTGTCCCCAGGGCGTGATAGTGTACACATACATGTAGGCTATCTGACTTTTTGTGGCTGGCTGCCCTCCTCTATTTTTTTTACTCTTTGTTGTGGGTCGTATGCTCCTGCGCCAGGGGAAGACAGCCCCCCCCCTCCTCACTCGACGCCAGATCGTGCTTTCTTATTCTTACCTTACTTTTTTGCTTCTATTTTTTATGTTTGTATATGTTGTGTTCTTTCACCCTTCTGGTGCCTCTGCTCCTTTTTTTTTATCTAGCATAACATTAGGCTTTGGAAAAATTACGGTGACTTATGCACAAGTAAGCAGTCGTCAAATGGCCGATAAAAAACAAACAACCCCCCCCCCCTGCACATTTCCACTCTTTTTAGATCTCTCTTTACAACTTTCTTCCTTTGTTCAGATTGCGATATCAAACTCAAGAGAAACAACTTCCTCCCCCGAATCGAATCCCATCGGAAATTTACGCGGTTCTCCCACGGAATCTTCCCCTCTGGCTCCTTCGTTTGACTCTTTTATTTTAAATGGCTAAAAATAATGTCACGGTATATTTTATTACCAGATAATCTCGATAAGTATTAATATCACTCCACCCTAAAGCAGCTTTCTTCCCACACCTTTCATGTACGTACCTTATAACGCCTCCTCTCGGTCTTAAGCATTTGAGGAAAACGGAATTAGCTTTTTCCCTTTTTCCTAATTTCTGTTCTGATTTCTTTATTACCACTTCAATTATCTGATCCTTTCTTCATCCCTCTTTATTTACTGAAAATATCCTGGTCAGTTAGATTGTTGTATTTTTTAAAAATGTTTTGTTAGTATGGAGATAGTCTAACTACCTCAGGATTAGATTTTCTCGCTTACTAGAACTCTAGTAGGGAATGATATATTTGGTAATTAAATTATTTAAACTAGTGGCATTAATACATTATGACCGGCATGCCAAGTGTTCATTGTATTTTTCCTCCTCCATATTAGTGAGCAGAGTGTTATCTAGATAAGTACTTACCCTCAATTCCTGCGGAGCCATTTCTAATTTCGCGATGACGTCATATCGGATAGAACAAGGAGCGCACCGCGTCCAGAAAGGGACCCAGTGAGATTCGTAGCCTTGGCCTGGGAGACAAAGATCGGGATTTATTGCCCTTCGTGATACCCCAGAAAATGAGTTGTCATTGGTAAGTTCTAGAATAGGATCGACCTATAACTGCAGCTATCTATGATGTCCTTTATTTTTCGCGACGTGGCAATGTATTCGGTGTGAAATGTGTTGTTGTTTAAGAGAGCTGCCCGCCACACTCTTTCCAACCCAGGCACTCGAAGTGGTCCTTCCCCCGCCAATTTTTCTTACTCTTTGTTCCCTACACACATTTTTACTTCCCTTAACCTGACCCTTTGTAGGTATATCCTGTTTTTACATTCTAATTTTGATGTGTTTAACGACTTATTTCTCGAGTAGTCGAGTATCTTCATTTGTGGGGAGGAATTTGGGAAGAATAGAGGAACCGACGGGATGCCAAAGATGGCTGATGGAAGGATTTGCTAGAGCAAACTTCGGCAAGGGAAGGAAATCAGTATTTAAAGTTCCAGGGACGAATCTGTACAAAGAGCGCTTACGAATTTGAATTGACTTGGCGTGTCTGGTGACTGGTGCCTTTAGTATTTATCTTCAAATGCCTTTAAATTCGTTATCTAGTCATGTTAATCAAAGTAATCTTCTTTATCCATTAATACCAAAAATCTATCAACAGTAGAACATGAAAACTGGTTTCAGAATTCACCATGGTTAATATTTTAGAAAATATTATCACTTAGAAGCAAATTCAATCACTCCTATTGAATAAAGCACATTTTTGCGAATCCATCTATATAATATTTATTCAGCGGTCGATGTTATTATAATTATAACAACAGTTTGAATTTCAATATTTTTTCCTCTTCGTTAATTGTGATGACGTCATATTGTAAAAGTATTTTTGCCAAAATATTATATAGTGACGTCATTTTGCCTACATATTTTCCACCGAGCTTACTTCGTTACTTTTATTCTTATTTGCCTCTGTGTTGGATTAGACAGCTTTGCGTTATGACTTGTGATAGATATGAAGTGTATTTCGAACACCTTATAAAAGAGGTTCACAATGACCCTAATAGTGCTCAGGATTTTTGGTGGAACACTGTATAAATCTAGGAATTTCTTCAAAAGCATTTGTGGTTTGGAAGTGGTCAAAGGCACATCATAGAAATACGAGTATTATTATTTTATATAGGTCAAAACGAGAAACAACAATACCAAGCATACTTATCCGAATATTCTTTTGTGCTTTCGAGTTGCCTATATAGATGCACAAACGTAATTTGAAAATTAAAGAAAAGAGAGAGAGAGAGGATTAAACTTACTACTAGGGTAAGGTATGTTAGGTTACTTTACTGTAGGTCAAATTATTTTTTAAAATTATTTTAGGATATTTATCCGAACAAATATGTTCATTTTTAGCGGTCGTAAGACAAAATGCTGCAAAATCGGTGTTTACTCCGATTTCAATGGAATCGGAATCAAACTCTGTTTTGCCGCATTTCTCCTTCCCATCCCCCCTCCCTCCCCCCCTAAAGAACAGAATTGGAAGAATTAATAAAAAATTTAAAATGGGGGATTACGTTAAACTAAATAATAACCCTAACCTTGAAGGTCGGAATCAAGGATATAATTCAAAAAATCTTCAAAAGTAGGAACGAAGTTTTCTCTCTCTGTCATAGATTGCGTTTCGTTAATAATTAAAGTCCCCCCTTTAATATCATTTTCTTTCAGTTGTGGTCCACTTTCTTTGGTTTGGTCAGACTGAAAATGATTTATTTTTTTCTTATGGTCATAGATATCTTTTCGAAACTCAATTAAGGACCAGTGTGACGCATTCTCCACCTGGAAAACATGAATAACATAATAATAATTAATCTGCATTGAATAAATTTGTAATTCTATAGATGACCAACGTAAAACTTAATTGCAGGCCATCTTGTTATTGATAGCTTGATTTGAACTAACAAAAGATTTTGGCTAGGTGGGGCTTTAGGTTGGTTAATTCTTTTGAATTTGTTTTTTTTTAGGTTAGGTTAATATATATGAGTTAGTTTAGTTTCTTTTTAGTAGGTTGTTAGTTTTTGTGTGCTGTCTTCGTGGCGGAAACGAACCAAAGAAGTCTATTTTAGTGACACACCGTGGCATAGCCTGTAGTCCAAAATGAGTACTCTATTTAATGGTTGTGAAATAACTGCACTTGCAGAGCTCAGGCTAGCCGAGTGGATACGGCATTGGCCTCCCAACGTCGCGGTACCGGGTTCGATTCCGAAACCCGTCATGAGCGGACACAAACGTCAGCGCACGTAGAGATCTGGCTACCGATTGGCGGACGCGTTCTGCTCACCCCGTTTTCGAGTGGGTAGATCTTACATCTCTCACTTCACAAATACTGCTTTCTTTCCTCTCCCGCCTTCACAGCACAACACATACACTCTCTGTTCGAAGGAATCCTGCCGATGGGTATCTATAGCCATGTACCTCTGACGCGGAACAGGTCTCTCTCCCCCCGAGGTGACAAAGGCTTAAATTTTGTATGGTGTCAAAAACATAATACTTCCTGGCACCTCTTTCCAAAAGAGAACTGCCCCATCCCCCTGGGGCCCTCGGGCCGACCAGCGATTGTCATACTGACCTTATATAAATTTCATTATCCGGTCGGGGATCCTCATGGAAGGATTGACGCTGACTAACTGCACTTGCATTCTGGCGTGAATATTTTGGTCGTTTTGAGGCTGTAATTGATTTTTTTTTTAATTCAGGGCTTAATAAAAAAAGAACGTGTTTGTGAAACGTGCGGGATTAAGGCTGAATTAGATTTAACGAGAAGGATTGAGAGATGCCAGAGAAATTTGGTAATATGCATTACTTGAATCGGTGCAATGAAACTCGTTTTTCCCTGAAACTTATTACGTCATAGCAGCGGCAAATAATAGCTTTACGTATTGTAAAATACTAATTTCAAGTGATAATAACTCGAAAAATGTGCTTTGCGCGCCGAATAAATAGCAACAGACATTTATATAGAATAGATCGAAAGTATTTTCTTTTAACGTTGGAGTTGTTCGGTAAAATTACTAATGCATTTTGTGATATTTCCTTTGTTTTTATTTTTCATGTTACTTTTTATGAGATAATTTGATATGATTTTTCAGCATTCGTGCCTTTGTTCTCAAAATGTTTATTCCGAGCTTTTTTATATCTAAGATTTACATTTGTTTCATTTATATTTTGTTTTGCTTTTATTTGTGTCCATTTGAGTGCTTTGGGTTTTTGAATTTTGCTTCAATTAAATTTCCTGTTAGCTATAGATCGGTTCGGCTTCTTCATGAGCCTTCATTCCGATGCTTCTAATTTTTGTCTGTAGTTCAACGTTCTCTCTTCTTCCTGTTTTGATATTATATTATTTACGACATTGTTAGAGAAATTTTCTTCTATTTTACCCCATATTCTATTTGGGGGCGTTTTTGTAGGACTTGGTTTAACGGTTTCGGATTTTCTTCTTCTGTAAAGTTCTGAGAACGAGATTCTTTCAAATCTGAGTGGGTTAGTTATAAATCGGTGGCTTGTTTTTTTTGTAGTCTTCCATTTTGGTTGTTTTGGTCTTGGATAATATTGAGATTGGAATTATCGGGTAGGTTAATATCGGTCGGACGCGAGCGAGGAAAGTTATATTTTGTGACCCCAAGAAAGGCCTCTAAACCTATTAAGAGTAAGGAGTACTCTTTTTTCATGAGTATCTTTTCGTTGGTATGCGCATTGTATTTTTTATTTTATGGCTGATCACTATTCCCTCAATGCCTCACGGATACCTAACATTGTCAGCGATTATAAGATGCGTCTTTCTTCTGTGTTACGAGGGGCGGTCAATAGGGTTTGGGAATCGGTAGGGCAAAACAGAGGAAGGGGGATAGCTGTTTGTAGGGGTGTTAGAACAAGTTATGACAAGTCAGGACCTGCATCCGCACGCTCCCACCTCCTATATTAAGGAAGCAGTAGCTGATCGCAGATCGTCAGTCACAAATTTTTTAACAATGGAGAAGGTTGAGCACCGCGCAGTGTTTAAATTTTTGACCAAGGTTGGCAAGAATGCAAAAGAGATCCATGAACGCATGGTTGCAGTGTACACCAACACCGCCCCTTGCTATGCAACCATTGCTCGCTGAAATAGGGAGTTCCGCCATGGTCGTGAGTCCCTTGAAGATGACCCCCGTCCAGGACGCCCGTCAGACGCGACCAACGAGGACAATGTGCCCCGTGTGGAGAGGATCATCCTCGAAAATCGACGAGTGAAGGTCGAAGAAATTGAGCGACAACTTGGAATATCACATGGAAGTGTTATCAACATCATCCACGACAATTTGGCCCTGACTAAGGTCTGTGCCTGTTGGGTCCCTAGAAACCTCACGAAACCTCACGCCCCATGATGGACTTCAACATCGTCAAAGTCCACAAGGCCAGAGTTGCACAAGCTGCCCTGCGCGAGTGCGGATTCGTGCTGCTCAACCATGTTCCCTACAGTCCAGATCTATCCCTTAGCGACTACTTTTTATTTCGCCAGCTTAAGGCTGCACTGCGTGGACGCCGGTTTGGGGACGATGAAGATGTCCAGCTCGCCGTCCAGGAGTAGATTTGAACAGCAGTCGGGAGATTTCTGGTTGTCGGGAATTCGAAGCCTCAGGGACAAGTGGCGCAAGTGCATTGAAGTCGAGGGTAGTTATATTGAAAAATAATAAAGCAATTTTCCTCATATCTCGTTTCCTTATATCCGAATTGCAAAACTTATTGACCGCCCCTCGTAATTGAATTATTTTAAGTTTGTTTTTGTTCGTTGTGATTGTTTTTTTGTTTGTTTTTTTTTTAGAAATTATCGACGTTTTATATTCATGTGCTTTTCGTTGCGCTGTCTCTTGAGTTTTTGTAATCGCTTGAAATTAGTTGAGACATGTCGTCTGCCAGTTGGAGGTACATAGATAGTGTAGTATTCATTTGGTTGTGGGAGGTCTCTCGTCTACACGGTGTAGAAGGTGGGAATACGATATACTCCTTGGGGAACTCCAGCCATTAAGTTGAACAATTGACTGGTGTACTGGTCGATGGTGATTTTAGCTTGTCTTTCTTCTAGGTAGTTACAAATGATTCGAGTGAGGTTGTTCTCCACTTGGAGTTCTGCTACTTTTATTTTCAGCCTTGAAAGCCTTAGCTTGTCGAAGGCTTTGGCAACATCGCGGAGTGTCAAGTCTCATCTGTTGCCTCTCGCTAATTCGACTGCGATCTTTTCGATAATGAACGCCAGTGCTCTTTCTGTACCTCGTTGTCTTCTTAACCTATGTTGTTGTAGGTTCTGCATGTCGTTATTTTCTAAGTGGTTTCTTAATCTTTCGTTTGAGAGGTTTAGAGATCGGTTTATAGTTTTAGATGTGATTTTTTGGTTTGCAAGGCATGGGTAGGAATATCTTCCCGGCTGTCTTTTAAGCGGATGGGTAGTATCCCATATTTAGACATGCGTTAAAGATTTTTACTATTGCCGTGTGCATGTTGCTGAGTGCATTTTGTATGTGGAGCTTCGTAATTGCACTTACTCCTGGGGTCTTCCGCTTAAACGTTTTAGAACTGCAGTGAATTCCTATAGTGTAAAGGGCCTTTCTTCATTACTTTGCTCATGGTCTTCATCTACCTGCGTGTAAGGTGTAAGCTCGAGGCTCCTATCTCTTCTAACTGTTGTGTTATCTGTTGTTCGAATGCTACCTCTAATTGTTGGTTTCTTCCAGAGTGATGGAGATCTTTGACAGTGACCCTAGAATCGTTCTTTGATATCTCAGTCGTTGGTTATCATGTTCTCCCCCTCTTTTAGTTCCATTCTTTCCTTCGGTTCAGAAATCTCCTGGATCTCTGTCAATGTTCATTTTTGCAATAATTTGATTCCGTGTTGTATTCATTCTTGTTTTCATTAAGTTATTTATCTAGGGTACTAAATTTCTTTCACGTATGTATCTTTCCTTGTTGTTTCCATGTAGTTGGATTTCTTCGACGGTATTTGTTATCTTCTGCATTTTTGTTTTCATTTTTTTCCGTTCCATATTGGTGCTAGTATTGTTTTCTAGTTTGTCTTGGGTGTATAGAAAATATATGAGTCAATTACCAACTTGATAATGTTCTTGAGGTGTGCATCTATTTCTTCTTTGGGGTTGTTTTCAAGGGTTTCGATGTACTCCGCGAGATGTTCTTTGTATGCATCCCTATTGATTTTGTGTATTAATTTTCTTTGTGGTATTTTTATTTAGATAGGAGAAGTGTGGATTCTTAGATAAACCCAATGTGTCTGAAGGGTTCCGGGGTTAAATTTTGCGTCTTTACTCCGCTAGCTTTTATTTCGAAGAACACTAGTACTTTTCTGACTCCAATTGCTTTCCCGTCCTATGGTATTTCGATGAGATTCGTGGTAATTATGCTATAATTTGGAATTTTAATGTAGTCTTCTTGCAAGTTAACCTTATGCTCTGTAATTATAACTATATCTGGGTCTATATTCCTTATTATGTTGTATATAATCTTTTTGTTTTCCAGCCGTATTCTTTTGGGGTAAATATCTTGATGTTGTTTAGATAGCGTACTTCTTGATCCAATTTTTGCTTTGCTTTATTTTCCTGTTTTGCCCTTTTCTATCTTCGTCGGTGACTTTATGTTGCCTGAGCAGATTTTTTTTTCTTTCTAAATAAGACCTTGCTTTAGTACGTAATTAATGTCGGCTTCGTCATGTTCAGAGTCATCATCCCATTTTAATTTTCCTTTAGCAAAGCCTTCGACTCTAACTTTCTGTTTAGTTGCTCTCGGAAGCGGTGAAGATTGGGTTCCGAAGATCTTGATGTTGAATCTTTTTATATTTTTTTCTTTTGTACTTTTTTCTCTAATTTTTAGTGTATTTGCTTGATTTTGTGCTGACTTTGCTTTCTTCATATCTGGACATTGTGCCGCTTTTTGCTTGTTCATTCTCTGTGGTTTGTATTTTTTTCTTCGTCTGTAAAGGTTTTTTGGTTTCCTGTTTTTTGATTTGTGTGTTATTGTTCTGGAGTCATAGAGATTCTGATGGTGGGTTATCGGGAAACCACATTGGTTTTTGGTTTTAGGCTGTTCTTCGTGAATATTTTATTGAGTTCTTATGTGTAGGATCATGGTTTGTCATGCTCACGAAATGAGCATTTAAAATTTATAATATGAAGTCTGGTTTCATATTACCCTCGATATTTACGACCGTTTTAGGTTCGGGCATGGTCCTAGTTGTGCTGCAGCATATGTGGTTGCTTTCCCTTTTTCCGTTTCTTCAATCATTGCCGTCTTCTTTTCTTTAGCCATTTGCCTCTTCAATGGGCACAGCATCGCGAGAGTGTGGTACGGGTTTCCGCCGTAGCCTCCTCGAAATCCCCTCAATATTTGCTACAATTTGCCACACCACAAAAGACGTGTAGAAGTTGGTTCTGGAAGAAGCTAGAAAATCATTACAAAACTCGGAATATAGGCCTCCATCCCATACAATATTCTGGTTCAGAGATCTTACATACTCCAATAATTTGTTCAGATAGTTCCTATAGAGAGAGCAAAGACTGAAGGACTTCCTTCTAGGTTTGTACCTGAGAATAACACAGGAGCGAATAGAAGGGGAAGAGTTTATTCCCCTCGAATCTTGCTACAGATACAATGCCGTGTAAAATTACCCCATAGAGTGCCATGAAACAGAAGTGGTATCCTCTAACTGCGCGGATTTGGAGCATGGCTAAATGGATTACAAAAACGAGAATCCAAAGACCTTCAACTGCGGAGTGAAACACAGGACCCTAACAATGAGGTGCCCCATACGCAAAGAATCCCTCCAAAAAGAAGGAAAAAATAAAACAAGGAAAAGAGGCCAAAGAAAGAAAATATATTGAAGCCGTAGCTCATACTACCACACCAACTCTCCTAAACTAATGATGGCTAAAGAAATCAAAGAACTGATGACCATAATAATATTCGCTTATATGGTAAATCTGTTCAACCCAGCCACGTTCAGCGAGGTATTAAATAACCTTTTGCTGAACAATGGGATAAATGAGAAATTATGGTCCCCCCCACAGTAGTGAGGATCAGTCTAATCACCGACTAACCTGAAGAAGAGGATACGACGGAGGAAGAGGAAGAAATGAACGAAATCACTAATCAAAACAATAAAAGAATATCAGGAAACAGAAGCGACAACCATATAAAGAAAAACACCCAAAGGTACCAACATCAGAAACATAAACAACCATAACCTAAACAACCCATCGACCACCGGATCAACCAAAGTTACCCATTAACAGTTACCCTTATCACTGAAGAAGGATATCCTTTGGAAATGGTACCGCGTGGACGGGGAAGATATTGCCATCAAAATCTTCGCGTCCCCAATGTGCAAACTACCGAAAGAAAAGGAGAAAAGTTACTCCAAGGACTAAACAAGGGAAAGTACAAGGGGGCGTAGGAGGGCCCATACACCCAAGAGGAAGTGGAAGAACTACTACTGGAAGGAAGGTGTGGGGAAATCAATATCGCGAGAACAAACAGGCGCTAGTTTGGTTCCACAGCATTAACAGTTACGTTCCATATAGTCCGATACTTTACCCCCTTCCCTCTTCCCCTTTACCCCGCTGTCCCCCAAATCCTCGAGATCGCTCGCAAAGAAGGAGTACCATCAGCAGAATTCGTAGTCCATTAATATAAACAAAGGATGGTGGGATAGCCTTTAGAATGAAAATCTATGAACAGGCTCACTGTCCCCTCCTATTGTTTAGGTCTATTTTCATCAAATAGACGAAATTTCATTTTCTTCGACGTAAACCAGAAGGACGGAGAAGAGTCACAACCTTAAAAAGTGATGCCCTAGGAGAGAGGCTTAAAGGTGGGCCCTCATCTCCCCCCCCCCCGGGGATAATCAACATATATATAGTTTGATCTGGAGAAAAGAGGAGGAGAATCGAGGTAGCAATCGAAAGAAGAAGATTAGTCCATGAGTAAAACAGGGAATCAAGTGAAGAAGTGGAACAGGGTGGGAGTTTTCTTCCCGAGGCTGTTCCTGCGGTCACATCGAAGAGTAGATAATTGGTATAGAGAATCACTCCCATACCAATCTCGTTCAGAGAAACCCAATATCTCAGTTTTCCGAATAAAGCCAGAGATATCCCTCACCATTGAGGAATATCAATGTGAAGTTCCACTCGAGAAAAGATTCACCTCTTGGTCAAGTCTTATCATCGTGAAGCCCGCAAGTGTAACCCAAGGAGTGGAATAATCGTACATCCACAATCTCCTTGCTTATATCTTCAAATCAAGAAGCATCGCCACGTGCTCCCTACTTACTTCGGGATCAGCTGTTATTCCCGAATAGCCCCCACCTGCGTATCCTTCGCTCAGAGAGACGTACAGCTGCTTTTCCGAGTCAGCCTCACGTCCGCGACAACTCGTCTCGAATCATCGTATCAAAGAGGTTTTCGTTCAAGGTCATCCAACGCCAGACCCCCTCTTAGTTAAAGGTAAAAGGATTCCAACTTATTTATGTTCGTTAGTTACCATTCCGTACTAAAGTGAATTTTTGCGTCAACCATCGCGTAGTACTCATTGGTAGTATTAATTTTCATTTAGATCCTCTTATTATATATACCCTTAGTATATTTAAAGTTTTAATATTTCATTTTTTTTATGTAATTAAAAGTATATTTTTGCCCTAGTTGTTTAATTAAATCCTCGAAACGCTGCATATGGCAATAGATATATAATATTACGAATCCTCCCTAGTTAAAGAATCCATCAAATATAACAAAGCAAAAGTAAAAGTATAGCACTCTTAGAGAGAAAAAAAGGAACGGAGTTATTCATGTACAGGACAAACGTACATACATACTCGGCCGTATACCACGAGAGAAGGATTTACGTCTCGGAATCCTCCAGGATGCGCACAGTCAACCTCCAAACCTTCAAGATGATAGAAAGTGAACAAAAGACATGGAAAACGAAAGATACAAATGTAATGAGCGATAACACAACTGAAAATATAATAAAATGAACTGAATATTAAAAAAATTCCATGAAAAAGAAAAGGATGTAGTGCCTGAAAATCGAGGTAAAAATAAAAAGTGAGTAAAAATAAAAGAGATTAATTTTTTTTTAATGGTTGAATATTTAAAAACAGTGATAACAAACCTGAGTAACAGCAACCGTGAAATATATATATATATATATATATATATATATATATATATATATATATATATATATATATATATATATATATATATATGCAACAAAGCCCACAGGGAGAATTAATACGAAGATTCCAAGCACTTTCAAAACACTCATCAGAACTTCCAGCTTCCCGAATGAATGAAAAAAGTGAAAAAAAATGACTCCGGGAGGATAGTGAAGTAACGCTTTACCATAACAGAGAAAAATGTTTTTTTTTTTTTACAACACTTTACAGTTGTTATTAATCAATTTTATTGTCATGATGTGTCAGGATTGTTAGATGCAATGGTTATGATCTAGCTTAATTATTGCCATTCCACTCTATTGCATTTGGGATTATTTTTGTTCTCTCGGATTTTTCTTCTCTACAGAAACCGGGAGTCAGTTTGTATTTCAGAGTCGTTGTGTTTATTGTAAAGACTTATTCCTCGAGATTAACAAAATACTTTCCCAGCCCAATTTGTTGAGTTTGGCAAGCTTTGCTATTCCAGGCTTTGTCATCTTTAACCTGTTTTGGTATTATTAAAAATACCTAATCCAACGCGATAGTCTCCACTAGAGGGGTTTTAAGAGGTTAGTAAAGGATGTCCAAGAGTCCATACCGGGAAGAATTGTGGCCACCATTCGCCAGAGCGAAGGAGGAGGGAGAAACTCGGATCGGAAACCCCAAAGGCGTATTTCGAAATGGTCATTCAAACGGATCTTATGAAAATAATTATTTCACTAACCTTTGTATAATAAATGAGCAGAATCATTAATTTTTGCCCTTCTTACCTTGTCTTTAAAGGCTGACAACAATCTTCGGAATGGGTGCCGGACTACAACAAACTTAAAAAAGTGATTTCTCGCGAACTCAAATTCAGCTTCTGTCTGTAAGTTGAAGATAAATTTGATTTTTTTTTAACACCTGAAATACCAGCGTTAAATAAACCATAAATAAAAATGGAGAAAACACTGGAAGCAAATGATACACAAACACCAGAAACAAGCGCAAAGTAAAGAATGAATTAAAATATTTTAATTCAGAGATCTCACCAGCTTCCACAACGGGTCCGAACTATCATAGAAAGCTGTGCTCTGGCAGACCAGGAACTTTTGCATCATGCCCCCCTTCCCCTTAACATTGGGATGGCATTCGATGAATGGATTTGGCGAAACAGGATTCGTCAGCCATAATTCTCTTTTTTATTCTTCTCTCTCATTTTTTTAACCGTCTCTTATCTCGTTCATTCTATTCCCTTGAAGCTTCCCCCGAGGCCCCGGAATCGGTCCAGGAACGGTAATGATAGATTTAGGACAAGTTACCTTGGCAACGATGTAAGGGACATACATGTGAGGCGAGTCTCCAACGTCTGCCGGTGCTTTAAAAGACCCATCTGCAGCCAGCATGGAAGAGACGAGTGAAGTAGAGGCCACCTGGAATATATATATATATATATATATATATATATATATATATATATATATATATATATTCAACAAGATAATTTTAATTGCAATAGGAAGGATACGACCATCAGTGACATTCTAATTTATTCCAAGCAACGTTTCGGATTACCCAATCCATCATCAGGCTAAAGGGATAAACACAATTTGTGAGGCGAACAAATGTTAACATAAACTAGATACAAATCAAAAGCAAGATAATTTAGATATTGAACCTATAAAATTAAAAGTATTAATAATTGCAAGTACATATACAGATAAGGAAAGGAACAAATTCATACCTGTTGTCAGCGAGTCAGGGCAATGACTAAGGAATTTATCCAAAATCAGACACGATTATGGGTAGTTTGTTGTCGGTATAGTATTAACAGGTCTGAAGCTGGTTGGTTGTGGCTATTACCGATATATATATATATATATATATATATATATATATATATATATATATATATATTAAAGGCAAGCCAAATATGACATTTCCACCAGTTTTTGAAAATTGGTTTGTGGTAAAGGGTGAAGTAAAGGAAAGTGGAAAAGCGTGCTTGCAAGTGGGTAGATGATGGGACAGGGGCAATCTACTTGCTAAAACTAGCCCTTGGAGTAGCAACGAGCCCTCCTGACCCCAGTGCTCCAAGAGAAACTGGGTCTCTCTCTCTTTCGTGTCTTTGTCTGCAGCTTTTTGGATCTGCTTACACCCAACAATGGGTGAAAGAGGGGGCTAATATTATTTTTAATGGAACCGTGCTTAGCTTTCTAAGAGAAATGGCACTGTTGACCCCCCCTAAAAAATTTTGGCTTTTTGTACATTTACTTACCTGTTGTAGGGATCTATTCTTCTATTGTAATTTTGATTGTATCACTTAGCGTAAGTGTGCTTTAATACGGAACCACCAAAGGTATCGAAAATTGACACACCACAAAGTGTTGCAGGACCATCACAATCAGGCCTATAACCAACATTCAAAACACTAGACCCTTTTTTACCATAAATAAATTGCCTAGTTTTCATTTTCTCCTGTTTTACAATTAATTATATATACAGGGTGTCCCATGAAAAAGCAAGAAGTCAACTTGTTCAATAAAAATCTACATTCAATCAAATAAGTTTTCATCGATGTTTTTAAAGCTAACCAAAATTACGTTTGCGTGAGGCAAATGAATTGTTGAAATGTAATGATTTATAAATAGAAACAATAAATTATTACAATCCCAAAATACAAAAAAACAGTTCCCTTCCACATAGCCTCCATTTCTCTCTCATTGCTCGCACAACTTCTTTCACTTCTTGCGTTATTCTTTCTCTCGATTGATTCGCATTTGTAGGTTAGGTGGAGTACATATTACTCCTGAGACTCCAATGTGGTAAATCCAGTGATCTTAGGATGGGGGGGGGGAGGGCATTTAAATAAGTGGTTGAGTGAAACTATTCGATCTTTAAAAATTTATATTAATCTTTCTCTCCCCGCAGTGTCTTACGGTGAAATCCCATCCTAAATCCACCAAAATTTAATGAATCGATTAAGAAAGTTGCGGTGAAATTTCGGATTTAATTTTACGTTAATAAAGTTCAGGTAGAGAGCCCCTTTCATGTTAATGGCGCAAAGTCGGTCAAAGTTGAATTCATGGGTGAATACTATCACACATTATGGTTATTCACTTTTCCATTCATAAAAAAAGCTGCCTCGTCACCAATCACATAATTGTGCAAAAATGCACGGCTTGATGGAGGATCAATGCCACAAATCTTTCTCGGAAAATCAATCTCGAAGAACTGAGTCCGGAGGAATTTTGCCAATGAATTTACCGCCTTTTTCACCTGATCTTTAACAATGTTATTCAGAGTCTGAGGTTAATTTGTGGATTTTTTGCCCTCGTAGGAAACTAAGGATCTTTCAAAATGACAAACGAAGGTATTTTTATTCGGTGGAGAATGGGAGAATAGAAACAGAGGATAGGCATATAAAAAAGGATAGTGAAAAGGGAAATGGATATAAAAAATAAAATTAAGATCCTCAACCCTAAGAAGTGAAGCCGAGAGGACGTGACAGCTGAGTTTCAAGACCTCTCACTTCGCCCTTCTTTTGTTAACTGCGGCCTTCACCCATATATTATAAGGTTGTTGGCATCTCCTTAGAACTAAAAGGAGAAAAACAACGACAGCATCCCCACTAGAAGATTTGTGAAGCAAGTGAGAGTAGACTCAAGTTTCTCAAAGAGGAAACTACCTGTGGCCCTCGGTAGTGAAAAGGTGCAAAATTCTCGAGAATCTGAGGCACGGCCTAGTGGTGATTCGGGTTGCTTTGACGACGGGTGATACACACCCGTGGTTCGGATCCCACGTTTAACTTCAGGTCCCCACCAATGAAAAAAATGTATCGTAATGAGTGGATGATAACCCTTTAATTTTATTCTCCAAATCCTACCTAACCTCCACAATTAAAACTGATCGCCCTGTAGCCATTTGTAACCGAGATGGCACGGCATCCTCTAAATGTCAGCTATAGCATTGTTGACATTCTACACGTGACTTTCCCCTGGCGAGGAATAAGATTAGAGCAACATTACCCAATAAAGTTTGATAGCTTCCCCCCCCCCTTCCCCCAACCAGTGTACGGTTGGTTGGAGTCTAAATCTACATGAAATTTGTCTTTGTCAGCGATATGACCCAAGGTAGTTGAAATATAGGTACTTCAGTCTTGGAGCTTTTAATTGCATCCTTTCAGTTCGACTATTTGGAACGACGATGAGTGAGTATCTAGATGGGAGCAGGAAATGATTTGGGGAGAAAGGGAGAAATCAAAAAAGAGAAACTATATATACATCAAAAGAGTTACGTTATTTTCCATGTTTGTTTTCCCTGTACATTCCCGGATAGACCAAAATACGAGGAAAAAGCGGGTTAAATGCCATAAAAATAATTTAATGAAATGTCTAGAAATGTGGAGACGTATTTTAAAGACAAATGCCCCACATGGGAGTTGAGTACCATGATTTAGGTATAAAAAGTCTTCAAGTGATTTTTTTTTCTCCTTTTAATTATCACTCTTTGGCTCGTTCTTTTTTCCCTTGTTTGTCTTTTAAATAGGAATCGCTTTGTCTAATTTCTTGGATAATAATTAATTCAATGATAGAAATATTCGTTTACCTTATTAATCAAACAACTGATGCTGGATGCTGATCGTGCTAGTGGAAAGTTGTCTGTGAAGATGCATTCGTTGTAGCCTGAAAGAGAATATGGAGGATGAAAATTCATGGTATTTGAAACCTAAAGGCGAGGCTAAACTACTCCAAAACTCGGAATAAATCAATGTTCTTCTCAATTATGACTCTTAAATGGTAGATACGTGGTGGATACTATAGCAGTTTCAAGAAAAAAAATCATGAGTGTCAGGTGGATAGGTGAAAAATAAAGTGAAAGCTTTGAAGGAAAAGAACTTCCTGGGTATTGAAAGTAACTGGTGCCCTCGCAACTTCTTTTGTAGATATTTTTCATAAAACAAGCTTTCGGATTCATTGACCTTTCTCTGTCTCTATTTATATATGTCTCTCATCTCTCCTCATCACTTTAAAACTTCATTCTAATTCCATGATAACTTCCATAAGCTCGGACTTTTCGTTGCTCGATGTTTCACCGTCGGATGCTAGTCAAACCCGAGAATTTTGAAGCGAATCCATTACGGTCGAAGTTAGCGCTTCTATTACATTCCATTTGTACAACAATTAAGGGATATTGCATGAATTTTAAAATTTGCGATTCATTATCATTAATTTTCTTCAAATTTTATTTATTGTAGTTATTTAATCCATTCTTTGCAGAGGACAAGTTTTACTTGCTGCATTCTTCAAATTTTCTCATATTTCATTGGGTTTCTAAAGAGTTAAATTTGTGGCTTAAATATCCGAAGGAAAATATCAGAGCAGCCCAGCGCATATTCCAGTGCACAGAGGTGGAACACAAGAACTTCAAAACTGTTCCAAGAAAAATAGGACATCATTCGAATAAACTTAGTTACCTGCCGGCCTTCTACTCTCTTCTGCGAGACTGACGGTCCCTAGGAAAACTACCACGCTCGATAGGTGGGTCCACAGGTCCTTAAGAGAGGATATATTGTGTGCAGTGCGTATTTGTGAAGTTTGAGCACTCTATAAATTTGTATTTTTTATGGTGTCTGAGCTTTGATTGCATCTGGTGAGTGTTGGAGTGAGGGCAAGGTTTATTCTGTTTTTATTGTTGGAGTATAGTGGCGTGGCCAGTGGAGTATAATAGAGTGGTCTGTTGATGGAGTATAGTAGAGTGGCTTGGCCCTAGTTGAGAAGGATTATTTGGTGTGTTCGGTGTAGTGATTATTCATATTGGTTTATTAAGGGATGTTGTTTGGTGGTGGTGTGTTCAAATATTTTGGGGGTGAAGGTAGTGTGGATGCGTTTGATTGAATTAGCGTTTGGTGGTGGGGGTGGAAGGTTATTGTATAGGTATTGGAGGTAGTGTGCTAGAAGCTTTGCTGCTAGATGGTGTTTGAGGTAAGGACGGGTCAATACTCTGTTGAGTGCAGATCAGTGATAAACCATATCCTTAATCGATGTCTCCTGAAACCGACATTTTCCTCACCTTACTTCAGTCTCGGCTGAAAGCATGTTTGGGGCTGTTGAGAGAGCTCGGATACGTCTTTCCGAAGCCAAAAATGACCCACAAAACTTTTATCACAAGCTCCTCCCCTCTTATTTCCATTATCGCATCTCTGAGTAAAGGGTCTACAGGTGAGTCACTTATACTTCGTAGGCAGTCCGCTAGCAGAACAAACAAAGGAACGGAATTTAACGTAATGGACTAAGTTACATCGTATAGAATTCACTCTTAATCCACATTTCAGAAGACCCTTTTAAACAACTTTCAATAGACACCGGGTTGTTGCTTAACATATAACTCTGGATCTCCTTACTAGAGAAGGTGAAGCAGCTCGCGTACTCCAATCACCCCTAGAACAGCCTCAGTGTATTTGAGCACCTGGTCGAAGGTGATGAGCCAGACTACGAAAGATCATTGAACTCAAATCCTCCAACGGTCAAGCAGCCAGATGAGATGATGCATTCCGGATTCCAAGGGCGGATGAGAGGTGGCAACTGTGGAGGATCGTGAAGATCGTGGGTTCAATATTCGTGCTCCAGTGCATCCACGCTGAACAAATCACGCCCAGGCGTACCCAGGGAGAAATCGCCAACGCGAGCTTTTAAACCACGGGCACAAGCTATACTCGTCCGCGCGCGGTGCCATGACTGACATATATATATATATATATATATATATATATATATATATATATATATATATATATATATATATATATATATATATATATATATATAAGGTCAGGGGACATGGATCATACTGAGAGTCATTTTTTTGGTCATCAAAAGTAAAGGTTTTAAGCCTAGCCGAAATTCAAAGTGCCCAACAGGTAGCTCACATAAATACCTTTATTTTCCACATACAGAACTTTGAAATATGTTTACCAGTTCAGATTTTGTTGTCATTTGTGAAAAAGTGTTTTTGTAGAGATCGTGAATATGTAGGACAAGCGACCATTTTTTGTTTTTTTGATATGCCACAACTGAAATTAAAGGATCTACTACTACTAAATGATACATAAATGTTAAGAAAAGATACAATCTAAAAAAAATGTTTAAAATTGTTATTTTTACATTTGTACATAGGTATCAAAAATACTATAAAAATAATAAATTTCTTAATTTTATAGAACATTTTGAGCAAGTAATAAACAACCCTCATTGTTTATCATTGCATAAATATATTAACAATCTCATTAGGCAATGTAAAATCCCCATCTTACTGCAATAATGCATCTACAAGATGGACTAAAAAAGATAGTTAGAAGAAAGAGAAAGTTGCCAAAGGAAATTAATTAAGGCAAAATACACAAACGTCTTCAACAAAATTTGCATATATATAATATATATATATATATATATATATATATATATATATATATATATATATATATATATATATATATATAAATATATAAATATATATAATATATAAATATATATATAAATATATAAAATATATAAATATATATATATATATATATATATATATATATATATAATATATATATATATAATATATAATATATAATATATATATATATATATATATATATAATATATATATATATATATATATATAAATATATATATATATTATATAATATATATATATATATATATATATATATATATATATATATATATAATATATATATATATATATATATATATATATATATATATATATATATAATATATATATATATATATATATATATATATATATATATATATATATATATATATATATAAATATATATATATATATATAAATATATATATATATATATATTATAATATATATATATATATATATATATATATATATATATATATATATATATATTATATAAATATATATATATATATATATATATATATATATATATATATATATATATATATATATATATATATATATATATATATATATATATATATATATATATATATATATATATATATATATATATATATATATATATATATATATATATATATATAAATATATATATATATATATATATATATATATATATATATATATATATATATATATATATATATAAATATATATATATTATATATATATATATATATAATATATATATATATATATATATATATATATATATATATATATATATATATATATATATATATATATATATAATATATATAAATATATATATATATATATAAATATATATATATATATATATATATATATATATATATATAATATATATAAATATATAATATATATATAAATATATATAAATATATAAATATATATATATATTATATATA